>OY754958.1:129425698-130803739 GCA_963576555.1 Ferdinandea cuprea | reverse complement strand
AGAAAATCTGTGCCGTGGCAGTAGACGAGATTGACGACGAGGACGAATAGACGATGTTTCATACTGGAACTGATTTTATGTATTTTAATTCAATTTAAGGACTTTCATCAATTTTCTGCAGATGACAAAGAGTAAATTTATTTCGCAGGACGGAAGAGAGTATGAGTTTGTGATTTATTTTAAATGTATTAAACATGCGCACTGTATCTGTAAATAGGGCTTAGGGTTTTAAATAAAGTAACTGACAATGGTGCACTTTTTCCAGGTTTAAATTTTGTTGTTTTTTGGCTCTGGTTGCAAGTTTTCGGAATTCAGCTTTCCATGGCTTTTGTTCGAATTGATTTGACGATATTGTGGAAGGAGAATCTACTATATATGTAGAATGGCCCAAGGTGACCGCAAATTTGCAATAATTTTAACTTTTTGAATTTTGGCGCCAATTTTGTGTACGGCCATATTTGTTTCAAATAACAAAAATCTTTCTATTCTGTTGTATTTTGATTGCGAAAGCCATTCAGGCGCCATGGATTCATTATCCCCAGACCACAGATGAGGAATTCGACAGCATTAAATGCTTTTATGGCCGCTAGACTGTCAATGAATATAGTAATATCATCCATATTGCCAACATTGATAGGGTGCGAGCCGCTTCCGCGATTGCCAGAACCTCAGCTTGGAAGGCACCACAGTGATCAGGGAGTCTGGTGGAGTTGTGTACATTTAGTTCCGCTGAGAATAGACCGGCACCTGTTCCACAATCCATCTTTCATTCATCAGTGAATATGGATATAGATTTCATTGTTGTAGGTTCGTTTATTTTCCATTATTCATAAAGGAGTTTATCTTTACTCACGAATAACATCTTAGCTGAGATCCCGGCCAATAATAACCCTTGAAAACCGCTGCTACTTTTGGTTTGGCGAAGCAAGTGGGTTAAAATCTCCTGACTGTGCATGCTGGAACCCTTATACTGCCAGTTCTGCTAAACGGGAGTTTAACTGGGATTCTTCGAAAGAAAAATTCTTCGACAGATATTTGGCCCTCTGTGCGAGGAGGGCGAATGGAGGAAAAGTTACAATCGCGAACTCCTTCAGCTGTACCTGGACCTAGTCCAAGACACATCGAAGGTTGCTATTATCCGATGGAGCCCTCAGACACAATTACTCGTCCACTGTGCTACCATACCGACATACTACATTATTGTACTTAATTTTCCCATCTTTGGAAGCGGAAGTGCCCCGCTGTGTCATCCTCCTCACCAAGCAGGGCAGGTGGTAGTATTGCTCAAGAATAACACATTTAAGAATTTAGCAAAAGCTTGATGGGCTCTAGGAAGCATACAAGCAGCCTGCAATTAATTCTACTCAGAGATAGAAGAAAAGACGCAAACGTTTTGCAAATGTCCGAGCGGAGTTGTTTTGTCTGTCTGCATCCATCGCAATCGCGTCAACGAAACTTGTGTTCACGAAAAACGCAAGTATAAATGGAAGACATGACTACAGATGCAGGCACACCTAACGCAGGTTCGGGTCCTGAAAACACTTCTTCTGAACATTGCCTAGCAAGCTCAAGTGTGACCTGGCGTGACTTCAATGTGATCAGACTTCCGACCAAATTTAGAGAAAGCTTGAGTTCGAGGACTGTATTGGACGAAGTAAGTGGGTTGAACAACGCTCTTTCCCCTTGGGAAACAGACGTAAGCCCCGATTCATAACTTGAATCAGGGCAAATTTAAGCAAATCAATCTTTATGAATATTACAAATTAAATGTAGCAGACCCAGAGACATCCACGTCAAGAACGGTTGGCGTATCGCCAACATTATATGTAAGTTTAAAACTCAAAACGCAGTCTCACGTCGGAGAAAATAACATCATCACAAGTTGCATGTTGCATCTCAAAAAAACTATTTGCTGACCACGAACCAACTTTCAAAGTAAAACAAAAACAAGCGAAGACTTCCCAACACGAAGCAAAGACACGTTCAAACCAAGATAAAGGTAATTATCCACATCGTATGTATCCGTCCTTGAAAACTCCGTCCTCCAGTTTCAAGTTCGACTGTTTACCATTTGCAAACCTAATATGTTTATCATTTTAAATTGTTTATTTCAGAAACGGGATTATCTGAGTCTGTTATGCATTACCACTCATTTAGAATTTAGAGCCAACTGTTGATTATCATCGCAACTATCACTAAGCGCTCGTGTGATTCTGAGATAATACTCTTGTTCTGTATCTTCAAATGCTGATACTGATGATAAATTTGTCGCCAAGACCCTTAAATTGAGGGTGATACTTTCAAAACAATTGAATCACCCACCGAAGTGGACTTGACTGTCTTAGATGGCGCATGGAAATCTACCTATCGCCGCCATATTGAATTGGTCAAACAACGTTTATGGCTGTGGTGAGGTTAAAAAGTTCATAACAAGTTGTTGTTCCTAAGTCGAGAAACAATAATGTATAAATAATAGGACTTACGTTGTTTCGGAAAAGTTCGCAATAAGCTGTTTATTTCGGAATAAAACAGCTCAGATAAGAGGCCAAGTTCGTAATCTGCTCACCTGCAATCATAAATAATCTTATCCAAAGTCTGATTGTGCCAAGTTCATTAAATTTATGAAAGATTGAGGGAGTCTCACTGTAGTATAGTATAGGGTCGACATTTTTCAAACTAATTAATTTATACTGATAGTCTGGTCAAGGTGCGTCTGGGAGAATTCTGAAAAATTTGCCAGCGTTAGATAGTGGCCGCACCATATAAATGGTTGTAATCTAAAAGTTATCGATAGAGTATTATGGATATCAGCAATCTAATCGAGTTGTTTGAAATTGAAGCTAATGCGTATTGGAGGGGTCAGGTTGATGACATACCTATTTTACTTTTACTTAATTCCTGTCGAGGCACAAGGGGTGTCAAGGGCAACTTCAGCACGGTAGCACGCCACAGTGTTTGGAGTTTCGCAACCAGTTTCAATATTCTACATCTTATTTCCAGAGCTCTTCTTTTCTTTTTAACTGCGTAATTAACAAAATAAGCTAAGATTTTAGACGCTTCCCTAAAACGGCATTTAGGGATATGAATAAAACTTCATAGAGCCTTTTTCGGACGAAGCGATTTACAGAAGCCAAAGTTCCATCGACTGAGAAGTCTGCAGCGCTCGCTCAATCTAAGATTCTCGAATGTTGTATTGCAGTAAGTTTGTCAACGCTAAAAGCATTTATGAGTTTTAGGGTCGGGTTTAGATATTCCAAAGTACATACAAGCCCCAACAACGCTCCGAGTGTAAACCGTATACAAAAAAACTGCAATGAACAAAACAAATAGATATAATACCACAGGTGGCAGTCCAGTTCTACTGGAAAATCCACACTCTTCGGAGGCAGGCTCTACGGATTCGGGGGAGAGCCACTTATTGCAATCTATCGACCCTTTTAAAAATAGCAAAAAGGTCTCCAGATCACCACCATCCGGATCTTAAATTTAAAGGAAACCTAACGACGCCGAATGTATTAGAGCGCGTTACTCGGGATTCAGCGCAACCTAAAAGCTTTGAGGACGAAAATATTGTACTTCGTGCAAAGCTTAATAAAATAGAACAGCTCAATGAAGAATTAAAGAAAGAGCTAGATCTAATTAAAACAGAAAATAAATCTCTTAGGGAGTCTCAACTCCAAAAAACAGTCGAAGAGAAATCGTGCCACCCAGTCATCCGCGAATATTGTACTGAAGAGGAGGAGCTCGCGCGTGAAATTGATTGGGCCACGAAGAGGCGACCGAGCAAAAAAGGAAAAGCCGGTTTTCACCAGAAATTGAGGTTCCAAAAAAAGGAAATTCTAAGACGGTGCTTTCGGCTAACGATGAAAATGAAACGAGGTCAAAAAAAAATTCCAAACAAGACACACCTTCCGCCTCTAATAACGGTTGTTCGAATTTCAGATTATACCAAAATTTGTGGTATTCTAAAGGCTATCCTAAAAACAACATTTAAAGTAACATCTCTAAATAACAATATTTGGAAAATTAATGTTAGCGATCCGGACAGCTATCGCGCAGTTTCAGAAAGACTAAATTCAGAAGGAATCCAATGGTACATATATGAAAATAAGTCACACCGAGTTGTGGCCAGAGGACTTCATTCTTCGTGCCGCAAAGACGACGTCGTGCAAGACCTTAAAACTAAAGGTTTCAAGGTAATAGATGCCGTCAATATAATAAAGAAAGAAAAGCGACAAACTGAAGGAGAAGACGAAGTTTTAGTTAACAGCGGACTTCCGTTATTCATGCTAAGCTTCGAGAAATCCGAAAACTTAGATAAAATATACAAAATTAAATCTTAATATAGTCGTAAGAATTGAACCTACGCGCAAAAGTAGAAGGCATGTCCCTCAGTGTAAACGCTGCCAAGGCTATAACCATACGCACGCATACTGCCAAAAGGAACCGCGTTGCGTTAAATGCGCGGGTAAACACCTATCGGAAGAGTGTGTTCTAAAAAAACAAGACTCGCCTACTTGCATTAATTGCAAGGGAAAACACCCGGCAAACTATCGCGGCTGTGAAGTAGCTAAAGAGCTGCAGAAAAGGCGCGACTTAGTAAAGAAAAAGCCTTTACCGATCGAAAGTCGATCCAAAGATAAATTTAAAAAAGAAAACGGAAAACCTTCTAAAGAAAGAAAATCAAGGACTAAGGAAATGTCCAAACCACCGCAGACGACAGTACGGAAAATTGATGTACAAAAGACGACGAATCGCGGCCCACAAACGTACGCTGAAGCCGCGATACAAGCAAACAATCGAATTGTTAATACGGCGCCTGATCCACTCCATCAAGTTTTTTCCGAAATACTTGCGAGACTTGAAGAGCAAAGCCAAATTAACAAACGTATGTTCGCGAACTGGACAAGCTCGAAAATAAACTTCGAGGCTCACCAACTCCCGTTTAAATTATGAAAAGCTTTATAAAAGTACGCGAATGGCCTTCTGCATAAAATCGACGAGTTAGAAGCATTCCTTCACAAAAAAGATATTGATATATGCCTGGTATCGAAAACGCATTTGAGGAAAGAATCAGTTATACAAATTAGAGGTTACAGCGGCTATCACGCATATCTCCCATCAGAAAGGTATAGAGGCGGATTTTTATAAAATCCACCACTGATCACTCCCCGGGTGCTTCATAGAAGCAGACATCTATATAAATCACATACATGCAGTGAAGAGCTTTTTGGGCTTCAAAATGGGATTGTTAGCACCCTTATAATGTATATAGTAAAGTTAAGCCCAAATACATCACTTTCCTGGATAAGATAAGTTGATTGCCAAAGAAAACCAAACATCTTGTATGCTTATTCTTCATCAAACTAAATTCAGAGCTGATTCCATACGCATACGCTCACATAGAGTTGGTAAGGCACTTCCGTTGACAAAAATAAAAGAATTGTCAACAAAATTCAATAGCAGCGTGTTCCTCCCTATCAAGTCCTCTCTACAATGATTAAATAAAATCGAACTGAGCAAAAAGTTTGACGGCTCGGATCCTGTAGACGCCACGTTTGTGTAGACACTTTTTCTATAATCACATCGTTAGGAACTCCTCATGGGGATGCCGAACTTCTGTACTGTTAGAATCCGATTACAACCGATTCACCATGCACCGATTTATAGATTGGGGTTATCATTTTCACACGTCCTAATCTGAAAAAACCAGCAACCCGACGCGACGCGTACACACGTATTTTGTAACCGCTCTGCGCTCAGTACTAAGATAAAGTCACTATAACATTATTTTCCTGGGTACGAAATCCTTGATTTTTAACAGGAAGATGATGCATTCTTGGATGATAGAGTAATCCATTTTTACACCGACGGATCAAAAACCAATGATGGGGTAGGGTGTGGTGTATTCTCTGACAGACTAAATCTTAGTCCCTCCTTCCGTCTTCCTTATCATTGTAGCGTGTTTCAGGCGGAAATAATGGCGATTAAAGAAGTCTTATCTTGACCAAAAAGGAACGTGATATCCTCGAAGGATATCAGCATTTTATCGGACAGTTAAGCGGCTATCAAGTCCTTGGAATCAGTCTCTATAATTCTATAGTAGCCCTAGACTGCAGATCGTCTCTTCAGGAGAATTTGGAGCAGTTAAACATTCACCTTTGCTGGGTGCCGGGGACCTAAAAACCACGTCACTTCTCTCACCTGATAAAGGAGAGATTGGTATACCATACGCTACTTGTAAATTATGTACTTCTCCCTCCTCCTTTCGATCAATAGCACTTACGTCCCTTGTTTCCATGGATACGCTGAAAATTTCTTAAAGACCGGCATTACGGTAAGCCCCGCAGCTACAGTACCTCTGGTGATTTGATTACATTTATCTATTTTTTTGCGATTAAGATTTCAAAACCATTTGACAGAGTTCGGCATAAAGCTCTTTTTCAAAAATGCATGCATTTTGGATCAATGATATCTTTCTTCAATGGATAAGGACCTTTCGGACCGTTCAATTCAAGTTTCAGTAGGTTTCAATTCTGCAAATCACCAAAAATTTAAAAATGCTTGCGTTCCACAAGACTCAAAATCTCTTTCATTATCTTTATAAATGAACTATTGTCTGGTGCTTCTGATCTTATTCATTGTTATAGCTTTTCATATTCGTGCCCTAAGTCCCTAATCTTCGGACGTATGTTAAGATCATTAAATTCCTGACATCTTTGCGTCTTATTTGAGTGGGATAAGGCCAAAAGAGTGAAATTCAATGGTTCCTAAATACAATGCTGTCTTCTATCATTGAAGCGAAACCCTAATACTCTGCTATTTACTTTGAATGGCAACTGCATCGATGAAACCGAAAGACGTTCTCCGAATATGCGTTAATGATAACCTTCTTTGGAATGACCATGACCAAGTAAGCGATGTAAGCAATATTTTACCCCTTATGATCCCCTTTGTAAGTCCTTATATGGAGCTCCTTGACGGGATTCGGAATCTTGGCATAAAACTAAGTGATGGCGGAGATATTAGAAAATCGACACGTAATGACAGAAATTCCGATTAGTTCACCCTTAAGCCAATATTCGGACGTACAGTCAAATGCAATTCGTTTCCTGGTTGTTCAACCCGAATGTGGAAGTACATGTTCTCGCTTTGCAAACATTACAGTTTAGAGACTCTAATCCCCAAATTTCCTTCAATTTCTGTTTATTCACTTTGGGCACTCGTCGGATGTCGAAAATAAATTTAAATTGAAATATTCATATAATGGGCACTTATACCGAAAAGAGGTTCGGGTCATATATCGTTCACTTTGAGCGATTGTACGAAATCGTGTTTGAAAGGGATATTTATTGCCCAAAATGATAGTGAATACGCAATTGACAAGTTGAAGGAATATTGTAAAGGGAACGGTAGTAGGGAGAAGTATTAAATCTCTCCCATCAAATGCATCTTCGGTCGACAACATTGACTATGTGTGGTTGTGTTTTGTCCGTTGGAGTTTTAGGCTGCATTTGAGAATTCAGGCAGCTTGAACACAGCTCATAGAAAAATTTGGCATCCACATCCCCATCATATAAATAGAATGTCCTTTGCGCATCCTCACTATTGACGATGATTTCTTCCATAGAAATTGGATCCATCTGACACATAACAAGCAATGAGCAAAGCGCTAATTACTCTAAAATATTCTTTTCAACCTTAACATCAACGTTATGGAAGATTTTGCGCAAAGATCTCTTCTTACGACCTTACAAGATCCAGCTTGTGCAAGAATTAAAGCCGCGAGACCATGCAATGCGTCGTGATTTTGGTGTATGGGCCGAAATTGAGATTGATATCGATGTCGATTTTCATCGCAAAATTTTGTTCAGTGATGAGGCTCATTTTGGGTTGAATGGCTACGTCAACAACCAAAATTGCCGCAGTTGGAGTGAAGAGAATCCACATGAGACCCTTGAAACGCCATTACATCCGCAAAAACTTACTGTTTGGTGTGCTCTATGGGCTGGTGGAGTCATTGGGCCATACTTCTTCCGAAATGATGCTGAAGAGTCAGTTACCGTTAATGGAGACCGGTATAGAGCTATGATAACCGACTGTTTTGTTCCCGAATTGGATGGTATGAATGTGGATGAGATGTGGTTCCAACAAGACGGCGCTACATGCCACACAGCGCACAATTGATTTATTGAAGGAATCATTCGATAAGCGCATAACTTCGCGGAATGGACCTGTCAGTTGGCCACCAAGATTGTGTGATTTGACACCATTGGATTATTTTCTTTGGGGATATGTGAAGTCGCTCGCCTACGCCAACAAACCAAAAACGTTAGGGGACTTGGAAGCCAGCTTCGTGGTGTTATTGCCGACATACAGCCCCAAATGCTTGTAAAAGTGGTTGAAAACTGGACATCTAGACTTGTCTTTATTCGAACCAGCCGCTGCGGCCACATGCCCGAAATCATTAATGGCATAAAATTATCCTTCCAATAAAGCCAAATTGATGGACATTAAAACGATTTTCTTGTGTTTTATTTCAATTCGAAGTTCTATACCTCTAAAAAAACACCCTGTATTATGTGTCATCTGTCACAAATATCCAGTGAATCTATCAAAACAGCATTCTGTATTCCTTTCGACCATTAAAACCATTTTTCAACTTTCCTATCAACTCTCGAACTGAGAGCATCGATCCGGCAAGTTGAAAAATAGTGAATAATAGGGCCCTAAAATTCCGACACGGCTTGTCCCGTGGTTAGGTTTTATCGCGCAGGCTAGGAATTTGTTCTTTCAATGCCAACAATAGTTTAAAATTAAAACACATTTTCCACAATTATTTTCATCGTAAGACTTTTATTCATTTCGTTTTTGAATCCGGTTTTTTGCCTTTGTAATACTGTAAAAATCATTTTATAATTTTCTCCCTTGCAAAACTCAACAAACAAACAAACATCGACTAATGTATGAATGTTCATTCTATTCGTTTGTTTTTTTATCTTCTTTTGGTACAAAAAAAATTGTTTAACATAAATACATTAATATCAATACGACTAATAATATAAAGATGTAACGTAATATTTAATTTAACATAGATTTTTTTCTTGCAACTAATAACCAATTAAAGCTACAAGAAATTTGTGTTTTCCCTTAAAAAAACCCACCATTTTTAACATTAATTAATATTCATATTAACCATTTTGCTCCCTCTCTATATTCTTGTAAAAAAAAGAATTCCATTAAAAATATTTAAAATTAATAAATTATTTATTATTATACAAATATTTTTGTTTGTTTGCATTTTTCTTTGTATTAAAATTATTGTTAATTTATATAATAGTTATATTTTATATTTTTAACGATAGGATAAAGTAATTTTTATCGTTTCATTCTTATCTCACGAAATTAAAGGCATTTTTATCTTTTTGTAATATTTTCATTTTTAAAATATTAGATTTAGTTTAAATGACTTAAATACTTAAATTTAATTATCATTTCATATACATTTATTGGTTTTTTTTTTATTTTAATTCTTAGAAATTTATTGAAAACTAATTTCTAGTATTTTATTTTTTCTCTGCTTGGATCGAATCTTTTTGTTTTTTTGTTTTTTATTTACATTTAACTATTTAACGAAATTGTTTTTTATTTATTTTTAAAAATATTTTATATTGTTTTTGTTTTAAATTTTTGCATTTTTATTTAACTTGTACTGAGAGTAGGTTGATTTCGCTTTGGTATTGAAACAGGAGTATACATTAGAATAACTTACAATTTAATTTGAATATTTTTCTTCTGTGTTGTTTTTTAATTGCACCGCTGCAAAATTCGTTAATGTATCTAGGTTTGTTTTGTGGCTGTGGATAATGTAGATGTTTTTTTTTCTTTTTGTTTGTACCTTTAGCAAATATGATTTGGGATTTGGAGATTTTAATCGGCTCTTATATTTTTTTTGGTTTTTGTGTAAACTTTAGGTAGGACAGTATTTATGTTATATTATAATCGTGTTTAAAAGGAATTCTTAAGTCGCTCTGGACATATTTTCCTTGCCCAATGCAAATCAGACAAACGAATTAAAAAAAATAATTATTCAAAATAATCATGATATTTGAGGGAATCGTGTCCACCAAGTTTCACATTAGGCAAAGAATCCTTTGACCAAGAAATAAAATTTAATTAGTCAATTAAGTCTAATATTTTATTGAAACAATGTGAAATTCTTACAAATTGAATGCAACTATTTGAAAAACAAAATCCATTCCATGGAGCTTCGCAACAATCAGCTTTCATTTGAGTCTCCTAAAGCCCCAAATGGGGGTAAACTTCCATTCAAATTAATTATTTTCCATGTTGGCTGAAGTGGCAATTCAAAATGAAGCGAAATCAGCATAAAAGCCAATCGACTTGCCCCAAATCTAGAATTTATTTTAATTGAGTTTACTATTTTTTTTTTGTAGAAGAAAGGATGTCTAGATGTTGGTTGACGTAATCAAATTCCCAAGTACCATGGATATTCAACGCAAATTCTTCTCTGAGAGGTGATATCTTTGGAATTAATTTTTAAGAAAAGGTAGCAACCCTTTTGTTTTTTTTTGTAGATCTCCGTCTTTAATTATTTTATTTTTCATAGTTAAAATAAAAAGGTCATAGAATATGATTAAGGCTTTTAAAGTTTGCATGCACCCGTTGGACAAATTAAAAGGACGATTTTGAAAATATGTTTATTTGAATATTTAAAATGGGAATTAAATTATATGATTATGTTAAAAAATAAATTTGCATATACATATTGTCTCTGGAAATATTCTGTTTAATTTTCGTATTAACTGCAAATTTATAATAAATCGAAAAATGTCTATTATGTTCTAGAGCTCTCAGCTGGGTTATTTTTTTGATGTTTAAACATTTAAAAAATAATATTATTTTTAAAAATTAAACCAAATTCACAGTGTACGAACGAAATAAAGTGCTTGACTGCGTCATACGAAACTTTCTCGGTACATGAGATGCGCTTTTGAATCGCAAAATGATTCGAAAATTAATGGGGACAAATTTATTTAAATCTCTTTTTAGGATTTTAAAAATTTGATTTTCCCAAAAAAGACGCGAAAGTTTTTGATGTCATTTCGCACATTGAATATTTTTAACATAAAATACATACAACAAATTATCAAAACCGTTTGAGCCGTTTTTGAGAAAACGAATTTAATTTAAATTTAAAAAAATCGTTATTTAAAAAAAAATTTAAAAAAAATATTTCAAAAATCAGAGTATGGAAATTTGTTCGACTTATTAGTATAAAAAAAACAGTTCATTTTTTTGGAGTTCGCTTTGTTATTTTTCGAGATATTGGCGCTTTGATAAATTATCGTTGGAATTTGTTTCCAAAACTAAGTATGCAGTATTTCTATTTTTCTATGAATCCTTAGTACAAAAAAAAATCCTTGTAACCATTTTCTAGAAAAATAGCTACCGTTATTTCAAACGATAAAGCAAAAAATAAAAAGATGCACCGAGATTACGAACCTTATATACGAACTTGGAAGCAAATACGTCATACAGTTTCGCCATACGGCGCCTGGACAGACGACAGACAAACCGACGGACGGCATTGGCGGACCCACTTTTTTGGACTTCTTTATAGTCGTAATAACATCTCTCATACTCAGTTTGAGTTCGGAATTTCCGCACGATCGCAATAACTTTCTCATTAGTACTCGAATGTATACCAGGAAGTTAAAAATCGATCATGAGGAAGACCACTAACGATAAATTGAAGTGCAAAGTCTGGGTCTGTGTATGACATTTTACAATTGCTAAATAGTGGAAAATTATTCAAGTAAATATACCTTTTGCTAAAAATTTCTAAAAAGTCTTTGACGAATTAATAAATCTGGACTTCTGAGTACGTTTCTGCGCTTTTACAAGTTAAGCACAGTCTACCATAAGGTTCAATTCTTAGTCCAACCTTTTTAATGCAAGGAAACATGAGCAACGCCATTAAGCAGGAAGAATATACCGATAACGTCAAGAAAACAGAGCGTGGTAAGGCATTCCATATTTGTGTTATTGTGTACGTCCAAAAATAGGTTTGAGGGTGTACTTAAGAGGATACTGCTACCATAAAAAGAGGTTTTACGGTATTTGAAATATTCTAAGGAGAAATGCCACTGGCAATTTCGTTTGGCCACTTATCGTGGAAATACTAATAAAACCACACAGGTAGGATCATTGTATTAAATTCTGTCTAAAAATTGTAGCTAGGTCAGAAGGGTTGAAATACTTGTGGCATCGCTTAAGGATTTCTCGATATTTCACAGCATTCTTGGCAACATTTCGTGGTCATTTCGAAGGCGGTTGTCATTGACACACATACTTTCGGCTTAAGCAATGCAAGTTCCATTCATGGATAATGGCTGAGTATTCTGGTTTCGGCATTGTGTTATGGCAGGATTAAATTCTGCTCTATTTTCTACATTTACGAATATTGTCGTGGTCGGAAATTAATGAGCTAATTGTAGGTTGCTTTTCTATTTTCACGCCCGAAAATGAGGGATCAAGAAACAAATATGAGAAGCTAAGCGTGCAATCAGCAAAGAAATAGATAGGATTTTAAGTAAGAGAAACGATCTGCTTATTTAGTAAATGTAAAGAGCAACGCAAAAGGGCGCAAAAAGCGCCCTTAAGCCTACGTGTGGTACAACAACTTATCAAAAAAACATGAGGGAAGTGGATTCTTGTATTTATGTCCATAAACGCAGAGCAACGCGCTCAACTATAGGGAAGCGATAAGCTGGCTTTATGTCTGCCTTCCAAATCAAAAGATGTCATGCTGATCAATTTGTTATTGTACAATTAGTTGGGGTGATGTGAGATTGATTTTGGGCATTATTTACGCATCAATTGACGTTGGGTCTTATCGCCCGAATTCATAACGTCCAAAATCTGAAACATTGACCAAAATTTTAACGACGAAAACGTCGCAAAGCCTAAATATATGAAAAATGGCCCAATAAATTTGTTGACGAAATAACTTTTAAAATATATTTAAAAAAAAATTGAATTGTGTCCATTATAATTGCCTTGCAAGATGGACACCAAACCCCTTAAAGTATTATTAAAGCCCTGCTACTACTAGGGTCCGCCAAATAAGTTTTTTTTTTAAACAAAACATCGAGTGTGGCTTCGCCTGTGTGGCACGTAGCGCCGTCCTGTTGAAACCAAATGTTGCCAATATCCTCCTCTTCAATTTTTGTGAACAAAAATTCGTTCAACATGGCCCGATAACGATCGCAATTGACTGTAACGGCCACTCCTTGCTCATTTTCGAAGAAAAGTGGCCCAATTATGCCGCAATATTTCCCAGCGTTGTTCAAGCGTATAGACAACCATATTCGTTCAGCGGAAGGATAAAACTAATTATCTGTCAAATCAGACATGAGCTAAGTGTTACCATTCGCGAAAAAGGGTCTAGTTGAAAAAAAAACGTTAGATGGCGGACCCTTTAGCATGGGCGCCGAAACCGAACTCGAAAGCTATCTATCTATTCTTTAATTAAATACCTTTCTAAGGCAACTTAAAGAATTTGAATCACATAAAAGCAGAACTGGGTTCCGTTTTTGTTACTCCAAACGTTTAAATTTATCACCAAGAAGTATTTTGGTTGTTATGTCGTTTTTAGAATTTATCGCCTTGATATAAAACAATTATTTTGGACGATATGTCATTTCATTAGGGCTTTGCAAAGCTTTATTTCTTGCAATTTATTATAATATGTCGGTTTTGGACTTTGATGAGCTAGCTGCAAACTGCCCATCGTACACATTGGCTTTTTAGGAAGACCTGATGGCTGGAATGTCATTTTAAATGAGTGAGGGCGAATGCTCTATGTCTTTTTAAAAAGTCCAAAAATGTTTACTATCCGTAGGACTTCTTACCAGTCGTGAATTAAGCTTTTGGTCCTATGAACTTTTTCCGGTTTTCCTCAGTTGGGTTAGCTTTAAATGACTAAACATTTACCTCTCTATACTGAAAAGCTCAAGTCTTGCCACGCTCTTTGCTTGATACCCAGGTGAATTATATTTGTAGATGGAAGCCCAGCGTCCCAGCCCCTAAATAAGGTTTCTTGTATTGCCATTCGGTTCTTTTAGGAGTTTGTTCTTTAACTGTGTTGTTATAGTAAGCGAAAATTGCCGATATGATATAATGCTCTTACGAACCTAAAGACGATTATACTTTCACGTCGTATTTGTCAGGGGAAGTGATGCCAGTTTAACTACTAATGTCCGGCATTCGTGGCGGAGGTTATTTATTTTCTGGGTCAAATGATTAATCTTAGAAAATACCCCGGGCATACATTTCTTCGGTTATTGTCTGCCGAGAAATTGAAATAGCCCAAAATAACAATTTCAGAATCATAAAGCTCTATATAAGCGCAAAAAAGGAGCGGCCTAAAAACTATTCTTTCACATAAATTACACTAAAACTAGCATATGATTGACCTCAGTTACGAAGTAATACAATCCCGGGAGACCTTCATATATTTTTTGGCGTCAATTCGCCGAACTCTAAATGTGGGAAAGAATGCAGTAAAGCGGGTTCGTAACTTCGTCATTTTACAATGAGAAAAAAATACGACCGAATTTTTAGAGGAATTACACTCAATCAAGTCAATTTCAGACATCTAAGGTCTGAAGATAATATGGCTTTGTTTTTAAAAATAAAAAGGTAAAGTACTTTCGTAAACGCATAAGGAGAGGTGTCTTGTCAGAAGCAATTCTTTTTGTTGATCTGGTTTTATGCTTCTCTTGCCATGACATTAATATTTCTATAAAAAGCCCTTTCTTAGCTCTTCGAATCTTCGAAGCAAGGTTACCGAAACTCTATGCAATAAAACATGTACCTTATATTTATTGTAGTCAACACATCAGTGAGTCAGATATTTACTTTCTGTTAAGAAATCTGGCAGCAGCAGCTCTATTAATCTCTAGATGGCGCAACTTTTTGACGTTTGTATGTTGAAATAACCTTTCTTTCTTTTTTCTCCTGGCCTTTAGGAAGTCATTTTGAATCTTATAAAATAAATTCATAAATATTATTTTTGACAAATTACTTAAAAAATTTGATTGGAAATTTTATCGTAATCAAATAAAAGGATTAAAATTCGGAATTTCACTTATGAAACATTTTGTAAGAAATTAAATGTTAATAAAGTCGCATTAAGCATTAAATATTTTCCTACTACAAAATTGTTCAACGAATCTTTTTTCAGTCACTGGTTGCCTTCACTTTAATAATAGAAAAAAAAATCATATATCTACACAAAAACAATGAGTAATACAAAATCGGGAACCATTAATAAATACATTTCTCCTATTGTGTTGTTTTTTTTTGTTGTTTATTAAATTTTATTAATGAATATTAATTTAAATTAATACTATTAAATAAGTATTTCATAGTATTTTGTTTTTTATAATTATTATTTTTCTTTTGATTTGACTATTTGTTTTTTTTTGTAATATTTTTTTCGTATAAATAACTACTCAGTGTATTATATAAATTACAAATGTCGACTCCTCTCAGACTGCCGTCTCATGATCTGTTTCATCTATTCGTCCCAGTCGCCATGAGTTTGGATCACCTGCTATAGAAAATTATTTAACAAATTACACAAATGTAGGTGAACAAAAAAAATGGATTAAGGTTCAATTATGTTCTCTTTAAAGCTCTCCCTATTAAAAAATAAAAATAAAACATAAATCATGCTTACACATTTATTTGAACTAACTAAATCTATTTGTTTTTTTTTATTAAATACCAAAGAGCAGGATTAATCATTCATTTTAAAAGGGGAAAGGGCACAAAAAAAAAAACAAGATTTTTGGTTTTTGTTTTACTTAAATACATTGCCAAATGTTGTTTTTTTTATTAATTAAGTACTAAATATATACACTAAAAAATATTATTTTAAAATAAAATACTAAATAAACTATTAAATTAAATTATGTAATAATCGTGTAATTTTTTTTCTATTAACAATGAACTTAGCTAGCTAATAACTTTTTAATGAAATGTGTTCCCTCTTAACTTTAGGACTGGCTCGATAGATTTTTATAGCGACCTAACTTCTTACGTTTTTCCGTTCATTCAATAGATCGTCATCATTTCAAATTAAATATAAAATAAATAACTTTACTAGTCGATGTTGATTTGTAAATTCCTTCTCTTTTTTTTTTTAATTACTACCAAATGATAATAAGTACTATGCATTACCAGGTAATTAATTACAAGCTTAAAATCTATCCCATTAGCAACACAGTTTTATTCCAGTTTAGCATCATAAAAAGAACATATATCCTAGCTTTAAATAATAAAATAAAAATAAAAAAAAAATCTCTGCTGCAAAAGTTTATACATTACAACATCATAACTAAAGTAATTAATACAAAAGATTACAACTTACCACAATAATAATACTTTGATATCCTAGGCAGGGCTGGGTTTTCATATGGTTTTTTTTGTTTTTTAATTTTTTTTTTGTTTTTAATATTTTTTTTTGTTTTAAAACAAATGGAACGGAAAAAATCAGAAAAAGAAAAGAAACAAATATTTTTTTGGATTTTTATCAAAAAACTCACGATTTTTGCGTTTTTTTTAAACTAGTATTTTATTTGAATCTCACATGAATGGAGGAGGAATGGAGCAAGATAGATAGAGAGAGATGTGATAAAGAAAGGTACATAAATGAAAGGATTGTGTGTGTTTATTTTTTATTGGAAAGAAAATGAAATTTAACAAAATCAAGATATATTTATTTTTGTTGCTGTTGTAAGTGTTTTACTTTAGCAAAAATAAAGTGTGTGATTTACAAAGGACTGTGCATTTATTATTGTAGAATCTGATAGCAACATTTAGAACATCTCATGCGAATTTAGGTGCAGTTTTATATATGTATATGTTTTGGTTTTGAAGCAATGTATATTTTTATGTTTAGTGTTTTTGTAAAATAAATAAACTTTTTAAACTTTGCTTGGGACAAATAAATCAAAGGCCAATTTCAATTGTTTAATATATTAAGATTTATTTATTTATTTTGTATAAGGTAATTTTGTTTGCTTGTTAAGAGTAAAAAAACTAAAACAAACACTTTTACTTAATTCAATATATTTGGTTAAATTAATAGAAAATTATAAGTATTTTTTATTTTATTTTAGGGCAATAAGTATTGGGAACTAATGTGATTGCCCCTGAACATTGTAGTTTGCCTTTTTTTTTCAAAATACGCGTGCACTAATATTATAAAGAAAATATATCATTGTCTCCAATCATCGACGCTGTGCCGCAATGTCAAGAAACTTCAGCTCAGGAAAAAACATGCTGACTATCGAGAATGGACATGTTCTTGTCGACGAATCGAACGAATTGATTTCACTTCCGCCGATTTTTTGCAATTTCGTCTCAATGGAGGATGACTTCATCAGCAATGTAACTCCGAACATCATTGCGGATCACGAGCAATTGTCGTGGTAAAAAACAAAGATGCAAATCGTTGGTCCACTGGATTCAAAGGAAAGTTCTAAGGCGATAAAGTTCTCATTCAGAGAATTACAATAATCCTAGCCATTCGAGTTTAAGCCGGCTCTCGCACTAAGGGCAATAAGCAACTGGCAATTGGAAACATGCAACTTTATTGATAACTATTATTTTACATTTAATTAAATTAGAGATCTCACACCGTAGGACTCAATATCGGTCAAACAGCGCATGTTTAAAAGCAATAAATATTGCATCGTAGTATCAATATTTGCGAGTATTTACACGTCCTTAGAGATTTTTGCACATGTTACTGCATTTTATTTAATTAGAACTTGCGGTTTTTAATGCAAATATATGTAGGACAAATTTCTGAACAAGTACTTTATTTCATAATTAATGGGACGCTGGTGCCGTGAAATAAATTACTTATTTTGAGTTGGCTAAGTGGGACATAAGTCCATAAAAAGTATCTATGGACTATGGATTTATGTGAAGCCAAAACTTTGCTAATGTGAAATAAAATTTGTTCTTATTTCACTTTTCAAGGCAATGTTTTTAAAAAGAGTTTCAATAGTTTTTGGGCCCATTTTTTAACAGTTTTGAAATTGGGTGGGGTTTGGCTCTGAGTTCGCTAGCGCAAATATATCCACCATAATATATTAAATTAGTTTTTTTTTCTTTTTTTTTTATAATATACGCGCACTTAAGGGATTTTGGATACCCTTATAATGAAGTAACACAGTGCGGGCATTAGGGAAGTGAAGGATTAGAAAAGAGGAGATACCGATGCACGTTGGTTTTAAATGTCTGTAAACTGTAATGTAAGGGAAAAACAGAGCGTGGTAGAGCATTCCACATTCGCGTTGTATGGTTAATAAACGAATCCTTGTATTTCACTGTGCGTCCGAATACAGGCTTAAGGGTAAACTGATGTGCATTCCTAGCATGGCGAGTATTGCGGTTGAATTGCTGTAGGGGTGGAATGCAACTGGCAATTTCATTTGAGCACTTGTGGTGGAAATACCGATAAAACAATGACAAGCAGAATGAAAGTCGTTCGGTTTCAGCGATGCAAGTGCCATCCATGGATAATGGCAGAGAATTAGGGTTTCGCTCAATGACAGCAGACAGCATTGCGTTTTGGAAGCATTAAATTCCACTCTGTTGGTTTTACCCCATTTAAGTATGCTGTCGAGATCGGAATTTAATGAGCTTTACATACATGGTCGTTCCAGTTAAACGCCCGAAGATTAGGACCGTTGCCCAGGAAACGAATATGTAAAGCTGAGGGTACTGTCATCAGCAATGGAATGGATTGGATTAGAAGTGACAGAGAGGAGATCATTTATAAAAATGAGAAAGAGAGTCGGAGACAAAACGGAGCCTTGGGGGACACCAGCATTTATGTGGTAAGTTGCAGACTTGAAACCGTCCAAAACAACATGAATTGAACGTTCCGAGAGGAAATTTCTAGTTCATTGGAGAAGAGTAACATCGATCCCAAATGCACGCATTTTCGTCAAGAGATCTTGATGCCAAATACCTTGGAAAGAAGGGACGTAAGTGCAATTGGTCGGTAGGAGAAGGGAGAGGAAGATTCGCCTTTTTTTGGTACAGGCTGGACAAAAGATGTTTTCCATCTTCTCGGAAAGAGCCCCGAAGAATAGGACAGATAAAAAAGCTTAAAAGGTTTTGCCAGCGTGGAAGAACACCTCTTCAGAACGATAGGGGAAATACCATCTGGACCAGCGGATTTATGTACGTTGAGATCTCGAAGAACTCTTGCCACTGTACGAGTGCGAAAATGGATGGGTCCCATAGAATATTCTATGCGCTCGAGTACAGGGGGAGATAAAGCACAATCTGGTAGCGTTGTGCTAGCTGCAAAATGAGCAGCAAGCAGATTGGCATTATCCGAAGAGCTGATAGCTGGAATGTCATTGCAAATTGGTGTCGGGATAGATGACGAGGCCGAATTTTTAATATTCTTGACAAACTACCAAAAATTTTTACTACCGGAGGGGCTTTGTAGTATTTTTTGCCTTAACTTTTAATGTGGGCATTGCAGTCATTTCTGGCTGTAAATTTTAATTTTTGGCAATAATGTTGCTCCACTGTGAGAGTCTTCTAAACGAATACAATTTACGATTCGTCTTGCATTCGCCATGACGGTCAGCAAATAACAGGGCCAATCCTTGAGTGTGGCTTAAAGCGCCTGACCCAAGAAAACGTTGCGTGCGTTTCATAGTCGCTAATCATTGAGTGTAGTTTCAAATGCACGTTTACTTATGGAAAGTGTCCCATAACAAAGGATTCGACTTTTCCATCCGTTGTTCATACATTAACAAATTTAAGTGCATGCGTTCGCATAATTTACGTTCACGCATCCTATAATTGAGGCAATTTAATTGGTGGAAAAATTGAGAGTTATGAACTTAAAGCACTTTTATTGGTTGAAACTTTGACATAGAACTGTTTTACATTGAGGGAGACAAAAGTAGTACCTCTATAACTGAATGTGTTTTCGTGTTTTTCGAAGTGTAACCGTAGACATGAGAGCGGCATAGGATTTTTTGTGAGAGTGATTGAAACTCTACGTTTTATATGGGAGACTCACTTACGCCAAATACGTGGACGTCAAGATTTGACTCGACGAAATGCAGGCGGCATATCCTTTAAATCTAGAAATAATATAAACATTTTCAGATGTAGGCAAACCTAGCGTTAAATTTTAATCACGTACATTTTAAAAATGTTCAATGTAAGAAAAAAGCTTCTGAGCTTTCATGTTTCTTTACTTTTGTTTCGATGCAGTTCAGGCTAATTATAAATAATGATAAAAAGCACAGTGCGATCATTAAGGAAATGTAGGACAGTACGAGATGCCCATCATGTTGCGTTTGAATGTCTGTGTAAATAAACGTTATGCAAGAAACATTAATATTTACTGTTCGCCATTCACTTGCGGTGGAAATTTAGCTAAAACAAGCGATGCAACTCGCATTAATGGGTATTGGCAGAGTATACGAGTTTTGCTTCAAAGACAGAAGACATGAATATGTTTTGGAAGCATTAAATTCCACTCTTTTGCTATTATTCCAGCAAAGTCAAGGGTGCATTTAAATCGCGAGATGGCCATTTTAATTTAGTTTTTAAAACTGACCTTAGAGTTTCTCTGTGAACTGGTCTTGAGATATCAATGATAAAAGACATATGTCACAATTTTCATTTACAGTCGGATATATCAGAATGGAATTGACATACAGAGAACGAAAGGATTTTTTGCAAATGTCCTGCTAAAAGATCACTCAAATAAAAATGTGGAACTTTCCAATGCTTTTTATTTGAAGCGATCCATTTTGATGACATTTTTGATGACAGCACCTTTAAAGAAACACAAAAAATGTAAAAATTGACTGTTTCATTTAACTGTTCTGTGTAGAATATTTTGACATAGGTTGATACATAGTTTTTAAGATCTTAAGGGGTTTATTTTGACACCAAACTAAATTTCTTTTGCTTTATGGATTAGATGCCATTCTAAGTAATTTGATGCGATTTGACATTCAATTTGACATCCAAGCAGTATTCAATTTTGCGTTCCCTTCAATCAACTCTTTGAAATGATGCCGCTCTCTCAAGTGAAATTTAAATTCCAAACTAAGTATTAGATGTAAACGGCCCATATATGACTTAAAGCCTAGCTTCTCCAACTATTGTGCGTGCGAAGATATATTTTTTTAAACGAAGGGAAAATATATATCTACAGTTTAGTGCCGATACAGAATGGCAATTTTATTTTTGAGAAGCTTTTCATGACAGTTCTTACTTATGGAAGTTTTCCTGACTTTCACAAGAGGTGGGACAGCAAATAAAAACCAAACCAAATAAGAAGCAAACAGGGCGACCGGTAGCTTTGCTTTAAAGAGGAAGTCGTAATGATACCTGATCATATACTTTCAGATATAAGAAAAAATATTTAGATTTTTTTTTGTCAGAATCTTTAATTTATTCGCTGGAGACACGGTCCATTATACTTTCAGATAGATACTTTTGTTTTACTGTAGAAATTTCCCCGATTTTTTTAAGGAGTTCGACAAGATACTTTAGTGATATGCAGCTTAATATTTACAGTCACCAAATCAGTACCTAGAGCTTGGGGACTGGTTCGAGCAACGGCAGGACATTTACCGAGGAAATGCTTTGCGGTGTATTTGCCTTATCCACAAGCGTTGCAGATATATGCATGACTTTGGTTTAATATGGTGGCCTAGGTGGCCTAACGTGGTAAAAACCAACTAGAGGCCTGCAGACTTCCCATAAATATTTAATCGTATTGACTTAGTCTGTCTGCAACCTGAAAAGTTGAGCCATCGAATACTGTGTCTATATGACCCAGGAATTAGACCGAACACATCTTCGGGACCTGAGATAACTTTTCCAGAACCTTAAGGAGCATGTTCGTTAGAGCTCTCATTTAACGTGATTGGAAATAATCAATGATGAATTAACATGAAAGCAACTGATGAAAATATGAGATCTATAGGACTCTTTTGGGTGACAAACCCGAAGGTCTGCACTACCAGAAAGCCATTAATGCCTTAGATTTATTCGTTTTGACATGCTTGGTCGAAAGGAGCTTCTCTTGATAGCAGCAATGTGAAGTCTATTATTATTGATAAAACCTCAACGATTTCCTTCTTCTTGGAAAGAGACCAACCTCGGTTGGAAAGAGGATTCAACGAAAACCCATTTCTACAGCACCAGTCGTCGATCATTCCCTATGTCTGTTTACCCATGCTATTACAATCTGCAGCTGGAATAATCTTCATGCTCTCAGATGCACGTGTCAAGTAATTTTTCTACACCTATCACTTGTGCACATGCTGTCAAAAGTCTCGCATTGTCAAGGCTCTAGGAAATAAGGCCCCAAAATAAAAATGAAATAAAGGCCCAAAAGTTGGGCTTTATCTCATAATGGCATAAAGTTATTTATGTTGTTAAAATTATTAAGAATCGTCGAATGGAATACGGGGGCCATGCTGCCCCCTGCTTGGTTTCACTGTTAGATTTGGAGTAGATGCGATGTTGGGTACATGCAAAGATTTATTGGATGTAAACAAAGTTTGCATATAGCCAACCTCGCGCGTATTAAAAATCTAACAGCGAAACTAAGCGGGGTGGTTGCATATTCCGTAACTATTAAATCCACCACGAAACCACGAATCATCAAGAATTTTTAATCATTGAACTGACAGATACCTTGTGACAGTATGACAGAGAAATGAACTCAAATAAAAAAATATTCGAATACAAAAATGAAATAAAACACCAAAAGAACGAAATAAGTCCCCAAAAAAATTAAATAAAAAAAGTTTTAAAAAAAAACCCTATTTCCTAGAGCCCATTGTCGAAGATACTCTCAATATCATTTAAAATGCTAATCGTGTAATCTTTTCCTTGGGCTGCACTCTTGATCATTTCAACAAGTTACCGCAGCGTCGTCCAATAGAATTTTTTTCATTGATAGACTAGTTTCATTTGGGTGGACACACAAAGTCACTTTACGTACGTAAACCAGTCTTTCTATTCTTTTTAGCAAAAAGGATGTTAGACGAATAGGTCTGTAGCTTAACACAAACCAACGCGAAAATTTATAATTTTTCCCAATACTTAGTCAGCCGAATTGATAAAAACAAGCCAACTTTAGCAAATATTAAATTATTAATTAACTAATAAAAAAATATTATTAAAACAAACACAAGTAAAACAAAATACAAACATTTTGGTTCTTTTACAACATAAATATTATACTAAAATTAATTAAAACAAAAAAAAAATAATAAACAAAAAATAACAAACAAAACAAAGAAGTACAGACATGTCAAAGATAGAGTTTTAAAAGTAAAAGTAATATATCATGTTTTTTTTTTTAATTTATATATAAAGTATGTTAGCAGGGAGATGTCTTTTGATCTCTATAAGCTACATTATTATTTTTACTCGAAGTAGAATCTGAAGCAGCAGCAGCAGAGGACACCAATCGAATTCGCTTTGGATACGTACGGCCAAGCAGAGGGGCATGCTCTTCTATAAAATAACAGAAAAAATAAATACGAAAAGGAATACGAACAATAAAATACAGCAAATTACGAATTTATAGTTTGTTATGGTTATAGAAGTAGATGAAAATGACATTTTAGAACTTTTTGTTTTTTTTTTCGTTTGCGAGGAGGGAACATATTGCGATAGAGAAGACAGAAGCAAAATTTAGGCGGGAAAAGCAGCTTTGAAGAAAGAATTTTAAAAATAAATAATAAAGCAAATGCATCTTGACATTATACTAGAAGAGTAATACAATTTTTGAAAAAAAAAGTTAGGTATACGCCTCGATAACTGGTAAATGTTTACTTAGATCTTCAAACATTATTATTATTGCAAATACCTAATAGGAACCATACTCCCAAGTTTCATAGCTAGCAATGTGAGAGTGGAAGCACTTATTAGCATAAAACATTAAACTTCTGCGACTAAGATGTTTGGTGCCACAAGACAGGTTTGCAGTATAAATGTGCTGCAACTTAACCAGCAGTCATCGACATACATCAATATCAGAAGACATCTTTTGGCGGAACCATATCTCAAACCGGTTTACCAGAGAGCGGGCCATTGACCTATAGGCACCACTATACAGCGACTAAAATGGCAGTGGATTAGCTACACAATCCGAAAAGGTGACAGGTCCATAGATAACCATAGCGATGCAATGGAACCCGTTAACTCAGGGTGGCAGAATACGCGGCGCTCCTAGGAGTACATGCCGAAGAACTGTTGAAAAGGAAGCACGGCAACTGGGAAAGAGTTGGGGAGACCTGAGGCACATTGCTAGAAACCGCACACGATGGCGCTTAGTCGTGGTAGAGGCCCTAGGCCCAGTAAGTAAGTATCAAAAGACCTACTGTTCAGCTGAAGCTTTTCACATGATTTTAGCTATCAAAACCTTGAATTTTTAGTTCAAGAAAAAGCTTAGAAGTTAGACTAGATAAAACAATTTTAAATTTAGATAGCTCCTTTTTCGGTAAACTGACTTGGCCTTATGCTACATTTCCACAAAACGATAAACTGAGATTATAAGCAAAAGATTAACAATAAATCTTAACACGTTTCCACCGGAAAAAAGAGATTAACATAGGTGATTTCTCTCAATTAGCATCATCGCTCTCAATTCTCACCAACCAATGACACTGTTGACATATCCAGGTATGGTAAATTGGTATTGAGTGCGTCACAAGCCGATTCTTACATGTAAATATAGTTTTTTTTCTATATCATTTTATAATCTTGAGTTTAAGGTAGATACATGGCAGTTTGGTGGAAGCTTTTGATTTTTGCAGTAAGGTTGCATTCCCAAACATTCTCGAACATCAATATTAAACATTAATTTGCGTAAGGATGGGCGGGAAGGAAGTAAAATTGGAACGCCGAGAAAGCTTGTGGCAAAGCTCTAGGCAAATGCACGACATCATCTATGTGTAAGCTCGGCAGAAAACTAACAAGGTGAGTCTTTATTCGTTTTCAATGTTGCTGCTAATTTATCCGTCTGTAATTAGGTAATAAGGCAAACAACCCAACCTTAATTTTTTCACTTTAGTTGGGAAGAAGTGTTGGGCATTACTTTCACGACAAACATTGATGGTTTCAGGGTTGAACCCTAAACCCTTCGCGGAGTGGGTTCTCTACAGAATACCAAGAAGACTGCAAGAAATTCGGTCAAATTCGAAACACTTAACTCAATATTTTGCCCAAATTGAATTGAAGAAATGGACACTACAGTTCAGACCTTCGAGAAGGCCATGGGCGTAGCTTTTAAAATATTGTGCCTAGTTAGTTACAGCAAAAAAAACCCTACCTCATGATGGAACGAACACTTAACCATCCTCGGGAGGATGACAAGCGAGATCCTCAACATCTGCTATCGGCAGCAGTTCTAGCTACCTTACAAAGATTGCCTTAAATTATACAAAAAAAAAAAAAACAAAAAGATAAGATCAGCCAAAAGCAAGGCTTTGTCAGATTATCATCAATCCATAGAAACAAGATTACGCTAGACTTAGCAAGCACACTGTAGCCCGTTTTTCATAAAGAAAGAGGATGGTACTTGGAAGGAATGCACTTAATAATCTTTAGCGCTTCATCTTACCACCCACTTCCCTGGATGCAAAGATCATTATGTTGCAGAGGCATCAGAGTATGGTGCTTCCCTGGCATTTCACCATAAATAGTGGCTGTATTCTGCTTAACCGGTATGCTTAAAACAAGGATCATTCAGACAAAACTAGGTAACAGCGTTCTAACTAAATCTGTAAGCAAAGGTATGCCTCAAGATGGGGTGATATTAAAATAGTTCTTTCGATTTTCACAGCTGTGCTACGTCCAATTGTCATGTATATATTCTTGGTAAGATAGCCGGCCTTGAGTTAAGTTTATAACATCATCGAGCTGAGCAGCAGTTCAGAGAACGGATGCTATCGGAACCACGGGAGTCCTATGGCCATGCCAGACTGAGGCACTTAACGTGATTCTGGGCATCTTACTAATGGATCTGCATATTGGCCTGCTGTTGTTGCGGGCATTGTGGTATGCTTGATTCACTACCCAGGAGCGTAGGATCAATATCTACTTAAAGCATTACATCCACATTTAACATTCAGAAAAATTTCTCTGCAGTAATACCGTCCAGACCGGAATGGGAAGCAGACAATGTTATCAAAGAGTTAGTTCTTTAGCCGAAGGCTAAGTAGCTAGTGCTTTAGAATTAAGTTAAATTGTAATTTATTACCGTTCAATAAATAATAATAATAATAAGGAATTGGCCCTACCCATCTTCACTGATGGGTCCAAAAAAAACTGTGAAGTGGGTGCGAGCTTCTTTTCGGCTCAATGATATCATAATATTCCTTAATTAAACCTGGTGGATCTGAGTTTCCCGACGTACTTCAACCTCTATTTCAAAGACCTTATGAGTGGTGGTATCACTATGTATACCCAAAAGACGATATACCCAAAACGAGTTACTGTTTGTTGCGGATTTTGGTCCAGAGGCATAATTGGGCCATTTTTCTTCGAAGATGAGCAAGGAGTGGCCGTTACAGTCAATGGCGATCGTTATCGGGCCATGTTGAACGAATTTTTGTTCACAAAAATTGAAGAGGAGGATATTGGCAACATTTGGTTTCAACAGGACGAAGCTAGGTGCCACACAGCCGAAGCTACACTCGATGTTTTGCGCCCTGTTTTTGAAGATCGCATTATAAGCCGCAGAGCTGATGTCGTTTGGCCACCGCGGAGCTGCGATTTGACGCCGCTGGACTATTATTTGTGGGGTGCCGTAAAAGATAAGTGTTACGCCGATATGCCAGAGACAATTGACGCTTTAAAGGACAATATTCGTGAAGCCATTGGTGAAATACAGCTGCACACACTCGATAATGTGCTTAAAAATTGGACCGATCGTGTAGGCTACTGCATAGCCAGCCGAACAGCCATTTGAATGAAATTATTTTCCATATTAACCGGAAGGATTGTACTTTCAACAACAAAAAGAAATTTGAGAAAATATTCAGTAGTTTTTTGTTTATAGCATTTTCAAAAAAAAAGGTATTTGGCGGGCCTTTATATGAAAATTGAAAAATTGTGCCAACAAATTTTTGCACGGTTCATAAATACCTGCAGATTTCAAGTTTATATCCTTAAAATAAATACTGCAAGCTAAGTTTCAGTTAAAATTGATCTGTCCTTTGTCAAGAATTATTCTTCTCAAGAAATTTAACTAAGAAATATTTGAAATTAATAAAAGAATTCGATGACATTTTCAGCAACTAAATAAAGAAGAGAAAATTAAAAAAAAAAATTCCAGGCTTCAGCATTCCTCAAAAGTTTGCCCAAAACAACATTATATATCAATTTAGAATATTAGTAGAATAAATTAAACAAATTATTATTAGTCAATTAGATTTAATCTTGAATAAATACATTAATTAATAAGTAGAACAAAGCACAGTGAAACAACATCGAATCATCATAAATTGCAAAAGCATGCAAACAAGTGAACTCATAAATAGAAGCAGAATAAACAAATAAAAAATCAAATCAATTTTATAACAAAGCAAAAATATTTTGTAGCGCGTCACAAAGCAACAGGACACAAAGTTCCCTGACACATTCACCCAAACCACCGTAGAAATCCAAATCGAACTCAACTTACCCTGCAGCTGTCGGTTGATTAAAGCTGTTAACCCATGACCTTCAGTACCCTTTTTCATAACTAACATTGGCTTATCCTCGGCATCATCGTAGCCGCCGGATGGCAAGAAACCATTACTGGCCATTGTTTCGCTGACCTAATAATAACAACAAAGAGGTAAATTTGTTTGTGTCATCCTCAGTCTTGTGGTGAATATTTTAATTAAAAATTTATAATTTACAATCATTGTTAGCGATGTAATAAAATGGGATCATACCTGCGTCACTTGCATCAGTTTTTTAACAACATCCCGTCCAAGGATATGATCGAATACGGACTGCAGAAACGGTTCAGCCATTATCGAGAGTTTCAGCTTGTCCCGATGCCAGATTAATACCCGCGACTCTTCCATTGCCATAATTGACACCTAAAAAAAAATCGTTGTAATCGAAGCTGGTATAGTAAGAGGATCTAAGGATGTGAAGTATTAGATTGCAAAAGTTTTACCTGAAAATAGTCGTCCGTTGATACCCCAAACCATTCGGGCGAATCTAGGAACTGATGAGGAAACACTATGTGCAAAGCTCTTTGATTTTGTGATACGACTAATCTGTGGAAAGAGAAAGAAAAAAAAAAAATAATTTAAAATGGACACTTTGTGAAATGAAGAGATTCGACTATGCATACAGCGGATGAATACAAAGAGATGGGCAGGGGAATTACGGATTAGACATTGTGCCTTTGCATGCTTCTATGGAAATGACAAGCGAATGGAATTCTAAATGACTTTGTGTGCAAGGTAATGGTTTTTGAGTAGACCAACATGACTGGTCAAACAGATAAATTGAATTAAGACCACAAGAATGCTGGTGGTAGGGATAACGAGGAAAAGTGTCCTTGTCAGAGGATTGAACTAGTTTTTTGCCTTTCGGAGAGAACTATCTGCTTTTAAGTAATATTACTTTTGGTAGGCAACTCTGTATGACTAGTTGACTATCTTTAGTCGCAATTTCGTCCTTTTATTGTTGAAAATGTAAAATTGAAAATATTTTGAATACAATGACTTTTGATTGTGAGACTTTAACATCAAAAGGCTTGCATCAAAAAGGACGAAAGGGATTGTAATCCAGGGCTTGTTCTCTAGCGCATTTATTGATGTGGCGACTGACAACATCGTGTGCGTCTCGTCGTATTTCCCTGGCGACAACAACAAAAACAACAACATCGTTTATTAGGAGGTGCAGGCTCTAGTTCAAAGCTGTCACGAATGCAATCTTCACTACATCATTGATTGGGATGTAAATGTGCATCACACAGAACAAGTGAGTCTATATTAGATTATCTAAGTAGTCAATCAGAAGGTTCTAAGCCGGAGTGGTACATGACCTTACACTTGTTAGTCCCCCGTAATTTTTAAATATATTTAATGCCAAATCTATCAACTGGAATATACATTAATATAAGTCCACATGGGATAAAAATGAAGCAGCTTAACAAAGTGATAGTAACCTCCAACCACGGCAAGTGTGTTCCTTAAACCAGTTTGTGTAAGCGTTAGGTGTGTCCTGCTATACCTACCTTTCGGACCGTAGGTACGCTAGTAGGTACGCATAGGCTTCTGGTTGTTCGAGGCACAGTCTACACAGATCTGTAGAGCTTTTTCCCATTTTCATGAGATGCAGAACCTTTTCGTGCTAGCTCGTGAGCCTCTTCAAAGAATTTGTTCGTGTCCTGACACCAGTAAGAGTCTATTATGGGATGTGAGTTGTTCAAGAATAGTTAAGCAGTTCCAAACAAGTAAAGAGTTCAACAGTAATGGCGTCCACACGTCATCTGTCAAAGTGAAAAGTTTTCAGTATACTCTGCCATTTAATCATGGAAAGACTTACAAACGAGCAACGTTTGCAAATTATTGAAATTTATTATCAAAAGAGCCATGATACGCGACTTTTTCTTTGCCCCACTTGGCTTAGTTGAACTTGGTTGACATATGGTTTCATCAAGACGGTGCCACATGCCACACAGCTCGTGAAACAATGGAAATGTTGAAGTATGAAATCGAAATGGCCCTGTGAGTTGGCCGCCAAGATCATGTGATTGATTATTTCTTGGGAGGTTATGTAAAGTCGTTAGTCTACGTAGACAAGCCGAACACGATTGAAGCCTTACAGGATAACATAACACGCGTTCGTATTCGTGGAATACAGGTCGAAATGCTTGAAAAAGTGACGCAAAGTTGAACCTTCCGAATGGACCAATTGCAACGGAGCCGCGGACAACTATTTATCGATTACAATATAAATTTTGAATATTTGATGCAAATTTTAGTGTTTTATTCGATTTTTAAAACAACTACGCTTTAAAAATCACCCTTTAGGAGTTAAGAGCGTGATATTTATCCTCAAACAAGGCAATTCATCTAGTAAACTACCTTAACCTTAGTCTATCATCAGTTATTATCAAAACCTTGAAAGCAATCATTGTTGTTTATTAATATGTGTCTTTAGGTAGTTCGGGGTGAATTTAAATCTGTGCTCCTCGCTTAGTAGTCCAACGAACTTAAGCACTAAGCCACTGCGCCCACCTTAACTAATATTTCAAACTGTTAAAAATATCGAAAGGGGATATTCTTTAATTAAATAGCCTTTGTGTCTTCCTAGATTTCATGCCAAAATAGAGAGAAATCAGTAATACGTACCGATGATTCTTGATTAGAGCCATGTAACGACTGCCCTCAAAGAAGTCATTGAAAGTCTTTTTGTCAATCGTCTTTTAGTTCACGTAGTTCAGGCTTTAGGGACCTTGGGTATGCCGACGACCTGGTGATTGTTGTTAGTATTAAACACTAACTGTGTTTACTTTATTTATGTGATAGAATCGCGCAACAACGAAGAACTCTTCGTCAACCCTTGAAAATCTGTTCTTAAACATTTAACTACGAAAAGACTAATGAACCTCCCTAATGTACTCCAGTGATCCAGTAATCCTTGTTTAAACTGGAATTCATGTATCAATTCTGCCATTGAACAAGCTACGAGAACCATGTGTTTGAGTCAGGAGTATAGTTGCGTCTAATAATGACCTGACGGCCATCGTGGCCCAAAATTTCTTCCATGGACAACGGCAACAAAGTTATTGTAGCTTTAGAGTATTACTTATCTGGGTATTACCAATGCGATTATGCGGCTCGTTACAAATGTTTATTGCAGCTGGAATACAAGTTTAAGTCAGGGACATCTCAAAATACTTGACTCTTTACCAAAAAAAAAATAAAGACATATTTTGTACAATCCCGGGCACTATAGTTAGAGAATACTATATTGCAACGTGTGAACTAGGCTAATGGTGTCTCAACACAAGACTTCAAAAAGTCTTCTACACCGACGGATTGTGAATGGAATCTTGAGTTTGACTGAGGTCTACATACTAATCGGAATGTGTCCCACTTTCAGGAGCGTGACTTTAACCTTTGACATTTCATGTCCACCACGCACTTCTTTGGAGAATTCGCAAGAGAACTCCAGTTTATGATTTGATTTCCAAAAGGCCCTACAAAATCATCTGAATTCTTCGCCATGTAAGCAGTTTCCACAGAGGTTAGATCTTTCGTTTCACCAATTACTAGTTTGTATGGATATATCGATAACATAGATATATTTAGATGAACACAGCAGGATGTCGGAGGCGAATTTTTAAGTATTGATGCAATAATGGCAAAGATCCATCGTTTTTAAGAACGGACACCTAACATTTGCGTATGGATCAGAGCGCCTAAGGTAAAGAATTTGCCTACGTGGGCTCAGAGATCAATAGTAGGATAATCGCTACTTTTACGGGCTAAGAAAGCAGTTGGGTTCACCTCTCTCGTCCCACAAAAGAGGTTTTATCGAATATTCTTGTCATTCCAGTCCTGCTGTATTGATGGACCCTGTCAAAATTTGTGATGTAATTTGTGTGATGGTTTATCGGCCAATATTTGGCCCAATTTGCATCCACCGATTGTAAAAGAGGAGATACAAGGAGGAAAGGCACTGGCTATTCAAGCCAAGAGGTCAAATAAAATCGATAAAGGTCCATGTAAATTAAGCAATTTCCGGGAGGCAAATAACGACATACAAATTAACTATGCACTAGGGAATTAGGGAATTAAATTAGAATTGGAGCGTTACAAGCAATCCCTTGCGACTGTAACAATCGAAACTCTAGTACCCCCGGTTACTGATACAATAGAACTTTGAACTACTCACGAAACTCTGAAGAAAACAGACTAGAGTACTAATGCAATCAATCTGAACTTACTCCAACAAGTTTTTGAAGATTTATGTCCCCAAAGGCGGGACCTTAGTATGGGGTGACTAATGCAGTTAAAGTCTATAAAGGTATAGGATAAACCTTTCACCCCGCTTTTTGATAAAAAAGAGTTGCACCATTGGAAATGGCATGTTGTTGTACCATTGTCAGCTACAGCAAGATATGTCACTAAGGACGAAGACTCGTTGTATAATACATAGTTAGTTGTACATACATAGTTCGACTTACAACCAAATTACTATAAAAACAAGGTCCAAAGTTCATGTGTACCCTTTTAAAATCTCTAATAGAAAATATTTACAATGACCATACGATATTCTTTGGAACATTTCGACTCCACAGCAGAAACCTACTTCTACTTCGGCATTCGTATGTATATCTTAAGTAAACAGAAAAAAACGTACCAGGCGCCGTGAATGAAACCATCAAAACAGCCGCTTGTTAGCAACAGAAGTGCGAATGAACTAACACCTCAAGAATCAGACAAAATCTTTGTATGTTCTACAATTTGTTTCAACAAATAACTCTTACTTGAATAACATCAGGCAAGAGGCAACTAACCGATTGCTTTTTCCCTGTTCTTTTTTTTTTTTTGATTTATTAATTAGGTACATCATCGTGACCATGCCAGGGTGATTCTAATAAATATGGATGTTCACTTGTTGTGTTATTGACCTGGATACCAATTCATTTGGAAAATTTTTCAAAATTTTATGTGCGAAATTTAAACAAACAAAATGTTTATTGACGGAGGAATATGGGACGCGTTGCTATGGAATAATAATGACGACAAGTGAGTAAACAAATCGGATATTGGGTACTATGAATTTTTATTTGAGAGATTATTTGATGATTTAAGTGGAATACTTACTTTCCGGATAATACTAATGATAAACTATCGACTTTAGTTACTTTTTCTTGAGCATACACTTCCTGATACTTGAGCGATCGTATCAGTTTCATGCAATTTAAAATTTTCCTAAATTGATGTCGGGACACACGTAGCGGCTTGAATAGAGATTCGTACACCTGGAAAGAAAGGGGAATATATGAGTTGAGGTTAGGATATTAATTATATGGTAGACGTTGTAGATAGAAATATTTTATGTAATTTAAAACTTAAAGACTTAAAGACTTAAAAGGATAGGATTTGACTGACACAATTTGGATTTGTACATTCATACAGTACGCCGTTCTTCAAAACTTGAGATAAAGACATCTGACCAATGCAACTACGTGTTCCTTACCTGTCTTATCCTAGTTGAAGAAGTGTCAGGTTCATACCACATTAGCTAATACACCCGCATAACAACAGACCGACTACTATTCTAAGTCTGTTTTGGGTCAATCATTTATTTAATGGTAACGTTTATGTCGCTCATAAATTTTTTTGACACCAGTTGACGGGCAGACGATCTCAGCTCAGGTTTTCAAAATCTACACACACGTGTCCATGTCATTAGAGCTTTTCTCAATCTAAATATAATATTAAGTAATAAATGGAGGAATTTTAAAATTTAATTTTTTCCCAATCGCAAGGCACAAGCATGTGTTCGTCTATTGCAATTGTTTAGAATATGTAAAATATGTAAAATAATTATTCAATTATATTTATTCGTTCAACAGTATTTAAGAATACGTTTTTTTTGCTCAGTGGTTAGCCTACTGGGCTACTAGGCGAGTTGTCCTAGGTTCAAATCAGCCTCAGTACCACACAAAGATTCTATTCGCTGCTCCATCACTTGCGAAAGTCTGACAAACATCAATGCTCAAGCTTCAAAATTTTCCGTTCGGAATCATTGATATATTTCTTGATACATACAATGTTGGAAGAAGCTGGCTTTGGTTATAAGCTGTGCGGTTTTTAGTCTGACAAGTCAGCAACTTTCAATTTTCGGGATGCGTTTTTGCAATTCCAATTTTTTACTTTGCAGCCACTTAGTATATATTTTTTAAAACACTTTTAATTTCAATTCGTTCGTTTGCAACGTAAGGGTTAATTACGTTTTTTCAGAAGTTCTTCATTGGGATTGCGGGATAAAGCGCACATTATTGGCAATTGCAACTCTGTAAGCAATGTTAATACGATACGGACGATAACAGAGGCTATTACGGCGAGTGCGTCATAATAGGGGTAAATAAGGGCTGTCTGGAAGGTAGTGTTCTATTCCTCTTTAATGGTGTGTGGTGGCAAACTCTCTGCTTACGGCTATATATCTTCGTGGAAACTATACTCAAGCTTATATGGACGATGTCGCCATTATTTCTTTCGATGTTTGGTGCACCAGATATGGGCTTTTAGTGAATCCTATTAAAACTGTGATTATTCTCTTTGCGAGAAGGAGGAAGGTCACTGGTCCGACTCAACTCGTGCTTAAGGGTCTTCACCGATCTGCCACCCGACGCGTGCACACACATTTTTTTTGTAATCGCTCCGCGGTCAGTTTTCGCACAAAATAAACTAAAAAAGTGTGCAAAAAAAAAAAAAAAAAACCGCTAATCGCGCGCGCGCTGTTAAAAAAGCAAAAAAACTATACTCAAGCTTATATGGACGATGTCGCCATTATTTCTTTCGATGTTTGGTGCACCAGATATGGGCTTTTAGTGAATCCTATTAAAACTGTGATTATTCTCTTTGCGAGAAGGAGGAAGGTCACTGGTCCGACTCAACTCGTGCTTAAGGGTCTTCACCGATCTGCCACCCGACGCGTGCACACACATTTTTTTTGTAATCGCTCCGCGGTCAGTTTTCGCACAAAATAAACTAAAAAAGTGTGCAAAAAAAAAAACCGCTAATCGCGCGCGCGCTCTGTTAAAAAAGCAAAAAAATAAGTTTACAGTGCAGTGATAGTGAAAAAAAAACAAAAAAAGTGTATTGTGTTGGGGCATTCCTTCTGGTCCCACTCCCTATCGTTTGCTGCTGCTTTGCTTGGCTAGAGCGAGTGTCGTATATTTATTCGTGCACTGGCTATGGCTGGGTGAAGCATCATTTGGCGAATAGCGGGTCGCGTTGTGTAGATTTTGTTGGTAGACCAAAGCAATTCATTGTATGGGCATAACACCTGCAGTGATTTGTTTTGGAAAGCTGATATCAGAATCGACACGGTACGGTCTAGCTTAGTCAGCGTCGGAGTTGAGTCTTTTGTGTTTGTTTTTTGTTATGTGTAGGAATTTCAGGGTAGACGTGAGCAATATTCGTGGGTTAGGAGCGAATTTTTTTTCATTGTACGCCCACACGAATCTCAATAAACCAGCTGTTTTTGCACTAGGTGAAATACAGGTCAGCATTGATTCTGATCTAACGGAGTTTAGCCTGCCTGGATATAACTTAGTGCCATTATTCTTGTAGTGATGTAGCCTACCAACTTCTACCTCAATACGGCCAATGTTACAATCCGGAATTTAATTTTATATGGCTAAAATTCCATGTCCGTAGGCAATTAATTCACTACTGTTTTATTTACAGAAGCCCTAACCAGGACAGGCATTCAACTTATAATGAGTTTGATGCACTGTCTGATTGCATCACCAGAACCCCTTAGCCTCGTACTGAAATCGTCATTGCGGGCGATTTCAATATATATACACAATTCAAGTTGGCTTAGACATTCTGGACAGACAAAACCCGAAGGAAGGTATGTCGAGATCTTCGCTGAGGTTAATAATTTGACCCAGCTTGTAAATGAGCCGACACAAATACCGGACATTAGCGGTCAAAACGCCAACACTCTGGCCTTGTTTCTTACCTCTCACCCTGATAAATACACTTTAAATGTATTATCGCCTCTAGGTTCGTCAGACCATTGTATCATATCGGCGAATTTCTTGTACTCCAACCACACAGTTAAAGAACAAGCTTGTTAAAGAACCGTATTCCAATACGAGAAAGCTAATTGGGAAGCTTTAAACGGTTTCTTTAGGAGTTTTAACTGGTCGTTGTGCTTCCTCAACAACGACGAAGATGCCGCTGCCGATATGATGGGTATGAAACTTTGTTAAGAATATTAAAAATTCGGCCTCTTCATCTATCCTGACACTCATTTGCAATGACACTCCAGCTGTCAGCTCTTCGGATAAAGCTAATCTGCTTGCTGCTCATTTTGCAGCTAGCTCAACGCTCCCAGATTGTGCTTTATCTCCCCCAGTACTCGAGCGCGTAGAACACTCCATGGGACAAATCCACTTCCGCACCCGTACTGTGGCAAGAGTACTTCAAGATCGCAACATTCACAAGTCCGCTGGTCCAGATGGTATTTCCCCTATCGTTCTGAAGAGGTGTTCTTCCACGCTGGCAAAACCACTACGTAAGATTTTCTATTTGTCCTATTATTCAGGGCTCTTTCCGAGAAGGTGGAAAACAGCATTTGTCCAGCCCGTCCCCAAAAAAGGCGAATCTTCCTCTCCCTCCTCCTACCGACCAATTGGACTTACGGCCCTTCTTGCCAAGGCCATGGAAACGCTGATAAACCGTCAGCTTATGAAATATCTCGAATCCCGAAAACTTCTCCAAAACCAGACTTGGCATATTAGACTTTACTTTCCATTGGGAAAACATGCATCTGTTTTCTAAAACGAGGGTCTGCCTTCATCTGTAGTCATCAGTAGCCAAGGCTTTGCTTAACACTTTAAGGGGTTACATGGGCATCACAGCTTTAAAAAAATCGAATTTTTTTAATTGTCTTATTAATTTCTACAACATCTCGATAATATGAGCCTAAATTTTCAAGTAATTCCGAATAAAAGTATCGGAGATACAGCCTTTGAAAGGTCCGCACTCAATTGAATCACGAGGTTTATTTGAGGTTATCCAAACTTCAAACGCATTTTTTCGAAACTGTGTTTTCAAAGTTCTCGAAAACCACTCAACCGATCTTGATGAAATTTTACACAAGTCTTCGAGATACAATTCACGAGGACTTGTACGAAGGATTCTTTTTTCCAATTAAAACTATTTAAAAAAAAAATTGAGCAAATTTTACCAAAATTAGAATTTGTTTGTAAAAAGGTCTGCCAAAAATCCAATTTTCACTTTTTTTTGCGTCGTTCAAATTCTAGTTTATGGTCTTAACTAAAACACAATTTTTTTCACTTCTGATGATTCTGTCACGAGTTCTACTGTCAACGCGGATGCAACTTTTTTCCGAGGGGTCACTGGAAATGACGACGTAATGGTGAAGTTTTGAATATTTTTCTTTGAAAATTTCAGAAATTCTTTTTCAAATATATATCTTTAAGACATTTTTACTGTCTGTTTGAATAAAATATATTTAATTTTTTATATAAAAAAAATTGATGAAAATATACCTTTTTTCCCGGAATAAACCCATGTAACCCTTTATGTGTTAAATTAAATGTGTTTAAGCTTAAATTTAAAACATATTAAATATGGTCAAGAATTGAAGATATCAATTTGGAGATTCTCAAGGTATTTGTTTAAAATGTTAATAAGGCTTGATACTTGTAGTATTTTAAAAAAAAAACAGCGGAGGAACCATCTGTTTTGATATCTGGACTATACTTTTAAGGCCCGTTTGCCAATACTCCATCAAAGTCAAAATATGTTCCAATGCTTAAATTTAACCACAAAGTTCTTCTTCTCCCCATTTAACGACGAGATTATGATCAGGATTATAGGGATCATAACCCTCCCACTTCATTGCATTCCTACTGCCTCTCTTACGCGATTGTAATGGGACGTTGATTGCCATTGCTTTTTTGACGGGGTTCGTAGGATCCCTACTTGAACATGACCAATACCAACTGAGTCGGTCGTGCTCCAATTTTTTCGAGATGGGTTCTTTGATGTTAACCTTCCTCGCATTCTGGAACTTCTAATTGGATCAAGCTTTGTTACTCCTGCTGTCCTGCGAAGCATTTTCATCTCAGCTGCTGTCAACTTACCCTCATACTTGTTGTACATTGTGAACCGTATGTGAGCGCCGGACGCACAACTGCTGTGTAGAGCCTTATTTTCAGCTTAGGGGACATATTTTGGTCACATATTTCGATCAAAAATTTAAGCCTTACCTGTTAACAAAATGATATGGCTAGATTGGCATAAAGTTTGTTGCTGATCGTAAATAAACTTTTCAAAATTAATATTCCCTTAGGAACATAAAAAGTTACACAAAATACGTAACCTACCGAATTTGATATCTAAGAATATATTTTTTGTTGTCTTCAAATGAATCGAAAAAAATACATAAATACTTTATCATAGTGTGTTCGCTGTTGTCAAGCCGACGGAAAGAGATTCCGTACAGGTATGAATATCATCAAGCTACATAGCATAGCCCAAAAACTCGTGGTGTTCGAATATGTCTGCCAATTTTTTTTAATTTTCAAACTTATGCAAGCAAACCGTTTTTAATGTCGACTTTAAGACTTTTGCATGTGATCTCTATATTGCATCGTAATATGACTGGGCATGTGACAGTCACACTTACCTCTGTGTCAAACCATCAGAACCTGTAAAAGTGGTGTTTATTAAGCGCTTTTCAACGTTAAAATTTACGACTCTGTGGATCAGCAATTATAATTGTTGGCAACGACCCAGAAGACTTAAAAACAATATTTTTATTTATTTTTAAAGCATTAAATTATCCCAAGAAGCCTTGACATTTGGTTGAAGAAACAACAAAATGTGACCAACACAATGTTTATCTCCATTCCACTTGGCTTGACGACAAATAGGTGTCAATGTCAATAACACCGAGCGTCGTACTATGGGCAAACGTCAAACGAACTTACATTTATGGTGCGAGGCTAAAAGTCACCGGCGGCGGCAGCGGCGCCGCCATGAACAATAACACATAATCAATACACTCATGTTTTTGAGTTATCTATGACACTACCGGCGACAACGCACGATAGTGTTACAAGAGGAGGTGTGTCTCATATGACGTAAGAGCGATTGAAACGAGTTCCCATAGACATGCGTCACTAACAGCATTTTGCGTTTCCGTTTGCTTTTATCAATCAAATTTAGAAATGAAAAATATTTCTCATAAATACACAGCGGTATTTATGAATACAACATGCTCTTTGGATACCTCGACCTCATACTCTTGTGGCGTCGTTGAATTCGAATCGAAGACGAATGGAAAATATTTCATTTCACCACAAGCTTGTGACTTTTTGTAAAAATTGACGAAAGCGTTTACGGAGCTGATTTGTGCCAAATTTACAAAGGCACGTGGGTAGGTCTAATTTTATAAGGCTGCTGCTGCCTACGAATTGATTAATGAAAGCTGTTAGCGCGTACAATTGGGTGAATTAGTTTGACATGTCAAGCCAACTTTGCAGGGGGTGGTATGCAAATTGCGGAACAGTCGCACATTTATTATATTCGGTTTTGTAGTGCGTGATTGGGGCACTTAGCTAAGTGTTGGAATATTGTTGTTTATGCGCGCCATTGAGGACCCCCTTGAGTTCTTATGAAGTTGGTGTCATTAACAAGTCGTAAACATGCAAGAGGAATGTGTTAGTAAAATGTTGTTAGGTGAATCATTGATTTATGTCAGCTTAGTTACATATTATGTCTTGAAGGTTTTTTTTATTATTATTATTATTACTGTTGTTATTGATCTAATATGAAGGTTAATAGGTAGACGGATTTTAAATGCTGGAAGCGGTTATGAATGAAGTTTCAAATGAATCAGACAGTTCATTTTAGGCAATGACTTTTTGCTTTTGTCTATGAGGCGGTGGATTATGTGGTTGGAATCTGTTGTAACCTTGCTTTTGAAAGTGGCCCAACAAAATCGTTAATAACGGTGAACGTGACTCTTTGCAGGTTGTAAATCGTTTGATGCATTCGTCCGTTTGTAAATAAAATTTTGTGAAATCAAATTTAATATTTTTTAAAAGAATTAAGAGAGGAGAAGTCGATGATCCAGAACTGGAAGGGGCTCACCTAAAAGCTTTGGAGGAACTTTGTCAAGTCTAGAAATACCAGTTGCGATGAAAAATATTTTGGGGATTTAAGCGAAAAATCACGAACGTGCCCACTTTTCAATGCGAAAACGTCGACTCTGACTTCCTTGAAGAATAAAAGAGGCCCTGGACGCCTTAGTCCTACAAAAAGCACCTGAATGATAAACCACCTTAGGTTACTAGCCATTGCAGAGAAAGAGTCAGTGAAAAACAAGGGCAGCAAGGCAAAAGTGCAGAGCTAAGAAATAAATAGATTAAATATTAGGCGTAAACGGTCCATACTGGACTCAAACCCTAGCTTCTCAGTTTAATGCCGATTACGTACGGCAATAAGTTTTGGAGAAGCTTCTCATGACATTTCTTACACTTGGATGTTTGTCAGACTTTCGCAAGAGGTGGAGAAGCGAATAAAAACTTTCAGGTGGCACAGGTCGGGATTTGAACTACCGACTACTTGCTTAGTGGTCCAACGCACTTAACCACTAAGCCACTGCGAAAAAGATCCTGGATAGAAAAACAGAATACGCAGTATCCTAGCTTAAAGAAATCAATCAATATAAATATCCGGAGGTTTCATTTAACATCGAAGAAAACCTAGATACCGACGAAGTTAGTAAGTGTATTTAAGCAGTTTTGGCATCACCTACCCCATGTAAAGTAAGTGACAAGGCAAGAAGAGAGTTTAGAATCAATAAATCAATGAATTACAAGTGTCGGCAGCTCCATATAGAAGAGGTTTGCTTAAGGCTCTAATGGTCTAGAAGCAGAGGTCTTCAAATACGACCACGATGTTATGGTGGGTCGTAAGATGATCCAAATCAAAATACGACACATCGAAAAGCTATATTCCGGGGCTAACAACAGTCGACTCGGTATTTGGCTAGTTTCTAGTTGCTAGCGCGTTTTAAGTTGACTGATGTCTCGTTTTTGGCATTTATGTGAATCACATGAAGTCACTTTAAATGTCATCTAACACGATTAGACCATACAAAGTTTGCTATTATAACTCTTATTCCAAAGACCACGCTTATACTTTCACCCTCTTAATGGAATAATGGAAGAATAACCTTGCCGAAATTCTTCCTTGAATACTAAGATTTTGATGAAATTGCGTCGACCTTAATGGAGCATCTCATATAGTCATCCTGCACAATCAGACTCGTTTTGCAGGGATGATGAAGTAGACCTTGTATGCGATGTTTAAGAAACTGCATTGCTCTTAGTTGACGCAAATCAGGTGTATGCTTTGGGTGTATGCTCTGCCCTTAGTCATCATCCATTGCCTTAAATTATTCAGTCGACTAACCGTCAATTTCAACAGCCTGATTGGTAAGGGTTCTCAACATTCTATTCAGATTTTACGGTTCATTATTCATTCCCCAAACTGTTATTTAAAAGAGGTAATCATTCGCATTTTATATGACTTATTCCTAACGTCCCTATGCAGTCTTTTCGCTTGTAAGCATATCGAAAAGCATTCCCACTTCAGTCATTGCGGTAAAGTTCGATCATTCCTTTAGATAGTAAAAGGGTAAATCTTTGACTGTAAGATTTGAAATTAGTTCGCCATTCTGGCAACCAAATTTTTAAAAAATTTTTTTGATAATTTCGGCCTCAACATTTTTATTAAATGATCAAAACATCTTTGAAATGTTAAAGAGTCTAAAACGGCGCGCTTCAAACCGCAGCTCTGTGCGGCAATTTATAGAATTGAATTTAGTGTGCTATAAATCGATTGTTGGATGTGGAAAATAGCCCCTTTTGGTGGAACAACAGTACGCCTAAGTCCAAATATTCCAGTTTTGGCCATAATAAGTCACTTGTCATGCTGATGTGGTCTATTATCCTATTATTTCGTGCTGAAATATAATATTGAGATCCTGTATATTTTTTAAGAGCATAAGAACTGTCAGTGTAAAATAACATCTGGTTCCCAAAGAAATGAACATCAACCATTAGGTACGATAGTTTTAGCATATTTCTTGAAACTTATATGCCACTCATTGCAACTCATTAAACTGTCATTTGCGCCGGCACCCACAATGGTCCTATTGTGTTGGCAGAACATAATTCTTCCAAGACTCTTCATTATTTTAAAGACCTTGAGTTGAATAAAACAGAGTCCAAAGCTTATGTTGCCGTTTAGTTGTCCGAGTATGTGGAGATATTTTTGTTATCTTTCCATTATCCTCTCCATTATATACCATCTCTTTGACTGAGTTATGCTCAAATCTCACTATAAAAGTAAAGAAGGTGGGTAGAGAGTCTGTGTTTCCGAAGCTTAAACATAATGCAGCTAGAACAAATGGCTCAAAGGACTATAGCTAAGACTTTCTCTGCCCTTTGACAGGTTTATCACTACAAGCGGCTGTTGAATATATACATATGTCCGAGGTGGCCTACATTGCTGCAGTAAGCGTGATGATTCTTTTTACAAATGCCAGGCTGCCCTTATAGATTTGGCAATGCTTAAAAGTTAACATACCTTTCCTACATTCCTGATTGGTCTAACTACCACATGCCGTTTACGTCGCCATGTATTTGTCGATCGTTTTTTTGCAAGCAAAATATCACTGCCTTTAACTTCCAGTTGAGCTTCGAATTCAGAATGATACCGAGCAATCTTGTTGCTTTGAATTTTTTGTATCAAATTCAGAGTCTTATGCTGCATTTCCACCAAAAGATAAGTCGAGATTAAAGGCAAAAGATTAAAAATAAATCTTAACACGTTTCCACCGAAAAAAGGAGATTAGCATCGTGGTTTTTTCCCAACCCGCTCTCTGGCTCTCAAATTTGCGTACAAAATGTCCACCATCTGGTTGTCAAATTGCTTCCTCGCTACTGACGTCACTTTTGACATATTCAGGTATGGTAAATTTGTATTTAGTGTGTTCACAAACCGATTCTTACATGCAAACCCAGTTTCTTTCAAGATTATTTTTTAATCTTGTGTTTAACAGATTGAAATTTGTGTGGTAAATCTTAAGATTTAAGGGCAGATTAATCTTAATCACGCTTTAGTCCTCGTCGGAAACGTAGCATTAATTCTGGAATTAAGGGTTGAAATGAATTGGATTGGAACTAGGAATACGCTTAGCGCCTTAATTAAAACTTCCATCTCCAGTACCTTAAGCACGCCGACGATATCTTGTGAAGTTTTCTTTCCGACTTTTCATCTAACACCATCTAAGCCATCTTGCTGCTACGGCCCTCTATGTCAAGAAACGTATTTAAAAAACGAAGTAGCACCTCTCGATTTTCTCGATCGCGGCCGTCTAAAGTTTGGCCCGTTTCTTCATAGAACTATCGACAAACTGAAATTTTGCATTTAATATCTTAGTTTTCTTCTTTAAAATGCAATAAAAAAATTAAAATAAACATAACATATGTAAGAATTAAAATAACATTTTTTTAAACATATTTTTATCTTAATTTCTTGATAAGAAATTGAAGTGCATACGAATTTTTACTTGTATAATTTCATTCATTCATTGCAAATTAATTCGAGATAGACAGAACAATCCAAATGCAATCCCAAATAAAGTGCACGACTACGTCATACGAAACTTTCTCGTTACATGAAAAACTGATGTAATTTTGCTCATTGGACACATTTAACATAATTGTTCCACATACAAAAAGTGACCAAAATCGTTAGAGCCGTTTTTGAGAAAACGAATTTAATCTAAATTTATAAAAATCGCTATATGAAAAAAAAAAAACAATTTTTCAAAAATCTTAAAACTTATAAACATTTTTTCGGAACTCCCTTTATTAGTTTTTGAGATATTGGCGGTTTTTTAAATTACCGTTATTAAAATTATTTGTCAAAAACTGAGTATGCAGTATTTTTGACCCCATTCCAAGTATTGTACAAAAAGAGACCAAAATCCTTGAACTTACCTAAATAACGTTGACGGATTTTTTATTGGGCAGTTGCAATCACATAATATGTGTTCTGGTGCTTCCTCGTCCTCGTTGCACAATCTATAGGTATTGTTTTGTGCTATTCCCATAGTCATCAGGTGTTTCTTGACACGGCAGTGTCCCGCAAGGAAGCCTGTGGCTAGCCGAATCTGACTTCTATTGAGTTGTAGTGGTTGTTTCGTTTTTTTGTGGGAACTGTTTGGCATAAAGTTGTTTGCTTGTCTGTTTCTTTTCGGTTTCCCTCCAGAAATGCAGCTTTTTATTTTTTAGCCAGGTTTTGATAAAGCTTTTTGTAGTGTTCATAGGTAGCCCGCAGAATGGTCTTGGCATCGTGAATTGGGATGCAGATCCTGTTCTTGCTAGTTCGTCTGCTTGTTCATTGCCTTCATGACTACTGTGACCTGACACCCAAATCAAATATACTTTGTTGGCGGTGGCCTGTATTAAGAGAAGTTGAAGGCAATCCCAGACTAGTTTTGATGTTATCTCAAAGGCGTTAATTGCAAGTAGAGCTGCCCTGCTGTCAGAGAGAATGTAAATAGTTTTATTCGTAATGAGCATGTTTAGACAGAGTTCTATTGCATGGATTTCTGCCTGAAATACGGAACAGTTAATATCCATACTGATGTAAAGGTAAGTATTAGTACTAGGAGCGTATACTCCCGGTCCAACTCCGTCATTTGTTTTGAATCCGTCTGTATACCATACGTAGGAATCCTTGGCAAATGTTGGTTTGTTCTGTTCCCAGTTTTGGCGTTCTGGCAATGCAACCATGAAGTTGTGTTGGAAGTTCTAACGTGGCAAACATTTGTCGGTTGTATGTCTTTCGAGTAGTTGGTGTTTTTTGAGTTCCTGTAAGACTGCAGGATGAACTAGATTGGAATTAATTTCATCTTCTGTGATGAGCGTGTAGGCATTTACCATAGCTTCTTTCATGAGTTCTAGATGAAGTGGTGGGATGTTTGGGATAACCTCAAGTGCAGCAGTCGGTGTTGTCTTCATTGGACCAGTTCTACATACACAGGCTAGTCTTTGTATCTTGTTTAGTTTAGTCTGTGCAGACCTCTGCGTAGCTTTATACCCCCAAACGGCGGCCGCATACGTGGTAATGGGTCTAGTTTTTTGCCGTATACATCCATAGTGTCATTTTGGGGTTGAGTCCCCAGTTTTTACTAAGTAGACTTTTGCTGGTCCACAGTGAGATCCTGGCCTTGTCGATAGTCTTGGTAAGGTGAGAGTTCCATGTAGGTTTTTCATCCAGTGTGATTCCTAGGTATTTAACTTCCGATGAGAACTCTATCGATTCACCGAATAGTGTTGCGCTTCTGAGTCTGTCCAACTTTCTTCTTTTGGAAGAACCATAACTTTCTTTGTTAAAAAAATGTAATTGAATAAATATCTTCCACACACACTGAGTTGAACTACTTCACACCGACAGTTGAAACAATGATGTTGTTAGTGGATTAGTGCTTTTTTAATGTTAATAAAAACCGGTTTCGTATCATGAAAAAGACAAAGATATAGTGTGGTTTTCGTTTTGTTGCCCGTCGTGCAATGTAACGGAAATAAAATATGTTCTATTTGGCGAACCATATATCAGCTTGAATCCGGTAGAGGGTTAAATTGACGTCTTCCTGAAACTACGCCAAAAAGTGTTTTGGATAAAACCCCAAAAATTAAAAAGGAAAATATGCCAGAAAGTTAGGAAAAAACCCAAAAAGTAAAATGGAAATTACGCCAAAAAATACTATTTTTTTGGCATACTTTCCAAATTAAATTTCGAAAATGAGTAGCCCAAAACTCGTTGAAGAGTAAATTACCTTACCAACGATAGGGTACAACTTTTTGGCGTTTTTTCCTTTTCAATTTGAAAGATTTTGGCCGTTTTCTCCATATAAATTTTTTGGCGTAATTTCAGGGAGCCTAAATTTATGGGTATACCCGCCGCCACCCAAAAAGTTCCGCGATCATCACAACACTTCCCCTCCATTGCATCTTAAATCGCGCAACAAATTACAATTCTATTTCAAGGCCTCGGATGCAGACCTTAACTTTTGAATAACCAAATAAAAAGTCCATTACCCTTCCAACTAACGGTACCACCTTCATCATGTTACAGACAAAACATAATTGAATTCTTCACACTTTAATCAAAACATGCATCCAATTTAATTATAATTTTCTGCTGCAGCTGCAAGCACTCCAAAGATGCTACAGCCAACCACTTAAGGGAAACATACATTCTTCCCCGTGCCAGCCATCTGATCTGAACCCAATCATTTAAATGTGTATTAAATGGCCTACATTCTGGTAATAAGGGCACGTACTGGCGTGTCAAATGCTTCCAACTGTAAAACATAGCAACATACAAGGCGCATAAATTACCCCATTTTTGCAAAGGGCAGACCGCCGTTTGATATATGTTCCTTCCCGGCGATATGTTCGTATTTTTTTTTCGCGGAACCCAAGTCCATATTAGGGAATTCATGCATTATTCCTCCATAATTCCACAATTTGTCGTGAGACAAAAAAAAACTTCAAACAAATTGGAAAAAGTTCCTTTCCCGTTTGCAGTTGTAGCTTCAGCAATTGAACTCACTTCAGAGATTAATCATTTTGGCACATATTGCATCGCGAGTTTGTCGTCATTCGTTTTTTTATAACATTTGCACATTGCTTCGACTCACGGATGGACTGGCGCATAATTAAAGTCGACGCCTTGAGTTTTATTAGCCTGGCACGCATGTGGAATGCATCACCACATGCAAGCTGCAAGATGCAAGACAAATGGAAATCCTTTCATTCGTTCCTGCGTTTGTTTATAGTTGGCGCGACGAGTTTGTATTTTTAGAATTCGCATTTAATCGTCTTTTCGACGTGTGTGACTGTGTGCGATGACATTTAAAATAGACGTATAGTCAGTCACTCGTGATCATGACACCTACGTCTTTTACTTGAGGTTGATAGGCAGATCGGGTTAAGTGATTACATTACTATCGAATGGTGGCTGGCGACCACTGGCTAGTCGTATGGCGACGCGCATGCGTCTTGCCGGGCGGTAAAGATAACAAGATTGGTCGGTTTTTGCACCTTTGTCTCTTAATTTGTCAAGGTTGTAAAAGCGTCCTTTATCGGGGAATCAAGTTGAAATGAGTTTCGGGTAAGTAAATACAGTAGTATCCCGTAAAGATGAATAAGTCAAATAACCGAGGTTTGTTCAACTTGTCGAAAGATACAAGTCCTGTATGCTCTTCAAATTTTAATGAGCAAAAGATGGCAAAGAATAATTTTAATGAGATGGAGATGAATTTGATGAAGCTAAAGATGAATCACACACAGTGCATTGACACAACGAGAAGCTTAGCAGAGGCCCCTGTTTTATGTCCACAAATTAAATGAAAGCCGAATTTATTTGTGCCATTTCTTCGTAATTTTCAAAACATAAGAATAAATAAGTTACAGCAGGGTTTCCGAAAATCAAGCCTAAATAAATTACCCAACATTTTTACTTTTTACCCATAAAAACGGGTACAGAAGTCCACAATTACAAGCTCTGGGAGGCATAGAAAATATAAAAATATAAGGCGTCTGGAGCTTTCCTGATCATAGAGGTATTTTTCCTCCCCGTCGATCGCAAAGGTCTATTGTTTCAAAACATCCGTTGACTTAGCCAATGAAGGACCGGGCATTCACAGAGGATGTGTTCAGAAGTTTCATCATCTTCTAGACATAACCTACATTCAGCGTCTGGGCAAAAGTTCATTTTGTTAAGAGGATTCCTAAAGCCGTAATGGCTTATGCGGAAGCCCACCAATGTTCTCCTTACTTAAGATCAGGATTTCCTCGTAGGAGCATGGCTAAATTAATCTTTTGGATTGTCTTAAGCACGGAACACTTTTCCAGCAGCAGCCCAGTTGACTCTGCAGTAGGGTTCTGGTCCTAAGACCACAGATTCTGCTACAGCTCTAGCCAGTTCGTCTGCAGATTCGTTGCCTAGCAATACCTTGGTGGCTGGTATTGTACGGTGGTTTTTCATTTTCTGAAATAAGAAAAGGGTTTGGCTAAATCCTTCATATCCACATTAAGTTGGTAGATTTGCTGTAGAAAAGTGTATTTATCTATCAACATGGCCAAGCACAGTATTTTAACTGTATCTACACATCACTGTGATGTCAAAAGCTGATTGAATTAAAGCTGATGAGCAACATTCCAAAAAATTGGTTAACAAAATTGTACGCCTAACAATTTCGGGAATCATGGGAGTATAAAGGGTGAGCCATCTAGTGAAATCATACCTCCGCAAAACAAATAGAGTCGCTTTAAGCTTGAACAACGTTGTCAAATAATGAAAATTTATTTCGAAGGTGAGTGCTGTATACCCTAAGGAGTGCGTTATGTTGAAAATAAGTTTTGGTCGAAATGAAGCACCCACCGCTTCTGATGTACGCAGGTTTGTGCAAAAACGGTCGTAAGACCAGGTCACACTGGCATCCAGGGAAATGAGATCTCAGAAGAAGTTTTTTCAGGACCCGAACCTGTGTTGGGTCTGCCTGCATCTTTAGTCATGTCTTCTATCGATTCTTGGGTTTCTCGTGAACACAAGATTCGGTGGCGCGATTGCGGTGGATGTAGACAGACCAAACTACTGCGCCCGGACATTTGCAAAAGGTCAGCATCTTTTCTTCGAAAGACAGGAAAACTAAGTACATTAATGCAAGGTGTCTGAATGGTAGTACAATGGTGTATGAGCGCTCTATCGGATAGTAGCAACCTCCGACAAAAAAAAAAAGAAAAGACTGGTATGCTCGTGGACAACACTCATGGTCTCCTGTCCGGTTGTGAGGTGTGTCCGTAAGGAGATACTACACTGTATTGAGGATTAGTTATATGGCCTCCATTACGAAAAATGCTGCGCCCGTCCGGGCAGCTTATATAAAAACGCTACTTCAGTACGTTCCCTCCATACAAACAGGCAACGGACTTAATCTTCATTATCACATTCGATGTGCATCCTTCTTAAAGAATGTCGAAACAACATTTATCTTTATTTATCTTTAATGTTAGGTGATTTTCGCAAGGCAGACGCCTACGGCAGCAGCTTCCCGACAATCTACGCGGGATTACAGGAATTCAACCCGCTTTCTGCAAGCGTCCGGTCAAGTTACGCTCACCCAACTTCATAGCCCCGCTAGGGTTATGTGCTTTTCGTCATGCAGACACTTAAGACGTCATCATATTGTTTGCACGCTACGCTGAATGTATGAACATACACAATTTCATTTCCATCTTTGCTTATCGAACCAAAAAAATGTTTTATCGACGTTTGTATGACGATGCTAAGTAAGTTATAGGGAGGAGACGTACTGAAGTAGCTTTTCCATGTACACATCCGGGCATGATGTAAAGGTTGTGTTAGGGGATTTAAATTGTGAAGTCGGAAAGTGTTAGTTGTAAGTGCAGCCTTCATGAAACAAAGAAAGACTAATAGATTTCACAGTAGGATCCAATGTCAGCTCTTAAGAAACCACACAGCAACATGGCGCTCTCGAAATGGTCGAACTATGACCACTTTCTTGTTGCCTTAGCACGCTTTAGCATACTACCTGATGACTTTACCATTTACTACCATATATCTATCCATCTATAACTTTTAAAAACTTTACTTTCCGAGATTCTACTGTAGAAGCGAATAATATAAAAATATAAAGAATCTTTTATGTTCTGGCTAATTTTACTGTTATCGCTTTTCTCTACTCTCAGGGGCAAATGTTTATTAAGTTTTTGCTTAACGTAGTCGTGCTTGTGGCGTGGTTGTAAAGTGGTCAATGGTCTTTAGAGCATGCAAACCGAGATGCAAGGAGTGGCGATGTAGCAGTCGATAATTGTCTGCATAAGCAATAAAAGATTAAGTAACCATGAGCTTGTTTTTAAAACCTGAATATTAATGTTAATCCACTTGAATATGCAGTTCTTTTTGTGCAGATAATTTTAAAGGAAATCCATGCACCCATTTTAATTAAAAGAAAACACACAGCTTATAGAAGGACTCTTTGCAATACTTTCCACAACCCATTGTAAATGTCCTTGTTGTATCTACATGAATGGACAGGCGACTAATGAAACTAATTCGATCTGTTAATGAATCTGTGAAGGTATGGTAGGAGTGTGTCTTCCAAGTTTCCTAAGGCCGCTACCAGTTAGTGTTAAAATATACAGCGTACATACATTCTTCTTAAAGTTACATTTTTTTCCGGGGGTAAGTGAAAATTCTTCCATCAGACACTATGAGGACCGGCCGCACATGCTGGTAGTAGTGTGAGATTCTTACTCACCAAAAGAAACAGGACGCAAAACATCGAGGGTAGCTTCGGCTGTGAGGCACGTAGCGCCGTTCTGTTGAAACCAAATGTTCCCAGCGTTGTGTAAGCGTGTACACAACCATATTCGTTTAGCGGAAGGATAAAACTAATTATCTGTCAAATCAGACATGAGCTAAGTGTTACCATTCCCGAAATAAACACTAGTTGAAAAAAAACGTTAGATGACGGACACTTTACAATATCGTATACAACAAATACAACTAGTTAATCTAGTAAATAGTTTTCATTTCCGGTTTTATACACGTTTGGCGGGCAACTTCCCAGCGAAAGCACCTGCTAATACCGCCAATTGCTCGCGGTTACATCTTATTGCGCTAGTTCAAATGGTTTTATCCGGTGAAGTTGGCTCGTAAAAAATTCGAAGCATTTGGTTATTACAATAGCCATAAATGCGAGTCCGTTGCTTACGGGCTTTTATCTCATCTTCGACGGTTGTTATACCTTAGACTCGGTGAATTTCACTGTTTCTGATACATTACGGGGAGTTTAGAATTGCTTTCCCATTTCTGTAAAGACTTGGTATCGTGCAGAAAATTCGTTGCTAGAAAATCCGATCGATAGAAATTTGAAAAATACTTCAATGTCTAAGTTCATTTTTTTAAATTCAAGAATTGTTGGGAAATGAATAAATTCTAGTCTTCGAATATGTTTAAAAAAAAAATTAGAGCATGCGATGAAATCACACACTCAGTTTTGAGCTGAGTTAAATATTTCAGAAAATCTTTTTTAAAAAACTACATCTACCACATTGCGCTCTTTTGTTATGAACTTGAGTGCTTCCTTGCTTCCTGCATATCCAAATTTTTAAAGAAAGAGATAAATTGTTTATTTATCAGCTAGAAACGTTAACTTGACCTTTAGTGTTGCAATAAGTAGGAATAATCCGAATTACATTCACAATCAAGGAGTTGAACTATCGGTTGAACACATCAACTTAACTTTCGTTCAGTATTGCTTCGTTCAGTGTAGTTCTCCATAAGGCGCTGTGTGATGAATTATGCACTGATAAGATATTAGACCTGCATTCTTATCTCTGATTCTCTTTACTAATCTTTTTTCTTTGCCAATCATCACTGGGTCCTCGTCAGTTGAGATCGACATCATTTTGCATTTTGTTAACAAACGTATTCTAAAACAATTCAATATGTTTATAGATAGGTATATTAGAAAATATTTGGCAGTCCAAGATTCAACCCTCCGCGGGCCGGAAATGGACTACGATCGGCCTGTTGCTGACCGCTGGTATAAGCCAAAGATCTTAGAAAATGTGTTTGGTGTATCCCTGTTTTTCGTTTCTTTTCTGACATTACATATTTTATTCTAACGTAACACCTTTCATGACCGATTTCCCAAGTATTTCCATTTTCAATTAACAAACAAATAACGCACTTCCTTTATTAAAGTATGAAAATTAAAAATATCGTGCCCCTTTTCGGGTGCTTTTACTCGCACTACATTTAGCCTCGATTTTGTATTATTATATTTAGTCTAGATGGCGCTATTTTTATGTATAACTTGAATTTATGTCACTTTAATGGTTTTAAATCCCATTATATAATATAAAGTAATTTGTCCTTTATTATCAGGACATTATTTTCATTGCAAATAAAAGTTATTACATCGAAAAGGATCGGAACATAATATTCCGTATTGAGGTATCCATAAATACCCGAATATAGATGGCGCTGTAAGTTTTGAGTGCTTATAAGTAGCCTAGGCATTAAAACTAAGAAAAAAAAATATTCCTGCACCTTTTTAGGCCATGATCTACCTATGTTCCAAATATCAGTTTTATAGGCCATACAGTTTATGAAGTATTATTGGGTTGGATGGAAACTCAGTGCAGAGGATACAAAATTGACTTGGTCGGTCCTTCTGGTTGAACAGACGCTCTTTGTACCGATCATATCATATAACCAAATGTTTATACCCTGTTCAGCAGCGGGTTCAAGATCACCACCCCAAAGCTATATCAAGGAAAGCTACAGGAGCGCACTCTCCAACCGTTTGGTTGGTATGGCAGTTGGAACAGACTTACTTTTGAGATACTGCATTTTGTGCCTTACATAGTATTCCCAAAGTTTTCAAAAGAAAGAATGAGCGACTAATGAGCAGGCACGCCCAACAAAAGTTAAATACAAAATATTTCATTTTTATAAATATAGAGATTTTTTCCTCCGCTTACTATAGGAGGAAAAGAGCCCAAACCGACTTATTATAACTCAAAACTGAAATAAATCTTTTCCTCCGCCCATCCTTCAAAAAAATTCTCATTATCCTAATAAGCTGCATTAAATTGAATACTGCTATGACCAGCCTTCCAAATAATCGATCATTGTCAAAAAACACGCCTTCTTTAAATTTTAAATTTGCCACCGTTCAGTGTCATCATTTATCATTAGCGCTTTTCGAAAAGATTTAAATAAATAAATTAGCATCGAGATTAAAGTTCAAATTCCAGTCTCCGAATCCGAACTCTAATCACAGGCACAGCACCGTCAATGCGGATCTACATATTACCCTCCACCCTATCAACTCAACTCAAACTCAAGCCCCCCAATTTAAGAGAGTCATATATACGTATACTGTATATGTTTGTATAACACTTGTTTTTTTTTTTAATTGGTTCTCTGATCACTCCGGTGTCACATAGTAACACAGTTCACATGGAACTGTCACGCGAGCAGATTATATTTCGTATATGTCTGGTTGGTCACTATACATATGATTGCGGTTGTTAACTAGTTTTCAGGTGCAGAAGCAGAAGCAGAACGAAACGCTCTTGTTGATGACAAAGCAAGAAAGAAACAAGAAAGAAAAAGCTAAGCCCAGCTAAATAAAGTCGACTTCCAAATTTGGCGATGATCGACATAAACGATAGGCCGACTAGCAAGCACTCGATTAGGTTGTTGACATGACAACTTGTCATTTTTGCGACACAACTTCACACGCGGAAAATACACTACCTTACTACTAAATATTCCATTAGCCACATTACCATGGGAACAAGTGTGAAGAGAAAAAACAGCAAAAGAAACTTGTTTGGAAAATTACTTAGTTCGATTTGTGGGAGTGGTGGTGGTGGAAACTGATAATGTGTCGTTCGACCGACTGACTGGTGGCGTGTGGCGAACATTTTTTGTTGTTGTTTCAAAATGTTGATATCTGCTTATTTATTAGTAATTACGGAATATGTTAAGCGGAACCTTATAATCAAATGTTATAATGACTCTTTTAGGGGAAGATTAGAGGAACAATTTAAAGAAGATGATTGTTCGAAACAGGAAGTTGGTGTTTTTTGTTGTTTTTTTTGCAAACTCATTGTTTGAGATGATATTTTTGGGTAAAGTTCTTTTTTTTTTGGTAAGATAAATGTAATTCTCTTTGGTTTTTATGAACTGCAATTAGCGTCAGCGGCAGTGGGATTAAGTTGGTGTGATTCTGGTGGTGAGGTACTAAGGATTTGTCAAGTGCGGAAACAGACTTAAACGTTTGGGGATTACTCTTTGTGGGATAAGTGGAAATGACAGTGCGACTTTAATCGTTTTAAGCTTAGTTCAGTAAGGGGCTTCCGACATGTGAAGAGGTTCTCCGTGAAATACGGCAGCATTCCCTTCTTTTCTTGTCTTATCGAACATGGGGACTGGAAATCGAAGATCCTCATGGCTGGAGGACCAAATATAGCAGTCGACGTTGTTTGGCTTTCTGGATTGGATCTACATACAGCTCACAAAATTTGTGGTCATATATTAACCTTCATTTACCCTCATCGCACACAGATATCCAAATATCTTTTGAAGAATTTTTTTTTAGAAGAAGAACAGTCCGTATAGCAGAACTGGCATGATGCTGGTTCTGTGAGCATACATTTTGTCATCTCCTCAGAAAACACTGTTTCTTTGCGCTGAGTAGGCAACTATGTATTAAAGCCCTCTTCCGAGTAACTAAGGAAACTTTATATAGGCCTAATCTATGGTCCTAAGCATGGACCCTTTCTAAAATGGATGAAGATATCTTTTGTCGTTTTGAGAGAACAATTTTTCGTAAGATATTTGGTTCCGAATGCGATGATGGGTTATGAAAGAGACTATTCAACGATGAACTCTAGGAGCTGTACAACGACATCGAACTGGTCAAAAAACTGTGCATTGGGCGCTTAAAATGGCTGGGACATGTAACGCCGCCTAAGTAAGTAAGTATACTTCGAGTTAGAAGTTTAAAATCCATTCGTTTGCTTAACCAAAGCAACAGGGATTGTCTAGGTTGTTTTCAGTAAATAGTTGCGATGAGTTCTTCCACCGATATTTGACTCATGAGGCCTATCAAAACAGCACGAAGAGTTCGGCTGTTTGCATCTTTGCAGTTCTTAAGTTTGTCTGTGGCGAAGCCAACCTCGTTCATACTTGGTGGCAAGACTAGTTCTTCATTGAGTAATAGTGTGTTGTGGGTTGATATCGGTATCCGGACGAGATATTGATATCTACATCGACAGCCAGGCCCCACTTAAGGCAATGGAATCAACTACATTGGAGCTGTCGCATTATGCTTAAAGCATTATGTAGTCAGAACCGAGTGCGACTGTGCTGGGTGTCAGGACATTGAGGGAAATAGGCAGGCGAATGAGCTAGCGAGAATAGAAGGGCTACTTGTTGACAGCGAGGTTGCAGACATCAAACCTAAATCTAAGGTGGAAAAGTCTTTAGGGACACACGGTGTCAACAGCTCTATGGGCACTTTTCGACTCTAAGAGGTTCAGGAAGCGAAAAAAAAAATTGGCAGAGATAAGCTAAGAATACCAGTAGGGGTCCTGTCCGTTGAGAAAACATGCAAAAAGACTCGGACTGTCAGATACAGATATCTGCAGATTTTGTGGCGATCTTCAGGTTGTTGAGAATATACCTCACATATTGTGTGAATGCGGGATCTTGGGGAAGTACTTCTTCGATGCTGTAGAGGAAATAGACGGTACAAACTTCAAAGGCCTTTCTGGCTTTTGGAGGATAATTGGTGTTTTTTAGGGAAAATGTTTAGGTTTTTTGTGTACCGTTTCGATTTTTAAAACTTCAGCCCACCTCGGTGCCTAGTGTTTTAACACAAACCCCTGTTCTAACCTTAGCTTTGATGTTTTGAGGTGGTCATTTCGACTTCTGACTCATCAAAGACAGAGCAAGTTAGATAAGTAAAGTTCAGTTGAACGAGACGGGTACCCGGTGGTAACCACGTAAAATAAGAACAATAAGAGTCTATTTTTACGAAGATGGCATGCCATGAGACATTTGCATTTTTACATTGATTACACTAGATTTGCCATACAAACTCTGGTTGGTAATCATATTTTGACAACATCTTCTTATTACTTTGCGGGAATTATTTGCTTTTTATCACCCTCAGTATTTTTGCGATGGGACCAAGTTCATTTTTAGTATTTAGCGACTAATGCCTGGAACGAACGGCAAAAATAGTGAATGTATCTTCTTTATCATCATCAATTTAAATTGTGTTTGTTTTAATTGCATTGTGTCCCTTTTGTTACATTTATAGTTAACTGACTTTAGAGAAAGAGTCACGTCATATGCCGTTTTGCAATTAATTGGGTCTGAACCTAGAGATCATGACATGACGTGACAATTAATTGAAACCAGCTCCATTTGCTTCCTTTAAGATTGACAATTCAAAACTTCAAGTCAATTTGATGACTGTGATGATAATGAGTTTTAAAAAGTTCCCGTTTGATGACTCAAGGAGACTTGATTTACTACACCCGCTCATATGGAGAGCGTTGGATAGTAAGCAATTCCCGCAGGAGTGGAAAAGAGGGATGATCATTAAGCTTTCGAAAACGGGAAATTTGAAGGACTGTGGAAACTGCAGAAGTATATGCGTTCTCCCGGCCGTAGCTATAAATAATAGCTAGAATAATTGTGTAACGAATCAAGGAACATCTAAATTCAACTATCGACGTTGAACAGGCAGACTTGAGTAATGCGTTAAGTACAGGTGTCCGTTAAATCTAAACTGTTTATCGACTTTGAGAAGGCTTTCGACAGATTGAATCGAAATGATATATGGTTGGCTTTGCGCAGGAGTGGCATTTCGGAAAAACTTAGAGCTGTTATCAAGGCTACATGCGAAGGTGGTATGAGTCATGTTTTACACAATGGTAAGGTATCGGAGGATTAACTCCATGGTGTACTTCATGCAGCATTGACGGAAGGCAACTATGGAATTCGTTGGACAATGACATCCTACCTTAAACATCTAGACTACACTGACGATGTTTGCCTACTTTCACATCGGCTAATGTACCTTCATAGCCCACAATCTAGAAGCTGAGGCAAACAACGTGGGGCTCAAAATAAATACAGCTAAGACAAAAGTCCTTATTACTTCTATCTAAAAAGGGTGGTCTCGGCTAACTGCGGTGGCTGACTGTGTAAAGCAGAATCGGGAAGTCTGATGTTGCATTCTGATTGCTATCTGGAGAAGCAATGTTATCAGCTTAAGAACCAAACTGCGACTGTTCCGCTCCAACGTAGAATCGGTGCAACTGTATGGGTGCAGTATCTCGAAGGTAGACACAACAAACACCCGTAAGCCGTAAGTCTTCATAAATAAATATTTAAGAATATCCCTTATGATTTTTTTGCCGAACAATATCTCAAACGAACAGCTTTAGCAGAGAACGGGTCAAGAACCTATTAACATTACTATAAGAAGGAGAAAGTGTCAGTGGATTGGACACACTGGAATCCGCTCACCCCGACTGGCAGAACGCGGCACGCTCTGGGCGTATTTGGCGGAGAACAGTCGAATAGGAATCGAGAAATTTAGGAATGAGTTGGAGAGTACTGAAACGCGTTTCAGCACTACGAACAAGATGGCGCGCATGCATTGTTGACGCCCTATCCCGCCAGAGGGGTTAAAGGACTTATCTATGTATCTATGTATATTCACTTTAACTTGATATAACATGATTTAGGGTGATGGTAGAAAAAAGGAGTACAGTACCTAGGGAGAGGTACAGTACCTGCACAACTGCTGCAACTCGAAAGCCCGGACGTACAGATGGTCTTATATTTAGGAAAGTACGTACTGAAAGAAGAGTTGCTCCTAATATAGTAGCCGCCACTGTACCTACCCATATTATTTTTAGAGTATTCACCCCTATTGCGTGTTTAATGCAAAACTAATTTCAACAAGACAGATATCGAAAGAAATGCATATGTTTTAAGCGGCGACGAATCTTAAGTAGGAATCGGTTTCAAGTAAGACAAACATGGTCGGAATGGCATTTTTGGCAAGAAGTGCACAGTATACTTATCTTGTTTACGCATTACGTTTAAGACATGTATTAACCCGCTGCAGCACTTTCAAAAAAAAAAAATTTAAACAAATAAGACTTAATGATAAGACACAGTTTTGCAAGTATAAATAGGCCAAAGGAAATAAATTAATTAATAAATTTTGCCATCTTCCATGACCTTAAAAATATCCCTCGACATCTTTTGGTCAAATAAAGATACTCTTGAGCATTTCACAACTTGCTATTAAGTTAAATAGTATCTGTTTACCGTACATGCTCTTACAGAATTTTATCGATGATAAGAATTTCGTTCGTTTGTAAGTGAACAAATATAAACTGTTTTTTATTAATCTCAATAAAGTGCAAACGGTTTTGTTTAGTTTGCATTTACGTCCGCTTAAGGCGTTAGCTAAACGCGCTTGTTTTTGTTTACCCGGCTGCAATAATTCTTTATCAATATGACGTAAAATGATTATTGACAAAAGACTTTGCACTCACTCCTCTTAGGCTTTCTCATTTGGCGAAGATAAATTGAATCATAAAATAACAATCTGGTTTCGCAATTCACTTTTCAAAAAACATGCCATCCAATCACATGATATTATTGCTCCATAAAAAAAGTAGAATAATTAAAAGTAAATAATTTAAAATGCGTACAGCTAGATTTTATTTGCACAAGTCGTTCCCCATTTGGGGTAAACGATGTTGCACGTATCCTAATACATGTTGTTGATTACTGCAAGCACATGATTTAATTTTGAGGTTACGAGTGTTCAAGTGAGTGAAATTGTGTGCAGTGACAACGATTACAAGATGTGTTTTTGTTTTTATCACTTACAAGGGGAGTATCAGACATGGGAATCACGGATTCCGGTAATTTTTACATATGTTGTAGGCCAGCTTCCCCTGACTAACAGGGTAAAAGGATAAGACGCACTTCTCCCCCCTTTTCGAGAAAAATCGCTTTAAAGTTTTGGTTGTAAGTTAATATAAATAATTTTTACAACTTGTAACACAAGCAGCGTAGGTCAGTGGAAGTGTGCCCAATCAGCTAATCGCATGGTTGCATGTTCAATGCATGCCCGACCCACTTTTTTTTTTTTTTTAATTTTATTTTTTATTTTTTTTTTTAATTTTTTTTTTTAATTTTTTTTTATTTTTTTTAGAGTTTTTAAAATTCTGCCAATAACTTCTTAATGCCAGAAATAATTAAGGCAAACAGTAACACGCAGGCAACTTCTATTATTTTTTTCACTTTATTCACTTTCCGTATCAAATTCCATTTCACATTTGTTTTGCCAAACCAAAGTAGTAGCGGTTTCCTAGGGTAATTCATCAACGGATCTCCACTAAGATGTCATTTGTGGAGTTGATGTTTACCCCGAGGTAGATGAACTCCTTAACTACCTCGAAGTTGCTGCTATTAACAGTGACATTTTTTCCAAGTCGGTTTGTTTGTTGATAGCATACATTATAGTTTACAGACATTTAAGACCAACGTGCATCGGTGTCTCCCTATTTTTCGCTCAATGTCTTTTCATTATAAGGTATCCAAAATCCATTTACCGCGGGTACATTCTAAAAAAAATTACTTCGCAGCGGTACTCTTACCCAGTTTCATTTTCTCCGTCTGTGAAAAACTTAGCAAAAAACGTCAAAAGAGGAGATCTGCGCCATTCATTCCAACCGACAACGAAAAACCAATTAAGTCGTAAAAACTGTTCGATTTCATTAAAAACAAAATGAACTTTTAAATCTCCTCAAACAAAATGCGAACATTTGAACACATACCAAATTTATGTAGTTTTAAAAAATTTGATTTTCTTAAAAACGGATTTTGATTTCATTTTATATATTAGAATTGTGCAAGATATAAAAACCAATTAAAATCATTAGAGCTGTATTTGAGAAAACGAATTTTTATTTAAATCCAAGAAAATCGCTATATGAACAAAAATTTAAAGAAATAAAACCTTTTTGACATTCCTTTTATTAGTTTTCGAATTTTTTTTAAATAAAATGAGTATGCAGCCACCCAAGTATCCAAAGTACAAAATTATTGAAACCATTTTTGAAAACATGTGTTTGGTGTGCACCGTTATTTAAAACAATCAAGCAAAACAGAAAAATACGCCGCAAGTTGTTACCCCATATACCCTTATATATACTAACTTTAAAGTAGATCCATCGAACCTTATTGCCATACGGCTTCTGGACAGACAACCAGACAGACGGCATTGGCAGACCTACATTGGCGGAACTTCCCTATAGTAGTAATATCTTCCCTCATACTTAGTTTGAGTTTTAAACTCAACTCGATGCACCGTAAGCAGTACATGCGTCTTTTTGATTTTGTTAAAAAAATGTAGGGGCGTAGATCGGCTTCCTAAAATTACGCCATAGGAAATTAAGTCAAAAAGTGTTTTCGAAAAAAGGCCAAAATAATTTGGGCGTAATATTTTTGGAAAAAAAAACGTGAAAAATTTAAAAATGATATTCTGCCAGAAAAACCTTTCTTTTTATGCATAATTTCCAAATTTAATGTGAAAATTGAGCATAAAATTTGTTGTAGAATAAATTATGCACTGATTGGGTAAAACTTTTTTGGGCGTTTTTTCTTAGGAAAAAAATGCCACAATTTTGTTTGGATATTTTTAGGCTCTTTTCCCATTTTTCTTAGAGTCCTTAGATCATTGGACTAATTTCAATACAATGAAAAACAGTAGGCCCAATTTTGAAGAATGCACTCCATGTATTGACAATGTTGAATTTTTGTTTAAGTTAAGATATTTGTTTGTCGTTTAGTTTTCCTGCAAAATGTGTTCTTGAATTAAAAATAAATTTTAAAATGAATTGCAATAAGTTTTAGTTACTTAATTTTTTTAAAACATACTTAAAGGTGGATTGTTTTCTCCTATTGCTTGTAGTTGATTGCGGAAGTATACCTTTACAATAATGTTTTAAAAATGTTAAACGCTTGTTGTTCCAATACCCAAAGAAAATAGTGCTATTGATTGCCATAAATTTAGACCCTTTATTTTGGAAATTCTTTTTGGAAAAGTGTGGCTCTGAAGGTTTCATGAACTCCTCGTTTGATGATATTATATCCCATACATATGATATCGAATTATTTACAAAATCAACCAACACTATTCGCAAATCCTTATAGAAATCACAACGTTTTCCATTATGTTCCTTATACTTGGTTGATTTACTGGCAACAAACTCGCACGTTCCATCAGATAATTTGTCCCAATCTGCCATGTATACACGATCAAGGATCTTCATGTGATATTAACTATTAGCGTTTGTACATAGCAAGAATATAACATTCCCTACATTGATTATGCATTGGATTGGCGCTCATAAGCTGGGAGATAAGAACCATTAAAACATATATTTGAACGCTTTTTCATAGGTGGGAGTGGCTTCTGGAAAGTATAGTCGGGGAAACCTGTAACTTAAAAGGCCCTCACAATACTGCAACCACCTGTTTAGAATCTTTCTCTCATCCAGAAGAAGTTGGCCTTAAGCATTGGTAATGAACTTTGGCAAAATATTTATTTTTCTCTGTGCATCTTGAAGATGGTTGTGCCCTTGATCGAGTTGTTTTATCGCAGTTCGAGGGCTCGTAGGGTCCTGATAGGTCTTCCCTGGCGAAGACGATATTTCAATTCGCTTCAATTCGGGAGCACTTCTTCTTTTCCACTCAAGGCCCATCTCAATTACTAGAGGAACACATTGGCCACATTAATACTACCTCAGCTTCCTCTGTTCACCAACATGTTGCTTAACCCTGTTGGTAGTGCCAACAAATTAAAGCTCCGAGTAGTAATTAAGCTGCGACGTAGCAAGACCACTGTAGAGAAACACATCTATCTTGGGCTTCATAGCTTTTATTTGTAACTTTTTCGCTTCCGGGTAATGGCTTCTCCCAAGGACTAAGCTGGGGTTTATTACCGCCATTGACCTAAGTGACCATTTGACGGCTATGTTTGATAAGTTGGTACACTAAGTTGCATAATCAAATAAATAAAATTCCCTTATAACGTTTCCCGAGAGTATAAGACTCAAGGTTTCTGCAATATTTGTTTATTATCAAGTCTTTCAACTGTGCAGCAGTGGAAAAAAAACTGCAATGCTACCTATAATACTTTGTCATTACTTTCAAAGATAACAGCCTTAACCTGTGATCCAGAACTTTTTGTTTTTCCTTATCAACGAACGCATTATGGGTACCATCCAATTCTACCAATAAGTCTGCGAAAAAGCAAACATTTTACACGTTTTAGGAATAGCGTCTAGTCAGCAAGACACCGAAGCACCAGTCGGCCAAAAACAAAACCCAAAAACGCCACGTATTAAAAAATAGAAAATACTAGGTACTTCTTCACCTCAAAGTGAACTCTGGCCATTTATCTGTCTATAAATATCACTCCACACCCACGCTCAGGTGTCAACAAACAATTCTGGAAAATCGTTTAGCCAAATCATTCCTCAAGCCTTCATAAACAATATTGTTGTCCCGCTGAATAAATATTTTCCTCTATTATTTTTGTTCTCATCGCAAAGATTCGCGAAAATATTTTTGTCGCCCAACGCCGCCGCCACCGCTGCCACAGTGATCTTGTGATCCATTCAACTTCCGCCATTATCGTGTTGATCACAACAATGATTTACTGTTGATAAATATAGCAATAAATCAATTAGTAAACGTTTTCCAAACGCTCACTTATGCAGTGACGCGCGTATTCTATTATAGAAAGCCACCAATACGAGGCAAGGAAAAATGCAAATGGCAAACGTCAACATGATACTGGACTAGTTGGTCAAAATGCCATTAACCTTACAGATAGTCGTTTTGCCACTCAATCTAATTTAAAATAATAAAATTTCCAAGTCACTCGCTCGTTCGTTTGTGCTCCCTTCTCTTCTCTTGCAAATTATGTCACAAATAGATTGAAAATCTCTTCATTTACGTTCCACTTGACTCTAAATACAAAAAAAAAAAAATATGAAGTCGTTCGCATGCCACATGTAAAACACGATCGTTACAAGATCATCAACGCGTAGATACGATCGGTGTTCATGGCATGTAAAATATGTCAATTCTGTTACAAGATCGTCGATTCGAGTTCGCCCGATCAGGATTTCTTTCAGTTGTGATCTGCCAGAGATACGCTATCGCCTGAGGGGAAGACGCCACTTCTATGGCTTCTGTGACACTTGGGCTAGACGAGGTGCCATGGCAGATCACCACCGCATTGTCAATCACTTTTCGCGCAACGGGGATGAGAGGGAAACCCGCAAAATAACTCATTACAATTTGCCATGCCACTTAAAACACAATGAGGCTACCACCGCACCGGTTAGGCAATGCTGTACGCGCCCCTTCTCCCCCTCTTATGGGCCGTTTATAGCTTTGACCTAAGCACGCCTCAAAGTAGTGTCCCGAGTTTTGATTCTCACATCATGTCAAATGCTCGTTTTCCATTATCTTACTTTCATTTTATTGCCACTTAGAGCGTATAAAAACAAAAAAAAACGCGATTTGCAAACTGACACCAAATTTGCGCGACGGTGGCAGCGGGCAACCTAGAAAAAAACGCGACTCGCTTGGGAGCGCAGACATCAATGGTATTGGTTTAGTCACGTACGCCAGCTGATGCGATGCTGCCTACCACAATCAATCCTGTATGGCGTGCTCTTACCTCGGAATTGTTTTTTTTTTTTTTTTTTTGTGCAAACTAACTCAGAGTCGGTTCTCTTTAACCGCACGCGACTTTAAGTACTGCTGACAAACCTAGCGCTGAGTTTAGAGAGTACACTACAAAACAAAGTACAATAGAATCTCTTTAAAAAATAATCAAATCAGCTTGTAGTTGTGATTTCTAGTTGAACCAACACAAGCACCAGCCAGAGTCGCAGAGACGGAACGACATTTCTTTCATTCATTCATTCATAGGGTCTTGGGAATTTCCGTCAACGTCTTTTAAAATCTTTCACTTCAAGAAAAATCACAGACGCGGGGCGTTTAGTGACGTGTCTGGGTTACGCAAAGCATTTGAATTGTGACGCTAATGAGAGTGACATCTGCTATTGGCCGGGATTGCGCATTGCGAATTGCTTCATGAGCACCTACCTACCTACAACTGGCGCTGGGGAATTTCTTTTACCTTGGCTTATTTGGGGGGAACGTCCTGTTGGCGCTTGTGGTTTCGAAGAGATGAGATGTGAGTCGAATGAGTAATCTGGCGCCGATAATAAAAATGCTCACAACCGAACCGACTGAGTGAGGGAGAAAGAGCAACATATAAGCCTAGGTCATGGTTTGGCTGATGTGTGGTTTGGTAATGATGTAGGAAGCCGCCTTTGGGGATTCACAGCTCTTAGCGACGGCGCATGGATTGAAATTTGTCATAGTTGTTTATATTTTGTTTTGGTGCATTTTTAACAGGTTTTCGTGGGAAGTTTAAAGTTTTTAGTAGTTTTGCACGGAAATTTTGAATGTTTTTTAAGATTTCAAAAGGAATTTTTATGTTGCCACATTTGGCATGCATATTCTATGTAATTTTTGCAGACTTAATGCATAGATGGAGTCTGAGGCTGTAAAATATTGCAATTTAATGACATCTTTTTGAAGTCAACTATTTTTTTAGTAATGTAAATGCTAAAGTTGAAAGGAATTTGCTGTATAATTCTTCAAAAATGCGTCAAAAATGGGCTTCGTCCGAAAGATGGAGTTTGGCCAAATTTGGATCTCGGGGCAACATTTCCAACGCCTTATTAGCTCATTCACCGCAAGGCTGTATATGGTAATCCAGCTTGAATTTTTGCGTCAGAAGAATGTTAAACAGATATAGGCCCAAATCCAACCACAAAATAACTCGTGTATGACTGTTTGGCGATGCTCTTTATCCGATCGGCGCCGAATCGCCATTTTCGGGTATTTCTTCGATACCGGCCGCTACGGCGGCTATGTTTTCTTCATTTTGCCCCAATCTCTCTCTGGTGGGTGCCCTGCCGTGAAGTGGAAGGGTAATGATCTCTATAATTCGGATCATAATCTCGTAGATAAAAGAAAAGAAGAAGAACCTCGTAGAAATTGGGAAAATAAAGAATCCCTATCGTATTATTTTTACTTCAATGTCAAAATTTAAATTTTTGTTTTATTGACAAAAATTGTTCGTATCAATGGAGCGCCAAGATTAACATATGATCGTGTGTCCATGTTGCTCACATATAGTTGATCCTTAACCACCAAACCGTTTCGGGAGGTAAGACCACAGGACTTGAAAGTAAATTATAAATGTTTGATTTTTTCCATTCACTTTGCAATATGAAATTATAATATCTTTAGAAATTTTTGTAGAGATGCAAAAAGATTTGCAACCCTTTAAAAAGTGTGAACTGATATTCAACTTCATGAGTATATATCTATAATATCTTGTTACACAAATTTTTTCATTTTCTATAGAAATTTTCGATGAAATCAACATGAAATTGTTAAAAAAAACGCCCTCAAAAAGTAGGCGTGACATAAAACTTTATATGGCAAACTTGTAAAGGATTTCACTGTCTATATATTATCGAAAGGTTGTAACCCATTATCTCTTCAACTATAGCTTTAAAACTGTTTTTTCTAAATTGTGGGCGTGGCAGTTGGCGTATTTTAAAAATGTTAACAATTTACTATTCGGGCACCCTATGGAGTCCAAATTTCAGCTTCCTATCCTATTAAGATATTAAGCCTATATTTTTTCTCATACAAATTTCTGAGGATTTTTTCAAAAACTTATATGACATAAAATAACATGTCATCCATCATGTTCTTAACGTATAACATTTTTCTTGGGACATATATGGATATGGATAAAGTATCATATGGGTTGCCCCAAACGGACTGTAGCGGCGTTTTATTCACAAATTTAGTTAGCCAAGGAATTTTGGTCTTCTTTTGTACTTTGTATACTTGAGGTGGGACAAAGAATACTGCGTACTCAATTTTTTTCAAAAATTTCGATTAACGAAAATTTATAAAACCGCCAATATCTCAAAAAATAACAAAGGGAATGCACACTCTATGAGCTGTACCAAGTATATTGGCTCGGCCTAATCTAGCGAATTGACAAAAATTCTCCAGCTAAGAGAATCTTCGAAACCCAGCTTCTAGTTTCGAGACGATAAGGCAGACCGAACCTCCGGTTTATAAATCAAGCCATCGCGGATGCCAGAGTGCTTGGTATGGATAACTGAAATCAGCGTGCTCGGAATCACAGAGGATGGAAAGCTGCGGTTCTTAAATTTAAGTTAAATTCGTTTTCTCAAAAACCGCTGTAACGGATTTTTTTTTATAATGTACGCGCACTAACGCGGACCTTGGATATCCTTATAATGAAGTGACACAGTGGGCATTAGGGAAATGAAGGATAGAGAAAGGGAGAAACTGATGCACGTCGGTTTTAAATGTCTGTAAACTATAATGTCAAGGAAAAGCAGAGCGTGGTAGAGCATTCCACATTCGTATTGTATAAAGAAACGAAGCCTTGTATGTCACTGATTTTGATCAAATTTTTAGAGAATTACGTTAAACGAGTTCAATGTAGAGTTAAAATTTTATCAGAATCGTTGGAGCCGTTTTTGAGAAAATCTAATTTTTAAAAACCGAAAAAGTGATTTAAATAGATTTGAGGCGACTTTGAATCATTTTTCTCATAAACTGAGAAAACATTAAACATCACAGTGAAATTCTCAGTATTTTAAAAAAAATTTAAATTATTTTAAGTGCGTATTTTAATTTCGTCAAGGAACCGCCCTGAGAACATTTAATATGCCCAAATCTATTTACAAGGAATTATATCGACTATCACGAAAATACGGAAACGAAACTAGTCCCGATTATATACCATCTTTGTTATCATTGAAACAGCAGGTGCTTGAATAAAAATATCAATATATTTAATTATTTGATAAATTTTATCCACCCTCTGCTATCAATCTTATTTAATTTAATTAAAACAAAAAGTTAATTACTTTCGAAAAGATAGCGGAAGTGTGGCGTCTTAAAGTTTTATCAATTGCACATGTGATGGGCATTTGGAACGTAGACGTAAATAAGATAAGAAAATATAGGTACACTTTTGCGTACTTTATCGGCCATCTGCATTTTTCTGGGCACTCACGTGCTTAATTGCAAACAGAAGCAATAAATCATTGGTGATTTGCTATGTTGTATGTGTAATTATGAAATACTTCAATATTAAAATGTTAAAAGAACCGATTATAAGATATTCTATTGACAAGGTGAATATTTTATATCATTAGAGGCGTAACTAATAACGTATTCAAACAGTTTTGGACTGAATGGCAGAATGAAATAATTTTTCTATGACATTGAGCAAGGAAAGGTAATTCTAAAAAACAAGACCGTTCTTAAGATTGAGCGTGGGTAAGAGTTGTCCTGCAATAATCTAGAAGAAGGTTATCCTTACTTCGAGAGCCTTTATCGCGAAGAACAATCAGCATTGGCCTTCTTACTTACTTACTTACTTACTTAACGAGCCGTGAAGAGTCCCTGCCTGAGACACGGCAGCCTTCCGTCCTCTGCGATCCCGGGCTCGCTGCTTCCAGTTGTCCAGTTGTCTGGCATCTGCGATGGCTTGGTCTTTAAAACGGAGGTTCGGTCTTCCTTGTCGTCCCGAACCTGGGGGCTGGAATTCGAAGATCCTCTTGGCTGGAGCGTTGTTGTCCATTCGATGTGACCGAGTCAATGTAGTCGACGTTCCTTGGCTTTTTGGACTACATGCACATCTTGGTACAGCTCATAGAGTTCGCTTCTCCTCCCTCCTCGCACACAGGACCAAATATCCGTCGAAGGATTTTTCTTTCAAAGGATCCCAGTATTAACTCTCCTTTCCTGCTTATCGTCCAGCACTCGGCGCCGTATAGCAGAACTGGCAGAATAAGCGTCCTGTAGAGCATGCACTTTGTCCTTCGAGTCAGGAGTTTTAAACCCATTTGTTTTGCCAAACCGAAGTAGCAGCGGTTTCCTAGGGTAATTCTTCGACAGATCTGCACTTAGATGTCATTTGTGGAGTTGATGTTTACCCCGAGGTAGATGAACTCCTTAACTACCTCGAAGTTGCTGCTACCAACAGACAGCTGGACAGATGATTGTTTGTGTGTTGATAGCATATGTTTAGTCTTGTCCTCGTTAACTTCAAGGCCAACTAACTTTCGCCTGTTCTTCAATAGCTGTGAAAGCCTCTATCACGGCACGCTGGGATCGACCGATGATGTGTATATCGTCCGCATACCCTAGCAGTTGGACTGATCTGTTGAAGAAAGTGCCTTCCGTGTTGTATAATTTCTGATCCTGAAGGCCAGGCCCTGGTTTTGATCCTAGGACAGCAGGCCGGTAATTCCGGTATCAGTAACCCACTTCGGGGATGTGAGTGCTGCTGTTGGCCCATCAATGGCTTATACGCCACCAACTCTTTTCCAAGCCCCTGGCTTAGTATTGGAGATCCCTATAAACCAGGGCTTCAAATAAGTCGAAGCAGCTCATATAGGGAGATCACTTGTTCCACCTAACTGGAACTGTGGACGCCACCGTTGATCCATTCGTAGAATTCGTCCACCGCCGTCCGGAAAAAGGAAAAGTGCCTTAGTGAACTGGCACTCCTCCCCCCTTCTCTCGTCAGCTGCTAACAACGATCTTCCACAGGGATTGTTTACCCCATCTCCAGTCGAGGTACTAGGCACCCAGCAGTCACCTCGGGGAGGTGAGAAGTAGGAATCCTTTGACCAATCTTGGCCTTCTTACTAGATGAATTCCAAGATATCCAATATAGGGATGATAATCGGTTAACCCATACCTCGACGATAAAGCATGATAGACCCATGTATTTGAAGAAGAAGTCGTCAAACAGGTTGCAGACATGGAGCGATAGGGCATAATCAGGAAGAGTGTGAGTAGATATGCTTCTTCGATCGTGGTTGTGGCAAAGAAACCAGAAAAAGATGGTCAGTTGCAGATTGCACAGGTGTCGGTTATAGAGTCTTAGACGCAATCACTGAAGATGATCGTTTTCCTTTACCAAATATTGACAACCTCTTTGACAAGTTACGGAAAGCAATTTACTTTTCAACGTTTCATCTGGCAAAAGGGTATCATCAAATATTAATACATCCAAATGATGTAGAAAGAAAGTGCATTCATAACTCCACAAGGATTATACGAATATGCTTTTGGACTTAAAAACGCACCAGCTACCTTCCAACGGTAAATGAACCATATGCTACGAGAAAATATACTTAGATGTCATTTTGATATTCTCCACTTCCCTGGAACAACATATGAAAAATCTTAGAGACATTTTTGTAGTTCTGGAAAAACGTAATTTGAAATTGCAAATTGGTAAATGCTTATTTCTTAAGAAAGAAACCGAGTTTTTAGGTCACGTTGCGACAAAAGACGGCATAATGCCGAGCCCTAAACGGAGAAACAACTTAGAAGTTTTGTAGGAGCTTTGGGGTTTTACAGAAAATTCATACAAGATTATGCAAAAATAACATATCCAATGACCAGGGGCCTATTTCACAGAACATATCCCACATACAATGAATGATTTTAACTGTTCTGATATATCAATTTCACAGATTTGTTATAATTGTTGCAACGATATAATTGACTGGAATATTTTCAGTACCATTTTCTTTCACAGAATTTTATGTCTACAATGTATGATACATTTCCATACATCGCATACAGGAGAATAAATTGATGTAAAAAGGAAGCAATGTGTACAGTGATTCACAAAAGCCTGCGTACAACGATGAAACTATGATATGTCGTAGCGGTGTTCCCAAAAATAAAACATTAAAATTCCCCAAAGGGTACATTTCAGTAAAACAATTCACCCTTCACTCATTTCACACAAAATTTACATAATTTTATTATCCACATAAGAAAAACTTAATAATAAATAAAATAAGTCACGGATTTCTCTCCACAAAAGTTTGCGTACACCTATAAAAGAAAAGAAGACAAATTAGTTTAACTGGATAAAAAGGTAACATTACATCTTTTTACTTTTTTGGCTAATATTTGGTGGGATATCATTTCATCTTTATGACCTCCTTAAGTCGGTTGGGCATAGAATTTATCAGCTTTTCGGTACATGAGCTGTTAATATTGTTTCATTCTGACAATAATGCTTCTTTTAGTTGAGCTTTATTCAAAATTTCGTGAGTTGTGATCCTACGCTCTAATTCATCCCACAAATGTTCTATCGGATTAAGGTCTGGACTCTGTGGGGGCGTTTGCAGCATTTGAGGAACATTAAACAATAGCCACATACACACTTTATGGGCAGTATGTTTGGGATAGTTGTCTTGTTGAAAATAATAATCGTGCGAGATTTCCAGTATTTCAGCACTGTCTTCTAAATTTTTTTTGAGGACATACGGCCCCATACCATTACACCCCCACTACCGTGTTTCACTGTATTGTGTTCTTGGGATTTAGAGCTTCGTTTTGATGTCGCCATACAAAAATATTGTACTTAGACTGAGAGTCCGAGAATATTACTTTGTGCCAGAAATCCTGAGGTTTATTTACGTACTCCCTTGCGAACGCGAGATGTTTTTCTCTATTTATTTTGCTTACCAATGGTTTTTTTCTGGGTGCGCACGACTTGAATCCCATTCCGACGATGGCCCTTCTTACCGTTTCTTGATGCACTGTGATGTTGTTATGCAATCCAAGGTGTGCACATATCTTCTGGGCACTAGTGAATGGCTCCTGGTCCACACACAATTCGCTTGATCGTCCTCTTATCCCTCGGAGTTAGCTTCGACGGTCTTTCAGATCTTGGCTTTGATTCGACCCGACCTTCATCCCTAAAGCGATTAATAGTTCTTTGGATCGTTGACCGACTTCTTGAAGTTAACTCAGATATTTGAGAGTAAGACTTTCGTTGTTTTATGTATAAATTAAGGATCAACTGCCTTTCAGACACACTTAGCTCCCTGTTTGCCATTTTGCGTGTTAATCTTCATCGAATGTTAAGGAAAAGCATTCTGTCTACAAGCACTGTAACTAACTGCAACAGCACGTGTTGACTTTTTGCGAAAAAAGTCTACCGTTACTTCGATGCCGTTTAGGCAAAAAAAAATGGATAATAAAACTAAGTAAATTTTGTTTGAAATGAGTGAAGGGTGAATTATTTTACTGAAATGTTTCCATTGGGGAATTTTAATGTTTTATTTTTGGGAACACCGCTACGACATATAATAGTTTCATCGTTGTACGCAGACTTTTGTGGATCACTGTAAGTAAGTAAGTAGTATTTGTTGCTGGAATTATTGTTTATCTTATTATGCCAGCACAACATTACAAATTCTGTAATAAAGGAAGGAATGGGGAAAGGTTTTACAACGTTCAAGGAGAAGGTAAATATAAAATAAACCAAAGAATGTTGAGGAATTGAATGAATCTGAAGACGAAGGGCACTGATGAAGTTACATGACCCAGGTCCATATTGGTCTCCTCAATATTGAATTAAGTTGAATTGAGGTGAATGAAGTAGAAAAACATGCGAATGCGAGTTAAGGTGGTCAGACATGATGTGGTTTCATATGTCAAGGGTAAGGTTGAATTGAAAGAGAGACAGTTTTTTTTACATAATTGTTGCGAATTACTACCATCTTTCCTTTGTCACATCATCGCTCGTTATCTGAAACAGGAAATGGCATGTAAATGGTGTAGCAAATATTCATTCTTTCGCGGTCAATCCTAGCCACAAAGTCCATAAGCCTGAACACTTAACTGAAATTACGCTAGCAATCGTATCTTGCAAAGGGGAATAGGAATTTTTGACATTAAAAAATAATTGACCAATAAGAAATTTGCAATATATGTATGTAGGAGTCATGCTTTCTGACAAATTTTGAAAATATCAAATTTTACATTTCATACAACATACACCGAATCATACTATGTTTCCAATAAAATCTGTGAAACAGAAATTTTAATGTAATGTATGATAATTGATTTGATGTATGATGTATGATCTGTGAAATAGGCCCCATGTACCTTAAAAAGGGCAATAAGGAAGCTTCCAGTTACGAGTGACTGGTTAGTAATAAGTATAAGAGGACACACATTTTTTTAATAACTCCGCAGGAATCCCATTTGGCCCGGCTTGCAATATAAATTTTTTTGTTCTAACGCGTTGAATCATATCATCGTGATGATTTCCTGTTAACTGTACTTATGACCTATAGTTCATAGACTCACAAAAAAAATCAACGAACAAATCACATAAATCTATAAAATATATATTTTATCATTTATTTTTAGTCATGCGACGACCATTGACCCTATTAGCGCCGTAACTATTTTATGCTTAAACCTCATGTTTTTTTATCTGTGGTTGGACTTTAATCTTAATGTCAAGATAAATTCCCACCTAATATAATGATAAAAAAAGCAAACTCTCACGAGTAAATTAAATTGATTTTTTTATCATTCTGTGGAATTTAATGAACTATTGAAGACGTCATTATGAAATGGAATTTTTTTATGAATTTATTTATTTTTAAATTTTAAAAATATGATTTTATTGCTCCTTTGGTCGTCATTTTTTAACAATATTTTTGATATTCTTTACAGAAAAAAATCCAATAACCGGCTTTTGTCGATTTCCATTCAACCAGTTGGAGTAGTTCTAACCAAAATGACACTTCGGTTTCTAAAGAAAAAGAATGCAGGGTGTTTTTTTTTAGAGGTATAGAACTTCGTTTTAATGTGCATCAATTTGGCCTTATTGGAAGGATAATAATTTATGATAATTGATTATGCCATTAACGTTTAAAAATGATTTCGGGCATGTGGCCGCCGCGGCTGGTTCGAATAAAGACACCGACATACAAACTTGTATGTGGGGCTGTATGTCGGCAATAACGCCACGAATGTTGGCTTCCCAGTCCCCTAACTTTTCTGGTTTGTTGGCGTAGGCGAGCAAAAATAATCCAATGGTGTCAAATCACACGATCTTTGTGGCCAATTGACAGGTCCATTCCGCGAAATTATGCAATAAATCAATAAATCGTTTGTGACGTGCGCTGTGTGGCATTTAGCGCCGTCTTGTTGGAAACACATCTCATCCACATTCATGCCATCCAATTCGGGAACAAAATAGTCGGTTATCATGGCTCTATACCGGTCTCCATTAATGGTAACTGACTCTCCAGCATCATTTCGAAAGAAGTATGGCCCAATGACTCCACCACCCCATAGAGCACACCAAACAGTCAATTTCTGTGGATGTAATGGCGTTTCAAGGGTCTCATGTGGATTCCTTTCACTCCAAATGCGGAAATTTTGCTTTTTGAACCCAAAATGGGCCTCATTACTGAAAAAAATTTTGCGATGAAAATCCGCATCGATATCAATCTCATTTTCGGCCCATACACCAAAATCAAGATGCATTGTCTCGCGGCTTTAATTCTTGCACAAGCTGGCTCTTGTAAGGTCGTAAGAAGAGATCTTTGCGCAAAATTTTTCATAAAGTTGATGAACAAAGCTCCAATTGCTGTGCACGGTGGCGAATCGATTCATTTGGGTCCTCTTCAACACTTTGCTCTACAGCGGAAGTTGTTTCTTCGGTGCGCATTGTTCGACGTCTCTGCGGATGCGTATTATCACATAGAGTAAACGTAGTGCGAAAACGATCCATGGTTAACCGAATTAATTGCTCTGATGGACGATTATGTCGAGCAAAAAGTTATAGGAGCTTACGGTAAACTTCGCGAACTGAACCATTATTTTCGAAATAAATTTGCAAGCGTCGTTCCTTTTTCTTCCTATTCAAGATGAAATGGCAAACCAAACTGAACATAAATGACATTAGAGTTGCCAGATTTGACCACAAAATGTCAGTTTTATATCTATTCGAAAAACAAACCTCTAAAAAAAACTCCCTATATATGCACTACCACCAAGCCGATACGACATTTCTTCGTGGACGCTTAAGAGTATTTTGACTCTTTTTGAAGGCCCAGATTCCGTGACTCATTTCTGAAAAATCAACGAAATTGGACTGCTATTAAAAATATAGGACGGTTATCTCTATAGACAAATTTAAAGTTTCTTGGTCTTATTCTGCATTCGTCGAATACTGACAAAAATTCTAGGGATTCAAGTCTTTTAATTGAATTACCTAATTTAAATCTTTATGTATAATCTACTTCACAAGTAAGCAGATGGGAAACTGAACTGGCATTGAAAAATGCATAGATGGATTTATTTATCTATCTCTGTAGTATGTCATGTGTTTGTGCTGTGGTGTGGTGGGCTGTGCGTTGAATTGTTGTCGGTGTGGCGGATTGGTGTTTTTTCTTAAAAGAAGCTGTGATTTCGTATTATTGTCAATGATAGTAATATTTCACTGCTTAAGTAATTAGATCCATAAAATGCCAACAGATTTTTACTATTATCACGAAAAATTTATCGAACAATACAAATAACTAGAAATGAAAGCGCAAGCGCTAGACTGCAATTTTAAAAGTTATTTTGAAATTAAATACATTGAAAAGTTTTAAATATGTTCTTTTGAAAATCCACTACAACATGGCTAGAAACAAGCTGAAAACACAAAATTGTAGCCAATTTTATCCTCCATTTAAAAATCAAACTTTTCCTTGTGTGTAAAGGAAATTAGTTTTGACCAAAAATAAACTAACCAACCGACTTGTTAGTCAATGTTGTTTGCACTAAATTTAGCTAATGGTAAGCAACTAGAATAGAAGACTGGCTTCCTGACTCGAATTTTCGAGAAGCAGTTCAGAAACATTATTGCTAATAATTTGGTAGCATCTTAAGCTTGTATTTTTTTCTTACTTAGTTTGAACTTAAATAAACTAATTTTTTGTTAAGGATGTATAAAATAATTTACTTATATATTTATTTTATCTTAAATAGTGGGTGCAGTGGCTTAGTAGTTAAGTGCGTTGGGCCACTAAGCGAGAGGTCGCTGGTTCAAATGCCGACCTGTACCACCTGAAAGTTTTTATTCGCTGCCCCACCTCTTGCGAACGTCTGACAAACATCCAAGGGTCATGTCATGAGAAGCTTCTCAAAAATAAATTGCCGTTCGGAACCGGCATTAAACTGTAGGTCCATCCATTCGTGTCAAAAATATAACTTCGCACACACAATGGTTGGAGACGCTAGGCTTTAAGTCCTAATATTTATTTATTTTTTAAATAGACGTTACGAATTTGAAATATAGCGTTAGCGTTAACAAATAATTGTGTTTTACTTTAAGTTGCTATCGGACTCCTATTTTTATCCAGGACTCTTTTTGTGGTCTCATTCTGAAATTTGTCACAGGTAACACTGGCGTTGACATATGTCAAACGTGTTGATATTAGTGAGAACTGGAACAGTACTCGCAAAAAAGCTCTAACAGTTGTTAGAACATAGAATGGAAATTGATATTACTTTTGTTGTTATAAAATTGTTTTATGTCTCTATTTTCACTTCTGTCAGTGTGACTTTCGAAACGCTCACTCGGACTGCTAAGTCGATTTATTCTGCTGAGCACACGGAGTGCTCTCCGAACGAAAACAGATATACAAATTCTAAAGGGACAACCATAATAGACTTGAGTGAAACAAAACGAAATGTACACTAATTTCTCTCAAAACAAATCATGCAAACTGTCAAAAATGTTATATTCGAGCAAAGGAAAAAAGTGGAAAATTATCTTTTAAACTACCATAATTGTGTTCTTCAATGCACCTGAAAAAATTAGTGACAATATAAAGTGATGTAAAGTAGAAATATAAGCATAAGTTCTTAATTTTTTTTCTGTTGGTGTCAATTGTCAAATTTCCTTACCAAGAGTCTCATTTAATTTACACTTTCCGTAATCCGACTCAAGTTAATGAAAATTTGACAAAACTGAACTGTACTGTTTATGAGTATTTATATGATTTATACGATTTTTGTCGTACGACGTGTCGTTAATTTGACGATAAAGGGGATGCAAAGATAGCCAAACACGGATGGGCCACAAATTGTGAAAAATCTGAACGTATGAAACGTAAGAAGTGTTGTACGACAAAAATCGTAGCGTATGAAACATGAATTAAGATCATGAAAGTCTATAGTGGTTGGACCTTAAGCCTCTGGTCTGTCTCTGGGCTAAAACAGAAACACAAATTTTTTTTTGGCTATTCAGGTTCTGGACCCCAAAAATTCTTGCATAAGTAAAACTGTCAAAATCTCCAACTCCATGCGAAAGAATGTAATCCAATTTTGAAAATTCGAAAATGTTACTCGTTTACCTTTTTATGGGGATTTGCTTCGCGTGTACGAAATTGGAAGTTTGACACTTCGATAACGGTTTGTATTTTAATTTCCGTGTAAAATAATTTGTTCATGCCAAGAAGCAAACATAATTAAAATAGAAAGAAAACAAAAGAAGAATATCGACCATTTGACGGAAGACCAAAAACATGCAAGACAGGAATTCATTGAAATTAATGTTGCCATTAAAACTGGAAAATATTCGCAAAATTTTACATCTGTATATGTAGATGTATAAGGACACCAGCTTGAAGTGAGAAATTGTTTTAAAAAAATATTGATCTATTGGAAAAATAAAAATGCCTAATGACGCAAGAGTCATATAGTTTTTGCAAGCGGGGTAAATTTCAATTCAAAATTTGGATAAGAATTAATGAAGTAAACAGATACAAAATACAGGTCAACAATAAATGAATCTGTACACTCCTAAAGAAATTATCTTTTTGGCGAAATTCACTGGCCGGCAAGATCGTCGTTAGGACTTATTTTGGGAGGGTTTTTTTTTAATGTCACAAGTTCTGGTCAACAAGCCTTAGGCTCTTGAAACTCTCAAAGAGAATATCAGTCAGTCGGCCGTAAATCGGGCCTGAATGGTTAAGAATTTGGGCGGCGGCCACTAAGCCGACCTAATGGAAACAAATTAAAGACATCAAATAAACATAATCCACTAGCAGAAGCGCATTGTTTTTCATTCGTAACAACAGCTACAGCCAAGAAACTTCAGGTGAAACCTTTTAAGCCATAAGTAAATAGTTCCCCATATAAATAAGTTAACATAATTGACTCTACTTACGAATACCGTAATGTTTAAAGCATTAACTGGACTTACCTGAAATAGAAGAAAATTGTTTTTTTAAAAATTATTCATTTAATACATTATAAATTGAAAGATAAAGATTGTATAACATTTTGAATAAACATCGATATTATTTTTTTATTTTATTATGTATAATAATATAATTATTTGGGATATTTTTAAAAAAACTAGCTGAGTGCCATTCGGGGAATATATATATCTTTACAGCGGCTTGAATTGGTTTCATTGCATAGAAAATAAAAATAAAAAAGGGAAACTATATTTAAAGTAATTTATATTAGCTCAGTCGAACTTCTTCGTATAAACCGGAGGTCGTCAAGTAATATTAGGTGATCTCCAGATACGATTGAAAAATTTGATCGAGTTCTTGAAAATATGTCAGTATGTCAGAAACAGTAAATGCGAAGAGTGACTTCCAGATGGGCAATATTGAACGATAATTGTTCATCAAAAAATAAAATTTTGAGAGAGATGATTTACTTACATATTTATGTCGATCCAAACATCTTAGCCATGTTGATAGACAGTTTTTTTTTATATTAATATTTTTTTTTGGAATATAAGTAGATGTTTGACTTTTGGTAGGGTCTGTTAATTTTGTAAGGTCTCATGACAGATCATGAATTTTTACTCAAAAACATATTTTATAAATGGTAAACTTTTAAATCGCGGGAAAATATATAGTGTTCAATATATATAAAAGTTTGCAGAAATTAAAAAGCTAAACCGATTAGCTATGGAGTATAATTCCTTTAAATTGGTTGTAAACCATCCTGGCAATTAAAATTGAGCAAATCAGTTATTATGCCTCTGTTGCGCTATCCATTGCCCGCTAGGGAGTTGCCATCTCATCTTCTTTTTAGAAGGAAAATAGGAGGTCAAAACATCTACATTATTCTCAAATGAGCGGATCAAAAATAAATTTTAAATATTTTGAAATGCGGTTCATCCTGAAGACGATCCATTTCTGTCAATTTTTCTTAGATTTCAATACTTTGAAATATAATAAGACTTTATAATATCGCATTGAGTCATTTTAATATTTCAATTGATTGTTTCACCAAAAAGTTTAAGTGTTATGGTTAAAACTTTAATCGCTATTTTCATTTAGTTAACTGCAATTGCAGAACTCAATTGATTTTGTTACATCTCTGTGATTTTTTAAGAGTTAAGTTTTTCAGGTTGGCAGCACTGGTTAGTAATGGCGTCCAAAGTGTCATTTGTCAAAGTGAAAAGTTTTCAATATACTCTGCCATTTAATCATGGAAAGACTTACAAACGAAACGATTGCAAATTATTAAAATTTATTATCAAAATTTGTGCTCTGTGAAATATGGGAAAATCCGATGTTTTATCGAAAAATTGTGTTCAGCGATGAGGCTCATTTCTGGCTAAACTGATACGTAAATAAACAAAACTGTTGCATCCGGAGTGATGAACAGCCACATGCCATATAAGAATTACCGATGCATCCCGAAAAAAACGACAGTTTGGTGTGGTTTATGGGCTGGTGGCATCATCGGTCCATTTTTCTTCAAAGACGACCGTGGAAGAAACGTTACCGTAAACGGCGAACGATATCGAACCATGATACGCGACTTTTTTTTGCCCCAGTTGGCTGAGTTGAACTTGGTTAGCATGTGGTATCATCAAGACGGTGCCACATGCAACACAGCGAGTGAAACAATGAAACGATTGATGCCTTACAGGATAGCATAACACGTTTAATTCGTGAAATACAGGCCGAAATGCTCGAAAAAGTGACGCAAAATGGGACCTTCCTTACGGACCATTTACATGCAGTTGTCTTTAAAATGTAAATGGCAAAGGCCTTTTTATCAATTACAATACAAATTTTGAATATTTGATGCAAATTTGAGTGTTTTATTCGATTTTTTAAAAAAAACTGCGCTTAAAAAATCTCCCTTTATATAGTTTCTTGAAGTTGCATTAATAATTAAATGTGTTTCGCATAGCAATTATAACGCGCCTATCTCGGCATCTAAATTAATCTAATAAAGTGATTAGCTCTTATATGGTTGCGTCGCGTCGTATTGCGTATTTTTTCATTTTAAAGTTATCACAAAATTTCTAAATATAATGCTGATGTGCCATGTCATGTCCCACACCTGGTGACTTATCAAAGTCATAATTATATATATATTTTTCTCTTTTTTTTGACATTACGCAATATTTGTATTGTTTTGCAAATTTTTCTTTTCCAGATAATAACTTCAGAGATTTATAATCGACAGAGAACAAAAAATCCACCACCTACAGAGATTCCCTTAAGAATTTCTTTAAAATATTTTAAGATCCGAATGAAAATCCCAAGTTACGGTCGTAAATAAAATCGTATCGAAAGCTGAAAATCTCTTAAATGGTCCATAAATGCGACCATAATTCATGGCATAAGTTTATGCAACGGTAATTCCTTTTCTCCACTCGGCTATAATTAAATGCGAAATTACACAACTAAAGTTCGGGAGGGATGGGGAAGAAGGTGTAAGTAGTAATTCATGGTATTTAAGTCAGGAAATGGCACCTGGAAGCTTTAAAAGTGCACTTTCCCTCAAGACTGTAACAAATACACGAGTGGCTTTTCGTGACCCCTCTCCTCCTCCTCCTCCTCCTCCTCCTCCTCCTCCTCCTCCTCCTCCTCCTCCTCCTCCTCCTCCTCCTTTTTGAATACATCATTTCGCAGTAACTATTTATATGCTTCCGAGGTCGGTAAGTATTTAAACATTAAAGCATTTACTTTGTTTCTAAGAAAATAAGTGGGAGCTGCTGAAACTGCCCTTAGAAGTATCTAAGTAAATATCAACATTTTGATGCTTAAGGTGTAGGTTTTAAGAACATTTGACATTATTGTGGGCGGAAAACTGCATTGTTTCTGCATAATGAATGTGTGTTTAAGGGTTGCGTTTCAACCGGACAAAAGAAGGAATTAAAAGCTAAGCTGAGCAAAAGCTGACAAAGTATTGAGATTATGTAGGCATTTCTAAATGGAAAACTTTGACTGGTGATGCGAATTAAAAAATGACGGATAATAGCTTAAGACAACAAATACCTCACGAGGTAATTGTCCGGCTTTCATCTGTGTGTAGTATGAAGTATGGGAAATCATTACAAACATTTTTCCTTTTTGTCATTGAAGGGAAATACCGTCACGGGCTCCCAACTCGTAAAGAGTGTCCGGCTGAGACCGTGCGCTCTGGTATCCGGGAAGTTGGTCTTTGACATTCAGGCGCAGTCTTAGTTTTCGCCTCGAACATGGGTGCTGGGATTTGATGACCCTCTTAGCTGAAGCTCTAATGTCCAATGGACGAGCCAATGTAGTCGACGGGAAGTTCTTCGCGGTTGTTCTTCTCCTACATTCGCCCTCCTCGGCGAGGAGTCCTTGCACACAGGACCAAGTAGTGAGCAATATCTCTTGTTTTGGACCGGTGAATTGGACGGCTCGAGTGTGCGAATTATTTTTTAATGCTTTTCATTCATTTAAGTCACTATTAAATCAGTGACATCTACACTGAATGCACTAAATTACATCTTTGATGACTGTAGAATTGACTGCATTGATTTCATAATAAAACTTCAAAACTATTAGCGACATTGGAAGAAAATTCAAGTCATTATTTTGATTCATATCTTCGACATGTTTTGGGATAAGTTTCTTACAATTCTGTCACGATTAGGAGTATCTCAACAAAAATATATTTGCTGCATCGGCATATTCGGCAATAAGTCCAAATATTTCGCATAGACACAAGTAGTGTTCTTCCTCGTCGTTTCGTAAGCATCTCCTTGGACTAAAAACATACTAGTGCAGCGGGACTGCGAGCGTTGAGAACATCGGTGCTACAAAAGCAGGCTTTTAGCACCGCTTGCCCAACTTTCCGAAAGTCAACTGGCTTTAACTGCCGAATTTTCGTCATCTTTTCATTCAATCTATTCAAGTAATTCAAGCATCGACGGTCTCCGAGCTCAAAACACTCTTCACTGACGCTCTTGCTAATCGCTGTTTCTTTGGGTTGAGAAGGCAACTGTGTAGTAAAACCCTCTCCCGAGCAATTAAAAAAACTCTATAGACGACCCTCATATTCTCAGTCCTTGGTCGGTTCGAAAGAAAAATTCTTCGTATGATTTTTGGTCCCGTATGGGTTGACAAATTTTGGAGGAGACGATTCAACGATTAACTTTACGAGCTATACAACTTGTCCAAGAACTTCGCATTGGGCGTTTGAGATGGCTGGGACATTGGCAAATAAAGAGCGAGTGAACGCTCCAGCCGGCAGAATCTTCGAAGGAAAACGCAGTAAAGGTAGGCCACGCTTAAGGTGGCGCGTGCAAGTGGGTGGGGACCTCAACCAACTTGCGGGTGCAAGTGGGGTCACTTAGCCAAAGACCGCTCCAATTGTAGAGGCTTATTGGTTGAGGTGCAGGTCCACCTCCGACTGTAGCCCGGAAGTAAGTAAGTAATATCTTTATGGACATGATGCAGCTTATCAGCCTTCCTCTTTCCCTAGAAAATTTGAGGAGATTTTTACATAAACTGCTCCCAGCGGAATGCAAACGTTTCTACAAACCTTACAAGCATGTCATTAAACCTAAATTAGGGTAACATTGTGCAGGCAGTCCTCATGCAATTCCAGCATTCATTTTGCTTAAAGCCATAGGCTTGTATGGCTATTATCTGCCTCGGATCTATGTTTTTGGTTACTTGGGTTTGACGTGAGCCCTTGCGGATACTTGTACTACAATATTCATTCAAATCCAATAGAAGCCTTTCAACGTGCTTAGGCGCCGTTTTGATGCCACCACTCACGGGACCTGTTAGAAAAGAATGTAGATTGTAAGTAAAGGGTGTACTTTCTAGAAGTTGGTTTTTCGAATAGAGATATAGCTGACATTTTGTGGTCAAATCTGGCAACTCAAATGTCATTTATGTTCAGTTTGGTTTGCCATTTCATCATGAACAGTTTGACAAATGAACAACGCCTGCAAATTTATTTCGAAAATAATGGTTCAGTTCGGGGAGTTTACCGCAAGCAAGATGAGGCTCATTTTGAGTTGAATGGCTAAGTCAACAAACAAAGTTGCCGCATTTGGAGTGAAGAGAATCCACATGAGACCCTTGAAACGCCATTACATCCACAAAAACTGACTGTTTGGTAGAGTCATTGGGTCATACTTCTTCCGAAATGATGCTGGAGAGTCAGTTACCGTTAATGGAGACCGGTATAGAGCTATGATAACCGACTATTTTGTTCCCGAATTGGATGGCATGAATGTGGATGAGATGTGGTTCCAACAAGACGGCGCTACATGCCACACAGCGCACGTCACAATCGATATATTGAAGGAAACATTCGATGAGCGCATAATTTCGCGGAATGGACCTGTCAATTGGCCACCGAGATCGTGTGATTTGACACCATTGGATAATTTTCTTTGGGGATATGTGAAGTCGCTCGCCTACGCCAACAAACCAGAAACCTTAGGGGACTTGGAAGCCAACATTCGTGGTTTTTTATGCCGACATACAGCCCCAAATGCTTGAAAAAGTGGTTGAAAATTGGACGAACCAGCCACGGCGGCCACATGCACGAAATCATATTGAAACATGAATGGCACAAAATTATCCTTCCAATAAAGCCAAATTGATGGACATTAAAACGATTTTCTTGTGTTTTATTTCAATTTGAAGTTCTATACCTCTAACACCCAAAAACACCCTGTATAACTTTAAATAAACGTGTGGTACTAAGGAAAGAAATTATGTTGTTAAAGTTTATGTTCGAGATATAGTCGAGGTCATCAAAAAATTGCTTGCCCAGTGCCCGATATCAGGTTTTCGATATGGCCAGACACTTGCATTTAAGATGAAACACTGTTTTACTCTCGTTAACATCCAGAATACTGCGATAGAACGTATTATGTGGGATTCCAAGTTTTGCCGCTTGCGCACCTAACGGCCAGTGACCTAATGGCCACCAGCCTAACGCCTCCACACGCGATCTACGTGTAAGGTTCTTTGTTCTTAATTTGCTGTAGGTGGACCACATCTTCCTTGATATGACACAGTTTGTTAAGCTCGACCACCTAGACTCAGCTAGTGAGGAAAAATGCAGGATTATATATCTCTTCACGTATCCTAAAGACGGATTGACTTCCTCCGCTAATGATACCTTAAGAGCGGAGCGTGTGGCCAGCCCTTCGGCCCTCTCAATTCCCTCTATGAGTGATGCTAATTTCTGTTAGCGATAGTCCACGACACAGATCTAATAGTGTTTAACAAAAATCACCCCCGCAGTCCGTTTTCATATTCATAAAAAGGAGCTAGCTTCGACTTGTACCTACTTTGTATTTCCTCCACAGATGATGGCATAACCAAAGTTCAACATAAATGACTCAAACGCGCCAAGAAGAATCTGAAACACACGATCGTCTTCTTTGACTACCATAAATGTATCTTTTTTGAAAAAAGTGGTTCACCATCACCACTTACTGCAAATCCTGAAATTTTGTATTTTACAAAAAAAAAAATCCCACAGTTACTATGAAAAAGTAACATTATTGGAATTTCCTGTCGAAAAAAAAAATCACCAACACATTACGTCACTTGGCCGGATTAACACTTTTTTTTTTGATTTAAAAATATCAACACTAGTATATCAAAGCGAGTAATCCCCTTTGGAGAATTAACTCAAACCGGAAATTAGCTTTGCAATACATTTTGTCCTCTTTCGCGCAGCTGACGGCAACTAGCCTTAATGATTTGCATTTCTACAACTGCATGGCTGATGACTTTGCATAAATTATTCACCTGGCAAGGTGTTAAAATTTGCAGAAAAGGATTAAAGCCTACAACACTCGGTGTTAATCGATTTTGAATCCGCTGCTCACAATACAGCACAATCTCCAGTGACCCATATCCTTGTGGTTTCAGTTTCAGAATGCATTCAATGGACACCATGACGAAGGAAAAGGGGGGCAGTCCTTCTTAAGAAATGCAAATTTATACCGACTGTCTTTGTTTTAAACTGTTGCATGGAAGAATTCACTTGTTCTAGGACGAGTAGGTTAGGTATAGTGTAGCGCTGTTGAATGACACAAACGGCAGCCCAGACACAGGTCGGCATGTGTATTCTCTGTTTATCATCTGCCTTGACAGCCAGTACATGGAACTACAAACGAGTAGCGTGCAGTGAGAGGAGTGCAAAAATAAATTGAATTCGCTTAATGCCTAGAGAGGAAGCGGGACGCACCGCCCGCCACCCGCCACGCACACAATGTCGGATTGTATTTAGATCCGCACGTATTGTATAGAGCTGGCCTGACTGAAATGGGGTTGCAATTGTCGTGCTACACTCAATTGAGAGGAATGTGCAAATAATCATAAGAGAACAAATCATTTCCGAAGCCTGAATGCATATTATTACAGTCGTTTGTCAGGCGGCTGAGTCAAGCCATCTTGGAGCCAGAGGTTGGGCTGGGATGCAGAGGGATTAGTGGACAGCATGGCGTTTGGTCACGTATCACCTCGGGAGCAGAGACCGAATGTACGTAGGTACCTTCGCTGTGATGATACTGTGGGGGATCTGTGATGAACTCAATTCGATTAGAGAATTTGCTGCACTTTTCCCAGTGAGTCGATGAGGGTGTGGCGCGGCTCTGATTCCAAAATCACAATTGCAATCCCTCCAATGGGGGGGTCAGGTCAAGTACAATAAAAATGAAATCTATTTGCGATGAGTTGATTGGAAATTTGTCGAGGAAAATTACTTCCACTTGATTGTTTGTGCAAATGCTTAATAGGTGTGGTTCTGGGGTAATCATGAGGCGGTGGTCGGTACTATCTAGTTTAGTTGCGAATTGCGTTATTGGGTAGTTTATTTTGGGATTCATAATGCTTCCTGCAGCTTTATGAATCTGGAAGAACGATTGGGGGTCTGGGTTTAACTAAACGTTTAGTTTTATGCGTCGTATAATTCTATTACTTAACGTTGTTTTCCAGTACGTAATATTCCGTACATAAAGGTGTCCTAGCAAAAAAATTAAGTATCCTTCTGCAGAATGCAAAAATTATATATTGTCGGAGTCGACTTTCACCCGAACCGTGATTTTAGTTGTAACTATTGTAAGATTTGTAACTATTAAACAAGCTAAAAAAACCCCTTTAGACTTTAGACCGATAACCGTTCGGTTGGCTGTAATCCGCATCCAAGGTACGTTTTACAACATCGGCCTAATATGTGCTCACGCTGAGGAGGAGTTTTATGACCTCCTGGGTGGAGCCTACCTAGTCTGTCCGGAGTACGACAACAAAATCGAAAAACATCTTTGGCGGATTAGTCAGCGCACACGATAGGACAACAGACAACGGCTTCCGGCTAATAGACTTTTCAGCATCTTGTAATAATGTGATGAGCAGCACCCGGTTTCCAGGGATACGAATTCACAAAGCAACTTGGCGCACTCCAGATGGTCAAACTGCCAACCAAGTCAACCACACGCCAATCGATGCAAGGCGCGCATCTAACATTTTCAACGTGCATACATTCGACTCTGATCAGAAGCTGCGAAATGCCCAGAAAAAAAAAATTTAACGTTGGACGCCTCAGCCCGATTGGAATAGCCAAAGTCTACGGAGAGCGCCTGAACGAGAAACTCTCCGCTGCGCAGTTACCATCCACGAATGCGAACACCATGTGGAACCAGTATTGCAACATCATCAACTATGTAGAAAAATAAAAAGAGTCCTTGGTATGATGCTCAGTGCGTCCATCGGAAAATGGTGACAGATCGTGGTGACAGATGTCGACATCATGTCGACAGAGTGGTAGGATAAGAAGGAGAGCCCGCGTCCAGTCAATGTAGAAGAAGGTAGTTATGGCTATTAAAAAGCTGAAGAATAAAAAGTCCGCTGGATCTGATGGCCTTTAAGCATGTTGGTGATGTTTTGGTAGGTTGCATACACCAAATCATTTAGCTAGTGCAGGTGAAAGAAAACCAATTACCGGACTATCAGCTCCATATGCACGATTTACAAGAAAGGCGATCCTATGTCTTGCAAGAACTATCGAGGCATATCCCAGCTTAATTGCGTATATAAGATCCTACCCAACGTACTGCGTCAAGTATCAGAGCAAATCGACAATAGACACAATTTTCACACTAAGACAAATCCTGGATAAGACCAGACACACCATCTTTTCATCGCCTTCAAAGCTGCATACGATAGCATTCATCGTCAGGAGCTCTACATGGCGATGGCCGAATTTGGGGAACTGAACCGACTGTGTCGCGTGACGCTGGAGAATACGCAAGGAGAAGCGCTTTCATTTGACTTCGTTCATCTGGAACAGATAGGGTGAAGGGCCCTATCTTCAACAGATCCGTAGGTCCTGGGTATGCGGAAGATATCGACATCATCGGCCGCTCCCAACGTGCCGAGATAGGGACTTTAAAATCAGTTGAAGAACAGGCTATTTTAGTTGGTCGTGCAGTTAGCGAGGACAAAACAAAGAACATGCTTTCAACAATCAAACAAGCATCTGTCCACTGGCTAGGACAAAACGTAACTGTTGGAAGCAGAAACTTCGAGGTGATTGATGATTGTGGAGTTTCAATTAAGAATTAACCGCTGCTACTTCCGTGTGTGAAGATAATTCGATTCAAAGCTCCTAACTTAAATTACAAAGTGTAAGCTCTATGGCGCTGAGTGCTGGACGACAAAGAGGAAAAGTGAGCAGATACTACCCTCTTTAGAGAATAAAAATTCTTCGAAGAATAGCGAACTCTATGAGTTGTACCAAGATGTAGTTCAAAAGCCAAAACACGTCGTCGACTACATTGGCCAAGAGAATATTCGATTTCCAGCCGAAACGAATAGGGAGCCCGACCTTCGTTTTAAAGACCAAGTCTTTGCGGATGCCAGAGCTCTTGGTGTGGATAACTGGAAGTAATGTGTCGGACAGTAAAGGATGAAAGGCAGAGACTCTCCACCCATTAATTAAGTAAGTATAAAACCTCTTAATACACTTTATAGAAGCTAATAACGCAAAAAACGTAAAAAGGTTGTGCGATTTTATAAGTTCAGCAAATAGTTGTGACCCTCATCGTTCATTCAACAGTTGGAAATGTGTTGTCCTTATAGCCGCGTTATTCTGCTGTTGAGCACATGCTAGAACTGCGCCAAATCAGATGGAATCGATCTGATTCGTTCCTCGAAACCTTTGCAAGGTCGAATTGCAAAATGCCATGAAAAGAACGCAACCAACGGAGCGTAGCAAACAAACATGAACAAAGTGTAGTTAGTTCGAATGATCAATACCGAAACGAAGTTAACGAAACAAAATTAAATTACCCCGTTTATATGAGCGGTCAATTACGAGCTCAGTTCCTGTGTTGCTTAAGTTAACGCAATATTCGTAATACGCCTACTCACCATAGGGATATAGAGGGAGCGAGAAGTACGGACGATGAAAGAAAATTAAAAATGTAAAAAAGGGTAGTCGAATATGATAAATGCGCGACTTGCATGCGACGATCGATTGAAATTCAAGATTGCCACACAGATGAAGTACTTAGGGATAGTGCACCTCGTACGACTCTTGTCCTCACTTTAAAAATGCGCTATATAACTTTATAGTGTATAGTTTATTTGCGTTGCTGATAAGGACTTTGGAAGCTTAAACACACTATCTTAAATAGGTGGTTCAAGTGCCGCCAATTTAATTTTTGAGTTACGTTTTAGGATCGTGTTTCTCAGGTATTCATGGATAGGCATTTTAGGGAAAAGAAAATTAAGGAAACTTACGGAGTTGAGAGTGCACTTAGAATTTTGTACATTTTTCTACCAATGTTGGATGCACTTCGGCTGCACTTAAGGTTTTAAGGTTTAAGGCCCCAAAACATTTAGGCACCTTTTTTATATTCTATGCACATTGGGGGTTATGTGTCTTCAGAAAGATACATATTTTAAGTAGTTAAATTCACTTGAATGTCTTCCGTTTTAAAAGAATTGGAAACAAGTCATTTCTCTTCATTTATCGGAATATATCCTCAAATGACGTTATATCCTTCATTTAGTGCGATCAGACGGTCATCCAAACTTATCATCCGGATGACATCCTGACGTCGCTTTCACATAGAATTTATACTAAAGTTGTCATCCAGTGTGATCGCCTGTCATCCGGTATGTCGTTGAACAAGGTCCCACGGATGACATCGCTCGATTGTCCACAGTGTCATCTAACATCGGATTATACGTTGCATCGTTGAAAGTTCATGTGAAAACATTTACACTCGGATGACCTAATGGATGACACTGTATGATCGGGTGTCATCTAGCAGATGCCACGCTCGCAGATTATAAAAGTTCTCTGACATCAGCATGTCATCTGGGTAACACGTTTGGATGATCATTTTATCATACCTTTAGCACTAGAAAATTTACGAAGAAACGCTGCTTATTTGACTTTCCGCTATGCAAAGTTCCCAATTTAAAGACTTAAAAGCAATCAAAACAGACTGACACGCGAGCGATAATGGGTTGGATGGGTAATCTTCCACTGTAATTTTTTTCCGTTAAGATAATTCCAATGACTTTATTTGTTTCGTGCCATGATCCACTCTTAGTTCACGTGATGTGTTATTTTATCTAAGAACTGGCAATTTAATATGTATTATGTTGACGCACAGCACTTGTCAAAACTGTGTTTATGGCGATAATAATGTCATCGGATTTAATTTAACCACTTCAATAGTTTTATTAATTGCATTTACTTAAATCGCGGCTTGATTTTGATTTGAATTTCAAGTGCTTAACAATTAGGAAAATTGCGCCTCAATGGAAAACTGTAATGATACCTTGGGAAGTTGGGCTGTTTGCAAAAAATAAAACTCAAGTGGTTGAGACATTTGCGAAAGTTTTGTTGTTCCAGATAAGAACTATCACTCAGTACCCAGTGAATGATAAAATAAAAGTTAAGACCTTGTAAGGAAACTTTCCTTGTTTTAGAAAACATACTTCAAAGATTAGAGACATCTTCGGTTCAGTTTGATGCGATAATTGACTAGAAAGTCTGTATATGATGATATAAATGACTGATGATATAATTACTAGCGTCTATATTTAAGTAAAAGAAGATGATATAAATTAACTGAGTCATCAAGTTTGTCTGGTTCTTTTTTTTTTTTTTGTGGCATCCGAGTTCAAAATTTTTAGCGAACAACAGACAGAAGTCATAGCCTTGAAAAAAAAAAAATATTATATCTTTAGCGTGAAACAAAAAATGTTGTCTGGGATTTAAATTAAAATTCAATGTTGATTGGATAATGAAGCAAAAAGAAAATCCGGTCATATTCGCTATAACAAGTTTAACAAAGAGTTCTACTTCGTGACCCAAGAAAAGCTTGGCTTAGATCTGGAAGCAATGGTAGACTGGTGCAAATGTAGACAAAGCTAATAGTAGCGCGCGTTCTTCGTTGTTATGCCGAACATTTTGCTCTCGACAATAGATATCTGTTGCTAGGTGAGATTCGATGATTTCATGATATGAGGTGATGTTGTAGCTATTTTTAATTATTTTTTATTCTTCACCAACTGTAAATGAATGTCGATGACCATTCTACTTTTCTTGTCTTTATGTTTAAATTAAAAAAACAAAAAGATAAATAAAAATTAATTAAAGAGTACATATATTGTTCATATTCTGCGCTAAGAAGTTAAAGAGACTAAGCTTCATCGAGCAAAGAAGAAGTGTGAAACATTGAAAGTAATACGTAACAGAAATAACATTAAGTAAAAGGGGCGTAAATAATTGATATTTTCTAAATGATACCTATTTTCTGATGATATAGTATTATTAGTTGAAATTCTCATACAACTATAGATGTTAATAACTGCAAGAACACTGTAAACTTTGCAATGTCACTGTAAATACCCAACGCATCACGATGGTCTATCCACTCCGGAGGAAATAGTTGAAATCTTCAACAGCAGTCATTCAGAGAAGTCTGCAGGACCGGATACGAAACCTCGTTTTGAAGAAGATGCCACACGCAGTAATGATCCTATTGGCAATGAAAGACTGCAAAGATTGTAGCTATCCCGAAGAAAAGCAACAACAACAACGTCGCCGGCTACAGGCCAATATTCCTACTCTGTAGCGTGAGTAAAATCCTGGAGGAACTCAGGCTGCTCAGAGTGAAAACGATGACAAATAGCCTAAATAGCCTGCGGGATATAGAGTTTCAATTCCTAGAGAAGCATTCCACCCTACACCCTTTAATGAAGTTCCACCACGACATCACAAAGGCTCTCAACAACCACCAAGTCACGGTCGCATGCTTCCTGGACGTAGAGAAGACCTTTGACTCCGTATGGATAGAAGGACTCATCAATAAGCTAAACCAGCTTAATTTCCCAATCAGCACTATCAAAATGATCTACAATTTTGTCTTCACTCTAGATCATTTAACCAACTTGGACGGTGATAGCCAGTCAGGAATCAAAAGCATCAGAGCTAGTGTAGCTCAAGGGTCTGAATTGGGACCGATGCTGTACAGCATCTTCATCAACGACCAACCACGCCTCGAAGGAACAACACAAGGATGCCTCTTCGCCGATGACTCTGCCACATACTGCAGCTCGATGTCTCCCGCCCTAGCAGCAACACGAGTTCAAAGCCATAGTCACAAGATCTTCAGCTACTACAAAAGATCAACACCAGCAAATCCGAACTCATCTGCATACCAAGACCAATCACAAGAAGAACCCGAAGCAGATCAGTCGCCAACTGCCGCGGGGTTACAAATAATCTTCTGGAAGGCTCTACAATTTCAACAGGCAACGGTGGTGAGTACCTGGGAGTTGACTTCAATGAGAGGTTCCACTTCAACCCTCGTTTAAAAACAGTCATCAAAATGGCCGCATTTGCATTTCATCGAGTTTACCCCACTAATGAGGAAGCAGAATGGACTCAACACCAGGGCAAAGCTGCTGCTCTTCGAGAGGAAAATGCTGAGAGTCTGCACAGGACTCTGCTACGACCCAATCCGAAGAAGGCTTGTCAGCAGCAGCCGCCTATATGATGAAGCCAACATCAAGCCATTGGAAAGACACATGGTAGAGCTGTATTAAAAGATGCTAAGAAACATTTCTGAAGACCAGATCATCCCAGAGCATCGATACCTTGAATTGATGGCACTTCTCAACGAGGTATCATTCCCAAGAGACAGCGACAGGACCAGCTATCCTTTCTACGACATAGTCGACTCCATCTACCACCGGTGGTAGCAACCTTAAAACCATCGACACCCGGGAGTGAACAATCCGAGGACATTTAACCATTTTAACTTAACTTTTAGCAATAACAATCATAACATATAAAGGGGATAACATATTAAGGGTTGGTTTTTCGTCATTTTGTGGTCAAATCTGGCAACTCTAATGTCATTTATGTTCAGTTTGGTTTGTCATTTCATCATGAATAGGTTGACAAATGAGCAGCGCTTGCAAATCGTGCAAATTTATTTCGAAAATAAGGGTGCAGTTCGCGAAGTTTACCGCAAGCTCATTTTGGGTTGAATGGCTACGTCAACAAGCAAAATTGCCACATTTGGAGTGAAGAGAATCCACATAAGACCCTTGAAACGCCATTACATCCACAAAAACTTACTGTTTGGTGGACTCATTGGGCCATACTTCTTTCGAAATGATGCTGGAGAGTCAGTTACCATTTGCGGAGACCGGTATAGAGCCATGATAACCGACTATTTTGTTCCCGAATTGGATGGCATAAATGTGGATGAGATGTGGTTCCAACAAGACGGTGCTACATGCCACACAACGATCGTCACAATCGATTTATTGAAGGAAATATTCGATGAGCGCATAATTTCGCGGAATGGACCTGTCAATTGGCCACCAAGATCGTGTGATTTGACACCATTGTATTATTTTCTTTGGGGACATGTGAAGTCGCTCGCCTACACTAACAAACCAGGAACGTTAGGGGACTTGGAAGCATACATTCGTGGTGTTATTGCCGACATACAGCCCCAAATGCTTGTAAAATTGGTTGACAATTGGACCCTTAGACTTGTCTTTATCCGAACCAGCTGCGGCGGCCACATGCCCGAAATCATATTTAAACATTAATAGCATAAAATTATCCTTTCAATAAAGCCAAATCGATGGACATTAAAACGACTCTCTTGTATTTTATTTCAATTCAAAGTTCTATACCTCTAAAAAAAACACCCTGTATTTGAGTCCAATGTAAAATACGCATTTGAACATCTCGACCAGGTTACAAGCTTTTGTTAATCGTTGTCTTCGTTACATCAAAGATCCGGTCGCCACAAACGATTTACAACAATGAATTGTCGCTTACATCAAACAGAGACAATGGCGCTGGATTGGCCTGAGGAAACCAGATGACAACAAAGCGAGGCAGTGCTTCCAATGGAACCCAAAAGGTGTACGGCGATGTGGCACGCCCAGAACAACATGGGGGTTAAGTGTTATGGTGGAAGCTCAGCCCCGGGATTTAAGATCGTGGACACAGCTGAAATATCGAGCTGCAAACAGAGAGAGGTGGAATGATCTAGTTGTGGCCTTTGCTCCAGAAGTAGTTAAAGTGTTGCTGTTAATATCAGTTACCGGAATAAAAGAAGAAGAAGAATAAGTTGGTCAGTTATTAAGTCTCACGATCATGGTTGCCACTAGAAAAAAAAAATTATCCAAAGTTGAAAATGAAAATCCCCAACTTTAGCAAAAAAAAATCATAATTAAAGGTTACAGTCCGCTTGGGGCGAGCATTTTGTACAATTATGAAGTTATATATCTTAATTCGTTTAACCCATTTCCAGCGGCTACCAGTTCCGGTTGAAATAGAAACGTAAAATTTCACATACAATCTATTTTTATTGGAAATACGAAAAAAAATGGAAAAGCTTTTAATTTCCCTGAAAATTTACGTTGCCCTTATTAATTATTGAAATGAAATTTTTTTTGGGTAGATCAAGGGGCATGGTAGTGCCCAGCAACTTCTTTAGCAACTTTGGCACTACACCCTCATTTACACGAACCAACTCAGGCCATTTTGACCCCCGCTTACAACAAAGCTAGAGACATCAAATTTTCAGTATTTGTTGGGACGCACAGCAGCAACTGTTTCAACTGTTTATTATCAGCGGTTCCTGAGTTTTAAAGCCCCAAATTTAGCAAAAAACGTAACCACTGACTCACTGACAGATCATCAAAACTATGGAGCAGTTCCAATCATCGTAGAACCTTCAAATTTGGTACAGTAATTTGGTACAGTAATGCGGAGAAACCCCAGGGTTTCCAACCCCGTTCACTACCATAATTATTTTTTTTACATGAGGGTTGGATTCTACGAACAAACTCGGACAAAAATAAAATATTATTTATATTCCATTTAGGGGCGTGGTAGCCGCCTCTTTTCTTTAACTTAGCCCCCAAACGACTTAGAGCTATGAAATTATACTTGGAGGAAGGATTTGAAGAACTGGACTATTTGTAAAATTTTTAATAATTACAATACAAACTTGGCGTTCTTTTTTAGATCTCGGTACTTTTTGTGGCTGACTTGTACGGCAAAAGCAATTTTTGTATAAAAGAACTTGGCTATTCTTTAAACATTTAAGTTTTTGGTGCGTAATCCAGTTGGTTTTCATGCACTTAATTCAAATCTGAGAAAAAATCTTGGTACTTTTTTACCGTTTAAGCGTGGCACGTCCCTAAATTTTCGAAAACAGCCTATGATTTGGTACCAACATTTTTGAAATGGAATGTCGACATTTTTCAAAATGAATTTTTTTTTAATCGTGAAATGAGTTGATAAAAATAGAAGTTATCGGAAGAAGTAAAAAAAATGAAATTGAAAAACTGAATAATTTCTAAATCAACTGCATTTGAAGAAATTTATTTCTTGCAGGAATAAACGATCTGATCTGCTTGACATTATCGAAATGAACCACTTCATTGGAGTTTCCTTCACTTTGGAGCATGGATTGAATAGCTAACTCCAAACAAGGAATCTACAACACACGTTCTAAATTCTAGTTACGACATTGGAGTTTTCTAAGCAAATTGTTGGTAAATTCACCATTCACCAATGCTGCATTTGATGAATATGGCCAGAACCATTTCTATCATCGAAATTAAAGTATTAACTTTCTTTACCGTAACTAACTATAGAAGAGTTTCTTATCAGGCCTACGCCCATAACAAAAATGGCAGGCTTTGAGGTTTTCTATACTCATTATGTATTTTCTAATTATTTCTAAGAATAAAGTCGCATGGATGCGACTGACCACACTCATAAAAAAATTACCATGGCTTACTGGTTTCCTACCCGCAGAATGTACTTCCTAATTACTTCTGAGAAGTCCCGTGGATGAAAACGGGTTTTTCCAATAGCACCCATTTATGAATTGATATATTTATTCTCAAACAAAAAAATTTATCCTGTTTTTAAAAAATTGGTACATTATAAACATAAACACACTATATAACAAAAAAACCTTTTATTTTGAGTTGAAAACCAACGTTCGCAAGTTCGAATGCTACTACATTCGGCATTTTTTTGAATATAATTTGAACATTTTTCTTCGTTGCAGTTAATATTATTTTGTAAAATTATAATTTTTAAGAAATTTTTCAATATGCCAAAAATTTAAAATCAAAATTTTCAAAATGTCGAATTTTGAAAATGCTTAAGAGACATGAAAATAAAATTTCAGAAAAAAATCCAAAAATAGGTCGATTAGATAATTGTATTAACCCTTTAAATTTCTATTTAGTTCATCGGTAAAGTTCGAGACGTCTATATTTACGCCGTTGCTTTTTAGACGAAACTGGGTTAAATGCTATGATTTTTGCAGAGAAAGATTAATTTCGAACATCAAGACACTAGGCAGATACCAAAAAAAGAAAACAAACAATATTAAAACATTTCTCAAACTTGTATCAACAATTTTGCAAAAATGAATCTGATAAACGTCCGTTCCAAGCTTCGAAACAGCTGTAATTCCAATCACCCTTTTTTGCTGTGTTGTCAGATTCCAATAATTGTGGTAAATTTCAAGTATATCTACGTTTATTTTTAATTTTATTAATGGGTATGTCGTAAACGGTCTATGTTGCAGATTCCTTTACATTTTCGAAAACCTTTTAATAAAATAATGCCCAATGATACCTTCTGCTCAAAACGTTGTAAAGAGGCTTTTTGCAAATTATTCCTGTATTTGAAGACTAAATGTCATAGTCTGGTTAACAAGTCTTTAAGATAGAAAGTGGACTCAACGCACAGAATTTATTTTTGAAAAAATTCTGAAGTGAATGAGGACTTACTTCAAAGTTTTTGGTAAAATCGTTAGGCATTTTTCTTAGGATTTTGAGTATTTTGAAGGCCAGAGACCCAATTTTTTCAAACAAATTACAGATTAAACCTAAATTAAGAAAATGCAAATATCTCAAAATCAGTCAAAGCTATGTTAGACTGAATACCAATTCACCAATTCGACATCATAATACTATTTGAATAAAACTAAAATATTAGGTTGTGATCCAAGAACATCTATATAGAGGCGAAGTTTTATATTACCCAATCGTGCAATTTCTTAACAATTTACTGAAATGCGATTGTTTTGATGTTAGGGTTTAGATTTTGGCATTAACTGAAACTTATTATCTAACCGATGAGCTCAATTTCTTAATTATTTTTAGTGTCTTCAGATAAATAAAATGTTAAATGTATCGGATCTGATTTTAATTTATGTTTTATTGAAACAGGATGATGTACACCAAAATGTTCTCCTTCAGGTTGCAAATTAAAAGAGTCGACCCAATAATTTATATAAAAAACAACAACACGAACATTTCGGTGAATTTTTCATAAAGTAAGTTTTGCGAAGCAAAAAGTTCCTCGGTGCGTCGCTTCACTGGAATAAGGGATTTCAACTATCTTTCCGCAAGCGGTAGGTACCGCTCACGAAATTTCGTTGCTCCGCTCGGGATATGTGCTTATCGGCAGGCAAGAACTTGTGGAAAAAGTTGCCGTGAGGCCCGCTACTAGGTATGTGCTTCCGTCAGGCAAGCGCCTATAGACGCAGTATTTCGGCGGCACGTTACCGGGACTAATGTTCCACCATGGGTCCATGGACGTTGTGGATAGCGGCCAGTTGCTAAATAGATATAGACATAATGTTTACTGACTTTATGTCCATTTGACCCAGAGACAATGTACATGGACCTTATGTTATCCAGCCTTGTTTTTCACATACATTTGTGGGGCATTTTTTTATATTTTAGGAACCATTTTTCATTTAAGATTGAGACATTTTTCACTTTTGGTTTGGGGCCATTTTCAATTTATTTTCTAAAAGTTTGGGGTCATTTTTCATAATATAAGTTCACCCCAAACAAAATGAAATGTGGCTCCAGAAATATGAAAATGGAACCGAAATTTTCGTGTTGTTGTTTCCCAGATACATTTTTAGGGCCATTTGTAGTTTAGGGTAATTTTTCATTAGGGCGTGACACAAGTCATGGGGCCATTTATGGTTGTTTTGTTTGGGGCCATATTTCATGTAGCCGACTCTACCATAGCGCCACCTATCGAGTTGTGTTTTATTTTTTTAATACTGAACTAACATTAAGACCGCGATCGAAAAATGAAATTAGACCACGCGGGTTAAATTTATCAGATGCTTTGAATTGAAATTGTGACCAATTAAATTAGAGGGCGCGGGCTAATGACTACCATTGCGTAAATCAACGCCTTGTCCTTAACTCCTTAATGAGCTTTATGAAAAAAAATCCAAATGCTTGGATACTTTTCAGTTAAAGAAAAGCTGTGTAACTCTTCATTAGTAAACATCCTTTGCATTTGCACGCTTGTAGTTTTTATGAAAACAGCGAAATCATATTATATTAAAATAGAACGTCAAAGTATAAGTCTTTTTTTTGCATCACTATTGCATTGCATTGCATTTACAAAACTATGCCAATGCAACACGAAAACTAATTAAAATCAGCAGGCATCCATTCAGCAGTCGGCTTCGGCTGTATTTCTGCCCATGACGTAAAGTTCATTTCAATTACAATTGTATGGTCAACATTGACTTGTCCTTTTTGTCTTGCAGAGGACGACGACGACGACGACTGATAACAAAGCAACAGCCCGAAACAATAAACGTTGCCTTACAGGCAGATGTACTCGTTGTACTTCCAAAGGTAAACCCAAACAATTTGAATAGAGACCACGACTGTTACTTGCAACTACCTCCTACTGACAATGTAGTCGTCTCGTCAGTCCAACTGTAGCCTGTGCAATGCAAATGTATTTACAACATGGACGAATGATTGATTTATCGCCATTGAAAATAATGAGAGTGAAGTTTCAATATGACCGATCAAAGAAACAAAGTGACAGATGCATACGTACGAATATATTTCCGACGTGGGACTCTAGGTTTTATTAAATCAACACAACAAACTAAGCTCGTAGTCAATATTGATTAGGACCAACTTAGTTGGATGTTAATTTTAATTTAAATGCGGTTAAGATAACAGAGCACAAAACATGTCGGACCATCTCTATGACAATTTATTGCAAATGCGTGTCCTGCTTTCTCAATTCGATTCGATTGTTTACAATTTGTGTGTTTTGGGGGGACGACGAACATACGTATTGATGGTACATGGTATGCGGTAAATTGAATTGACCTAATTTGTGGCCTGTGAACATAGTTGTTTTCGAGGTTATTGTTTTTATTTTTTTTTCTATTTTACAATTTATTTTTTAATCAAAGTGATGCTGGCTTTTCGACAGACCATTAATCCATTGAGAGATGTTGAAAATCGCTTAAAGATGGAGTTTCGTAAGATTCAATTGAGTTTCTATTGTATTTAGTTGCTACGGGAGTAGGTAGTTGCGAGCACCTCAACGGAAGTTAAATGCAATGGAAGACAACAGATCAGGGGCATCTAAATGACCTGCTATAAAACTGGAAGACCTCTAAAGCCAAAAAAAAAATTGCTTCAATTTGAATTGAGTGAATATTGTAGTATGAAGTCCAAACTTGTGACGCATACATGCAGACGGACGAAGCAATTGTACAAAGACTGAGTACCGTAGGGATTGTCAAATTCTTTAGACCATCTCTTAATAAAGCATGGAGTTTGATTTATTAACAATAAAGTTAAGTTTGGGGTCACAGAACACTCAAAGAATACTGAAAAGTGTTGACATTTAGATGGGTTCAAAATCAACCCATTTTTATCACACCAAGTGGCAACACTATTTATGTCCGCTTGGAGAAGATTTCTGTCATCCTGATTGTTGAAAAACTTAAAAATATTCATATCAACAGCGTATATCAGAATATTGTTGGAACAAAATAGAGCCCAAGTGGCTTCCCTTAGGAATTCCAGACTGAGCAGCGAAAGATTCAAATATGTCACGATATTCGCTACCCATAAGGTATGCAATAATCCACTTCATAAAACCAGGTGGGAAACCGTAACTCCTGAGGTTAAATCTGATTACCTCATTGTAATGGTAGAAAGACTTAGAGATGTCGGTGTATATGCACTCAACTTCATTGTTAAATATTTTCAAAGCTATTTGGGCATGCAAATATGTAAAATGGGACGTGGTTCTTACAAACTCATGCTGGACAGCCCATATAGCTTAGGAATGCATAAAAGCCTTGAAATTGGTTTGTAATTCGTGATATCACTACGTTCACCCTTTACAAATACAGGCACTTCTAAATAGCTTAGGAAATCTTCCAGTGCTAGGGGTGGGACAAGTGTTCATTTCTAGATGATTTACCAGGTATAACTGTTTCCATCTAGTCATTTATTAGTACATTCAATGATTCAACTGGAACAGAGAAGTTGTTCATATTTATTGGTAAATTATTCATTTTTTCAGAAAGCCTCTGCATTTGGAAATTGACGGTCATGGAAGATACACATTTTAACATCTATTTCTTTTTTAAATATATCAAACTTGACTTCCTTGCTAAGGATTCATTTGAACAAAATTGGAGGTGATTACAAACCGGCTGAGTTTAAGACGAATGGTTAGGGACGGTGACAGATACTAACTCTCAATCAAAAAAAGTGGCCACACTTACCACTTGTTGCAAATTCGATAGCTGGTTGGAATGTAGGTCTTCGGGAATTGCAGAACAATAGTAACGTAAATGTTTTTTAGGGCTCAGAAGAAAAGCGTTTTTTCAGTTGCATAATTTTACAATTTTTAAGTAGAGGGAGGGAGAGGACTAGAAGCAAAAGCAATTTTTTTTATAAGAGAATTTGATTCCTATACTTTTTGCAAAAATTTTTATATAACTACATTGAAATTTCGCAAAATTTTGACCGAACCTAAAAGTCCTTTTTCTAGGAAAATATAATCTGTTTTATATAGATCCTTGTATGCCTTAAAAACAACTACCGATTTGTAAAATTGCATTACTGTAGAATGAGTTCGATATATGGGCGGTTATCACGCCTCTTGTTTGGAATATACACAGTGTTTTGTTTGTTTTGGTAACTCTTCTTCAAATCCTACCTCCACGTTTAATTTCATAGCTCTAAGTCGTTTGGGTGCAAAGTTAGCGAAAAGGGGCGGCTAGTACGCCGCCTAAATGGAAAATAAACTATATTTCATTTTTTCTCGTGTTTGTTCTTAAAAGCTAACCCTCATGTAAAAAATGATAATTGTAGGTCTTTTGGCGACTGAGTTAGGAGAAGTGGGCGCCTACCACTATTACTTTGGCAAATTTGAAGGTTCTACGATGATTGGAAATGCTCCATAGTTTTTATGATCTGTCAGTGAGGCAGTGTGATACTATTTTCGCTAATTTTGGCGAACCAGGACCCAGGAACAGCTCATGTTAAATAGTTGAAATTTGGTAATGAACCTGCTGCTATTTGCCCCAATAAAGTAGTGAAGTTACAGGAGGGGTCAACATAGCCTGAGTTGGTTCGTCTAAATAAGGGTATATTGCCAAAGTTGCCAAAGAACTTGGATGGGCACTATCCTGCCCTGTTTTTTTTAATAAAATGAGTAAATATTAGGTGTAAACGGTTCATACCGTTCGGAATCGGTATTAAACTGTAGGTCCTGTTCGTGGTTGGAGAAGCTAGGCTTTGGGCCCTGTATGCGCCGTTAAAAAAAATGAGTCGTAAACGGCGCAAAAGGATCTACGGCCTAGCTTTTTTAACCAACGATGTTACGATTAGTTGACACGAATAGAGGGAGCTACAGTTTAATGCCGATTCCGAACGGTATGAATCGTTTACGCCTAATATTTTCCTATTTTATTAAAAAAAAAAGAACACTGCCGTCGTTAACATACGTTCATTGTATGAACAAAGTTTTTCGTAAATATCTCGACTCCACCGTCACTTAGTGTGATCAGCAAACTTGGTTTTATATAAGAAATTTATTTCATGAATTTTAGCCAAATACGAAAATTTTAAATGTCACGACTTAATGGAAACCTTCTTGCAGACTAAACTGACTATGACTGACGTACACTAAACGAACATTTAATAGCTGATTAATAAAATAAAATTGAAAGTAATTTAAAAGGTAAATCTCGAGTCAACTGCAAATAAAAATAAAAAATAATAAAATTTTCTGTAGATAAGCCACGAGCTATTCTCAAAAAAATCTTGATTATTCCCAAAAAGTATGAGAGTGGTCTGTGAGCTCAACGAGCACAATAAAAGGGAATAACATCGGCTTCTTTGGTGAAAAAAGAAAGAGCGAAAATCTTCTTCAACAATAAGCTTCAATGAATGGTAAAAAGAAAGCATCGGTGAAAAAAAATCTGAAAAGAGTCTTGTAGGGATAAACAAGGAAACCTTGTAGTAGAGTTATTATATGAATCATTTCTGCAGACTGGTAAATGGCTTAGCCGGCACAAATTTCGCTGTTATGCAAAACCATTCAACATTGACGATAAAAGCCAAATATTTTGTCCATCTGAAAAAAGGAAGTGAAAACAGGAGAGGGCTTGGTAGAGAACTTTGCTTGAAGAAAGTATGTCTGAATCTAAACACCCCCTACTATAGAGGCATACTTTTCCTTTTATTATAATATTTTGTCTGAGTGCCCGAAATCATCAAATATTCAAAAACGTTCAGTTCGACGCTCATATGACTGCATCTATAGAGATGAGCTATAAAGAGCTATCCATGCGTAATTTTGGCATCATCCATTTGTGCATGATGGAGAAAACTTGCTGCTACATCGGGAACAACCTAGCCCTAACCTTTTATGTCAAAAATATATCAATCAAAGAAGGAACATTCAAAACTGGCGAATTGCCCAGAACACCACTTTGAAGTGGTCTTGGTCTTTTTAAAACTAAGCCTCTTACTAACTTTCAAATCTTAAAACAACATATTATCAGAAATCAGGCGAAGAATAAAGCTTCCCGTATAGCTGGAAACTGTATGACAGGTTGAATTAGTTCCACCCCTACCTTAGCACTTAATGTCATACACCTATACAAACACACATTCAAAAGGAGACAAGACTGAGTATTCATGGACTGTTCCATTCGAATAACATTGACCCCTACTCCCACCGTGGAGGACGACGTGCTACCGAAATACGGCTTCCATAAAAACTTCTCTATCGTCATCCCTCTAAGGGAGGACCGGGAAAAATATAAACCTGAACCATCACAACATGATCTCGTCTGGTATACGGACGGTTCCAAAATGGAGTCAGGGACTGGATCTGAAATTTATGGAAAGTCGCCTCAAGTGAACTTTTCAGTCAGTCTAGGCAAGAACTCTTCCATATTCCAAGCAGAAGTTTTGTCATTAACCAGTGCGCTAGAATTAACTTAAGTTCTAACACTCGAGGTAAAACTGTATTTGTCTTTTCAGGTAGCCAAGCAGCCTTCAAAGCTCTTGACTCATCTGTCATAAAATCGAAGCTTCTTCTGGAAACCTTCATGGCCATCTATGAACTTGCTACGAAAAAACTTTGTCATTCTTCACTGGATCCCAGTCCACAGGGGTTTTGCTGGCAACGAAGCGGCTGACTCTCTGAATAAAGTCGGAGCAACAAACCACTTCAGGAACTATGTGAAAAGACTATCCCTTATCAAAAGCAATCCAGAATCGTATCAAACATTTCTTCCCCAAATTCCACCCAAAGAATTCCAAATTCCTAATCAACCTGGACAGGATAAGTCTAAAAATCCTGACAGAAATATTCAGTGGTCATTGTCTCCTGAAAAAACACCTTCACCGCATTGGCCTCTCTCCGGATCCTACATTTAAACTCTGTTTAGAGAGTGGCGAATCCTCGCTTCACATATTCATAGACTCTCCGGCTCTCTTTCGTCTCCGGAAGAACATTCTCGGTGAGGAAATCATCTCACCAGCAGACCTTACTACCTTACACCCAGAGAATACTCTTGTCTTCCTGACTTCCACTGGAGTTAAGCCTTTCCTCTAGGACTCCTCCCGGGAATGCACAATAGGTTACATTTAGAGCCGCAGTGCCAGAGCCCCATGTAGGCTCTCCCGAAGCTTAATCTATCTAACGCTTCCTAATAGCTCTTTCCCTCGGCTTAGAAGTGTAGTAAGGCCTAAGATATGAGTTGCCAACTAAGTTGTAGTGTTATTGTCAAAATTAAAATCGAACCTACGCGTATCTACTTATACAAAACATTCTAATTAAAAAGTCTTCCATGCACCTCTTTATGAAGTAATGCACTTTGACCAGTTTGCAGGTGATTCACTAATTAAATCAAACTAATTCGATAGCCTGAGTGCAAGCAACTTTATATGTCTCAGGTGTTTATCTTCATTATTGGCCTTTACACATCGGCCCCACACTAATCGCATGAAGAAATTATGAAACTTCTTATCTCTTGTATAAAAATAAGTTATGATTGTTGACTTGAGAAATGACATTTTAAAACTGATCCACTTCAATACGTTCCAACCTACCGAGCTTTTAAAATGCGCTCACTTCAAGATTTCTTTAAGTGTAACAGCTGCCTTCACTACTTGTCGCCATCAAATAATCTCATTGTACTATCTGCCATGAGGTCATGTTACTTTTTCAAATGCGCGTCTTTTCCACAGTCAGTTGCTTTGTCGAATAGTTCCAAAGGACATGTTCCCTCATCCTTACGTCATCTTAAAACAGAAAACCAAAGAATCTCAATAATATTCCAAAGTAACGCGCAATTCCTTTATCTCAGAAGCCATTCCAAGTCAGTGGACAATCTAATTAAATTAAGAAAAATAAATCTGTTTTGTTTTTTGCTATAAGATACATTGAAAAAAAATTGATTGCGCATCTAGAGCTTAAAAACATGGTGTAGATTCGAGTACGTGACAAAACTATAACACGCGACATCATCATTTGTTTTTCTCTCGCCAAAATCCCAAAAATTATACCTGGACATTTTTTTAAGATACTTTTATGAATCAGTTCGCATAAAACATGCACGACAGAGAATAATATATTTGAATAGCTACGAAGAATATTATAACTATTTGGAATTCAATAAACAAATTCTCCCGACAATAAAATTCATACTGAGAAGAATGTTAGTCAGCCGTCGAATTGACGTCTGCAATGTTTACTGGTCCAAAGTCTAAGTGACTCTTACTTGGTCAATCAGGAAATCAAGTTATTTTTTTCCCCTCCATAATACTCGTACTTAACTTAGTAGTAGAAAATATTTTATTCTTTAATTCATGAGATGATCACTTTTTCAAATGATTTCTCTTTTATTTCATGGGGTTTTTTTTTTGGTCAATGATTTCACGACAATGTCAAGTTGAAGTACAAAATGCTGGGATTTCATGGTCAGAATGGCAGAGAAGAAGAGAAAAATACGTACATATGTGCCATATCTGGCTGCGGTAGTGATTGTGCGATTAGTCAAATGTCAAGTCGCACAGTTCGTTGAAGTTCATTTGATGTGACAGATAGCATGTGAAGGAGAAAAGGTTATCGCCCATATATGGTTTTATGGCACAACACGATGATAGGCTGTCTATATAGTATGTATGAATTTTTGCAATATTTCAGATGAGTGATGGCTTGTGTGACTTGAAGTCGTTCTTATGTGAGATTAATTCGCAATAATAGCGGACTTGCAGTGTGCTTCCCATTTTTTGTTTTCTTGCTAGAAGCGTGCACAGATGTTGACAATGTCAAAATTTTCCGAAATTGATATCTGTTGAAAGAGGAAATCATGTTTGTTTTGAGAGTTGGCTTGGTATTTTTTTTGAGTTTGAACTTGTCACTGGAAATGTGCATGTAATGAAATGGCAGACAAAGAAGTTGCAACATGTCATTCATGTGTGTCCTAGATACTTAGTGAGAATTCTTTGTATAAGCTGAGTGTGTTTGGTTTCAAATATAGCACAAAGGATCACAGCATTGCTATCAACTAGTACAAGAGTTTTTGCATAAAACCTTCTGGGGCGAAATTTTTCAGCGGCACTTTCATCCCCAGAAGAGGGTAATCAAATAAAGTGCACGACTGCGAAACTTTCTCTGTACTTGAGATGCGTTTTTGAATCGAAAATGAATGGTGACAAATTTATTTTATTCACTTTTTAGGTTTTAAAAAAAATTTTATTTTCTCAAAAACGGCACCTACAATTTTGATGTAATTTCGCACATTGGACACATTTAACATAATTGTTCAAAATACATAAAATCATCAAAATCGTTAGAACCGTATTTGAGAAAATAAATTGAATTTAAATTTTAGAAAATCGCTATATGAAAAAAAATATTATTTCAAAATTCGAAGTATGCAAATTTATTCGACTTAATAATAGAAAAAAAAACAGCAAAATTGTTTGCTTCGTTAGTATGAGCAGTACGAGTATGCAGTATTTTTGGCCCCATACCAAGTATCCTTAGTACAAAAAAAGACCAAATCCTTGGAACCATTTTCTAGAAAAATAGTGACATTGGATTTTCACTAAAACAAGTTGTATGTCAGGTACCGTTATTTTAAACGATAAAGCAAAAAATAAAAAGATACCCAAAAAACCTTATATACGAACTTTGAAGCGAATCCGTCGAACTGTTTCGGCATACGGTGCCCGGACAGACAGACGGACCGACGGACCCACTTTTTTGGACTTCTCTATAATCGTAATGTCGTCCCTCATACTCAGCTTGAGTTCGAAATTTTCGCACGATCGCAATAACTTTCTCTTTAGTATACTAATGTATACGAGAAAGTTAAAAAAACATGCATTGGCTCTTTGGGTACTCCAAAACCACCTAACATAGTAATCTGAAATTTTACAAGCTTATGGGAAATATAACCTGTTTTAGTCAGATTTACTTGAAACTTAAAGAATAATAAATTCTACGATAGAAATATTGAACATGTATTTTTTGAATTTCCATAAATTCGACCTATGAGGGGTTTCAAAGGCCCCTTCCTCATTTCATTTATTCAAAGACAGAAATGTAAATTAAACATCACACAACTTTTCCCTAACAATTTTAGGGAAGCAAGATTGGTACATATACTAGCTAAAAATCTGGGTCTTATTCTTAATTTGAGCAGGAAACGTAATATCCAGGAACAAATGAGGCCTTCATCCTTACATTAAACACTGGCTAAACAACTCGGTCATGAGACCGATACTTACGTTTAGACTGCCTGTCTAGAGAACTGCATTGAATAAAGCGATTAAGCGAAATAAACTTAGCGAAGAACAAAGATGTCCGACTCCTTCCGCTTTATTGGGCATTCTTTTTCACCTTACATTTCACTCGATATTTATAGTCCAAATACGACGGCCAATACAGCTGTTCATCTCAAAGCTACATCGCAGTGGACCAACAATACTATTGGCCACGCTTTTATCCTAAGCGAAATCAACTACACCATTTGCCAGCATCAACTCCCGGTCATTCTGGGAAGAGAATGCATTCTTGGAGGAAACAGCGATAAATTTTTACATCGATGGACCAAAAACTATAGTGATGGATGGAAAACTATAGTGATGATTCAGTATGTTTTCTCTGAGGTGCGATTAGGCTGTAATCCAAACTTATTATCTGGATGACATACTGGATGACGTAGAATTTGTAATAAAGTCGCCATACAGTGTGATCGCTTATTATCCTACATGTCATTAAACTTTTCATCCGAATGACAAGGTCCCGCAGCACAGATGACCTTGCTCGATTTTATACATTGTCATCTAACATCAGATAACACGTTTGCATCGTTGAAAGTTCATGTGAAAACACTTATTCTAGAATGACACATACATCATTTCGCAGATGACACTCTCGCAGATGATAGCCGACCTACACAAGTTCTCTGACGTCAGCATGTCATCTGGGTGACACGTTCGGATGACAGTCTGATCGCACGGTTAGTTAAAGACCGCGCTAATTGGAGAGGCTTATTGGTTATGGCCCAGGTCGACCCCGAACTGTAGCGCCGCTTAAGGAAGTAAAGTAAGGATCAGCCAGTGTAAGCTCTAAAATAGCCATAGACTGTCCACCCTTCAGGAAATGGCGGAACAATTCAATATTTACTATTGCTAGGTTCCCACATGCAAATTTCAGGGAATTGTAAGGCAGATGAGCTCGCCAAATTAGGAACTAATTCTCTCACCTGAAAAAGGACAGTTAGGTCCACCAATCGCTGCTTGTAAACTATCGCTAAGACTGGCTATTACTGAGAGAACAACAAACATTAGGCGGTCAAGCGGAATTACATATTTAGCGATGAAATAAATCTTACCTAAGCTGGATCTGAAACGCTCTAAAGAATAAATTTCCTACAAGTGAGCAGTTTGGACATGTTGTTTTGACATTTTCTTTGAATAGTTTGTTATTTCTGTTTTTTTTTCTCAGTTTTTATTTAAAAATAAAACGTTCCCAAAATTTCTCAAGAAAAACTTAATGTAGATAAATTTATATGAAAATTAGTTTGACGAAAGTTAGTTAGTTTAAAAAAAAAAAAAATTTGGAAGGAAATTTACTAAATAATTCAAGAAATTTGGTTTTTAGTTATGTATAAAGTTCTTCATATACATGTATTCCCTTAAACCAATACGTGCAGCTAGAAAGTTAGTTGATATATGTAGTTTGATCTACTTACGAATACCGTAATGTTCACAGCATGAACTGGACTTACCTGAAAGAGAAGAAAATGGTTTCAACAAATATTCATTTAATACAATATGTTTTGAGAGTAAATATTTTATAAAAATTTTCACCAAAAGAAACATCCAAAGGTGAGAGAGGGACTATAAGTAACAGGGGAACGAAGCAACTGCTAAGAAAAACAGTGAAAGTGAAAAATTTGCATCTTCCCCATAGCAACCCGCGTATATATTTACTTATACTGAAGTTGTAAATTGGCACCAAAGAAAATTCTATGGTTCTATTTTATTATTATTTTTGGTCGTCTTCTTCGCACGGATAAATTGCAGTGCTGAATGCCTTTATATGTTGGGTAGTATTGTGTAGATATACAGACTATAAAGTATTTATGTGTGAATTTCGTTTTTTTTTTAATTTTGTTTATTGTGTCAAATTTCATGCCGGTGCTGAATGAAACATTTTTTCGGGGAAGTTGTAACATGGACAAACCTTACCAAAAGGCTGTGTTTTTTTTAAATAAATTATTTTTTAGAGTAAGAATTTATGTTATTGAGTTAAGAGTTATGTTTCATGTTTTTTTAATATTTGTAAAAAATAAATTGATATTTTCTTTGAAAAACTTATGAAAAACGTATAATATGTTTTGTTTTTGTTAAGAAATATCCCGGTTTGTGTTGATACATTTCGAACAGTTTATGGAATTTGACTTGTTTTCAAAGTTGTATGAGGAGAATTGGTTTTCGTAAAAGGTGTCACTTTTAGCCCCACTCTCCACAGGTCGGTTAGAACATGAGACCCATCGCTTAGTAGACCAATGCACTTAACCATTAAGCCACTGCCCACAAAAAATGGCCCCAAATGGCGCCTATGGCAACAGTACCGGGGTGGAACGCTACGCGGGATTAAGGGCTTACAACACTCTTTCCGCAGGCGGTACCTGCTCGGGATATTTGCTTTTCGTCAGGGAAGGGGCCTATGGCAACAGTACCTGGGTGGAACGCTACGCGGGATTAAGGAATTTCGACACACTTTCACCAGGCGGCAGGTACCGCCAACGTAACCTTGATGATCCGAATTTGAAGCCATTTTATTTATTAGTTTGGTGCCATTTTTAAATTTTTTTTATAAGTTTGGAGTAATTTTTCATAATGAAATTTGGCCCAAAAACTAACCCCAAAAACCTTGTATTTCTTTCAAAACTCAAAATAACCTTATATTAAACTTTTTGTACAGCTTAACTCCACTGCATTTATGGCCCTCTGGCAAAGTTTTACATTTTTAAATTTTTATATACTTAGAGAGTTACGAGTTTTGCCTATTGGCCGACGATATAATTGTTAAAACTAAAAACTTCATCTACTTGACGATATTCACCTTGAAGTCTTTTAACACGTTATACTATGACAACGAGGACTCTGAACTTTTTAATAAAACTCGTTGGCATTTAAAAATATTTTAACGAATATTCCAAAAAACTTGAAGTCGATTCGATAAACCGAAAAAGTCCAAAAATTTGGAGTTTACTTTTCTTTTAGTCTTTGTTTCTAACGCTGGAAATTAGAAAAAGAATCTTAGAAATCTAAGCAGGTATTTGCGCATTAGAAAATCTGTACTGCGCACATAAAAGAAAGGGTCCGCCATTTAACGTTTTTTTTTTCAACTAATACTTATTTCGCGAATGGTAACACTTGGCTCATGTCTGATTTGACAGATAATTAGTTTTATCCTTCCGCTGAATGAATATGGTTGTGTATACGCTTGAACAACGCTGGGAAATATTGCGACATTACTTTGAAAATCATGGTAATGATGCGGAATGTGTGCGAAAATTGTGTACGGATTTTGCAAGAAGAGAAGCACCGTCAGCTCCGTATGTTCGTTGTGAAAAAAGTGAAAGAAACTGACATCCTCATCGATAAACCAAAGCGTGAAAAGCCAAAAACAGTGCGTACACCCGAGAAAATTGCTGCTGTGGCAGAAAGTGTGCGTGAAGCGCCATCAACTTCAATTCACCGTCGTTCTCAACAATTGAACATTTCGGAGACATCATTGAGACGAATTGACCTTGGTATGACGCCATACAAAGTCCAATGGGTTCAGGAGTTGAAGCCAACTGACCATCCAATGCGTTTTCGCTTCGCTAAGTGGGCCAGATGCCGATTTTGCCAAAAAAATCATCTCTTCAGATGAAGCTCATTTTGATCTTGCCTTTGGTGCGGATTTTGGTCCAGAGAGCTGATGTCGTTTGGCCACCGCGGAGCTGCGATTTGACACCGTTGGACTATTATTTGTGGGGTGCCGTAAAAGATAAGTGTTACGCCGACATGCCAGAGACAATTGACGCTTTAAAGGACAATATTCGTGAAGCCATTGGTGAAATACAGCTGCACACAATCGATAATGTGCTTAAAAATTGGACCGATCGTGTAGGCTACTGCATGGCCAGCCGAGACAGCCATTTGAGTGAAATTATTTTCCATTATTAACCGGAAGGATTGTACTTTCAAATAAAAAAAGAAATTTGAGAAAATATTCAGTAGTTTTTTCTTATAACATTTTCAAAAAACAAAAAGTTATTGGGCGGACCCTTTATCTTAAGTCCGTGTGACACTACATTTTTATTTATAATTTTCAGCACATAAAATCATGTTGAAAAGTCAGATGCGTGTAAAAGAGACAAAATGTGCAGATGTAAAAAAAATGTAGTGTCATACCCATACGGACTTAACCCTAGAAAGATAACCATATTTTAACAGTAATATAAATCAAATGGGCAGTACACGTCTAATAGACGTAGGTTATCTTTCTAGGGATAATAAAACTAGATAGTTTTTGTTTTTTAAAAAATCGACTGCACGTAAACAATAGCGAAGCGATTGAATTTTCAAAATTATGAAATGTCAATTGTTTCTCATTCTCAGTTCATCGTATGTGCATTTGAATTGCTAGTCAAGAAAATTCAGAGAAAATGAAAATAATCGCATCGATAAAATTTAAAGTATCGAAAGTTTGGCGTGCTTCTCAAACTGGGTCAATATTTTAGTAATGTCACACACTCCACATCTTCAAAATAAAAAAAAACTGACCAAAATAGTAGATGCCGATATCTGGGATGCGTGACATTTTTCAAATATTGATGCGCGGCTTAAGAACCAGATAAAAGTTTCATATGACCAACTCCTGCGCCTTACATTTTCTCGATGCGAGAAATTCTCGACTGAGTTAGGTAACAGAGGAACTGGTAAGTTAAACATGATATTTTTCAGTGTAGTCGCTTTCTTTGTCTAAAAGTGCTAGGGCAAAAATAAAAAATTAGTTTATCCTAGAAAATGCGAAACGTGTGGGTTTATACTTTGATATAAAGCAGCAAAAAGGATGTCACAGTGCCAACAACAGGTGGTATTCCCAAGCGGGAATCCATCCAAGTACTCCATCTAAGTACTAACCACGCCCGACGTTGCTTAGTGATGATCGGACAAGAACCGATAATTTGAACATGGTACGGTCGTTGGCGAAATAAACTGTAATGGCAGGCACTTTGTACAAAAAATACCTTTTTTGTATTTGATTTTAGAATTCATCCAGTTTGGATAGTGGAAAGCATGCCCGATGACAGGACTGTCAGCTGCATATGTGTCTATTACTATCAAAAGGGCTCATCTCCACTTTTTATAAAAAAAAAAGTTAGAAATGTCATTCTCCATACCATAGTCTGTAGACCAATTTGTGTCTGAAATAACAAACGGTCTCATTTAACACTGATTTAGCTAACCGAAAACATGTATTACTTTCAAACTGGTACCATTTCCATGATGACGTATGAATCAAACAGTAACATTTCCCATAAATAAAATATTCGTACCAAAAGATCACATATCCTTCGAAAAATTAGTTTGTTCAAATCAAAATGGCTCATTTCCATTTTTACGTTATTGAGCAGAGAAGTGACGGGAAAAGTGGCTTTTTTGTGAAAGGCCTTATAGCCACCTCGTTAAATAAGAATATCTCTCCCTTCTGAACAACTTCTTCTGAAAGTATATCTTGAAAAATAGAAAACATCTATAAATAAACCTTATGACAATACAATAGAAGAAATAGCTTTACAAATTTAAAAAAAATTGGACCTTATAAAAGATAAATTGTAAGTTAGGTATTATGCTTGGATCTTCAGAGTGCATCATTCGGGAATGGAAAGGAGAGAGCAAAGGATTTTTTGCAAAGCCCCTGCACAGGTGCATTTCCCCTTTAATAAAGCAAAACGATTTGTTCTTAATAAGAACATTTTAGTCAGAGGTGAATCAGCTTACAAATCGGACATAGGATTGGCAAAATCAGTTTTGAAAAAGGAAAAGTATTAATAAAAATGAGACCGGAAACTATACATCATGCCTGTACCATACAAAAAGAAAAGATTAAAGATGTGGATAAATTATTAAAAAAACACTGTGGCGAAAATTGGCGTAGCTTGGATAGCCTTATTTTTTATAAAAATATTATTGACCATAACTGTGATTTTGTTGAAAATATTGAAAATAATTGCGACGACCTGTGTGAGTTAAAGGAAGAGGATAATGATTTTCAAGTGTAAAAAATCTGATATTACTTTTATTGAAAAGTTCCGAATTTTTGGACTGATTTTTTTACTATTTATTTGTTTTGTTTTTCAATTTTATTTAATAATCACTGAAATTTTAATGAATTTAATTATATTTATGTTTTGAAGTCTTTAATAAAATAGCTTGTAATAATTTTTCAAAAAGGTACTTTTCCCAAAGTTTAGTTTCAAAACGTTACATTTCCAGCTGTACTATTTAAAAGGGAACATTTCCAAAGTTTTAGTTGCTACAAATAACTAGATAAGTCTAGTATATATATTTTTGTTTCAAAAATGGATCTGCGAAAGTCTTATACAAAACTTAACATGCCAATGCGCCCTTTTGATACTAATAGACACATATGCCCCACCTGTGTATTGCAAGAACTATAGAGGCATACCTACCCCTTCTAAAGGTGACGTCACACTATGCGAGGAAAGTGCTCGTAGCAAGTAAAATGCTTACTACGAGCAAAACATGCTTTGTGTGACGACCCGAAAACTCCATGCTTCAAGTGATTTGTTTGCATGCAAACGATTGAGCCAGAAACACTCGCATAATTTGTGCAAGCGATTGCTTGCGAGTAAATCACTTTCAGCAAGCGAAATGAGATTTTCCACCGAGTAGCTTGATCTTAGGTAAGCATGCTTCTGTCTTTAAAAGGGGAGATATTCGCAGATGTGAATAGCATGTGGAGGGCAAGAAACATTTGCGTTTGCAGTGCTAACCAAGCCGCACTAAAAGCGTTGCTCAACCCTCTTACCTCGTTAAAGACAGTGCTCGAACTCAAGCTCTCTTTATCTTGGTCGAAGACTAAACACAGTGAATTTCAATGTGGTGAGTGCCGAACATCTAAGCTCTTCATCAGCGAAGCTTCTCAAGTGTCTTTGAAATAAGAGAAAACTAAATACATTAAAGTAAGGTTCAAGATAAGGATATTCGAATCTTTTCGGACAGTCAGGCCGCCATCAAGTGTCTGGACTCTGTCTCTATTAACTCTTTAGTAGCTCTAGATTGCCAATCATCTCTAAACAGCTGAGCAGTTCAACATTCACCTTTGCTGGATGCTGACCCTCCATATAATGACCTTAATGGTTCAACGTGTAGGCAGGAACTTCAGACCCACGTGGTATCACAATGGACCTTATATAGGTCTGAGTGAGTCGAACTTCTATCCGACTGCCACTTCAACCTAACCTAACCTAAGGTTCATGATAAGAACAAATAATTTTTAATATAGTCTACCAACAGACAAACAAGCATATTCCTACTCCCTTCGACAAAATGATAATATGAATAAGGCGTTCAACTAGGAACCGCTGCTACATCAGTTTGCCAAAACAAATGCATTCCATATTCCTGACTTAAAGAACAAAATGGTAGCTCTATGAGCATAAATACGCTACCAGTTCTGCTATACGGCTCTCCAAGTGCTGGAATAGCAGAACTGAAAAGAAAGAACAAAAAATTTATGATGGATTATGATGGCTGAACACAATAGTCCTGCAAAGTGACAGACATGCGAGCTGTCAAACATTGAATGCATGGACACAATCTTGCTCCAAACTATGCCATTGTGTTTAGCTAGTAAAATAGATAACCTTAAGTATTAGATCTAAGTAGTGACCAAAATATTACCTCAACGGTGGCACAAAACATCCCGTCGCAACCCAATCTTTACTAAGTGATACGAAATACACAGTGAACTTTTTGTACTTGTCAAGTGAAATGAGAAGTTAAGGTTCCGTGTGGCTTTTGTCACTTCTCCCCATGCTAGGCCTTTAGTAGGGAACCTCTACTGGTCACTCCAAGTGTGAAATAGCAAACAAAAAATAGGAGGCCTTCTTAACTTCTAGAACTATCTTCAAAATGTAAACTTTTCTCAAGTTCTCTAAATGTGTGGAGAAATAGTAAACCGCCAAGAAGTAGCAACTCCCTAAGGGTACTCACCTTTTCCACTTAACCGGCGGACGTGATAAATAGATCGTTCACCAATGGTCTAAAACAAAATCTGAATCCAATATTTCTGTAGAAATCTTGTGCTTCAAAGAAATTCAATATTAATCGCGTAACCGATATCATTTCATAAAAATGTTTTTCACTCAAAACAGAAGTCCCATTGAATTTCAAAAGCCTGCAAATTCTCCCATCTCGGCATTTCCCCCCCCCCCCCCCCCCCCAAACTAAAAGTATTCCTTAAACAAATTAGTCATACGTGATTGGTGTCATAAGTTTGTTTATTAAAAGATTGAATTACGAATCGATTATCCGTTTGCCCATTCGAATTCAAGTGGGCAATTAAAATTTATTTGTTTTTTGGTTCTGTTGACTTTCGAGGACTTTTGTATGAATCTCTCTTCGAACGTGTGTGACGTGAGATTTTGTAAAAAAATTAAATAAAATCATTTATATTTATGAATTTTTTGTCCTAGAAGTTAAGCCATTTTTAATGGGAATTTTATTGTTAGAAGCTTAAAACAAAATAATTCACTTTGAAAAATAAATCCAAGTATTATTTTATTTAGAAATTTATTTTATTCCTATGACTAATTTAAGACATCTTTATGATTTGTTAAGATGCCAACAATTCAGATAGAGCTATGCGTGATTTAAAAATACCAGACGAATCGTACATAGGAATATGTATATGATGTGAATTTCTCAACGATGACGTTTTGGTAAAATAAAAATCATTAGTAAGAATCGAGGGAAAACAAAGCAAAGTACAAACAGTTTTTTTTTTTAGTAAGAAATGTGATAGAGTGAAATTATAGTTCGTCGATTCCGGTAAATATGTAAGAGTAGACGTGAAACTGAGAAGAGTTTGATTTATATTCTATAGCTACGTGACTGGGGTCAAATTCAATTGATTATGCGTCCATGCTTCAAATCAGGTCTAACTATGAGCTAAAGAGTTTTTACTTGAAATGCACTCTTAGTACACTCATAGAAAAGTAGCAGAATATTTTGTAATACGCGTAAGCGTATAGTTTGATTTAAAAACTTTAGTTGCTCAAAATGTGTGTTAACTGACTTAGGCCGGTAGTCATTGACCATTCTTAAGCTTGGTGAAGAAAAAGGTCCTAAGGCTAAATGCTAAGACCCCGCATTTAGCAAAAACCCTAGAATATCAACTTTCGTACGCCCAAATCGAACCTCCAATGGTCGTGATGGATAGAGCACCCGAGATAGATATAGTTATCTGTTTTTATCTGAGTTGTCTGCGTTATACGAAACTTTCTCGCTAAATGATGTCCATTTTTAGGTTTTGAAAAATTTGATTTTATCCTACGCATTCGACGATTTAGATGTAATTTCGAACATTGGACACTTTTTACATAATTGTCGTAAATACAAAAATGAATCAACATCGTTATAGCCGTTTTTTACAAAACGAATTTAATTTAAATTTAAGAAAATCGTTATTTGGAAAAAAATTACAAAAAAGAATATGAAAATAACTTTATATGACAAACTTATGAAGGAGGGCAGTGCCGCTCTTGAAAAGGTTGTAACACTCTATCTCTCTCACTTTAGCTTTAAAACGGTTTTTTTCTAAATTTTGGCCGTGGCAGAGGGCGTATCAAAAAAAAAATTTACACTCTACCATTTCAGAACTCTAGATACCTTATGTTCCAAATTTCAGCTTCTCAGCTTTAATTTAAAGGTCTTAAAATTGGTGACGGACAGACATTTCCAAATAGTTTTGGGTATTGGTCCTGATCATAAATATATGTACTTTTAGGGGTCTACGACGAATATTAAGGAGTTTTACAAACTATGTTTTAAAATTAATATAGGAAATAGGAAATTAACATATGATTGATTATAAGTTTTACCATTGTAGTAAAGGTGCTCTCTATAGAGGGGGCAATTCCATAATAATATCTTAATTGGTGACAGAGACTACGCGTGAAAAAGAACTTCATTGCTCTATTAACAGCACATTCATCAAACCAGTTGGGTATAGACGAGGTTATCCAGTTCCAAAATATTTCAGCACATTTCAGCAAAAAATATAAAACTAATAAAAAATTATGGAAAAAATAGTATTTTATAAAATTAAGAAACCATAAAAATTCTGATCAATGCAACTTTTTATGTTAAGATGTAAAAAACGCAAATAATTTCTCAGAGTATTGAACATTTAGCTTTGCTGACGATGGAGCCATCATAAGTGATGATCAGACTTCCCTGCAACGAGCACTTGATGTATGGGTAGCATTTTTAGAAGGGAATGGGTATCGTATTAGCCAAAAAAGGAAGAGTATCTTTACTGCCCGTTCTCTGACCCAAGTCAACCTATTCCAGACATTTATTTGAATGGGGTGGTGGTTCTCAAATGTGAAAAGTTCAACTATCTGGGATCAATGATCAACAGCGAAGCAACCGACATCAATCATCGTGTAAGCGTAAGGTGGATGAAGTGGCAGGAAAACTGCCATCTTCTGTGACCGAAAAATGTCTCCTAAGCTGAAAGGAAGGCTCTACACCGCAGTTGTATGTCCGGCGCTCACATACGGTTCACAATGCTGGACAATGTACAAAAGTATGAGGCCAAGTTAACAGTTGACGACCGACTCAGTTGGTATTGTCATGTTCAAGGGAGGGATGACGAACCCCGTCAAAAAGACAATGACAATCAACGTTCCCTTACAATCGCGTAAGAGAGGCAAGCCTAAAAACTCCTGAATTACAAAACTGCAGAAACACCAGCATTTGATTGGCCTCAATGATGAAGTGATCTAAAATGTGAATGCCTGCAGATATTGTTTGAGGTTTAACCGGCGAACCCCAGTAGGATGCAGTGGGAGGGTTATGATCTACAATCCTGATCATAATCTCATCGTTAAATGGAGAGAAGAAGATTGAACATTTAGCTGTATGTAAAGAATCTATTGCAAAAAGAAAACTAAAATGTATAGGTACTGACAACATATTTTTGAGCCCACATATTTTGTTAGGTTTTTTTTAATAGCAGGAAACTAGAAAAAAATCCTTAATATGCTGTTAATAAATCGGAGAATTATAGAAGATCGTTCCAAGATGAAGCACAAATTTACCTGCCAAACTGTTTTTTCATATTGGACACTCAAAATATTTCCGTTCTGACGTTTAGGTTCGCTGCCCCTCTGAAAAAGTCTATGCATTCTTATCAGCTTTTTGGCAGAATTTTCAAAACTCAAACTCGGTTCCTTATTCATTGGACGGATTCCCCGATCGACCAAAGTGCTTCTATGAATCACTTTTCTGTCAAAATCGATGACTAATCCACGTATTTGCACATCGGCTGATAAATCACAAAACACATGTTTTTGCAAAGAAATCCAATCTATCGAATAACATTTATGACACACCTTCACTATCCTCCTGACCTACCTAACTATCGTCTTTTCCTTATATTCGATAGAATAAAAAATGAGTGCAATGCTTTCACGTTTTCCAAAAAAAAAAACTTATAGTCTTAGTCCATGTGACTCATGAATAGATACAACGTATCTACCGCCATACGCTGTGGTCGCACACTTCCAAATGACGCTTGTACATAATGTCCAGCGATAATTGGCGTTAACAAATTTCACAACAATCACAATTAAAATTGTCATGATATTTATCGCCCTATCGGACACCTACACCATGACTGTGGTTATTAATAATATTTTGCGCCACCTTACAAATAGCACGTCGTCGTCGTTGTCGTCTAGCGCTAGCGCTTGTACCCTTTTCGGACTACCAACCTAACAAAAGCAACACAAAAAGCGACAAACTCATGATGAGACGAATAACAAATTTGCTCCGCAACGATCCGAATTGGATAATAAATTTTGATAAGTCCAAGCGATCCATATCAAACAAACGTCACACCCAGTGGCGAACGTCAATGAATTATCTCGGTCGATATCGTAGAACCCCTTACGCTACACATTAGCCATGCTAATAAGGTTCATATGAAGCATGGGGCTAGAACGATAGCCATAAACAAACCTTCACTACAGATACATATATCAGGTAAAGAGACAACGATCGCATTCGCGTGCTACTCCATACTAATACTATACAACTACTGTCTGTGGCTGAAAAAAGAGAACCGAACTCTCTTTAGTGGTAAATCTCTTTTGCGCAGGAAAAGAGAACAAAAAATCAAAAATTAAATCCTATAAAACTTGTGAGCTTGCTCTGCAATTATTCATATAAAAAGTTCACTTCACGACGACAACGACGACGGCTAAACGCAACCGTCGGGCAATAAACGATCGTCCAAATTTAATTCCAAAATTCCCTTTTAGTGAATAAAAAATTAACAAAAATTTTATCAAAATTCCCCTCCAAAGTGATTTTTTGTTTAATTCAGTTCGCATGTGTCCCGATCGTGTGTAATTAAATAAAAAAAAAAAAAATTATTACAATTTACCCAAGAATTAAAAATCAAAATGTGCCAACAACAACAGTTCGATATGAGTTCACAAATCGAGGTTTTATTTGAAAACGGTATGCCGCGGAAACTTGGCAAATCGGTTGCTAGGACTTTAAAAAAGCGTGCCGCCGCCGCCGCCGCTGCTGCCGCTGCAAATAATAATAATTGTTGTACAAATTGTAATGCGTGTGGTGGATGTTTAAATCCAAAAAATGATTTTACCAATCGATGTACATGTGATGATGTGTCAGTGTCGTCGTCAGCGTCTTCCTCGGATGTGGAGTCCTCAACACAACAACAACTATATCCCACAACAAATCAGAGAAAAGACTTTTCATCAGCGCCATCGACAGAAGAAGAAGATTCCGATGAATCTTTAGTCGATTCAGATACAGGATTCAGACCTAGTAGTAGAAAATCAAGCACCCGAATTGGTTGTCCAATGGCAGCGCTTCGAGCCGCCAAAACCATTCTAACATCAACAGAATCTCAATCACAATCGTCATCGTCATCACCATCATCAGTACCAGTACCTTCAACACATCCGCATACATATCAAGAAGATATTTTAGCTGTCTTCACAAAACTAACCAAGCGATGTATTCAGAAATTCACACAATATTGCAATAAAGTGCAATCAACTAAAACTTACAGGTAAAGATTGTTGGATTATAAATCATTATTTAATAGTAGAAGTTGTAAATGTTCGATGGATCCTTGTTTAGGGGGGGGGGGGGGGGGGGGGAATTTCCTTGAAAAGCCACACCCCCTTATAAATAGCCACAAGAGTTAATGAACTCTTGGGATCGTAAAAAGCAAATCTTCTCATTATTTTTATTGACATGATTCCATCGGATACTTACTACCTTCTTTGGTTGCCCTCTAGAAATATTTTTCAATTCACTCTTGGTATCTAGTTTAAATTTAACCGGATGTCAGCCGACCGTTTGACGCTTGTTTGCTAAATGTTGCGTGCCAACAAATATTTTGTTTGTGGGTGGAATAATGGATGTGACGCAAAATGCCAATTTATTTTGTTTTTTTTCGAATTTTCTATTTAATTTTGTTCGAAGGATCAGTGAAACAATTTTTTTTTTGACAATTTTATAACGTAAAACGGCTAACTCAACCGTATCTACAAATCATTAAGTGTACTCTTTATTATTTCGCCTTGGGTCTCTAGTGTTAAATAAAGTTCACACACTACAACGCTACGAATCGATCTTATCAAAAAAAAATTGTAATTTGCATAATTTCGCATTAAAACGCAATAACATCCATTAACCCTTCAGTGATGTGTGGTGTGGACCTAAAAATAATTCCGTTTATTTTTAGCCCTTTAACCAGTACCACCTATCGAAATCAGGTAAATGCCTGCAAGGTACACACGTACGGGAGATGCGTCAATATTAACCAAAAGAGTCATAAATTTCCTTTAAAAGAAACCGCACAAAAGAAACAGGAAAAAGATACGACATTCAGATACATGAGCTAAAAATAAAGTCCAAAGAGATTGTATAACTGTGCGAAAGTGATCGAAAAAAGATTTAGGTCTTGAGCTTTGCGAAGGAAAAGGTCATGGGGGATCTTGCATTCTCGTGTAGGAAAAAAAAATTTGGGATATTGTAATTTCCATAGCCAGAGGGTTTTCAAGAGAAGTGACAAGGAAAAATGTGACTAGCTACTTTTTTTTTTTTGTTGAAAGATTTTCTCTAAAAGGTATTTATCTTGCTTTGCAAGTCATGCTACCGGTATGACTCTTATGTGGGTTAAGCTTTGTTTTTTTTTAAATGAAATTTTTATAAATGGAATTCACCTGTTTTGGGTGACAGGACGGATTACAGTTGATTGTTAATTAAGATAATTTATTTTGAAATATCTCTTCTTGCTTTCCTTTTTTTACAAAATACTCTGATATATTTTGAATATTTAAGAAAATTTCACTTCACTGGCATTGGAATATACATAATACGTATAAAAGCGACACATGAACCAGTATAGGCTCAAGGTGGGAACCTTGTAGCACCCCACAACTTCTTATGTTTGCAATTTATGTTTAAATGTGATGTAACATTTCAAAGTTTTTCAATGATTTCTCAATTCATATCTTCATCAGATAATAACGAAAGCACATCTTAAGATAATAAGGTATTAATATTTTATCTTTGGCACATCCAGCTGAGTTTCGGTTCAATTTTAAATGTGCTTCATCGAACTGTTTTAGTTCTAATTTTTTTTATCCTCATGAGAGTTTATTCAAATCATTGCATTGCATAATTAAATACTCTCATGAAATATTTCTTCATATATCATGTGTTTATTTCATGCATGATAGTCAATCATGATAGTTTTAAAATTTTGCTTAATTCCATTTTTGATATATTTTGCAACATTAATTTCTCTGTTCACATTATGTTTTAATATCAAGATAGAAATATGTCATATCTATCTAAGACATATATGTGTTTCTCTCACAATATATTTGTCATGTGTCACGTGTGTATGACTGATAAGTGTCATGACATAAAACACATCTTACCTAAACTCGAGTATCTATTACTTAGTTGATGCATTTAGTCATTTTTGAATGCGACTTTAAGATCCATATATATTTTTAGCCTGACAAGTTTCATCACAATCAACATCTGACATCTCTGACAAGTACGTCATCTGAAGTAATTTCAATAAATAAACTACTTTCGATCGAATTGACCCATAAAAATTAAAAATAAAGACTTGTTCCCTTACCTAACCATAACAATTAACTACATACACATCACATGACCAACCGGATCTTCAAAAAAAAAAAATATATATCTGATCATCAACCTCTTCTTCACTTTACGATTAGTTTTCATTCAAACAAAATTACTATCGTTCTCTACTCAGGTGGCGCATAACAGATTAATCGGATTAGAAGTTCTAATTTGCTTTTCCATAACAAAATTAAATAAATCACAAGCAGTTCAGACTAGCTGCTACCCATCGAACTCGTGTGCTAATCGAAGACACTTGTCAATTCACACATGTGATGTGCGCCAAAATATCACACTCAAAAAAACAGTTCAATCGTGACACAAAGATTTACATTTCTAAACAACAAAGATTTGGCAAATTTTGAATTTCACCAATTTGTAAATTTCTTTCTAATCGAACTGTTTATAAGGTACCTAAGTATAATTCGATTGTTTCTATTTAAAATAGGAAAAAAAGCGCCTCAACCTCAACCCATAGCGAATGTTGAAACCTACTTGACAATTCTCACGTTCACCCAGTTTCGTTTCGACGACTAGTCATATACCGTTTTAATATTACGTACGAGACGCTAATAGATTAATAGCAAAGCGATAAGATTTCTAGATACGAATATCTATATCAAAAGTCCACCCGCTCAAAGATCTGTGGTTAAGCATAAGCCAGTTGCAGGGGTCTCTTATGGCCGTCATAAACGATCAAATCTATGTGAGTGTATGAAAGTCATATGAGTTTGATTTTTGACTGTCATGTGATTTATTTTTTCAACAAAAGAAAAAAAACAGCTTGCTTTACGAGGAGGTATAGATGGGTGATAATGGAATAATTACGCCCGTGACTGATAAGGGAACTTTTCTATTGTAAATTGTTTGGCCAGTGCCATTAGTTAACACACTCCTGGCAACTTAATTAAAGGAACCAATATTAGATCACGTGTGATGTTAATTTGGTTAGGTTTTTTTTCAGGTGAAAATTATCATGTGCGGTAAATAAATGAGATAGTAGAGTATTTTTAGAAGCGAAAGAGGTTCACATAAAAACATAGAAGTGCTACCGAACAACCCTCCTACTATCTCTCAGTTGTACGATATACAAATAGAAATATAACCCACCTGAATTGAAGAGTAATTAAAAATCATGTTTGCTCCGTGACTACTTAACTATAGTGACGGCGAATAGATACGTTACGTACACAACGCACCAAAAAGATAAAACAGAGCGTAATACCACTCTAAAACGTGTGTGTTGCGCGTCTGTGTATCTATCAAATCGCTATGCAACCGGAATGAAGTTTCCATGTTTTATAGTAATTAACAAAATGTTCGAAATGCACTTTGTTCGATAAAAAAAACACTGCATAGATAGTATGTACGACAGTCGATAGATATAAAACTACTGACATAGTAGGTAAAGGTAGGCGTGCGCGAGATAGGTATGCTAAGTGATGGGTAATTTGCGAAATGACTATTTGAAATTAGAGTGTGCAGAGCAGATCACAGATGAATGGGATAAAAGTGGGTGGGAAGCGGGTACCAGTAGGAATGTGGAGGTTGACGAGTAGTTAAAGGCAAAATGTAAATGCTAACATATTTGTAGTTTTCGGCAGTGAAGTACAAACCCGTAGTTTTGCATAATAGGTTTGTATTTTTCAAAACAGAGTGGAGAAAAGGTGAAATCCCTACAACCACAACGTAATAAGATAATTAGTTCAGGCCCAAACATTGTCGGATGCTTTCAATTATTTAAAAGAAAAATAAAACCTCTTATAAGGTTGCTCACTTTAGATGGCGCTTAAGGTTGAGTTCGTGTTTTTGTCCAAACTAACCAGCCTCGATCAAAAAGCGTCCGCGCCAACGCTGAGTGTGTCCAAGTCGTTTTCGTCTCCGTGGCTTATTGCCCGGCGCTACATACTTAAAAAGTGCAGTGCCAATGACAACATGTCCAACGAACGGCAGACATATACCTCAATTACAATTGCTGGGTTCTCTGGATTAGCTATATTCTATGCAACTCCACAGTGTATGTACTAGCCAAAAAAGGCACCGTGCAGAGAAGTACCGTCTGCTATTTGATGTTAAAAGAACCTAAACAAATATTATCCATAAAAATACATATCCGTGCTGGGATCAATCACTCCACTATTCTCCTATTCCATTGAAAACTTCGGAAGCACTCATCTCTCATCCTAATCAATAACCAATGTACAAACTCAGTTCTCCTTAGTACGAAGATTTGAAATTCCATCTTATATTAAAAATAGTACAGGCCCCAAATGAGTTCCTTGTAGAACTTCAAATTATTTGCTCTTTTCCTATTAAATGGCAGTCGTCATCGCTGGAAATGAGCCATAAGGATTGTATATTTCATTAAGAAATCCATACAAGAACTAAATGCGGCCCTAAATGTTAACATTCTGGCACCCCATCCTATTAACCGGAATTCATCTCTCTGCAACGTGAAAAATTATTTAATTTCCTCTCGTAAACATCACATTTCAAGCTGTTCATTAACCTAAATAACATTATTTCCAATGTTGATTGTAGAAATTTTGTTAGTTCAATGACCCGAATTCGATGAAGATATAAAACACAAAATGAACTTTCTGCGAATTGTGTGCCAATGTAAATATTTAGAAATCATATTTTATTTATTTTTACGCATGGCCATAAACTTAAGAGGAAATTATTTCCTCACTTCAAATTAAGTCTTAATTATGGATGGAAGTCAGTGCGGTCGCAATGGTTACAGTAACAGAAGCAAGAAAATTAAATAACAAACAATTTTGCACACCATGCCATTTACTTGATACTCGTTCTCTCAATTTGAATGCAAGTAATTTCTCTCCAAGTACCAAATGACTGTAATTACATCGTCGCCCGTTGGGTGTACCATTTTAAGTTTAAGAAAGAGTACAAAGAGTAGGTACACTCGTTTGCATGTGATAATGAAGTGTGTTCTTTCACAGTATCTGATTAAGTGTATAGTTTAGATACGGAGTTATTATTTTTTTTTATAGTGTAAAATCCATGGATACAGGTGTGGAGTGATGTGATGCATCAAGTAGTATGTGCGGTAGCTTAATGAAAGAAGGTTGCATGATTGACAAACTTGAATGGAGATGCACGTTCATCTGCAGCGTAATGACTAAATGTTTTCCGTGATTGAACAGATGGTTGATGACATGCAAATTGGGCTGTAGGTTGTAAAGGATGCAGAAAAAAAATCAATTAATATATTTAAATGTAGGAAATAGTTGGGGTCAAAGCTATTAACCTTGTGGCTTCTCATTCTAGGGCAACTAAGGGAGGTGTAAGCAAGTATGCACTGTTGTCCCATCTGACTATTAGTTCAGTGTAAAACAGCGGTCGCATGTTCGTCATAATGTTTAAAGCGGTTTGTTATAAAAGAGTGCATCTCTGAAATATCACCCTTGCGGCACCCCATACAAAACTCAATCTGACTTCCATGTTTGTTTCATAAAATTGACAACCTTGTAACACATTGCTATTATTCGGCACAGACAATAGTTCAGCCACAATTTGTCACCATAATTCAATATGCGTGTACACTGACATGCAAAACAATTAATTTCCATAATTGACTGTCAACGAAAGTACAATGTTGAACATACTTTATGCTCCCTCTTTTGTTCGTATTTTTGTTTTGTTTGTTTAGTTATTTTTTTGCTGTTTAATGTAATCACGAGAGGAAGCATGTAAGATAAATAACACCCAATCAGATATATATCAGTCACGAAAGATTTAAATGGAAATTGTTTTGAATTAATCAAAGTAAAAGCAACGTCCTCGGAGTGCAGCACCTTGCAGCGAAAAAAAAAAAACACAAACGCAAACAAATACCATTCAATTTTACTCCCGAAAGTAATGGAATAATAAATTACTTTCGTGTTCCGAAAAAAGGTGTATCGATTTTGTGTGCTATCGTAGAATAGGTACAAGTTTCTTTGTAGCTTGACAATTTTTCAATTAGTTTATCTTTCGTGTGGAAACTTTGTCGGAAGGCAATTTCCGGCATATGTAGGTATGTATCTAGCACCTACGATGTGACAGATACAGAAAAGATACATCTTTCAAAAGACACAACATACTTTTAGGCACTTAACTTGTCACTTTATGGATCATAAAAGGTGTTGAAATTGTAAAAATATCTTGACACAATTTATGGCATAGACCTTGTTGTATAAAATTCATAAAAATAACTCCAACGCCATCCACACCCAATCCAGTCGATTCAAGTCGAACCTGACTCTGCAAGTCAATCCAAATCATAAATCAATTTAAGCTCTCTTCCTCTACGTCTTTGTGCAATCCCAAACCGATTGCTGCCAATTATAAGTTTATTATTATAATTTTTCGTGTGTGCTAATTTATGTTTTCGTTTTCGCTGCTTTTTTTTATTTTTTTTTCGTTTAAGTTTTGCATTATTTTTTTTTGCAATTTTCTTTGCGTATTTTTGCTTTATTTTTCTATGGTTTGTGAGAGCGAGTGCGTTTTCGCACGTAGGCCATTTTGTCACTGCAAAAAAAGACTTCGCCGATGCAAGCGCAAGATGCAACAAAAGCAAAACGAAAAACAACAACAAAAAGAAAAAAATTTGTTTCACTTAGGCAGCGTGAATAGTTTCATGTTATGCTACGCCACGATCGATTGACTATGCCACGACACGACAGGGTTATGTGAAAGCATTTTTACAATTTTCTAAATTTAATAGAGAAAAATGCTTAGATAAAAAAAATTTTAACAAATATATTCTCTCTTTTTGTCTTTACAGAGTTTTAAGTAAATCAACACAGCCGGCTCATGTCATAGCCCTTGGTATTCTGTCATTTGTGCTGTTGGCCGTGTATCCAAATTTACTTGAGAATGAAGAGGCTGCAATGAATGCCAATAAAAAACGTAGCGGCTTGGCATTGGTGGCGTATTTGGGCGCGTTTGCAACACATTTTGGTGCACAAATTTGGATGACATTTGTCTCAGGTGAGCATTATCAAAAATGTTGATATATTTTTTCTTTTTTTTTCTAAAATTTTGTCTAAAATTCAACTAACTTGAATTTTGTATTTTTGTGTATTTCAGGACTGTCTCTGTATTTTGCGCTGCCACGTCACACATTCGGCCTGTGTCAACAGATTCTATTTCCCAAGTACTTTGCCATGAACTCAATGCTTAGTATCCTCACTCTGATCATGTTCGTCAAAGTGATATCCGGACGCTGGGAATTCTCATCGATAGTTCAAGTTATCGCTCTGACAGTTTGTGCTGTCATCGAGGTGACAGTTCGTCTGTACTTTGCCCCACCTCTGCTGCGTCTAATGCGTGAAAAGCATAAATTCGAAATAACCGTCGGCAGTGGAGAAGAAGTCGGCACACTAGAACAGGGTGATCTTGTTAAATGCCCTCACTATCAAGGCATCCACAAGGCGTTCCGTCGTATTCACATGACAGTTGCTATGGGGAATTTGACAGCGCTCGTTTGCACATTTTTGCATTTAGTTTATTTAGCACAAAAAATTAGTATAGGATAAGTCAGTAAACTTTATCAGCCCAAAGGATGGGATTACAAAAAATTAATCTCATTTCTACAAAAAAAAAAAAACAAAATTAATATATCCAAAAAATAATAAATAAAACTATCCCGCCTATCAAAGAATTCAAATAACTAAAAAGTAAATTGCAAAATTTCGAGTATGTCTGTGATATTTACGACGGCAGAGATATCATTTAGAGAAAATGCAAACAAAAAACAAGCCGATCATAGCAAAGAGAAAAAACTATATAAATACTAAAAAGAGATATTATAACTCCCTCGCATGAAAATAATGCAAACTGACTAGATATTATTATAAAAAAATTTAAAACTTATTTTAAAGAAAAAGAAAATTCATCCCTCATCTTTATTTATATCAAAAAAAAAAAAAATCCCAAAAAATTAACTAAAATTCTAAATTTAATAAAAACCATTGCATCAAAAAAAAAATTATATATATATTCATTTTATTTGTACCAAGTTATATTTATTTTTTACTTTATTCAACAAAAATTGTATGTATGGAAAAGTATTTTTTAGCATGATTTTTATTTTTATTTTAATTCCTATTTTTTTTAAATGTTTCGTCTTATAATACGAAAAAAAAAAATACTTCCTAAAAGAATGATTATAAATTCGAAATAAATTTGTGTGTACCTACTTGTAGTAATGTTGTAAGTGTCAAAAAGTATTACACTTGTGTGTTCGATGTAAGAAATTTTATTTAAAAAAACAAAAATTAACAAAGCGAGAAAAAGAGAGAAAGAAAATGATTGGAAAACCCAATTAAGAAAATTTAATACAAAATTACTCATTAAATTAAATTTTTAAAGAAATTCAGTTTTTTGTGTATTTTTTTTTAATTGCAAGCGGGGTTTGACACAAATGGAAGGCTTAAGGAAATTTGAGAAGCTCTCGTGACAGTTCTTATTATTGAATATTTGTCAGAAGTTGGAACCTGGTACTCCGTGTTTAGTTATCCTTAAGGGTCCCTGTACTCTTATGCTACCATTACTACAGTCATGTTTCTGCCATATGCACATGACAATGACGTCATTTTACCGTTACTTCAGAAATAATGTTTGGACGTCTTAGCAAAAGGTAAAAATAACGTGTTAGGTTAACAAGACCCGAACAGAAACCTGTAGGAATTGAATAAGGAAGCCTTGTAGAACAATCACGGTCGGGGCTAAGGATACAAGCGAAGACGACACAAACTTCGCTGCCAGGCAGAGCGAACCATTCAATCCTTCACGATGAAAGACAAGAATTCCGTCCCCCCGACCAAAATGAAATGAGGATAGCAATATCTAAACTAAAGTCGAACAAGACTGCCGGGATGGACGGCCTACCAGTCGAACTATTAAAGGCAGCAGGAGATGACTTGACACCAACATATTTCTAAGATTGGGTCGGGATCTCATATGCCCACTAGGTTAAGGTAGGTTAGGTTAGGAGGGCAGTTTGGCAGCAGAACAAATTTCACCCAGAGGCTGTGAAGGCCCATTGTGAGTACCCTTTTTATACATGCAAGGACATGTGGCTAACAAAACCACTTCGATATGTTGAGGAATAGTTTTATGTCTGATAGAGGTACACTAGCCAGTCGTCCAGACTTTCGAAGAACCGTGCTCCCATGCATAATGAGCGGCGTTCTTGTTAAACTGGGCAGAGGCGTAGAAGATGTTCCACGGTCTCTATTTCCTCTTTGTCTCTGCAGCTTCTGCAGAAGTCATTTGAAAAGAGCCCTAGCCTTTTAGCCATGTTTCCTATGATGCAGTGTCCGGTTAATACCCCGACGAGCATCCGGATTCGACTTCTATTAAGAGGAACTAGGGACTTTGATCTTTCAGGGTTAACAATAGGCCACAGACTACGGGTTATGACACAACCGTTGGTGTTGTTCCATTGTTCCTTAGCCAATTGTATGGTGACGCCGTCAATAAATGTCTTAGCAGTGCTGAGCGGTAGCAGCTATCCGCCCGCTAATCGACGGTTCATATCTGGCCAATTCGTCCGCTTTTTCATTTCCTTCCACCCCAACGTGTCCAGGAACTCAGCAGAGTAGAACTGAGTGGTGACGTATAGCCCTGAGTGCCACGAGGCAATCTGCAACGCACTTCGCATTTACAAGGTTGGAGCCGATTGCTTTAAGTGATGCTTGACTATCCACACAGATGGTTATTTCCATTGCTGGTAGTCCCATCGATAAAATAGTCTGTGCTGCCTTCTCAGCCGCATAGATCTCAGCTCGACACGACTGGTTGATAGCAAGTCTTTCTGAGAATACGCCAGCTCCTGTACCTTTTTCTGGTTTTGAACCATCCGTATAAACGGATATACCTTTAATGATGGTGCTGGGTGAGTTCCAGTTCTGTCTTTGGGGTACAGTGATTCTGAAATTTTTTTCGAAGTCATACCTGGGTTTCTAGCTATCGATAAGTGACATGAGTCCCTTCCGATCAAAGATGTCAAGTATGCTTGAGTGTCCGCAATAACCAGGCTTTCAAGTTTTTTTCTCTCCTTATCTGAGAGCGGCTTTGGCTGCCACAACGTTCTTATTGAATAGCTCAATAGGTTGCAAACAGCGTTTCCAGATCTAGTTGCGGTGTGTTATTTGCATAAGCCAACGATATTGATATTATTAGAGGAACGCAGCGAGCTGCTACTGGTACGTTTTTGAACTTTGGGACAGAAGTGGCAAAAAACGGCTCTAGCTGCCAACAAGAAGGGACACCCAACATCGACTAATCGGCCAGAATGTCACAATTGACAGCTTTAACTTTGAGGTAGTAAGAGACTTTGTCTAACGCAGCTTCTTCAGAAATCAAACGAAGAATCGTTATTTCTTTGGGTTGAAAAGGCAACTAAAAAGTAAGGCTTGCAATATCTTCGAGTCTAATCCGAGACCTACGAATTCTGAAGTCTACCTTTTATATTAGCTTTCCATAAATGAGCTAAGATATTCTTACAGTAACTCGCCGTAATCTTAAAAAAGGGTCCTGAAGCGTCAAAAAAGGTTCTTAGCATAATAAGAATATTTGCGGTGTCTTTGAAATTCCAACAAGAGGTCTGAGGAATATAAAAAAAAACACATTTCTCCAAACAGGTGTTTGAGTCTATGTCGAAATGGAGAGGATATTTCTAAAAAATATATTTATAAATTATATATAAAAAGGTTCTGAGAATCTTAAAACGAGTTCTCGAAGCACTTTAAATACTAAGGAAAAAAAAATACTTAGACTCATGGACGGCACTGTTTAAGGTCCAAATCTAGTAAATTATCCACCTAGGTATTTCTTCTATTGCTGAGATTTTCTTTAAGGGTGTCAATTTCACTATGTGCCGTTGATATAAAGAGTGTATTTTTTAGAGGTTGGTTTTTCGAATAGAGATAAAACTGACATTTTGTGGTGAAACCTGGCAACTCTAAAGTCATTTATGTTCAGTTTGGTTTGCCATTTCATCATGAACAGGTTGACAAATGAACAACGCTTGCAAATCGTGCAAATTTATTTTGAAAATAATGGTTCAGTTCGCGAAGTTTACCGCAAGCTCATTTTGGGTTGAATGGCTACGTCAACAAGCAAAAACGCCATTATATCCACAAAAACTGACTGTTTGGTGTACTCTATGGGCTGGTGGAGTCATTGGGCCATACTTCTATCGAAATGATGCTGGAGAGTCAGTTACCTATTTTGTTAGACTATTTTGTTCCCGAATTGGATGGCATGAATGTGTATGAGATGTGGTTCCAACAAGACGGCGGTACATGCCACACACCGCACGTCACAATCGATTTATTGAGGGAAGTATTCGATGAGCGCATAATTTCGCGGAATGGACCAGTCAATTGGCCACCAAGATCGTGTGATTTGACACCATTGGATTATTTTCTTTGGGAATATGTGAAGTCGCTCGCCTACGCTAACAAACCAGAAACGTTACGGGACTTGGAAGCCAACATTCGTGGCGTTATTGCCGATATACAGCCCTAAATGCTTGAAAAAGTGTTTGAAAATTGGACCTCTAGACTTGTCTTTATTCGAACCAGCCGCGGCGGCCACATGCCCGAAATCATATTTAAACAATAATGGCAAAATTATCCTTCCAATAAAGCCAAATTGGTGGACATTAAAACGATTTTCTTGTGTTTTATTTCAATTCGATGTTCTATATCTCTAAAAAAAACCCTGTAGAAGATAAATCCAGCTTGATTAGCATAAACCAAAGATTGATAATTACGACACGAAATGGTCTAAAACTGATTGATATTTTTAAGAAGTGGAACAAGTGTTTTTAGAAGCAATCATATCGAAGAGCATCATCAAAATTTAGATAATATTTTGTGTAAAAACCATCTGCATTTGTATGCATTCTCAACTGCAGAATTTTCTTTTTGTTTAGAAAGCTCCCAGGAATCTGAGGATTTTCAAAAGTTACAAGCAGCGTTGCAACAAATATGCAAGTACTTTTTGAAAACAGGGCTATTCTAGCAAATCTTTTCCAAAGTAATGGCTTCCTTTATAAAGAATGAAACTCCCGTCCCGAAGATAAGTTCTTTGATGCTGATAATTGAGATAAATACTCAAGAATGCAGAAATGTTTGCGGACACTTAAACCCCCAAATGTTATCTGAAGTCTGTGCCGTGTTATTCCAATGAAATCTTCCATTTGCAGGAGTTTTCCATTTTCAATAGAAGTCTCCATGTTGTACCATAAATCAACGAACTTGTACAAGCAAGATCTAATGGCAATGAGGACGTACTCTGACCGGTGTCAGAAGTGTGATGGAATATTTTAAAAATTAGAACCTTAAGAGACTTAATAACAGCAAAAATAAATAGTTATCCAACTGAAAGATTTCATATTTGATAAAGCACTTAGCAGGTGTTGGTGTAATATTTTTTTTCACACGAGCGGCAAATTAAATGTTTAATTGAAAACCTAACTTAACCCAACAAACTAGGGATATGAAATGTTCACGTATCCATCTGAGGGCGTATCTGATTTGATATAAATACATAGTGACCTTCTGACTTTCTCCAGAAGTTGGAAAATTATTCATCTATACTCACACGCTCATTAGAAGTAGATACACAGCTTCCGATGAAATTGTAATAAAAACAAAGGGTAAAACCATTTAAATTAATTTAATCAAGCCAATCTCATGGAAATCGAAAACCCGGCATTAGAATTGTAAGATATAACTTGTAATTATATTATTATCAGTACACAGTAGAAAACACAGAATATCTCGTTAATAACTTCATTAACATACATATGTGCGTCTGTATATTTTAAACACGTGCAAGCTTTATTTTTTAGAAAAAAATCAGACAAAGCCACTGTTGTGCAAACTCTATCAGAGAAGTCTATAAAAAGCACGAGTACTTTTGCTGAGTATAGATACTTAACAGAACAGCACATTGCGCGCGTGCTTTTGTTGACCTTAACATGCATCATAACCAAACCACTGATTGGTTCCATTTTTCGTACTAATTATTATTTGCACTAATAATTATTAAATGTTTCATTTTTGAAAGATCTGATGTGAAAAGAAACGTCAAAGGTTTAATTTGAAGGAAACTAATAACAGGTGGAACTGAATTCTATAAATTTTTGAAAGATTTAAAAAAAGCTGTTATTCCAGGAATTAAAAACTAAAATTTGTCAACAAGTTCAATTCAAGACAACTTTAAATAGGCTTGCTATATAAATTTCATGTAAACATATTACCGGTGTACCTTAATTGCAATAACTGGCAGAATGATTTTTAAAGTTTGCGCGATTTTATGAATAATTACTCGTTAGACAATGTGATGGTCATTGGTGATCTTAACGCTCGAATTGGTGAATATTAGAATTCCTCTGTTCATATTTTACAAGATACATTTTGTTTTTTGAGGAAAACAGAAATTCTAAAGATAAAATGCTTTACCGAAATTGGAGGCTTTTAACCGAGTTTTTTGACGACTTTGATTTTTTGGTGCCAAGTGAGGTTGCAAATGGCGATAATAGGGGCGAGCTTAATTTATAAGCGGCCAGGGTCAATCGCTCATCAACTTTTGTGCAATTTCGGGAGATTGGTACAGTTCGTTTGAGGATTTTTAGGTTCCTTTTATTAGTAAAAGCTCACTTCGTTGAAGAAGAATAATTCAAATTCCCTCACGCCCAAATAGAGACTATATTAATCTTCTTAACCTTTCTTCTGCATACTTTGTACCAGATGCATACTTAAGGCTATTCAGATCGAATGCTTCAAAAATATGTATTTAAGCGCCAACAATGATTTTCAAAAATCATGCCATGGAGAAAAAAGTGTTTTTTCTAAAAAATCTTGCAATAAAAATACAACAATACAACAGGCAATCAAAAGAACTCTGGTACATAGTTCGCGAATTTGGAGGACGATACCGAAGCATGAAGATTTCTTTCGAAGCGGAGACTCTAGCAGCTCATTTTGAAACTCTCTTGTCAATGGAGAATAATCTTCATGCATTTATCTGTGTACTACAAAACGTAATAGTATCAGAACTAGATTCTGGAATATCTCTCATGGAACTGGAAGTGTCTCTACTGGTTATGAATAACAACCAAAGTACCGGATAGTGATGGCATCCCAAAAACTCAATATTGTGGATTTTTTTTACCTTCTGTAATCTCTAATTCTTGTGTACCTACTAGTTTGTGTACATAGTGATTTTTAAGAAGTTAAGTTTTTTAGGTTGGCAGCATTGGTTAGTAATGGCGTCCAAAGTGTCATCTGTCAAAGTGTAAAGTTTTCAGTATACTCTGCCATTTAATCATGGAAAGACTTACAAACGAGCAACGATTGCAAATTATTGAAATTTATTATCAAAATTCGTGCTCTGTGAAATATGGGAAAATCCGATGTTTTATCGAAAAATTGTGTTCAGCGATGAGGCTCATTTCTGGCTCAACGGATACGTAAATAAGCAAAACTGTCGCATCTGGAGTGATGAACAGCAACATGCCGGTGCATCCCGAAAAAACGACAGTTTGGTGTGGTTTATGGGTGGTGGCATCATCGGTCCATTTTTCTTCAAAGACGACTGTGGAAGAAACGTTACCGTCAACGGCGAACGATATCGAGCCATGATACGCGATGAGTTGAACTTGGTTGACATGTGGTTTCATCAAGACGGTGCCACATGCCACACAGCTCGTGAAACAATGGAAATGTTGAAGGACAAATTTGGTGAGCAGCTTATCTTTCGAAATGGCCCTATGAGTTGGCCCGCAAGATCATGCGATTTAACGCCTCTTTATTATTTCTTGTGCGGTTATGTAAAGCCGTTAATCTATGTGGACAAGGCGAACACGATTGAAGCCTTACAGGATAACATAACACGCGTATTTCGTGGAATACAGGCCGAAATGCTCGAAAAAGTGACGCAAAATCACCATTTGAAACGGAGCCGCGGACAACATTTACATGAAGTTGTCCTTAAAACGTAAATGGCAAAGGCCTATTTATCGATTAAAAATTTATATTTAAAAATTTTAAATATTTGATGCAAATTTGAGAGTTTTATTCGATTTCTAAAAAAACTACGCATCTCGAAACTAAGTAAGTCGATAGAAAGCAGCGATAGTCCCAGCATATTTCAAGATGGTTTTCGTTCAGGATTTTCAACTACAGATCACATTTCTGTCCAGTATTCGGCAAATATGTAAATGGAAAGCAGGGAAGCTAAGCCGGCACTAAATATGATGTGGCCTAAGTTTTTCGCTAACTAAAATATTGACCCTGCCTCTAAGTATGGAGTATTAAATACTACAGCCGACGCTTATTTCGCCTACCGAACCCTACTCCGACCTATACTATGTATGTGGAATCTGGCTTACCACCAGACTACTTGATAAGAGTAAATCTATTACAATGCTAATCCGTTCAGGGAATGGAACAAGTTAGCGCTTTGTCACTATATTGGTGAATCTATAACCGAAAATAACGTGAACGATTTGTAGGATCTTTTCCCGACCATCATGGCGAAAAATGATGACAAGCTATGTATATCAACAACACTTGTCGAGAGCATTATTATCAACCTCCACGTTAATTTACAGAAACCTAAACGATCAACTGACAACGGAAGAAAACTATTTTAATATTAATTATTAAGCGGAAGCTATAAAGGTGCGAACAGACGGTCATCCAAACTTGTCATCCGGATGACACCATGACGTCATTTATCCTAAAGTGGTTGTCCCGTATGAAAAAACAAGTTTTCTGACGTCAGCATGTCAGCCGGATGACAAGTTTGGAACACCGATCGCACCTTAAGCACCATTTTTAAAGCTAGGCTCGAAATCCTGAATCTAAATTACATACCCCACAGGCCAGAACTTCAGCATGTAACAGAAAGGAAAATATTTACCACTTCATCGTGTTTTGCCCAATTTGCTTGCCCGGTTTGTATTAAATGACGCTCGTTGTGGTTTTGTTTATAAAGGGTTTTTTTCTCGAATTGAATTGAAATAAAACACAAGAAAATCGTTTTAATGTCCATCAATTTGGCTTTATTGGAAGGATAATTTTATGCCATTAATGTTTAAATATGATTTCGGGCATGTGGCTGCCGCAGCTGGTTCGAATAAAAACAAGTCTAGAGGTCCAATTTTCAACCACTTTTTCAAGCATTTGGGGCTGTGTGTCTGCAATAACGCCAAGAATGTTGGCTTCCCTAACGTTTCTGGTTTATTGGCGTAGGCGAGCGACTTCACATATCCCCAAAGAAAATAACCCAATGGTGTCACATCACACGATCTTGGTGGCCAATTGACAGGTCCATTCCGCGAAATTATGCGCTCTTCGAATGATTCCTTCAATAAATTGATTGTGACGTGCGCTGTGTGGCACGTAGCGCCGTCCTGTTGGAACCACATCTTATCCACATTCATGCTATCCAATTTGGGAGCAAAATAGTCGGTTATCATGGCTCTATACCGGTCTCCATCAACGGTAACGGACTCTCCAGCATCATTTCGGAAGAAGTATGGCCCAATGACTCCACCAAACAGTCAGTTTTTGTGGATGTAATGGCGTTTCAAGGGTCTCATGTGGATTCTCTTCACTCCAAATGCGGCAATTTTGCTTGTTGACGTAGCCATTCAACCCAAAATGGGCCTCATCACTGCAAAGAAAATCAGCATCGATATCAATCTCATTTTCGGCCCATACACCAAAATTAAGATGCATTGTCTCGCGGCTTTAATTCTTGCACAAGCTGGCTCTTGTAAGGTCGTAAGAAGAGATCTTTGCCCAAAATCTTCCATAAAGTTGATGAAGAAAGCTCCAATTGCTGTGCATGGTGGCAAATCGATTCATTCGGGTCGTCTTCAACACTTTGCTCTACAGCGGCAATTGTTTCTTCGGTGCGCACTGTTCGACGTCTCTGCGGATGCGTATTATCACATCGAGTAAACGTAGTGCGAAAACGATCATGGTTAACCGAATTAATTGTTCTGATGGACGATTTTGTCGACCATAAAATGATGGGAGCTTGCGGTAAACTTCGCGAACTGAACCATTATTTTCGAAATAAATTTGCACGATTTGCAAGCGTTGTTCATTTGTCAACCTGTTCATGATGAAATGGCAAACTAAACTGAACATAAATGACATTAGAGTTGCCAAATTTGATCACAAAATGTCAGTTTTATCTCTATTCGAAAAACCAACCTCTAAAAAAACACTCTTTAGAAATTATCGAAACACGCAATGACTTATCGAAATGGACTTTTCTTAAAAAAAAAAAAAAAAAAAACTAAAAAGTTATCAAAACTTGGAAAATTCATAAGAAACCTTTCATTATCTAACTTTACTTTGAGACGTACTTAAGTAAAATGTTTAATTTATTTTGTTAATTTTGTTGACAAAAAAAAATACTAATACCCTAGTAGCTCGATGTACATTCAAATTCGATTGAATTTAAGAAGTCGCAACGATTCCATGGTCCACAGATTATCTTTCAACCCCGATTCAACCGCATACGGGTTGGTATTTGATTTCAAACTTCACATAAATAATTTATTGATTAAAAATACATAGCCAACTTATATTTCTTCTCCCCCTTCTTTTGTCGAACACCGACCTCATCGTGATCCATTTATATGTCAAATTAAGATTACTGTCAACTTGAATGTTATTGACTGAGCCAAATTCCCTTCTAAATTTCCAACAATTCAACTGAATGTAATATGTAGGAGTAGAGTATAGTTTTAAATTACATTGATTGTTCCTGGCGCCATGTAAGAAGTTGGCCTGACCTTCTCCGCAGAGGATACATGCTGAATGTCAATTTAGAGTATTTATCTTTCATCGAACGGAATGCGGAGTATAAATGACTCATAACGAAGATGAGACCAGACAAATTCCTTTGGTATTTGATTAAAGAAATGAGAAAGAATAAATTGATTGGGACGAAGGTTTTATTTTTAGGGGATAAAATTAAAGAAATAATTAAATTTGGGGCAAAGCCTTGATTGAGAGTTTTTGTTTTTTTTTAATTATAAAAGTGCAGCAATATTTACATTTTATAGAGCTAAAAATGGGTTAAATATAAGAAGTTCTTCATGACTGCAATGACAAAGTCGAAGAGAAAAGCATCTTTGGGGAATTAGATGGCAAGTCTCCACGAAACAACAACAGAAACGGCAACAGACTAATTGACAAGATTGAGAATCCACAATCCAAACTAGCAATCTAAGGACGATCGAACCGCCAACCAAATTGAAAATCTGCTTTGAACGTGCCTATAATTTCCGTAGAGCAAAGGTTGAATCTGCCAACTGTCTTAGATACAGATTTTAGCTGTCAAACGTGAATAAGCTGCGAAATATCAGGAAGAAGAAATTCTACGTCTAGCCTTAACCCACCTATAGTAAGCCAGAGTCTGCAGAGAGAGCCTGAATGAAAATCTCTCTACTGACCATCAAAGGAAAATTATCAACCCAGGAAAGAGGTGGAGAAGAAATAAGAGTAAAAGACGAAAAGTCCAGTACATATGTAAAATACCCAAGTTGGGATAGAAGTAGATTAAAACTCTGTGATGTTTGCCGAACGTGCAACTTGATCCAGGATTGCATTTGAATTAAATTTTCTTCCTTGAGGGTAGGCACCTTGTCTTGCGTGGCGTTTCTTTTATAGGCGCCTAGTGCGGAGGCTTCACATCGCAATGATTCAGCGAGCTATGCGGTCGACGAAGTAAGTCGTCAGAAGGCCCGCTCATAGCAGACAGTCTGTTTGAAGAGCGTTCAACTAAGAACTACCCAAGCCCGCGCTACCTAGAGAAAGTTACAATTGCTCCCTAAACATAGTTAAGAAAATGAAATACTGCCAAGTGGATAAGCTCTCCGATAGAAACAGAGCGTTAATAAGGAAAAAGCAAAATTTTGACGGAAGCGAATAAGTCACGGCAAGTTAGAGCTTCGTCGGTGAGTTCTTGGCCAGAATGACTGCACTGCGGGGTTATTCTCCTCATAAGCCAGAGCTTTCTGATAATGACAGAGCTTTGGTGAAGACGCACACCAAAAAATTCAAATCGGAATCGCCAACCAGTCCTTAATTAGCTATTATAAGCGTCGAAAAGAGAATGGAACAGGCTACTATGGAGGCAATCCCCACCCTATCAAGATCAAAAACCGAGCATCGTTCCAAGGGAGTACAGAGCTAAGTAATCCCAAAAAAATATAAGGTCCCGAAATGAAACCCAAAGAAGCTAATAGCTGTCCGCTTCAATCTTTCAACTGATTGATGTGTCTTTCAAGTCTATGCGGATAAGATTTTTGTATTGCCCTAGAAATGGGTTCCAACCTTAAAAACGCAAAATGCGTTACAAACTGCCTCTGAACACTTAGAGCCATATCATCATTGAGTTCTACTCTGCTAAGTTCTAGGACACGTTGGAGTGGAAGCGAATGAAAAAGCGAATAAACTGACCAGATACGGCTCTGATCTGAGCCCACTACTGGCGGACAGACAGGTGCTATTCAACAGCTGAGTTTCATCGACAAATTTGGCTAAGGAACAATGGAAAACACTTGCAACACTGGGATCAAAGTTCTTAGTCCTTCTTAATAAAAACCAAATCCGTGTGATCGTCGGGGTATTAATCGAATGCCGCATTATTAAAAACAGGCTAGGAGTATTTGCAAATGATTTCAGCAGAAGCTGCAGAGATGAAAAAGAATTACGGTCTATTAAATATCTCCTATTCCACAGCCCATTTATACAAGACAGCACGGTTCTTCAAAAGGTTGGACGACTTGGCTGGGGTACCTCTTACAGACATAAAAAGATTTATCATGAGTTCGAAGTGGTTTTTCCAAGTCACAGATGATATGCGCTACTACGGTATTCACTTTTGATTGAAGTTACACTTTGTGCAAAATAGCACACCTAAACCAACTTAACCTTACCCAAGGCGTCCAATTATAAAGTAGCTAATCATAAAAATTCAATAAATCGCTTTCAAAACGTATGAAATTTGCCAAATTATATGTCCCCTACGCCATCTAGGTGTTTAAGTGAAATTAAGCAATGAAAATTCGGTGACGAAGGAAATGACATGGTAGCGGGGTCAACTGTCACCCCAACGCAATTTATATCCAGTTGAAGTAAAATTTCCGATTTCGAGTAAAAACTATACTCTAAGTGATATACCTGTAGGACTATTAGACATAGCTACAAGAACTGCTTAATACATTTTAAAGACCGCAGAAAATTTGAAAATTTCATGTGATTTTAGTTACAAAACAAAAGTTTGCTAGATGAACAAATAACATATAATCTTTACATCGGGTCTAAAAACAGTAAAGCGGGCGAGTCTGAGAGCCAACGAAATTTCCAAGAAGATTTTCCCTGTTAACTAAAAAATTTAAGAATAGTAGGTACCTAGATATACAGAACATTTGCAGACATCGCCACCATCGAATGATAGACAAGTATACGGCATCCAAGCAATGTGGCTGACTTGTAAGTCAAAAACGATTTGTGAGCAAAAAACTTGGCTTTTCTTTAACATATATGTTTTTGGTGTGATCTCAAGAGTTTCTGCAAAGATTTTTTTATACACGGATATTTTGCCCTTTTCGATGAAAATACTATTTGTTTTATACAGATCCTTGTTTGCCTTAAAAACAACTACCGACATGTAAAATTGCATAACTATAGAGTGAGTTGGATGTGTGGACGGTTAGGCCGTTGGTTAAAAATGGCCTGAGTTGGTTCCTGTCAACAAGGGTGTAGTGCCAAAGTTTCTAGAGAACTTGGCTGGGCCCTACCGTGCCTCCTAAATCTTTAAAATCTACCCTTCGGAATCGATGGTAAAACAGGCTTCGCTCTAGCCCTGTATGAACTGCTATGAATCATTGAATGGAATGCGGTAAACCACCCGTAAACGAATGAACAGTTGCGAAATCTGATACTCCGTTTGCGGGTCGCCGATACCCGCTAATTTCATATACACATACAAATATATTTCAATTGTATTTCCCTTTTGAAGTTAGAGTTTTTTGTTTTTTTTTTGAGAATCATCGTTGTTCTTTATTTATTTTATTACAACTCACTGTTCAATTCAATTTAATTCAATTTATTCAAAAAATTTACAATTGTTTGTACATTTATATCTGCAGATGATTATTTAAAAAAATCATTATTATTTTTTGAGTTCTAATATATAAGACTAATAATTAAAAATTTAGAAATGCATTTTTTTTTTAAGTTAAAATTATTCAAACATCTTATAAAATTGTTTCACTCTTTCAACAAAAAAAAAAGGCTTTTGTAAGTTGCGAAAATCTACGGGTAGTTCATTGAATATCGTAGGGATCGCCACATCATATTTTCGTCGTCCGTACTCAATCGAGTATCTCGGGATATCGTATCTATTTTGATGTCTGCGTCTTGTGTTAACAATTTGTTGTTTCGGGATCTTATAGGTGGTGTCATCTTCGAATTGTCATACTATCTCCATACTAGGTTTTGTATGTTTAAAAGTCTCGTATTTCTGTCTATTTGATTCCAATCGATACCGTGTGTACGTAATTTTGACCTATATACCAATTTCTGTATCCTTGCAACCGTTGATTTTAAATTTTGTTTTTGTGGTGCATCTCCCCACGCCAAAACGATTCAACAAGTCCGAAATAGCATTGTCTGAGAACATCTGGTGTACATAGATAACTAAGGTGGAATAGGGCATATCTAGATTGCCGAAGTTTCATTGTAAGGGCCTGCAAGTGTTGGCCCCATTTTAGATTATAGTAAACTATTATTCCAAGGTATTTGTATGCTAATACATTTTTAATAATCGTTGGAAAGTTATCCTCATTTTTTAGTTGCAATTGATTCCCTGCTGCACAACTTCATCGTTGTGCATCCTAATAAAGGGTGATTTTTTAGCTGGTTTGGTTTTGGCAACACTGGTTTTGACAGCTGACGTGTGTTTAGTACCTTGTGTCACTGTGAAACAGCTTCAGTTTGGTTTGCAATTTAACCATGGATCGTCTTACAAATGAACAACGCTTGCAAATTATTGAATTTTACTATCAAAATTCGTGCTCGGTTCGAAATGTTCATCGCGCGCTGCTTCCATTTTATGATCGGCATTCTCGACCTTCTGAGCAGTCTATTCGGAAGATTGTGACCAAATTTCGCACCAAATTTACTTTGTTGGACATTAAACCACCAACACGTTTACGTACTGTGCGTATTGAAGAAAATATTGCGGCCGTATCAGCTAGTGTGACAGAAGACCGCGAAATGTCGATTCGGCGCCGTTCCCAGCAGTTAGGCCATTGTTACAGCACTACGTGGAAAATTTTGCGGAAGGATTTGGCCGTAAAGCCTTTTAAGATACAGCTGGTGCAAGAACTAAAGCCAGCCGACCTACCACAACGCCGAATTTTTGGTGAATGGGCTCTTGGAAAGCTGGCCGAGGATCCGCTTTTTTATCGAAAAATTGTGTTCAGCGATGAGGCTCATTTTTGGTTGAATGGGTACGTAAATAAGCAAAATTGCCGCATTTGGAGTGAAGATCAGCCAGAAGCATTGCAACAGCTACCAATGCATCCCGAAAAAGCCACTGTTTGGTGCGGTTTATGGGCCGGCGGCATTATTGGGCCATATTTCTTCAAAGATGATGCGAATCGCAGCGTTACTGTCAATGGTGAACGCTACCGAGCGATGATAACAAACTTTTTTGCCCGAAATGGAAGTTCTTGACTTGCATGATATGTGGTTTCAACAAGACGGTGCCACATGCCACACAGCACGCGAAACAATGGCGCAATTGCGAGGCGAGTTTGGTGAACAGTTAATTTCACGTTTCGGGCCGGTCAATTGGCCGCCTAGATCGTGCGATTTGACACCATTAGATTATTTTTTGTGGGGGTATGCCAAGGCTAATGTGTATAGGGACAAGCCCGCTTCGATTGACGCACTGGAAGCCAACATCCATGCATTCATTCGTGAGATACCGGCCGATATGTGTGAAAGAGTATGCCAAAATTGGACTCAGCTGATGGGCTACCTGAGACGCAGCCGCGGTCAACATTTGCATGAAATTATCTTTAAACATTAAATTGCAAGGTTCAAACTATCGATTCAAATAAATATTTCATTCATTTTTTCGAATTTTTTGTGTTTTTTTTTTAAAAAAAGTTCTAAACCTCTTAAAAAATCACCCTTTAGTTAATTTATATTTTACTATATTTGGTGGACGGATGTGCATTACCTTTGTTTTTTGTGCATTTATGATAAGACCCTGATCGTGACACCATACCGAGATTGCATTAAAGTCAATTTGCATTTTTTCCGCTGCTTCGACGTTTTTAAGGCTTACAATGATGACTGTGTCATCTTCATATGTAAAACCGGTGCTGTGTTTGAGAGTTTATAACAAGTTATTCACGTATATAATGAACAGAAGAGGATCTAACTTGAATCCCTGCGGTACGCCATATTTCGCATTCTCCTCTTCGCTAAAGTGTTCCTTGATTCGTACCTTAAATTTCCTTTCCTTTAGATATCTTTCAAACCATATTAAGATAGAGCCCCTTATTCCAATTGTTTCAAAATGGTTTTATGACATAGAGTATCAAACGCTTTTTTAAAATCAATAAAGAGTACAATCACATTGTGGTTTTTTTCAAGACTAAAATTGATTCTGTTTGGGAAATCTCCCAGTAGGCGATTAATACTTTTATTTTTTCTAAACCCAAATTGATTTTTTTCAAGCAGCTTATATTTTTCAACGTACTCATACAACCTTTTAGCAACAACCTCTTCTAGTACCTTATCTATAGATGAAAGGCCTATAGTTCGAAATTTCATTGATGTTTTCAGCATTGTTGGTACTGTAGATTGCTCCAAGCTCATTTCAGCTATTTTTGATAGGATTGGTGCCATTGCTATCTAATTTATTTCATCTATTCCCGCCGACTTTTTTTCATTTAATGAATTTCGAATATTTTCTATTTCTCTGTCATTAACTTCTTCCAGATACATTGAACGCTGAACACTATTTGACGGACCATTGTAACATTTATATTCACATTTATGGATTGTGTTTCGTCAGGCAGGCGCCTATGGCAACAGTACCTGGGTGGCCAGCTATACGGGATTAAGGGATTTAAACCCTCTTTCCACAGGCGGTTCAATTTTGGAATGGAAATAATGCTAAATTTTAAGAATTTGGCCTTATTTCACGTCACCACTGCAGTTTGTCGCTCGCTCTTTAGCGATTTCAAAACGGCACTCGATAGCTAAAAATCTTCTGGTAAAGGTCACAAGGTCGGAAGCCAGTAACCAGCTATTAAAGAACTTCATAGAAACATGTAAGGTACTTGCAATTCCTTTTATTTAACAAATCCATTTATTTTTATAAGAAACCAACTTAGTTTACCCAATCCAAGATTGAGACTTTTTCTTTTACAAAAATCAACCTCATTCCGAAGCTCATTCCGTATGCTTGATATGACAAACACATGCCAAATCAATAACTTTCAGTCAATATTAAATTTTCAAAAACTCACTTCCCCCGAGCAATATCCTTGGACACCCACCACATTGCCGTGGCATTTATTTCAAAAAGCAATTTATTGTCTTTGCACGAACAGCATAAGAGCTTTCCCATCCACCAACTGCCATCACCGACTCATTGGCAAACACGACAAACTTTCTTTGTCTTGCTATTCCGCCGCAATGAATGGAATGGTTTTGTATGTATTTGGCTACGTTTTCCAAAAAGGAAGACAATCCAACAGATAGAAAGGATTCGTTTTGTCGTCGCGCGTTGTTATTGTCTGATTTCAAAAGGCGCTATACCCCGAATGAGAAATGCGGTCGCACACCTGAATAGAGAAAATGTGCAACAACACTAGCGTTGAGTAGTTTGATTTTTGTCAAATAGCAACCTTCAGCTCAATAACCGCGAATTGATTATTTCTCTCCCTGTCAACAGTTCTTAGGTATCCTTTTTTTTAGCAAATTTAACTCTCTTAAGCTTCTGATTCGATTCGGGATGAAAGAAAACTATGACAAAAAAACTATTACACAAAAGGAAGCACTTAACGTAAATTATATCGCTTTTCTAGCGTAATGTTCGACTGAGCACTTTTTTACGTCTCCTTTATTCGTCCTTATTTTGTTTGGTTATTTTATTTGGTATTATCTCAATGGCTATCTTCATTGCAATCGCAATCTATAAATTTTCGTTGTGTCCTTTTTTTTCGGATGGGTGTGGATTTGGTTACCTTTAGCCGGGTAGATAATGTCCTTTTTTTTTGGACAGTGTTTATATGGCAAAGTAACAACCCAATTTATTGTGGGCGAGAAGGTAAAAAGGACATTCCATCGATTTTTGTCTCGCCTGTTTGTTTAGAAACACTGACTCTGGTGGTCATTATTCATTATGAGCTTGGTTAGGTTTTATGATTGAACGTGAATAGACATAAAATGAAGCCGACAGGACAGCTTTACGTCATTTTTAGGAGCATTTATATTTAAAAACAATTTTTTTTTGCTTTGGCTGGAGAGGGAGACATGTATACATTCATGTGGGTGTTCTCGGGGGAGACATTTTATAGAAAAGGTTGACGCGCTCACATGTGTCTGCGACCTACTTTGCAGTCATTATGGGGTAGAAATTATAACGCTTTGATGTTTTAAAATACTCATATAGGCATGGCAATGGGATAGTGACCTATTTCTGTCATGTGTATCCTAATTTGTTTTACCCAAAGGGAAATTAATTTTCGTCAAACGGATGATAAATTAAATTGATAATGCTCCCAAAGTGGACGTGAATCAACTTGTAGTACATAAAATTAATTTGCCTGAATGATGTCTTGTTTGTTTTAGGAAAGCCCAAAGCTATTCGACACCATAGAGAGCACGATGTACGGGCTGTGGCCGCAGGCATAAATTAAACAGAGTGAAGAAAAAACTCCGATCATTGGAATAGTGGGCGCAATGAGTCAGTGTTTGCAATGTGGAGTTCGGGCTTACAGGTTAAAAGGTTCTCTATTAATACAGAGACTTTTCAAACCGCTCCATCTCTTTCGAAACTCGGACAAAAATTATTGTCTTTATAGATGGTTCTCAACTACTCTTCTTACACGTTTGATACCCGAAGGAGATTGCAGTAGCGCCTCTAATGCTATGCAAGGCCTTTGGTGCGATGGGTCAAAATCTAAAGAGTTGCCAGCTTATGCCCCGTTGCAAGGAATGGAAGTCTGATCATTTCTGTCAGCATATTGCGGAGACGACTCTTTATCGGAGCTAACTCGAGGGATTCAAAATGAATTCTTTGATAAAAAAGAATAAAAACAAAAGAAAGAAACACAGGCACGCGATACGATTTCAAAAAATATTAAAAAGTATTACTAAAAAAAGAATAAATTAAAAATAAAAGAGATTTCATTTTAGGAATAATTTTGAAAATAATTTTAAGTGAAATCTTTATTTGGACCTTTACAAAATTTTCTGTGACGTGCAAATTATGATATCCGACAAATAGTGACGATACACATTGGTTCCCATTTTATTTTCCATGACTTCTCGCAAGATTTCCGGTTCACATTTCTTTCAAATATTCTCCATATGGGCTGCATTGTCTGAGGCTATATGGCATAAACCCGCGACTTCAAATAGCCCCCAGAGAAAGAAATCGCCAAGACGGGAGAATACGCGCCCAGGATACGCTTTCTTCACAATATCCTTTGTTGCTCGTGCTGTGTTTGCGGTTGCATCGTCTTGTTGAAACAACATGTTCACCAATAAGTCATTTATCATAGCCCTGTAGCGTTCGCCAGTAACAGTGACCGTAATGTGACCGCTGATAGTGTCTTAAAAAAAAAAAACGGCACAATCACACCTCCCGCGTAAGACGCACCACACAGTGGATTCGAGTGGACGTAATGGCTCTTCGTGCATTACACGCCGTTGCGACTCGTTGCTCATGCTGATTTTCGACTCAAAATCGTCCTCTTCGCTGTTGATATTGAGGATGGCTTGAAACTAATTCACACGCTATTAACGGTCAGCAGGCATTATCTGTTTGCATGTATACTGCAGCTGCGCAGTTTATTCTGATTGACATACGACGCCATTTGCAAAAGTCATAATCAGCGTTGCTGCTGACTTTTTGAAAAATGTATCAAATGTATAGGGTCCGCCAAATAACTTTTTTTTTTGAAAATGCTATAAAAAAACTACTGAATATTTTCTCAAATTTCTTTTTCTATTTGAAAGAACAATCCTTCCGGTTAATAATGGAAAATAATTTCATTCAAATGGCTGCCTCGGCTGGCCATGCAGTAGCTTACACGATCGGTCCAATTTTTAAGCACATTATCGATTGTGTGCAGCTGTATTTCACCAATGGCTTCACGAATATTGTCCTTTAAAGCGTCAATTGTCTCTGGCATGTCGGCGTAACACTTATCTTTTACGGCACCCCACAAATAATAGTCCAACGGTGTCAAATCGCAGCTCCGCGATGGCCAAACGATATCAGCTCTGCGGCTGATAATGCGATCTTCAAAAACAGGGAGCAAAACATCTAGTGTAGCTTCGGCTGTGTGGCACGTAGCGCTGTCCTGTTGAAACCAAATGTTGCCAATATCCTCCTCTTCAATTTTTGTGAACAAAAATTCTTTCAACATGGCCCGATAACGATCGCCATTGACTGTAACGGCCACTCCTTGCTCATTTTCGAAGAAAAATGGCCTCTGGACCAAAATCCGCACCAAACAGTGACTCGTTTTGGGTATAACGGCTTTTCAATGCGCATTTTCTGTGCCCCAAATGCGACAATTTTGCTTGTTTACATACCCGCCAAGATCAAAATAAGCTTCATCTGAAAAGATTATTTTTTTGGCAAAATCGGCATCTTCTCTAAGTCGATCGCAGGCCCACTTAGCGAAGCGAAAACGCATTGGATGGTCAGTTGGCTTCAACTCCTGAACCAATTGGACTTTGTATGGCGTCATACCAAGGTCTTTATGCAAAATTCGTCTCAATGATGTATCCGAAATGTTCAATTGTTGAGAACGACGGTGAATTGATGTTGATGGCGCTTCACGCACACTTTCTGCCACAGCAGCAATTTTCTCGCGTGTACGCACTGTTTTTGGCTTTTCACGCTTTGGTTTATCGATGAGGATGCCAGTTTCTTTCACTTTTTTCACAAGATAACGAACATACGGAGCTGACGGTCTCTTCTTCCAAAATCCGTATGCAATTTTCGCACACATTCTGCAACATTACCATGATTTTCAAAGTAATGTCGCAATATTTCCCAGCGTTGTTCAAGCGTATACACAACCATATTCGTTCAGCGGATGGATAAAACTAATTATCTGTCAAATCAGACATGAGCTAAGTGTTACCATTCGCGAAATAACCACTAGTTGAAAAAAAGCAACGTTAGATGGCGGACCCTATATCTTTATTTCAGATTGTTAAATGTATCAACTGTATCAAAACAGATAAATTAACTTTTTTAATTTTTTAGTTGACTTTTATCATTTTGTAGTTTTTTGTATGAAGTCTGACGTCTCACGGCACTCAAGATGGATATAAATTTCAAAAGGGAAACCACCATTTCAATCCAATTATTTGTTTTTAAATATAATAACGCACTCACGCTTCACAGGGGTGTGATGTAAGAGTCATCACTCACAAAACTAGGCACCGAAGCGGACCTATTTCGATCCCTGGGGAACCGGTTAAATCTGTAGTCAACCTATAGACAAAAAACACTTTCCCTTTTAAGGCCTTTGAAGTTTTTACCGCCTATTTCCTCCAAAGATTCGAAAAACTGTCTCCCTAAGAATTTCCTACGTCTCGCACTCACACAATATGTGCGGTATATCCCTAACAGCCTGCAGATCACCACTAAATCTGCAGAAGACAGTCCGAGTTTCTTTTCATGTTTTCGCAAGAGGCAATATATGCCCTATCAGGACTCCTATTAATATTTTGAGCTTATACCTGCTAAGTTTTATAAACTTCCTGGAGCTCTTACAGTCAAGAAATAGCCATAGAGCTTTTGACCCCGTGTGTCCCCCAAGAATTGACCACCTTAGCTTGGCAGTACTTAATTTTAGTTTTTCCCCTGATTATGCAGAGAGGATGTTCAATGTTTGAGTATTGAGGAGCCCTCCTATTTTTGCAAGCTTATCCGCCCACTCATTGCTTTCAATACCTGAGTGTCCTGGCACACAGCATAGACTCACTCGGTTCTGATTGCATTTCCTGACTATATCAGAATTTATGTTTGTTGATACCATTGCCTTAAGTGCGGCCTGGCTGTCGATGTAGATGGCAATATCTATTCCGGATATCGATTTCATCTGCATTTGCTCAGCCGCCTCGAGGACAGCCAGAACCTCTAATTGAAAGACGCTGCTAGTGCCCAGTAGTCTTATAGATACTCTTAGTTCTGAATCTTTTGAGAAGATCCCAGCTCCTGTTGCCTTCTGTTGTTTTCGAGCCATCTGTAAAAATGGCAATTTCTTTTGATTAGTCATCAGCATTGTAACAATCATCACTTTCGAAACTATAGTTTTCTTGGTGGGTGGAAGATCCGGATATTATCCGGGCCAAGTTATGAATATGACAAATCCACCAAATGACTTTTATTTTATAGTCCATATTAGAATTTCGTATTTATTCTAAAATTGTAAAATAATTTTGAAATAGCAAACACAAACTTTAGTCAGGTCGTTTATACGTGAAATATTCAACATATTGAACAATTTGATTCTACCAGACAACAATTGATTCTACCAGATTTAAAAATTTATTTGAAAAAAATTAAAAATATTTGACAAAAGAGAGAATTTGCAGATTTTTGATGAAAATTTAAAAACTTATCAAATCCAAAAAAAATGGAAAAAAAAGTATTTATGTATTAAATGTTTTCACGAAAGCAAAAATGTATCCAAATTGATACACTTGTATCTTTGTGGCAACGCTGGTCATAACATCTCCCGGAAGAGTGATTAAATTTGCGCCGCCTTGCACATACAATCACATTTGAAACTAATTCAAGTGAGACCACTAGCGGATGGTTTAAAAAACTAACAATTTGCAACTGCATGTTCTATAAAATATGATTGCTAACAAAATTCCAAGAATAAATCATTAAATTTCTAGAAAATACTCATCTACATCCACGGAGTCGTCACAATCATAATACCCCCAAAGCATGCAAAAAAAAAACCCCAATCTAAATGCCACCACTGTATAACAAAACAACACCACACTCATCTGTATATCGCATACATTTAGGGGCACCCGCATCGCTGAACGCTAAGCAAAAACAGAACTCTGATGGCAAGAAATCTCGTGGGAAATTTGTACATGTCCATCATAGCATACATTTAGGATGACAATCTTGAACGCAAATTGTAACTGTCACCATCATGAAAACCGAAAAAAAGTTGCCACAATTTGCCTCCGAAAAAATGAATCCGTAAAGTCCTTCGACCTCCAAAAGCGGAAAAATCCATCAAAGAGCAAACACAAGCCTCATATGTTTGGAGTAGGTACCTATACCTACCTAGCTATGTGTATCCATGAGTGAACAGAGTGTACGTACACTCATACTCATCGTCGCTCGTGCACAAACCGTAAATATTGTTGTTGTGATTTTTCGATTTTCCCAGAACCATACAATACACACACACACATACAGCCATACAAATTTTGTTTGCCGTGGAAATATCTCTTGAAAAATCGCTTAAGGCTTTTTTCATCCATCATCTCGTTCAACAGCGTGAAACAATTTGAAGGCTTCTTACTTCGTTCCCCGTAACAGGAAGATCAAATAAAAACAAATCTAAATTCTAACCACGGAGTGGATTCGAGAGATTCACTGGATTTGAATCTCGGCAACGACGCAAAGCATACAGAGAAAAAGAAATAGAAAAAGGAAAGGTTTTTCTTTTTTTTTTTTTAGTTTCCTAAGTACAGACCATCAGGGCTAAGCGGCACAGGAAAGGCAGTCACATTTCACATCTTTCTCTCCTCTCAGCAGCCGGATACAGCTACCGAGTTTTACTCTATGTATACTGATTGCAGTCGATAAAGTCTGTCAGTGGCAGGACAGGAAATCAAAAAAAATAAAAAAATAAAAATGGAACAGTCTCACGACTGCACTCATGACCCCCACATCAGGTACTTAATAGCACTCGAAGGCATAATTAAATTGTCATATCCTCGAATCCAATTTCAGTAAAATTGATATAATCGAATCGAGGTGATGTGTCACGTTCCTGTTCACACTTTGCAGGCGATATTTTCATTTTCACTTTTTATCGAGTCTCCTTTAGTCGTTGGCAGCACGACAACGGTGATGATGATAAACCTAGCAAAGGTTTATAAATCGTGTGATAGCGGAAGAGGTGCTTCGGGAGGAGTCTTAAAGGTGTCATATTTGAAGATCTTGCGACACACACAATTTCCGTCTGGTGTTAAGTAACATATTTTATTTGCTTTTAAGGAGCAAAACAGCGTGAGTCACGTTCGGGTTTAATTGATTATCACGAGGTAAACGAATTTATCGCTGTGAAGGTGTGAACGTGTAGATGAGTCGTGTCTCGGTTCATAACAAACTGAAAGAGCTTTTACGAGTTTGTTGTATGTTTTTTGTTAGAAATCCCTTAACGTCGGTGAAAACACAGAGTCGAAAACAGTCGAACAGTGGCAGCACTCTCTGGATGCATTAGAGAGCAAGCTGATGCCAAGGGGATGACTGGACTTTCTACAATATCTATGAAAGAAATTAATCCACCTTTTGAAAGAGCTTTTACGAGTTGGTTGCTTGTTTTTTGTTAGAAATCCCTTAACGTCGGTGAAAACACAGAGTCGAAAACAGTCGAACAGTGGCAGCCATCTCTGGATGCATTAGAGAGCAAGCTGATGCCAAGGAGATGACTGGACTTTCTACAATATCTATGAAAGAAATTAATCAAACCTTTTACGGGACAAATGAGGCTTAAAAATCTATAAAACCCGAACCAGAGCATACGATACAATTTGAAATCTACAATGGCGATTTTTTAAAACAGTCCCGTCTTGTCGTCAAAATATAGCCACATCTAAGCTAAAACATAACCAAGCTGCGTAAGCTAAAGAGGGGCTCTCTATCAATCCGAATAAGTCTGTCATAGTTCCTTTCACAAAGAGAAGAAATTTAAATCTGAAGCAAATTCTCATATCTGGGAGTGGTCTTGGATAAAAGACTGAATTGGAACTCACACCTGATTAACAAAATTAAAAAGCTTTCTGGGCCTGCCGCCGCATGTATGGAATCTCTCCAAAGATCACCCACTGGATCTATGATCAGGCCCAATCGCTTCTATTATATGGTGGAAGAAAACCACCCAAAAGTCCGCGATAAATAAACTAAACAAGGTACAACGGCTCGCCTGCATTGGTATTTCCGGTGCCATGAGAATCCATGCCATTGGTAAAACATAGAACTAATGAATCTGCTATCGGAAATCCCCGAACTAGGCATGTTCTGCGTGGCAACACATCGAAGAACAAAAACTATATGTTTCAATAAAGGTTTCTCCACAGAAATCACAAACAGAGTAGCATGGGTTGACAACAACCCACCTAATTTCCAAAACGACCTAATGTGGTATACGGATGATTCAAAAATAGACTTTGGGGTAGGAGCTGGTATCTACGGTCCAACCAAAAATGTCTCAACCATGGGGAAAAGTTCCAGTGTATTCCAGGCAGACCTCCATGCCATCAAAGAGTGCGCAAACCTAATTCACAACTCAGGTATAAAAGGTGCCAACATCCATATATTCACGGACAGTCAAGCAGCTATAAAAGCCCTTAGCACGCCAATTATTGACTCCAAATCAGTACTCCACTGATTTTAAACCCTTCGGTCACTAAATACTAGGAACAAGACCAAAATCTGGTGAGTTCCCGGACACGAGGGAATTGGGGGAAATGAAAATGCTGACGAATCGGTTAGAAAAGGCTCGGAGACCCTCTTTATAGGACCCGAGCCTTTTTTCCAATAAACAAATCAGCTATAAATCTAAAATTGAAAAGCTGGGAACACAACATGTGTACCTCCTATTGGGAAAGCATCCCAGGTCTAAGACAGTCCAAAAATGTTATATAGCCCTTCAGAAACGATGACAAGAAGATACTTAATCTATCTAGGCATGCTATAAAAAACTTATTGGTAACCTAACCGGCCACCACAGAACTCCACAAACTAAAAATAGTCGACTCACCGGAGTGCCGACTTTGTCTTGAAGAAGACGAAACCGCAGAGCACATCAGATGTGAGTGCCCGTCCCTATACCGAATAAGAAGGACAGCTTTTCTTAGAGAAGTAATTAGCACTTATGCAATGAAGAATCTTTCTGCTGATCACATCATCAGCAACATTAGGAAAGAAGAGGCGCTACTTGCGTAAGCAATAATTCCGAATTTTAGCACAAAAGATCTACTAGGTCGAAGTACAATCCCTAGCGCATCGGCAAGTCAGCATTGTTTGCCGGTCTTTAAGAAGAGAAACTCTGTAAGCCACGACAACTGCAAGAACCCAATTCTCCTAAGAGATGTCATATGATATGAGCGCCCAAGAACGATAGTCAACTATTTGATAGGTCCTTATCCTATCACTATATATTAAATATCTGCACTACAGGAGATTTAATAAAAAAAAAAAACAAAAACAACAGGAATTGCAGTTAAATACCCATCTCGTACCCACTTTGCATTTTTATAAACGAGGTAATGATATGAACTCTACCACTATACTGCATTGCTACTTGTCCTGGCCTTCCGTTTTTGTATCACTTTAACTGAGGCTAATCAAATGCTAGTGTTATTTATCCAGGAGTTATCGGCCTTTGCATTTTTCTGAAATGGAGAGGGCTTGCCATATACTTATTCGATCAAACTAAGTTACTCCGACTTTCTTGCGAAGCATCTTCATCTCAGCTACCGTCAATATATGGTCCTGCAGCTACCAAAATTGCGAGGGAAGCCGCAGGCAATCTGAACAGGTTGGGTAGATTAGATTCAGCTCTATTCCTCTGACCTTGGCTCCCTGTCATACTGATGGCATTCAGGATAATGAAAGAGCTGGCGGTCTTGCCAGACAGGGCTCATTATCAGCCTTTGTTGGGCTACAACCATAGGATGTTGCTAACCAGCACACAAAAGTGAAATGATTGAGCTAATAAGTCAACGATCATACCGAATACTGTCACTAGTTTCAAGTCCTCTTAAAGGAAATCTTATTACAATTAGGAACCTGGGGCCTTTGTGAAAGCTGTCTGAAAATGTCGCAAGGGCATCACACTTTATCTGTATATCTGAATGTCCCGCTTTTGGCAGAACCAGACTTGATTTCCTAGGCAAACACTTCCTCTCAAACACTTGTTATCCGAGGCTATCCCTGTCTCTCTCATAACTAAATGTTTTTGACGTGGTCGGGAAGTTACCCCGGCGGCATAACCCCCAACCTGGAGGGCCAGGCCCTGGTTTTGACCCTATGACAGCAGGCCGGTAATTCCGGTGCCCGTAACCCAATTCGGGGATATGAGTGCTGCCGTTGGCCCATCAAGGGCCCATCCGCCACCAACTCTTTTCCAACACCCTGGCTTAGTATTGGAGATCCCTATAGACCTGGGCTTCAAATAAGTCAAAGTAGCTCATTATATTTTAAGTGTCATATAAATTCATGGAATCGCCAAAGAAGCCATTCCAGCCAATCATCAGCCAATATTCATTCCACATTTTTTGATACAACTCGACACTAATTATGAATTTGTCAGGTGTTTTGTTAACTTCAAATGAAGAATGCTTGAAGAGCACCGAACATTTTTCGATTGAATTTTTTCTTCTGTTTCTTCTGTGCGAAGTTGGTGGCCTCATGATCAATGACGGTGCGTCATTGAGACATTTCAGACACTGTCAACCCAAAAATATATCGGATAGAATTTCAAATTTGTGTAGACTCAGACAGATTTTTTTTGGAGATTTCGATTTTCTTTAGCTTTGCTATTATAGTTCCCAGGATGTCACGATCACAGACGGTTACAATCAAGAGGGTTACGATCACGAGAGAGAGAGAGAGAGAGAGAAAGAGAGAGATCATGACTTTCTGTTACATACCATATTCTAAGGGTATATTAATTTTAACACATAGTTTGGAAAACCCCATAATATTCACCTAAAAATATTTAGCAATGTCCATCCGTACGCAATCTTTAGACCTACAAATTTAAGATATTAAGCTCAAATTTGGACCACCTATTCCCTATCGTTCTGAAATGGTTAAATGTAACATTTTTTCAATTCGCCCACTGCCACGCCCACTATTAAGAAAAAACCGTTTTAAAGATAAAGTTGGAGAGATAGAGTGTTACAGCAAGATATGTAGGCACTGCCGTCCTTCATAAGTTTGTCACTAAAATTCTGTTTTTTTTCGAAATTATTCATAGAAATCGAAAAAAAAAATGTTTAACAAGATATTTAGCCAAAATTTTGCTAATGGGTTTGTAAACAAAATTGTTTCTAATAAATTTCATAGAATAAAATAAAATGCTATCCACCATGTTCCTACCACTTGTTTTTTCTTTGGGGCATATAGGAATATGGATAGGGTATCATACTGTATGCCCCAAGCAGACTGTAGCTTTTCTTTATGTTTTTCTATTGCACCTCTAATGGTTTATTAGTGGGACCAGTGTGGGATCAGTGTCTATTGTCGCCGTGTTCATTATATGTGCCTTAGGGCTATTGCACGATAAGGATTTAGATGGTACAGGGTGAGAGTGAGTGGCATATAATACCTACTCTAGGAACGTCACTGCTCATGATCCCCTTGACCGGCCCCTATCTACACTGCTATATAGTACACAACTTTGACTGGCTAAACCACAAGTCCAGACATGAAAATGATCCTAGTGTGGATTGGGTAGCATGTGGGGGCTGCTTTAATTGAAGAAGCCACCGGACTGTAGCGCCTTCGAAGTTTAATCTCGATGTACTCCATGTCTGACAGATACAAGCAACATTAGTTAAAAAACCTATTTAACCTTAGACGTATACGGCTGAAGTGTACACACAGTTTTTTTCAGCCCGTCAATATACCAGACGACTTCTGAATAAAAAAGTGGAACTCGTCTTACAAGAAAAACTTACTAGGTACTATCTTTTGCTGGGTCCTTTAAATTTGAGATTAAGTTCTATTTCATCGTAAACGTTAACCCGTCCAGACACACCGACAAAGGTGCAGATTGAAACTGAAAGACGATATGAGCACTTAATTAATTTAAGTATCTATCCAGGATCTCGGGACCCCCTTACAATTCCTCCAAAATACCATGCGGAGCGGCGACTTACACTTTTTATACCCTATCCTAAGGGTATATTAATTTTGACACATAGTTTGTAACACTCCTTTATATTCGTCGTAGACCCATAAAAGTATATATATTTATGATCAGGACCAAATCCTAAGACTATTTAGCAATGTCCGTCTGTCCGTCCGTCCGTCCGTCCGTCCGTCCGTCCGTCCGTACGCAATTTTTAGGCCTTTAAATTCAAGCTAGAAAGCTGAAATTTGGACCACATACTCCCTAGGGCTCCGAAATGGTTAAGTGTAAAATTTTTTGGAATACGCCCACTGCCACGCCCACAATTTAGAAAAAACCGATTTAAAGCTACAGATGGACAGATAGAGGGTTATAACCTTCACAAGATATGTAGGCACTGCCCTCCTTTATAAGTTTGTCATATGAAGTTTTTTGCCACGCCTACTTTTTGTGGGCGTTTTTCACTAAAATGCTGTTTTCTTCGATAATTTTCATAGAAACCGAAAAAAAGTGTTTAACAAGATATTTAGCCAATATTTTTTCCAATATATCGCCCATACAAAGTTTTTGGCCACGCCCACTTTTTGGGGGCGTTTTTTCAAAAAATGTTTTTTTTTTTTCTAAATTTTATAGAATGAAATAAAATGCTATCAATCATCTTCTTAAGGTTTTTTTTGGGGCATATAAGGATAGGGATAGGGTATCATACTGTTCGCTCCAAGCGGACTGTAGCCTTTCCTTATGTTTTTTCTACTTTTTTGGATTGATTGATTTAGAAAGAACAATGGAAAAGTTCTTCGCTTATGCTTTTTACAGAGGGATAAGTGGGATCATAGGAGTTCTTGGAAGTGTTCCACTCAATTTCAAAAGCAGTTATCCCCATAGTTCCCTATCCACTGTACTAAGTATTTTACTTCCGTTAATAAATTTGTGCTGAAATTTTACCCCCACTTGCGTTACTGCATTCTCAGAAATATCCTCGGATATTGGATTTTTTGTTTACAGGTAAATATCAAGCATTGCATAATAAAATCCAACGAAATTCAATACGTTCCTCTTGAGAGAGTGAAACATAATGCAAGTGTATTTAAAATCAACCCCGTCAGCATATCCTTAAAGCAAGCTCATGTTTTAAACGCTCTTCCTGTTAGTTCTAAACTAAAAGTAACCCACCTCCAAGACTGAAATCAATAAATAAATTTCACGACAAGTGATTTTCGAACACGACTGCCAGCTCTTCCCCACCCCCTACCACTATCGAACATAAAATGCAATTTTGTTAGAAAGAATGAAATCCGTATCAATATCACCCCATCACCATCTCCATCCCATTTACATTATTTGCATTGAACTAAATTTTCGAAACCACTTCACCATACATCCTTATAAAGACTTGATTGGACTGTGATATATACGGAACTCCTTGCGAATGCGCTACTGTAATACAAGTCGCAAGGCGTATCTATATACATCTATATCTATGCTAAGTTACACCGCCACACATACAACCCAGCTCAGTAGAGTACAGCACTAAGCGAAGGACTCACTTCCGGAATCGAATGCATTTTTCGGGGTAATAACATTGTTTTCTAACAATGGAACGAAAGGAAACTAAGTACCACTTAAGAGGTCCTTCGGGTGCTGGCGGGGAAGACATAAAACTCCCTCCGCACTGCGATAAGTCCATTTATTTTATACTCAAACTCAACTACGTTGAGTGTATCTACTCCTACGTCCTACTGGAATTTAAATAAAATGAAAAAAAAAAAACACCTCCTCGTGAAATACTCCATTGATCTACATTTTTAAGGCTATAAAATAATACAGCTTTAATGGGTTTCAAGTTTGAATAATTTCTTCCACTTGGTTGAACAGTTTTTGACCTCAATTGGGATTTGGTGTGCCGCTTGGTCGAGGTTTTCTGTGTTTTCATCTTTAACAGCTTAATTGCGTTCGAACCAAATGAATATATAGAGTAGAGGCGATTGTGTTGGTCAAAGCAAACGAAGGCTTGCTTTCAGTTCGACAAAAAAGCAATATAATGTTCCTGGAAACACAGCCGAAGGATGTTAAATAAAATTTGCTTTTACAGAATTGACCGCTTGACATTGCATCCTATGAGCTTTATTTAGTTTGATATGGAGGATGAAGTAGTTGGGTTTTATTTTTCTGACAATTTCACAGTTGCACGATTTCATTATGCAATTTAAGAATTCTGCATAATGTAGATATATGAAGACAGTGGAGTTGAAAAATTACTTGGTAAACTATATGCATTCAAGTAGAAGTGGTAGTTGGGAATTCACATAAACAGTAAGAGGCCGTTTCTGACGTAGTCCATCCAATTTAACACAGTGCGGGCAGTAGGAAAGTGAGATGCCGATGCACGCTGGTTTTTAATGTCTGTAAACTATAAAGAGAAGGAAAAGCAGAGCTTGGTAGAGCACTTTCCACATTCGTATTGTTCGGTTAAGAAACACTGCCCGTTCGAATATATGCTTAAGGGTGGACTGATGTGCCTTCCTAGCAGGGCGAGTGTTGCGGTTGTAGGGGTGGAATGCAACTGGCTGTTTCGTTTGAGCACTTGTGGTGGAAATAACGATAAAACAGGAGACAGTTTTGGCGATGTCGCTATGTCCAATTAGTTTTACCGCACGTTTTTGAATCTTGTCAGAGATACGAGCATTGTACTCCCGTTTTGGGCGAATAAACCCCTTATAAATTCTAGCAAGATCAGAGGGTATGAAATAGTTCTTGGATCGCTTAAGGAACCCTAGACATTTCGCAGCGTACTTGGCGACGTCGAATATGTGGTCTTTCCAACGATGGTTGTCATTAACTCACATACCAAGGATGAAAAGACTTTCGGTTTCAGCAATGCAAGTGCCATTCATGCAGAGTATTCGGGTTTCGCTTTAATGAAAGAAGACAGGGATACCATCATTTATTTGGTGAGTTGCAGACTTGAAACCATCCAAAACAACTTCAATTGAACGAAAGGTAATTTCTAATCCATTGAAGAAAGGTATCATCGATTCCAAAATCACGCATTTTCGACAAAAGAGCTTGATGCCAAACTCTGTCAAATACCTTTGAATTATCAAGCAAAACGACCTAGATTGGTTCCACTTTTCGGTTAGATATGTCATCAAATCACCAGTGGATCTGTTGCTGTGGAAACCATACTGCCGGTCATTAATAAGTTTTCGCTATTCAAGATATTTCATAAGCTAACGATTTATAATCGTTTCCATGATCTTGGAAGGAAGGGCCGTCAGTGCAATTGGTGAGTAGGAAGAGGGAGTTCTTCAATCGTTAGCTTATTCGCCTTTGTTTTGGGATTGGCTGTATAAATGCTGTTTTCCATCTTCTCGGAGAGAGCCCTGAAAAATAGGACAGATAAAAGAGCTAACGCAGTAATTTTGCTAGCATAGATATTTTTACGTTTAAAAATCGCTTTGTTGTTACGGCTTATATTTTCGCAAAGTTGACAATTTGTTCTGTCTTCATTGATTGCTTAGTCTGCTACTCCAGAAGTCTTCAGTTAGATTCCACAGTAAGCGAGCAAGAAAGAAAGTCCTCTACGGACAATCAAAAACAGGAAGTCTCCACCTTAGGGCACCAAAAGTGTTTTTGAAATAAGAAAGAAAGCAACCTCTTTTTATGATGCAAAAACTTCAAACTCGCATTCAGACTGGGACATTTATGAGGCTAATCAGTGATATTGAAAGCAAGGAACCCGCTGTTCTGAACCAGCTATACTTGAAAGACGGTAGTGAAAACTGGACAACAAGGAATCTCTCAACCTCTTACTACAGGGCAACGTATAGCGCCTCATTCGCCGCATTGCCAGTCCAGGAAGGTGCTATAATGGATGAAAAAATAATGAAGGCAATATAGAGTTTCAGTCCCTTCTGATCCCCTAAATGGGACGTGATATTTCCAATTATGCTACAGAAATCTAAATTAAAAAACAGAGGAGTAATGGTAGTTGCTTACGCAGACGATGTTGTATTGCTTGCGTCAGGCAAACCCTCCAAGCAATATTTTAGAAAACTCACCAAGGACACCTAACGAGTGGACAAATAAAAGGAACATACCACAATTCGAACCACCTCTAAAGGTGACTGAGAGTGGGAAGTATCTAGGTGCTATCCTTTATAGAAAACTTAACTGGAGGTTGGAAGGTTAGGAATACAGCAAATGCATTTTATGCATACAACCGCGTCTTCGGCTAAAAGTGGGGACCAAAACCCAAAATAATTCTGTGAATCTACATGGCAATAAGGAGCTCCACGAAGACAACCTTCAGTATCTCTGCCACCACCCGGGTCTCTGTCACTTGAGGAACAGAACATTTGAAAGTTTCTTCTTCCAAGATATTAAGGAATTGTCAGATGTCTTACTCTCGAATCTGTGGAGGTTTCTGGAGACATCAAGGTGGCTTGATAGAAATATGCAGCGAAAGGAAGGAACCACAAAGAAGGCTACAACAACGGCGTATCCCCCTTGAAGGGTATCACAATGGTTCCGCTAGGACCTGAGTGTGGCGGAAGGAGACTATTCTTAAGCCATATTACAATCATCGCCACTGCACATATCGTTAAAGAGGTTTATACACCTAGAAATAAGTTCATTTTGATAAAAGCTTTTCTAAATCTTTTAGCAATGAACAATTCTCTTTGGTGAAGATACATATCTAGCAGGAGCAAATACGTTAAGAAAACTTAACTAACTAACTAATGTCTCTAATCAACATAACTTCATTTTCCTTCGGGAAGAAGAGTAATTACACTAGGAGAAAACATCGATTGGTTAGATTCTCATGCCAATCAAATTTTTGGTGGTGTATCTAGTGAAATTTGTTTATTCTGTTGTTGTTCATCGCAATAAGGTCACCAAACAACGGAGGCTCATTTTAAAAGGCTTATTCCATAGAACAAAAAATTGATTTTAAAGTATAAGGGTGCCTACAAATTTACATCCACACGTTCTGTGTATCAGGTTTTTGGTTCCAGATTTGTTTTATTAGGACCAAGTCTTCCTAGAAGTGACGCAGTTCATCAGGTTCCTCCACCTAGACTCTGCTCTCACCTTGAAGCGTGTGGAGATTTCTCCCTTCACGAAGCTCAAGGGGGGAAAACTTCCACCGCGGAGGATTTCGCCAGCTCTGCCCAGCTTTTCGGCTTCCTCGTTCCCACCTATGTTCCTATGCTTGGGAACACAGACGGCCGCTTTAAATAGTATTTCCTCGCACAGGTTGAGATGAGGGCCTTAATTGCGGCCTGACTGTCGACGAATCTAGAATCACATTGAGTGCCTCGTTGGGGGCCGTTGGGCTTCTGTGGTTCTGATTTCAGCCGTTCTCTGGACTCTGACCAGCTTGGTGATGTTTTAAGCTATGCTTAAGGCGGGTGGTACCCATACCTGGAAAGTGAGAATTGGACGTACCATCTGCTGACTGATTTGGTTGAGCGGCTATTACTCAGTTTGACCTGAATAATCCTTGATCTTAGCATGGAGCCTATACATTTGCCAATGATTTCCTCTACACCTGACTCGATAAGAGATACTCGGATGGCTTCAGTATGGACATTATGAAAAGCACATTCTATATCTGGGTGGCTAGCGTATATTGATGGTATTTGATGGACCTGTCTATATTGCGCACTATTTCGTGCATTTTGCGAATTGCATAATGGCGATACAGGTGAAGCAGGATACAATTTCTCTGTAAATGGTTAGAAGCCAGGGTATGCGGCATGAAGGACACCTTGTTTTGAAGTTTGTCCAATCATTGATTAAATTGGAATGGTTTACAAGGTCATTTAATTTTGCCACAAGTTTAGATCGCTTTTAATGCGATTTTTGCTTTTTATTAATATTACTAGCATTTACGCCACTAGTACAAGTCTATTGCTTCACCCTAAAAAAGTTTCGGCAGACCTCCTAGTTGCGGATGGTTAAGCTCTAAGGCCAAACTGCAGTGCAGTAGCTCATCTGAACTCTTCCAAACATGCACCCGATTTCGGCAAGGAGATGCGCTGTCGTGTGATTTCTTCAATCTTGTTCTTGAGCAGATAGTGCGCAGGGCCGGTGTCAACACGGAAGGCACTATCTTCAACAGATCAGTCCAACTGCTGGGGTATGCGGACGATATAGATATCATCGGTCGATCCCAGCGTGCCGTGATAGAGGCTTTCACGGCTATTGAAGAACAGGCGAAACTAGTTGGCCTTGAAGTGAATGAGGGCAAGACTAAATATATGCTATCAACAAACAAACAATCATCTGTCCACCGACTAGGACAAAATGTCACTGTTGATAGCAGCAACTTCGAGGTAGTTAAGGAGTTCATCTAACTCGAGGTAAACATTAACTCCACGATCCGTTAAAGAATTACCCTAGGAAACCACTGCTACTTCGGTTTGGCAAAACAAATGGGTTCAAAACTCCTAACTCGAAGGACAAAGTGCATGCTCTACAGAACCCTTATCCTGCCAGTTCTGCTATACGGCGCCGAGTGCTGGACGATAAGCAGGAAAGGAGAGCTAATACTGGGATCCTTTGAAAGAAAAATCCACAACGCTCCAGCCAAGAGGATCTTCGAATCCCAGCTCATAGGCCAATTCATTTTGTGTGTCGCTGTAAACGGTAACAGCGCGCTGATGTTGTTGTCCGCATAAGCGATTACTACCCTTCCAGAGCTTTCATTAACTACTAAAGTCGAAAGAGTGAGGGGATATTTTCGATGAAATGTACGAGCGTTTGCAGGGCTTTTTCTTGAAATCTTGAGCTGAAGACAGAAATCTCGAATCGATGCTAATTCGAGTGTGGAGCAGATCTAAGCAACTACTAAGAATAATATAACGAACATTTAAGTTAAAGTTAGGTAAGGTTCAAGCCTACGTCTTTTTTCTAAATGAAAGATTGGAGCAATAGGCAAATATTTATCGATGGTATTTTCTATCTTAAAAGCCCCTGCAAAGATTTCTTTTACAACTTTAATAGCTCACTAATTAAAAGTTTTTCGATGCTTCCACTTGTATTCCACTCAAAGCTAGTTTGAATTTGGGCTTTTTAAAGCAATGTAAAAAGGCTCTATTAAGGCTCAAGTTATGGAAGCTTTTGCGAGCATGGTTGTATCTATCGGAATCTCTGTTCTTTCGCTTTAGTTTTCAGATCCCAAAACTTCCTTCCATTGAGGTAATATACTAGATTTTTTTTTTAAAACCAAGAAGGCATCTGCACTTGGTTCCTAAAGCCTGGTTCGAGCATGGCTCCATAAAAGTGTGGTGGCCCGTTTGTATGCCTATTAGGCGCCTAAAGTTTTTTCTTGTTCGTAGTAAAAATTCCTTTGCTTTCTTAAAGCCATTCGACCAAACTAGTTTGGTCTGTCTGAAGCCCGAAAAATCGTCCCATTTTTTCTATCTATATAAGATCCAGTTATCAATGAAACCCCTTACTATGGATGGCGGCAAACCCAGCCGTGAGAAAACTTTCTCTGAACCTGGACGAGTACTGACTAATTTTAAAGTAGTTAAAGGATTAAGTAAAGACTTAATTGCTGCTTGGCTGACAATACTACTGACACATATACTTCGACGTATGTGTTGTACGCATTTAATGCATAACCATTAGAATAGCATGCAGATTGCATAAGCAAAAGCACAAGCACCTGAACCATTTGTGAAAAAGCGATTACATTCTTCCGAAACTTGGGAAGCGAAACCATTTTGAAACTTGGGAAATGGCAACTTCGGAATGTATTCGCATCCGAATTTCCGGTATAATTGTCAACTCCTGTTTACCCCTTTCATGTCATGTCGGCCTCAATCCGCATCTGTTACCATCGTAAGTCTGCACCTATTTTCAAAACCCCTCTCAATATCATGAATTAAAATGCCCAGCACGTCCTATGAAAGGCTTAAATGAGGTTGTGTCAAGACATTGTTTTCTTTTGTTAAAAGCTTTATAGAAGCTCTAAAGAAGCCATAGCATGTCGAAACTAAAAACATGTTTACTGTAAAGAAATTGAAATGTTAGTTCGTCTTCTCTCCTTTCTTCGACGAAATTATATTTACCATTTTAGGGATCTTAACCCTCCTAATTATTTGCAAAGGTACGATAATGTTAAGTTAAACGTCATAACCTTTCTATTTACAGTTAAAAAAAAACCTACATTAATTCATTCATAAGTAATGATGAAGCTTCCTTAAAATGATTACTACGGTCAGCCTGTCTACACTGAAGAAGGGAAATATGTGCCAACAAACACTTAACAAAACCTCCAACTCATCTCACTCAAAAACACAAAAAGCTACTCGCACCATAATTCGTGTACTTTTCTTAGTTTTATTAGGCACATTTATTTCGAGGATATAAACATTCTTTCCCCCCCACACACATATATTTGCGTTTATCCTTTCCTTTCCTTTTTTTTTGAGCCTATCGTGCTACTTAAACGTAGACACTGGCACTGGGATGATGTTATTTACTCCCACGAACATACATTCATATGCTTACTTGTCTTGAACGGAAGTGAGGCAAGGATAACTTATATTCTTCTTTAATATTCATTCGTACTTGTACCAGCAGCATGTGTATGAGAGCAGAGCACGGAACTTTCGTACAATTTAGAAAAACACCATTGAGGACGAAGCGGCGACGTCGACGGTGGCGTTCTGTGTACTTATATTCGCCTCAATTGCATCTTAACTTCTAAGACATGTAATTAAGTTGAAAATGAAATGTTTCATTAAAAAACAAGACTTTAGTTTCGTTCTTCTTTCGGAATTGAGTGGCAAATATTTGCATATAGCTAGGTACATATACTTCTGAGTTTTATGTTTTATTGCTTAATTTGTTGGCGAAGTCCTCGAGGAATTTCATGCTGACTTCTGTGTGTGTGCGTGAGTGGCATATTAATAATAATCAAACATATTTTCGGTTTAAGTGTGTTATGAATTTATTAAGTTAGTTAAAAGTTGGAAGAAGCTAAACGGATGCTAGTAACGGATGCCTTTAGACATTAAACATTTGCCATATCTCAAAAGTAATATGGATTTCTACCAGAAAGTATCTATATACATTTATGATGAAGACCAAAACGAAGGGCAATTTAGCAATGTCCGTCCGCCCATCTGTATCAACTTTTGAGGCCTTTAGATGCATGCTAGAATGCTGAAATTTGGAATATATACTCCCTAGGGTTCCGAAATTTTAAAGAAGTTAAATTTTTTTAAATACGCCCACTGCCATGCGCACAATTTAGGAAAAACCGTTTTAAAGTTGTAGTTAAGGGATTAGAACCTTAAAAAAATATGTAAACACTGAACTTCTTCACAAGTTTGCCAAATAAAGGTTTTTTGCCACGCCTACTTTTTAACAAAATGTGGTTTTCTTCGAAAATTTTTATAGAAAACGAAAAAATTGTATAATAAAATATTTAGCCAACATATTTTCTAGTATATATATCACCCATACAAAGATCTTGGCCACGCCCACTTTTTGGGGACGTTTTTAAAAAAAAATAGTTTTTCGTTAAAAATTTTATAGAATGAAATAAAATGCCATCTATCATGTATTTAATGCATTTTTCTTTGGGGCATATAGGGATATGGATTCATACTGTTCGCCCAAGCAGACTGTAGCTTTTCCTTATGTTTTTTTTTATAATTTACGCACACTAAAGGGATTTTGAATACCCTTATAATGAAGAGACACAGTGCGGGCATTATGGAAGTGGAGGATAAGAGAAAGGAAGATATCGATGCACGTTGGTTTTAAATGTCTGTAAACTGTAATGTGCAGGGAAAAATAGAGCGTGTTATTATATTCATATTGTACGGTTAAGAAACGAATCCTTGTATTTCACTTTCCTTCCGAATATAGGATTATGGGTGGACTGACGTGCATTCCTATTCCTATGGCTATTTCGTTTAAGCACTTATGGTGGAAATACCGATAAAACAATGACAGACAGGAGACATTGCGACGATGACTAAGAGAGTCAAGCGATTTCGCGATGTCTCTATCGCCAAAACATTTTATTTATTATTAATTTATTTATTTGATTTGTCAACAAAGGTCATATATAACCTTTCTACGACATTCGGATTAAGAATTCAAAATAAAGATAAACATAAAAAAAAACGATTATATTAATTAAATAAGAAACGAATATTATGAAAAATGTTTAGAGAATTTTGTTATAATTAAAATTGAGCAAGCAATTATGAATTGAAATAATTAATCAATATGGTTTTTATTAAAGGCATCGTCATATTAATCATATTAAACATAAATCCATTTAAAGAGGAAGATCTGCCGTAATAAGTACGAGAACGGGGAATATAGAGGAATCTGTTATGACGCAAATTGAGTGATGGAACATTCAGATTAACAAGACTTAAAATATCAGGAGAGTCAATACACCTTTGACACCTTTCCCCTAACTTCAAGAGACTCGAGTCCAATAAGTTGTAATCGTGCTGAATAAGGGGGTATGTTATAAAAATCAGACCAAGTGAGGGCAAAACTTAGAAAACTTTTTTGAGTTGCCTCTAATCTGGCAATAGGAACATCGTAGTATGGACACCAAGCGACTGATCCATATTCCAATAAACATCGGACAAACTAGTTTTTATCGCATAGGGGTCGGTGAATACTCTGTCATAACGCTTCAACCCTCCCCATGTTCTGTAAACTTTGTTAGTGATATATTCAATATGGCAATTGAAAGATAGTTTACTATCCAACAAAACTTTTATACAAGATAGGCATGGGATATTACTACCCTCAAAAGAATACGCATGAAGGTAGGGTGAAGTACAATGGGAACAAGTAATCACCGAACACTTACTAACATTAAGAGACAGGTAGTTTTTAGAACACCACAAAACAAACTTTTGAAGATTTGCATTCAACCACTGAAAACTGTTAGAATCATTGTATGAAGAAAAGATTTTAAAATCATCGGCAAACATCAGAACATTACAGTTTGGAACAAATTTTACAACATCATTAACGAATAAAATAAATAGAAGCGGGCCAATGTGACTTCCTTGCGGGACACCGGATGTTACCATAATTTCCTTGGATAAGTGACAACGAATTATCACAAATTGGTATATATTTCATAAGTAAGATGAAAGCCATTTAAGAAAAATTGAATGAAACCCTAAAAGATTGAGCTTGTAAATAAAAAGTTTGTGGTTTTACCTCACGTTTTGGAATGCTTTCCAGTAGCTCCAAATATGTAAATGGTGCATCGGACCAAATACAAGCATTGTACTCAATTTTGGGGCGAATAAACGCCTTACAAATTCTTGCCAGATCAGAAGCGGTGAAATATTTCTTGCTTCGCTTGAGGAAGTCTAGACATTTCGCAGCGTTCTTAGCGACGTGGTCGTTTCAACAAAGTTTGTCGTTAACACACATACAGGGGATGGAAAGCCTTTCCGTTTCTGCGATGCAAGTGCCATTCATGGATATTGGCAGATTATTGGGGTTTCTTTTTAGTGACAGAAGACAACATTGTGTTTTGAAGGCATTAAATTCTACTCTATTGGTTTTACCCCACTGTCAAGGAGTGCTGTCAAGGGCAGAATTTAGTGAGCTTAACATAGGTTGCCGTTCCAGCTCCACGCCGGAAAATGAGGCCCGTGAATCGCAAAACGATTCTGTCATCAGTGTAGGAATGGATTGGATTAGAAGTAACCGAGAGGAGATCATTGATAAAACTGAGAAAGAGAGTCGGAGGCAAAACAGAACCTTGGGGAACACCAGCGTTTATTTGGTGAGTTGAAACCGTCCAAAACAATTTAAATTGAATAGTCCGAAAGGTAATTTCTAATCAATTGAAGAAGGGTATTATCGCTTGATGCCAAACTTTGAAATATCAAGCGTTACGATCTTACTTTTACCACCATGGTGAATAGATTTGTTCCATTTTTCGGTTATATAAGTCATCAAATCACCAGTGGACCTGCTGCTGCGAAAACCGTACTGCCGGTCATTAAGAAGTTTTCGGGATTCAAGATATTTCATAAGCTGACGATTTATCAGCGTTTCCATGACCTCGGAAAGAAGGGACGGAAGCGCAATTGATCGGTAGGAGGAGGGAGAGGAAAATTCGCCTTTTTTTGGGACAGGCTGGACAAATGCTGAGATCAGAAGAATGGGACAGATAGAAAAGCTTACGCAGTGGTTTTGCCAGTGTAGAAGAACACCTCTGCAGAACGATAGAGGAAAAAGCAGCTGGACCAGCAGATTTATGTATGTTGAGATCTTGAAGTACTCTTGCCACCGTATGAGGGTGGATGGAAATTTGTCCCATTGAATATTCTACGCGCTCGAGTATAGGGGGCGTCAAAGCACAATCTGGAAGCGTAAAGCTAGCTGCAAATTGAGCAGCAAGCAGATTGGCTCTATCCAAAGAGCTGACAGCTGGAATGTCATTAAAAATAAGATGGTGGTTACTATACTGCTCTTCATGGTATTTAATTAGGTCGACAAACAAAACTTCTCCACCTTTGGAACCAATTAACAAAGCAATATTTTTTTTTTGTTGGTCTTAATCTATAGATAGGTAGGGTATAGCTTTTAACAGTTCATGCCATCGTTTCGTTTTGCTGGTTCAACTAGAGCGTGATGCTCATAGGCCTTGCTCAATATACCCCTCCAGCCGGCTCGATCTCTAGCCTGCCGTCTCCAATTTCGCCCACCAAGTTGTAGGAGGTCTCCCTCTATCTGGTCGCTCTATCGAAGATGAGGAGTACTTTGGCTTCTGACTGCTTCTGGTTTGGCATTGAAGACTTTTCGCACTGGAACGTTGATGTCCATTCGATCTACATGGCCCAGCCATCTTAGTCGTTGGATTAGATTTTTATAGTTCATCGTTGTATCTTCTTCGCCAAATGTTGTCTTCTTGGCTTACGCAGACCATACCATAAGTCGTACGCAGAACTTTTCTCTCGAAGACTCCAAGTGATTTTTCATCCGATTGGGAAAGGCTCTATGCTTCTGCATCATACAGTAGGTGATGAGTGTTCTATACAGCGTCTCCTTAGTTCTTCTCGATAGGGTTATATTTCTCAATTGTTTATTCAGCCCAAAGAAACAGCGATTAACAAAAGTTAGTCTGCGTTTGATTTCTGCCCTGATGTAGTTGCCTGAGTGTACAGAGCGCCTAGGTAGACAAATTCACTGAATACCTCGAAGTTATGCCCATCAATGGTCACGTTTTGGCCAAGTCGGTGTTGGTATTGGACTTTTGTTGATGAGAGCATATACTTCGTCTTGTCCTCGTTTATTTTCAGCCCCATTTTGCTTGATGCTGACTCCATAGTAGCGAATGCACCGGTTACTGCTCGCTTTGATCTTCCTGTCAATTTCGTCTGCAAACCCAAGTAATTGTGTCGATTTATTGAAAACGGTGCCCGATGTACTGGCATGGGTGCTCCGTATTCAAGCATAATGTTAAAACAGCTGCATGACAATGCGTCGCCTTGTCTTACTCCTCTGGTGGGTTCGAAGGTTTCAGTAGAGTCTCTACCACTTTAACGGAACATCGAGCATTCTCCAACGTCATTCTGGTAAGGCGTATCAGTTTAGCAGGGAAAGTTAGACATAGCACGATACAGTTCAACTCCATTAACACTGTCGTAGGCTGCTTTAAAATCGACGAACAGGTGGTGGGTGTCGATGTTCTATTCTTGGGTTTTCTCCAGGATCTGGCGTAATGTGAATATTTGGTCACATAAAACGCTGGAGAGGATTTTATAGGCGATTTTTAAAAGACTTATACCTCTATAGTTGGCGCAGAGTAGGCGGTCTCATTTTTTGTGAATCGGGTAGATGGTAATCAGGTTCCACTCATCGGTCATACTTTGCAGATGAGTTGGTGTATGCTCCTGACCAGACATTTCCAGCCTGCTTAAAAAGTTCCGCTTGCGATGGTCTAGCATCCAGCTGCTTTGTTCATTTTAAGTCTGGTAATGGCTACTTTGAATTCATTTTGGTCGGGCGGTTGTAGATCATAGTCTCGATTAACATCCCGATTAACTGAGAGAAGTTGATCTTGGGCGGTATCTTGGCTATCATCGCCATTAATAAAACTGGTTAAAGTAGTCTCTCTACATGGCTAACATCGCCTGCGTTTCCACTATGGTATTTCCATCCTAACCTTTGCAGGATCCAGGGCGGCTTGTGAACCCTGATGTTGACTGCTTCACTCTTCTGTAGAAGTTACGCACCTCTTTTCTGCAAAAAACAGTTCATACCACCAGACAATATCCGATGAACGAAAAATATGTAAGTGAACGACTTGAACATGAAGTTTGAAAATTGACCAACTTGAGAACTAAGTCTTCTTCATTGGACGGAAAGTTATGTTTTAAAGGAAATTCAATTACCTTTCTTTTTTATGAAGAATGTTTTCCTGTATTTTCAAAATTACAGAGCCGACGAAAAATATTAAGGAAATTTTTGCTAATCTTTAAGTTGTGGTGGAGGGCTAAGAAAAGTGAAAATGATGTGCAATTATGCAACTTTTTTGTGTTATTAGAAAATTAAAATCGAAAAACAAAATTGTTGCTCCACCCTAACGTAGAAATAGTTGCACCGTCGATGTTACACGAATCGTTCAACTATACTAAAACAACGCCCTTTATCTCGGAGCAGAACAAAAAAAAAACCCAATTAAAAACACAGAAAGCTATCCAAACATTCCAGAAAAAAGGGAAGCTCCCCCATTGATATAAATATTTTCTTAACCCTTTTATTAATGCTTTCCTTGTACACTACTCGTGGTGAGAAATCCACATAGTCTCATTAAGGGTGTCTCCCTTATAACTTCCATTTGCACATTGCCGATCAACAGGAGGCCTGCATTTTCCAATTACGGCGAGTGAATTGATAATAAAGTACAGCCCCAGTGCTCAGCCCACCGCATCGCACCGACCCATTGATCATAATTATTACCTCGCTATATAAAGTCATCCAAACTCCACAGGCAAATTGCCTTTAGCTTACGGTCCAAGTCGCCTAGTCATAGTCATAGTCATAGTCACATATAGTGTCTTACTCGTGGTGTAGCTATAGGAAAAACAGGAAAGAAAAAAAAAACCAGCAGGAGAATAGAAAAACTTTCTGAATCAACAAATTAAATTGCATTTTGCAACAATAAAAGGATACGAAGCAAAAAAAAAAAAAATAAGTAAGGTAAAATTAAAATTCATTGCACAAAGTCGTCGTTAAGTAGCCGAGAAACGGAAAACAACAAAACAAGAAACGTGGTGGAAACAAGACGGGACGATAGCCGACAATGTGAGTTCTTTGGGGTAGGTCGAGGTTCGCCCAACTCACACCACTGAAAGTTGTCATGCCCGAGTCGACCCTACTTAGGCCGAATGATGTAAATGGAAAGTAAAATTTATGAAATAAAAGCCAAGCCATGTAGATGTACACGAAATTTAGCCTCCCCTGCTGACAACCCCTTTGGTAGGTTTTTTTTTCTCACAGTACTTCTCGTTCGTTTACCTAAGAGGCATATTTTTTTATTTTAAATATTTCATAACTCCATGGGAAATCGCCGCGTTGCTTCAACAACCATACTATGCTCTGGTTCTGACATCATGAAAACCTCCAACTTTGCAGTAGCACAGCAGCATAATTCATATACTTGGACAGGAATGTAGAGGCACATGCATACCGCCGTATTGTAGCCGCAATTGCGAGAGTGTATTCGTTTCGGGGGAGTTGATAAGTTTTTAGGTCATCATCAGAGGGGCGACGAGCGGAGTAATCGAGAAATACAAGTTCAGGATGTAGAAGAAAACTTTATCTGATTCCATATTTTTATTGGTCCGTATTTTGACACGAGACTCGCTGCATGACGATTTCTCTCTTGAGAGATATTATTTTTTATGATTTATCAAATATGCATGATTAATGCTCATCTGGTACTCGATTTATATTCCGTTTTTCTTTAACCTGCGGTACGTCTTTTTCTAAAATATTAAAAAAGTGGGTGCAAGATTAAAGGTGGTCGGTCAGTCGGTAGGGGTAGAAATGTAGCCTTCGTGAGTAGTTTATTGAGATATTTTTTTTGTTAGAAAGATGGGCAATAGCTGAATGGAAAAGTTAAACACTTAAACAAATAGAGCAGGTGGAATGTTCACGTTCAGAAGGGGGTTTCATTCGCGTCCGTGTCGTCTATTGACGATGGAGTGCATTAAATATTAAGGAGCTGTTACGAGATCTAACAATACCGCAGTTTATTTGTTTGACCTTGTCCTAATTAAAGGACCTGAACGATGGTATGCGATTTAAATAATTGATGAGCTATTATTTGAAATGGAAGAAAGTTCAAAAAGAACGGCTTGTGACTGTAATGGAATGGAATTTTAATTAAAATTGGTTCAACTTGAGACACGACATCGGAATCGTATAGGGTTAATGTATGATATGATATTAAACTGGATAAGTGTAACAGGATAAAGTGTATCAGACCTAAGGAAAACGCGTGGTGTGACTTGAGCTGTAAAGAAGCTATCAGGGCTAAAGAGGCAACTTTTCGGTCATTTAAGGCCAACCCAACTGAGGAAACCCGAAAAAAGTTCAAACGAGCCAGAAATGACTGCAATGCCCATATTAACCGTGTCAAATTCTCCTACGACCAAAAGTTGAGGCAAAAAATACTACAAAGTCCCTTAGGTAGTAAAAACTTTTGGTCGTTTGCTAAGAATATTAAAAATTCGGCCTCGTCATCTATCCCGACACTCATTTACAATGGCACTCCAGCTGTCAGCACTTCGGATAAAGGCAATCTGCTCGCTGCTCATTTTGCAGCTAGCTCAACGCTCCCAGATTGTGCTTTATCTCCCCCAGTACTCGAGCGCATAGAACACTCCATGGAACAAATCCACTTTCGCACCCGTACTGTGGCAAGAGTACTTCAAGATCTCAACATTCACAAATCCGCTGGCCCAGATGGTATTTCCCCTATAGTTCTGAAGAGGTGTTCTTCCACGCTGGCAAAACCACTGCGTAAGCTTTTCTACCTGTCCTATTCTTCAGGGCTCTTTCCGAGAAGATGGAAAACAGCATTTGTCCAGCCCGTCCCACAAAAAGGCGAATCTTCCTCTCCCTCCTCTTACCGACCAATTGCACTTACGTCCCTTCTTTCCAAGGTCATGGAAACGCTGATAAATCGTCAGCTTATAAAATATCTCGAATCCCGAAAACTTCTTAATGACCGGCAGTACGGTTTTCGAAGCAACAGATCCACTGGTGATTTGATGACATATCTAACCGAAAAGTGGAACCAATCTAGGTCGTTGCGCTTGATATTTCAAAGACATTTGACAGAGTTTGGCATCAAGCTCTCTTGTCGAAAATGCGTGCATTTGGGATCGATGTTACCCTTCTTCAATGGATTAGAAATTACCTTTCGGACCGTTCAATACATATTTTTTGGACGGTTTCAAGTCTGCAACTCACCAAATAAATGCTGGTGTCCCCCAAGGCTCCGTTCTGTCTCCGAATCTCTTTCTCATTTTTATCAATGACCTCCTGTCTGTCACTTCTAATCCAATCCATTCCTTTGCTGATGACAGTACCCTCAGCTTTACATATTCGCAATGATGTCTGCTGTCATTGAAGCGAACCCCTAATTCTCTGCCATTATCCATGAATGGCACTTGCATCGCTGAAACCGAACGACTTTCCATTCTCGGTATGTGTATTAATGACAACCTTCGTTGGAATGACCACATATTTGATGTCGTCAAGAATGCTGCGAAATGTCTAGGCTTCCTTAAGCGATGCAAGAAATATTTCACCCCTTCTGATCTGGTGCACCAATAACATATTTGGAGCTACTTGACAGGATCCAAAAATGTGCGGTAAAACTTATTGGCAATCAAGACATCGCGAAATCACTTGACTCTCTTAGTCATCATCGTAATGTCTCCTGCCTGTCATTGTTTTATCGGTATTTCCACCACAAGTGCTCAAATGAAATAGCGAGTTGCATTCCACCCCTACAGCAATTCAACCGCAATACTCGCCATACGAGGAATGCACATCAGTATACCCTGAAGCCTGTTTTCGGACGTACTGTGAAATATAAAGATTCCTTTCTCAACCGTACAATACGAATGTGGAATGCTCTACCACGCTCTGTTTTTCCTTTGCATTATAATTTACAAACATTTAAAACTAACGTGCATCGGTTTCTCCCTTTCTCTAATCCTTCACTTCCCTAATGCCCGTACTGTGTCACTTCATTATAAGGGTATCCAAATACCCTTTAGTGCGCGTACATTATAAAAACAAAAACAAAAAAAAGGTAATGATTGTGGATTATGGGGATCATAATCCTCCAACTTAAGTTACATCTTTCCTTGCTCGATTGTGGGATTTACTTTAAAAAATATCTCATGACCCCGGTTTTCGATGTTATATTCATTCCTTTTCCGTTTAGGCTTTTGTAAGGGCTACGGCGCAGAAGCTAGTATATTTGACTGCGCGAGGGGTCTCAGGTTAATATAAACCCAGTACCATATTAAGGTGTTCGGTTCTACGACTATATATGAGTATGACTTTCGTTAGAAGCCTCTGAAACTTGCCGTTTGGTATGCGCAATAAAACCATTCTAGTGGCTTTTCACTAGAAAAAGATTGGTTAGTCTCCAACCCATCAATATAAAGGGCACCGTGATGAGTTACTTCAATGAAGTAAAAAATTCTCATATCAAGTCCGCCACCGAATGCGCAACTAGAGCCATGTGGGCCATCGCGATCCCGGGGGGAAACATCTGAATTTAAAAGGTAGAAAAAACCTAAACAATTTCCCTTGTAAGGCAACAAATTTCCCTGCAGAGACCTCTAAGTTTATAAAGAAGTATTTCCCCACAAATGTTCTTCAACTGCGCGTTATTGCCTCACATTCACACAGTATATGTGTTATGTCCTCAGAAGCATTCAGCATGTCGTATAGATACTATCTTCTCAGAAGATACCAGAACCTGTTCCTTCCGCAATCCTTGGGGTGTTAGTTCCAGAATGACAAACTGGCTAAATACAATGCAGAAGCTGCAGCATGTCTCAGGACTGCAGGTGCTGGTTACTCAACAACCTTGCTTGAGGCCATTGTTGGGCTCTAACCCATACAGATCTTCGTTAAGAAGACACCTGCTAGTAGAGCTATTAAGTTGCAACTCCAATATAAGTCTTATGTGGGTCACCTGAAAAAACTTAAAGAAATCCCAAATTGCATCTCTGATATTATGGTTAGGAAGTACAAGTTTTGGGGAATCTTTTAGAGGCTAAAACATTAGACAGCTTCAAATGGGCAAATGGTGTTCCGACACTAGATCCGAAAAGTCTGCTCTGGTACACCGACGGATCAAAAATTGGAACTGGAGTTGGAGCTGGTTTCTTTGGACCCCCAACACCAAAGTCCCGATACCAATGGGAATGTGTCCCTCGGAATTTTAGGCAGATATCCATGCCATTGAAATCTGCGCAAAATTAAAGGTGTAAGAATTTACATCTTCTCGAATTGTCAAAAAGCACTGCTTTCGGGACCAGCATCGGGACCAGCATCAAGTGCTGAGGACCAGTGGCTTAGATGCCGAAAAGCCGCAACTGATGTGCTGGGTTTCATGCGCCCTCCACCACGAAACCCCTGGTTTGATGAAGAGTGGTCGCAGTAAAAAAATATGCCTACAGAGCGGAGATACACAAAAGAACGAGAGCAGCTCGTAAGCTCTACGAGCAAAAAAAAATTGGAAAAAGAAAGAACATAAGAAGTGCATATGCGATCAATAAATTAGGAAGGTGCTACTCTAAAAATAATGTTCGAAAGTTTTACCAAAAGTTAAAAAGTACGTGCCGGGGTAACAGGGCCCGAACAGAAACCCGTAGAGATGAACGAGGAAACATTATAGTGAAGATACAGTCGGTGCTGAGGATGTGGAAAACACATTTCTGCAGACGCCTAAATGGCGAAGGCGACACAAATTCCGCTGTCAAGCAGAGCGAACCATTCAATAATGATGACGAAAGACAAGAATTCCGTCCACCCGACCAAAATGAAGTGAGAATAGCAATATCTAAGTTAAGGCCGAACAAGGCTGCCGGGCCGGATGGCCTACCCGCATACACTAATTTATTTCTAAAATTTGGCCTGATGAATGGAACCTCAGCATGGTTTTTTTCTGTCCACAAGAAAAAAATATAAGATCTTGTCTTATATGCGATGCCGTATTGTGTGACCGCCTGAAACCATTTGTCAACGACCTGACGGGAACTTTTAGGTGTGGTTTTAGGCCCGGTAAGTCCACAATTAACCAAATATTCACATTACCGCAGATCCTTGAGAAAACCAAATAAGTCCAGATCGATACCCATCATTTTTATCGATTTTAAAGCCGCGTATGACAGCATCTATAGAGACGAGCTATACAAGACCATGTCTAGTTTTGGCATTCCTCCCAAACTCGTCCGTCTGTCCGGGATGACGATGAGCTTTGTACATCGTTGCTGCATCAAGGTCGGTAAAGACCTAACCGAGACCTTTGAAAAGACGATTCAACGATGAACCCTACGAGCTGTAGAGCTAAATCGGCTTGGTAAAAAAAACTACATGTGGAGCGAAACACCAACGCTCCAGCCCGCAGAATCTTCGACTTCAATCCGGAGGGACAACGCAGTAGGGGAAGACCTCGCCCTAGGTAGCGCGCACAAGTGGAAGATGACTTCAACAAACTTGGAGTGCGCAACTGGAAACAGTTAGCCAAGGACCGCGCTAATTGGAGAAGCTTATTGGTTGAGCCCCAGATCCACCCCAGACTGTAGCGCCGCCTAGCTAGTAAGTAGCACGGCACGGAACGCCCAGGTATGTTAGTTGTTAATTTACCACCAAATTCCAGAGAACAGCAAAGGCCAGTCAGTTTGCCAGTTTTGAGTTGATAATCCTACCTGTGAATAGTGGATTTAACAGCTCACTTTTAGAACTGATTTGCGCACGCAAATTTTTGGACAAATTTCTCGTCACGCTTGGCCGAAAGTCATCTCAATCGCTTGGAGTGAGTTGAATTTCTGATGCAAATACCGGGTCAAAGCTAAAGACATAGAAAACTAAACATACGCTTTGCAACCATGGTTACCGCCTCACCTCACATTTAGAGTGAATTGTAATTAGACAGAATAAAAATAAATTCAAAAGTCGAGTGTACTTTTTTTTATTCATAACATTTCTTATTGTTCCATTATCCCCGCTACAAAAATGTACTCCACTTGTTATTGCGTGAGCATATACATACATAGTTGCAAAAAAAAGAAATGTATCCGCAAAGCACATTTTCCTTTCATCGTTAGTTGCTCATTGTAGGTAGGCAAAAACATTATGCGGACAAACAAAAAAAAATCGGTTTAATGGCATCACTAAGCCACCTCATCCTACCACCTACCATCTTATGGCGTTGTCAATTCTATGAATTTCATTTTCACCGATGAAAACAAATCTTTTGAATGCATATTTCCATTGCCACCACAACAACACAATAGAATGGATGGATGCAGTCACTCTGTGTGACAATCTGATGGAAAATTTTGCTCCATTGTTCCACTCATCCAGAATGAAAGTGGCCATTATCGTGTTATCCACTCTGGGTATTTGTCATTTGTGACGTTATTTCATTTATGTTTGTTTTTATTGTCGCTTCTTGTATTTACACAGAAAAGCAATCCCTATCGCTTAGCTTAGCATTGTATTGTTTTTTTTTTTTGTTTTGCTGCAAAAAATATATGTACATATTTTTGTGTTGTTTATATATTTTATTTTTTTTTTGTTTCCTTGCTATTGACTCTTTTATTGTCAGATTATTATTAGCACTAAATCTTAGACGATGTTTTTAGCAGAGTTTTGTTTGCGGTGTGAAAAACTTATTCTTCTCGACATGGCGACGATGGCTGCGATGGAAATGAGAATGACGATGATAGGCTTTGGTAAATCCATCAGCAGCTGCAGTGATTATGACGTGAGTTATGTTTGGCATAGATAATGAGAAAATACTTGAATATGGAGCAAGCTAAGGGGGATCAAAAGATTATAAAGTACTTTAGGAGAGCGGGTGAAGAGATATGCGCAAAGACGCACTAACGATTCAATGGAATCTGATTCATGCCGGTTAAAATAAGCCTCTATCAAGAGACAATACAGATGTTTCCCAAAGATAGTTACGACTTTTTCATTATCTCTCATAATCCTACAAAAACTCTGTATCTTAGTATGGATAGTAGATACCCTCACCTACCTCACATCGTAATAGATTTCATATCCAAAAGTTGCATATCCTTCGAATGGAACTTGAAATCATATCTCAAGTTTTCACACTCCATTTGGTATGTAGATGGGCATGCACTTGATACAGGCGCCCATCAGGGGCGAAATGTATCATAAAAAATGCAAATTCTTCTTTTTCGAGAACGTACTGGGAAAGTTATGTCAGTTGGACGTTGGAAAATTGTCTTATCGACTTAAGTGAGTGGATATTATGTCCTTCCTTAGGGAATTACTTTTGTTGCACCATGATGTGGCAATCGATTATAGCTTTGGCACTATGTATCCATGTGGCGTCATATTATGAGTGGAAATTGATATCCATGTTTTACAAGGAAAAGATAAACAATTTGATTGGCAAATGGACATTGTTTTCCAATGTATGACAAAACAAAAATGAAAAAAATGCTTGTCTTACTTTTAATGCATGCCCCAGTGCTTTTTCCCGAGGTAACGCAAATTAAGATTTATTTTAATGGACGCGCGTCCCGTTCTTTTCCGGGATTATTCGGAACGAAAGCCAACTCGAGTTTTTAAAAGGTTTTGGAATATTCCTAGCCATACGTAAATGGAATCTAAGATGTTCACTTGCACAATACTTAGCTTCCTTTGTCCCCAGAAACCTGTCCTGGTAGGTAGTCTCGTGCTTGTCCTGCCGCTATGTCTTTCTTCTGTTTTTCTTCCAGCTGGTCTTTTATTCTCCCGCCTTTCTACTTTCTCACTACCGACTTAGCAATGACAATTAATAAAAAGATAAAAACACTTCTAACGCTTTTCTTCGCAACTTCCTAACTTCGCAGTCAACCAAGAAGTGATTTTTCTGCTGCAATTTTTGTCCACCCATACCATACACCCACTCATACATGATCATTCATTCAGCATATACGGGACTCATATACGGCTTGCCACACTCCGCTAATTGCTAAAGTGCCGCCGATTCCCGTTTATGCTCTCACTCATATTTCTTGCGTCGATTTGTGAATTCGCCCGAGTATTAGGGACATTTCCTAATCTCAGACTTTTCACCAAACGCACCCAAACGTAATTTCCCTCCAATCAACACCTTTTTTTTGGATATTGTTGTTTGTGTTTTTGATCGTTGTACGAATCTCGAGCACGTCACTCACATATAGCCCATTTACTCAGTTATTTAGAAGATCCAGTGTTAGAAGCGTTCAATTTCGCGATAATTTCCCCCCGCGTCAGAAAACTATAGCAAACCCTGTGGAAGGGAAAGAGAATATTAGCCCAGTGATTTTCTGAATGACATTGCTTGGGGATTGTGGCAACGTTACCTAAATATGGACAGAATTGCTTTGGGGACAGAGGATGCTGATTTATTACTATTTCGCGGTCAATTGTTGTTCCTACTCTACTCAAGTGGACCTTCGCGTGGGTTTGGGGGAGTTGGGGATAAGCATATAGTGTGCCATTCCATACAATAGTTTTAATTATCGACGGTTGAGGCCCCTGGCCACTGATATCGGCCTCGGCTAACGGTAGCTGGTGCATATTAGTTATGCTGGAAACGCTTTGCATGTTATGGCGTTATTTGGGTGTTGATTCATCATTCCTTTTCGAGGCAAAATTGTATAGACTAGGGATAGTCGGAATGTCTTCTTTTCTGTCTCTTTAGAGTTGCCCGCCTCATCTTCTCTGGGTCCTCTGTTATCTGGGACCGTCCATCCAACGGGGTACCTGCTTTTGCTACACTTTTAAGGGATATGGAAAGCAAGATCGTTGGATACAAAATATCCGACAAGATCGGCAATACCAATTCCTTAAAGGCATGACATGAAATATACTTTATTCGAAAGATAATCTTCTGGCATTATAATTTAAATATGGAACGTTCTGGCCAACATCGTTTTTAAAGAAGTACGAACCAATTATTCAGGAAAGACATAGGAAAAATTTTAATATATAAAGGTTGATTTTTTAAGAGTTAAGTTTTTCAGGCCGGCAGCACTGGTTAGTAATGGCGTCCAAACGTCATCTGTCAAAGTGAAAAGTTTTCAGTATAATCTGCCATTTAATCATGGAAAGATTTATAAACGAGCAACGATTGCAAATTATTGAAATTTATCATCAAAATTCGTGCGAAAATCCGCTGTTTCTGGCTCAACGGATAAGTAAATAAGCAAAACTGTCACATTTGGAGTAATGAACAGCCACATGCCATACAGGAATTACCGATCCATCCCGAAAAAACGACAGTTTGGTGTGGCTTATGGGCTGGTGGCATCTTCGGTCCATTTTTCTTCAAAGACGACCGAATCGAGCCATGATATGTGACTTTTTTTAACCCAGTTGGCTGAGTTGAACTTGGTTGACAAGTGGTTTCATCAAGACGGTACCACATGCCACACAGCTCGTGAAGCAATGGCAATGTTGAAGGAGCAGCTTATCTCTCGAAATGGCCCTGTGAATTGGTCGCCAAGGTCATGCGATTTAACACCTCTTGATTATTTTTTTGTGGAATTATGTAAAGTCGTTAGTCTATGTGGATGGTTAGCCTTACAGGATAACATAACACGCGTAATTCGTGGAATACAGGCCGAAATGCTCGAAAAAGTGACGCAAAATTGGACCTTTCGAATGGACCTTTCGAATGGACCATTTGAAACGGGGCCTCAGACAACATTTACATGAAGTTGTCTTTAAAACGTTAATGACAAGGGCCTATTTATCGATTTCAATAAAAATTTTGAATATTTGATGCAAATTTGAGTGTTTTATTCGATTTTTAAAAAAACTACGCTTAAAAAATCACCCGTTAAATCAATTGTGGCACAAGCTGTGTGATAATGGATAGCTTAACAATCGAACAACTCGTTAATATTATTAAAACTTACTACAAAAGTGGTGATTCGAACGTAGCCACATTTCGCGCATTACGCGATGATTATATTCGTCATAATCGGTCTTCTATGCAAGCATTCGGTAAAATTGTGAAGAAATTTGAAGCGAGTGGAAGCGTAACGAACGCTCAGTCAAAAAAAAAAATTACTGCTGCAAGACTTAATGATCCGAATTTATCGATTTCCCGGCGTTCCCAGCAATTGAACGTGTCATACACTTCACTATGGCGTATATTGCATTTGGATTTGCATCTCCATTATTATATAGTTCAAATTACGTCAGTTTTGATGAACGGATAAAGGTTGATGTACTTTACACAGACTTTAAAAAAGCGGGTGACTGGGTACATGACACTCTTCTTTCGGCTTAACTAAAGCCTTTCGGTTTTCACTCTTCTATGCTAAAATGTCTTTGTCATTACCTGACCAATCAAAGACAAATACTTAAGGTGCGATCAGACGGTCATCCAACCTTGTCATCCGGATGACATGCTGACGTCAGAAAACTTATTTATTTCAGACGGGATTACCATTTTAGGATAAATTATACTTCATAGTGACGTCAGGATGTCATCCGGATGACAAGGTTGGATGACCGTCTGCTGATCGCACCTTTAGGTCGATGGTTTGACTTATCGCGCTGTAGAAGTTACATTCGGGTATTCCACAAGGCAGTCATTTGGGCCCGTTGCTATTTAAATTATTTATTAATGACGTTCATAAATGATTTTAGACTTCTACGTTTTGATGAAGTGAAAATAGGTGTCAAATTTGACATAATTTTCTGATTAATTGTTAATTAATTAATTTCTGATGAGTGCCTTAATAGTTATTCTATTTCCGTTCTTAAAAATAAATATTTATATAAATATTAGGCGTAGTCGGCTAAAGCATAGCTTCTCCAATCATTGAATGTGTGGAATCGTTGAAAGTTTATTTTATATTCCAAACGTATATTTCGGTCTCACAGAAAGCGTTTTTATGGAATTCGTAAAATCACTGCAAGGATAGGCAAATTTTAAATTTATTCTTCGAAAGTTTCAAAATATATCGAGGGTTATAAGTTGCGATAAAAAGTTTGCCAGTATTGAAGGACGAGCTCGAAATAATATCGCCACCGGAGATTTTCTTTCAATAAATACATTTCATCTATCGATGAAATAATGAGAGTTATGGGCTCTAAAAAGTACTAAAACAAGTCTGCTTTGATAATACTCCCACTCCAATGCCTACTGGTCTACCTGTGGGATTCGGCGGTTTGACTTCATAAGGTATCTGCAATATCCATTTATATACTGGTGCTGCTGTTCTGAGGAGTGGAAGCTTTATGCCTGTCCCCAGAAAGTCTTAAGCCTACCTCTTTTTCGGGCTTGAATGTTAAATGTTAAATTATTTATCTTACACGAGTTAGGAATCGGAAATAGGTTGTTGCACTGTAGTTACGGACAAAACCTTGGTCCCATCCATTCCCACCACTTCACTTTAATTTTCGGCCCTCACTCCTTTTTTTCCGTCATCTTACCTGAGCGATGTTACCGTGGGGAGTTCCAGGATTATTTCCATCCAGCTCTCGCACCATATCATACGCTCCTGTAAGATGACAACAACAGGATTACCAAGAGCCCAGACGGACGGTCGGGAACCTCTGAAGGACGGACAGTCCCATCAAAAATACCATCAAATGACCATGCCATCAAAAATAACTAAGAGGACAGGTGTCCCCACCCCAAACCTAATCCATGAACCAGAGTTACGACGTGAGTGGTCTTGGAATGAACCACTTTTAAAAATAAGGCTATTTGCCCATCCTAATCTATGTACATTGTTTGAAGTTAACCTTAATGTATAATATAATATTTTAAGTTTAAATTGTACAGGACAACTTTAAACTACTTGGGTTCCTTTATCCATCCCATTTTTATTTTCTGCGCGAAAGCTCACTCGATAGGTAGGACTCGCGTATAGTAAAAGATTATTTTTCGTCTATTTAGGGAAGGTATTGGAAATATGTCTCGCCGGGGACATAAAGGTTGACCCAAGCAATCACTGGTATTTTCAAACAAACAGAGCTAAAACACTATTGTGAATGACTCAGATGTGGTTGTGGATCATAGCCGAAGGAGAAGTTGTTGGAGCTCTGGACGTGACTCTCTTTGCTCTGACAACTACAACAATGGCAGAAGGGGCGAAATCAGCACTAATACAATCAGAACTTCTCCCGCCAAAAAAAGGACAGGGCGGCAAGAACGTCTAATTTTAATTGATAAATAATTAATTTAATTTAAAAATAAACTATCTAAAAACATTTTTAAAACCATAAAAAAAACACTGGAAAATAGTTGTGCAGTAAAAAACTGGCAACTGAATAAAATCATGTGAGTAAATGTAAACTCAAGAAGGAAAAGATGACTGAATTCGCCCCAGATCGTGATGTCTGCATGTATGTTTTTCAATGTTCAGAGGAAGTCTGGCAGTGCGGCTATCTGACTTCTTGGTTGCCCGTCTGTGAGAGAGAATATTTTTTTGAGTACGAGCAGTCACAATTGTGTAGGAACGAGGTTTTGCAAAAAAAAGGAAAAGAATAAATATATATTTTTTTAAGTTCGAAATTAAGAAAACTTAAGAGTGAAAAAAAAAGGTTTTTGATCGCTAGTGATTGCGGTGGAAAGTTTTTTTCATCACCATCCCCAGGACATTATCGTTGGCAGGAAGCTACCCCGTTAAAGAGGAAGGATAATCAGATAAGCAGATAAGTAGAGTGAATTGTATCAAGGTTTAGTTTGTCTTACATCGGTCTATTTTATGGTGAAAAACTGATCGAGTTAGCTTTCGTTTCGTCTTTTGCGCCCCTTTCAACTGTACAGATTCACCCGTTATTTGTGAACCGTGTGGTATTTCAAGGTTGTCCTCAGGCCCAAAATTCGCAAGGTTTTACTTAACGTAGCATGTAAATCATTTCGTAATTTCCAAACAAGAAGTTTAGGCGCTTTGCTTAATTTTAAATTTAATTTTGTCCATTTGAAAACCTTGCGTTCAGGCTTCTCGCTCGTGTCGAACAGAGAAGAACCTAAGTCGCGCCGTAAACATCTACGTTGTAAAGCGATGTTGAGAGCTCCCCAGCTTTGTGATATTTTCCAACAAAACAGAGGCCTGCTTTTGTACCTTCTCTGTAATAAATTGTTAAATTTCCAATTAGGGATATAAAACTTTTCTTTTATTTCAACATCTTTTAATCCCAAAACTAGGTTTCGCATTCTCCCTTTTTAAGGACTGCGTGGCGCCCATTTTTACCCCTTCAAAAAAAGACTTCAACCAACATAATTTTTTTCCCCAACAGTTATTGTGAACGAACCACCCCCAGCTGACTAGCCAAATCGCAGCATCAACGTGCTGCCTGTTGCAATTTTGCGTTCTCTTTCACCCCCATTCTCGGCCCCTGTTTGACAGATCAACAAAAAAAACAACATTTCGACTTGAACCTCTCGGCGCAGCGGCGGCTGCTTTTGATTCGGTTGGATTTTCCTTTTTACGCAATTAGAATCGTCCGCGGTCTTAAAGTTTCGTCAACGACTAATTAAAGTGCAACAAGGTCACAAAATTGGTATCTAAATTGACCAAATTCACCTGACCCTTTCCCTTAATTTACAACGAATTCTGAAAAATAAATATAAGAAGTATGAATAAAAAAAAACTTACCGCTTCGATCTCCTTTTCGAACCGTACCGGTCGCAGTCGACACAACAGCACTATCAGATAAATAAGATTAACACCTAGAAACAGTCCGGACCACAGCACCACATCGGGTGTGCACTCAATCAGCCATCCATACATTCCCATCAGTACGCATCCGATAACCATGACCGAGCGTAGCCACAACATGCCGAAGGGTCCATGTGGCGCCAGAAACGCCATAAAGAAGAACGCATTTCCTAGTTGAAAGTACAAATGATGAGGTCGCTGCCAAATGAGACATTGTTCGATGGACCAATCGCCAGGACCCGCCGATCGAAGGGTGCCATTGTTGTCCCAGGGTATTGTTGATCCGCCGCCATTCGATGTGGCATGGGCAATTGAGGTGCCCGACGAGTGCGCCGATGTCGGAATGGATCCTATCACAGTGTCCGCAATACCGCCACCCCCAGCGCCACCGTTGGACACACTAAAGCCACCAATGTGGGTGCTACTACCGGCGATATTGGGACTAGTCGTTTCGACCAGTCCCAAGGCTAAAGCACTTATAAGAAGCATATTTGAGTTGAGCAGGAGTAGAAGGACGAGGAGGAGAAGGGGGAGGGGGAAATTATTTGGTATCGTCTTTGTTTCCGTTTTGCTATAATTTTAATTGTGTTTAGGTTTTTTGTTTTTTTTTTGTTTTCTTCTTCTATTTGTTTTTTTTTCTCTTCTTATTCTATTTTTCTGTACAATGTACGATTTGGTTTTATTTTTCTCTATCAAATCCTTTTGGTGAATTTGAGATGATTACAACAGGACAACATCTTCCGTTCGAGTGATTCCTCATAGTAGAACATCGTTTCGCTGGTCTGTTGCTGTAGATGAAGTTCTGTAATGACAAGAGAAACAGAGAAATAGATAGATATATTATTGATGAGGAATAGATAAGATTGTTGTTGGAATGGATAGATGAATCGAATTCATATCAAGGGTTCATTTCTAAAAATAATCCTTATACAGAGGACTTCCATTACCAGGATTTATAACTCATTTAGGGACGAGAAATTGGATGACGTTCGAAGTGGTGACCAGGGATGAAGGCTTTGGTTGATATTTAGATCCCTAAAGCAAATATAAGATGATTTTCTAGGGCTGCTGTGGTTGCATGGACGTTTATTGGTTTAGCAGGTGACTTCCAACGTATTGTGGAGAAAAGTGGGGAAATCGAAAAAAAATTACTGAAGCTTAAAGTAAGATGAATGGGTGCGGAAAGGATATCAAAGGAAAGGATATACTGACATTGAGAGGAGGAGCAATGGTGCTTCAGTTGATTTATTTGCAAACCAACTTCCCGTGATTGGCTATTTAATGCCAATGTCAAGAAAAATCAAATCAAATGCAAAAGAATACTTTTGCTAATTCCAAGGCTCAAAGCTGATAGATAACAACCGGAAAATGACATGATATATTACTTAAGACAAATGATTTATGTGATTGGTAACAGATGATAAATTGCTGATGACGGCTGACTGAAATATATCAACTATAAAGAGCTGGTAGGTGATAGATGACAGTTGATAGATGACAGATGACATATGACAGGTGACAGAAACAGTACAAAGATCCGCTTTCAACATGATTTTCTGTTGACCATAGTGAGTGCGACGTGATTTCATATATCACTTGTTTACTTGTTATGGTTGGGTAGACGCAGCAGCTGGGGAATAGCGAGTCGTTTCAGTGTGGATTTTGTTGGTGAAACAGAATAAATTACACCAATGGTGTTGGAAAGCTAATATCCACTTTGCACTTTACGGCTCAGTTTACTTGCTTATCGTGGTGGAATTACAATACGACCAATATTCCACTCCAGATACAGGGTGTCCGCCGGGAAGGTATACTACTTTGTTTGTTTATAATTTTTGATTAAATGAAAGAGAATTAATCTTATATTGATAAATGCTTTATTCAATGTCGGCAATTATGTATGGAATATAAAATCAGGTAAATGTCCGCCTCTTTTAGTCTCACATATGCGAGCCCTTTTGAGCACATTTTTCATTACATTCTCACAAATTTCACGCGTAAATTCTCACACATTTCATTAATTTCATTACGAATATTTTGTTTGAGTTGCTCAAACGTTTCAAGTTTGTTTGCATAAACCTTGCTTTTCAGATATCCCCATAAAAAGAAGTCCGGAGCAGTCAAATCAGGCGACCGTGGATGCCAATCAACATCACCATTTCTTGAAAAAACTTGTTGTGGAAAGAGGTCTCGCAGTAATTCCATTGTAATCCTGCATGTATGCGATGTGGCACCGTCTTGTTGATACCACATGCTAATCCAGCCCAAAGCATGAAGTTGTGGTGTTAAAAAGTTTTCAATCATATCACGATATCGCTCTCCATTCACAGTTACCGTTACGACGTTTTCATTTACAAAGAGTAAGGTCCAATGATTCCTCCTGACCAAATTCCACCATTCCTGACACCAGACTGTAACTATTAATGGATGCAAAGGAGACTGATGAATTATTTGAGGCTTTTCCATTGCCCAGAACCCACTATTCTGTTTATTTACATATCCATTCATTTCTCCCAAAAATTACAAGTAACTTTCTCATCGTCATAGTAATCGATGATTGATTTTGATCAAATGTTTAAACGATTAAAACACGTTGGTTTATCGAATATTTTTCCATTATAAATTTGCCACGTATCTACTTCACGACTGCTGTAAAGGAGCTATAAGGAAAAAGAGGTGAGCTTTTGGTCTTATAAGATTAACGAAACTGAAGAAAACGGAAACAATTAACGAGCTAGACATTAATGTTTGAGTAAGCTAGGCTTTAGATCCTATATGCGTCGTTTATGCCTAATATACATGTACACTTTTTTTAAATGACTATCTGACTCTAGTTTTATAAATGATCTCTTTACGTATGTTAAGATCATGAAATTCTGACCATGAGAGGCTACTTAAGTGGGATGAAATTCATATTAATGTCTAAGGTCAATAAATATTTCTTTTTGTCTTCGGTAGACCCCACACAGGTTTAGATCCTGAGAAAATTGTTTCCAAAGAGTAAACCGTAACCCAGATAATATCTAGGATGTTCACTGTTCCGTCTTTAGTTTTAGTTTAAAGATTTCTAGAGTTGTAGCAAGGAGAAAGGTTTTACTTTGTCACATTCCACAAAAGCACCGGCACCTGTTTTGGAACCACCCGTTAACAAGCGACTACATCCTTTTTTTAGTTCAGATCCTGGCCGAAATCATTTTTCAACTTGGGGAATGTCGACTTTGAAATTTTAAGGCAGCCGAAATTCCGGTGTCATTGCATCAGATAAGCGGTTAGAAGATACTCGTAGTTCTCGCGCAGTCATTGAAATTCTAGTACTACTTGTTCAAAAAATTACTACTTGTTAAACGAGAAAAGGCCTTCGGGTGGAACATTCAACAGAGCATCTAGAACTAACCCAGGTGTTTTAGGGAAAGCCACAATGGCAAATTAACATACAACTCTTGAGAGTTTTAGATTTAGATTTTAGCTTTCGATTTATTTATTTGTACTATTAAACTCAGTAAGATACAATCTTATAAATTAGAGCACATTTCAGTATTTGTATATTATCAGAAAATTAATATAAATGCTACAAAGTGATCATTTAAAAAAAAAATTAAGGCAAGAACAAACAAAAATAAAAGGAAGGCTAATTACTGTAAAATTAAAATTTGGAGCTACTTAACAGAATTCAAATACGTGCGATAAAACTTATTGGCGACCGAGATATTGCGAATTCGCTTGACCCTCTTAGTCATCGTGGTAATGTCGCCTGCCTATCGTTGTTCTATCGATACTACCATCACAAATGCTCAAACGAAATAGCCTGTTGCATTCCTCCCCTTCAACACTTCAACTGTAATACTCGCCATGCCAGGAATGGTCATCAGTTCACCCTAAAGCCTATATTCGGTCGAACCGTGAAATTTAAGGATTCGTTCTCTGCCGTACAACACGAATGTCAAATGCTCTACCGCATTCTGGTTTTCCTGACCATTACAATTTACAAACATTTAAAATCAATGTGCATCGGTATCTCATCCTTTCTTCAAATCCCTCATTTCCTTAACGCCCGTGCTGTGTTACTATAACATTATAAGGGTGCTAACAATCCCATAACAAAATACATAACAATTAGATTTAATTATTTATTTAATTATTATATAAACAAAAGAAAAGATATGTTAATTAAAAATATTTTATGAAGAATTCAAAAAGAAGTAAAAAAAATATAAAAATTCAAAAAGTATCAACATCATCACATGGTATCTAGAAGTTGTTTGAGCATCCTTCCAAACCGAGTCTTACAGTTTATCATTTTAATGGACGGAGGGAGAGAGTTCCATAATCGAATGGCTTATACAAAGAGGAAAAAAGGACGACATCAAGATATTAGCATTACCTGCCTGAAACCTATTGGTTAAGTAGAACAAAAATAGATTTGCTGATGGAAGTGAGAAATGAAATTTACTTATCAGTTTTTCAAAGAGTAATCATAATTGACAGTGTCGAATGCTTTTGAAAAATCCAAAAATCCTATTATTGTCTATAGCTTGTCTAATGTCCTCTACAACTTCAATTAAGGCGGTAGTGCAGTTATGTTTGGGCCGAAAACCTGACTGGTTATATATTTTAGCACGTATGGCAGTATGGCTTTGAAAAATAACGGATGCAACTCATCAATTCCAATAGAGTTTGATTTAATCGGAAAGGAAATTTTCCAACACATCAGCTTCGTTAATAGCCGAGAAGCAAAATTCCGAATACTTAAGACAAATGATTTATGTGATTGGTAACAGATGATAAATTGCTGATGACGGCTGACTGAAATATATCAACTATAAAGAGCTGGTAGGTGATAGATGACAGTTGATAGATGACAGATGACATATGACAGGTGACAGAAACAGTACAAAGAACCGCTTTCAACATGATTTTCTGTTGACCATAGTGAGTGCGACGTGATTTCATATATCACTTGTTTACTTGTTATGGTTGGGTAGACGCAGCAGCTGGGGAATAGCGAGTCGTTTCAGTGTGGATTTTGTTGGTGAAACAGAATAAATTACACCAATGGTGTTGGAAAGCTAATATCCACTTTGCACTTTACGGCTCAGTTTACTTGCTTATCGTGGTGGAATTACAATACGACCAATATTCCACTCCAGATACAGGGTGTCCGCCGGGAAGGTATACTACTTTGTTTGTTTATAATTTTTGATTAAATGAAAGAGAATTAATCTTATATTGATAAATGCTTTATTCAATGTCGGCAATTATGTATGGAATATAAAATCAGGTAAATGTCTGCCTCTTTTAGTCTCACATATGCGAGCCCTTTTGAGCACATTTTTCATTACATTCTCACAAATTTCACGCGTAAATTCTCACACATTTCATTAATTTCATTACGAATATTTTGTTTGAGTTGCTCAAACGTTTCAAGTTTGTTTGCATAAACCTTGCTTTTCAGATATCCCCATAAAAAGAAGTCCGGAGCAGTCAAATCAGGCGACCGTGGATGCCAATCAACATCACCATTTCTTGAAAAAACTTGTTGTGGAAAGAGGTCTCGCAGTAATTCCATTGTAATCCTGCATGTATGCGATGTGGCACCGTCTTGTTGATACCACATGCTAATCCAGCCCAAAGCATGAAGTTGTGGTGTTAAAAAGTTTTCAATCATATCACGATATCGCTCTCCATTCACAGTTACCGTTACGACGTTTTCATTTACAAAGAGTAAGGTCCAATGATTCCTCCTGACCAAATTCCACCATTCCTGACACCAGACTGTAACTATTAATGGATGCAAAGGAGACTGATGAATTATTTGAGGCTTTTCCATTGCCCAGAACCCACTATTCTGTTTATTTACATATCCATTCATTTCTCCCAAAAATTACAAGTAACTTTCTCATCGTCATAGTAATCGATGATTGATTTTGATCAAATGTTTAAACGATTAAAACACGTTGGTTTATCGAATATTTTTCCATTATAAATTTGCCACGTATCTACTTCACGACTGCTGTAAAGGAGCTATAAGGAAAAAGAGGTGAGCTTTTGGTCTTATAAGATTAACGAAACTGAAGAAAACGGAAACAATTAACGAGCTAGACATTAATGTTTGAGTAAGCTAGGCTTTAGATCCTATATGCGTCGTTTATGCCTAATATACATGTACACTTTTTTTAAATGACTATCTGACTCTAGTTTTATAAATGATCTCTTTACGTATGTTAAGATCATGAAATTCTGACCATGAGAGGCTACTTAAGTGGGATGAAATTCATATTAATGTCTAAGGTCAATAAATATTTCTTTTTGTCTTCGGTAGACCCCACACAGGTTTAGATCCTGAGAAAATTGTTTCCAAAGAGTAAACCGTAACCCAGATAATATCTAGGATGTTCACTGTTCCGTCTTTAGTTTTAGTTTAAAGATTTCTAGAGTTGTAGCAAGGAGAAAGGTTTTACTTTGTCACATTCCACAAAAGCACCGGCACCTGTTTTGGAACCACCCGTTAACAAGCGACTACATCCTTTTTTTAGTTCAGATCCTGGCCGAAATCATTTTTCAACTTGGGGAATGTCGACTTTGAAATTTTAAGGCAGCCGAAATTCCGGTGTCATTGCATCAGATAAGCGGTTAGAAGATACTCGTAGTTCTCGCGCAGTCATTGAAATTCTAGTACTACTTGTTCAAAAAATTACTACTTGTTAAACGAGAAAAGGCCTTCGGGTGGAACATTCAACAGAGCATCTAGAACTAACCCAGGTGTTTTAGGGAAAGCCACAATGGCAAATTAACATACAACTCTTGAGAGTTTTAGATTTAGATTTTAGCTTTCGATTTATTTATTTGTACTATTAAACTCAGTAAGATACAATCTTATAAATTAGAGCACATTTCAGTATTTGTATATTATCAGAAAATTAATATAAATGCTACAAAGTGATCATTTAAAAAAAAATTAAGGCAAGAACAAACAAAAATAAAAGGAAGGCTAATTACTGTAAAATTAAAATTTGGAGCTACTTAACAGAATTCAAATACGTGCGATAAAACTTATTGGCGACCGAGATATTGCGAATTCGCTTGACCCTCTTAGTCATCGTGGTAATGTCGCCTGCCTATCGTTGTTCTATCGATACTACCATCACAAATGCTCAAACGAAATAGCCTGTTGCATTCCTCCCCTTCAACACTTCAACTGTAATACTCGCCATGCCAGGAATGGTCATCAGTTCACCCTAAAGCCTATATTCGGTCGAACCGTGAAATTTAAGGATTCGTTCTCTGCCGTACAACACGAATGTCAAATGCTCTACCGCATTCTGGTTTTCCTGACCATTACAATTTACAAACATTTAAAATCAATGTGCATCGGTATCTCATCCTTTCTTCAAATCCCTCATTTCCTTAACGCCCGTGCTGTGTTACTATAACATTATAAGGGTGCTAACAATCCCATAACAAAATACATAACAATTAGATTTAATTATTTATTTAATTATTATATAAACAAAAGAAAAGATATGTTAATTAAAAATATTTTATGAAGAATTCAAAAAGAAGTAAAAAAAATATAAAAATTCAAAAAGTATCAACATCATCACATGGTATCTAGAAGTTGTTTGAGCATCCTTCCAAACCGAGTCTTACAGTTTATCATTTTAATGGACGGAGGGAGAGAGTTCCATAATCGAATGGCTTATACAAAGAGGAAAAAAGGACGACATCAAGATATTAGCATTACCTGCCTGAAACCTATTGGTTAAGTAGAACAAAAATAGATTTGCTGATGGAAGTGAGAAATGAAATTTACTTATCAGTTTTTCAAAGAGTAATCATAATTGACAGTGTCGAATGCTTTTGAAAAATCCAAAAATCCTATTATTGTCTATAGCTTGTCTAATGTCCTCTACAACTTCAATTAAGGCGGTAGTGCAGTTATGTTTGGGCCGAAAACCTGACTGGTTATATATTTTAGCACGTATGGCAGTATGGCTTTGAAAAATAACGGATGCAACTCATCAATTCCAATAGAGTTTGATTTAATCGGAAAGGAAATTTTCCAACACATCAGCTTCGTTAACAGCCGATAAGCAAAATTCCGACTGAGCCGATCAGAAAGTTGTGACTGAGTCATTTGGTTCGCAGAATCTATTGAATTTAACGATGTGAACTTTTTATTCAGCTCATTGCAATCAATCGATGAAAAATTGTTATTAATTTGTTTGCCTACTCCAATTTCTCTAAGATTCCTCCAGAATTTATCTCTGAAAAGAGTTTAGGGTGAGGTAAGCAATAATTTGCGTAAAGGGTTATGCCGCCGGATTGTTTTGAGTACGAAACCTCATGCTTTGGCAAGGGCAACATTGCACTATCAAAAAGCACTCAATGCCTTAGATGTCTTCGATGCTTGGTCCAAAGAAGATTACTATCGAGAATAACTCTAAAATATCGGGGCCCTTGATAGCTGTCAAACCCGTCGATTTCCTTCTTCTCGTAAAAAGAGAAACCTCGGTTTTAGTAGGATTTACTGAGAGCCAATTTCAAGTACACCAACACAAAAAAGGACAACTACTTTAGTATAAGTCTTTGAGTGTTCTCAGCAGAGACTAGAGAGTGGAGACAAAACGCCGCAATCCGCAGCTCTGTCATCGCATTGTCAAATCCTGCATATCAACAAAAAATCCACAGCATACTCTTTTCCATCGAGAGAACTCTAGCTGAAGTGATCATCAATATCGACAATCAAAGTGAAGTATAAGCTGCGTTTAGTTCAAAGAAATGATGCTCTCAAATGGTAATAATTGAGTGGAGCATTTGAGAGCGGGCGAAAAAATGGTGGGTACAGGTGGTATGTTTTAGATGACAGCTGACGGCTGACAGAATACTAAGTAACAGCTGATAGGTGACAGATGGCATTTAATAGTTGACATGAGCGGAACGATATGATAGCTGACAGAAGCCAATTGATAGTTCACCAATGAAGTATCCTCGATGGCATATGACGGCTGACAGATGACCATTGAGAGGTGATAAATGACAGCTGGTAGTTGACAGAATATATGTCCCAACGATACTTTTCCAATTGATATTTCTCACCGTTCAACACTGTGGGGACTCTCTTCTGTAGAGCGTTACAAATGTAAGTCTAAGGACGATTTTAAAGTTTTTCGTTTAATGAAAAGAACTTTCGAACTTCTTCTTTTAAACAGCTATGTCTCTTCGCATCTATATTTTCTTTATTCTGCACTTAACTCGTCGTAAAACAATTCTCATCGCTTTGGTGTTTATCATCGTCCTCGTCATCATAAATAAAAATCCTTCCTGGCACCAATGCTATCGATTGTTCGCTGTTCCGTATTCCTTGCAATTTCATTACTTTTCTGGCGCAGTCATCAAATGCAAATATGTGTGTGTGTTTTTTTTTCTTGCTCGCTTCCCTTTCCCTTCTACGAAACCGAACTCGATGAAGAATCGTTCCGAATGTGAATTCAATGTGCAACGCGGTAAACAATAATATAAAACTGCATCCTCATCAGGAATTTTGCAAATGAAATCATATCCCTGCTTGGGAAAAGCTAGAGAGTATGAAAAATGCAATTCATCCGAAGCCAGCACACATTCGCTACACGGTACATAGCCATGACTCTCTCAGGAGAAAACACTGCAAAGAGATATAAACATATTTCACACTGCTTGGCAAATGTCCCAGTAAAAAAACATTAATTTTCATCCGTGAGAGTCCTTTTCCTGCTGACTCGTCTGTTATGTTGCTGTTTTTTTTTCTGCTGCCATGACAGATGAGATACGCGAGTTAACACGGCAAACAAGATGATATGTATACTATATTGCAGCCACTCCCACCACCCGCAGGAGCTGCTCCAATAGCAGGCAATTAAGACGACGATTTATCAAAAGTCTTGGATTAAAGTGAGCTATACAATCTATATACTACACTTGAAGATAAAACCGTTACCAATCTCATCAAACTTGATTGGGCGGGAGCCAAATATGAAAAAAAAACTTATTTTCCCCATCACAGCTGGTCAAAAGGGATACACAATTCATCTGACTCATGGAGCACCAGCACATTCTTTTGCTTGCAAAAAGTTTAAGGTCAACTCCTGTTCCAGTTGCATGCTGTGCGGTATTCAACATTAGAAACGACAATGCCTCCTGGCGCTGATAGTGTTTCATCGGTGACCGAGTGCACCGAGTGACTCAGGGGATTCATAAAACTAGCGCTGCGGATAGTCGAAAAAGGCCATTTGGAAGATAATAAATGGTCCAGGGATGGAAAATGCGGCTTTCGGTGGTCGAATGTTTCCGGTTATGTTTTTTTTTTTCTTCCTTTACCTCCTGGATGTGCATGGTCATAATTTTTGCCACTATGATTTTTATGAGCCTCTTGAAAATGCATGGGCGGGTATGAAACTACAGATACCAGTGTTCAAATCCATGCGGTTTTTTGCTGTTTTCATAACATATTCACTGCTTAAAAATTTTACTCACTCGAGGTAGGGTTTACGATTTGAAAATGTTGTAGGTCGGAAATATTATTTTAAGAGATGGAACGCGAGTTCTAAAATCTTGACCTATTTTTTTTATCTATTTAGTTTTACAGGCGAATGAACTTTAAATTCCTTTTAAATATGGAGAAGCAGCTGTTACGTTTTCTATTTAAAAAGGTCTTAAGGAATTTTGTTTATGGTTGTTTTGGAACTTAACTACGCTTACCACAGTACCAGTGTCCTGGGACCCTCTGTTGTGGGAAGTGAGTTGAGAGTTGAACTTGTAAGAGTTAAGAGCTTTGAGTGCCGCTTGACTGTCTGAGAGGATGTAAATGTCCGTTCTTATGATGAACTTCTGCTTGGAAGATTGATGTTGTGTCTCCTAGGGGACCTTACATTTTGCAGTTGGGTCCGCTGATGCCTGCTCCTACACCCGTTGACATTTTTGATCCATCCGTTTACCAGACTGAGTGGGATCTGTTTAGCCTAGGGCCTCCAGTTTCCCACACCGAGCGGTCGGGTATGGTAATATGGAATTGCCGATGAAAGTTTACTTTTGTGGGCATGAGGTCCTTGACTTGAATCGAGGGGCTGTGTATGATTTTTGAGGAGTTTAAAATACTTAAGTGTCCTGTAAGGTCGCCCTGTTTGAATTTTTTCGCGAAGTCAAGTTTTATTGCGCTTGATGCGGCGCAGTTCTTAATTTGTGCATGTAGTGGTAAAAGGTCAAGGAGTTCCTCTATGACAGCAGAGGGCACCCTTGATTTCTGTGCAAGCTAGTCTTCAAGTGCTTTCTGGACAGAAATTTGGTAACCTCTTCCCATCACACCAAAGCTGAATAAGTAATAATTGGTATGACTATGGTTTGGTAGGTCCAATGTATAATTTTTGGACGTGTTTGGTTAATAGTAGTTCCCGCTATCAAAATTAAAGGTACTGCGTAAATCAGGCCATTAATAGTTACGATGGAAAATTTGCTTGAACCTCAAACTCATACAAAGAAGCGTTTGCAAAAAAACCCTACGTTATCCAACCGCACTTTGGAAGTAACCAAATTAATTTGAAGGATAAGTTGGCGTTAAAGAAGCTCATTATAATAATTTTATTCGCTGTTCGGAAACACTTGGGCAAAACAAATGATGTGCACGACTGCATCATACAAAACTTTCTCGATACATGAGATGCGTTTTTGAATCGCAAAATGAATGGTGATAAATTTATTTTAATCACTTTTTAAGTTTTGAAAAATTAGATTAGATTTTGATGTAATTTCGCACATTGGACATATTTAACGTAATTGTTCAAAATACAAAATTTTATAAAAATCTTTAAAGCTGTTTTTGAAAAATCGAATTTAATTTAAATTAAAGAAAGTTGTTATATGAAAAAAAAAATTTTAAAAAAATTATTTCAAAAATCAAAGTATGCTCATTTATTCCACTTAATAGTATAAAAAAAACAGTAAAATTTTTTTGAGTTCGCTTTGTTAGTTTTCGGGATATTGGTTTTATGAATTACCGTTAATCGATTTTTTTATTCCCAAAACTGAGTATGCAGTATTTTTTTTCCAAGTATGCATAGTACAAAAAAAGACCAAAATGCTTGGAACCATTTTCTAGAAAAATAGTGAAAAGTGATTTTCATTAAAAAAAAATTGTATGGCAAGTACCGTTATTTTAAACGATAAAGCAAAAAATGAAAAGATGCCCCGAAATGGTCTGGGCACACTGATATCGCGAGAAATGGGAAAGCGGACAAGCTTGCGAGATCGGGGTCACAGATGAACGATTTTCCTTAGTGTAACAATGACTGAAACAATACTATACTAATCACCGTGGATATATGAATTCGCAGATGGGAATTTCTGTTGGCTTTCGACTGGGCTAATAATTAATTTTCCTAAATTTCCATGTGGTAATACCTCCAATTACGACATTTTTATTTTATTGGGTTATGCGTTGAGTTGGGATTAAACAAGACCATATATTTTTTGCCTCAGAACCGTACCAGTATCGTTTAATCAGACTCTACTGTCTAAATTGGCCATCTCGATGCACATCGTAATTGACTCTACTGTGAGAAGGGGGTGTCATTTGTAGAAGGCTAAAACGTTGACTGTAGTGGGGAAGGTTATACGTATACCTCTTATGGCAAACGTTGAATGGCTTCAACTCGATTTGAGTGAATGTTGTAGTACGGAGTCCAATTGGGTGCACCATACTCAAGGTGCGGACGGACGAAGAAATTGTACATTTCCTGATTAACGTAGGGGTCATCAAATTCTTTGGACCACCTCTTTATAAAGCCTAGCATAGTATTTGACATATTCAAAATGAAATTGATATGTGCTATAAAGAAAACTTTGGAAACAAAATAAACTCCAAGGTCCTTAAAACAATCGACATGGCAAAGCATATGATAAGATAAAGAATAATGAAAGCTGGAAGGAATGAGCTTTCTCGAAAATGTCCCACGTTGACATTTAGATTGGTTAAGGCTTAAACCGTAGCGAAACTATTCATTCTGGTTGTTGACAGATTCAAACAAATTTTCATATCATCAGCATTTATTAAAATATCGTCATGTTTAATACATGATTAGTAGCTATTATGAACAATATGGGTCCCAAATAACTTCTTTGGGGAACACTCGACTGAGCTGAGAAAGATTCCGATAACGAACCTCAATACTCCCTTTGCCTAAGATATCAGTTAATCCAATTGACAAAAAGTGGTGGAAAACCATAAGCACGGAGCTTAAATTCTATTATTTCATGGGATAACTGGTTAAAAGCCTTAGAGGAGCCAGTGAATATGCAATCCACTTCAATATTATGTTCTCAGGAAACATAACAAATTTGTGACAGTGGAACGGTTTTGTACAAACCCATGCTATTCGTTACAGATTACATTGCGACTTAGAAATATTTATTTTTGGCAGACAATTTGCTCAAAAAGTTTTGGAATATACGAGAGCTCTCAGATTGATCTGTAGTTTGTTATATCTTTTATATCACTTTCCCATAAATTGGGGAATTTGTCTGTACTTATGGACAATTCAAACAAGTTCTTTCCCGTCTTTCGAAGAAAAACCAGAACGAGCTTCAGTGATGAAGAGCTTAGATGTTCGGCACTCACAATGTCAGCCCCGAAAATTCAACACTTGATGCGAGCATTCGCCGGACAACTGCAGAGAAAGTGTTCTGCTGTGTCATCCTCTTCACCGCAAGCAGGACAGGTAGTGGTGTAGCTTGAGTCCAACACATTTAAGTATTTAGCTAAATCTTGGGGCCCGAAAAGACACCTACAAGCACCACACAGTAGATTCTCCTCCGAGATAGAAGAAAAGATGCTGACCTTTTGCAAATGTAGCGCAGTAGTTTGGTCTACATCCACCGCAATCGCACAACCGAATTTTGTGTTCACGAGAAACCCAAGAATCAATGGAAGATATGACTAAAGATGCAGGCTGTCCCAACACAGGTTCGGATCCTAAGAAAACTTCTTGTAAACCTTTCCTAGCAAGCTCATCCCAGATCTCATTTCACTGTGTTCAGTCTTCCGACCAAATTCAGAGCAAGCTTGAGTTCTAGCACTAAGTTGGACGAAGTAAGAGGGTTTAGCAGAGCTTTTAATGCAGCTTGGCTATCACTGCAAACGCAAATGACACTAGCGCTTGGAAAACAGCTGCATGTTTACCCAAGAGGTAATAAAGTCGTATATCATCGCGTTCCACAAAGACTCCAGCACCAGACCCCCGTGCGGTTTTGGAGCCATCCGTCTGGACTGAAGCCATTCCGTTACCTGTGGAAAGTCGATGTGGTAGTTTTTTCGCAGAAGGATTTCTGGTGTCATTGGATAACTCCCGAGCAAGTTCTTCAAAATACCAGTGCGCATAGTACCAAAATCCACCTCCCTTTAAGCGAAAGATGGTTTTTAGCGTAAATCCCATGATATACAAATTGAGGGGGGGGGGGGGGGGGGAGGGGAAGATTCATCAAAGCATTTAGAGCAGAGCCCCGGGTGCTAGGGAAGGCCCCTGTGCAGCCGAGACATGCCGTTCTTTGGAGTTTGGCAAAAGAAGCAATAACACGTTTCCGCGAAAGCCTGTTCCACCAACAACTGATGCGCATGAGAGTAGTGGTATAATCATGGCCGTATAGATCCAAAGGATCCGTTTCGAAGACAAAACCCATGTCTTACCAAAAGCGCCTTTACACTGCCGGAAGGTCGACAGCGCTTTATCGGTTTTCGATTCGACATGTTTGGACTATAGAAGTTTTTAATCAAGGATTACACCCAGATATTTGACTTCATCGGATATAGGGATATGGTGTCACCTTTAAGCACGAGATAGGACTGACCAGTGTCGATTCTCCTTCTCGTAAAGAGAACAACCGTGGTTTTAAGAGAAGTCTTTCCAAACTTTTCAGTAAGAAGGAAGACAGACTTATGGGTCTAAGGCTTTTGGCTAGAGTGTAGTCAGACTTACCAATTTTTGGTATGAAAACCATTTTAACCATTCGCCATGGGGAAGGTATATAGGCCAAGGCCAAGCTCGCGGTGAAAATTCTTTTCAACGTTGGCAAAACCTGACTTAAACCTTGTTTCAGCAAAACTGGATAAATTCCATCCGAACCAGGTGACTTGAAACTCTCAAAAGATGCAAAAGCATATTTGATAGCATCATCAGTTACCACTCCCGATGCAATATACCAGCTAAGCCGCGTGGTATTAGTCGGTTCAAACGTAGCCAACGTCGTTTGAAGGGCTGAAGAACAGGCAGTAACCTGATTTCCCGGGAAGTGAGTCTCAAGGAGAAGACTGAAGGTCTCCGCCTTTGTCTCAGTGTACGTGCCATCAGGTTTAAGGATAGTACCTACTATTGGTCGAGATTTTGACCATCATCTCCACGGTCCACTCATGTTGTTAAGACCCCAATTTTAAGTTTGCGTGTTTAATGGCCCAAAAAAAGATTCACACTTAAGTTTTCGAGCCGAAAACGTGCACCGAAGCATTTTTCTGAAAGATTCAGTCAATTTGCCGCATGCAAAATTTGTCTAAACGAGACATACATACATAAATAAGTCAATTCTAGTAGCCGACGATGGACTTATTGCTTCAGCACCAATATAGGTTTCAGAATATAAATATTCCTTTTATTGGAATATAAATTGATTTTGTCGGAAACACTATTTGACATAAATATCCCTTGAAGTTCTAAAAATATAAAAACCTCACAAAGATACCCCTTAATTCCCCCATCAAACTATACGTCTTTTATCGAAATTTTATAATAGAACTGCCGTTGAAATGTCGTAAATTGTATCACATATCAATAATGAGAAAATCCATCCCTCGATTTTCAAAAGTATTTTCCCGTCAACAATTACAAATCAATACAGTATGTCACCCCTATCATTAAATTTAAACTTTACAACTTTCCTTCATATTCATGGCAGCATTTGAAAATAACATCACACAAATTCCTACCTATAAGCCGGCATCGTTATAATTAAAATACATTAACTCAAATTAGAGCCTAATTGGAATTTATTTCTGGATGTTCTCAAACGCAACCCGGTTATTTATCAAATACTGACCAATATAATTCAACTTCTAATTAAATCATAATAACATTGTGTAGAGCACACAGACGCACAAAAGTCCCGCATTCACTCCTCGACTGTAGGCCATTTGCATTGCATTACTCGAAAATTTGAATAAATAATTGAAATTTCCAAAAACCGCTCTCATAAATTCACAAAGTATTTCGATTGGAGAGGGGCGTGTTTGTTGGAATGGGAAAGTACTTTTTCATAACCAAAACGCTTAAACCGGGACCAAAAAACTGGAACTCGAATATTCACCTACCGTGTCGACAAAAAGAAAAAAAAAACATAATAAACTTCTTTAGATATGCATCTACGCGTGAAATGTCCAATTAGAAGTCTACCTCCACTACGCCCCTTAGTTTTTAATACTGGAAATACCATCAACTCAACAAGGCGCCAAATTAAGTCGTGCCCCAAAAAGATTTACCCAAGAAAAACAAAAGAAGAAAGGAACCTACGCTACGTAAAAACATAGCCATATAAATTGAAAAGTGAACACAAAGACGAAGACGATGACGATGACGACGACGACAACGACGAGCGGCGACCCACACCTGAACGTTTGAAAATTGCTCTGAAAGTACAAAATTGATTTTTTACAGTTTCTGCTTCTGCCCACTACGATTAATAGTAGAATGACTTTTGTATTTAATGCATCTTGTGATTTATTTTCCGCTACAGTGTGTTCAGAAAGAGATGATACAGTCAGAGTTGAATTCCCAAGGTTTCGGCCAAGCCATAAGGCGAGAAGAGTTTAAACTTTAACCGAGGACATAGATGTTACTACAAAATTGGGATTCGCAAATTTTACAAAAAAAAGGTCCTGGGTGAATTGAGCATCAAGTCATACATATGTATATCTGAAACTTGAGATATTGAAGTACAGAAATGCAAACTACGTTGACTACGTTTGGTTCGCCACATCAAACGAATATACAAAAGTATGTACGTCAGCCCAAAGAGTCGTCGAATTTCAAACCCCAAGTTCCCGAAGACAGGGAAGACTAAACGTCGGTTTGAAGAACAACCCGTCGCGGATGCCTGAGCACTTGACTGGAACAAATTAAAGTTACAAAGCCGTCAGAGTGCTGATTTGCAAAACTAAGCAAACTCACATCAATGCTGGCTACCGGATATGCGTGGAGGAAAGCTCAGTATTTAAAAAACGGCGTAAATGATTCTGGCTTACCCGATGGCACTAAATGCCTAATGAAGCTTAAAATTAAAACAAAACGTAGAAGAAGAATAAAAAAGGGAGGCAATTCCAAGCTACAAGGTCGAGATTTAAAGGTTATCTTAGAGGCTGTAACTCAGAAAACATGGTCCCGTCGTCGTAAAGTGCGTTGGAGGGGTAGCATTATTGGACCACTTTTCTTCTAAAATGAGGTTGGGAACAACGTTTCGGTCAACGGTTGGCGTTACAGAGCCATGTTAACTGACTTTTTATTACAGAAATGGAAGACATGGATTTTGACCATTTCTGGATGGTGAGCCATACCAGACAGCACATGCCAGAATCCATCTTTTGCGCATCTAAATCTTATTATCAGCCATCTTGGCGATGTCTATTGGCCGCCTCAGAGCTGTGATTTGACCAGATTTTTTTGTGAGGAAACGTGAAGGACCAATGTTATGCCAAAACTGCGGGAACAATTCAAGCACTTAAGGGGTTACATGGGTTTATTCGGTGAAAAAAAGTTATATTTTCAACAATTTTTTGTTTTTATATAAAAAATAAAATTTTTATTCAAAATTTTTTCTTTCTTAAAGATATACATTTGCAAAAGAATTTCTGAAATTTTCAAAGGAAAATATTCATTCAAAGCTCTGTCATTATGACGTCATTTCCGGTGATCCCTTGTGTTTTCGTTATGACCATAAACTAGAATTTGATTAGAATTGGTTCTTTGGCAAACCCTTGTGAATTGTATCTCGAAGACATTTGTAAAGTTTTATCAAGATCGTTTGAGTGGTTTTCGGGAAGGTTTCACAACCGGCTTTGAAAGCAAAGTTTCGAGAAAAACCCGTTTAAAGTTTGGATAACCTCAAATAAACCTCATGATTCAATTGAGTGCGTACCTTCCCAAGGCTGTATCTCCGAAACTTTTATTCGGAATGACTTGAAAATTTAGGATAATATTCTCGAGATGTTGTAGGGAAAAAAATTCCCTTAAGGCCAATATCACCCGTGAGCTACAGCCCGAAATCATCAAAAAGGTCTTTGAAAATTGGAGTTTTATTATTAAATAGAATCTTGTATTTGGAGCACCGAACCACGGTCCGCGCTTGAAAAAAGTAATAATACTAACTTGCTGAAATCGCTTAAACCAAATTTCATTATTGGCGGCGATTTTAATGCAAAACACAAGTTCTGGGGTTCTAAAGGGTGATTTTTTTAGAAGTTGGTTTTTCGAATAGCGATAAAACTGACATTTTGTGGTCAAATCTGGCAACTCTAATGTCATATATGTTCAGTTGTCATATGTCATATTTTATCATAGACAGGTTGACAAATGAACAACGCTTGCAAATCGTGCAAATTTATTTCGAAAATAATGGTTTAGTTTCATATTTTCATAAGCGAATTTTGTTTAGCGCTGAAGCTCTCTTTTGGTTGAATGGATACATCAATAAACAAAACTGCCGTGTTTGGAGTGATGATAATCCACATGTGACCCTTGAAACGCCATTACATCCACAAAAACTGACTGTTTGGTGTACTCTATGGGCTGGTGGAGTCATTGAGCCATACTTCTTCCGATATGATGCTGGGGAGTCAGTTACCGTTAATGAAGACCGGTATAGAGCCATGATAACCGACTATTTTGTTTCCGAATTGGATGGCATGAATGTGGATGAGATGTGGTTCCAACAAGACGGCGCTACATGCCACACAGCGCACGTCACAATCGATTTATTGAAGAAAACATTCGATGAGCGCATAATTTCGCAGAATGGACCTGTCAATTGGCCACCAAGATCGGGTGATTTGACACCATTGGATTATTTTCTGTGGGGATATGTGAAGTCGCTCGCCTACACTAACAAACCAGACACGTTAGGGGAATTGGAATCCAACATTCGTGGCGTTATTGCCGACATACAGCTTGAAAAAGTGGTTGAAAATTGGACCTCTAGACTTGTCTTTATTCGAACCAGCCGCGGCGGCCACATGCCCGAAATCATATTTAAACATTAATGGCATCAAATTATCCTTCCAATAAAGCCAAATTGATGGATTTTATTGTGTTTTATTTTAATTCTAAGTTCTGTACCTCTAAAAAAAAAACCCTTTATATATAACTCGCGAAAAGTAGAATACTCTACTGGCCAACTGATACTTTGAGAGAGCTTTGATCCGTCATCTAATCATTCACCGGTTATTTTAACATTGAGTGTAAAACTAGTCAATAACTTATAGCCATCGAGATTAACTGGTAAAAGAACTAACTGGGAGGACTTTAGGGACGAAATTGAAGGTAATTTTGAACTAAGCGTTCCACTTATGACACCTTATGAACTTGAAGTTGAAGTTGATCGCTTCGTTGAGGTCATTCAGCTCGCCTCCTGGAATAATACGGCTAACCCAAGGAAAACGCCGGCCAAATACTGTTTACGATATCCGCCTGAAATAGAAGAATTGTTCAATGAAAAATGGAAGGCGCGTAAAAAATGGCAACTGAGTCGCGCTCCGCAACATAAAGCAGAATTATTTCAAATGCAATTACGCTTGCTATCCTCATAGTTTTTTAGTTGGAAGATTTTCAGCTATATCAGGCATTGGTTTCGAAAACGTCATTGATATCCTCAATAGCTCAAGGTAGTTTTCAGCTCTTCCCTAAACCTCTGTTTCCTTTTAATTGCGCGTTTCTAATACGGATGCAGAAACATAGACGGCCACGTTATCTAGCTACCAGTACTTAAATCTATTATTTGCCTTCCGGTCTTAAATCTGGCAGCTGTTTCGCAAAAAATTAATGTGTCAAATGTAATGCACTTTTCCCAGAACGAAAGGTATAAAATCATTCGAAACTCTCAAAACCGCTGTAAAAATATATTTCTCAAATACACACGATGCAATGAGGTCAGCTCACAGCTGTATACTAATATATGATGGCAGCAGTTTTTGCAAGATATGCATGATATTTTATGTTTTAATGAATTAATTTTTTTTTTACATTAAAAAAAACTCTAGATGTGATATGGTCTTATAGTTTTCATAAAAGACTGATTTGTGTATTATTTTATAGTATATTTTTTTAATAAAATATTTCATTATCTATTTACTTAGATCGATAGATAGATACAAAGTCGCGAGAGCCTACATGGGGCTCTGGCACTGCGGCTCCTTAAAGGAGGCCTTCCCTTGAGGGGTCCTAGAGCAAATGTATAACTCTGGGGGAAGTCAGGAAGACAATAATCTTCTCTGGATGCAAGGTTTATGGTGAGATGATTTCCTCACCGAGAATGTGCTTCCTGAGACGAAAGAGAGCCGGGCAATCCATGGGTATGTGAAGGGAGGATTCGTCACTCTCTAAACAAAGTCTACATGTAGGGTCCGGTGAGAGGCCAATGCCGTAAATATGTTTTTTCAGGAAACAATGACTACTGAATATTCCTGTCAGGATTTTTGGACTATTCCTGTCCAGGCGAATTAGGGATTTGGATTCCCTGGGGTGGAATTTAGGGAAGAATTGTTTGGTACAGTTCTGACCATGTGAATTGAGCCAGACTTCATTGGATTCGGACTTCAAGGGATAGGCTTTTAACATAGTTCCTGAAGTGATTTTTGCTAACACCACAGAATGGTTCAGGGCCGACAAGTGGTGTTGTCGCGCCGACTTTAGCCAGTGAGTCAGGCGCTAAGTTAATTCTGCTTGGAACATGGATGAGTTCTTGCCAGGGATGACTGAAAAGTTCGCTTGAGGCGACTCTCCATAGATTCCAGATCCAGTCCCTGACTTCATCTTGGATCCGTCCGTTTACCAGACAAGATCATGTTTTGATGGTTTAGGTATTTCGGTAGCATATCGTCAAGAAGCATGCTGAATGAGCTGAGAAAGACTGGTTACCTCCACGGTAGGAGTAGGGGTTAATGTTGAACGAGTTCAACGTATAGCTGGAAACTGTTGTATTCGTTCCACCCCTACCTTAGCACTTAATGGCATATTAGGTGTAACACCCATTTAAATGGAAGCAAGACTGAGTATTCATCGACTGTTCCATTCGAATAACATTAACCCCAACAGTTCCAGCTATACGGTGAACTCGTTCTAGCTTTTTGACTGTAGTAACTTCGTTTGCCTTTGTCCACCAGACCATGGCAACAAAGGCCGTCGCGTTTTACTGCAGACTCGATGGCAGATCCATAAGGATCTAGTGGCTCTGTTTACGGTACGTTCTATTTGAAGATTCTAGGACAATTTACTGTCCAGGATCTCCTATTCACTTAAGTTATGTCTAATTTTTGTTTCTTAAAGTTTTTTCACTGCATTAAAGGCCTTAGGTTTACACTTATCCTTCTAATCAATTTCTCCTCGGTTTAAGGAACAAGGTCAAGCACAGACTTATTTTGTTGTGAGTCTTTAGGTAGGTACCTACCTGTCTACTCTTCGTTCATGTTTTTCTAGTTTAACGTGTCATATTTTAGACGTCATCAAGGCCCTTGTGATTTTAGTGTGAAATTGCATAGCAGAAAAATCAATCTTCTTTTCCCTAATATATGCAACCTTAGCAAGGACATCAAACGGCGATAAACTGTCCCATCATCATTACACCTCGACAAAATCACACATTCCTAGCCCATTCCCACTAAAATCAAAGGAAACTCTCCCCCAGCCACAGTTAAATGACCAACCATCGACCCAAATCTAATCACGTTCAATCTAACTATAATGGCTTCTTTTGACGGGGGCGAGCAAAAGGCAACATCTGTTAGCCGCCAGTTTGTGACCCGACAATATACGAGTTCCTTCTACAACTACCACCACCGTGACTGTCGTGGTCACACCATCAGTAACCAGTTACAGCTCAAAGCAAATACCAAATCACATCGATCAATGAACCAGACCACCACCATTGTGCCATTGTGCATTGCACTCGGGTATATGCAGTAGACTCTGTGCAATGCCCCATGTAAACATTACGCGCATTTGTACCTAGTCGCCTAATGGACTAGCGCTGCCGCCTGCCACCCATCAAGTTTAGGCATGTAGTTGGCCAGAAGACCGCCACAACATAAACCAAATCATCGTAATCAAATGTTCCTCAGTCCTCGGTATCGGCCTCGCGGTGTATAAACTGATTAATTGTCGTGCAGAACCGAAAGGAAGGAAACCATTTCCCGGCGGCTTATAAGTATGTGCTGCAGTGTGGCAGGGGCCTGCGTTATTATTCGGTGGCATGCATTGATTATGGAAACATGGGAAACCTGATAACAAACAAAAAAAAAATAGGGGGAAAAACGGAATAGCAATAGAATGCGTGCATGCAACGGTGCATGAGCATGAGCATGATTTTTATTTTGATTTTGATTTTGATGTTAGCCGAATGCTGAATCCAAATGACGTCAGTCATGTTGTTTAATCGATTTTTTATTTTATAGTTGTTCTTCTATTGTCCTGGCGGCCTGTCATTCAGTCATCTAGACTACCTTCAAACTCGGATTTCATAATATCACAGAAGAAGAAGAAGAAGAAGAATAAGGCAAGGCATACAAACTGCACTCGGGCGTGTGTGTTGTGTGTGTCAAGAGCTGCTCGATGACAAGACGCGTGCCGTCATAACGTATTTGTATTTCTTTTTTTTTTTCTGCTCTTTTCTAACATGCCAATCACGTTGCGCGATTACGTTTTTCTACTCTCGGCTCGGAACAAGAAAATGTTCGCTTAATTACTTTATAATCGATTGAGTGATTAAACAAAACGGGGTGACATAAAAAAATGAACATTGTGGATATGTACCGGTTGATTAGAGTGTGCACCGCTTTCCGATTTTTTTCGTTGAATTATTGATGACTAGCTAGCAGCTAACGATGGGAGGGGTTTTTTTTTGTTTAAATTTAAATTGATCGATTTTCTTTCGGAAAACATTGGTTGTTTTTTTTTTGTTAAGAGTGGGAAATGGGAATGTTCCATGGTTCATTGCACGATGAGCAAACGTTGCCGAGACAGCAATTGAGTCATATAATGTGCGGCAGCAGCAGACATACATGGAGGTGCAGCACTATGGGAATCCAAATAAGCACAAGATTTCCGCACTCATACAGCTGGAAATAGAATGCGACAATCGTTCGCTTTTCTGCTGATGTCAACCCCGCCTACACAATTATAGACATATGAATTTGCAGTGCATGTGACTTGTATTTGTAGGATTGTTTTGTTTCCGATGTTTGTTTTGTCTAGAATTTTTATTTCATGTCCAATGCAGACGACGTTTTTTTTTTTCCTTAAATGTCGTTGGGGTTGTTGGTTCGTTTTGAATGCATTCATTCGATAAAAAAAATTTAATGAAAATTCGCTGCACTCACCCGTCAAGATACCTTTTGTTCGGAACATTGTTGTGAAAAATGCGAAGTCGTTGTTGCAAGGAGGGATTTTTAAAAGAGCGAACTATTTGGTCTAATGAATTTTAATAAGAACTTAAGATGGACACCGCTACATGTCATAATACATTCATATTTCAGAATATTTGTGCAAAACAAGCCAAGACACCGAGCTGTCACTGAAGCGTTTGCGATTAAGGGTTACCAACTGCAGTAAATTTTTTCCTTACCCTCAGAATCGTGTAAAAGAGGCAGGCCTAAAAACTCCTGGATCACATAAATGCAGAAACACCAGCATTTGATTGGCCCAATGATAACTGGGAGTGAGTCAAAATCTTGAGGCCTGCAGATATTTTTTGAAGTCGAACCGGCGAACCCCACAGGCGGACCAGTAGGAATGCAGTAAAGTGGGAGGGTTACGATGCCTGTAATCCTGATCATAATCTCGTCGTTAAATGGAGAGAAGAAGAAGAATTTTGTCCTTACCTCAAAAATAACAACACCACAAAGCAACGAGTTTTTTTTTGATTTAAAAATGGGAACTTCATCATCATCTCATCTGACCATGATGTAAAAACGGATTTTTTAAAGCAAACAATTTTTTGTTAAAAAACCCAGGTTATGCATGACAAACTTGTAAAGGAGGTCAGATTTTCTAAATATCTTAACCCAATCCCGTCAACTTGTCAAATTTTTTTTTTCTAAAAAAATCCCCTATGAGGGGATAACACTTAAACATTTCAAGCACTAGAGAGTATTTGTGCCGAATTTCTGCGTTTTAGCTCAAAATGTTAAGGCCTTAAAGCCAATGAAGCACGGATGGAAGGATTGCTATATCGTCATAACATTTAATGCTGATCACAAGTATGTAAGCTTTTTGAGGTCTACGACAAATATTTATTTAGGGGTATAACAAACTATGTATCTGTATGATATACCCTTTAGATAGTGTATAAAAGATATTTAAAAAAAAACGAATTCCTATATATTAAATAGGTAGCTATTCTAATAGCACAAAATATTAAAGAAATTAGTCGCTGTGATGCAGTTTGCTTTAAGACCGCACAGAATAGTAACCCATTGTGGAAAGAGGCTTCTTGAGAATTATTCTTTGATTGTTTTTATTTATTCAAAATATCCCTCATCGCTTTTTTCGAACTGTTTCCGAACTTGTTTAAATCTAGAGCTGAAAATACTCGAACCAAAACATCTTATCATGACTGAGTTGATGGTAATCATCCTCTTTTGTGACATGCTATGAAGAAAAAAAAACTATTCCTTGAGCTTAGCTATCGTGTTGCCTTTGCAATTCAAGTTAAAATGTCCGAAAACAGTCATTGCATCCTGGATTTTGTTGACTTTTATGCCGCAGCATAGTTTTTTGCAAACACCTAATGGGAAATCTTTCATTGTGTGTAGTTTACTTTTAAAATATGTAATTTTCTATGCCAATAGATGTACCAAATTCTTAAAAATTGGATTGTTAAACTGCGGCCCGGAGAAATTTCGGCAAGGCCCGGAGTCCGGAGATAAAACCATAATCCCGGAGTTTCCGGGCCAATAAAGCCCTTTTGGTAACCCTATTGCGAGTAACAGATGCGGAAAAACTGGGTTTAGAGGTAAACTAGGACAAAACAAAGTATATGCTGTCAACAAGAAGGGACTCCCAACATCGACGAATTCGCCAGAATGTCACAATCGACAGTTATAACTTCGAGGTAGTAAGGGAATTTGTCTACCTCGGCTCTATATAGGACCCACAAAGTCGCAGTCCCATAATATTGACTTCGAATTTATTTACCAACGGACATGGAATTTTGGAACAATTAAAAACGGTTGAGGAGGAAAAGAAAGTCATCGAATCCTGAAACGAAGTCTCTTTCTTTCTTACTTAAATAGCGGTACAGTCTGGGGGTGGACCTGAGCCTCTCCAAATACTTCGATCTTTGGCTGACTGCCTTCAGTTACGCACTCCAAGTTCATTGAGGTCCCCTTCCACCTAAATTAATGCCTTCCTCTATGCGTTATCTCTTCAGATTGGAGTCGCAAATTCTTCGGGCTGAAGCGTTGTTCATTCGCTCTACCCAGCCACTTTAAACATTCTTTGACCAGGTCGATGTCGCTGTACAGCTCGTAGAGTTCATCATATCGTAAATCGTTTCCTCCATAACCCGTCACATTTTTCTCACAAGACGACTAGGGATATTTTCATCCGCTTTAGAAAGGGTCCCATGCTTTGAAAATATAGAGTTATACCAAAGAGTTATACCAAAGAGTATAACTTAAGGAATTCCGCAGTAAGTTGTTCGGTCTTTAGGCGCTTGGCATAGAGGAAGCAATCGTCAATGCTGGCAGAGTTTGGGACGCAATCTACAAATGTCCCCCGATTAAACAGTTTTTTTAGCGCTTCAATTAAATATTTGGAATAACTTGCGATACAACATAATTAACTCTGTCCGTCTTCGTTGTATTGTCTCATGCCTGCCATTGTTTTATTGATATTCCCAACTCAGGTGATCAAACGAAATAGCCAGTTGCAATTCACCCCTTGAACAATTACAGGACTGCCCATAAGGTTACTTTAAAGCCAATATTCGGAAGTACAGTGAAATATAAAAATTTATTAATTAGACGTTTTATACAAATGTGAAATGATCTACCACTGATCGTTTTTCCTGCACATGACAGTTTACATCCCTAAACTTTCTTAATGTCCGCATTGTGTTTATGTTTAGTAAAACTACCTGAAATCCCTTTTTAAATAACTATTCTAAATAATTTTCAAATATTCAAATGACTACAATTTCCTCGTTAGGTTTTAAGATGAAGGCCCCTGGCCTTTCTGAGTGGGACATCAATTTCCCACACATTATTGTTCAAAGATGTTACTTTGAAAATGAACCTTCGGATTTTCTTTAAAGCTCCATTTAACATACAGTAATACCTTGTCCGAGCATTGTATCGTTTTATGTTTTCCTTAACGTAGTACCCTTAACTTCTGTTATGGAAACCGTCTTTTATTTTTCGTTTGGTCTCCTCATTTTTTTCGTCTAATAAATAATCGCGTTACACTGGCCCGTTTCTTTTCAATTCAGACTGTTTTCGAAGCGTATATTCTTTAAGTGTTTTATTTTCGAGTTTGAACTATGCTTGGAACGGAACTCATTATTTTTTTTTTCAAGGCTTTTATATTTCGTTGAGTCCCAAACTACTCGCACTATACTCTTGAAAGGATCGAATGATTGCAATTAATTACTTTATCCGGAATCCTTAGAGCTTCTAGAGTTTCTTTTAACTTTGTCAACTGAATGTTTTGTATACGCTCATACAACAGGAATTTGTGGCATGAACGTTCAAAAATATCTTATCAGATCTATTATATAAAAATCTCGTGTCACGGTGTTTGTGGTCGCACTCCTCCGAAACGGCTCGCCAAATGAACAGCGCACAATAACAGAAGACTCCTACATTCAAAATTTGATGTTTGACATCGATAGTACCGAGTCATCGAATTTGTTAATAATTGTCATTTATTTTGTTGGTATTTGATAACCGTAATAACGATCTGATTCTCTGAGAAAATCGTGAAGCAATTGGTTTGAAAATCAAATCTTCTATACTACCGTGAATAGCGCGGCAGGCTGTGCACTTGGTAAGGCCGTGATAATGCGAGCCGTTTCGAAGACAATGAAGGGATTTTGCTGATTTTTGATTCCCTCGTATGGAATTTGTTTGTTCAGCAGGGAGAGAACTATCCCTTACTTTTGAGAAGGACAGATAAGATTTTTAGTTCATAAATAATTCTTAAAGCCTTATGTGCTGTTGTAGGTACCGAAGTTCCGGTCGCAACGCATAAAGAAATTTAAGGGTCACATGGGTTTCACAGCTTAAAAAAATAATGTCTACAACATCTCGAGAATATTATCCTAAATTTTCAAGTCATTCCGAATAAAAATTTTGGAAATACTGCCTTGGAAAAGTGCGCACTCAATTGAATCACTAGGTTTATTTGAAGTTATGCAAACTTTAAACGTGTTTTTCTCGAAACTTGTATTTTCAAAGTCGGTTGTCAAAAGTTCTCGAAAATCACTCAACCGATCTTGATGTAATTTTACACAGGTCTTCGAGATACAATTCACGAGGACTTGGATGAAGCATTTTTTTTTTCAATCACAATAAATTTTACCAAAATTACCTTTTTTTTTGTAAAAAGGTCTGCCAAAAATTCAATTTTTTTTTTTTAATTTTTCCTTCTTCCAAATTCTAGTATGGCCTTAACTAAAACACACATTTTTTTTTTCACTTCTGATGATCCTGTCACGAGTTCTACTGTCAACGCGGACGCACCTTTTTTCCTAGGGATCACCGGAAATGACGTCACAATGACGGAGTTTAAAATCTTTTCCTTTGGAAATTCTTTTTCAAATGTATATATTAAAGACAGTAAAAAGTTTGAATTAAACATTTTTTTTGAAAATAGACCTTTCTTCCCCGAAAAAGACCTTGTAACCCCTTAAATCAGAACTTTTTCATGGCTCAAACAATAGATATCTAAGCAAGCTATTTAAACTGATATCGAAAGCCGATAGAAATGGATAAAAGGCCCAAAGTGGTTCTGAAAGCGAGTTCTGCTCATATTTTTCCGAATGGATCGATCAGATATTACTTATGACTACAAATGATGATTTAAATATAAATTTGTTAACAAAAAATACTTACGAAACAAGGATAAACGAAATATTAACAAATAATAACGTAAGTTGACTTCGTTATAACCGTTTCTGAAAAGAAAGTCTGGGCTGACACAGTCCCAGACCTGAAAATCAGTGACCATGAATCTATTTATTTTTATAAATGTTCCTACAAAAAAAAGTGAAATGCCTAATAATATAAATTGCATGGATGTTTTCATATATAAAAAAAACAGAACTCAAGGCTATAATTCGGGAAAAATGCCTAAACCTCAATACTCATAGTGATTTATATGAGCTATCAGAGGGTTTGCTAAAAGTACTTAGCGATTCCATCGGTGAACTTACTGTAAAAAAAGGGTATATTTTCGTGCCATAATAAGTGGTTTACTCATGAGCTTGAGTTACTCAAAAAACATAAAGTGAGGTGCTACAACAAATCAATTCGATTTAATATCCCAGAGGACTGGAATGAATATATAGGGCCGGAAAATAACTTTTTTTTTTTTGAAACAGGGCGCAAAACATCGAGTGTAGCTTCGGCTGTGTGGCACGTAGCGCCGTCCTGTTGAAACCAAATGTTGCCAATATCCTCCTCTTCAATTTTTGTGAACAAAAATTCGTTCAACATGGCCCGATAACGATCGCCATTGACTGTAACGGCCACTCCTTGCTCATTTAAAAAAAAAAAATAAAAATGGCCCAATTATGCCGCAATATTTCCCAGCGTTGTTCAAGGGCATACACAACCATATTCGTTCAGCGGAAGGATAAAACTAATTATCTATCAAATCAGACATGAGCTTAGTGTTGCCATTCGCGAAATAAGCACTATTTGAAAAAAAAAAAACGTTAGATGGCGGACCATATAGAAGATTAAGACACCTGTACAAATATAACTTACAAGTTGCGAAGAAAAATTATATGTGCAATAAAATTGATAAATGCTCTAGTCAGAAGGATATGTGGTCAGCTATTAAAATGTTAGTGTTAAAGAGGGAAAAATAAGATATAAATGAAGTGCAATTTTTGGACGGGAAAGAAAGTAATAAACAGATTATTGATAATAAGTTTAATATTTATTTTATAGACAGTAAAAATATTATAAGCAATCAGATTTTAGTCAATAATTCGAACTGCAATTATATTATCGAGCTACCTACAGTTGTCAAGTTAAAACAAATAAATATAAATGAATTATTAGTGATATGCAAACAACTTAATAAAAGACGTGATGCTATGAACTTAAATATTAAAATGGTGTTAGATTGCTATGATATATTAGGTGCATTACTTATAAAAAATATAAACAAATCATTTACTCAAGGTGTGTTTCCTCGAAATCTAAAGGAGTCTATAATAATTCCAATTCCGAAGGAGAGTGGTACAACAAATTGTGATACATTTAGGCCCATAAATATGCTTCCGTTAATTGAAAAAAATCATCGAAAAAGCCGCGTACGACCAATTTTATAAATACGTGATAAACAATAAACTCCTAGTGGAAAATCAATCGGGTTTTAGAACGGGTCATTCATGTGAAACGTCATTAAATTGGTTGATCATAACATTAAAAGAACAAAGGCATGTGAGAAACAAAATAATCGCAATTTTTTTTTGGACTTTAGAAGACCGTTTGAAACAATAGATCGTAAGCTGCTAGTAGAAAAATTGTATAGGGTCCGCCATTTAACGTTTTTTTTTTCAACTAGTGCTTATTTCGCGAATGGTAACACTTAGCTCATGTCTGATTTGACCGATAATTAGTTTTATCCTTCCGCTGAACGAATATGGTTGTGAATACGCTTGAACAACGCTGGGAAATATTGCGACATAGCGACATAGAGAAGATGCCGATTTTGCCAAAAAAATACATCTTTTTAGATGAAGCTCATTTTGATCTTGTCGGGTATGTAAACAAGCAAAATTGTCGCATTTGTGGCACAGAAAACCCGCACGCATACATTGAAAAGCCGATATACCCAAAACGAGTCACTGTTTGGTGCGGATTTTGGTCCAGAGGCATAATTGGGCCATATTTCTTCGAAAATGAGCAAGGAGTGGCCGTTACAGTCAATGGCGATCGTTATCGGGCCATGTTGAACGAATTTTTGTTCACAAAAATTGAAGAGGAGGATATTGGCAACATTTTGTTTCAACAGGACGGCGCTACGTGCCACACAGCCGAAGCTACACTCGATGTTTTGCGCCCTGTTTTTGAAGATCGCATTATCAGCCGCAGAGCTGATGTCGTTTGGCCACCGCGGAGCTGCGATTTGACACCGTTGGACTATTATTTGTGGGGTGCCGTAAAAGATAAGTGTTACGCCGACATGCCAGAGACAATTGACGCTTTAAAGGACAATATTCGTGAAGCCATTGGTGAAATACAGCTGCACACAATCGATAATGTGCTTAAAAATCGGACTGATCGTGTAGGCTACTGCATGGCCAGCCGAGGCAGCCACTTGAATGAAATTATTTTCCATTACTAACCGGAAGGATTGTACTTTCAAATTAAAAAAGAAATTTGAGAAAATATTTAGTACTTTTTTTTATAGCTTTTTAAAAAAAAAAAAAAGTTATTTGGCGGACCCTATATAAATATGGTGTAAAAAATATAGAACTTAAATGGTTTAAATCATACTTAAGTAAGAGAAGCCAGCAAACTAAGATAAAACATGTATATCAGATAGCCAACAAACAACTTTTGGTGTTCCACAGGGCACCATTCTTGGTCCCCTTCTGTTTTTAATTTATAAAATTGATATAAGCAAAGTTATGAAATACAGCAAAACTTCTTTGTTCGCCGATGATGCTCTTATGTTCGTGTACGGTTAAGACATCGATGTAATACGGGACAAAATAAATAGTGATTCAAACGATCTTTGTACATGACTAAGTGTTAATAAACTAAAACTTAATATTAATAAATCAAAGTGCATGGTAATAAACGATGAAGTAAATGTAATCTTGATAACAACCAATGAACTGATCGAGCAAGTCCAAGAAGTAAAGTATCTCGGGGTGGTATTGGACAATGAACTAAATTTTAACAGTATTAAGCAGAGAATAACCTATAATGCAGTATTATTTGTATTTAAAATAAAGTTTAAAATGGTTCCTAGTTGCCTGTATTCGAATTTACAATATATTCAAGATATTTTAAATTGCAATTCTATGGAGACCAAAGAACTGAAAATATGCTTATGTATAAAGGACTCAAACTATTCAATGAATTACCTAATGAAATTAAAAATGAGTCAGTCTTAAGAAGATTAAAACAATAACTTTCTAATTATGTAAGATCTCATATTTAAATTATTATTTTTTATTATATCATATTAACTTTAAATAATAATAATAATTTTAACAATAGTATTATATGCTAAATAAACAAACATACACATACAAATCTAGTGTTAGTCGATAACAGTGTAAGGCAAGCACAACCAATGACTGTATCCAGTCATAAAGAAGCAATTGTATGTGGAAATCATAAAAAAAAAATCCCAAGGAAACACATCCACTTTAAAAATCGTGTTCTCCCGTTTTGCTCACACAGCCCATTCACACAACGCCACGAGGTAGGTACTAGATACTAACCTACCATAACAATAGAACGTGCCAAGAAGTAATAAAATAATTTTTTATCCGATCCCATAGAGAACGACATTTTAACCTGCTCTCATTTCCAACACATCTGTCTCTGTTAATAAAAAAAAAAGAGCAAAACTTGTTGCTGCAGCACACAGATTTATAAATCCGTCCACGTAAAATTTAAGGAATTATTCTTAAGATCTCCTCGGGGTAAATACATCTGATCCCTAACTAAGTTTATAAATCAATTTGTGTTCAAATCAATTATTCAAAACTCGGTTGTCGGAACTTTTAAATGCTCTCGAAATCATTTTACAAACTTTAATCGAGTACGAAGGAATTGCAAAAACAAAACAAAAACAAAACAAAAAAAAAACCCCTGTCCAGGCACTTCATGACAAAACTTTGTCACTCAATAATGGATAAAAATGAACACGTGTTAGGACACTTAAAAATAAAAGCCCAAATCAAGTAAAATTTGCCAATATTATCGTACCGAAGACGAGAGCAGCCAAAAAGTTTTCCAATTAAAATGTCCTTGTCCTTGTCCTCGTGCTCGTCCTTGTCAGCCCTATCATGAGATAGATACACCCAGGCACAGCACGAGTGTCAAGCAATATTTTTGTGACATTTCCGAGAAACAATGTCAAAGTTCACTCTTCTTAACACTATGTATGGTGTGCTGGTGGTACTGGATTAGTTTTATGTAATCACTTCCTTCCGCATTCCACTGGAAACCGAAACTGTGACACCGAAACTGAAACTGAAACCCTCGCACAAAACTAGGCCAGACAAATTCGAAATTATAAATTTTCAAGTGCGAGCGAGTTTGAAGTATCGAACCATAGCATACCATCATAGCCATCATCTCGTCATGGTGTCATTATCAGCTTTAAAAAATTACATGTCAGATCAGTGTGTAGGTTAGGCGTTCTGTTAAGTAGGCGACAGGTGTCTTCAACGACGATACAACGATACTACAAACGCCTTCAACGATTTTCTTGTTCATTAAAAATTTAAACCTTTTCATAAATTAATTAAAACTAGCAGACCCACATACGGATATTGAGTGTGTGTGTTTGTGTGGTTGTGTGGTTGACCTCCCCATCCACGCCTACTATAAAATATGGTTTTCAATTGGAAAATCCATAAATGGCGCGCTCGTTCTGTGGGGAAAGAGGAGAAATTCACACCATAACTTGCGATTTTGGTGACTGTGTCAGCTAATGGTTAATGCTCTGTACCTACATATAGTTTGAGTGTTGTGCCGGGGTGTGGGTTGGCGGAACACAGCTATGATTATGATTTGGATCGAACAGTGTGGTGAGGAAGATTGCCAACAGGTGACGCTTATAGTCTCGAAGACTATTTTATGATTTAGTGTAGACATTTTTGGGCATGAAAATTTAAAAACAATTTTGGACCAAATGCTGTCGAGTTGTCAAAAGAGAGCAGGTGTTGGTTATCGTACAATTTTGGAATGAATCTGGATGCGTGAAATAAAAATGGAAAGAATAGAAATACAGTCCGCTTGGGGCGAACAGTATAAGGGGTGTTACAAACTATGTTTGGACTAGTGTGCGAGGAGGGTGAATGGAGGAGAAGATACAACCGCGAACTCTATGAGTACCAAGATGTGGATGTAGTCCGAAAAGCCAAAACTCGTCGACTACATTGGCTCGGCCACATCGAGCGAATGGACAACAACGCTCCAGTCAATAGGATCTTCGAATCCCAGCCCCCAGGTTCGAGACGACAAGAAAAACCGAACCTCCGTTTTAAAGACCAAGCCATCGCGGATACCAGAGCGCTTGATCTGGAAACTGTAAGCAGCGTGCTCGAGATCGCAGAGGGTGGAAGGCTGCCGTATCTCAGGCAGGTACTCTTCACGGGTCGGGAGCCCGTTAAGTAAGTAAGTAAGTTACAAACAATGTGTCAAAATTTATATACCCGTAGGAAGAATAGATTTCGTAATAGTATTTAGATGTTCAATGAACATAAATGTAGTTTGGACATTCTTAAACAAAGACCAACGACAAAGTTATGGAAGTGAGTAAAAAGGACATAACATCTCAAAAGCAGAGATAAAACCGGCCTTAGATGTAGGCTTCTCAATAGTTTCTCGAGATTGAAATGCACTGATGGTCCAAGAGAATGGTCCAATGGGAATGAAAGGGGGCCAATCTTGGAAATAGCCATCTCTTCCCCTCCTGATAAGTATAAATAACAGGAAATAAATAATAAATAACAATAATAATAAAAGTAGCGAAAGGCTACAGTCCGCTTTTAGTAAACAGTATGATACCCTGACCATTTCCATATATGCGCCAAAGATGGCATATATGGAAATGGAAATTTATACAAAATATTTTTTAAAAAAACGCCTCCAAAAAGTAGGCGTGGCTAAAAACTTTGTATGGGTGATATACTATAAAAAATATTCAGTAAATTGATGAAATCAACATAAAATCAAGTTAAAAAAAAGCCCACAAAAGTAGGCGTGGCAAACAACTTTATATGGCAAACTTGTGAAGGAGTTCAGTGTATATATAATTTTTTAAGGTTCTTACCCTTCATCTCTTCGACTACAGCTATTTAAATATTTTTGAACACTTCAAAGTATACATATGTATGTTCCAAATTTTAGCTTCCTTGCATAAATTTAAAGGCTACAAAAGTTGACACGGACGGATGGACTGCCATTGTCAAATCGTCATAGGTTGTGGTCCTAATCATAAACATATATACTTTTAGGGTTCTGCGGCGAATATTAAGGTGTGTAACAAACTATGTCTCAGAATTAATAGAAAATAAGGTCTAATAAGAAATTTCCATTATTTTGAAAGTTTAGTTGCTAAAGGTGACAGCGGTATTGCAGGCAACTGCAGAGCGTTTGGTAATAATATGGAAGTGCCATTCACCGAATTCTGTAAAGGCTATGAGACGTTGAAGAAATGGAATCTTTAAGAAATCTTATTTGCAATTCAAGATGCGCTCTGCGGTTTCGTCTTCTTTAAGACAAAGTCGGCACTCCAGTGAGTCGACTGTTTTTAGTTTGTGGAGGCGATATCTTAATCTGTGGTGGCCTATTAGGTATCCAATAAGATGTTTTATATCATGCCTTGATAGATTAAGAATCTTCTTGGCATCGTTTCTGAATGGCGAAAATTCTCGGGTCCTATAATAGGGGGTCTCCGAGCTCTTTCTAGCCGATTCGTCAGCTTTCTCATTTCCCTCAATTCCCTGGAGTCTAGGAACCCACCAGATTTTGGTCTTGTTTCTGGTACTTAGTGACTGAAGGGTTTGAAAGCAGTGGAGTACTGATTTGGAGTCAATTATTGGCAAGCTATAAGCTTTTATAGCCGCGAATATATGGATGTTGGTGTCTTTAATACCTGAGGTGTAAATTAGGTTTGCCCATTCCTCAATGGCGCGGAGCTCCGCCTGAAATACACTGGGACTTTTCCCATGGGTATTGAGACATTTTTGGTTGGACCGTAGATACCAGACCCTACCCCAGAGTTCAATTTTGAACCATCCGCTGTGGAAACATTAGGCCGTTTTGGCAATTATGCTTCTCTGTTTGTTATTGAAAGTGGAGAAATCTTTTTTGTTGTTCTCTCCCTAAAGTAAGCCGATTGAAAGATACGGTGTTTTGGAAAAAAACTTCTTATAAAAAGCTCTTAATTCGGAGAATTACGTAGCGTTTTCGTTTGACAAACTTGATGCCTTCGACTTGAGAGAGTGGAAGCAGAGGACTATAATCGCATTATTTAATAAAAAAATAAAAAAAACGTGAACTAGTGGATCATGTGCGAACGTGCACTCACACTAATTGTCTAATGAAGAGAAGCTGCGAACCGCAAAGAAAATAAATTTAACGATCCCACCCCGATTGGACTAGTTACAGTCTGCAGATAGCGCCTAAGCGAATAAGAGTCCGTTCTATGGTGACCGTAAAAAGAAGAGGGGCATACGCATTCTTCCAGCTTTAGGAAACCGAAGAGTCTTACTATCGAAGTAATATCCGGACGTTAAACTAGAATGCCAAGCAACTGGCGGCTGGCTTCATGACCGGTCGGTTCGTCTATAAAAAAATCTGAAAAAAAAACAAGTCGACCAGGTCTGAGAGTCTACAAAGTAAAGCTCTTTCATTACGAAGGTGGATGTTTAGTTGAGAGAATGCTATAAATCATCAATCAAGTAAGGATGCTAGATGACTGGACTAGCAGCTAATTTTGTGCCCCGTCTAAAAGAAAGGCAATCGTAGAAGATCAATCGATGCATATCCCCGATAAATGTTGCTTATGAGATCCTATCAAACGTACCTTTCTGCAGCACCATAATCAGCACTTTAGACTAGGTTAGGTTGAAGTGGCAGTCGGATAGAGTTCCGATTCACTTAGACCTATGTAAGGTCTATTATGATACCACGGGGATCTGAAGCTCCTGCCAACTCGTTGAACCATTTTGAGCTGCTTAAAAAGCGTGAGAGACATTTTAGGTCGGTCGAGTTTACATCGTTAAGATCATTGTAGAAATAAGCTCTTAGGTGGCTATTTCGTTTCCGGAAGAAAGCTGGGCATGCGCAAAGAAGGTATAGAGTTGTTTCCGTTTAAAAAGGCGGCAAGCCTTGTTGCATGCCTGCCTGCCTATCAGACAGTGCTCAGTGATGATACCAATTGTAGCGATCTATTGTGCGGTCTATTTAAGGTAATCAAATTCTTAGAGCGTCTTAGATCTCATTAAGTTTGGCGTGTTCGTCAGCTTTGTAGTTACCCGGAATATCTCTATTCCCCGGCCCCCAGCACAGGTGAATCTTGAACTGCTCAGCAATCTTCTTTAGAGATGATCGGCAATCTATAGGGCTACTTAAGGGCTGTTAGAGATAGAATACAGATACTTGATGGCCGCCTATCTATGCGAAAAGACTGAAATAGCCTTTACGGATACGGCGTTAATCTTTACCTAAGTACAAGACTTTCTTGATCGCCTTAATTTCTGCCATAAAATCACACGTACATAGGCTACTTTTTAACCTTAAGGAAAGTTCAAATTCGTGGCACATTATCTCTTCCTCAACTTTAAAACCGCTCAACATGGCGATGACCGAATTCGCGAGAAAAAAACACGCGGTGCAATTTAGGCAGCTACTCCCCTGGGTTCTTCAATATTGGTCTTGAGCAGGTTGAGCGCTGAGCACGTATCAATGGGGACGGAGAAAGAACTATATTCTATCAACAAATAAATAGATTTAAACCCGGTACCTTGACAAAAGGCAACTTCGAGGACCACTGCTTAGTTGCCAATTAAGTGGCGATCCCGTAATAAATTATCAGAAAGCCGCTGCTAATTAATTAGGCTAAGCAAATAAGTTCAAAACTCCTAACTCTAAGGACTAAGAACCCTTATACTGCCATTAGTTTGCCAGGATAGAAAATGAAGGAGAAGATACAATCGCTAACTCCGCAAGCTTTTGAAGAAACTAAAACACGTCGGCTACATACGATCGGCCACATTGAGTGAATGGAAAATAATCCCCCAGGCAAGAGAATCTTCGAAACCCATAGTACCCAGGTTCGAGACGTTAGCGAGTTAAGCTTGTCCGTTCAGTAAAGTAAAATAAGTCAATAGCAAGGAAGCTTTGGCTAGAGTATGATTAAAGAGGAATGACCAATTTTAGTTGGCACAACAGAACAGAGCAAGCAGCGATGACGAAAGCAGGCTAGAGTCACTTAAAAAGCAGACCACTTGGAAGTAACTATACTCACTGCCCAATCTTTACAAATTTCCGAGGGTTGTTCAGATGCCCGGAGAGGCACTACAAAGAGGACAACGCGGCTAATATAAAAGGGAGGGAAATAACATTCGTGGGACGAAGTAGAGGTTGTTCCACTTCACCAACACAATAACCTTAACTTACCCTTACATAGTACAAAGTATGCATGATCATGAATCATCATGAATATAGGACATTACATGTCACCTTGTCAAGCATATGGCATGTTTGAAATGTAGTGTCCGCCTAGCTTTAATAATGTCCCCAAAATCATCCATTCGAAAGGAATGAATGTCTTTCAATGCGCAAAGAATACAAAGCAAACTTCCAGCAACACTTTACTTAACATTCAACAGTTCGCGTTCTTTCAATCGACAGAACGTTAATTCCATGACACGCAGACGTAATTTAAACAACCCAGCGTCAGCAGCAACAATTAAAGTCGAAAGACTGCTAAAAATTGTATTTAATTTTCACATCAAAGTCTGCCAAGCTAGAGAAACAGCCAGACATGCCAAAATGAAACTCCCACGGGAAGAATAACACAAATGAACACATAAGTGACAAAGATACTCGTCGTAGTATGTCGTTCGTTGGTCATGAGGAGTGAATTCCACTCGCACCATCGCATCGCATCGCTTCAACATGATATCATCCTTTGTATGCATCTACATACATATGTGTTCCGGAATTTCCTTGAAAATTACCATTGAATGGAAATTTCTTCTCTCTGCAGGAGGAACATTCGTTTAAGACATCAACAACAGCCAACACCACATAATCCATGGCTATGTCTATATTGGATTCAAGCACGTGTCGAATAAAATATCAAGAATCAAATCGGTCGTATAATAGATATACAAAGGAATGAATCTATTTTCATTCCTCTCTGGATGGTGAAGTTGATGGTGATGGTGGTGGTGGTCTATATATTGATTCCAGTATCGTGACAGTATGATATTCCCTACAACACGACTACACCCATCGTCAGTCGTGTAGGAAAATGTTATTTTTGGCGGCGCGATATTACTCACCGAGAATGCACACAGAGTTATCTAGGAATACGTTTCCTCTTTTTTTATTTTTTTATTCTGGAAGATAACTGAACCAGTCGTATATTTATTTTTAATATCAGGCGCCAACGGAAACGCAACGCGGCGGCAATTGCTGACTAATTGACAATCATTCGGGAGGTTAGTATTTTATCAAACAAAAAAATTTATTGTCACTAATTCTCGTTGATAGCGGGGAGTAAATTTTATTGCGCGATAAAGAACTGCAAATGGGGAAATTATTTACTCAACTGGATTAGTTTTTACCGCATGTACGAGTACGTGGCTTTATTTTTATTTTTCAAGTTTACTTAAACGAAATTTGGTTTTTGGGGGGCTTTTAGATCTTATAGGAACTATTCTAACGTCGTCAGTGAGAATCGCAAAAAAATTATTCACCAATGAGCATAAGCAGATAGATAGATAGAAGTTTTTGATGTGAATCTGTGAAATCATAACAATGCGACGCAGTAAGGCATGAGACGATGCGGTAATTGCATAAAATCACGTTGAATGCGTCTCAAGTTTTGTTTGGCTTTTTTCCGGCTCGATGACATAACTTGAGCACTGAGATGCTTACAGATTTATACCGCACGTGAGAAAAAAAAACGACAGTAATGGATGGGTAAGTGGTAATTAGCATTGACATTAGCTGGTAGCAATATTTTCACATGACATTGTTATTTTATTTTACGACTGCCTTAGAAGTGCAGCCAACTTTTAATAGAGGGTAATTTAAGAAAACAAATACGTGGAGCTAATTTGTTGCATGTGACGGTCAATGAGATTGGTGTTTGCTTAGAATGTGTTTGTTTTAAACTCCTTAAAAATCATACACAGCCCCTCGATTCAACGGACCTCATGCCCGACCATAAGTGAAAGTAAACTTTCATCGACGATTCTATATCACCATACCCGATCGCTCGGTGTGGGAAACTGGAGGCCCTAGGCTAAACAGATCCCACTCATTCTGGTACATGGATGGATCAAAAATGTCAACGGGTGTGGGAGCAGGCATCAGCGGACCCAACTGCAAACTGGCAGTTCCCCTAGGACACACAACATCAATCTTCTAAGCGGAAGATCATCATAAGAACGGACATTAACATACTCTCAGACAGTCAAGCAGCACTCAAAGCTCTTAGCTCCCAACTTGTCTGGAACTGTCTAACCATTCTAAAACAACTAACGTCCCACAACAGAGTGAGTCTTTGTTGGGTCCTAGGACACGAAGGAACTCTTGGCAATGAAGAGGGCTGTGAGCTAGCACGAAAAGGCTCTGCGACGTGCTTTACCGGCCAAGAGCCCTGCTGTGGACTACCCACCAGTAATATAAAAGTTGAACTCAATACTTGGGAACACCAAATGCATACATCCAAGGATTACGCCACGCTAAAAAATTTGTTGGTCTCGCCAACAAAAAACGAGCTCTTCAGATCCTCTCTATGAGCAAACAAACTATAACAACCAGAAACGGCAGAACACATCCTCTGCGAATGCCCTGCAATTATCCAAAAGAGGCTCAAATACTTCAAAGAAGGACTTACAAATACTTCAGGATATTGCCAAATCATCGACCTCAACAATCGTAAGGGTCATCAGAGACCTGGGATTGTCGCCAGACCAAATAAATTACTAACTTCATAGGGTGCACAAAAGATCTATCCTGGTCGCAGTGCTAAACAGCCCTACTCTTGAAAAAAAAAAAAGTGTGTTTGTTTTGGTGAATAATGGAATTGTATTTTTCTATGAGCCCCGCACTGGGCGCCATTTAAGTGAATACGTATTCGCTTTGAAGTCCACTGAGTGGTTAAGGAACTTGAAAACTACAATAGGAAGAACGTTTAAGACATTTTCTTGTTGGAAACACATTTCGACTGATATAAAGACATTGTCGAGCGCTCAGCCCCGCACTGGGCGCCATTGAAGTAATTTCTTATTCGCTGTGAAGTCCACTGAGTGATTAAGGAACTCGAAAACCACAACAGAGAGAACGTTTAAGATATTTGACGGAAATGTCGATGTTGTAGAGCTCTGGCTACAGATCTATACCTAATACCATTGACGGTAACGGTGTCTCCTTCCTCATATCGACCAAACAGTCAACCTTTATGGATGCTGGGTCGAACACTTGGCCCCAAGGGCGAACATTTTGCTTGCTGACATAGCCGGTTAGCTGCAAATGGTTTTGCCTCGTCCTCGTCCCAGCCCAGCGCTCAATTAGCGAACTCAGGACGTTGTCTATGGTCGTCCGTTCTTAATTCTGGCGTTAGCCCAATATTCAGATGAAGGCCCAAATCCAACCGAAAAATAAGCCGGGTTCACTCTCTCACCAAATTCAAGTGATTGATTATCAATAATTTTCGCAGCGTGAAATGATGCTCGATGAAATGGCACCCCTTATAGCTGGATGTCAGTGGTAACTGATCCATGGGCAAAAGAACCAGCATCTTTCAAGCAGATATATGCGCCATAGAAAGATGTTTTCGAATCAATCTCGAAAAGAGTTACAGAAACTATAACATAGATAGTCAAGCAGCTTTTAAAGAACTGAACTCCCTTGTCGTTAAACCCAAACTTGTATGGAAATGCCTGCAAACTCTCAACAAATTGGACAAGGAAAATAGATTATCTGTCTGCTGGATACCAGGCCATGTGGGCATTATCGGTATCGAGGCGGCGGACTCACTAGCGAGAAAAGGGGCAGCAGCACCCTTCATATGACCTGAACCATTCTGCGGGTTAGGGAAACACACCCTTCGCGAGGAATTCAGGAAATTGGAAAAGAAGATTAGCACTAGAAACTTTCGGGATCTCCAAGCTCTGAGACAAGTCAAAACAAATTATTAGGAGATTATAATCTCAAAAGATTTAAAGCATGCATCAGTCTTAGCAAAAATAAAGTAAGTATTCTAACTGTTTTCCTAACGGGGCATTGTAAACTCAGGGAACACCTAAGGAAGATAGGGATATCAGATGAAGGTCTCTGCAGATTCTGCAATGGGTCCACGGAAACTCCAGAACACACACTGGAATCCTGCGGGTAGCTGACACAAAATGGGTTTAAATATTTGGGAAAACACCAAATTCAAGAAAAGGATTCACCAACCACAGATCCACTGATTCATATATGAAACTGGACAGGATGATGTGCTCTAAGTAGGTCTTCATTGCCAAGTCTAAAGACAGAGTATAAACACTCCAACATAATTCCTGGAGAAGTAAGGTGTGAATGGGAGCAAACCTCTCCAAGGGATAAGTAGAGGGCACAATAGACCACAAGGTGGCAGTGAACTACACCCTATATATTATATTTACAGCTGGTTATCATTGGTGAACTTAGACAGCTGCTGAAAAATATAACAATTGGAAAAACTATAATTGCGATCTGGTCACCCTACACTTTAGATCCGAAGCTCGTTTTCTTCTTTTCGGTGCAGGGTATTCAACAACAAATAATCTTGTGAACTCATCCGCTAACTGAATACTGACTAGGGAGACAGAGTAAGGTTTTTTTTGCTTGTAAGAATAGTAAGACCAGGTTATAGTTTAGTCTTTGTCTAAGCGAGGGCAGTACCTAGTGGTCACCAATTAAGTTTGAGTTTTATAATTAACAGCATTTGTAGAGTATCTATGTGGACTATTCAAGCCGCAGTCACCACTCTTACGTCATTTTAATATCATTTAGAATAGGACACACCGCAATACATAAATCGTCCCTCTCTTCACGGTTTCAGAGATTGCAAAGCCAAGCCCGAAGTTTAAGTTGATTAATTCGCTTCTTTATATAACAATATTTCTTATCTTCTCAGTTTCGTTTTCATGAAGAAAGTAAGTGTTACTAATAACATTATAGTTGACCTTACCATAATGCATCCTTTGCAGTGACAATTTAGCTCCGTCACTAGGATTAAAAATATAAGACACATCCGCAGCGATTAGCCAGTTCTTGCCATTTTTTGATGCAATGCACATTTTTTCCTAGCATATGCTTCACGACAACTTTAGGCAGGCTTTCCTCTTCCAATTCCATGACTCTAACTACATAGATAGGTAGGTTGGTGACTTCACCCACGGCTCACTTAGACCATCAATTGGGTCCATTGTGTCCATGTGGGTACCTTTCCTCGAACTTCAAACACCTGGAAATATACTAAGAAAACACCCGCTGGTATGTGCTCAAAGTAATGCTCTCTTAGAACCAACGCGATTTGTACACAAATCTGAGAAGATCTTTTAGCTCGACTTTACCCACATCCTCCAGCTCAACATACCGACTGCCAAGGGTCGTAAGCCTTATGCTATTTAAGGTTGGGCATTCGCATAGCAGGTGACGAACAGGCTCTATTTCTTCAACGTCCCTCTAGCTTCTGCAAAAGTCATTGTGCATTATGCCCAGCCGTTCCGCATGTAGACCCACAGCGTAGTGCACCGTGAGGACTCCCGCTAACACACGGATATCCTTACGGTTTAACCCGATCATGAATTTTGATCTCGTTTTGTTGACAGCTGACCTTAGCTCTTTTGTATGCCTGCACGTATCGAGTTGTGTCCAACGGAGGTTAGTTCTACTCAAGGACTCTTTGTCGATTTTACGTGCGATGGTGATAAGCGGTGTTCTTACTGATTCAAGTGCCAGTGATGCATTCATTTCTGACCCTTATCTTGCAAGCTTGTCCGTTTCCTCGTTTCCCGGGATATCAGTGTGCCCTGGCACCCAGCACAGGGTTACTGTGTTGACAGCTGATAACCCCATCTAACGACTTCCTGCATTGGCTCACAGCCCTTAACTTTAGCATATCTGATTTCATGGCTTTTATAGCCGCTTTACTGTTAAAGTAGATGGTAGATGGTGATCGTCAGTTCTGCTACAGCCTGGATAATGGCAGCTATCTCCGCCTGAAAAACACTATTGTCGTTTATTCTGAAAGATTTGCTTAATCCTAGGGATTCACAGAAGATGCCTGAGCCTGTGCTGATATCCATTTTGGAACCGTCAGTGTAGATGGCGATCTCTTCCTTTTTTGTAACTACATTCTCATCCCATTCACTTCTTTGCGGTATTCTGTTATTGAATCCCCTGATGAAGGTGAATGTCGAGGGTAGGAACTCTGTTTCTGGTGTGATTACAGTGGCGCACTATTTGAGTTCTGCAGAGGCGTGTCCGTAAGGTCTCCGGGATCAGAGCCCGTACTCTCTAAGTCTGACGGCGGTTTTAGCCGTCTTGCTGCTACAGTGAATGTCCAATGGCATGAGATCGACTAATATCTCATCAGCACTACAGTGGGCGTCGTCCTTTTTTCTAGGGCTTTCCACCAAACAACTGCACCATATGTCAGGATGTGTCTTACAACCGTTGTGTACAACCAGTGTACGAGGTGTGGTTTAAGCCTCCATTTGCTGCCGAATGTTTTGCGACAGGCATATAATGAAACGTACGCCCGTTGAACGCGGTCGTCAAAATTCTCTCTCCAGTTAAGTTTGGAGTCTAAGATAACGCCCAGGTATGCGGAACTGGACATCTTTAGATCACCCCCCCCCCCCCCCCCCATCTTTGGTGCATGTTGGAATGATTCTTTTCCTAGTAAACAGCAAGACTTCTGCCTTGGAGGGATTTACTCCCAGCCCTCGGTCCACGAGCCGAGAAAATCTTTAACGTGGTGAACATCCTGTTTCCAGAACAATCATATAGTTACGGGTATTGTTGGGTAGCCTAAAGATACGTTATATGTAGTGACGTTGGAACTTTTCAACGATTTCATAGTTACCATATCCCCATACTTGTGCCGCATATAGAAGAATTTAATTTGGATGCAAGTACCCCAGACTGAATTAATGGCTCGTTTTGCTTCTGCTAGTTAGTACTCTCAGACAACTTCAATGGGGTTGGTGGACCTACTTTTCGTTTCTCGAGAATCGTCATCCCGCGCTTCAAAACCATATTTTTTTGTCAAATTCCAAGTTTTGCAAAACATTTCGAGTCTGTATCCACAAATGTATGCCAATTGTAACCCCATTGATTTCCATCACCAGAAAGTCTCATTCTTAGTCTTGTAGTTCAGTTACGTCTTTATGTCAAACCCATACCTCCGTGCAGATACGTTGTATCCGTCTAATTGTCAATTCTACTTCAATTGTCATGAGGCAAAAATAGATATCTTTATTTATGCGAATTTAAAATGCAATCATATTTTCATAATCTCCAAAGGTACACACAATATTCGCAAAGGCTGTCTTTTTTGACTCAGCGCCGCCACATCCATCAACAGTTGTTGTTTCTATATAAATTAAACGTCGTCACGTCACGGTGTGTGCAGTCCGCTCCAGATACTAGGAATCAGATTCTCTTTTCTTTTCTTTTTTCAATTTGCATTTTTAACTATTACGTGAGCGCCATAAATGCACTTTAATATTCATCTCAGTGAGCTGAACGAGTAGCTATCTCATGACATATCTATCGCAAACTTGATTGCTAGACTGTCTGTCAGTCACAGCGTTTTTAGTGGTCCGGCTTCTCTCTTTAGCGAAATGAAATAAACAAAATGTATGTATGTTTACCGACCAAACGATAAATGTCGATGTTATTATTTTTTCATTTGTTTTCTCAAACGAACAAACGGATGCGTTACTCAAAAAGTAATTATACATTCTTAGAATGACCTATACAATGTTGCCACGAGATTGCCATTTGCTACCCTCTTCTTGCAAAGAAAACACTCAGTCGAGATTTGTTTGTCTATGAAATAGAAATGTGAGGCGTTTTTTGTTTTTGTTTTGAAAAACATTTCAAGGGGTAAATTGGAATAATGAAATAATTGTGCACAAGGAAGCAATTATTCAATGTAATGAAATTCCCGAAGAAGGGAGTATTCTTCCAAGATTGTCCTTGAAGTGTGTAGATGGTTTGTAGAGAGGTAATATTTGAAGGCAGGAAAACCAGAAAAGTGGAACAGTAAACGTTTAGCATATATGAAAGGACTGGGAGTTCAACAAAGCCCCGAAAAATTAAATTGAGAAAAAGGCTGACATTCAAAAAACATGAAGCCTATAGACGCCTTAACGCTTCACGATATAAAACTTTGGAACAGCATAAAGAGCAAGTTACCTCTCTTCACTTCCATTCTATCAGTTATCTTATGTTGTCTGCATTTAGTCTAAATAATTTTCAGCAGAATTAGGAATTTTCCGCCTTAAGCTCTTTGGGTGACATGTGCGCTGATGACGGACAGGTGCGAAATAGGATATCCTTTATATAATTCTAATAGTAACAGGCACGATATTCTTAAGAAAATATCGTTTCCCGTCTAAGCCTATATTAATTAAAGGGTTATCGAAAAGTTACCTGAACGACTGTAAGCAAAAAAGGCTTAGAAAAGATCGAAATAGCAAAGCGAAAAAATAAAATGAAACTAAATGTAAAATTCGCCGTAAAAATGAGAAACTTATCACAAAAAAAACGTCAAGACCGCAAACGTATGTAAGACTGAGATCTTTTAAGGAGAAATTCGTACTTACCTTTGTGGGCCGTAAACAAAATCAATACACTCAGTTAAAAGAAACCCTCGCCTTTTGTGTATAGAGTAATAAATTCGCAGTAGGCTATTGTTGTCTAGACTTAGACTTTAGTCATTTAGTTATAATATGTGTAGTCGAAGTGCGTTTGGTTAAAAAAAAAGTAAATAATGTAATATCTTGTGGAGTAAAAAAACTATATATATATGAGTCCTTCAACCACGGGTGGGGCATAGGGCGGCGACAAACATCATTCATCCTTCTCAATCTGCGGCCAGATACTTCAGCTGTGGCCAAGTTTTACGCTGTGTTGCTGCTTCGGCCAATACGGTTGATTTCCACGTTATTCGTTATTCCATTCGAAGGACTGCTTCGCGACATTGTCGTTTGGTCTCCTCAACGTGTGGCCAATCCAGCTCCGTTTTGCTGCCTAATTTCGACGACATTCAAAAGGTTTTGACCAGTTCACAATTCCTGGTTCTCCCTCGAAACATTAAAAAATATATCGAAGGCAGCGGTTTACATATGCCTGTAATCTAGGTAGAGACTTTTTAGGTTTCACAGGCATATATCAGTACGGATTTGACATTGTTTCTGAAGAGCCTTACCTTGGTGCGTAGGGAAATTTGACTGGAGTTCCATACTGAAGACAATATCCCAAAAGCGCAGTGGGCCTTACTTTTTCTGCTAGTAATATCCAGACCCATTCCTCCATAGGATGATACAAAACCGCCTAGATAGTTAAATTGTTTGACCTCCTCAATTGCCATCTGTTTCAGAATATTCGGCTGATGTGCTGAGCGGCCGGTGCGCATTATTTTAGTTTGGTTGCAATTGATGTTTAGACCAGCCATATCTGCTCGCTGTTGGTCTTTGCCGGAAAACAGATATCGACAATATAATCCAGGTGGCTTAGCCTCTTAAACGGTCTCAATTGCTTACCATGTCTCTCAGTTGTACCTACGATGGCAGTCAGAACATCGCTTATCGCTTACGAAAGCCCGCTTGAAGCCACTTGAGCGTATTTTCGATCCTGTCCTTTGTCTTTGGAATCTTAAAAATAGGGAGTAAAAAAGGGTGAGTTAAATCACTGAGAAATTTGCTTCATTTTTAACTTTCTCGTATACATGAGTATACTAAGGAGAAAGATATTGCGATAGTGCGGAAATTTCGAACTCCAACTGTGTTTGAGTATATTACGACTATAGAGAAGTCAAAAAAATTGGGTCCGCAAATGCCTTCCGTCGGTCTGTCTGTCTGTCTGTCCGGGCGCCGTATGGCGAAACGGTTCGACGGATTTGCTTCAAAGTTCGTATATAAGGTTTTTGGGGCATCTTTTTAGTTTTTGCTTTATCCTTTGAAATAACGGTAACTGCCCTACAATTTTTTTGATGAAAATCACTTATCACTAATTTTCTCGAAGATTGTTTCAAGGATTTCGGTAAAAAATACTCGGCATACTCAGTTTATGGAAAAAAATTGATTAACGGTAATTTATAAAACGGCCAATATACCGAAAACTAATATAGGGAACTTCACAAAAATTTACTGTTTGTTTTGTACTATAACTATATTGTACCATCACTAAATCTAAAGTCTGCAAGGATTATAGAAGAGGCAACTATATTACCTAGAATCGATATCCTGGTATAATTTATTCCATAATAATGATTTAATCACAATGTACGACACATTTGTGTCACTGCTAAAGGAGGCAACAGCTGTCTTTGTACCTAATAAGTTAATTAATATTAATTCCAGCCCTCCCTGGTTTAATAAAAGCCTTTCTCACTTAAAAAATAGGAAAACAAAACTTTCAAACAATACAAACAAAATAAAACTCACATTCACCTTAAGTCCCAGTACTTAAGATCCCAACAGGAATTTAATGTACTTAACAAATTTCTCTATCGCTCGTACATTGTTACTACTGAGAACAAATTGAAGTCCAATAGCAAATACTTTTGGTCCTTCATTAACTCTCAAAGAAACTCAAATAGGTTTCCTAGTCAAATGAGTTATCTGGAGTCGTCATCGGAAGATACCATTACTATATGCAATTTTTTCGCTGACTCTTTTAAATCAGTTTATTCTGATGTTGACAGTAATGCATTGACCAACGACGATTGCATTAAATCTATGGTCGATATTGGTAATCTGATAATAACTGAAGATGATGTTAAATGTGCCCTTGATAGTATTGAAAGTAGCAAATCCGACGGTCCTGACGGAATTGCACCAATACTTCCTAAAATGACTAGTAAGTCATTGTCGATCCCCTTTTTTATAATTTTTAATAAATCTAGTACCAGTGGTCTCTTTTTGAATACTTGGAAGATATCACATATAATACCAATCCACAAGTCGGGTTCTAAACAAAACGTCTGCAACTATAGACAAATCTGTAAAATCTCTTCGACACCAAAATTGTTTGAAAAGATTGTTTATAACACAATAACATTTCACTTAAAAATGTGATTTCATTAGAGCAAAATGGTTTTATCTCTGGTAGATCAACAGCTACAAATATGGCAATATTTTGCAATTATGTGATTAAAAACTTTGAGAGTAATTTGCAAACTGATGTAATTTTCACTGATTTTGCAAAAGCCTTTGACAAAGTTAATCATATTCTGCTTATTCGTAAATTATCTTCTTTGGGTTTTCACTCAACTTTATTAAGGTGGCTGGAATCATATCTCCTAAATCGAATTCAGTTTGTGAGAATTAATGATAGCTTCTCCAGGTCAATCAATGTTTCTTCAGGTGTACCCCAAGGCAGCCACCTTGGTCCCTTGCTGTTCTTGTTGTTTATTAATGATCTGCCATCTGTTATTAAACACTCCCAGTGTCTTTTGTTTGCAGATGACCTTAAATTATTTCGCCATGTAGAATCTTTATCTGATTCCTGTCTACTACAAGAAGATTTAACTGCAGTGTGCGGTGTGATAGAAATAAATTGCTTTTGAACTTTTCCAAATGTAGATCACATTATGTAGATGTACTACTCCTATTACTTCGAACTACATTATAAAAACATACTCACTCGAAAGGGTATACTCTAAAAAAGATTTAGGTATTCTATTAGATTCCCAGTTGAATTTCAGAGACCATATCGATCATATTGTTTGTAAAGCGAATTCAATGCTTGGATTCGTTAAACGAAATACTAAAGATTTTATTGACCCTTACACATTAAAAGCTCTATTTATATCTCTGGTTAGACCTCATTTAGAGTATTGCTGCATAATCTGGAATCCCTCTTTCAATATATATTCATCAAGAATCGAAAGAGTTCAGAGAAACTTCACAAGGTTCATGCTTTTTATATTGAATTGGCGTATTGAGACACCTTCATATAAATCTAGATGCTGCTTAATTAATTTAAGTTCTCTCGAATGTCGTCGTAAATATTTCTGGGCTATGTTCATTAGAGATCTGATTCATAATCAAATTCAGTGTCCTGCATTGCTTCGACTTCGAAGCTTTTTTAACTTCTCTGAAGTTAATCATAGAAGATATTACGCTCATAATGAACCTATAGCTCGCTGCATTAATGTGTCTAACTCTATAATTGCTTTATCTGATATTGACTTTTACTTAAGTTGCTCTAGAGATTGTTTTAAGACTATACTCATATGCGATTTTCTTAAATTTTAAAATAAATTCGATTTCTCAAAAACGGCTCTAACGATTTTAATAATTTATTTTGAACAATTATGTTAGAAGTGTCCAATATGCGAAATTACATTGAAATCGTGGGTGCCGTTTTTGAGAAAATATAATTTTTTAAAACCAAAAAGTGAGTTAAATAAATTTGTTTTTTGATCAAATGGTCATGCACCGAGAAAGTTTCGTATGATGTCTTTATTTATACAGATTTATCTAATAAATATATTATTTAGATTATTTAAATATTTGCTAAGACGATGGATATTTGTTTAATAGAGCATTTATGTTTTATTCTAAATGTTTCAAGAAAGGGAGAACCCATGTGCGTCTAGTTCTATTTTTAAGGGTTGTAGCCCTAAGTGTGAATGGAGTGAGAGATTCCAATCATCTGACTGAGAATATCGGGTGCGGTGTTTCCTCCCTATTGTTGGCCGTGGGTGGTTACTGCCTTCCTGCTACACATTCTGTCGGCTCACTGGATTTCCGCTTGCCTGACACTTATCCTCCCACACGAAGATGTGCCAATTCCTGCTTCGTGTCGTGCGTACGCATTGTAGCAACACTCATGTATATTATGTCGATCATTACCGTTTAATGATTTAATATTTAATATTTATCCGGGTTTGACTAAATAAGCCAACACGTGCTCACGTGTGTTTTTATTTTTGTATTTTCAGTTGATGCTGATGGACCCAGCCAATCTATGCTCAGAGGTGATTTATATATATTTTTATTTTAAATAATTCTTAATAATTATGTAATTTAAAATAATATATAAAAAATAAGTCCGGTCTATTTTGTCTATCTTCTATACTTAAGCAGAACCATCATTCCAGCGAACCAACAAAACGATGTTTTTCTCTAGAATTTTTGCCAGGCTAAAAGTAAAAGGTAAGCTTTCGTGTAGATATGGCAAATGGGATTGGACATAGTTTGTCCAATTCCAAGTGAAATTTTCGCCTAGGTTTCTTATGAACATTTACTTCTTTTTCCGCACATAAAAGAGTCTGACAAAGATTATTTGTTATAAATTTTATGTGATCAGAGCAAGACTAATCTCGATCAGATTCGAGTAGATTTACAGTAGTAGTAGTAAAGGGTCTGCCAAATAACTTTTTTTTTTTTTTGAAAATGCTATAAAAAAAAACTACTGAATATTTTCTCAAATTTCTTTTTTTATTTGAAAGTACAATCCTTCCGGTTAATAATGGAAAATCATCACGATCGGCCCAATTTTTAAGCATATTATCGATTGTGTGCAGCTGTATTTCACCAATGGCTTCACGAATATTGTCCTTTAAAGCGTCCATTGTCTCTGGCATGTCGGCGTAACACTTATCTTTTACGGCACCCCAAAAATAATAGTACAACGGTGTCAAATCGCAGCTCCGCGGTGGCCAAACGACATCAGCTCTGCGGCTGATAATGCGATCTTCAAAAACAGGGCGCAGAATATTTAGTGTAGCTCCGGCTGTGTGGCACGTAGCGCCGTCCTGTTGAAACCAAATGTTGCCAATATCCTCCTCTTCAATTTTTGTGAACAAAAATTTGTTCAACATGGCCCGATAACGATCGCCATTGACTGTAACGGCCACTCCTTGCTCATTTTCGAAGAAAAATGGCCCAATTATGCCGCAATATTTCCCAGCGTTGTTCAAGCGTATACATAACCATATTCATTCAACGGAAGGATAAAACTAATTATCTGTCAAATCAGACATGAGCTAAGTGTTACCATTCGCGAAATAAGTACTAGTTGAAAAAAAAACGTTAGATGGCGGACCCTTTAGTATATTGGTCGTACAAAGATCAAGAATAAAAATATCGTCGGCTGAGCGCAACGCAAATATGTATGTATATTTTTGTATTGCGTAAACTATATCTATAAACAAACTTTATGTGGACAAGCAGTATCACATGTCTAGCGACAAAACGGATCTGGCCTTTGCTCCAACAACGTGTTAGCCAACTTTTAGGTGTTAAAGCTTAACTTAAATACTAATTTGTGGTACTAATAGTCCATCCAAACTTGGTTGATACAAAGCTAAATAAGAAAACCAGTTTTTGGACGTACCTATGGGAATAAGCAATTGCGGGTGCGGTTCGTCGAGACTTCGTAAGCTCACGTCCGAAAGGTGCAACCTCAACGTAAATTCATAGCAATTGACATCTTTTATCAGAAGGGACGTTTGCCACTTACGAGAAACCCAATAATGACGTCAGAGCACTGTCACCAAAGGCTAAGGGTTGGAAAAAGGAACAGGAACAAGAACTGAAGAAGTTGTCTTCTCAAAAGAAAAGATTTCGAAGAGGCATGTCTAAACTGACGGACTCCAGCAGTGTCTTTCAAACTGCGATCTACGTTATTAAAAATTCTGCTTAGAACCTCCCATAAATAACCATTTAGGTGGACAGTTTGATAAACGCGTAATGCGTTAAAAAATAATGTTGGCACACGGAGAAATCCGCCATCACACAGTACAACTCTGCTGGGTTCCTGGACGAGTTGGGGATGAAGAGAACGAGCTAGCGGAATAGCTGGCCAGATGCGATTAGGATTTGAGCAGTTGGTACTACCTGCTTTTAACACAGCAAATTGCTTCATTGAAGGAGTCACGAAGAATTCGGCTGGGGTCCAATGGCATAAAATTAGCAGTTGCTCCAAGCCCACAATCATAGAACGTCGATTCCTTTAAAAGAAACTAATTCGAATTGCTTCTGTGTGATATTCATTGTGATACCCACAAATGACATCTTAGCGGAGATCCGTCGAAGAATTACCCTAGGATACCGCTGCTACTTCGGTTTGGCAAACAAATGGGTTCAAAACTCCTCCCTCCTGTGTGCGAGGGGGGCGAATTCTAAAATTCGTCGACTACGCTAGACTACGCTCTAGCCAAGAGGATCTTCAGCCCCCAGGTTAGAAACGACAAGGAAGACCAAACCTCCGTTTTAAAGACCAAGCCATCGCGGATGCCAGAGCTCTTGGTCTGGACAAATGGAAGCTGCGTGCCCGGGATCGCAGAGAATGGAAGGCTGCCGTATCTCAGGCTGGGACTCTTCACGGGTCGGGAGCCCGTTAACTGAATAAGTAATATATTGCGTTCATTATATAAACCGAACCTAACATATCCCAGATTCGGGATTAAAGGGATTCCAGCAGGCGACTACGATTTTCTGCCGCTGTTAGTTGTGTTCGTTCCAAAGGCTGTCCTATAAAATAGATGCATTCAATATTAATAGAATAAAACATGATCATGCTTCAGAGACCTAACTGACGATGTAAACTTGTTATATATGAATGGGGCTGAGAATGGGGTGCTATAGAGGACTTAGGTTTTCTTTTTTGTCAATTTTACTACAACATGATGACGTACTTTTCCATGAAGCCCAGAACTGAAATTTAACTATTTTTATCTTCATATAACTACAACCAACAAAGAGTGTCTAGTTTCTAGTTAGTAATTACGACAGAGAGGGAGTCCCTCAAGAGCTATTCGATTAGCACAACAAATTAGCGTAACTATCTGTACCTACCTAAGTAAACACAATGAGCAAACAAAACCAAATTAGAAGCCCTACAATAACACAAAATCAAAAGTAAGATATGCACGCAGTATTATTGATTTTTCATCATCAAATGAGAACATTCACTGTTCTCGATAGATTGCCTAGTTACAAAATTTTAATACTTAAGTTCTACTACCAAGGCCTACAGCCAAAAAAAAATGTTTTTAAGCGAGTCCTTGCTTAGATGAACTACAATTAGACTGCTAAACTTATTACAATCTTTTAGGCACCTGGACGCACCAACCAATTAACGGTAAAAGTAGAGGGCTATCGATATGATTATAAATTAAATCCCGAATAAACATAAGTGAAAATTATTGTCTACGTTTAAAAAGAGTTAAGATGCCAAATAGTTTGCATCTTGTCTCGGTGAAGTGAAATAACCCCAAACGAAGTAATGCCAAATTTTAAATAAGGCGGCAACAGTACCTTAGTGACGCGCTACGCGGGATTAAGGGATTTCAATCCTCTTTCCGCAGGCGTCAGGTACCGCTCACGCAACTTCGTTGCTCCGCTCGGGGTATATGCTTTTCGTCAAGCAGGCGCCTATGGTAACAGTACCTGAGTGACGCGCTACGCGGGGTTAAGAAATTTTAATCCTCTTTCTGCAGGCGGTTCAATTTCAGAATGGAAATAATGCTAAATTTTTAAATTTGGCTTTATTTCGTTTGGGGTTGTTTAACGCTTCCGAAAGCGGAGTTTCCGAAATGCAACCCTAATAAAACGTTTTTTAAGGATTCCATACAATACTACAATATTCAAAATTAGACCTGACAAATACAAAGAACAGACATTTAAAAGTATGAGGATCCTGAAAGTCTATTGAATTCCGCAATATAAAGCCTAACATTGAATTGCCTTTAGCAACCAAAAAATCAATATTCTTACAGAAATCAAGTTTTTTGTCAAATATAATCCCCAGGTATTTTTTTTGAGGAGATAATGGATTAAGGAGAGTTATTGATCACGTACGTAAATGAAACTGGGCAGAGGTTGCGACAAAACGAAAGGCTATGACACTTAGAAACATTGAGTCGACATTGAGTCAGAATAATGACACCACATAAAAAGTCTTCCAAGATCTTCCTGTAAAAGGATGCAAACATACACAGACTTAAAAGGTCGGAACACTTTCAAATCATCGGCAAACATTAAACAATGAGAGTTCACAAATAGTTCAGGAATTTCATTTATAAAAAGAAGAAAAGGCAAAGGACCCAGATGACTTCCCTGTGGGACCCCAGACGTAAAATACACTGGTGATGACAGAACGTCCTTAATGCGAACATATTGAATACGATCCGTAAGATATGACCGAATCCATTCAAGAAGATTGGAATGAAATCCAAACCTATTAAGTTTGGAAATTAGTAAGACGTGGTATACACTGTCAAAAGCCTTAGCAAAATCCGTATAAATTACATTACACTAAAACTCTTTCTCAAGGACATTCAAGACCGTGTGACAGAATATTGAGAGATGTGTAGAGGTAGATCTACCAGCCACAAATGCATGTTGAAACGGAGAGATGTATCTTTTTAAGAGAGGACTAAGTTTCTCATAAATAAGATTTTCAAACAGCTTTCGTATGGTCAAAATTTTGAAAACTGGATTATAACTCGATCCGGATTGAAAAATAGGTGTTAAAAATGAATTCTCCCCAACCTTCAAAAACTGACCAGTCCGTAGAGACAAATTAAACACTAAACATAGATTCACAGAAAAGACATAGGCAAAAGGCACTTTTGAAGTAAAACTGGTGGAAAGCCCTCAAAGTCAGGATTTTTATCTAAATTTAATAAAGAAAGAGCAATTTGAACTTCCTGGATGGAGCACTCTAGGCTACCAAAATTAAAAAAATTGTTTGGCACTAAATTAATAATTAATAAAAGCTTGAATAAACAGATTGGAAGTGGTTGGCACACATATTACAAATGGTTAAAGGGTCGGACGACGATACATTACTATAACGCATACAACTAGGAATACCATTAGATTGGTTTTTGCTATTGCTTCATTAAATTCTACTCTCAGAACTCTACATTTCGTCGTAGATACCACAGATGAGGAATTAATCAGATAGTCAACTCGAGAGCGAATCTCTCACCTTGACTACAAGCTAAGTCGAACTGATAAGCCCCACATGATTTGCACTTACATGGGCTTTTACGTGCAAATCAAATGGGAATCACGCACACATGAATCGAATTATATGGGGCTAATGGCCGCAGCCATGAAATGTTCATTTTTTAAGTTGGGAACAGTCGATGAATTTCAGCAGATTATAATAAACATTTGTAATCACTTACTAGTAGTAGTACTAGTAAATTGTTTTGCTTAGTAAAATGTTTTTTTTTTTAAATTACAAATCATTTTAACTTGACAGATAAAGTCGTCTTTTAAAAAGAGTGGCTAATTAATTCAATATATATATGTAACATAATGTGCATGTTTATTTATGAGTTGTACTCAACTACCAAGCATTTTCGATAGAAAAATGCACCAACAATATATTTATGCAGTGCATTCCAGCTACCTTCTGTTCTCTTTCTTCTGTCTATCACTTACTATAAACTTTAAAATAAAGCTTATTAACTTATATATATAAAACATTTTCAAAACCGCTTAAGAAAAGAAACAGCTAAGAAAATTGATTGACTAAACACAAATTTTGCAACACAAAATAATTAAAAAGGAATAAAAATACTTCTATTCCACTTTATTTAATCGCACGGAACCCGAATATATACATATATTCATTAAACTTGCATATGTTGAATAAAAATAATCAAAGAATTTAATATATATATAAAAAACCATTGCAAACTATTTACTGCCAATATTTTACACCCAAACGTTACTAATTTAGTAATATTTATGCAATAATACAATAAAATAAACATTTTATTTCACTTTATTAACCAAAATGGAAAAAGTATAACAACCCAAGAATTTTAATTTTAAGGCAGATAAAAAAATAGAGAACTATTTCTTATAACCGCAAAAAATATTCGAATTAAATTGTAACAACTTAATTGAGTAGTAGTATAGAGTAGCTATAAAAGTTGAATCACATATTTCCTATTTCCCAACACTTCCGCCGTGACCAGCTGTTTTGTTGTTGCGATTTGTATATGTTGCAAAACTCCCCACAATTATTTTTGGCAGGTAATCTAGTAAATTAGATCTAACTTCATGTCTCTGGCTCACACGTATTCACAGATGGGCAAATTGAGAGAGTATTTTGCGGCCGTTATTAAATATTTTTTGCGTGTTGAAAGGCGGGTTGAAAGTGATAGGGGATTGCAGAGTTGACTATCTGGTTAATTCCTCATCTGTGGTAGATACATTATCTCGGATTAATATAAAGTAAAATCTAACTCGTTACACAAATGCCTAAGCTTACCTAACTTCCGACGCAATTTTCCGCCTTAATACCGCCAACTTGACTCATCTCCGTGCGCCATAACAACACTACTTGTCATCCATCATCCGATGTCTGAAGTGCGTACGAACTGGAGATATTTTTTTTTTTTTTTTTTTGCTGCTGACCTCATTTTGTTTATTGGGCTAAAGCGGGAGCGGGATTCAACCATATCGACATCATTTTTTTTTTTTTGCAGTCTCATCTCAAAGCACACCACTAAGATAAATGATTTCAAGAGTCACTCTCGCTGTGTGTATCTCACTAATTTATTCATAATTAAGTCACTTTGAAGAGTACATAAATCATGTTCACGAAAAATGTATATTAAAAGCAAAGTACCCACTCTTGGGTATGTGGAACACAATTTTGTTGACAAACATAAGACCAACTCAAACCACTATATACTCTATAGCTGAGACGTACACCCACTTGAGCGCTTTTAATCAGACTCTGTCAAACATTGGCCATGTAGGTATATAACCATTTCTGCTGTAGTGTATGTTTATCTCGTAATTAATTTTCTTGCGATTTTGCAAATATTTTGTGTGTCATATTTTTTTTTTACCATTTTTTCAAACGATATCACAAAGGTGGAATAAGATCGTTTGATAGTGCAGGGGATGGATGGCAAAGGACACCTCAATGGTCCTTGTCTTTTTTTTTTGTTTGTTGTTGTCTTTAGCTAGGTTGTTTTGATTACTCATCAGCGTTTTTCTCATAAAGGTAGATTGGCAGAATTTGATGAGACGCAAATTGATGAGTAATGCGATGACGACAGCGATGGAATCTGAATAAGAGCATTTTTTTTTTCATAATAAAATTTTATCAGCGCATTAAGTGGGGTTCATAAGTGGATTGCCTTTAGCCTGGGTACCTCGATAATTTTTTTTTTTTGTAATTTAGTGGGAAAGTTGGCAGCTCTAATGAGCGACATAGAAGACGTTGTGAAAGCGATACCACTTTATTATCGACCTAATTTCAGTTACATGGAGGTGGCATTTATCGGTTCATTGAAGATTTACATGTAAGATTGATGTAGTCATCTCATCGCATAATGTGGTGGATTACATCAGATGAGGACATCTTTGAAGATTTAATGGTCATGTTAAGCGTTATCCGATGGTTGTTAATGAAATTCACAACATTTCGATTAGGATTAGTGACGTCGATTGACGCATTTGTTCGCAATAGTTGGGCTAAAGATTTATTAAGGATTCTTACAAAATTTGCAGTTCTTTTAATTTCCCTCTTACGCTTATCTGTGAATTAAACATTTTTTGGTGGCTACTATCCGATGGAGCGCTCAGACACAACTACAGGTCCATTGTACTACCATTCAGACACCTTACAATAATGTACTTAGTTTTCATACCTTTCGAAGAAAAACTAGAAGGAGCTTCAGGGATGAAGAGCTTAGATGTTCGGCACTAACAATGTCAGCCCCGAAAATTCAACACCTGATGCTAGCATATGCCGGACAACTGCAGAGAAAGTTTTCTGCTGTGTCATCCTCCCAACACATTTAAGTATTTAGCAAAAGCTTGGTGGCCCGAAAGGACGCCTACAAGTAGCCTACAGTCTATTCTCCTCAGAGATAGAAGAAAAGATGCTGACCTTTTGCAAATGTCCGGGCGCAGTAGTTTGGTCTGTCTACATCCATCGCAGTCGCGCCACCGAATCTTGCGTTCAAGAGAAACCCAAGAATCAATGGAAGACTTGACTAAAGATGCAGGCTGTCCCAACACAGGTTCGGGTCCTGAGAAAACTTCTCCCGAGATCTCATTTCCCTGGATGCCAGTGTGACCTGGGACCCAGACAAAATTCACTGCGTTCAGTCTTCCGACCAAATTCAGAGAAAGCTTGAGTTCTAGCACTGACTTGGACGAGGTAAGAGGGTTTAGCAGCGCTTTTAATGCAGCTTGGCTATCACTGCAGATGCAAATGACTCTAGCCCTCCACCTGGTGTTCTCAATATAGCGCATAGCCATTAGGATGGCAAAAATCTCCGCTTGGAAAAAAGATGCATGTTTACCCATGGGGTAGTAAAGTCGTATGATATCGTGTTCCACAAAGACTCCGGTTTTGGAGCATCCGTGAAAATACGATGGCATTCAATCCATGGTTCAGAGTCTGACCGAAGCCATTCTGTTACCTGTGGAAAGTTGACGTGGTAGTTTTTTCGCACTAGGATTTCTGGTGTCATTGGATAATTCTCGAGCAAGTTCTTCAAAATTCCAGTGCGCATAGTACCAAAATCCACCTCTCTTTAAGCGAAAGATGGTTTTTAGCGTACATCCCATGATATATAAATCGTGGGGGGAAGATTCATCAAAGCATCTAGAGCAGAGCCCGGGGTGCTAGGGAAGACCCCTGTGCAGCCGAGACATGCCGTTCATTAGAGTTTGGCAAAAAAAGCGGTAACACGTTTCCGCGAAAGCGTGTTCCACCAAACAACCGATGCGTATGAGAGTAACGGTCTAATCATGGCCGTATAGATCCAAAGGACCCGTTTCGGAGACAAGCCCCATGTCTTACCAAAAGCGCCTTTGACAGTGCTTTAACGGTTTTCGATTCGACCTATTTGGGCCATAGAAGTTTTTTATCGAGGATTACACCCAGATATTTGACTTCATCGGATATAGGGACGGTGACACCTTTAAGCTCGAGCTACGTTACTGACTAAACGAAATGCCTATGTGACACATAAAAAAAAACTAAAACACAAATATTAGGCGTAAACGACCCATACAGTGCCTAAAGCCTAGCTTCTCCAACCATTGTGTGTGCGAAGTTACATTTTTGACACGAATGGAGGGACCTACAGTTTAATGCCGATTCCGAACGGCATTTTATTTTTGAGAAGCTTCTCATGACATTTATTACTCTTGGATATTTGTCTGACGTTCGCAAGAGGTGAAGCAGCGAATAAAAACTTTCAGGTGATACAGGTCGGGATTTGAATCAGCGACCTCTCGCTTAGTAGTCCAACGCACTTAACCAATAAGCCACTTAACCACTATGCCACGGCAGCCACTGACACATAAACATATGTTTACAAATAAGAGCAAAGAAAACCTCCCGATCCCATCAATGCATGTGCGGCAGAAAAACAAAATAAATAACTTTTCGGGATCCGAAGTTCAAGGTAAATTTTATGGGTACTTTTCAGGATTAGAGTGCCCAGCCAAAAAATAACGAATAACGAATTTTTGAGCAGATTCTCCACTCAGCAAGCATAATTTAATGGGCAATATTGATACTTGCGATAATTTTGAACTGTTCGAAATAGGTGCCGGAAAAAATAGCCAAAAAAATAAGACTGTCCAATTTAAGTTTTGGATGTTTGCACTTTCTAAACTTTTGTACACAAGGACTAACCGGTAACCGTCCTGATACCAAAATACTATCTAAGACAGTAACCGAATATCCATTACATATATAATTTTAATACTTTTAAGTTTGTTTGAGATGAATATCTAATTCTATTAGATGCCCAGAATAGCATTTTACCCATCTTGGCAAGTGAATCCTATCAAGCTCTATTGACGATATTGACCAAATCATACTCTTAGCTATCTATCTCTTAGCTTTATTGTTAGACGCCCTAGAAGATTCAAGTATTTGCCAATTAAGTGGTACATCTAACTACATGAGTAGTTAATTAAATCCATTGTTGACCTCAGATCCTATTAACTACAAACTTTTAGTTTTATTGTTAACTCTATCAACTATTAATAAGGATATGGCGAGAACTCTCCTTTTATTCATTCACGACATCATTTCTTTTTCATCTGCAGTTCTCTTCTCCTATGATTTTTATAATCCCTATACTAACTTATCTGTACTGTTCCGAGCTTTTTTATTCTCTCTAATAAATCTACCTTAATAGCCCCCAACCTTATAACCGCTCTAACCTCGATTCGAATCGTAATTATTCTAAAATTGTCTTCCTTCAAAAGTTTTCAAATCCCGTTCTTAATTCTTTTACTTCTTTCGCTCTCATGGAATCTTCGAAAGACGTTTTTGGTAGCCCTTTGCACAAAAAGAGATCGAAGAATAATAAAACTAACTACTACTGTTAAACGATCTCAAATACGCAGCCATCTGGAGAGGGGACATTATCATCTCTATAGCTAGCTACAATTTTTTTTTTTCTTTTTACTCCAAGACTATAGTCTCCTATGCTTGGAACTCAACATAACTACAGTTAAGTTTATACAACATTCGTTCAATATCTTAGTGGCATTGAAATATTTTATTATAGGAAGCTCAATTTTTATTCGCATTTTGATGACATAATGCTTTAACCCTTATTACTTCCATTTGCTTCGTCTTTAAGAACCCCCCGCAAGCAAGTGCGTTTTTCTAGAATGTCATCAGCAAAAGAATGGATTGGATTCGAAGTGACAGGCAGGAGGTCATTGATAAAAATAAGAAAGAGAGTGGGAGACAAAACGGAGCCTTGAGGGACACCAGCATTCATTTCGTGAGTTGCAGACTTGAAATTGTCCAAAACAACTTGTATTGAACGGTCCGAAAGGTGATTTCTAATCCATTGAAGAAGGGTAACATCGATCCCAAATGCACGCATTTTCGACAAGAGAGCTTGATGCCAAACTCTGTCAAATGCCTTTGAAATATCAAGCGCAACAACCTTGCTTTCACCACCATGGTGAATAGATTGGTTCCACTTTTCGGTTAGATATGTCATCAAATCACCAGTGGACCTGTTGCTGCGAAAACTGTACTGCGGGTCATTAAAAAGTTTTCGGGACTCAAGATATTTCATGAGCTGACGATTTATCAGCGTTTCCATGACCTTGGAAAGAAGGGACGTGAGTGCAATTGGTCGGTAGGAGGAGGGGGAGGAAGATTCGCATTTTTTAGGGACTGGCTGGACAAATGCTGTTTTCTATCTTCTCGGAAAGAGCCCTGAAGAACAGGACAGATAGAAAAGCTTACGCAGTGGTTTTGCCAGCGTGGAAGAACACCTCTTCAGAACGATAGGGGAAATACCATCTGGGCCAGCGGATTTGTGAATGTTGAGATCTTGAAGTACTCTTGCCACAGTACGGGTGCGAAAGTGGATTTGTCCCATGGAGTGTTCTATGCGCTCGATTACTGGGGGAGATAAAGCACAATCAGGGAGCGTCGAGCTAGCTGCAAAATGAGCAGCGAGCAGATTGGCTTTATCCGAAGAGCTGACAGCTGGAGTGCCATTGTAAATGAGTGTCGGGATAGATGACGAGGCCGAATTTTTAATATTCTTAACAAACGACCAAAAGTTTTTACTACCGGAGGGACTTTGTAGTATTTTTTGCCGCAACTTTTGGTCGTAGGAGAATTTGACACGATCAATATGGGCATTGCAGTCATTTTTGGCTCGTTTGAACTTTTTTGTGTCCTCAGTTGGGTTGGCCTTAAATGACCGAAAACATACCTCTTTAGCCCTGATATCTTCTTTATAGCTCAAGTCACACCATACGATTTCCTTAGGTGAATTAAATTCTTAACGAAGGCCATGTGGACTTTCTCTCCTTTGGAGTTGCTTTCACCTACAAGGAAGATCATAGCAAGATTGAAATAGCTTTTTGAACAAGTTGCTGTACAGTTCGAAAAAGAAATCGTTTTCTTCAAAACTTGTCGACGGGATCAAAAGGGACAAAACTATTTTGTCTTTATTCTTCATCCGCTCTAAAAGTGTCTATGCTTTAGATTCAAAGAGCAGGACTGGGATTATCAAGAGGGTCTTGTAAAGAGTTGTAATAGTTATTCGGGAAAGGAAGCCTTACTATTGTGTTACACTTCTTGCGAACATTTTTTTTTAGCTTGGCAAAGTTCATCGCAATTTTTGTTCTACAGAACTCCACTATGACATGAAACGTAGACTAGTGAGATCTGTTTTGCCGTTTATGTGAAGCAGCACTTCCCCCTCTCCTTCTATTTCTCAAAATATGTCTAATGAGGAGTGAAGCTGGCAGTTAAGTTTTGAAAGCCCTGGCTCGAGATTGCTCAAGGGGAAGATGAATTATTAAACTATCTAAATGGGTAAGCTTGGGTAGCTTGTTAAAAAATTAGCCTGTAGGTCCCTTCCATTCTGTAACGGTTGGAGAAGGTAGTCTTTATGTTCGGTATGAGCCGCCTAAGATTCATTTATTATTTTTATTTCCCCTAGACAACCGATGCAAACGATAGAATTAACCTAATTAGTTATGGATATAAACATGTTTTGCCAAGGGCCTCCCTCCATTATTCGAAAGCCGACAACTCTGTAGTTGCCTTCGTTTCCCCATGCAAAGGAGCATGATCTTCAGAATCACTCCAAATCATTCCTACGATAGCAGCAAAAGAGTAAATAAATATCGTTCAGGTTGCATTTGAATCATATCTGACAAATTCAAGACAATCTGTTCCATAGAAAAAAAAAACCATTGTCCAACTTATGTAACAAAAAAAAAGAAAGGTAAACCCCATTACTTCATTACCCAAGTCCATATATTATTAATTATAAATGTTTTAATTGCAATTCACCCCAAAACCAATCACACATAGATACTCTCCGCCGGTAAAATGTGATTGATTGTTCGAAAGCCCGAATGCGACGTTTCGAAAATTAATCATCCATTAGTAAGTAATTTGTTCCATCATGAATTCATGTTATGCTATGGAAGACCCTTACTTCCTATTAGATGACCACGACTACCACCCAAGGCCTTTGGGTCTGCTTGACAAATTGCACTTTCCAATGCAACTAATTAATTTGTGGTCGGCGCAGTCAAACGGAGGGACCCCAGTTAAAAGCAACTACCAGCCGTGAGATAGTGCACTTGTTTCGACGACGACGTAACCACACATCTAACCGAAACCCCGAAAGGCGAGAAATGGAGGACCCGGCCTCGAGTCTATAACGTAGATACTTAACCACTAACACTGATGTTACACCATATCGAGTGACGGATGCGTATTCGAGAAAGAGAAGATCTAATTACGTTTCGGCTGCGATTTATTACTTGCTTGCGTTTAATTATCCATTTAAATGCATCGCCGCGTCAAGTCCGTCAGACTTGGGCAAGACAAAAAGCGGCGGCGAGTAACTTTCATGCAAATATCTATTTCATTTTATTTTGTTTTTATTTTTTTGTACCAAACTCACATACTCTGTGTATGTGTTTGTTTGTCCAAGGTAGAGAAACATACCTGGGTAGAAAAGTTTGCATCTTCTCTATTTGTTGACAGCATAATGAAGGAGGTTGGAATGATGCATTTAAAGTTTGGGTTCCGGGAAAACTTTCAAGTCAATAAGGAATGTGTCAAACGAAACGGCAGTGTGTGTGTGTGTGAAACTTCTTAACGAGAGTTTTCTTGTTCGTTTTTCCTTGTTTTTTTTTTTAGTTAAAAAGTCATTTAAACAGGAAAATTGTTTCCTTTACAACAACCAACTTAAGAGGGTAAGGTATCAATTTTTGTAAAGACTTAAAGTTTTGCATGAGTCTGAGCGGAAGAATTGGAAAAATGTTTTTATGGTCGTTAAACTTTTATTTCTGGGATTATGGTATGATGCTCGAAAGGTGCTCATGGTGGCGTTGTGTAGGAACATTGTTTGTTCCACTTAAATTCCACGTCCCACGCTTTGAATACTTTAATAACTTGAGACAAATTTTTAAAGAATTTGATATGACTGCGATAAGCAGTTTTAATTTGTGCTTGGTAACTTTCATCGATGCCAAGAGTAGGAATTTTCTCAATTAAGTCTTTAGATTCACTTTTAAAACAAACTTATTGGGAAGCACTTTGGACAGCTGGGCACTGAATTTCTATGGATGGGCCTATAGGGTCTACGGTAATATTGTTAAACATATTTTTTGTATAAACAAAATAAAACATAAATTTTATATGTTAGCTAAATACGGTCCTAATTGATTTGCAGCAGCTTGTAATACGGTGATAAATAGCACTAGGTTTCCGCGACTAAGAATCTAGTCAAGCTGGCGCTCATCAAATCGACCATGTGCTAATCGGTGCAAGGCACGCATCCAATATCTTGAACGTGCACACTTACCGAGGGACAAACGTTGACCCTGACCATTTTCTTGTTGCAGCTAGATTCAGAGCTCGACAGTCCAACGAGAAGAAGCTGCGAACTGCTCAAAAGAAGAAATTCGACGTTGGACGCCTTAGCACATCTGGAGTCGCCAGAGCCTACAAAGAGCGCCTGAGTGAGAAACTCCCCACCGTGCATTCACCTACCACAGACGCCAACAACCAGTGATCTCAGTATCGCGACATCATCAAGGAGGTAGCCGAAACCACCCTAGGATACCAGCCACCCTAGAGAAAAAGCCCGTGGTATGATGATGTATGCGTATACCGGAAAAAGGTGCTAGAAGATGCACACATTAGAACGCTGCAGAGGAAAAAAAGGGCAGCAAGGGATAAGTACCGAGCCAGGAGACGGGAGGAGAAGAAGATCCTGCGTAGAAAGAAAAGAGAGCTCGCAGTCTCCCAACTCAAGGAGATCGAAGAGTCTCGCGACCGAAACAACATCCAGAAGTGCAACTGCAATACCTGGCTGCTGGCTTTAAGACCAGAACGCAGGCTCTTCGCAACAGCGATGGAAACCTAGTCACCGACGCGCAGGGAATAATAGATGTATTTAAGAAGCATTTCCAGCAGCTGCTAAACGGGCAAAATTTGGTGAGAGTGATGGGGCAAGAAGAGAACCCACGTCCAGTCGATGAAGAACCAGTCCACCCGCCCAGTATAGAAGAGGTTGGCTTAGCTTTTAAAAAGCTAAAGAACAATAAGGCCGCCGGCTCTGATGGTCTACCCGCAGAGCTTTTATAGAGGCTTTCACAGCCATTCAAGAACAGGCGAAACTAGTTGGCCTTGAAGTGAATGAGGACAAGACTATCCTGCCAGTTCTGCTATACGGCAGGAGAGTTAATACAGGGATCCTTTGAAAGAAAAATCCTTCAACGGATACGCGAGGAGGGCGAATGGAGGAGAAGATACAACCGCGAACTCTATGAGCTGTACCAAGATGTGGATGTAGTCCAAAAAGCCAAGAAACGTCGACTACATTGGCTCGGCCACATAGACAACAACGCTCCAGCCAAGAGGATCTTCGACTCCCAGCCCCCAGGTTCGAGACGACAAGGAAGACCGAAACTCCGTTTTAAGGACCAAGCCATCGCGGATGCCACAGCGCTTGATCTACACAACTGGAAGAAGCGTGCTCGGGATCGCAGAGGATGGAAAGCTGCCGTATCTCAGGCAGGAACTCTTCACTGGTCGGGAGACTGTTAAGTGTAAGTGAAGTAAATACGCTCCTTAAATGTAGGTGTGGCAAAAAAAAAGTTGTATGGTTTGTAAGTTTTCCTTTTTAAAAATCTTTGTCACTGTTACATTTCCATGAGCTCTTTATCAGCCCTATACTGTCTATTTGCCTCTGTAGGGTGCCGGAGCATTGAAATATTCCAGCAAACTATGAGCCTGGTGCACTCACCAACCATGAAACCACTCGCCTCACATCATTTATTGAGAAGTCTAACAAACGTTGAAACATGTCTAGAGACAAAACAGATTTGGGGACAGCTGGATTTGAAACTTGTGTCTCATCCACCCTAGATTGGCAGTCCTTAGGGTTATTTCCTCAATAGAGCCACTTATTATACAGAGTGGAGGTTTTATGTCGGCAACTTTGCATTGAGTTTCCTGTTCTTGCAAGCTCAGCCGCCTGCTCATTGTCTTCAAAACCGTAGTGTCCTGGTACCCAGCACAATCTCACTCATACTGATTGCATAATTCTTTGAGCACTGTGCGAGAGTTCCTGGCTATATCAAAATTGATGTTTGCTGATTCTATTGCCTTAAGTGCGGCCTGACTGTCGATGTAGATAGCAATATCTCTCCGGATATCGATCTCATCTGCAAGGAAATTCAGATGATTGAAAGACGCTGCTTTCGTTTGATTTAAATCCACCTTCTCCGGATGTATAACATATATTACATCATACGGAATTTCGTAGTCAACTAAGGGTTTATATTGCTTGGCAGTAGCTTTGAAAGGACCGTACCATGTCCGAAGCAGCTACTACTCTTAAGGTGACCCAAAAAAGTTAGTCGTATTGCACTGCTGCCAGCCAGTCTTCTGATTTGAAAATCAAGCGGTGTTAGGTTCAGAAAGGTATTCAATGCTGCCCTAGGGGTGCACCCGTAATGGCAAGCCTTGCTTTGAACCGCCGCTAATTTGCCGCAGATTGTTTTCTTCTCTGTATGCAGGCAATGCACCAGTGCAGATCTTAAGCCTCAAATTTTTCCCACCGTTCTTTTGCAGATAAAAAGATTATAATTTTTTTAACATTAGGATTCCAATTCAATTTTCTATCTAGATTTACACCCAGATACTTCGCACTATCCGAAAGGGACAATTCTACTCCGTTGAGTTTTGGGAAATTGAATTGTGGTATCTTGTATTTTCTGGTAAAATAACCAGTTCCGTTTTTTAAGGGTTTGCCCTGAGACCGCAGGTTTCCGCCCAAGTGCCGATTGTCCTCCGGGCGACCTCCATGACATCACTTAAGGTATTTAAATATTTGCCCTGTCAATGTCGTCGGCATACCCAAATAGCTGACCTGATCTGTTGAAGATAGTGCCTTCGATGTTGACACCTGCTCTGCGCACTATCTGCTCAAGAACTAGATTAAAGAAATCACATGACAGCGCCATCTCCTTGCAGAAATCTGGTGCCAAACTGCATATTGCATCGCGTGTTTCCCACCGTTAAGCGACAAATCAAGATTAGTTTTAAAGGAATCCCTAATTCAGCCATCGCAATGAAGTATTTTGACGGGGTTCGTAGGATACCTCCTTTGAACATGACAATACCAACTGAGTCGGTCGTGATCTAATTTTTTCGAGATGGGTTCTTTAACCCAACCTAGCCTAACCTAAGTATCTTATTTATACTCGAGTAAGGCTAGTCCTTGTATGTATGTCGCAAGTACTAATTGCGTTAATTAAATTTGCTTGGTCCTTTATTAATCTTGACATACTTTGTCCGATGAAACAATGTGCGTCCATTCGCCACCGGTTTAGAGAATGTTCACCAAATATGTGGACCCTGATCCCTTCAAAAAATTTTGCAACAGGAGGCATTCCTTCGAAATGATTATATCTGCAACAGTTTTCAATGTGATTGAACAAATATTGGTCTTATTCACTGGAGATAGTTTTTCAGGACGTCAGTCGGTTTTTCTTATTTGGTCTGTACGAAACGACCTTGCTTTAAATAAATCAGATTAATCCATAAATCATGTATGATTGGAGATGAGCGAACACAACAATAATAATTAAAACATGGGGGCTCATCAGTCTTGAAACAATGTTCTTTCAGAATATTTAATACGATATTCCTTTGCTCATACAGATACATATGTATTTATGTATTTTTACGACTCCAGGAAATCCGACATCAGTAACCATAAAATATATTTTTGTAAAATGTTTTAATTCAGGCCTTTCAGCAAACTAAATGAGCATTTCGTATATTTTTTTTTTTAATTCGAGAGCACTAAATGTTGAAAACTTTGTGAAAGGGTATTTTACTTTTCTGACTCAGAGTTATACTTTTCAGTGAAAAGATTAAATTAAGCGCACATTTTAAGTCTTCAATCATATTTCTACGCTTCTTGAGAGCTGAGAAATTTAAGACATACAAAGTGTGTTACATGTCTATTTTATATACAGGGTTTTTCAACAGGGACGCTACAAAAGTAGAGCGACAGGGACAGCAAACGACGCCATATTTCTGGCCGCTCTTTTGACATTTCTATTCAGTAAGGTTTGCCATTTCATGGTGGAAAGATATACGAGCCAACAACGAGCCGAAATTATTAAAATTTACTACCGAAATTCGGAGTCAGTGGCCTCAACGTTAAGAGCGCTACGTCCAATTTATGGGCATCATAATCGTCCTAGCAGATCAACAATTGAGCGTCTAGCGGAAAAATTTGAATCCACAGGCACAGTACAAAATGTTTCCGTGCCAGTGAGACAAAGAAGTGCCCGTAGTGTCGAGAACATTTCTGCCGCTGAGGCTTCAGTTGAAGAAAGCCCCCAAATCTGTCTCTCACACGTTGTTCTCAAGCGTTGGGCATCTCTGTGACGTCGTTGTGGCGAATTTTGCGAAAAGATCTTGGCCTACATCCTTACAAAATTAAATTGACGCAAGAATTGAAGCCGCTTGACCACCAGAAGCGTCGTATGTTCGTGAATTGGGCTGAGCAACAACTTGAAAATGATTCGGATTTTCATCGAAAAATCATCTTCAGCGATGAGGCTCATTTCTGGCTGAATGGCTTCGTCAATAAACAAAATATGCGGTATTGGTCAGGCAGCAATCCACACGTACTCTATCAGTCATCATTGCATCCCGAAAAAATTATGGTTTGGTGTGATTTATGGGCCGGCGGCGTCATTGGGCCGTACTTCTTCCGTGATGATCAAGACCGGCACGTTACTGTGAATGAGAATCGCTACCGTTCAATGATAACCGAATATTTTTGGCCCCAATTAGATAGTATGGACTTGGAGGACATGTGGTTCCAACAGGACGGCGCCACAAGCCACACAGCGAATGTCACTATCAATTTATTGGTAACCAAGTTTAGAGAACGTGTTATCTCACGAAATGGTCCAGTCGCTTGTCCGCATCGATCGTGCGATTTGACGCCGTTAGACTATTTCCACCTACGTCAAGTCTATGGTCTATGCCAACAAGCCAGCGACGATTGATGAACTTCGTACGAATATCGAACGTGAAATTGCAGCAGTATCGGCCGATTTATGCTTGAAAACCGTCGAAAATTGGGTTCAGCGTCTGGACTAAAAAAAACTTTTGTAGCGCTCTTATTGAAAAACCCGATATAAGTATGATTGCGACTTTTAAATGTTGCCTGCTATTTTCAATAAAGAGATATAGTGAGCCACATGGCTGGCAGTTGAGTAATAGATACATAGATTAACTGCTCTGCATCGTTTGTCCGGTACACAAGAAAGGAGACACTCTAAACTGCGCCAACTACAAAGGCATACAAGATCCTGTCTGCCGTACTGTGTGATAGCCTAAACCATATGGCAACGAACTCATTGGACCCTATCAGTGCGGTTTTAGGCCAGGAAAGTCCACAACCGATCAATATTCACTCTACGGCAGATCCTGGAGAAAACCCAAGAAGTTCAGATCGATACCCACCATCTGTTTATCGATTTTAAGGCCGCATATAAAAGCAACTATAGAGACGAGCTATATAGAGCCATGTCCAGTTTTGGCATCCCTACCAAACTCGTCAGATTGTGGAGAGTGACAATGGAGAACTCTCGCTGCGCCATTAAGGTCAGAAACAATCTCACCGAGACCTTTGATGTCAGAAAAGGATTTAGGCAATGTCATGTAAATTCTTTAACATTATGCTTGAGAAAATTGTGCGAAACTCATAAGCCAACACCAAAGGCACAATCTTCTACAAGTCTGTTCAATTACTTTTATACGCAGATGACATTGACAGGAGTGGTAGAACACAGCGTGCTGTCACTGGTGTGTTTTCTTGTATAGAAACAGAAGCGGCTAAAATGGATTTAGCGGTTAAAGAAGGCAACGCAGCAGAGGAAGACCTCGCCTTAGGTGGGGCGCACAAGTGGATGGGGACCTCAACCAACTCTTAGTACGCAACTCGAGGCAGTTAGCCAAAGACCGAGCTTACTGGAGAGGCGTACTGGTTGAGGCCCAGGTCCACCCCGGACTTTAGCGCTATCTAAGTAAGTAAGTAAGTAGATTAACTGCTCTTGGTCAGGAGCCTTATATGAGGTTAGAGACACAGGATCATAAAATTAAGTAATGTGTGTGTGTGTGACTATTGGTTTCCTGCAAAAATATTTCTTATGCAAATTAATCGACAAAGTATGAATATTTTATTTAGAGATGGATGCAAATTTAATTTTCTCTTTGATAATTTGCTTTTTGTGGACACTCTAGCGAATGAGGGCTGGTCAGTTAGTCTGGTACCCCTCATGCCAGAAGCATGAATGTGCAAATTTTCCAATTTTGAGTTAATTGTTTGGTTTGATTATTCTTTGGGTGTTCTATATTATACCAAATTCTTGAATGCTATGTGTGAAAAGAAACTATTATATTTTACAATATTTTGAAAAACAAAACTTCTAATTTTACGAGAGCAATTAACGTTCAAAAACGGTTTTCGAACCTATTCATTTTTGCACATTCAAGCTTCTGGTAGGAAGGAAGCTGTAGGACTTAACAACATTTTAAAATATAACATTTAAGGTCCGTGGGCAAACGAAGCAGAGCAAACCCTTCTTCGCCAGACTTAGGTCATTATGAACCTTATACCTTAATGTGTTACTCTTCAGTAGGGGATAACTGATGTCTTGTGTGGTTGACTATGGCGGCATTTCTTTTCATGGTTATCCAATGTTCAATTATACAGCCAGACGTCCCCAGACACATTTAAAGAAGTCAAGTGGTTGTTCGTGGTCAATCGCAGACTCTGTTCGCTCGTTTGATCGTGGCCTGTTCGTTGCCTGATCCATACAATGTTTCTTGAGAGGACACGGGTAGGGCTACGGATAACTTAATCCAAGAAGCGGATGGTCCCGCTTGGCCGCGATATTTTTATACCATAAGGAAATGTGCGTTCTCTTGTTCCAAAGTTCCAAATGTCGCGATGTAGATATTGTAGATTTCTGGTTGGCGAATCGACCGCTAGTTTTTGTTTCCATTTTAACTTTTATTGAGCTTGTCAAACCAACGTACAGATGATCATGGACATGTACGAGAGAGCGAAGACAGATGTCCCGCATGAGTCACCGATGAATTTGAAATGAAAGTCGGTGTTCACCAGGGAAGTGCCTTAAGTCCTTTGCTCTTTATTACAGTCCTAGATTATCTGCTTGAGGGAAAAGTGACGGACCCTAAAGTGCATTCTTTGCTGACGATGGAGCCATCATAAGTGATGATCAGATTTCCCTTCAACGGGCACTTGATGTTTGGGTAGACGTTTTCGAAGGAAATGGGTATCGTATTAGCCAAAAAAAAGGAAGAGTATCTGAACTGCCCGTTCTCTGACCCAAGTCAACCCATTCCAGATATTTATTTGAATGGGGTGGTGGTTCTCAAATGTGAAAAGTTCAACTATCTGGGATCAATGATCAACAGCGAAGCAACCGTTGATGACGACATCAATCATCGTGTAAGCGCAGGGTGGATGAAGTGGCAGGAAAACTGCCATCTTCTGTGACCGAAAAATGTCCCCCAAAGTTGAAAGGAAGGCTCTACACCGCAGTTGTGGGTCCAGCGCTCACAATGCTGGACAATGTACAAAAAGTATGAGGGCAAATTGATAACAGCTGAGATGAAGATGCTTCGCATGACAGCAGGAGTAACAAAGCTTGATCGAATTAGAAGTTCCTGAATCCGAGGAAGCCTTCACGTTAAAGAACACATCTCGTAAAAATTGGAGCTAGACCGACTCAGTTTGAATTGCCATGTTCAAAGGAGGGATCCTACGAACCCCGTCAAAAAGGCAATGGCAATCAACGTTCCCTTACATTCGCGTAAAAGTGGCAGGCCTAAAAACTCCTGAATCACACAACTGCTGAAACACCAGCATTTGATTGGTCTCAATGACGAAGTGATTCAAAATATAGATATAGGCGGACCAGTAGGAATGCAGTGAAGTGGGAGGGTTGTCATCCCTATAATCCTGATCATAATCTCGTCGTTAAATGGAGAGAAGATTGAGCTTGTCATGGGCATGCCGATTGTCTACATTTCATTTCACATGCATATGTGAGCTCTTGTGAGTCTTGTGCGCTACTTCGTCAGTCCTGCACCCCCTACGTTCCGCAAATAGTTTTATGTAATTTACAAAGAAATTTATTTCACTGTTTCTTTTATATTTTATATTGCATGAGCTTAAAGTGCTCTTCAGTTTATTTGTTTACCTTTCGCAATTAGTCGAAGTAACCCGAAAATGTTATTCCCCGAAATGCGACCAAAGTAAAAATAAAATAATTTATTTTCTTTTAAAGAAAACCATATACTTGACCGCAAAAAAGTGATGTTCCATTTTATTATTTGTGTTTGTAAATTCGATTTTACGTACAGGACAACTCTTTGCTGAATTCCCATAAAAAAAAAAATATTGGGCGATTGTTTGCGAAGCCCACTGTCACTGGGGAAACCATTTCATTTCACCAAAATTTAAACTGCAATGCCATTAACAATGACAATTCAATGCGTAGTCATGCCATTGAATTTATTTCAATCTAAAATGAAAACATTTAACGGCTTTCAAGCCATATAAAAGCCATAAAATCAACAATCCAGCGAAATGAAGTCAAACTAAAAGCCTGTTTTTTTTTTTAACTTTTTTGCCATTTGATTGCGCATCAATGGCTAAAACGGTTCTAACAATCCCAAAACTGGAACGTAACCTTCTTTAGTGTCTCTTTTTACCATCGCGCATTTGATTCAGATTTCAGTGTGTTTTTTTTTTCTCGCAATGAAGTTGATAAGTCAACTGACAAAAGGCCAAATACCAATAACAAGAGATCAGCCATAAGATCTTTATGGCAACAATGAAACTGACCACTCGACGACTATCGCTGTGTTATATTTGAAAATAGTGTTTCGTGGGTGATTCATACAATTCGCAAAGACCAGCGGGTCAACAGTGTTCTTTAATCATCTTTGTCGCATAGTCATCGCGCTGAAGATTACCGACATTGTTGTTGGCTTGTGGAACCGGTTCATCAATGGACCGAGGGTCGTAAATCATTTAACAATTTTTAATGTGTTTATCTTGAACCGAGCGGCAATCGACTAGCCATATCTAGTTCCCATAATGTATTGCTACATCTGTTGATGTCAATCTTTACTTACAGCCGCTGCTGCTGGAGGTAAGTTTTTTTTGTTTTTTTTTTTTCTTGACGTTATCCTGTTTAGATAGGACAAATATCCTTTTTTCGACTTCGTTCGATTGTTGATGAGAGGAAAAGTTGAACAAAACATATTAAACAAAATGTATTGAGGCGTTTTGAATGCTGATGAAGTTGGACCGAGCAAAGCAAGAGAGAAAAAATACAACAAAAAAGGAAACACGTGTGGAGGACAATGAAAATATCCTGTGTGGCGCTTTGTTTGCTGTAGGTTTTTATTTTTTTATCTCGAATCGGTGAGGATGAATAGGGAAATGAATGTACAGTTATTGTTGGAATTTTTTCAATGGCAATGGAAGGTGTTGAGAGCGAATTGAAACGTTTGTGAGCCAATTGATTCATTATCTTATGCGCAAAGAAAATGACCTCAAGTGAATTCTTGTAAACTTATTTTAAGCTTTCGCATGGTTGAAGTTATTACGACAAGAACAAAGCAACATTTTAAAGCTGCCGATTGGAGCCTACGTTCGAAATATTTTACGCCATTTTTTTATGCTTGATTGTTGGGTGTTGGAGAATAACATAATCAAAATTTACCTCGCCGTGCTAACCAGCCGCTGCTTGTCTCATCCATTCAAACTTGACTTGCTAAAATTAAAAGGGCGTCTGTTGAACAGCAAGAAAATAGCGGTACTAGCAGTTTTCATATTACTAGCTAAATGAGTATCAGAAATCAATTGTCGCACATCTGAAGGATTATAAGGACTATATAAGCCAGATGAATTCACTAGATTGAATAAACGGTGTCGACAAGGGTTATGATGGCTGATGGCCAACGGCAGTAATCGCTTTTCAATTCACTAACAACGTTTATCCGAAAATGTTGGATTTCACGCTCCAGGTTGGTGGTTATGCCGTCGGTGTAGCTTCCCTTCCACGTAGAGACAAATATGTGATAAAAGCAGGGAAACAGCTCACGTCTCAATTTTTACTCGCGTGCGCATGCAGTTTTAAAAATTCGCGTGCGCGTGCGGGAGTCGATTTATATTTTTCCTACAGCACGTGGATGAGTTTTGGCAAAAACAGAAAATGTCCGCTCGCGTGCGCACGTGAGACGTGAGTATTGTTCGTGAGTCGCGTTTTTAAAATTCGAATTTCAGGATTAATGAACTGGATTGGTGTAAGAAAAACATGTTTTCTGTGCAATTCGAGTGTTGCGTCCGTACAACAAATATGTTACGTATGGTTTTTGGTTGCAAATTGTTGAATTTAGTTGGAGAGATTTATGGCTATGCAAAACAAGTACAAAACAATTTTGAAGTTGAAATCTTGTATTAAATGAATGGTTCTATAGACGGTTTAAATTGGTTAAACGTCTGCTTGGGTCTCGTCTCGTCTCGTGGGTGCATTGTTTTTCATTTTATGGTAAGGTATTAAGAATTACGAATTTAGGCTTATACTGAAAATTCAAAGGAGAATTGAAGATGTACCAACTATCTCCAGTTGTAGAAGTATTTAAAAGTTAAGGAATTCGTTTTAATTTCATTCGGTGGGTAGGGTAATTGCGAAAAGTAGCCTATGAAAATAGAAAATAAAATTAATTAAATGTTAATATGCCTAACAATAATTAAGGTACACCGGAAACTATGATAAAGTGTTAAGTGGAAAAAGTCCAGCGAACATAAAACGTAACTATCAATTTCTACATAACAAAATATACAACAGGTGTTGATAGTGACAACAGCATCAATAAATCTGTGGCATTAAAATCCAGGACAAAAGAAAAACAAACTAGCTGAATGTAATGCCATAAGAACGAATATGAATATAAATGATAATGCAGCTAAAAACTAGAATATTCCTTCAAGAAGCATACCCCCACCTCCAAAAAACATCAACCTCGATCTGTGACCGAGGCAAAACTAGATTTTATTTCCAAACAACGTACACCACTCAACAGTACACCGGTCGATTACACTCGCAATGCATACACACTTTATGAAATTTACCCACCCTTATCTATTTCCATTTCTTTCAGGTAAAATCCTATCGCGTGCGCCCGCGAGTCCAAAAAACGACTCACATAAGTCTCACGCACGCGAATGAGACTTTTCGTCAACGTAAATTGGTGTGCGCCCACGGGGACGTGTGCGCTTTTCTAATTTCTCATTTAAAAGCACACGCTCCCGAACTGCTCGTGAGCGTGCGTTTCCGCATCCTGGATAAAAGTGATACAAGCCCCGGACATGGACTCCGTGAACTCCGACAAAAGAACGTAGTTTAGGTGCTGCTCGCTTATCAAAATCTTTCCTCGGGTGGTATAACCACTGACTTTGCAGCATCTGAAAAGTAGTAGGGGCAAACATTGCCACTTGTTGCGGCTTAATTCAGAAAATCGAATTTAATTGGACGAGACAGCATTATTGGAATAGCCAGTCTACATAAATCACCTGATCGAGAAACTCTCCCCTGTGCAGTTACCATAAACGAATGTGACCCACCAGTATGGTAACATCATTAAGGAGGTAGATATGGCAATTGTAGGTAACAAAGCACTCCAGCCTAGGCTCCTTCTCTTAACAGGGAATTGTAAAGGTATTGTATGTATTGAGGCAAGGAGAGAACCCGCGTCCGGTCAATAAAAAATCGATTCCACTTCCAAGTTTAGGAGAGATCGGTAGTGATGGTCTGTTAGCAGAACTCTTTAAACATGATGGTGATGTTTTGTTAGGGTGTATGCACCGAATAATCAATCAAATATGAGTCGAATAAACTATCGGCTCCATGTGCTCCATTTACAAGAAAAGCGATCGATTTATCGAGGCATATTAGATCTTATCGATCTAATTTGATGAGCTGATGATGCCCTGTAAACTGATAAAAGACCGTATTTCCCCATTAAGGCAAATCTTAGAAAATTACAACTTATTTAAGATAAGTAACTTCGACGCGTTTAAGAAGATCAACTATCTTGCGGTTAACAATAACTTTCAAACGAAACCTTAGTACACCTACGAATTAACCTCGAAACCCACTTCTACATCGCTTTACATGGGTTCAAAACTACTCAGCTCGAAAGATGAAATAAAAGGTTTATACGATACTGATGCTGCAAATTCTGTTGTATGGGGCTGATTGCTGGATATACGGCTGTGGATGTTGTCCGAAATACGTTAACTAAATTGGCTCGTCCACATCGAGCGAACAAACAATAGTGAGTGCTCCAGGACTCCGGAAGTCCTTATGTAAAAATGACAACGAGACTCTATACTAAGGCCCCTATCATCTAAGGCCAACCCGCTAGCGCTAAAGAATGAACCTTACCGAGCGGTTTTTCTCGAGGAGTACATATAAACCAGGCAAATAAATTGCTGATCCAATTAAAATCTCACCATTGAAACAAAGGAACCTTGTTCGTTTTGCTCCAACTTAAGAAACATTTTTTAAAATACTGTACCAGGCATCTTGTATGATCGGTGATACTTGTTCAAACAGGCCAATCGTCGACTCATGATGTGTAGGAATAAATCATCGATTTAGCCAGCAAGACTGTTTTCTATATTCTAATGAAATCACGGATGTACTAGCATCCATTTCATTGAATAACAAAACAGATCTTGGGAGAATCTCTGGAGTAAAGTTTGCACATTTTAATAATTACTTTACATCGCCCAATTACACAATCCATCATTTTGAGAACATAACATATTCGCTTTTACCAAGTTAAATTGATATAACTTAAAAGAATGCTATTGGAACGTTTCATACAACAAAGCTCAACCTGCAGCTGCTGGCTACACACATGAGTATTCAAAGAGATCCCTTTGTGCTCAGGCTGTGTTATTTTGTATATTGAATGTAGGAACCTCAATTCTGGGTTGGAAAACTCATCACCTGATGACGACGACACGACATGGTCAATTTTAATTTCACATCACCCCAATATAGGTGACTTTTACAATTTTAATTGGATACAAAAAGATACCACTTGTGGGAAGCACAAAAAGGTGCCCCACACATCCCACTGAACGGTTGCCACTTTTGTAGAATTCTACATAAACTTGGTAAATTTGTTCAGCTTTTTTTAGTTGATAGTTTTTTTTTGTTTCGATTTGGTATATTGTTTTTTAACAAATTCTAAAAGCTTAAAGAGTAGTATAATACAATGTCTTTGTATTATTAGATCTGCCTCTTCGCACATGTAAATGGTGTTTTTTTTAGTGCTTTAGAACTTTGAAATGGAATATAACAAAGAAGATTTTTTTAAATTCGAAAGATAATCTTCTGGCAGTATAATTTAAATATAATTTCTGGCATATGACCGCTACGGCTGGCTCGGACGTAGTCTTATCTGGAGGCCGTCCAATTTTCGATGACTTTTTCCAACATTAGTGGCCATATATCGGCAGTAAGGCGGCGAATGTTGTCCTCCAAGTGGTCAATCGTTTCGAGCTTATCGGCGTAGATTAGCGACTTCACATATCCCCACAAAAAATAGTCAAGCGGAGTTAAATCGCACAATCTTGGAAGCCAATTCACGGGTCCGTAACCTGAAACTATGCGGTTACCAAACGTTCCTTTAATAAATCAGTTGTGGCACGAGCTGTGCGACATGTTGCGGCGTATAGTTGAAACCACAGCTCCTGCACATCATGGTTGCTCAATTGATGAACGTAAAAGTAAGTGATCATGGTTCTATAGCGGTCACCATTGACTGTAACGTTATGGCCAGCATCGTTTTTAAAGAAGAACGGACCAATTATTCCACCAACCCATAAAGCCAACACCAAATAGTCAGTTTTTGTGGATGTAAAGGTGTCTCAACATACACTTGAGGATTATCATCACTCCAAATACGGCAGTTTGGTTTATTGACGTATCCATTCAATCAAAAGTGAGCTTCATCGCTAAAAAAAAAATTGCTTACCAAAATTGGGATTAATGGCAGTCCTGTTTTGGGCCCATTCACCGAATCTACGCCTTGCTATGTGATCCTGTGGCTTCAATTCTGGCACAATTTAGAAGCGTTGTTCAGACGTCAGTCTATTCATGTTGAAATGCCCAACCAAACTAAAAATAAATCAGTTGACAGCTGACAAAATGGCCGCCAGTTAAAATAGTGTTGGCAACTTTAAGTTCTATACCGCTAAAAAAAACACACGAGTGGCAGGATTGCTCTTTTAAACATCTACCATCTCTACCATCTACCAACTAAATTTTTTTCGGAACTTTTTTGTTGTGATTATTGAACTTATAATTCCATTCAAAAAAATGCCTCGAATATGTTGAGGTGGGTCAAGGAACGGACCATGTAGATACTCAGTCTTTTTTCCCGATACCCAGCTACTGCAAATTTGCGACCCCACATGGAATGGTTGTTGCTTGGAAGTTTTATCGTCAATAAAGAATAACTAATGTCATTTAGAGTCAGATACTTTTACTTCAAGCAGATAATCAAGGATATCAAGGGTTTAACTACTGTCTTTGGTCTTTGAAAGAATAATAAACCACTTGCTGGCGATGTCATCCATATTTCTTCGAAACCCAAAAGCACCCAAACTTTGTTCACTTTTCCCAACTTCTTCATACCTAGTTAGGCTCCAGAAAAGTATAGCTGGGGAAATACAGACTTTATTCATCATCTTCCAGCAGTTATCCTTGAGTATATTGTTATTGACCTTCGACGAAAGAGTTTCCCAACCATTTAGGAAGATGGTTATGACCGACTTCAATAAGGTAATAGGTAGCTTCATCTGCTTCATCTATTTTCTGTTGCAAAACACACATAACTGTACCAGATCATCCCAGTGTGGTATAGAGTTGTTTTAAAATTTCGCCGCCGGGTTCAAAAATGATACTTTTAACTTCGGTTGAAAACTTGCTGTCATAAGGTTAGTATAAGATAGCAGCTGGTATCCTGTATCTGTAAATTTGTCTCTACATAGACGATGATGCTTTAGATACATGTGGAATATGAGTCTGTTCGTCAAATTTTTCGATCACATTTGACTACGACAACAAAAACCCTGTCGTAAGGCATTAGTAAGAAGAATATTTGTCAGGATAGACTCCGTTATGTAGCCTCATGGCTTATAATTGTAGAATGTTCAACTTTGTTTAATTTAAGTCTTACCAAAAAAGTAGAGCCTATTAATTTGGATTTGTAGGGTACTAAGCCGTCATAACCAAATCATCCGCCAGGTAACAGGTCATAGGTTTTAACGATGAGCAAGTCAAATAGCAAGCCAAATGGACTGAGGATGCAACATTGAGGCATACCTACAGTCGTTTCAAACCAATCTCAGTACTCGAACCGATCCCAAAGTGTCACCAAAAAATTTCCTAGAGATGACAATTTTTAAAATTTTCATCTTGGAAAAAGCTGCTCTATTTTAAAATGAATTTCCCTGGTGTACTTAATACTTACATACTTACTTAACGGGCTCCTGACCCGTGAAGAGTCCCTGCCTGAAATACGGCAGCCTTCCACCCTCTGCGATCCCGAGCACGCTGCTTCCAGTTGTCCAGACCAAGCGCTCTGGCATCCGCGATGGCTTGGTCTATGAGTTTTGGCTTTTCGGACTACATCCACATCTTGGTACAGCTCAAAGAGTTCGCCCTCCTCGCACACACGACCAAATATCCGTCGAAGGATTTTTCTTTCAAAGGATCCCAGTATTAGCTCTCCTTTCCTGCTTATCGTCCAGCACTCGGCGCCGTATAGCAGAAATGGCAGGACAAAGGTTCTGTAGAGCATGCACTTTGTCCTTCGAGTTAGGAGTTTTGAACCCATTTGTTTTGCCAAACCGAAGTAGCGAAGTAGTAGATGTCATTTGTGGAGTTGATGTTTATCCCGAGGTAGATGAACTCCTTAACTACATCGAAGTTGCTGATATCAACAGTGACATTTTGTCCTAGTCTGTGGACAGATGATTGTTTGTTTGTTGATAGCATATATTTAGTCGGTATAGTATTTGACGGGATCCCGAATTCGGCCATCGCCACAAAAAGCTACTGACGATGAATGCTGTCATATGCTTTACTGCTTTTTTAAATAGTAGAAGAAAATATATGATTGCAAAGTCGAAAATCCAACCCAAAAAGCCCATTGAAAAATAATTAGCTAACTAAGCCTATTTGTTGTCTTTCATCTATTAAGTTATATAAAATCAATTTTTACGATTATTTAAGAAATAAAAAAAGTGGTTGGCCATTTCTTTTCGAGTGGCAACCGTGATCACACTTACCCACTGCATATGTCACTCTCTTCTGACAACATCATATCTATCATTTAAATTTTTCCAGATTAAATTTTTAAAAAGGCGTAAAAGAAAACAATATAAAAAAAATACTACGAAATCCATACAGCCACCCAGATGAACTTATCCCAAACAACACCTTTTGACCTTTAACGCTGACTCAGTGTAGGACCGAAATTTGCTTAAGCCTGGCGCACATTGTGCACTTTCTCCTCACTTTCAGTATACCTACCTACCTACATTTTCCGATGTATGTCAGTGTTTGAGTGTGTGTGTGTGTGTGTATGAGGCTTGATGATGATACACAAAGGAAGATGAATATTTACTTATTATCCTTGGGGAGGTTTCCCGCACCGCACCTCAGCAACCCCACCCTACATTGGTTCCGTGTGTTTTTGTTTGAATGAACTTTTAAGGTTACACGAAATGTCCTTCGTTTTTATTGTCTTACAATATCGTTGGCAGCAAAACACAGGGACATTGGCGACCGGTAAAAGGGGGTGGCTTTGCAGATGTCCCCAAAAGGGTAGAAAATGTCACATGCCACATGCTACACATTGTCCTTTGCTGGGTGGTGAGGCAAAGGGTTTTTTTTCCTGAATAAATGCAATAAATGGCATGACGTTTACTCATATATGTATGCGCGAATGAGTTCAGTAAAAGGTCAGTGAGTTTGCACACGTCTTTTCGACGGCCACCAAACCATTTACCGACTCTCTAATCGAAATCCACAATCTATCTTGCCGCGAAAGGTGCGAATTAGTTAAATTGAATTGAATTTAATGGCTTTCGGTTTGATGAAGCCCAAGCAGGCACAACTTGTCACGACAAATATTCGCGGTCCTGTGGTCCGAGTGCCAAATTAAAAAAAAAAAAAAAAAAACACCACAGATGTTAATCGGTACTAATGGGTTAATTAAACAAGCGTAACGTGCTATTTAAATCACCGTAAAGCTGTGTCGTCTTCAGTTGCTTTGTCAGGGGTGAGGTTTATTTTTCTTGTTCTTCATTTTCTTTTTCTTTTTTTTGTGTTGCTTAATTAAAATTTGTTGGTAAAGTGATATTTCGGAAGAAGAATGTTGTTGCTGGCAGATGGTTCGAATGAAGTTGTTAGATTAATGTGAATCGGTTTAGTTCAGGTTGTTAGAGATAAGATATTGTCGGAATGCAATGCAAACTAGATGGCTTCTTATTAACTTATCACAACAAAGGTACTTATTTCCGAGACGTGTTGCACCAAATTATTTATGTCGCATTAAAAATATTGACAATAGTAACAGAATTTGGTAAGAAGCTATTGGTGTACTAGAGCCTCGCTCTTGTGATCCCCACAGTTCAGTTCAGAATTCAGTTTTCATAATACAAAAATATTCCAATGGAAGTACATATGGAAACCAATATTTTTGCTTATTTCAATCAAAATGAAAAATTCGTTGGTACTTTGACCAGGGCCGGTATTTGTACTTCTTGTTAACTTCTCCGCATCATTTTATTAAAGCGATTAACTATTTACCTCTAATTATCGAAGTTTGAAAGCAAGCCTGATGACTCGACCATAAGCTCCATATGCCCCATCTACAATAAAGCCGATCCTATGTCTTGCAAGAACTATCTAGGCATATCCCTGCTTAATGTCGCATATAATATCGTATCCAACGTACTCTGTGAACGTCTCAAACCCTTCTGCAACACACTAATCGGCACGTACCAGTGTGGCTTCCGGCATAGCAGGTCTATGGTCGACCAAATTTTCACGCTAAAGAAAATCCTGGATAAGACCAACGAATTTCAAGTCGAGACACACCACCTCTTTATCGACTTTAAAGCCGCATATGATAATATTCATCGTCATGGCGATGGCCGAATTCGGGATCTCGGCAAAACTTATCCAATTGTGTCGCATGACGCTGGAGAGCACGCGGTGCAACGTGCAGTTTGGCAACAGCACATCCGAACTCTATTAAAAATGCATTAGTTGGTCTTGAAGTAAATGAGGACAAGACTTAAGACGTGCTATCAACACACACATCTGTCCACCGACTACGACAAAATGTCACTGTTGATAGCAGCAACTTCGAGGGAGTTTATCTACTTCGGTGTGAATATCAACTCCACCAATGACAACTTGGTGGAGATCCGACGAAGAATTTAGCGGAACAGATGGGTTCAAGACTCCTAACTCAAAGGACAAAGTGTATGCTCTATAGAACCCTTATTCTGCTGGAAGTTAACCAGGAAAGGAGAGTTGATACTGAAAAAAATACTTCGACGGATATTTGGTCCTGTGTGCGAGGAGAGCGAATGGAGAAGAAGATACAACCGCGCACTCTATGCGCTGTACCAAGATGTGGAAGTAGTTCAATAAGCCAAATCTCCTCGACTACTTTGGCTCGGCCACATCGAGCGAATGGACAATAATACTTAAGCTAGGAGGATCTTTGAATCCGAGCCCCCAGGTTCGAGACGACAAGGACGACTGCACCCCCGTTATAAAGACCAAGCCATCGCGGATGCCAGAGCACTTTGTCTGGGTAACTGGAAACAGCGTGCCCGGGATCGCAGAGGATGAAAATGCTGCCTTGTTTCTTGCAGGGACTCTTCACGGGTCGGGAGCTCGTTAATTAATTCTGTAATTATGGAAGGGCATTAATGAATATCTGATCCCCAATTCGGGTTTAAAGTAAGGCACTCCACAATCGACCAAGCAAAGATATAGAATAAGGCCTGAGAAACAAATATGTTCCAGCACTCTTCCTGTATTCTTCCAGACCTTTGATAAAGTGCGGCATAAGGGATTGAATCAAAAGCTTGAAGTAGCTCTCTAAAAACAATTTTATTACAGTAGACGCTCGATATAGTGAACTAATTAAAACCAGGCCTGTTCATAGCTAGATAGCTTTTATCAGCCTTATTAATAATGCCCATTTAACCGATTGATAACTCTTACACACTGTTAACTCATTAGTTAAACTCAATTTCTTATAAATAATCAGATCAGTTTTTAGGATTTATTCGCTGTTGATAAGTTTGAAATAATTTTGCTCGACTGAATTTTTGTGCAAATTCTTGTTAATATCAGAGTTCAAAAAAGTGTTCCTTAAGTAATCAAAAAAAAGGGTTATGCCTTTATAAACTGCCCTATTAAGAGAAGACATTGATGGGAATAAGAAAGAGGGACGTACTCCTGTGGAAGTACAGGTGATGGCTGCTATTAGATACTGGGGTCGTAATGAGGTAAGAATATTAATTACATAAATATAACAACTAAATTAAAAGCTTTTAGTATTTTATATAAGATTCTAGATGATGCTGCTGACATGCATGGATTAAGCCAATCCACTTTAAGCAATATATGCTCTCGAGTAGCAAAAGCCTTTGCATCAAAGTCTAACCAGTTTGTTAAAATGCCACAAACCACCAGTTTTCAGTGCGCTTCCTCTTATTTTGTTTTCTTCCATTTTTCCACAATTCTTTTCTATAATTTTTCTCAATTTGTTTTTTGGTTATGTTGTTTGGTTATGTCAGATGTCAGCCGGAATAAAATAGATTCTAGTACAATTTATGTCAGTGATGCAATTTTTAAGCTAAATTTTCAGGAAAACAGTCAGTTAGTTATTGTATAGAGAACCATTCATTATTAATAAGAAAAGTTAGCAAACGGATAAGTGTTTTATCCGTGTGCTATCTAACATACAAAAAAAACGGTTAATTGTTCTGGAAAAAAATTTACAGGCAGGCGGATTGCACCTGGAATATTGTTAATATAACACGGACATTTAAATGGAACATTTAACATAAAATTTTGGAAGTTCATTATACTGAGCGTCTACTGTATATTTTGAGTTAATATCTTGAGGACAATAATTTCCGTGTTAGGCATGAAAGCTAAAACTCGGAGTTTGAAGAAATCGATATAGAAGTTCCACAAGGAAACGCTCTGGGTCCACTTTTATTTCTTAAATACACTCGTGATATTTCCGCAAATGAGAAATATCAATATCCTATAAACCTTTCAAAATAAAGTCCTTAGTCCTTAGAGCAATCTTGAATGCCCCGTTGTAAATGAGAAAAAGTGATATCCACAAGGACTAAGAATATTGTGACAAGAATCACTCTACAATCTCTTTACTATCCTACCCATATGAATAGCGCCGATCCACTACAAGCCAGGCTTCCAAAAACCAAGTGTGAATTTTAATATACAAATTTGGCAAGAACAAAAGTGCGTGTGGATTAGATGAGGCTTGTGGCACTGATGATCCTAAGCCACCACATCTGAGTGAAACACCTTTGAAACTATAGGTCGCAAAGTTGACTATTGACTGCCTTATCGGTAGCCCTGAGAAAGCAACATCCAACCCTGGTTTCAAACATCTCAGCCTGATAGACGGAAAGGAGACGGTCAACAGAAGTAGGCGGCCCAATAAGACGGTCCCTACAACGATTTACAAACGGGTTAAGGCTGGGGGCTTATAAGGAAAATACCTCAGGACGTAAAACATCACAAAATTAATGGAATTCATGTTTACCAAAGGCGGTGTACCAGCGGACGGGTCAAAGTTAAATTAATTCCAAAAATCCAAACTCCAACTTATTCATGGTAGGGTATGAGGACTCCGAAGAGGGAGCACCGGATGCGTACCGAAGAAGTGCGGTTGCACTCAAAAATATCCGCACCATCAACACATTACACCAAAGAAGAACACACAATAAAAGAGGCGCTATCACCCAACGAACTTCAGATAAAACAACGGTCAAAAATTTAACAACATGGGCCCAAGCAGGGGTTTTCAAAAGCGCTGAGACATTTTCTTACCATAATGCGCATTATACTTTAAGAGTTCGTAATAACCAAATTTTACTCAATGCCATTCCGTAACTTAAAACAATTCATAAAAGTGTGTGGCATCGGGAGTGTAATATATGGAGAGGTACCATTGGACCAGAACAATGAATACTTATAGGTAATATGTGAAGATTGATGACAAACTTTTAATATGTTAAGATCTGAATCTTATCTATCAACAATAATATTATTATTATTCAATTTATTTAGTTCTCCTAAAACTGTTTTGAATTGAAAGTTTGTATTATTTGATATTTTTCTTATTTAAACAATTGGTTATATGTTTTTCTGCGTTTTCAAGTAGGCACACTACAATTTACTACATTTTTAAATTCTTTACGCTATATTTCCAACATGGGTCTGATTCTTTTGCCTATTAGAGCACGACCGCTGATTGGTTAAAATACTTACGAAGTTTTTTTAATCCTGAAATAATTTTTTTAATTTTAAAACCTCGTTGATGTGTGGGGTTTCGAATAAACCTTCTCAGAATCTGGTTTTGAACAAATTCTTAAAGTTCCCAAAAGCAGTTGGCAAGCAGTTGAAAGATTTTTGACTATGTAATAATTCAACTGCGAGTCACCTAAGAGTCAGCTTACCGATTAGATACTTGAACGTTGATCACGGGAATTATTTAAACATATAGGTATTGTTGGTCGAACACAAATTTTGTTTATTAAGTTTTATTTTTCGATGGCTGACTAAAAGGCATACAAATCCCAGGTAGTGTTCGAAAAATGTCAAAAAAATATCTTTTCATTCCATTATACATCGGTTAGGTTGGGGTAGCCATAAAACATACGGAATACGCCAATTTCTAGTAGTAATCAGTGATCTATTTATTTTGCTGTGCCTGGTGTGCTGTTCTTTATCAATTTCGTACTTAAAATTCTATATCCAACAAACAAACAAAATCTCCGGGCCGGGCCTTTGACAGAGTTGGTAACCGTGAAAACCGGTCATGATTCATTCACCGATTTACGAAGACGAGTGGCGGGTCAGGTTGACACCATCCTCACAAAAGAAAATTATTAAAAAATTAGTCTACACTTTTGACCAAGTCCCCCTAAACTATACTACTTCATACGTACTTTATATTGTCTCTATACCCGGTATTATTAAGTTCTATAGGCTGCCTTCTAGGCAAGCATCCAACCAAGCTTGCAAAATTTTTAATCGAGTTTTGTAGAAGTGAACGAAGAAGATCTTCAAATGAACCTTGAACTTCTTTGTACAGGCCTATTGTCTACAGAAAAACCGAGTTTCATCTTGAATATTAACATCTTCTACCTAACCTGATCAAATTATACTTATACTTCGATTTGGCTAATTATGAAGCTTCTGTTTTTGATTGCAAATTTGACAAGCAATTTAAGATTTTTCCAGCGAAATTTATTCCACCCCGGACGACAAGTCAGTAGAGTAAAGCTTTATCTAAGGAGGCAAGCCCAGTTGGAAGAGCACCTCGATCAAGTAGGGGCATACAACTGAATAGCAAGGTGTGGAACGTATTGACTGAAGAGGCGAGTATGGTGAGGCCCAAGTCTGTCCAGGACTGTAGGCGCCATAATAAGTAAAGTAAGTATTTCTTGTTATCTTTTAAAAACCATAAGCATTTACCATATTCCTGCCACGCAGTGACTATTACCTCAAGGACACATTACGGCAGTTTAAGTTAGTCAAATGGCGTGGCAGTAATAGGGTTAACCAAGGCGAAATCATCATAGGTCCTATTATATAAAACTCAACCTCTCTTAGTCCGTCTCAGTTATCCATAACTCGAAAACTAGTTATCCGATTTTCGTAATAGGTCTTTGTATATAAATGTTTCGCGTGAAGTTTTTATTTTGACTTCTATCAGGCATACCGATCGAAGTGGTTTTGTTACCCACATGTCCTTACATGTATAAACAGGGTACTCACAATAGGCCTTCAAGGCCTCTGGGTGAAATTTGCGTCTAATGCAAAACTGCCCTCCTAACCTAACCTAATCTTCCATTTTGACTTTGAACTACTCAGCCTGTTTAAAAAATCTTCAAAATCCTAAAAACACTCAAAAGGAAGGTGCTAACATGGGGAGAAAGGAGTATAACCTCAACTACTCTGGAACTACTTGTCGATTTTCTGAATTATTTAGATGTTGTAATGGTGACATCCTGTGGGTCAGTATACGCTACTTAAGACTATTACTATCTCCTCCCCCTGCGAAATTGCACTGTATTCTAAGAACAATTGTGCCTCTACATTAATTGGCTTGGGTGTTTCTCACAAACGTTGTATGATGTTGAAGAATTCAGTTGACAGCGCATCACCTTGTATGAAGTTTAAAGGGTGACAGATCTCCTGTATGCGGTCTTTTAATTTATAAAAATATTATGGATGTCTATATAAAGGATGGCAGAAGGTATGAGGTAGTTACAAAGTTGAATTTTAATCATCAAGGGGCACGGTAGTGGCTACCCAAGTTCGTTAGCAACTTTGGCACTACACTTATTTACACGAACCAACTCAGCCCATTTTGACCCCCCATCTAACTTCGCATACAACAAAGCTAGAGACATCAAATTTTCAGGATTTATTGGGACGCACAGCAGCAGGCTCCATACCAAATTTCAACATCAGCGGTTCCTGAGTTATAAAGCCCTAAAATTAGCAAAAACCGTAACCACTGACTCACTGACAGATCATCAAAACTATGGAGCACTTCCAATCATCGTAGAACCTTGAAATTGAAAGGGAAAAGTCTAACATTTGCGATTTTCCATCCAGGGGGCGTGGCAACCGCCCACTTCCCTTAATGCAGCCCCATAAAGACCTATACCTATTAATTTTTACATGAGGGTTGGATTTTAAGAACAAAAAAGGAAAAAAATAAAATATTGTTTACTTTCCATTTAGGGGCGTGGTAGCCGCCCCTTTTCTTTAACTTTGCACCCAAAAGATTTAGAGGTATGAAATTATACTTGGATGCAGGATTTGAAGAACACACACAAACTTTGTGTATATTCCAAAAAATAGGCGTGGCAACCGCCCTTATATCGAACTCATTCTATAGTTATGAAACCTTACATGGTTTAAAGGCAAACAAGGAAAGTTATAAAACAAACTCTCGAAAGAGGGCGTTTACGTTCGCTCAAAATCCCTACAATTATAAAATTTTACAAAACCGCTTTTGCCTTACAATTCAGCCACAAAAAGTGCTGAGATCTGAAAAAGAACGCCAAGTTTATATTGTAATTATTAAAAATTTCACAAATAATGTTTAGGTACATTTTTATACTTGACTTAAATCTCAGTACTTTTCGTGGCTGACTTGTAAGGCAAAAGCGATTTTTGTACAAAAGAACTTGGCTATTCTTTAACATTTATGTTTTTGGTGTGATCTATTTAACTCTGTATAGGTATGTACCTATTTCATCAGAAAAAATTTGGAAAGAATCAAATCCACCCCAATAACCAATTATGTAGATATGTATGTGCCTTAAGTGTGTAGGTAAACATTTCTATTTGCATATAGCTAGGGCGGAAATCGTCCAACACATCCAATCAATTTGGAAAAAATCAAACGTGCGCTAGCAATAGAAACCGTTTGACCACTTCTCTTTTGTCCGTACCGTATTGTTGCATCAATACCGAACCGAACTGTATCTACATATATTGGCAGAGATTCGTATTTCCGTTGGAATAGATGTGGTGTGTGTGTGTATGCTACACTCGAAACGAGTAGTACCTTCAATTGATGCATTCAACACGCATTTCCAATTACTAAATATCACTTGTATCTCACTTCAGCCCAATCGGCATATTACGTGCATGTAGACGACCGACGTAGAGATGGATGTGAAACCTCGCTAGACATAGTCGTATCGCATCGTATTGTATGCCAGTTCCCGTTGCTGTTGTCTGACAGCTGCTGGCAATTCAGTTTCAGTTCCGGTAAATTTAATTGCCTCACTTCACCCCGTTTCTATACAATAAAAGCACGTATAATCCTTTCACGTTGCAGATGCACTACTGCGTATAACACTGCATCTCTTGCGCACTGCACACACACGTCAACATCAAAGTGAACCGGGAAACATTTTAAAAATAGTTCTCAAGTAGAAATCTGCCTTCGCGTCGTCGACCATACTCCATAACCACCATATACACCAGACCAGCGCGCCAGATGCGAAATCGACAGAGATAAACAATGCCACCAAGTGAGTGATGATGTGCGCACCATGGAAGATGTGCTTCCTTGTTTTGTTTCACCTGTCCCAGCGCAGCCTAGCCCCGGCCCCAGATGTCCCAGACGCGAAGGTGGTGTACCACTTTAAAGATCGAATTTTAAGGAAATAGTTTTCCATTTCCATCTCTTCTCAGAAGTTGCACTCCTTCGTTGTGGATACATCCAAACATCGATGGGTATGGATAGGGTAAAGGCAGGTACGTAACTACGCAACCTAAGAAAAATAATGATGGGTCTCGTTGCGCGTGCTGTGCATTGTATAAGTTAACGACACAGAAGCTGTAATACGAACTCAGCGCATGCAGAGACAACGACATGCAAGTGGTGTCGGCATCCCAGACGACAGGTCAGCAAAACGACCAGCATACCTGTGGGAATGCAAACTGTCTCACACCTTGGGAACGGAAATGAGTTGGCGTTGGGTTAGATGTAAGGTAGTATTTAAGCAAATGTTTGTCAGTTATGAGTGTTCTGTCTTTTTGGATATTGTAAAGCAGGCGGAAGCTCTGCTAGGTTAATTATCGAATAAAGTTATTTTTTTATGAAAAAATAATAAACAAAAGTTTAATTGGCGCCCAACGTGGGGCCCAGGTTTAAAAAGTTTTGAAAAAGTGCGTTCGCGTTTTTCCGGAAACCGTGTAAGTCGACCTAAAAGTTTAGCTCGCCGCGTTTCGAGAAGTTAAAGTTTAATTTGCCGTATAAGTCGACCTAAAAGTTTAGCTCGCCGCGACGAAAAACGAATACGCGAAAAAGACACTAAAAACAGGCCTGAGTCAACCAACGGACACAAAAAATCCAGCTTACATCTGTAGATTAAAGTTGGCAACGAGGGAGAGTGGAGAAAGGTGCCCCAGTAACTACGGTAAAAAGGATATAGCCCCTCCATCAGCGTTGAAGATGTGGTTTCTAACCACTTTTATGTAAGAATAATAATTAAGTTATTGTGAAAATTATATTGTTGTGAAAGTTACTATTACTATTATTGTGAAAGTTATATTGTTTAGTTGTTAACCAGGAAAACAAAGTGCAAAAATTAGATTCCTGAAATCCATCCCAGTTCTCTTCCAATCCCAAACAAGTTAATAATTCAAAAAAAAAAAAAAAAAAAAAAAAAAAAAATGGTCTTGACCAGGGGCCAACAAAATCAAGCTGAAACCAGCGGAAATAGTGTGGTAGATCAGATCATTAATTTGACTGCTAATGGGCAGTCTAGCGATAATAATGCTTCTTTCCAATCGACCAGTGCGTCTCAGCCTGAGGTAGAAATACCCCGAGCAACACCAATACCCCAAGCAGCACAAATACCTCCAGCAACACCAATACCTCAAGCAACACCGGCTCTGGAAGCACTAATAACTTCTATTGTCTCGCGGGTCGTTGAAACTCAAATACAAAGAACGGTGCATTCCAACATTAATTCTTATGCAGATTCTGCTCCAATTTACGACCAGACCTTTTCCCCTGAATTTCGGGATAGGCTTCGTGAGCTAGAAACTATCCCAGCGATAGTAAAAAGTATTAGGGATTTTTCTGGTGATCCGAATGAGTTTAACTCCTGGAAGAAAAGCGTTGATAGGGTGTTAGGTGTTTACGATCACCTGAGGGGAACCCCGAAATATTTTGGGATACTTAATATTATTAGAAATAAAATAATTGGGAAGGCAGATATAGCCTTAGAATCATTTAATACACCTTTAGATTGGGCTAGCATTTCTCAGTGTCTAGCTAATCATTATACAGATAAACGCGATTTAGGAACTTTAGAATTTCAGATGATGAAATTAGTTCAGGGTGGGAAAGACATCAATGAATTTTATAATACTGTATATTCACACCTCTCGTTAATTTTAAACATTATTGCTAGCATGGATATAGGTCCAGAAACTATGAAAGTGCTTACACAAACGTATCGGAATAAAGCCCTTGATACGTTCATTAGAGGTCTGAAAGGTGATCTACCAAGATTACTGGGTATGCGTGAGCCCACAGATCTACCCCAAGCTTTGAGTTTATGTATGAAACTAGAAAATCAAAGCTATCGCTCTAGTCAAACAAATAATACACATGGTTTTGTTCGAAAACCTATGCATGACCAACAGAATGGGATGTTTAAGAAAACAAATCCCATTCAGTCAAATCAGACACGTTCCTATCCCCAACAAGATCCTAAAAACTATTCCCCCAAACCATTTTTCATGAGGTATCCTAATCCTCAGAATAATAATTTTGTTTCTGCTAATAATAAGCCATTAATTAAAACAGAACCTGTTACCCAAGGTCCTTCTGCTCAGTTAAGGCGTATTCACCAGCAAAACCAGCAGCAGTACAGTAACCGGAATAATAAACAAAACTTCCGTCAGGTTAATGCAACCCAACAATCTCGGCCAAGCGGTAACTACGGCGAACCACAAAGAAATTTTCACATATCTGAAGCTTTAGAAAACCCTGATACGTTGCAGGCTGAATACGAGCAATCTATTTTAAATTCAGACAACCTTTATGATCAATCATTAGAGGAATATACCCAAAATCTACCCGATCCGCATTTGCATTCAGAATTCAACGAGTACACTGATATTCATTTTTTAGGCTAAGCGACTCCTCGCTTCCGTATTTTGAGTGTCGAACTGGAAGTGGGGAAATGCTAAAATTTCTTATAGACACAGGGTCTAGTAAAAATTACATTAGACCTGATATTGTTTCGAAACCTATTAATAATCAACAAATATTTTATGCAAAATCAATAGCCGGCGACGTCAAAGTCTGCCAACACACATTCATAAGCTTATTTGGCTTGAAAAATACACCGATTAAGTTTTTCTTACTACCATCCTTAAAAACGTTCCATGGAATTCTAGGGAATGACAGTTTGAAACAATTATCAGCTGTTATTTATACCAAAGATAGCTACATGCTAATCGGTAACCAATTTCGTATAAAAATCAAACAACTTAAATCACAGTCGGTCAACTCACTCGACATTCAAACTCTTTTGGAAAAATTTCAAACCTCTCCACAGAAAAATTTACTATTACCCATTATGCAAAAAAATCTGAGCCTATTCGCTGATCCAAACGAGAAACTAACATACACAACCAAAATTATTGCAGAAGTTAGAACCTCTACGGAGGAACCCGTTCATAGTAGACATTACCCATTTCCCATGTCCTTGAAGGAGGAAGTGGAGAAGCAGGTGCAACAATTGCTTGATGATGGCATCATAAGACCTTCACGGTCTCCATATAATTCACCTGTATGGATTGTGCCAAAAAAGGCAGACTCCTCTGGTACCAAACAATATCGCATGGTAATAGATTACAGGAAACTCAATACTGTCACCATTGCGGATAGATATCCCATCCCGGATATCAATGAAGTGATCGCACATTTAGGAAGGAACACCTTTTTTTCAGTACTGGATCTTAAGAGCGGTTTTCATCAGATCCCCTTGAGGGAATCAGATATCGAGAAAACCAGCTTCTCAATTAACAATGGGAAATATGAGTTTGTGAGGTTGCCCTTTGGGTTAAAAAACGCCCCGGCAATCTTTCAACGAACATTGGACGATATACTCAACGAATATATTGGAAAATTCTGCCAAGTTTATGTAGATGATATTATTATCTACAGTAAGAACGAAGCTGACCATGCTAAGCATATTGAGACAATTTTTGAGACCTTACGGAAAGCAAACATGAAGGTCCAATTGGACAAATGTAAGTTTTTTCAAACTGAAGTTGTGTTTTTGGGTTTTATCATCTCTGCCAGTGGCATAAAAACGAATCCGGAAAAGGTAAAAGCGATTCTTGATTTTCCGAAGCCGGAAACCCTTAAAGAATTGCGTTCTTTCCTTGGCCTCTCAGGGTACTATAGGCGCTTTGTTAATGATTATGCAAAGCTTGCCAAACCCTTAACGGCCCTTTTAAGAGGGGAGGAGGGACGAGTGTCCAAGACCAAATCTGCAAAATCACCGGTACATCTTAACGACGAAGCCATTAAGGCCTTCCAAAAATTGAAAAATGCTCTCGTTTCTCAGGATATAATGTTGGCATACCCTGATTACCCAAAACCCTTTGATTTAACTACGGACGCTTCGAATTTTGCAATTGGAGCCGTCCTTGAACAAGGAGGTAAACCTATTACCTTTATTTCAAGAACCTTGATTAAAGCAGAGGAAAACTTTGCTGCAAATGAAAAAGAACTTTTGGCCATAGTATGGGCGTTAAGTTCCCTTAGATCATACTTATATGGCTCAGCAAAAGTACGTATCTTCACAGACCATCAGCCTCTTACGTTTGCTCTCAGCAATAAAAACAGTAACACCAAGATGAAGAGGTGGAAGGCTAGGCTGGAGGAATACAACTACGAATTAAGGTATAAACCTGGAAAGACAAATGTGGTGGCGGACGCATTGTCTAGAGCACCTATTCATGCTGATATTAACACCTTAACGGTATCCCAACACAGTGACGAGAGTTCTGGGCAAGAACTCCTCCAAATCATTGAGGCACCTATAAATGGATTTAAAAATCAAATAATATTAGCTATAGGTAGTACTCCTTCATACGAATTTAAAATTGTTTTTCCTACATATCACCGACACAATATAGTTGAAATAAATTATACTCGGGATAATCTAGTAAGCATTCTTAAGAAATATCTAAATCCATCTGTCACTAATGTTATTAAAACAGAAGAAAATATTCTCGGACTAATACAAGAAATATACCCTACGCACTTTAGGCAATATAAAGCACGCTTTTCTAGAAGCATAGTAGTAGATCTTATAGACGAAGTTAGACAAGAGGAAGAAATAATAAAAGAGCATAATCGCGCTCATAGAAATGCTCGAGAGAACAGAATTCAAATTTCGCAAAATTTCTTTTTCCCCAATATGAAGGCAAAAACTGAAAGGATTGCAAAAGCTTGCAAAGTTTGCAAGGAAAACAAATACGAAAGACATCCAAACAATCCTGAGCTGCAACCGACTCCAATTCCCGAATACCCCGGTCAAATAATACATATCGATATATATTTCACTGACAAAAAGATTATTTTAACCGGTATTGATAAGTTTTCTAAGTATGCACTTGCAAAAATACTTAAATCGAGGTCTGCAGAAGACATAAAAGAACCCTTGAGAGGATTAATTTTAGCGTTCGGAGTTCCACAAACGGTGGTTATGGATAATGAAAAGTCACTCGGTTCAAGTTCTATAACATTCATGTTGGAGAACATGTTTGGGATAACCGTCTTTAAAGCACCTCCGTATGCAAGCTGTGTGAATGGACAGGTTGAACGGTTCCATTCAACACTTTCCGAATTAATTCGTTGTCTCAAAACAGACAATCTCCATTCTACGTTCTCCGAATTATTAGATAGATCCATCTACGAGTATAATAGATCCATACACTCAACGACTCAGAAGAAACCCGTTGATATATTCTTTGGTAGAAGATTGCTTAACAATCCCGAAGAGCTAGAACATACAAGACGTGAAAACATGGCAAAAATACAAGCTAAACAACAAGTTGATTTGAATTATCATAACAAAAAGAAGAAACCCTTGAAGGTTTACCAGGTAGGGGAAATTATTTATGTTAAAGCAAATAAAAGAGTAGGAAATAAGTTAGATCCTAGGTATAAAAAAGAAGAAGTACTTGAAAATTATAATTCCACAGTGAAAACCAGATCAGGTAGAATAGTCCATAAAAGTTTGATAAAAAATTAATTTCTGTCCACCAGGGTCCTGCTTCCCATATACCACGCTGAAGTGCAGATATTAGATTACTCAAACTCTCAACTCATAAAAATAAACACTGGGCCTGCCAAAGTTCAAAATGGCACTTTTAAAATCATCCATATAATAGAGTTGGAAGGGTACGAGGAACTCATCGCAAGCCTGGAAGACACACTTTACCTCGAATCCAACCATTCCCTTTACCCGTACCTGTCACATGAAGTCCAAGTAATAAAAAATCATTTGCAAAGATTAAAAATTAAAACGAAGAATAAAAGATCTCTAAATTTCATTGGAACTGCCTGGAAGTGGATCGCGGGATCACCTGATCACCACGACCACGAAATTATAAAAAATAAAATGAATAATGTATTGATAAATAACAACAGACAAACTGTAATCAATAAATTGACAGTAGGAAGAATCAATGAAATAACAAATATAACAAATAAAATTTTGAGAACTTTAAAGGAAAATAGCCAAGATAAAGATAGGATCATATGGGAAATAAAATACAAACTTGATATTATTAAAGAAGAAGTAGTTAACGTAGCCTACGCCCTTCATTGGGCAAAAGCAAATATTGTAAATTCTTATATCTTAACCAGCTCCGAAATAAGCATAGCCGAACAAATACTAAAAAACATCCCATTTGTAAACATAGACGAAGCATTCGAATTCACCAATGTAAAAATAGCTTCTGACGGGAGAAATATTATTTATATAATTAGTTTACCGACCACTGGTCCAAACTCATGTAATACATTTCTTTTAAAAACAGTAAGAACAGGAATTAAAATAAATAAAATCCCATATGACTCCATTTTAGAATGTAAAGATAAACTATACGGCATCATTAATAAATGTCAATCATTCAATAGCCATACTATTTGTAGTTTAAGCGATATCATAGATATAAGTAATTCAACATGCATACCCAAGCTGCTCAAGAGCCAAATCTCAACGTGCCCTTTAGTCAACAACCAACACATCCCATCAATGGAAGAAATCTCCCCAGACGTTTTATTCCTAAATCAATTCAATGGCCCTGTAAGAGTTGATAACGAAACAATCTGGCTAAATGGTACCTATATCATAAAGCACGTAAACACTCGGATTGAAGTCAATAATAAGCTGTTCGAAACTAATGAGGTCACAAAACATCAGCCACTGCCTGCTATTCTTCAACCTAAGTCAAAAGCTGCAGCGGTAGAAGAGGAACTATCTCTCGAAATGATGAAGGAACTAAGTCTAAATGGAACCGCACAAATAAGTCTTCTTAATACTAAAAACACCATCAATTTAGCTACAAACATCTCGTTAACGGTGGTAGTCCTCCTATCAATTATGTTTTACCTGGTACCAAAACTCTTACGGAAGAAAAATAAAATCGACATGAAAAAACATTCAGAAACTAAAAGTGCAGCCTCAGTCGTCACTCTAGGCTTAGATGACGTTTCACATTTTCTGAAACCAATGACGTCGTCGAACGCGGACGTTCGATCTTAACGGTGGAGGAGTTAACGACACAGAAGCTGTAATACGAACTCAGCGCATGCAGAGACAACGACATGCAAGTGGTGTCGGCATCCCAGACGACAGGTCAGCAAAACGACCAGCATACCTGTGGGAATGCAAACTGTCTCACACCTTGGGAACGGAAATGAGTTGGCGTTGGGTTAGATGTAAGGTAGTATTTAAGCAAATGTTTGTCAGTTATGAGTGTTCTGTCTTTTTGGATATTGTAAAGCAGGCGGAAGCTCTGCTAGGTTAATTATCGAATAAAGTTATTTTTTTATGAAAAAATAATAAACAAAAGTTTAATTTATACTACCTTTAGCTATGTACATATATAATTCTTGGTATAATCGAATGTCAAAGGTCAAGGCAATTAAGATTGTTACAGAAACGTTAACGATGCCTTGTATCCGTTGATGCGTGCCAACGCGGTAATTGGCGATTTTGTTATTCAACCATATTGGTAATTTGCACAAATTAATTGATTGATTTCTGGTCATTCTCTGATGTAAACAAATGGAAACAGAAAGAGAGAGAGTTTTGATTATATTATTACCAACGAAACGGACGGAACTACGGATAAGTACAAATATTGTATCTGGAAATCGATATTTGTTCGGTGAAGAGCTTTCTTTGTTGTGAGTATTCTTTTTTTTTGTTTACCTAAATACATAACACAGGTACAGTGCATCACGGATATAAGAAACTCTGAAAATTCAAGAAATTTATTTCTTATATCCATAAAATACTTTACCCACAGAGAAGCATGCATTTTTGATTCAGAATTTATTGTACAGAGTCGTATGTAGTTATTTTTGAATCAGAGCCAACAACAAACGGGGGTTTTATATTTTATGTTGACAGCCAAGGGATCTAAGACAAGTTCCCGAAACCTAATCATGGACATGTGCGAGGGAGCAAATATAAAAGTAAGATGCCCGTCTGGAGTCACCGAAGAATTCCCAATCAAATCGGTGTGCACCAAGGAAGCGTCTTAAGTCCTTTGCTCTTTATTGCTGTACTTGATTATATGCTTAAAGGAAAAGTTACGAAGCCGGAAGTACACCAGGGAGGATTAAACTTTCCTGCAACGAGCACTTGATGTGGGGTGGATATTTCGGAGGCACAGACATAGTATCTGTACTGTCCAGTCTTAGATCCACTCCTACCTTTTCCACCAACTTACTTGAATCCCAGAATGATTTTCTGGCTGTTTAAAATGATGGTCAGACCCATCATCTCGTATGCGGCTGTCGTCTGGTGACCCAAAGTACTCGAACGAAAAACGGCAAATAAGCTGCAGAAGCTGCAGGTGCGATACGCACCTGAACAACAACCACACTTGAGGTCATTGTTGGACTCTCACCCATACAGATCTTCATTAAGAAGACAGCTGCCAGAAGCGCTATTAAGCTTCAACTTGAATAGAAGTTTAATCCGGTAGACCATGTGGGTCACCTAAAAATACGTAAAAGAAATCCCAAACATGGACTTCTTTTACTGCATCCCTGATAAAGGGTGATTTTTTAGCTGGTTTGGTTTTGGCAACACTGGTTTTGACAGCTGACGTGTGTTTAGTACCTTGTGTCACTGTCAAACAGCTTCAGTTTGGTTTGCAATTTAACCATGGATCGTCTTACAAATGAACAACGCTTGCAAATTATTGAATTTTACTATCAAAATTCGTGCTCGGTTCGAAATGTTCATCGCGCGCTGCTTCCATTTTATGATCGGCATTCTCGACCTTCTGAGCAGTCTATTCGGAAGATTGTGACCAAATTTCGCACCAAATTTACTTTGTTGGACATTAAACCACCAACACGTTTACGTACTGTGCGTATTGAAGAAAATATTGCGGCCGTATCAGCTAGTGTGACAGAAGACCGCGAAATGTCGATTCGGCGCCGTTCCCAGCAGTTAGGCCTTTGTTACAGCACTACGTGGAAAATTTTGCGGAAGGATTTGGGCGTAAAGCCTTTTAAGATACAGCTGGTGCAAGAACTAAAGCCAGCCGACCTACCACAACGCCGAATTTTTGGTGAATGGGCTCTTGGAAAGCTGGCCGAGGATCCGCTTTTTTATCGAAAAATTGTGTTCAGCGATGAGGCTCATTTTTGGTTGAATGGGTACGTAAATAAGCAAAATTGCCGCATTTGGAGTGAAGATCAGCCAGAAGCATTGCAACAGCTACCAATGCATCCCGAAAAAGCCACTGTTTGGTGCGGTTTATGGGCCGGCGGCATTATTGGGCCATATTTCTTCAAAGATGAGGCGCAGCGTTACTGTCAATGGTGAACGCTACCGAGCGATGATAACAAACTTTTTTTTGCCCGAAATGGAAGTTCTTGACTTGCATGATATGTGGTTTCAACAAGACGGTGCCACATGCCACACAGCACGCGAAACAATGGCGCAATTGCGAGGCGAGTTTGGTGAACAGTTAATTTCACGTTTCGGGCCGGTCAATTGGCCGCCTAGATCGTGCGATTTGACACCATTAGATTATTTTTTGTGGGGGTATGCCAAGGCTAATGTGTATAGGGACAAGCCCGCTTCGATTGACGCACTGGAAGCCAACATCCATGCATTCATTCGTGAGATACCGGCCGATATGTGTGAAAGAGTATGCCAAAATTGGACTCAGCGGATGGGCTACCTGAGACACAGCCGCGGTCAACATTTGCATGAAATTTTCTTTAAACATTAAATTGCAAGGTTCAAACTATCGATTTAAATAAATATTTCATTCATTTTTTCGAATTTTTTGTGTTTTTTTTTTAAAAAAAGTTCTAAACCTCTTAAAAAATCACCCTTTATTATGATTATGGAGTACATGTTGGGGAATCTATTCGAGGTTGTAATATTAGACCGCTCCAAATGGGCAAATGGTGTTCCGACTCTAGGTCCGAGAAGTCTGATCTGGATGTATCAAAAATGGAAACTGAAGTTGGAGCTGGTGTCTTTGGATCCAACACCAAAGACTCGATACCAATGAGAATGTGTAGCACGGTTTTTTAGGCGGATCTTAATGCCATTGAGATCTGTGCAAATTTAATTTCCCGAAAAGGAATTAAAAGGTGTCAGGATTCACATCTTCTCGGAGAGTCAAGCAGCACTACATCCAACACTGTGAATTTTGTGACAGTGAAGTGCTGCTACGATGCCTTGCAAAACCTAGGCAAACATAACAAAGTTAAATTTGGATGGGCCCCTGGCCACCAGGGTATTGCAGGCAACGAATTTGCAGATGAGCTCGCTAGAGCCGGATCAGAATCTGCTTTCTTTGGACCAGAACCTTATTACAGATTCAATTGGGCTGCTGCTTTAAGTCTGAACCACTGGGAAAGTGTCCCGGGTTTAACACAATACAAAAGATTAATTAAGGCTTACTCCTAAAAGGAAATCCTTTTATTATGTAAGTAGAATATTAGAAAGCTGATGGGCTTCCTCACAGCCCGATATCGATCATCATGTAAGCGTAGGGTGGATGAAAGGGGAAAACTTTGAATGAAACCTTCGCAAACTTCTGTACTGAAAAAATTACCCCTTAGTTCATGTTGTTGGATAATTTCGCATAACAGCAGGAGTAACAAAACTTGATCGAGAAAGCCATTACGACCGGTTCAGTTGGCATGTCCATGTTGGCGGATGAAGATATTTTTGGTCGTTTTTAGAGAAATATTCTTCATAAGATATTTGGCGTTGACGGATTATAAGAAGTAGAGGAAGGTCTCGCCCTCGGTGGTAGCGCGAACCATCGAATGGAGACCTCAACCAACTTGGAGTGCGCAACTGGAGGCAATTACCATGTCCACCCCAGACTATTGCACCCATAAGTAAGTAAGTACCTATTACTTACAAGGTTGGATGACGTTAATAGATTGGCGAAGTTATTTACTTACTTAACTGGCTCCCGCCCCGTAAAGAGTCCCTGCTTGAGACACGGCAACTTTCCATCCTCTGCGATCCCGGGCACGCTGCTCCCAGACCAAGCGCTGTGACATCCGCGGTGGCTGGGTCCTTAAAACGGAGTTTCGGTCTTCTTTGTCGTCTCGAACCTGGGGCTGGGATTCGAAGATCCTCTTGGCTGGAGCGTTGTTGTGCATTCGCTCGATGCACAGTCGACGAGTTTTGACTTTTTGGATTACATCAACATCTTGGTACAGCTCATAGAGTTCGCGGTTGTATCTCCATTCGCCCCCCTCACACACAGGACCAAATATCCGTCGAAGATTTTTCTTTCAAAGAATCCCAGTATTAAATCTCCACGATAAGGGTTCTGTAGAGCATGCACTTTGTCCTTCAAGTTAGGAGTTTTGAACCCATTTGTTTTGACAAACCGAAGTAGCAGCGGTTTCCTAGGGTAATTCTTCGACGGATCGTGGAGTTGATATGTACCCCGAGGTAGATGAACTCCTTAACTACCTCGAAGTTTCTGCTATCAACAGTGACATTTTGTCCTAGTCGTTGGACAGATGATTGTTTTGTTGTTGATAGCATATATTTAGTGTTGTCCTCGTTAACTTAACGGCGAACTAGTTTCGGCTGTTCTTCAATAGCCGTGAAAGCCTCTATCACGGCACGCTGGGATCGACCGATGATGTCTATATCGTCCGCATAACCCAGCAGTTGGACTGATCTGTTGAAGATAGTGCTTCCGTGTTGACACCTGCCCTGCGCACTATCTGCTCAAGAACAAGATTGAAAAAATCACACGACAGCGCATCTTCTTGCCGAAATCCGGTGCATGTTTGAAAGAGTTCAGGGGAGCTGCTGCCAAACTGCACATTGCACCGCGTGTTATCTTGTGTCATGCGACACATCTGGATCAGTTTTGACGGAATTCAGAATTCGGCCATCGCCATATAAAAGCTACTGACGATGAATGCTGTCATATGCAGATTGGCGAAGTACGGAAGTATTTTGCTCTCCACACTCAAGACCTTATGCACCTATTGCAATGCTATCCAGGGCAGTATAGACATGGAATAAACTTTTTTAAATTTCTTTAAAAGTTTCTTAAAAAGTTATGTATCTAAATATTTGTTAACATTAGTCATATCGAGATGAAATAAAAAGTAATTAAAGCAGATCGCCATCTTTTGACAAACAAATGAGAGTAACTTCTGTCGTGCATTCCTAACAATATTTCTTATATAAGAATCTTTGGAATCGTTTTGACAAATTTTTTCAGTAAATCCAATGCCGTGGTTACTTACCTATCGTCTTTGTTCAATTTGATGCAGTTTTAGTGAATATCTAGTCCATAGCAAATTGTATGGGATACAATTGGAGGGTTATAACTGATAAAGTTAGCGAAAAAGACTCAACAACCTTTTGATCCTTTTTGATGTTAATTTTTTTACACGAAATTTCTCATTTATTTAACAATAAATCCCTGCAATTGCATCCCACAGAAGTACTGCTGCTGATGTCCAGGTGTAGGTACATTTCCATAGCTCTGGAGTCAAAAAGTTTATATTACACTAAACCGAGATATCGCATTCTCTCCGACCCACCGCACACTGGAAAATCTCTTCAAAATAAATTACGTTCAAATTGTTTCTCTCCCTCTTTTCGAACAATTGACGATGCAAATTGTTACCCCAATAGTGGGCTGTACCCGAAAGTTGAAGCTAGAAAATCACCATCATCATCCGCCAGCCACCCTCTCAAAATCGAGTTAAAAAACAAAAAAAGACTTAGTTGACCTTTGGAATTTTTCGCCTTTCACCTTTCTGGATTTCTCTTTCCTATAAATATCATAAAAAACAACAGAGAGAGAGACACAGAGAACATAAAAATCATGAAGCTCATGTATACGTTCATAACGGCTGCAATAAATTCCCCAAAGTCAGAGGGACTAACATTTTATACGAAGGTAAAGAAAAAAAAGAAAAAAACAGTTGCAAGGTACCTTGCACCCTAACAATACTTTTGCGCCCCAGCACCGCACTCCACGGACGAAACCATGCACATCCCACTTTGCAATATTTGCACACAAAGGAATGGCAAAGGGCTTGTGACGTTTACGACAAAAACATTACATCATATAGCTACGCTGGCGGTTGTAATAATTGCAAAACACACACTCTCGTTCTATGCCTTGCACACTCACATGTAGACCTAGGCTGTAACGGATTTCTTTTTCTATTTTCACTCAAGATGGAATCCTTGTTATTTTTTTTTTTACTCATATTTGCACAAAATTCAGTTGGCAACAAAAAGAAAAAAAAATAAAAGAAACTTGTAACCACGGATGCGAGAAATTCTAAAGCTTCGCAGGAGTACGATTATGACGAAGGCATGCAAGGGGTAAAGGAAGGACATTTTCATTGTTTTGTTGGGGGGAACAAAAATTTGAAAATAAGGGTGCACGAGTAGAAAGTAGAAACCCCTTTTTCTGGTTGAACTGGATTTGGATTACACCAGCCGTAGCAGCAGCATTTAAATGAGTCTCAAGGGGGTGACTTAAGTACAAGCTCACTATGTGCGATGTAAACCGAAGAAAGCCGACGAAAGAACCGATTTGACGCAGCTTCCAAATTAAAATCGTGCGACTCTCAAAAATGGCAGAAGGAATTTTGATTTTCATTCATCTGGGGTGCCATTCTTTTTCAATTTGAGTTTTTTTTTTGTTTTCTTTGAACTGACTTTCTTAATTAGAACAACAAGAGCCGAGTTTAAACTTTACTTTGGCGTAAATTAGAATTTACTAAAGAATTACGTATTCAAGGATTGGAAGGGGCAAAAGAAGAGGTACAAATAATTCTCTATTGAGTTTGGAAATTAGGTGAAAAGCGAAAAGGGTAATTTATTTATGAGCTGCGAGTGGAGCAGAGGTTATTCCAAATTCATTACTGCGCCTAATGAAATTTCAGCTGGAAATGTTTTTTTTTTTTTGTTTTTTCAGCTTGGAGAATTCAGCAGTAGGTATTAATTATGGTAAATTTTGAAAGTAAGATATATGAATGTGAAAGGATATCCTTCTTAGTGCCTGCTTAGAAGTGCTGGGTTTATTGGTTTTGTTCTAAATTTTTATGAAAGACTCTTCCAAAGAAGAATTTTTATAGGAATTTTTTCAAAAACTATTGACGGAAATAACTGAATTTACAAACAAAAACAATAGTACGAATTCCTGGCTTTCAAAAATGCACTGCATACTGCACTTTTGTGTAAGGGTTGCCATTGTGCTTAAATACGCTGTTTTCAATTTTTATTTTTATTTTTTACTTTGCCCATGCACCTCCCATACAAAAAAAAATGCCTGTATTAAATCGCTCTACCAAAGACACTCTACCCCTAATTTTCAGCGCCAAACTTATCGTACTCGTGCCCGGGGAAATGTCAGCAGATAACAGAATTTTATTTTGGGCTTCATATGAGTTTGGAGATTTTCCCAGGGTTTTGAATGAGCCTACAGCAACAGTTCGATTATGTTCAGACACTACTGGAGGTGTTAAGGTGTCTTTTTGGACTGAACATATAACAACCTGTTCAGTTTATTGACTATGGGCAAATCTGTGGAAATAAATCGTCGTCAGCTGCTAGGAAATCGATATCCCGAACGATATTCCGAACGAAGGGAAATATTCCAGTGGTTCGGAATCCATTTACAGCGATTTCTTCAGCTTGGACTTTGAGGTACGCTCTGCCAAATAGTTCTGGGCTGGCATATCATATCATCCAAATGCTTATTTCCTTAGCTAAATACTTCTTTATTGGACCCATAAATGTCTTCCCGAGAGGCTGAATTTAGTGACTTGAATGAGGATGAATAAACAATATACTGACGCGGTTTTCTCTCAACATGTCAATAATTTTAAATTAAAAGGAATGAGGTTAGAGTAGATGGCTTTACATGCTTAATAAAGTGTATTAATAAGTCTGAATCAATCCGATGACACTCGTGAATTGATCCTCGATGGCACGCCTTTTAAGTGCCTGCCGCATTCATACAAACAATTGTTGTATTAGTCGAGCCTCTCTCTGCTGCAGTAAGGGCACCGATTTGTCGTTTAAACTTTCGGAAGCTTAGAAGGCACCACGCTTATTCCGATCTCATCAACATTATACAATATGTTGCTTGCTGAGAATTTATGTTTCTCCATTTCTTTTTCTATTAAAAAAAAATTAATATGGAAAATTAAATGAACCTTGCCGCGTGGTTCATTACTAAATGAATTGGCTATTTGTTTGTTCATGCCTTGTCCTTATCGCTGCGGTATTCTAAATCTCCTCCTCCACCGTATAAATTATTCTTGGTGATTTATTATTTCATTTTCCACTTGCTCCAAGCCACCAAATTAAATATTTTGTCGCAAAGAAAAAACGCAAAAATTAATAATATAAAACAAAATGGCGCACTTATTTCAAATCTCAAGTTTAAACTGACATACTATGTGTCAAAAAATCCCATGGGATTTTAAGAGTCTGGAAGCGGGCGAACTTTTGAATTTCAACTGCGGAGTTGAGAAACAAAAAAAAATTAATAAAAACAATTTTCAACTTGCCAACTCCAAAGTTGGTCAACTTGAGAGTTTTCTGCAAGTTTAACAACAGTGAATAAAATGGTTCTAAGTTTGTTGACCCGAAACCACAGATGAGTAATTAACCAGAAAGTCAAATCAGCATACCTCTGTCTTAATACGGTGTGTTTCGGGCAAATGCTGATGCATCACACCATTTATTCGGTACATGGAGCCTACAATCAATTGACATTTCTGTCAAATTACGGAAAGGTTCGTTTTAATGTTGCTCCTGTAAAAAAAGTATCAAGTTCTATTTCTAACATCAAAAAGCCATAAAAGTGGTTTATAAGTGCAGTCTAAAGACAAAAGAAACAATCTTAATAATCATATGTAAGTTGTAGACCTACAAGATTATTTTATTATATGCCTTTAAACTGAGTGCTAACAACACCAAAACATAACCACACTCTACACTATACAAACACCCACCTATATATGCCAACAAAAGGCAAGCGAAATATTTCTGAAACTTCTCCTGAAACCTTTAACTCAGAAAAAAGACCACAAAATCGCGAAAATATGCCTGGTGAACTTGTTGGTACTATGAGTAAATCCAGTAACCTCGGATTTGCTTGTCGATTCGAAAATGAAAAATACAGCCACGAAGAGTGACATTGAAGCAATAACAGTTGCACACAAAGAAATTATAGAGCTTAACCATCAATTGGCAAACAAAATTCAAGTTTTGGAAACAAAATATGAGATCCTAGAGAACCAAATGGAAAAAATTCAAAAAAAAACTACAGAAAAAAAATCTGATGCTACGAATCGCGACACAAGATGGTATGGATGAAAAAGATCTCATCAAAAATACACTGTCGAGACTCATCCAGCCAAATCCGATCATTGAAAACCAACATATTCGCGAAATAAGAACGAACAACGCAGATACTAAACACTATATTGTAAAACTTGATTCAAGACAACAGGTGATGGCTGCGCTCAAGGAATCCAAATCACTACGAGGCACAGGTATTAATATATCCAAAGATCTTCCTTTATCAATTCGAAGAAGCGAAATAAACTTCTCAAGATAAGAAGCAGCCTTGTTGGAATAAATGCAAACATTAAAGTATTGGTGCGAGATGATAGGATGTATGTAGAGAGAAAAGTTTTTCGTTGGAGTTCTACGCTGGGACTTTTACAAAACAACAACAATGGGGTTTTGGTTCTAAATAAAATTATTAAAAGCAATTATTTCCACAATAACAACAGCAAAGAACTAATTGCGGCTCTTTTTAAGATGAGAGGCGAACTTATACGCCTCAATTATATCCCTCATCGTCCAGATCTCCCAAGATGCCCCATCCTTAAAGAAATAAGAAGGTATTTTCTAGTAAATGAAGTAAAATCTGCGGAAGAAATTATAGCCTATCTTAACTGCGAAAGCGAAGTTAAACAACTTTTTTATTTCTACAAAGCTGCAATTAATTACCGTAGCAAAATTATTACTGAGAAGTTTTAATTTTGAAAACAAAATGGTTTGCTTTTGTATATATCTTATATATCTTTAAATCTTTTGATATTCAAGAATTGAATATATTTAAATTAAAACAACTGGTTATTAAATGTTTAATCTCATGTCAATCAGGCAGACGGCAAAGCCATGCTTAATGATTTTTCTAACATAAATTTGTATTATAAACAAGAAAACAATAAATCTAATCTAATCTAATCTAAAAAAAAATCTGGAGCCTACAATCACATATCACAACGTTCGATCCACCAATTTTTACTGTTTTGCGCTTATGCTTAGGAACGTATTCAGTATTTGATAAAACCGCAACCCTTAGAATCCGTTATAGCGTGCGTCAACTTTTTTGTTTGCCCGACAACAACGACGGAGGCCAATATGGCCCAACTTTCTACTTTTTCATACAGTTTGACAGCCAGTCGCAAAAGATTCTGATTGGTTATTAAATTGAGAGAAAGAAAGCATTTGTCATTGGAGTCAGCCTTGTCATATTAGCAGATTTATCGTAGCTATATAGACGTTTTCTATTACCTATTTGTTTCAAACTAAAATGTATGTTCCACATATAGTTTTTCTTTTTTAATAATATGGGTGTATGTTTTTCGCTTCTACGTTAAAACGATTTGTCCTTATTTAATATAAAATTTTAAAACTGAAAGACTTAAAATAGAAACAAAAACTACAGATATGCCAATTTGCCATCGCTGATGACAGCCAATCCAAAGTTTCGACGGATTCGATGCAGCGTTGCCACGAAGAAAAAAGTATTGGGGACCTCTTTGGCAAGGGCCACTTTACATTGACAGTTTAAATTCATACTGTCTTTTCGCCACCAATTATTGGTAGTAGTTGTTTTGAGCAGGTCAATGTCGCTGTACTAAAACGTCTCTTCCAGAATCTGCCAATGCATTCAGGACCAAATATCGTACAAAGAAATTCCCCCAAAATTACCTATTCTTGGTCCGCTTTAGAAAAAGTCTACACCTCCGATTCATAGAGCAGGACTGATATTATAAGGGTCTCATTTATAGTTTCCATATTTGTTGCTTTCTCAGCACAAAAAAACAGCCATTGGACGTTACTCTTCGTTAGATGTAAAGAGATGTCGTTTTCAGATGTATTAGCGGTGAAGAGGTATACAAAATGCATTACTGTGCTGTCATATGCGGCTTTAAAATCGATAAAAATTGTCCGATCAGATCGTTGACAAATGGTTTTAGGCGATCGCACAAAACGGCTGAGAGGATCCTATATGCGACGTTTTGAAGATTAATACCTAATAGTTGTCGCAGTTTAGAAGGACTCCTTTTTTGGGAAATGGACAAACAAAGTTTAGGTTCCATTCATTAGGCAAATCCTGGAAGTAAGTTGATGTACGCTCTTTTTCGAATCATCTCCTATTGCCTCAATTAGTTCAGCGGGTAGACCGTCCGACCCAGCCGCCTTGTTAGACTTTAGTTAATATATTGTTGTCATCACTTAGTTTTGGTCGGGTAGACGGGATTCTTTAGGCGTCGCACAAATTCACCGGAACCAGAGATGCCATCCATAAACAGCGATATTACTTTCATCTGTCCATAAGATATTTAGAAGGGACGGGATATCCAGAGGGGACCTACCGACATGAGTCTTTGCAAACTGAATTCTATTGGATATATTTTTTTTGTTAAACGTCGAACCTTTCTCTTCTTTGTTGGCTTCTTGAGTTAAGATTACTTTCACTTATCATTTTAAATCATTTTTCATCATCCCCAGTGTTTAATCAATTTCCGCATAAGTTTTTGATTTAACAAGAAGGTGTCAATTAAGTCGACGTTGCTGCAGAGTGCATTGTTTACCGCGTTGATAGTAGTATAACTATGTAAATACTATGAGGACTCCAAGGTTTACATTTTTTAACAAACAGGATCAAAAAACAATTCCCATAAACTAGTGAGCACTGTTGTTATTTTGATCGCTAAGAAATACCCAGAAAAGAATGTTATTTGATCATTTTTTCTTTATTTATTTATTTATAGGCAATGCCTATTCACTTTAAGATATATCTTATAAACTAGTAAAAAGCTATAAACTACAGGAGAAAGCTACAAAGGTGACGAGTTAAGACGAATTAATTCAAAAATATTATCCAATCCAAATAAGATATATTAAGTTAAGTTCGAAAATGTCATATACTTTCTTAATTCCTTTTTAAACCTCTTTACGTTATTAATACTACTACTAGGAGGAGGTAAAGAGTTCCATAGAAGAATAGAGTTAACAAAAAATTGACGCTCAGTGATAAGGGAAGAGTAACGCGGAGGAATCAATTGACTAGACCTGTCAGAGGAAGGCATAATCAGTTTCACATACAGACCGGAAGGTTGTCGTGCTGATAGGATGTTTGACAGAAGGGTTAATGTGCGGAATTTAAGTAGACCGTCAAACGTCATGTTAGAAAGGCGAGAACATTTAAAAAAAACGTGCATCGGTGTCTACCTTTTTCTAATCCTTCATTTCCCTAATGCCCGCACTGTGTCACTTCATTATAAGGGTATCCAAAGTCACTTTAGTGCGCGTACATTATGAAAAAAAAACATACCGAACGGTGTTGTTGTAGGCGACCTGCAGTTGGCTTTTGCTGATGAACTGCACTTTGCAAAAACTTCATAACCAAACAATAATGTAGGCATAACTGGCGTCTTGTCCAGCATAAGACGTATTTTTAGGGGCGTAAAAGCTTTAGTTTCCCAAAATGTTTGAAGAACATGGGTAGGACCATACCAAGATTTTTGGCCGTCTCAACGTATTCAATAAAAAAAATGCCTTAAAACACGGAAGGAAAGTACGACAGGTCCAATGAATGTCTTGAGATGACCAGACGCTTTAATTTTACAGGGTTTAACAAAAGATCATTCATTTCAGACCAGCGCGCAATACTTTCAAGATCCTCCTTAACACAAACAGCACCGTGCTCAATAAGAACGAAATCGGAACTCTACATGTGAACCTTACTATGGCTGATGATAGATGGCAGATCATATAGACATATAGCGAGAATAGCAGTGGACCCAAAATTAATCCTTGTGGGACACCATTTATGATCGAAATGACATCCGATTGCACATCCCCAACTTGAACAATTTGCCTTCTATGAGAAAGATACGAGAAAAATTAAGATGCCGACGCAGCTTATCACACAATATCTTGTGAACCTGTCAACTGTGTCAAATGCCTTCGAAAAATCAAGCAACACTAAAAAGGACACCTTATCCTCATCCATCTTTTGCCGTAAATCTACGACAGCATTCACTATAGAAGTTATACAACAGTGACCCGATTGTTTTTTTGTAATCAACTCGTTGGTGCCAAGCAATAGATTCGTTTGCTTTGGTAAAATTCTTTCAAATGATTTCGAAAGAAAGGGTACAATTGAGATGGGCCTGAAATCATTACGCTTAGCACTTTTGGCTATCTATAGCTACCTTAGCCATCTTCCATTGTGATGGGTATTCGGCAGATGTTAAAATCGAATTGAAAATATGGGTAATGTACGAAATGAGCATTTGTGTTTTGCAAATTTATTTGTTCTACTACAATTTATTGAAAGAACTTTTTCAGTTTGGCAGCACTGGTTAGTGATGGCGTCCAACCGTCATCTGTCAAAGTGAAAAGTTTTCAGTATACTCTGCCATTTAATCATGGAAAGACTTACAAACGAGCAAAGATTGCAAACTATTGAAGTTTATTATCAAAATTCGTGCTTCCTGTTTTATCGAAAAATTGGGTTCAGCGATGAGCCTCATTTCCGGCTCAACGGATACGTAAATAAGCAAAACTGTCGCATTTGGAGTGATGAACAGCCACATGCCATACAGGAATTACCGATCCATCCCGAAAAAACGACAGTTTGGTGTGGTTTATGGGCTGGTGGCATTATCGTTCCATTTGTCTTCAAAGACGACCGTGGAAGAAACGTTACCATAAACGGCGAACGATATCGAGCCATGATACGCGACTGTTTTTTGCCCCAGTTGGCTGAGTTGAACAAGACGGTGCCACATGCCACACAGCTCGTGAAACAATGGAAATGTTAAAGGGTGAACAGCTTATCTCTCGAAATGGAACTGTGAATTGGCGGCCAAGATCATGCGATTTAACGCCTCTTGATTATTTCTTGTGCGGTTATGTAAAGTCGTTAATCTATGTGGACAAGCCGAACACGATTGAAGCCTTACAGAAAAACATAACACGAGTATTCGTCGCAATGTATTTACGGCAATTTAAAAGGACTACGCTTAAAAAATCACCCTTTATTATTCATATCTCTTGCACTGCCAGTTTTTTGGCAGCCACTCTACCTAGATAGGTTATGTATGGCTTCCTACCCCTTGAAATCAATCAAAGGAGGATGTACCTACACCTTTTCTGTTAGCATCTAGTTGAAACTATCGAAAAGATAAAGTCGTAGATCTGCTGTCGTTTATTGTTATTGTTACCAGCATGCTAATTTAATCACAAAACAACAAACATTACGCTATTACGCATTAAGGTTGACATTAAGGTACACTAGAAGCGACCTTATTACCCACACATTACATATGTTTCTGTCTGCCTATGGAAATGACTCAACGATTTATTAACGAAATCAAATTCATTCAAAATTTCTACACTGCATCATTGCGATTCCACTAAACGTCAAACGAATAATGAAATCATATTTTTTAATCTTGTCGGCAATTATAAACCGTTGTCGCGGTATCCATAAAAAAATAACGTAAACATTTTTTTTTTGTAGATTGAGAGAGGCATTTACACTATTATTAAGTCCCATCAGAGAAAAACTGTTGAAATACGCCATAATGACTGAACTGAACTTCACCTCAGAAGTTAAAAATGTAAATAAACTGCAAGGCACTTAGCTGAATCAGAGAATTTGAATTGCTTTATCATTCTCCAATTGACTATCTACCTATGTACGTACGTTGCTGATAGGCAGTAAATATGTATATCTACTTTCAGCTGACTCTCGCTCGACTCGAGTAATGCATATGCAAGGCAATTATGAAATTTAATGATGTTGACTGACAGCAGTGATATCATTGTTTTACTCACCATTCCCGCCTCATTGAAATGTGTTATCCTTTCTGTTGCCGCAATCAAAATAATCCACTGTGTGTTTTTTTTTTTTTTGTCTGATTACATTCCACACTCTTGACAGTAGCTAGAAAAAAATAAAACACCAAAAATATACATACACATTTGCTAGTATATGCAATACTGTGTTGCTGTTGCTTATTTTTCACCACACTTTTCCTTTTTCCTTTTTTATTTATTTTTTTTTTCTTACACCCTCACTATTGAACACACACTCCGGGAAAGAGATGAGAAATAAGAAAAACCATCACACACTACGAAAGATACAGATACATAAATATAGATAAGGATAATCGCACTGGCAATGGTAACGGCAACCAAAAAAAAATTAGAAATAATCAATTAAAGAAGAAACAAAAACAACACAATAAAGTGTGACATTTCACTTTCTTTTACAAAAGGACACGACACAAAACTCACGACGGCGACGACGAATGTGATGGCACGCGAAAAAGGACATAATATAGAAATTTTGGTGCATGTATGCTATGCAGGTTTCGTAATACATATGCACACATAGCTTTTCTCTTTCCTCTTCCCGTTGAATTGCATTAGAAATTCACCACACTTATAAGGATTTCATTTTCCATACCAAAAAGAAAAAAAAAAATACCCCAAAGACAACTTCTTTCTTTCACTCAAAGACAATGACAAGGATTCTAATTGGAAAATTAAAGCCCTCGAATTTCACTGACGTTTTTTATGTTAGTTTCCACCACGAAATTAAAGACTTTTAATAAAATGTTGTCCTCCGTTGCGTAAACACTTCTGACCAAGTGTTTAGCTACACTCACTTTTCGTGCACACACAAAACAAAAAAAAAAAAAACGTACCCCACAGGATGCTTTTTTTATTTTATTACACCACCAAATGGAAATTCACCTCTGAATCCTTTTTAACACACTTTCGTTTTGACTTTTACCGTAAGCCAATTCTACTATAGGTATATGAAAGGACCGGAAGATGACCGACCGCCAAACGCATGCACGTAAGAACAACGATGACAACTGCAAGTTATTCACTCAACAGAGGGTTGTTTTTGATAGTCGTCGTCGTAGGTATCCAAATGTCATCCACAGAGGTGAGTTGCGAATCCGGTAGGTGGGTTGATTTCAGGGGGAGTTAGAGTTAAACTTAGATTGATTTGTGTTCAAATGAATGCGCGCGTTTTACAAACTCTCATCCATCTGGGATTGGAATGGAATTGGATGGAGTTAGGTACTACTGAGTTCACCACATCATCCAAAAGAAAAAAAAATTGACACATGGCCAGTAGCAGAAACGAAAATTAAAATAAACACTTTTTTGTTACTCTAATTTTGTTTTAATATGTAAACAATGCTCAGTTTACATTGCTATTATTTTGTTGCTATTTCAGCTACCCAATGTAGTGTAGAGATAGAGAATCGCGTCAGATTGGTGTCAAAGACGAGAAACATTTAAATCAAAATAGGAATACAAAACCCGAAATAGAAATGAATTTTGAATTTGCATTGCAAAAGGTTTTTTTTTTCTGTATGGAAAATTCACTTGAATACCGGTTTCTTGGGTTATTTACCGTCAAACAAGATACCAGAATCAAACAGCGAACGTTTTGGAGGAAATTTTTGTGGACAACAAAAAATTGATCGTTATACGCCCGGCATCCGCACACATGCGATGCTCTCTCGAAACTGCTTGTTTGGGTAAAAAAAACAAGACTTTCCGGGGCAGAATCGACTTTTTTTTCGTTTCGTTTATTATTTCATTTTTGACAGTTGTTTGGTCAGCTGCTGTGTGTATGGTTAATGTGTGTGCAGTGTGCGTGCGCTTTAGAGCGATTGATATTGAATATTGTGAATGAAAGTGAATATATCAATTGTGGCTTAAGGTGGGTATTTGAATAAATTATTTAAATATCGACTTTTGATGTGAATTTGCTGTGACTTTTATTTGCCAGTTGGTAGGTCAAATACCAATAAGAATCCAATAGGAATAATATGGATTCTATGTGTAGATGGCGACATCTGTGTTTTCAGATAGAAAACATGAAAATGGAGAGCTAAGAATGTATACGCTAAGGCGCAGTCGGCGTATAATACGGATGTCGCCATTTTGAGCAGATTTTTGTAAAAATCAGTTGAACAATAATAAATTATTATTTAAGAAGCTGTGGCTATAAATTCAAAACCATTCTCTTACTAGTTAAAAACATTTTATTTAGTTATAATTGAAATAAATTAATCAGTAAATTATCATAAAGAAAATCCGATCCGGGTCATTTATTTATTTCTTCCGCAGTGGGTAACCAAATATTTAGATTTAACTTCTTTCAATATTCAATTATTCTTTTCTTTATTAACTTCGCCGAATGTCGAAGAATCGAAGATCCGGAAAAGGATAAGAAGTAAGTCCTGAATACTCTTGACAATTACGTGTTGCAGTAGGGTTTTCAATATTCACAGAGTACGTTGGATATGATCTGATACGCACAACTTAAAGGGATTGTTTTTCCAGGATAAAGGTTCGCCTCTCTTTTAGATGTGGCGTCGTTGATATGTTCTGGAGCTTGAAAACCTGTGCATGGTGCACGCGTAGTCTCTGTCCAACTAAAATACCATCATAGAATTGCACTGTCTCTATAGAGAGCAATCTTTCTATGTAAATATAATGGAAAAATCTATTATCAATCATGTGTAAAGCCGAGATGTATCTGTATTATCTGGCCAGCTACCCTAAACAACAATAGAAATGCGTAGATATCGCAACAGCTAATGTGGATAAATCACGGCCATTAGTGGTTGTCGTAATACGGCATATGAAAGGTAATATTGATTTCTTTAAAACATTGCGCTTTAATAGGTTTTGCTAAGGCCTTGCCTTTAGCATTGGGAGCTTTTTTAAAAAATAATTTCCTAAAATGCATCTGAAACAATTTTAATTGTGACAAAATCACCCTTAATCTACTCGGGAGTTTATATTCCACGACAGCTGGCATTTTTTGAGTCGATTCATTTAAGTGTCGGTGTTCTATTCTCTAAACACCCTCGCTCTCATTTATTTTACGTTCCACATGCGTTCCACATCAATAACTAATAAATATTTACAATCGGCTTTACAGTTTGAAATTTCAAATCTCCTTCCTCCGATGGATTCAAAGATCTGTGCATTCTTTAAGTTCATACCCATATCAAGGCGGTTATAAAGAAGAAGGCAGTATTGAACACAGCGTGACGTCATGTGGCTTACAAGTACATTTCATAATAAGTCACAATGTATTCAACGACCATTCTTACAATTAAATTTTGTTATCTTAACATTTTGCCGCATTAATTCCAGTAAGCAATTTATGAAATAAATTTTATTTGCGGGCTGTTCTTGTTATTTTCAACCTTGGCTATATTTAAATTATGAAATCCTTAAATAAAAGCACATTTTTAACAAAACTCACCTGTTAAATTCCAATTCGACTAACAGGCGTTTGCAAATTTTAAATCGACAAATATTGGCGTTTTGTTGTTCGTGTTTTAAAAGTAGAATCTAAGCGAAGGGATATAAGTCCACGGGACATAAGTTTATTTGCCCTAGCGAGGCATCCGTCGGAACGGAAAATTCTCCCATTTTCTACGATTCGGAGGATTTTTGCTTCAAGGTATTCTTCGGAACCTTTGTGCGGAACATTGTTCCGACAGAAAATAACGCACACTTACGATCTACTTTGCAGTGCGATGAAGTGCATTTTCAGTGACATTTGTGACAGTTTCACACTATTTTTTGTCCGATATCCGCCGACAACAAGTGGTTGCGGAATTTTCTTCCGATTTTCACCTGAGTAATGAAAAAATGTAGACAATAGAAATAAAAAAAAATTAGATATATAATTTTTTGCATTTATTGCTCAACTTTGTTTTCGAGGCAAGGGCAAATACAAAAACAAGCAATATAAACTTCTTGTGAGTATTATGTAGAAAAGACCAGAAGCTTTTGCTGTATTTTGGGATGAAGTTGCTGACCAACTAGAATTTTTTTTCTTAGCAACTAAGTGCTTTGAATAGCGTTTTTTATTTATATATTTATTTAAAGTAAGGATGGTAATTTCTTTGATATGCTCATGCAGACTTGTTAAGAGGAAATATTTTTATTAAATCTGTAAGTAAACTCTAAGTTTTCCAAATTTCCAAGTTTCTATAATAGAATAACTTACGCCGCATACTTACGTTGATATCCTCGTTTTTTTTCTTTATTTTGCGCAAAAGAATGATTCTGCTTCCATAAATAAAGCTGCGATATTCATTTTTTGTTCTTTTTGATTTTAAAAACACAAATTTTTATTTCTGGCACTTTTTTGACAAATCAGTTATTTCAAACATAGAGATGGCTATTTCGTATATATATCAATATTTATCCATTCAATATATTTTGAATGTAATTATCGGTAACTCGAAAGTTGGTTTCTAATTTACGCTAGTAAGCTTATTGGCATACTTTCTTGTATAAAGTATGCAATGCCTCCCTCCTCTCGGCATATATAAGTTTGTTAAAGTACTGTAAATACAAATATGCGTCGACATATATCGACTTTTCGATATATCGGTAAATTTTGTACATCCCTACCCGAATCTACTCCGACGGAGTATGTGTTTGCGGACAATTTGCCGTTCCGACGGATACTTCGATAGGCCCGTATAATTTGATTATAGACTAATGTCTCAACCAAGTGGGATATATGTAGGTATGTCCACATATCACTTTTCAAAAATGATGCATAAGTCCACAATTTTGTTCGTCGATTAATACCCTATTCACACCACACTTAAATTTGAGGTTTACACAAGAAGATTTCGAAATCTCGTCAAAGCATTCTCACCGAACACTAACCTGGGTTTTGTTTGACGTTTCAGTTAGCCATCGAAAAATAAAAGCGATTAAACAATTATTGCGTTCAAACTGCAAGTGCACTATAAGCTAACAACGCCTATGTCTATCGTTCAAGAAATCGGTAAGCTGATTCTTAGGTGACTTGTAAGGGACTCTCATGTGAATGATCCTTAACTCAGTTGAAAATCTGTCAAACCGCTTTTCAACTGCTTTTTGGAACTTGTGGAATGTGTTAAAAGGTGCGTTTGCTCCGACAACCTCACCATTTAAACCAGATTCTGAGGAGGCTTCATCGAAACCTCATATTTACAATAACGAGGTTTGGAAATCTCGAAAATGTATGGAAACCTCCTGATTTCGATGGAGGTTTTAGAGTTTTTGCGAAACCTCAGATTTCGATGCGGTGTAAAAAGGGTATTAGGTTAACTAAGACCTAAAGCGCCCTTTGCCTATTTGTTCTTTGTACATTTTATTTATCACTGTAAACGATTTTTAAGATTAAGGAAATTATAAACATTTAAAACATGGCTGCCCGAAGAAATTTCGGCAAGGCCCACAGCCCGGAGATTTGAGCAAATTCCCGGAGTCTCCGGGCCAAAATTTGTAACCCTACTTGGGTGAGACATTAGTCCATAATTATGACTCGTGGACTTATGTCCCTGCGCCTAGGATCTATACTTACATATATAGAACTTATGTCGATTTTCATTCACCCATTCGCTATGTTGGAAATGTTTCAACTGCTGTCAAGGACTTTTACAACTGCTGTCAAATACTGCTCCAACTGCTGTTCTAGCTATATTGCGAGAACTGTTCCAACATGGAGAATTGGGTGAATGAAAATCGACATTACATTCCATACAAGAACGCCTTGTAGCGTGTTCAACGACATAAAACGACTGACAAATGCCAGATGTATGTAATACCGATTCGATAACCCGACAGCTGTAGTTTAATATTAACGCCAGGTAGAATAAGGGTGAACGATGTTTGTTAGTTGAAAAATAAATTTGCCGCCTCTGACTGCCCCTAACCCCTTAAAACCTTTAATCTCTACAAATGATAAGCCTAGCTCCTCCAACCACTGTGTGTGCGAAGATATATATTTTTGCCACGAATGGTAGGGACCTACAATTTAATACCGCTTCCAAACGACAATTATTTTTTTCGTGGATGTTTGTCAGATGTTTGTCAGACCTTCGCAAGAGATGGAGCAGTGAATAAATGTACTTTCACTGTACCCAAAGATTCTAAAAATTGTTTTCCTAATCTTATAATCAGACTCCTAAATTACAAGTCTTCCATTAAAGGCCAGGCCACAAGAGTTGAAAAAGTTCAGTATTCTAACTTGATCCATTTGCATAGCCCCGCCCACAGATGAGTAATTATACAGATAGTCGACTGAGAGGATTTTTGGATCTCCCGCCTATCGTTTTTTATTTGCTTCAGTTTGAAATTGTCAGTAATAATAAAATAATTTTGGTGGTTGACTTATCGAATGTCGAGTAAAATAATTAAAATAAAATAATTTTTAAACAGAAGGTTTAAAAAATATTTCAGCAGTGAATTAATAAAATATTCTGTAAAATTACTAAAATTGTAGGTGAAATAAATAAAAGCTCAATGAATGAAATTAATGAGTAACGCGTGCTTAGTTAACTAACCATTTCAATAATTTAACATAGTATTTCATAAATTCACTGCTATTTTATTCACCGCTACTACTATTCCAATTCAAAGATAATAACGTTATTAAATTTGTTAAGCATGATGAAATAAATTTAATAACGTTGTTATCTTCGAATCGGAATAGTCAAGTCTACATTTTGTGTTTCAAAATGCATTTAAAGTTATTTTGTCGCAGTTTGTCAATTCGCTCGCTCGCTGTCATATGAACGTTCCGAATATGTAGGTATGTAAATATATTAAACTTTTATATGTTCAATAAAAAACATAATAAAACAACCAAAGAATTTAATATACATGAAAAACTAATCCAAAACTAGTAACTATAAATATTTTACACCCAAACATTACTAATTTAGTAATATTCATGCAATTACAAAATAATATATACATTTTATCTCCCTTCATAAACCAAAATGGAAAAAATATAACAACCCAAGTATGTTTATTTTAAGGCAGATAAATAAAGGGTGATTTTTTAAGAGGTTTAGAACTTTTTTAAAAAAAAAAACACAAAAAATTCGAAAAAATGAATGAAATATTTATTTGAATCGATAGTTTGAACCTTGCAATTTAATGTTTAAAGATAATTTCATGCAAATGTTGACCGCGGCTGCGTCTCAGGTAGCCCATCCGCTGAGTCCAATTTTGGCATACTCTTTCACACATATCGGCCGGTATCTCACGAATGAATGCATGGATGTTGGCTTCCAGTGCGTCAATCGTCCCTATACGCATTAGCCTTGGCATACCCCCACAAAAAATAATCTAATGGTGTCAAATCGCACGATCTAGGCGGCCAATTGACCGGCCCGAAACGTGAAATTAACTGTTCACCAAACTCGCCTCGCAATTGCGCCCTTGTTTCGCGTGCTGTGTGGCATGTGGCACCGTCTTGTTGAAACCACATATCATGCAAGTCAAGAACTTCCATTTCGGGCAAAAAAAAGTTTGTTATCATCGCTCGGTAGCGTTCACCATTGACAGTAACGCTGCGATTCGCATCATCTTTGAAGAAATATGGCCCAATAATGCCGCCGGCCCATAAACCGCACCAAACAGTGGCTTTTTCGGGATGCATTGGTAGCTGTTGCAATGCTTCTGGCTGATCTTCACTCCAAATGCGGCAATTTTGCTTATTTACGTACCCATTCAACCAAAAATGACCCTCATCGCTGAACACAATTTTTCGATAAAAAAGCGGATCCTCGGCCAGCTTTCCAAGAGCCCATTCACCAAAAATTCGGCGTTGTGGTAGGTCGGCTGGCTTTAGTTCTTGCACCAGCTGTATCTTAAAAGGCTTTACGCCCAAATCCTTTCGCAAAATTTTCCACGTAGTGCTGTAACAAAGGCCTAACTGCTGGGAACGGCGCCGAATCGACATTTCGCGGTCTTCTGTCACACTAGCTGATACGGCCGCAATATTTTCTTCAATACGCACAGTACGTAAACGTGTTGGTGGTTTAATGTCCAACAAAGTAAATTTGGTGCGAAATTTGGTCACAATCTTCCGAATAGACTGCTCAGAAGGTCGAGAATGCCGATCATAAAATGGAAGCAGCGCGCGATGAACATTTCGAACCGAGCACGAATTTTGATAGTAAAATTCAATAATTTGCAAGCGTTGTTCATTTGCAAGACGATCCATGGTTAAATTGCAAACCAAACTGAAGCTGTTTGACAGTGACACAAGGTACTAAACACACGTCAGCTGTCAAAACCAGTGTTGCCAAAACCAAACCAGCTAAAAAATCACCCTTTATATAAAATACAAAAAATATTCGCATTTAATTGCAACAACGTCATTATTTATTAAATATCTATTAAACTTGAATTACGTTAACTCAATACTTCGCAGCACTTCCCCAATACATCCGCTATAATCAGCTGTTTTTTGTTGTCATTTGGAATTCTTGCAAAACTGCTCGCGCTAATGACATATTTTTGACAAATCAACGCCTGCGTACTTTATTTGGCTGACTCACACGTATTCACAGATATTTGAGAGAGGATATTTTCTCCATTTTTAAAATTTTTTTGCGGGTTCAAAGGGACAGAGGTATGCTGAGTCGACTATCTGTATAATTACTCATCTGTGGCCCCGCCACTGTGCTTTGTCAGATGACTAATAAATGTCTTTAAAAAAAATCCGACTTAACTGGAATAAAAGAAGGCAAAAGGAAATTAATTAATAAAACACCACGTACGCACGTAATCATTTTTTTTTAACATTTTCTTTTTTTTTTTATTTCCCATTTGTTGTTTGGTTGCTGTTGGAATTTGTTTTTCTGGTTTTTTTTTTGTTTTATTTTGTAACTCACGATGATGCTTTTACATAATATTTTTTTTTCTTTTGTTTTGTTTCTATTGTTTCACTTATATATTTACCACGTATGCAATAATTTTACAATAATAATTGTTTTTAGTAGCTTACAACTTGTTGTATGTATATATATAATATATTATATAGATGTGTATGTATATACGTATACCTATACTCATTTTTTTTTTGTTTGTTTGTTTGTTTTACTTCCATTAACTAACTATATACTCCTGTATTTAAAAATAATAATTACAATCATTATTCTAGTAGGTAGGTACTTATTGTAGTAATTGTATTTTTTTTATATATATATTTTATTCTGCATGACAAAAATGTAAAATTAAAAATTGTTTTTATTATATTCTCACTTTTTATTTTTTGTTTTTTTTTATTTTTTTTGTGTTTTTCTTAAGAATATATTCTACGTTATTTTTGTAGATTTATGTATGTTAATTATTTTTTGTTTTTTTGTTTACATACTTGAACAGTCTTATATCACTTTTCCTTTATAATAATCTTTGCAAATATAGCAAATATTCATTTTATAGTTCTCGTAAGTGTATATTGTTAACAGAGGTCTAAAATCAAGTAATTAATATAATTAAATCGGTAATTAGTGGTAGATTCTGTTGTAGTGTTTTCTGTTTTCTGTGTGTGTGTGTGTGGGTGTTTGAGAAAACATTCAAATGAATATTTTGAAGAAGAGTGGTGTGCTTTGGATATTTGAAAGGAGAAAGTAGGTATGTGTGTGTATACTTTGACATTGCACCGAACTACAAGCGTTGTGCATACCATATGCTGCCATTTGTTTTTTTTTTTTAGAAAAGGTAAAAAGTGGTATAAAAATTATAAGAAGACCAAAATAAAATATGTTAATTTTTTACTGTATAAATGTATTTTTTATGTATGTGTTTGTGTGTGTTGTATGTTCTTTCTAAAACTAATATCTTAAAAAAAAAAATATATATATTTAACATTAAAAACATATTATATAAACAATGATTTTCTTTTTTACACTGATAACAGACTGAACAACAAGGACGAATACAAACTTAACAAAAAAGGTTTTTTTTCGTATTTTTCTTTTTTTTTTTTTAAATTATTTTCTAATCAGATTTACTAAAATTTTCTCTACTAAGTGGTACTCTCGCTCTCGCTCTCTTTAACTTTAAATATACATATATAACTCTGTGTTTCGAGCTCTATCGCTGAAGTTTAGAAAAAAGAAGAAGAAGAAAATAAAAAAATAAAACGTATCCAAAGGTTAAAAGGTATCTTTTGCATTTCTTTTTTAGGGTTCCGGTGAGCGATTAGTGTCGCTCGCCTCATTTCCCTATCTCGGCTTGAGATCGTTCTTTTGCGTGAAGTGATCTTCGGCCGGATGGTTAAAGGTTTGCTCATCGATTGGTGATTCGATGAATGTACTGCTCTGAAGGTGGGCCTCGTATTCGCTTTTTATGCTCACGAGCATTTTCTCTTGCTCTTGTTGTTCCTCCTGCAAAAGAGAGTAAATATAAGTTATCATGCACAATCCATGGATATTATCTGTTCTTACTTACATAAATGGCATCCAGCTGCTGGTTGGTATTTGGTACTGTAAAATTATTGCACTGACCCCGTAGCACTGTGGTGGCACTCCCTATGTGATTCAGAGATCGATCAATCTCTTGAATTGTATTCGAGATCGCCTGTTGGATTTCTGGAGAACAACAATCATATATATATCAATATAGAGCAAGCAAACATAAGAAAAATGTTGTTACCTCTTCCGGCTGCTTCGCGATAGATGATTCTCCTTTTCGCTGCGTCGTCGCCTCCTCCCCCTTTGGACGGTGACATTCCGCCATCTGACGATACCACCGAGTGCGTTCGTTTTAATACCGACGAGCTCGGTGATCGATAGTCACTTCGGATGGGCATATCAACGGCGGGTGGTGATGCTGCCAGACCTGCATACTCTTGACAGGTCAAGCAGTCATTGCGAGGTCCCCCTGTTTCATAGTAACAATTGCAATTACTATTCGGCAGCGGAGGTACTCGACTCTGTGGACTGTGGAAGAATTCTTCCTTGATTTTTATTGGCGGCGATTCATCTTTCGAAACACTGCCGCCTCTTTGTAGGACTGACGGTCTATCTTGCCGCCCTGAACTGGTTGTGCTGCTCGAATCGTTTGAGTTCTCATCACGACTAACGGCAGGCGATATTGGACCCGAGTGCGGACTGTTTACCCCTCGACCACTGCGAAGGTTTTTTCCAACAACATCGACACTCTTCAGTATTGACGACCTCACGGTAGCCGGTTCCGGTGGGATTAGAGCAAGGGGTGGTGTTTTCGTTGAACGTATCGAGCAACTGGACGTTGCCCTTGCCACCGGACTTCTCACACTTGTTGGTAGGCCGGATTCGTTGTTGCTATCGTGATGATGATGATGATGGGCACTCGATGTCGAGGCATCGGTGTCATCGTCATCGCCAGGTTTTTGTAAGTTTTGTATCAGACAGAGCACTGCCTTTTCCAGTTGCTGTGGATTCTCAGAAGCGGGTATATCTTCCGCTGAGGAGAGGGGAATTTTTGTATTGATAATTAGCGAGAATTTGTTCTTCATCTCTTGAACACATCGGCGTCCCTCTGCATCACTGACCAGCGTGTTAATGCACACAAACGAATGAACTTTGTTCGTTTCCTTGTCGATTTCGAGGTATCCCTTTGTTTGCAGATATATGAAACGATTGTTGCGGGTGAGTAGGCGATAGCATGACTCTCCGTAGTCACTTCTACAGTCGTACACTAGTGGGGGAGTAAAAAAAAAATAGTACTCATTGTCAGATGCACAATTTAGATTGAGATTGCAATGCAACTTACTTTGTCTCAGTGCCACAATAACCCATCGCACATCGTCCTGATGCATGAACGTGAACGGATTCAATCCGGTTACCTCACTTTTCATGTATCCAGCAACTAGGCCAATTCGTTGATCACAGTCAACGATGCGGCCATCAATTAGGTGACGGGTGCGATACTCGTATGTATTTGACTCAGTTAGTCGACCGTTGAGTTTCGGTGGACGTATTAATCTTGCCATCGCCACTAGTACCTGTGCAAACGAGATACTTAGAAGTAAAACCCAGTAAAGGGTATAAAAGAAAGCAACTTACAATATCATTCCCGCTAATACTGTGCAGGGGTATACTGTCATCTCTTCCCCTCGCTCGTCGTATCAGTTGGAGCCCGGATGGAAAATTACTTGACTTTACACCACGCGGCGCTGAGTCTGAACGTCGGAAGCAGCCATCAATACGAACGACTTCATAGTTAGTGGGTTCAGAGCGCGGACCAGCTCGTGCTAATCTGTAAAACAAAAAGGGAGAGAGAGAATATGAAACCAACGTTACAGGAATTGGATGTGCTGCCATGACTGGCATTGTAAATGTAATGTTGTAAAGTAGGTTGAATGCGTGGCACTGCAGGTTGAATGCAGGAAGCGGATAATTGCTATTCCCAGAGCTTTTACGACTCGAGGGAGGCGGAAGCGGAGGCGGAGGTGGAGTTGGTTTTGCTATTAAAGATAGTGATTGTTGTTTGCTTTTACGATGTCGGCTGAACGTGAAAGGATTTTAGCTGGGTTTTACCATTTTACAAGGGCGAACACAAACAAAGTATCAGCGACGTGAAGTTGGAACAAGTTTAATTTAAAATCGTCAAATGCAGGGTCAGGGGTAATTATGATTATTGATTTGCGAATTTTAAATTTAATTAAGAAGATTGGATGTGGTTCTTGGTAGAGTTGAAGGGCGAGGTTTGTGTTTTTTTTTAGGTAAGGTTTTTTAACGAACATTTTAAATTGCAATATAAATAAAATAAATTTATGGTAATGCTGGGCAAGAGATTACGAAACGTATATAGACCTTATCAATATTTTAAGACTTATGTCGTTTTAGCGAAGTGCTCACAAGGTAGGACATGAGTCTTAAACTGTTGCAAGCCTTTAAATTGAAAAGTTCAGCTCCTAATTCCTCTCATTGCGATTCGCAGGGTGTTCCAAAGGCGTATAACATGAGTAAAAACTTGACGCTCGGTGTTAAGACTATTAAGTCGATATTGTAAAACAGCAAAACACCGTGTAGAGTGAGGCATATAAGCCGTATAGGCAGGTATTCCGACTGTTGTGTTTGAATTATTTCATGTAGATAGCTAAGTGATCAGAACTTCTTAAGGTAGGGCTGATAGCCTACAACCGCAAACTTGTACCGCAAAAGAGGAAACGTGGTCATAACGACATAGACTATATACATATATGTATAGCGGGAAATAATGTTGTGTCAGACGGGAAGTAGAAGCGTTTTATACGAATAAAACTTCGAGTGACTTGGAGTGCATGCAGATTACCCTAGACTTTACCAATGACACTGTTTAGATCACCCCGCGTGAGAGTACGAATGAAAATTATTCCTGGTTTCTGGCGGTGCTCGCATGTCTTCAAGCTTGAATGGGGTTACTTAGCTGCCTGCTGTCTGATTTGACAGATAATTAGTTTTATCCTTCCGCTGAACGAATATGGTTGTGTATACGCTTGAACAACGCTGGAAAATACTGCGACATTACTTGGTAATGTCATGGTAATGTTGCAGAATGTGTGCGAAAATTGCGTACGGATTTTGGAAAAAGAGAAGCACCGTCAGCTCCGTATGTTCGCTATCTTGTGAAAAAAGTGAAAGAAACTGGCATCCTCATCGATAAACCAAAACGTGAAAAGCCAAAAACAATGCATACATCCGAGAAAATTGCTGCTGTGGCAGAAAGTGTGCGTGAAGCGCCATCAAAATCAATTCACCGTCGTTCTCAACAATTGAACATTTCGGAGACATCATTGAGACGAATTTTGCATAAAGACCTTGGTATGACTCATTACAAAGTCCAATTGGTTCCGGAGTTGAAGCCAACTGACCATCCAATGCGTTTTCGCTTCGATAAGTGGGCCTGCGATCGACTTAAAGAAGATGCCGATTTTGCCAAAAAAAATAATCTTTTCAGATGAAGCTCATTTTGATCTTGGCGGGTATGTAAACAAGCAAAATTGTCGCATTTGGGGCACAGAAAACCCGCACGCATACATTGAAAAACCGATATACCCAAAACGAGTCACTGTTTGGTCCGGATTTTGGTCCAGAGGAATAATTGGATCATTTTTTTTCGAAAATGAGCAAGGAGTGGCCGTTACAGTCAATGGCGATCGTTATTGGGCCATGTTGAACGAATTTGTGTTCACAAAAATTGAAGAGGAGGATATTGGCAACATTTGGTTTCAACAGGACGGCGCTACGTGCCACACAGCCGAAGCTACACTCGATGTTCTGCGCCCTGTTTCAAAAATTACTACAGAAATTATTGGGAGTTAGATAGTTTTGTATCACTATTGGCTTTTTCAAACACTCTGGAGCGAAAGGGGAGTATTACAATCGGCCGGAACTTAGTCGCATTACCTCTTTGCTTTTTTAGGGGCAGGAATAACCTTGGCCTTCTGCCATTGTGAAGTTCCTTACGCAGTCTTAAAACATTAAAAGTACTGTTGATACCAGTACAATCCACTTTAATAAGGCGTTACATCATTAGGGGGCACGACCGGCGAGGTAGGTGCAAACAATCGGGGTCGTTGGGTGGCCCCTTAGATTGTTTCCCAATACTGATTTCGCGCAGATTTTTCCATATCTTTTGCCGCCAGCTAAAGGACAAAGTTTTTTTTATCATTACGACCACATGATTTCGTAATCTACAATAAGTTTGGTGGAAATATTCTAGTTTTTATTGCCTCCATTGACTGTAGGCAGCACCGTTCAGGCATGAAAGTGCTTAATAAGGTTGGCTTTCAATAGGACATGAATATCAAAAATAAGGTTGGCATTTTATTGAAGACCTATTCATTAACATTATGCATGAGGTAGAGAGAGTTGCAGTCTATACAATAAAGTCACGTTCCAATTCGGAGGCGTTTACATTTTTAAAGTTTCGAAATTGAAAAGTTTGCTGATCAACCCGTCAAGCTACATCCAAACATATATGTATCAAATCGTGCTTGGAGAAATAGGAAGTCAATAGCTGGATATAAATCATAATATTGCCAATTATCGAAACTAACATACAATTGAAGTATTGCTAGAATAGCTCTGGTGTTAGCCCTTCAATCATTAAGTCAAAAAAGATGGTAAAATATTAGTTTCGAAAATCTACACTTTACTAGGAAGTTATTGCGAAATTTAAGGTGAGGTTTTGTGAGTGGCTCCTTCTTTTTAGCTTAGGTTAGGTAAGGTTATTTGTTACTGATTCCATTATTTGTGAGAAATATTTAGCAATATCAAATTGCATTTTTCGTTTCTTAAGGGGTTAAAGGTTTTTCATTGTCTTATTAATTTCTACAACATCTCGAGAATATTATCCTAAATTTTCAAGTCATTCCGAAGAAAAGTTTCGGAGATACAGCCTTGTTTGAATCACGAGGTTTATTTGAGGTTATGCAAACTTTAAACGCGTTTTTCTTGAAACTGTGTTTTCAAATACGGTTGTCAAAAGTTCTCGAAAACCATTCAACCGATCTTGGTTAAATTTGACAAAGGTCTTCGAGATACAATTCACGAGAACTTGGACGAAGGATTTTTTTTTTCAATTACAACTTTTTAAAAAACAAAAAATGTTGAGCAAATTTTACCAAAATTAGGATTTTTTGGTAAAAAGGTCTGCCAAAAGTACAATTTTGCCTTTTTTCCCCTTCGTCCAAATTCTATTTTATGGACTTAACTAAAACACAATTTTTTTTTTCACTTTTGATGATCCTGTCACGAGTTATACTGTCAACGGGGCTTTTTTCCGGGGGATAACCGGAAATGACGTTACAATGACGGAGTTTTGAATATTTTTCTTTGAAAATTTCAGAAATTCTTTTTCAAATGCATATCTTTAAGACAGTAAAAAGTTTGAATATAACATTTCATTTTTTATATAAATTTTTTTTTTTTTTTTGAAAATATAACTTTTTTTCCCCGAATAAACACATGTAACCCTTTAGGATGTGTCTGAGGTATTCCCATTTCTGTTAAGTTGAATTTGATTAAAAGACTTGAAGGGGAGCAAGACCTAAAGAGTTTCATAAGTTTCTTGTATTTTAGAGCTTGTAGTAGGATCACATTGGTAAATTTAAGCTGCAACCTCCAAATTTATACCGTGGCTCTGGTGAGCATCCCAAGATAGATGGACATCTCTGTCTTCTCCTTAGAAGTTGGTGGTATATGAATTTCTTGGGAATGATGAATGATAACGAAGTCGATCTCGTGAAGCGGGTATTTAAAATTTCTGAACTGTTAAGGGAGAATAAGAAGACTTTGAACTATTGAACACTCAGATGTTAAACGAGTACTTGAAGAAGGTCAGGTCATGGATGATCTTATTGATGCAACGATTCCGAAGAAACTTCTGGTCTACAATGAAGACAATCGTGCGGCGGAAAGTTTGTGCAACTATCATCGTTGCGTACCAAAAGTACATGCTAAGAGTAGTGAGACATTGAAGGAGTAGATCAGCCTATAAAGCGAACAACTGGACTATAGTGAATTACGATGACTTGAAGAACGCTGCCAGAAAGCAGTTGGATAGGGATACAGTTACAGCTGAAAAGAAAGTCGTGCAATTGAACGAATAAATGACCATCTTAAGAATCAAGAACTGAATGAGACCGATAGTTGATTTTGAAGCAGTGGTCAAAAATTATGTCATTATTTCAAGAGAGTCATAATTTTCACGTAAGTTAAGAAGAGATCAGTCCTGCTTTCCAGAAGCTGGCGAAAAAACCGTGCTAACGACAGTAATCATCGTCAGGTGCTTCATGAATTTGGGCTTACAAAGCTGATCCAGTTTTGTCCCTTGACTCTGATAATACGTCAACTGTGACCGCGCTCTCGTATGCATTCTATAATTTTTTTACGTAGTGCGCAAGATAGGTGTCAACATGGAAATCACCTTTCTTCAGGATATCCGTTCAGCTACTGACTGAGGTAGGGGTAGGGGAAATGACATCTAAATCGAAAGACAAAGTACGCGAGTGGAGAAATGGAAGTGACGGTACAGCATTTAACTCTATGAGTTGTTCCAAGATTTTAATGCAGTCCGAAAGCTTGAAACACGTCGATAAAATTGTTTCGGTGACACAGCTTATGCAGCGTGAAACAACATAAATAAGTAAGCATTAATTCGTTGGTAGCTCTCCTCTTGATGGTCGCATCCCCGTTATTCAAGCAACTCCAGGTATGTATGTGTTTTGAGCCTTAGAGTGCGTTCAGACGGTCATCCGAACGTGTCAATCAGATAATATGCTGACGTCAGAGAAACTTGTGAATTCGGTTGTTATCTGCGAGCGACACCCGATCACACAGTGTAATCCGAGTGTAAGTATTTTCATATGAACTTTCAACGGTGCAAATGTGTCATCCGATGTTAGATGACAATGTGGAAAATCGAACGATATCATCCGTTGGATCTTGTCATTCGGATGACGCGTTCAATGACATAACAAATGCGATCACACTGGATGACAACTTTAGTACAAATCCTACGTCATCCGGATGACAAGTTTGGATTACCGTCTGATCGCACCTTTAGTAACTAAATAAGTCGCATACCGTGGAGATACTCAGCAAAAAGGACCTCCCTTAAGGTTTGTCGTTAGAGGGTCCGTCAGAAGTGGGATTTTGCAAACAGTCGCAGGATATCACGACAACAAATATCAGAGAATCAATAGAAAACAAATGCTACCGCATACAATGCAGCACCTTTACTCAGTATTAGTATTCAAGTAAACCTCTAAATACCAAACCATGAAGGCATTCAAAGCTTGTTTACCGTCAGTCAAACACCGAAAACAGGAAAAAAGCTAGAGCACTTTAGATAAACAAAAACATTTCGAACTAATTTAATCACTACGAATCTTACCTCACAGTAAAACTCCGGGTATCCTCTTTCAATTGTCTATCGATTAGTTCCTCTTCATCTTGTGTCCTTGGTCTGGGCTCACCGGATTCATCCTCTGGCTGAATATCGAATAAGCTCTCCAAATCTGTCGGAATCAATTGACGCCGCAGCATCGCCTGATCATCCGGGTGCGTGATGTTCATGATGTTCTGTCCGTACAAATCAGTCTAAAATGTGCAAAGAAAAAAAAAGACACGGAATTATTAGCAAATCCCATCGTCTATGTAAATATTTAGCTCCTCTCTGTCTGTCGATGAAATCTGCATCTGCATCACCAACAAGTGCACTCATTTGCCCACGCAGATACATAAAATCAAAAAAAATTGCAACGTGCCGGTCTGCAACTTGCATATTATGCATCCTCAATCAGGAGGGCGGGCGAGGGGTTGGAGATATTGTTCAAGGATACGGATAACTTGTTTTTCATTGGCAATAACCCCTCCACCATCGCCATTACGCCACATACACCCAAGTGACACGAAGGCACGAATTCATGTTGCCATGCTTCTGACCGATTGTCACGTATTTGCTGCAACTAGCCGACAATGAAGGGGGCAAAACCACCACCCCAACCGCAACCCCCTCAGTCTGTCTGGCTAGTTGTTTGTTTATTTCGCATTCGATTACTTTTTTTTGTTTTTGTTTTTGTTTAAACAAAAATGAAATTATGGATTACTTGTGGCGAAATTTTTCTATACAAAAGCAATTGGATGGGCTTTTTTCATTTTGCTGCGTAGATGCAAAGTTTTCTATGGCGGAAGTGGCGCGGGTTGTGCGTGCATGTAGTTTGTTGGCAATTTTTTTTTTTGGGGAATTGGAAATTTAAAACCAGATGAATGCATTTAAATTGCAAAATTTGTTATGCATTGATCGTGACAGGGGCTAGATTCGGAGGGGGCTGTAGACTTATGGAGACGTGTGCACACAAGCACTGGGGGTGATGAAAGTCGAACGGCAGATGCATGTGTACATAATCAGCGTTATAATTGCATGAAATTTATGAATCAATAAAAATAGCGAAAAATAAACTTTTTTTTTTTTTTTGCTGGAAAATTGTGTTTTAAATTAAATATTCAAAGTGTCTGATACAATGTTGTCCGCTGCCAGAGCGACAACACAACCGGAGAACGAGTGATTGATGTGCAAAGTGATGATGGCAGCTGCATAAATGTTGTTTGTGTTAATTGAATTTAGTTTGTTGTGACAGTTTTGTTCTTTTTTTGTTTTGTAAATTGAAAATACTGCGAAGTCCTTCTTTAGAAGGAAAATTATTTAAAAATTACTAGCATTTGTTTACTTGTGACATTGTATTGTGTCAAGAGTATAGTTACAGTCATAGCAGCAACAAATCACAGAAGTATGCACGCGTAAGGGAATGCAGATAAAAAAGAAATTTAAGTCGCCACTTGTTAGAGTCTTTAACGTTTAAGGTCTCCAATATTATCTGGCAGTACCGTACCGATGTTTAGGAGAATATGGGGTCTAAGTCTAAGCGCATCAGACTAGCTCACTGGATATATATGTACATACGTGTATTGCGTCTCCCGCAGCTGCCATGTAAGTTTTGCACTGTTCAATTTCCTTGGAGTTTTTTGCTGAAAAAAAGCTCTTATCTAAAACTTGGGAGGCAGATAGTATCGGCTTAGAGACTAGAGCTTCCAGCTTCAGAACGCTTTTGGATGATTTGTCCGCTCATCGAAAAGGGGCACTTGACTCAATGTGCTAAATATAAATTTTTGACAGTTGGTTTTAAGACCTCCTTCATGACCGCCTAGAATTTAATAGCGATGGGTGGATCAACTTTAAGCCGAGTTATACCATCATTTAAAGTTTGTTCTCCTTGGAGCTGGAGATTTTTCAGCAGATATCGTCACGATCGCAGCTGCTGCGAATATCCTTTTAAGAAGGTGAGTAAAAGTCGCTGCCTTAAACATAGGTAAGTAGGGCCATAAGTAAGTAGCGCAAATGTCACTGTTCAACTCTAACTAGGCAAGACTCACTATCAGCCTTCGTTGACCAACAACCATCTAAAGGGTGGGCCATCTAGTGAGTTTTTTTTTAAGTCATACGTTTTTAGTTATTTTGACACTGACAGCTGTTTCCCGCTCGAAATCTTGACAGAAAGTCAGCGTCATACCTCCGCGGAATGAAATCATTCTCTTTTCGCTTGAACAACATTGGGAAATATTGAAAACTTATTTTCTAAGTGAGTGCTGTGCGTTTTTTGAAAACATGTTTTAGCTGAAATGAAGCATCCACCTCGTCTGCTGGACGCAAGTTTGTGCAAACAGTTGTGAGACTGCTAGTGGACAAGACTCATACTACCCGTCGACTTAATGTGCGAACAGCCGAGAATGTGGCTGTGGTAGCCGAAAGTGGATTGATGGCATCTTCGAAAATGAGGCTGGGAACAACGTTTCGGTCAACGGTGGGCGTTACAGAGCCATGTTAACGGACTTTTTTTTTGAAGACATGGATTTGGACGAACTCCGGTTTATGCAAGCCATGCAATCGATCCTTTGTGCACCAAATTCCCCAATCGTATTATGAGCCGCTTTGGCGATGTCAATTGGCCGCCTCGAAGCTACGATTTGACACCTTAGGACTTTTTTTTTTGTGGACTGATCCGGAAACGATTCAAGCAGTTCAATAGCCCGAAACCATCAACAAGAACTTGTAAAATTGGAGTGACAGAATGCGCTACTGCGAAGCAAGCCCAATCAGCTTATAGCCATTATTAATGAGAATGTTTGCTCTTACTAATAAAGCTCATTTCATTGCATTTTTAAAAAGAAACTTTTACTCGGCCCATCCTGTATAGGGTGACGGTCGAAAGTAAAATGACTGAATGTCGAAGCTGTTGGTTGGCAAAATGGTGCTTCAAAATTTGGTCCTCCCTATGAGCTTCTCAAAATCATCGGCACTAGAATCTTGGGCCTATGATGATGACTGGAAACTGACACATCACTGCGTCACACTTTATCTGCGAGAATCCGATTATGGGGCTATATTTTGTCAAGCACAGGCAGGTTCAGGAATTTGGACTCTGATATAAACGAATAGGCTTGTGGTAAATTGGACCGGTCGCCAGTGTTTGTTGTCTTCGGGGGTGGCTATTCTAAACGCAAATCAATACAAAACATGGGAGATTCTCTACAGCGACTATAGCTAGGGAGCACTAGTAATGAGAACCACCGATATGATGCAAACAATGTCCTTCGGCTAAATCAAATTAGTAGTTGAAAACCCAGCTCGACGGGGCTCGCAAAGATCATAGGGTTATATACGGAAGGGCATAAACTTACTCCGAAATTCCCTGTTTGAATTTAATTTGTCATCTCCTTTCAAAGGAGAACCAAACTCTGGTCATAGAACAACTAAGATACATTTACAAGGACAGCGTTGGCACAGGATTTAATACATTCATCCTCAAATTATCCTTTGAAGGACTGCTAAAGATGCTGCAGAGATGGTAGCCAAGCTGCCAACAAAGCGAAATCTGTCAAAGAAATAAAATTAAAGCTGGTTCCTGCTGTGCAGCTCAATTAAGCAGAAATCCATTATCCCCTTTTGTATGTTTAATCGCATCGAGCATAACATGCGGTGATGATGTGCATGAGGACAGGCCATACTTCCTTTGTCACTGACACTTTTTTTCTTAAAGAGTCTGCCTAAAAGCTGTTAAGATCTGTAAATGCCGAGGTGGTTTGCATGTTTACCCTTAGGTTTGCCACAGGTTTCATAGTTTGAGAGTAAGAGTTTCCATTGCACAAAGGATCTCTCTTAACCCAATAATGGGGTTTCTCTGGTCCTTACCCTATCTAGAAGAAGAAATCACTTGAACTGGAAAATATGCTTTACTACTGTTTTCAAGATTAAAGTACATAAGCATAAGTACTACTTCAAGGCATCGGATAATGTAAATACTTTGACTATATAATTTAAAGTTAACAGCTATGCTTCCTACCTTTTCATACAAGAATTTCGTTACACGTATTCGGACTGCTACACATATAGTCATTTTAATGAAATCAAGTGAAACTTTGTTACTGTTCGTTCAATTAATTTTCTTAATGCGTTCATGCCCAGCATCCAATATCCTTCCTTAATTTAACTAGTTGATACTTGAAATGCAATCAAGAGAAATTTATAGCAAAATTAATTTCAGTAAATGTTGCGGTTGCGGTTTGCGTCGTGCAGGTAGGTGTTCCTACTGACTTTGATAAAATTTTGTATTGAGATACGATAACTGCACTCAACTCGGGCAATCGTTTTCGGTTACTTGTATTACAGGTCTGCAGTTGACATAAGCATTTTGTTGTGGTTTAATTGTTTAATGATTGTGTTCGGATACATTATAGGTATTGTATTGTAAGAAGTCAATTTTATTTTAAATTGAACAATCAGTGGTTTAATGAAATGTTAAACGTGAACAAAGTGAAGTGTTATGGAATTCCATTTAATGAGGGTAATCACCCCCGTTAAATACCACAACAACATTTAATGTATTGTCAACCTGTTGACAGCTGCATTAAGTACAAACATGCTTGGAGTTTCATATATTGAGGACAAATAACATTTATCTCATGTTAAAATATTTAAGTTTAAAGTTGTATATAAAACCAACAGCGGTGGGTGGTATAGTTTGGGAGGTTGATTTCAGTTTTAATCAATTTGACAAATAATTTTTGGGATTTTTCATTGATAAATGTTTTTTTCCGACACTCCAACAGCATACTTATATTTTTCACCCTGCAAAGTGGAGTTCTATTCATCTGTGCCTGAAAGGTCAGGGTTACAGGAAGATCGCTTTTACGGATGACGTGGATTTGCCAGTGAAACACTCAGCTTAACCAAGAAATACAAAGTCTCAAATATTGTTCCTCAAGCGTTATTCAAATACCCACCTTAAGACATAATTCATTTATTCATTTTCATTCACAATATGCAATACCTCACATATTTCTGAAAAAGCTTAATATTTATGTCCCTGTGTGGGCAGAAAATCGAACATAAATGAAAGAGTTCGAAAAGTAACATCAGTTTAAATTTGACAAAAAAACTTCCAAAAGGAATCGATTTCTTGGAAGATGTACACTCCACCTCTGCACTGATGGATAAAAATATAATGACGAGCTATGTGGAGCAAACATATCAGTTACCTTTGAAACCGAAATATGCGCTATTGACACGTGCATTCGTTTCAATTTAAAAAAATAATAATAGAAAACTGCAATAAAGCTATTAAGTTATATAACCACGCAGCCATCGGGGCTCTTGATGCATTTCTCATTTAGTCTCGACTGGGATGACTAAATAAATTGGGCATGCATAATAGAGTTAAAGCCAGGTGGATACCTTTTCAGGCAGCTTGACTGACAGAAAAGACGCAAATAAGACTAGGTCTCAATAATATGTATATAGCCCGGTCGCGAGTAATATTCTCTACTTATCTCAGCAAAGTTCAGCGATCAGTCTGTCTAGGCATGAGTGGTGCACTTCGTACTACTTCTCTCGGCAGCACTTGACATCCTTTTTCATTTAAAACCACTCGACATCTTAAGCAGACAATAACTCAGCCATACCCCTCAAAGCAACATCACAGTGGACCGAAAAAGAATTTGGGATCTGCTATTCTAAATCTATTTAAGACCCTTCCTAGAAACATAGATTACACCACACCTCAGCATTTAGTTTTGAAAAACGTTCTAGTCAGTGTTCCATCCTGAACATTCTGGGTCAAAAGTGATCTCGCGGAAGATGAATCGATCCACTTCTACACCGATGGATTAAAAACTAATGAGGGGTTGGCGGTGGCGTTTTCTCTCACAAATTGAATCTTAGTCTCTCATTTTGTCTAACCAATCACTACCAAAAAAGCCTTGTCTTGGCTGATAACGTGATATCCGCTAGAGATATCCGAATCTTCTTTGACAGCCAAGCGGCCCTAGAATGCCGATCCTCTCTTAAGGATATGTCTAAGCATTTCAATATTCACCTCTGCTGGGTGCCGGGTCATAAAGATATCCTTGGAGGAGGAGAAGGAGGAGACAATCGAATACCTTCTTTGCACTTGTCCTGCTCTCTCCCCTAAAGGTAAGGTCCATATCGGTGCCTTCTTCCATGACAATCTTGAATATCTGTCAACCACTGGCGTTAAAGAGCTCTTTCGCTAGTTCCAAATGGTTTAAAGAGTGGTGTAGCACAAATTAAGTATCACAACGGACCTCTTTTTGGTCTAAGTGAGTCGGACTCGCCGATTGCCAATTCAACCTAACCTAAACTAACCTCTACTTATGGTGCTTTCGTGAAATGTAACAATGCAATTTCTATTCTATAGCTGCGAACTACATTGTGAAGAACAGTTAGAGTGGTCGAAGTATTCGTTTCTGCAGTGAGAGCAAAGCTGCACTAAGGCCTTGCATACCAACTCGAGAACTCCTTTAATGCGGCCGGAAGACTTAAATATAAGTCTTGTTAGGGTTTCGAGTCATACTGCAATCACGGGAAATGATATCTCAGACAAATTTACTCGTCAAGGTAAGGAAGAAATTTTCTCAGGACCAGAACCTGTGTTGGGTCTCCTACAGGCACAATATTCGATGAACTTCTTCGGGCTGCAGACAGACCAAATTAGTTCGACCGAATGTCTTAATGAAGTCTAATGCATTTTTAGTATCGCTACGGAGAAAAGATTGCCAGCTTTTGCCAAATATACTGGGCTTACCCTCTGTAACGCTTAAGAAGAGTGCGAAGACGTCCTACCTTTGCTCGCACCAGGGTCCAGACTTAAGGTACTGACGTGGTAAGTGTTAAACATCTAAACTGCTTATCAAAGTAGTGCGGAGTTAAAAACTCGCATTTCTCTTGCAAGAAAAGTAAGCTACAGCTGCTGGTTTTGAGATACTTTCCTGAGACGGCAAAAGCAACGACTTTTGCATTGTCGATCACTCTTTATCTAGGCATATGATGACCCCGAAGGTGTTCCTTTATTGGCATATCTTCGGGTAGATGACACACTAATTTTTAAATAAAACTATCCTGCTCTTGGGTAAAAGACTGATCAAGTCACGCAGGTGCGGCATCCATCTTTAGAGCTAAAAGTGCAATTGTGATCGCTAATGAATAAAGGGAATATTCGATGGAACGTTGAGCCTTATATGAAAATCTTGTATCAAATATTACTACGTTAATGCCTCTTGATCAATCTGTCGATAATTAAACTTTTTGTCGAACTCAAATTTACTTTTTTTAGTCTACTAATTCCTAATAACTTAGAATACCTCTGTCCATAAACAATATTCAGTTAAATGTAAAGTCCAACACAATAAAAAATCGACGTCTTCATTTTGCAGGTATACATACATATACCTCTGGCAAAAGCTAACTTAATCATTGTTCGCATCATATTTAAATGTATCTTCTTTTTTTTCTTGCAGAATCAAGATCTTTGGTAAGGCAACCGTTCAAAATAAAAACAAACACTTGTTCTGAATTTTCATAGAAGATGGAAGATCTATAAAAAAAAAGAAACACCTACCTGACAATGGCCCAGATGCTGTTCGACGCTCGCCGATATTAGCACAATTTGTCCGTGGCACGTTATGGTAATATGAAAGCTGTCAAGCAGCCTCATAAGGGAATCGGTCAGTTGAGTGGCAGCAGGTGGCTTTTTAATTGCTTGTCCGAAAACTAAAGGAAAACATAATTAAAAAAAATCTTTGTTTATTATCATTTAAAGAATTTTTTTATTAGACCGACTTACCGTAATGTACTCTAAGACCATGCGCTGAAAATCGCAAAACTGCAGTTTTATCGACACGTCTTGGCGATTCCGCAACATGTGGCACCATCGTGGAGAGCTCTTGAATTGATGAATTAAGTTTGTCGCGACGGTGTTTTTCTGCACGGTTTCTGGCTTCTCGACCACTGCTAGAACGAAAAGAATTGAAAAAAAAAGAATTATATTAGAGACTGTGTTTTACAACTTGATAAGTGAGTTTGATCGATTGTTAGACCGTAGAGATACTTAAGCGCTTAAATGGAAGACGTGTAAGGATGAAATAAGAAATGCGGATTGTGAACTCCTAACCATTAGCATTCTAGTTTCAAAACAAAACACTTTTTAGTTTTAAAGGACTTAAAATATGTGTGTGGCCAACATGTGTGTAGCAATATCGAACTAGATCATACAGAGAATGAGACGAAGTGAAGACATAAGTTAAAAGTTGCAGCACACAAGTTAGGCAGAAACCTCCTAATTTGTATGGTGATTTTAGGAGTTTTTGCGAAACCTCAGATGGCAGTGCGGTGTGAATAGAGTATACGTTTTTTGCCAAAGACGTCAAAAAACTCCCTAACTTCATCATTCCAATCAGCATTTTGCTGCAAAAGGCAAAAGACACATGGAAGATGGAATGCGTTTAATACACTGGCCGCATTCTATGTGTCACTTATGGCTGTTTTACATGGCCACACAAGACTACCCCGCAGGATAAGTGAGATGCACAATACTTAAACGTCTACTGCAAGGAAGGGATAGCACTACTAAACATGCAAAAAAACGTGACACGTATTTTGGTCGGTAATGTTAACTTGCGTGGCAGCAGCCGAATATAGACTGTTTGATCTCTGATCTCACTACTACATCTTTAAAATCATTGACGGCAGAGATCTCTCTCTAATCTCGTGCAAAAATGCACGCGTGGCCATGTTTACCGGCCATTAGTTGCAATGTATCTGCATGCACGGATTTTTTTGACATTAAGGATACTATAGCTGGGTAAGTTCGTTGAAAAATGTTTAAAAAAAATATTTTCCCATTTCAGGTTATGCCCTATGTTTCAGCCAACACCTCAAAGGTGCCATTTCCCTCCGCAGCAAGTGAAATTCTGTAGATTGATGTTATCAAGATAAGTGCCTGCCTGAACCTACAGAATGTGATGCTTACCCGGCCAGAACTGAGCTGATGATTTTCACAATCAAAATCGAAATACACGCTTTCATCCTTCCTCGCCCAATCGGCCAACCACTTTCAGTGCCAAAAGATGTGTCCTGCAACCAGAATTTATCTTGTAAAGGTGCACAGTCACTTCTCCCTTATGGGTCAATAGTATGGAAGCCGGCTCTACGTAAAGCCTATACCATTAGCAAACTCAACGAAGGTCAGAGAATGTCGTCAAAGCCAACAGAGCGCAAAACAAAACATCACAGCACACAGTCCGATCTGACTATCTACTGGTTTTCGCAAAACATTTTGAGGCAAAAATCCCTACAAGATTATAATGTTAAGATCGAAAGATGACTGGCGACTCGTATCCAGCAATCTACGCAGATTTTTTGTAAACGCACTGTGGAGTACTGCCAGGCGAAACTGCTAGCTATCAGCTTGGATTGTCGTTAAATCAAGTAACACAAAAACAGAGAGGTCAAAATATTGATAGACCAGGGTTAGATTAAGTTTATTGAAACGAAAATACAATGAGCTTGCCCAACAAGGCTCAGATTTAGACTGCTCACTCGCGGAACTTGAAAGTTGGGAGCAGTCAAGTCAAAAATCTCCGCAGAATGTTCGCTGACAAATTGTGTCATATCCAAAAAGATGTGGCCAAACTACAGCCAGACAAAAAACCCAACTTACTTAACACAGAGCTAAAGGATATCGCCAGAATAACATCAAATGCCAAGGAAATGTTTAAAAATGATTTCGGGCAGTGATCCTTGTAGTTCGAATAACTGACTCGGATGGACGATTATATCGACTGTAAAATAAACGTAGGGAACGTTAACTTTGGTGAGTTGAACTTCAATTTTCAAAATAAATGTTTAAGCGTGAACTATAAGCTGTCAAATTTACGGTCCCTACAAATAGTGTTGCCAATTGAAAATTGTTTTTACGTAAATTTCCGAAAAATCTTGGCTAGTTTATAATACTGATTAGATTGTTTAAACTTACGGTTAAGGTAATGCAACAAAATAATCCCTGTAACTCAATAATCAAAATAATTTCGAAAATAGGCATTATTTCGCTGCAAGCCCAGACCCAAAACTGAAGTTTTACTTTGGGATGGAAAAATATATTTTTTTCAAAATATGTCAATGAAATAATAACAGATGTTTTTGATTGGCTTCTTCAATCTTGTTCTTGGACAAAATGTAAATATTTTTAGCAGTAACTTCCAGGTAGATAACATCAATTAAGATCCTAAGGAAACCTAGGAAACCGCTGCTACTTCGGTTTGACGAAGCAAATTGTGTCAAAACTCCACAGAACTTGCAGGATAAGGGTTCTGTAGAGTTTTGAAATAATATGCAACTGCACCGAGTACTGGACGATAAGAAGGAGGAAAGGGAGAGTTAATACTGGGATCCTTTGAAAGAAAAATGTTTCGCCGGATATTTGGTCCTTTGTGCAAGGAGGACGAATAAAGGAGGAGCTGCAACGGCGAACTCTATGATCCAAGATGTACGAATGGGTGTTTTGGTTCGCACTTTACGTTGGTAGATAACCGGCATTTTGACAATGCTTTTTCCGGCGGTACCAATGCATTATAGATTTCAGACACAGAATCGAAACTAAAAACTTCCAACGTTGTGGAGTCCACGTCTAGAAACATACAGTTTGTAATAACTAAGTTGGCAGGGCCGATCCATTCCGGACTCTTGCACTTTGAAAATTTCACATGACAAAACAGAACACACGATTCCAAAACAGGAGAGAACAAACAAAGCACTTCCGATTGGTAAGCATGCAAAATTTGGCATCTCCATCTTCTTACTTAAAAAACAAAACCATCTAAGAGCACGTAAATTAACTTTAATTTTTAATAACTGCCGTCGCCGTTTGAACTGCAATTGATTGGCCCTGCAATCCTTGACTGATGTCATTTCATTCTTAAGTCTTACTTCTATCGTCTTGTTTACAGCAGTTTGCACAATTATTACCCTTTGTTCAATTCTGTCAAATACGTCCGTGATATCACCATTTTTGTCATATTCTTTGACAGAAAAAGAGAGAAACAAAAAAACAAAACATTAAATCCAACTCGATTCTAATTAAAAAAACTAAACTCACGACGCGCTACTAGTTACTCCGGTTACAGAACCTTCACTGATTGATAGAAACAATCATAAAATGAGTAACGACGAAACAACAAAGCAATTGATCATCTTTATTCCTAAATAATAAATCAAAAAAAAAAAAAAACAAATAAACAAAACAACAATCTTATTTGGGAGTGTTACAAACAAACAATAAAACCGCCCTTCAGTCTCGCTTCGATATCACATGGTGCTTGCGTTTTGTATGGATTTGTGTCCAGAAAAAAAAACTTTGTTATCAAAGTTTCCGAATCCCAGAAATTCAGAAACTCACCAAAAGAATTACTCATGAGATATGTTCACAAACCGGTTCGGATTGTCGCTTCGGCCGTTTCGTATCTTGTCATCGTTTTCGGTAAACAAATCGATACTGTCAACTTGACCTTAAGTCGTATTCGTATTCACAATAAATACAAAGCTGTTTTTTTTTTTTTTTGGAAATAATTCTCAAATTTGAGGTTCTCATCATTGACATTTGCATAAAAATTATTTTTTTGTTAAACAAAACAATTATTAATATTAAATCGCAACTATTCTCCATAGATAATTTGACAAAAAAAACAACAACAATATAAAGTTGCGTACCTATACTAAATTGTATATAAAATAAGCTAAAATAAATTTCATTTGAAATTCAATTCCAGAATAACTAGTTTAGCGAGTTGTTTTCGAAACATTCGAAGACCGCTGCGCTGCGGTGAGGTGCGGCAAACGAATGATGAATAATCTCACAAAAAATATCTTGCTAATTAGAAATAATTAATGTTAAAATATAAAAATTCTAGATCACATCATCGCCATGCTGTTTGGATACTCACAAACTCAAACTCAACCTATAACCTATTAATTGTTTTATTTTGCTCCGATGGATGTATTTGAACGAGAAGAAAGAGATAGAGCGACACAAAAATATTCTATCTATAATCGTGTTTTTGTTTGTCTTTTTTGGTGTAAAACGAATAAACATCACATTATAATTATCATTAATTAATACAACAGAAAATTTGAATAGCTGATGGTTGTTAATGAATGAAAATTGACGCGAATCTATTCAATGGTATTTCGACACCAAATCACTCAAGTGTCAGATTTGCTCAGAGTTTCGTTATTATGCAAATTTTTGTAAGGAAAATCAATTCATGAAATCTCTTGTGGTACTTGCTTAAAAGGATAACAGCGGATTTATGGTTTATTTGTTATTGTTAAGTTAAATGGGATAGGATTTGGGATTAGTAACATAAAAAAATGGTAGCTTTTGTTGATTTTAATGGTGTGAAAATGAGATGAAGTGGAAGGTTTTTTGTTGGATAATTTGGCAAATTGGTGTTCGAATATCGATACATTATCTTTCAATTGGGTTTTTTTGTTTTTTTGTATTTAATTATTCAAGCGCTCAAACCATCTTCTCTTTGACTGACACATGGTTTCATGTCACGTACGTATCCTGCGTATTCAAGTAGATACTTAAATATTCTGCATGGCTCAATGATACATAATATGACAAGCCAATGAAATATGTTAATCATATTTCGGAGACAACTGACTGTTAATATTTTATGCATTCATGAATTGAAATCCACAACGCAGCACAATGCCTTACAAACTTAACCTATCGTAAAGATAGCGCCTGAGAATATTTTTAACTGCAGAACCTCAAAATTCCGATGGATGAGGGATCATAAAAGAGGGACTTGGGACCGATATCAACGCGGCCACAGTGGGCTTATTGTGATGTCCTCGTTAAGGGGGATCAAGGTAGATACTACCTAGAAGCCGAAGACGTGTTTTTGCTAAGCAATCACAGTGGCACAGAATGTGGTCTGCTGTTTCTTCGTCTTTGTGGCACATTGTTGTCTTGAGCAATTCCCATAGCTATGAGGTGTTTTTTTTTTCACTCCGCAGTGTCCCGTCAAGAATCCGGTAACTGTGGATAGTTGGAGGAGTTGCCTTGTTCTTTTTTGAGAAGGGGATAGTAGAAATAGTTTCGCCTCTGTTACCTTCAGTTTCCCTACAGTTTCTGATGAGTTTTAATGGAACTGATGAGCACTCCACGGAATGGTCTACGCATCGTAAATGTTGCCGGAGATTCTTCCCTGGCTAGTTCATCAGCGTTTTTATTCCCATCAAAGCGACTATGTCCAGGCACTCATATTCATTGGACTCTATTGGTGCTAGCTAGGGTTGTGAGTAAATGGAGACAGCCCCAAGCTAGTTTAGAAATGATTTCAAAGGCGCAAATAACAAGTACTGCCGATATGCTGTCGGATAGAATATAAATGTGCTTGTCAGTGACGTTCCACTTTAAATTCTCTCCGATGGAGAGGTCTATTGCATGTATTTCGGCCTGAAATACGAAGTCATTCTCGTCCATGCTGGTATATAGGGAAGATTCTGTGGTCCAACTCCGCCATCTGTCTTGGAGCCATCCAGATTGCATACCAGACTAGTGAGTTCCTAGCAAATATGGGTTTATTCTGTTCCCAGTTTTTTCGTTCTGCAACCTTAAATTTGTATCGAATAGGACATCTGTTGTCTTATTATTAGCGTGATGCCGAATACATTGTACCTACTGAGCTCTAGTGCAAGGTCAGGATGGATTCCGGTCTTGCCTTCATCCGATGAGATGAGCATGTAGGCATTTACCCATTGCTTCTTTCTGAATAAAGAGATGAGGGGGAGGGTTAAGTAGGACTTTAAGCGCTGCGATTGGTGTTTTTTCTAATAGTACCCGACATATACACGCAAGCTAGTCTTTGCGGTATGTGCAGCTTTGCCTGTCTGGATTTTTTGAATTTCTCAAAAAAGCCACTTAGGAAGTGGTTCATAGTTAACCATCGATATGCAGCGACAGGTATAGCTATCCAACCACAATATCATTTTGGGGTATAGGCCCCAGTTTTTGCCCAGTAGACTTTTGCAGGTCCATAGGGAAGTTTAAGCTTTGTCTATGGACTTCTTGATATGAGAGTTCCAAGTGAGTTTTTAGTCCTGGAATATTCCTATACATTTCAGTTCACTGGAGAACTCTATAGTCTCACCAGAGGGAGAGCTAAAAAAATAGTCCTCTGCCTGCTTCTTATCAGCAATGAGTCCCTGGGGTAAATAAAGAGTTACTACTATTTTTAAACTTAGGTTTGGCAAGGTTTACCAATGCAAAAACCCTCGCAAGAGCCAATAAAAACATAACCATACTTAGGGAGTTGACTAGGAAAGTCGTTAACCCCTGCTATCGTCTAGGGTTCTTGCAGATAAAGTTTAAATCAAACTTAATTAAAAAAAAAAAAACTACAAAACAGAGCCATACAACTTCTTGTTGGGTAAATAAAATCAAATTCGGTCTACAAAGTGTATTTAGCGGTTTTTGTGTTATTTAGAGAAGTTATATATCAAAATCGGACATTTTCACTTTAACTTGATTAACTTGATTCGGGGTGATTGTAGACCCCTCTGGTGAACCACATTTTCATCGTCTAAACTAAGGCAATATCTAGCTACCTAAGTATTATTTATAGCTGGGAAGTCCCGAATTACAGGTGGTCTTATGAATAATATGCACTGAAAGAAGAGTTGTTCATATTATAATGGCTACCACTGTAGATCTATACCAAAAATACACTAAAAATTGAACATTTCTCATTGGTGTCAATCGGCAACAAACGATACATTTACCCTATTAAACCTTATCACATCATCAAAAAAACAAGATCATATCCCCCCCACTATCAAATTGGGCCACACACAACAAGTGCGGAACAAAAACGTCGCACCAAACTAAGTCCACTTGCAAATGTGTATTAGTCTTTATCAACAACGTCGACGATCGCTCCCATGTAGCGATGGTTGGATCGACAACAATGAATCTGCACGACCGTAATCCCTACTATCTTTTCTTATAGCAAACAAAATTAGCATAAGGCTAGTCACATCAATTGCCTAACAGCTAAAGACACAGGCTTAGTCAGAATACTTCGAATCTGCAGAAACTATGAAAGATTCTGCAGGATTCAGCAAGTTTCTTTCCAAAGCATATTTCTATCCGTCTTTCATTTAGAAAGACGATGAAATTTGGACGGAATCCACTGAGAAAGAGGAGCTTCTTAGCATTCACTTTCCTGGATTCAAAGACAACTGCGGCAGTCCAGCAGAGTTTTGTAGGACCACTTCCTCCTATCGTAGATCCCCCTTCTTAGTCAAGCGTAGTCATGAGTCTGCAAAGCATTTTAGATCAATTAGTCAGGACTCCCTTATACTAATCTTAACATGCCTAGCTCATGTCTACGGGCCTCAACCTTTTTAGACATCGAAGGTGCGTTCAATAATTTTAGAAGTTAACTTTCCAATAAACCTTCAACGAGTCAGGTGGTCATGAGAATTTCATTGCACATGAATCGTTTCCATGCTATAAACTATAAACGAAATCCTCGTCTATATAAGTTAACAGTTTCTTAATCAAGTCTGAAAGCAGAGGTTTTTTGATTTGGTCTTATACGGTTCTAAACAAAATTTGGACTAGCCAACGACTCAAATCAAAGTGAAGGGAGAACTTGAGACTCGCCAGAATTTTGAAACTCAGTAAGGCGCAGTAAGATTGCAAGAATCTGACAGACACATCTAAATCCTTGATTAACTTCCCAGGAAAGTAGGTTCAATGTAAACTGACTCATTGTTCCCAAATTCAACATAAAAAAAAACAAATTATTCAGAATTGCCATCCAAATCAAGAACTGGAAGGCAGATGGATTTCCAAAGATGTTTGTTGTAACTATCTTCACAGACAATCGAAAAGTAACTATGGGTGAGGACCTGCCGTCTTTTTAGGATAACTGAACTATTGCACTATCTTCCACCGGAGCCGGCGTCTATCTGGCGGAGATCCTGGCCTTCAAAAAAAACACGTAAATTCATCTGAAACAAAACGACACCCAAAAAAAACAGAGTTACCTTCGTCGACAGTAAGGCCAGACTCGTTGAGAAGTGCAAAGAAGCTAATGACCTGTGTGGGTAGCTGGATCTTATTTCTATCTTTGGCCAAAGCAACAAATATGGGAATGAGAAATACTGCGAGCTCTCTGCCCGAACGCAAAATAGAACAATCTACTAAGGCAAATGGACGAGTCTCATGAATTTGCATCATTTCAAGGATTATTTGACTTACTTACAACAAAATCAAAAATTTTGAATGAAGAATGCGTACAGACGTCTCTAGATTACACAAGTCAATAGGTATACACAAGCTTTGCTAGTTTGCCACCTCCCCACAACATTCAATGCCATGACGAGCCCGTCGAATATGGAAGCCAATCCAAGTTGACCTTTCGGATATCTAAGGCATTCTAGCTCCTCCTAGCATAAGTTGCAAAGTATCTCTGAATGCAATCAACAAAATTGTCAAGGGACTATGCAACAATATTGATGTACCCTTAAACCTGTTAATGTCCGTCAGTCTAGCATATAACCCGCTATTGAGTTGTTAATTTCCTTACTAACTTAGTTCCCTATATAATAATAGATTGCAGTGTTTTAATAAACTTTTCGTCCCAACGTTCGAGATGTGAGTAAGATAAATTAAAAAAATTATCGTGTTGGCGCTATCTACATACGTGCGAGTTATACAGCGATTGTGGTCTTGTCTTATCTATGTTCATTCATCATACACAAGAACAATACCCCAGTAGAATGTCACTCCAAACTCCGAACATGTAAAGAGATAAGAAACAGTCTTTAACTTGTAGACATTCCGCCAAGTCAGAAATGCTGTAAAATATGTCAGAGGTGATGTTGCATTAATTGACACTCAATGACTATTGCTTTGGAAAATTTATAATAATTTTACGCGTTTTGTTAGTATTTCTAATCTATGCATTAGCATTTATATAATGCTAATAATGATATGATGATGGCAACACATCAATGTCATCAGGCAGCATGATCATACATATTGACGTCATCTTTGGAATTATAAAAGCCATTCAGAGCATTAGCAACTTGAAAACAGCGATGATAACTGTCAATGCGATTTAATATGTCTTACAATGTATTCGAAGCTCTTTGGGAAATTATCTTCATTCATTTTTTGTTTTACTCATACAAATAAAGACTAATCTCAGGTTTAGCCTTAAACTAAACCCATTTATATGGTGGTGGTCTATATATATTTCTACACTTGCAGTAGCTATGCAGTTTAGATATTTAAGTATGTTTCGTTGATTCTTCAGACTGTTTGGAAGCAGTTGGCGCAAAGTACTTTTCTTGCAACAGCAAGCACACATTTTTTTAGATTCTTGATAGTGCGGATATTTCGAACTCGAATTCGAACTCGAAAGATGCGGGATGACGATTATAGAGAAGTCCAATGCCGCGTCCATCGGTCTGTATGTCTAATTGTCGGGGACTTGTATGGCGAAACGGTTCTATTTTTTTTACTTTGGACAATTAGGCTAAATTTGAACTTGAAGTCGAAGTCGATCAATTAATCGCAGTCTTATAAAGCTCAGCCAGGTGTAATACTCTTTACAAAAGCAAAAAGCGAAATTCAATAACCGAAGCAAGAAATAACCGAATTGGTAAAGGAGAAAAGAAAGGCGCTTAAAAAATGGCAACAATCTCACATTCCGCAGCATAATACGATATTAAATAATCTATGTAATCTGGAAAGCTACGAAAGGTATTAAAAAGCCAAACTCGCTTTTATCTATCTGTCAGAAAAGATAATGGCGAATGGGCGAAAGGAGACAAAGAAAAAACCGAATTAGTTGCCTCGCACTTAGAAGAAACGTACGATACGGTCTTAGCCGCATAACCTGACAATTTTAGAATTAAAAGTGGCATAGCTGGCTGAACTCCGGTATGAAATCAAACAAGGTTCCTTGATACGATCAGATTATGGTGCAAGTCCTTTAAGAGTTGCATTGGAAAGCACTAATCGTTCGTTAAGGTTATCGTACATTCCACGGCAAAATCCCCTACTTTACGGGCTGTACAGCGACATCGATTTAGCCAGAAGAGTGAAGGTCCAACGCTTGATGTAGCTGGGTCATGTAGAGCGCATGGGCGTCAATGCTCCGGCCCGGAAGTTCTTAGAATCCACACCCGATGGACGGCGCAATAGAGGAAGACCGCGACTCAGGTGGCGCACACAAGTGAAAGGGGACCCTTAGTTAACTGGAGACAGCTAGCCAAATATCGTGCTGGCTGGCGACGCTTGTTAGTTGAGGCCAAAGTACATCCCTGACTGCAGCGCCATCTAAAGTAAAGTAAAGGTTACATTCGATAATCGAAGAGCACCGAATAATACCTGACCACATATTCGGGTTCAGAACCAAGCACTCCACAATCGACCAGGTTTATAGAACTAATGCAATAGAAAAAGCGCCAGAGAAAAAAAAAATTGTTCTAGCTCTTTTCTTCACGTCCCCCAGGCTTTTGACAAATAATGATATACGGGATTGAAAAAAGAGCTAAAATTAGCCTTTCGAAAGAAAATATATGAGATATTATATTTTTATTTAGTGGACAGACTCTTCCGTGTTTAGCACGGAAAAAAATATTCCGAATTCAAAGAAATTTCGGCAGGAGATGCACAAGGAGGCGTCCTGTGTCTGTTTCTATTTTTAATCTATACTCGAGATAATCTGTAGGAAGAAGGCTTAACTGTAGCTACGTTTGCGGATGATACCGCTATATACGGTAGAATCCGAAACGAATAAGCTTCAAATCGCTATTAACAGCGTTTTTGAGTGGACAAAACGTATTATTGGCGTATTTTCAATACATCTCAATGAAACGAAATCTACGAACGTTAATTTTACAAACAAAAATGTAAATACGCTACCCATTTTTATAGACTCCGTACAAATTCCTTATGCAAAGGAAGCTGAATATTTGGGAATAACATTAGATGCGAAACTAAAATGACAATCGCACGTAAAGAAGAAACGGGAAGAGATCGTCATTAAATATGATATAATATAATGTGCAAAAATACATCAAAATATATTTTGAGAAAATCCAATTTTTAAAAATTTAAAAAGTAATTTAAATTAATTTGGATCATGTACCGATAATTCTTCGTTCGACGCAGTCATGCACTTAATTTTTTTTATTTTGATCCGAAAATCATGACTAATTTTTATAAAAGAGTCTAAAGTGTTTTTCAAAAACTTTGTATAGATTGTTGTTTAACGATGGCACGATATTGCAATTAACTATTAAATATTATAATCATTTTTCCCATGCAATTTATTTTGTTTATAAATAAGAAATATTAGCTCGCGATTTAACGCTACGTCATTTCTTTTAAAAACAATAGAAAAGATTATTAGATAATTATCTAGATAAAACCATTATAAGGATGGCAAAGGAAGAAATTAGAAGGGGGAAATGCATGAGTTCGAAAGAATTTCAAGTACATATTACTCGGAAAGCTTTTACTCTTAGCTATTCCCTGAGGATGACAGCATAAGAAAACTCACCTTTGAAAATAATATCCCAACGAAGCCCAGCAATAAAAAAAAGGAGCAATGAATCCACAATTCATGGATACGATCATGGTCACATACGGATCGAGAAGTGATGTAGGAACCCGTGAAGGATTGGAATTTGGAACTTGTTGCCAGGAAACAAACACTAAGAATCAATGGGTAAAAGCGTCATCGGAAATATGTGCCTTAGAAAGAAACTTTTGAAGACGTCAAGAATGCAGAAACTGTAATATAGCAACAATGCCAGATGGTCGAGCTGCCATTAAGCCACTGAACCCCTTTAGCATTGAATCCGAATGTGTGTGGAGATGCCTACAAAGCCTTAATATACTTGGCAAGAGTCTAATCCAGCCATCTGCTTTATACCAGGCCAAGAGGGTCTTATTGGAAACGTGGCGTCGGAATATATAGCGAGACAATCTGCAGCAAAACTCTTCATGAAGACCAAACCGTTCAGCGGTAAAGGGAAACATACCCTAGAATTCAAAAAATTGGAAAAGGATAAAAGGACGACAACCTTTCAGAAACTGCGAGGTCTGAGACAAGCCAAGACATTTTTTGAAGACTACAAGACTGGAAAACTGACCCAACAGTTTTTTAAGTATTTGGGAAAACACAAAATTTAAGATAACAATTTATCAACCACGGATTCACTACTGATTCTCAGATTTATAAAAGAAACTGGACTGGATGATGTGCTCTGCGTCGACTTTCCTTGCCAGAGCATATACACTCAAAAACACTACAGTAGTGGACAAATAAAAGCCACACCACACTATTTCACAAAAAAACTTAAATTGCAGCTAACTTTTTTTGTCTTAGAATAAATTTAGAATGGTAAAATACAGTTATTTTGGGGATTAATTTTAAAACTGTTCGAATCCAGAGAGTCTCAGCTAAGTTTAGTTGAAATTTTCTGGTGGCAACTTTTATCTATCCAATAGTGTATTTCTAATGAATAACGCAATGAGAGGGCTCTGGAAGAGGGAACAGACCTCTCGCAGATAAAACAATTAGACCACAGGGTCGCAGTTTACTTCACTTCATATTAAGCTCGTGAGCTTATAGATAGAAAAAAAAGAACAATCAACGATTTTGTTTTAATAAAAACTAAACAATGACATAATTATAAGGTCCTAAAGCCTAGACTGAACCTTTGTCCCACCAAAGTCGTCAAATAAATGACTAAACGACCGTTTCACCCAGATTAGATTCTTTGTCGGTCTTTGGCTGCTTGAAGTCACTAGACATTTAAAGTAAAACGTTGTTGGTATCGGAAGGATGTACATTTGAAAGATTTGGTTTAATAAAACATTCATTTCATGTTTATTTCAAGGCAGTACCAGTGCTGCACAAAGAAATCTAATTAAAATATTGTTTTGATAGAATATTTAGAACCATGGTTATCTTCAGCCTGACGTGGGTGGAGTGGCTAAGTGCGTTGGCCCACTAAAAGAGAGGTCGCTGGTTCAAATCCCAACCTGTACCACGTGAAAGTTTTTGTTCGCTGCCCCACCTCTTGCGAACGTCTGACAAACATCCAAGAGTAAGAAATGTCATGAGAAGCGTCTCAAAAATAAATTGCCATTCGGAATCGGCATTAAACTGTAGGTCCCTAAATTCGTGTCAAAAATATAACATCGCACACACAGTGGTTGAAGAAGCAAGGCTTTAGGTCCTGTACGGGCCGTTTACGCCTACTATTTATTTTTTTTACCTTCAGCGCGACGAGATGGGCAGGGAAATGCTGTCTTCTCAGTTTGAACCTGACAAACATTTTCACGATGACAAAGACGCTTTTAATTTCCTTCCATGAATAAGGGCCAAGAGAATTGAAACGTACCAGCATTCGAATATTCCATGCAATATTCCACAGAATGCGAATGTAGATCCAGACATAGCAATCAATCATCAACATACAAATTTGTATATGCTAATAGGTGCTATTATATCAGCTCCATATACGCTACTTATCTATACTTCATCGAATATTTCAAATATTCGAGCATCCATCAAAATAAAAATTGAAAGTTGAATCGTCGTAATAGCTTACTCATGAACCTGACCTTCTCAATGCCAAATGTCTGGCTGCCGTCTCTCTCACTCTCTCCCTCTCGTACTCTTGATTTTTATTTCTTGGCATATCATTGTAACATTTACTCAATTGCATATATTATTGCGCGTTAATTTTGTTCACATCGCACCTTTGAAACCAAAGTTATACACACAGCTCTGACACATACATCCATATAGATGTGTGCTATACTTCAGGCTCATAACAACTTCAACTTGAATAAACATCAATAAAATTTAAATCAACAAAATTCTGCTACTTTGTAGGCTTCCAAGTGGCGTCGTTGTCAGTGAACAGAACAGAAACAGCGGGAGAGAGAGAGAGCTTTGTCACCCCCGACAGTGTTTCTAACCCAAAACACCCCCTGCGCAATGTAATAGTCACGTTTGCTTGTTATATTTTTGTATCTTTATCGTGCTTGCAACTATAATTAATTTCTGCCATAGTTTTTGCCATTTCCCTTTCAGAACTAGATGTGTGTTGTTAAATTCATTACATGACTGTAAATGGCCCAACGGTGAATGTGGGAAAATAGACATCACAGCCCTTTCGATGTGCAGTTTTTTTTTTTTATATGTTGAAGTGTGAGACTGACACTTTGGCACTGGTCTGAAAGTGCGCGGCAATTACATTTTGTTGTGCGCTGATAAGTGTTCAACACTTGCATGGGAGGCGGTGAGGTGAAAAAGGGGGCTAAATTGTTGCAATTGTTGTCGTTTGTTTGTGTGAACAATTTTTTTTTTTTCATATAGATACTAAAGGGAAAACTATATAATCGAACATGACACAGATACGTTTGGAAATGAAGACCTCCGAATGATGGATTTATTAAATGTTTTGGAAAACGATTTTGATTTTTATTTAAAAAACATGGGGACATGGAATTGCATGGGGAAAACTTGTGCGCAGTATTTGGAAATATACGTTTATTTTGCATCTATACGGAAGGTCAGGGAGGAAAAGATAGTAGGTATGGGTGTAGCAATAGGATTCGCAATAGATTTTATTTGCAATGAAGTAAAGCCTCACTATGTCAGTCTTAAGTCTTCTAGATATGCATTTGTAAAAAAAATATATTTCTTGTTCGTTCATAGGGTTGACATCGTGATACGGCATACCTATTTTCAAATTTGTTTTTTTTTTTTTTACAAAACGGTACACGGTTTTGTTTCGCCTCCAACCTTACCACTTCCTACTGAATCTACTTACCCCATATCTTCTAATTTTTAAATCAGGCGAAATGCTGGAAGATGTTGGTTAACTCTGATTAGCCTTTAGTCCCAATCAAGCTAGCTAATTTTCATGAGTCCTGGAAGATGAGAAAAGCAGGTACCGAGTCCATCGGCATCTTAGCGTCTCGACAACAATTGGTGGGGTAGGATGATCTCATAAATTACCCCAACGAACCCAATCAATCGGGCAGATGGCCCACACTTTAAGACAAGAACAAAAATCATAAAAATAACAAAACAACATCCAGAACACTACAAATAAGGACTTGGAAAATCTTTCATCAACGACCTTTTAGACATCTCAGATATCATCACCTTCCTCAACTCAAACGGCGCTAGAGCGCTATTTGTGGATCCTGGCTAGTGCCAGACATCGACCACCTTACCTTACCTACCTACCTACAAATAAGGACAGGCGCCCCAATGCAACACCATCAACAACAACAACATTCTAAAGCAATACGTAAAGGGTGTTTTTTTAGAGGTTTTTTTTCGAATAGAGATAAAACTGAAATTTTGTGGTCAAATATGGCAACTCTAATGTTTATGTCATTTATGTTCAGTTTGGTTTGCCATTTCATCATGAACAGATTGACAAATTAACAACGCTTGCAAATCGTGCATATTATTTCAAAAATAATGGTTCAGTTTGTGAAGTTTACCGCGACACTTTTGTTTAATGATGTTTAATGAACGGTAAAACTGTTCGGAAAATTAGCATAGTAGTCAAAAAAAGTAAATCTACATTATTAAAAGATTTAAGGAAGCGAAAAGAATCAAAAATAAACCAAAAAATGCTGAAAGTAGGCGGAAAATGCTAGAGATCATGGGTTTATTTTAAGAAAAATTCAAAATGACCCTTCGTTGTCGGACATAGACCTTCAAAATGTGGACTTCAAAAACTTAGAAGTAGTGCAGAAACAGTTCGCCGATTCTTAAGAAATAATAACTTTAACGGAAGAGTGGCTCGAAAAAAGCCCTTAATATCTAAATAGAACCGCCTTTCAAGACTCCAGTTTGCAAAAAGATATGCAGATAACGCGGAGAAACTTTGCATTAAATATAATTTCGTCTTCTACCAAGACAACGACCGCAAGCATAAGTCTTGGGTTGCGAAGAGGGGGCTCCTTCACAATAGCCCAAAAGTTCTCGCTACACCACCAGACTTGAATGTAATTGAGCATTTGTGGGCGGAACTAAAGAAAAGAGTTGCTAAAAGAAGAGCATCAACGCTCTTAAAACGGATGTGATGGCAGAATAGAAAGCTATATGACTCATCTTTCTGAAAACATTTAGCCGAGGCGTCTTGAAGCGACTGTGAAGAACAATGGAAACTCGACGAAGTATTAAAACAAATTCAAGGTACTTTAAAAATCAGAGTTTGCCGTGTCCCGTGTGGCTTTGAAAAAAATAGACAGATAATATTATGATATATTTTCTTTTTTAATAATATTGTTTCCGTATTTTGTTACAAAAGAAAAATAATAAAATAATCAAAAGGTTAACCATAACTTTCTTTTTGTCCTAGAAAGTTAGCTGGAGGTATATTTTTGTATATTTTTTGGTTATCCCACTTTGAGTGTGAGTGAAGGTTGTATTTTTTTAGAAGGTCATCGAAAAAAAAAATTAACAGACTGGAAAGGTAGTAGCAGTATAAACCAGATTGTGAACCCCTGCTCTAAAAAAACATTATATATAAATAAATAAAGGGTTAAGACCTTGTAGACAATATTATGCTTAACATTTGACCCATACAAAATGTAAGAAGATTTTTTTTTTTTAAAAATATATTTTTTATCAATTTATTATAAAATATGAAATAAATTATCGTCCATCCGTTACAAACACATTTTTATTCAAACTTTTTACTGTCTTAAAGATATACATTTGAAAAAGAATTTCTGAAATTTTCAAAGGAAAATATTTAAAATTCTGTCATTGTGACGTCATTTCCGGTGATCCCTCGGAAAAAAAGGTGAGTCCGCGTTGACGGTAGAACTTGTGACAGGATCATCGAAAGTAAAAAAAATCGTGTTTTAGTTAAGACCATAAGCTAGAATTTGGACAGAAGCTAGAATTTTTTCACAAAAAAAATGCTAATTTTGATAAAATTTTCTCAAAAATTTTTTTTTTTAAAATAGTTGTGATTGAAAAAAAATTCTTAGTCCAAGTCCTCGTGAATTGTATCTGGAAGGCTTGTGTAAAATTTCATGAAGACCAGTTGAGTGGTTTTTCGAGAACTTTTGACAATCGACTTTGGAAACACATTTTCGATAAAAACGTGTTTAAAGTTTGGATAACCTCAAATAAACCTCGGGATTGAATCGAGTGCGCACCTTCCCAAGGCTGTATCTCCGAAAATTCTATTTGGAATGACTTGAAAATTTAGGTTTATTTTCTCGAGATGTTGCAGAAATTAATAATACAATAAAAAAATACAATAGCTCAACAACGGTCATTGCATATTAATGCTCAGATCAATGATCAAAAGTTTACCAATACAAATTAATGGGACATATTTTGAGCTACTTGACTAGTTAGTCTTACCTACCATTCTGCCTTTCCTATGCGTTTATGGTTGCAAACTTTTTAAACCAAAGCACATGAGCGCATCTCTTACCTATTTCATCCTATTTTCCCCTATTTACCTATTTATGTTTTTATCCTCGTAAGGCATCCGTCCCGAAAGTCTAACTAACATCCAAGAGCAAGAACTGTCTGAAAATTTAACTGCCTTCCTGGCCTACGGCTGGTTTTTTTTTTTCATTTTTAAAACATTATCTATAGGATCCGCCATCTAACGTTTTTTTTTCAACTAGTGCTTATTTCGCGAATGGTAACACTTAGCTTATGTCTGATTTGACAGATAATTAGTTTTATCTTTCCGCTGAAGGAATATGGTTGTGTATACGCTTGAACAACGAACAACAACAACAAGGAGTGGCCGTTACAGTCAATGGCGATCGTTATCGGGCCATGTTGAACGAATTTTTGTTCACAAAAATTGAAGAGGAAGATATTGGCAACATTTGGTTTCAACAGGACGGCGCTACGTGCCACACAGCCGAAGCTACACTCGATGTTTTGCGCCCTGTTTCAAAAAAAAAAAAAATTTATTTGGCGGACCCTATATTTTAGAATATCACAATCTTGCTTTCTTGATTATTCATTAGAAAGTCTTAGCCAATCCGAGTAGGGCTAACAATGTATCTTAAAATATTGAGGAATATCTATTGGAAATTTTATTTCGAGACAAGTACCTAACTGAGTTCTTATCATGTATCAGTTTGTTGGTAAATAAAAGGAAACAAAATAAAAATGGAGTCCGACGTGAGAGTCCACATCACATCACAATTATGGACTCAAGTGACAGAAGAAAATTCATTAACTAAAACGAACGCAGGCATTCTCTTTGCCACAATAGTGTCAGACTTACACATGTATCTTTCAGATAAAAGAATGGTACCTTAGTTCGGTTTACCATATAGAAGAATATAACTTCCTTACTTCGTCGGTACTCCTGTCACGATCAAACACTTGAATGCTTATTACCTAATTGAATTGACTTCGTTGTCGCTATCGTCTTTGCGAATTCTTGGAGAGTTGTCCCACAAAAAAAAAAAAAAAAAAAACATAAATAAATTAAAAAAAAACTCCATCGATACCAGTTCTCTGTTGCCGACTGTTGCCTGGCTATGTGTCGTCATCTCGTCGATTACTAATTAATTTTTGGCTGCCTTTCGTACTCTATCTTCCTCCTATATCAAATTGAGCGCAACATTGTAACGAATTGGTACGATTGTGATTTCTAATTAATATTCCGGCAGCGACATCGTAGTTGGTACCGCTCATACCACCGTATCTGACATTCACTTTGCCAAAACCGCACAACAATAGAAGACAATAAATCTTTATATCCTTTTTTTGCGTATTCTGAAAATTTGTTACCAAAACAGTGTGCAAGGAAGTAAAAAAAAATGCCGTCATATGGTAATTATTCTTTTGCGGTACTCCGTCTTAGTAAAACTAGTTTCTAAATTTTAAGGGTCAACATTCTGGGGGTAGTGTTTTTAAAAGGCACGATTTGGCAAACATTTTTGGGGCGCTTGTGGTACATGTGTGCTTTAAATGAAAGTGGAACAAAATAATATTACGTACGCACTTTTGTTTTTTTTTTAATTAGTGAAGTATCTAGTAGGCTGAGTGTATACCTGCGTGACAAAGAACCATGGTTTGGTAGATGACTAATCGATTGAATGATATATTTGGTTTCCTCTATCCTGAGCCCATTTCATTGCACATGAGGTAGAACACAGTAAGCTGTCACCGATACGTTTCGAGTAAAATAGTATTCATGGTCAATGAAAACCAAGTATGTGTCGCCAACAAGAAGAGACAAGGGAGAATTTGGAAAAAGCGGACGTCATAGACAGATAATTCTAAGAGATCGTATGCGTTATTATCTACCTCGAATCTGCTTTTACCGCTGAAAATAAAATCAAATTTGTTATATCAAACGAAGAAGGCTTAGAGGTTGGCTTAGAAGGCAACTACAGTAGAACTTGCATAGCTCGAACTTTGCTTTTGTTAATTGTTGTCTGCGCTACATCCTCAAGATCCGGTGGCCACAAACAATTTCCAAGAATGAATTGTGGCTTAGGACTGGTTCCATTGGAGCCCTCAAGGTGTAAGGCGAGTTGGTAGGCCAAACAACATGGAAGTCAACAGTTTTGTCGGAAGTTCAATCGGAAAATCTGCGATCGTGGACACAGCTGAAGTATCGAGCTGCAAACAGAGAGAGATGGTCGCCCTATGCTGCAACAGCAGCTCCCGGGGCAAAAGAAGAAGCTCGAACTTCCATTACTATAATTTCTTTCTTATTCTAATTTTTGTCGTGAATATTGTTATTTTTCGAACTGCATTTATTCCGTCACTTCACGTCGGCTGATAACTGTCACATGTAATGTGGCATTTGCGAACTATCAGTTTTTATCTGTCAGCTGTCACCTGTGATGTGTTTTCTGACAGCGCTGGCATATTTCAGTTAGCAATAACAAATTGACAGCGTACTTCTTTACAGAATTAAAATGTATTTAAATTGGGGCGAAGTTAAAATATTTCTATCATTCTCATGGGAAAATTTTCACACAAGTCAAAATTGTTAAGGCTGCCTTAAGATCTACAAACTTTTCTTGCTTTTTTTTTTTATTAAATAAGCACCCTCGGTGGACAAATATCCTTTTCTTTTATAGATATATGATTTTATTTAATTTTCTTCCCCTTCGCTGAAAAATTCTAATGAAACTAAAATACATATAAAAATAATTACAAAAATCTCACGATTAATTCAAACCCACTCGATAATGTCGCAATTAAAATCTTTTAAATGTCATCATTGCAAAGGATAAAAGGATCAAATTACGCCTCCTCCATATTGCTGTAATACAAAGTGTCAATAATTGTCATTGCGGGAGACTTGAACAAAAAAAATAAAGTCGTTTTGAAAACCTTTATCTTCTCGATCACAAACAACACCATTCGGGTGTAGATTTAAAAATGAATGTGCTAAAGATAACATTGTTACATATCAACAAAATTACAACGACGAAGATGATGTACAGTGGCATGGGGTGTAGTAAAAATTGAATTGAATTGAATTTTTATGCGGATAAGGGCAAACTATGGCAAATGACATGATAGGAAAAGTGACAAAGGTTATATGCTTTTTAGAAGGAGTTAGAAGGAGGCTTTTAAATGTAGAAATTTGACTTGTAACAAAATTCAGAGCCGTCCTAGTTTTTGAGAAAGTGATTTTTATCGATCTCTGCGATGTCGAACAGAAGTTGGCTTTCAGCATGACTCGAATTTAGGCGTCAAGTTAGTTGGCGGGGTTTTACACGTTTTTAAGACTTGCTTTGTCAAAGGCAATGCCAATGAACAAGCCTTCCCCGTGATATTTTTCACTCGATCCGTAAAAAGTTCCAAAACGACATCTCGTAGGATGTTGCATTTTAGAAAGAAGACGGACTTGAGGAGCCACAACTTAACCAGTAGCTTCAGGGCCAAGAGGACTTAAAGCCTACCATCTCCAACCATTGCTCGTGCGATATTTTGTTACAAACGGAAGGGTAGGGCCGATTTTAATGCCGACTCCAAACGGAAAATTTGAGAAGCTTCTAGTGCTTTAAACCTGGGAACCCTCGCTTAGTAGCTCAATGCTCCCAGTGCCGAGAAAATCGTGATGATTTATTTTTTTTTGCCAGCATTAGCTGATACCATTTTGCTCATTGAAATATATATGTAGAAGAGCAAAGGCATACTTATTAGCGTAATCAGTAGCCATGTTCGAAAGAATGACCCAGTTACATCGAGTTGTTTGCCCACGTTACCAGTTAGTGGACTAATGGAAATATGGGTTTCAAGCAGGAGACTTAAGGTCGTGAAGAAGAAGTTTTTCAAGACTTTAACTAAACTCAGTGTTTTCATTTCGTACAAAAAAACCTCTATACGAGGCAGTCTTTGTTAGCCATCGATGAGGCGCGCCAAAGGGAACAGATTCGAAATAATTTTTAAGAGACGAGAAGCATTTCTAGCTCTTGATATCCGAAGAGACCTTGATAGCTTCTTCAATGAGATTTGTACATTTCCGGCTTTAAATGCATTATTTGAAATCAAAGCGATTAGGGAGTGGAGAAGGAGAGACAAAGTGATGTTACTTCTCATCTCGCTAGCAGTACCAAAGGATCATTGCTTGCGTGACCTTTATTTTCTTCGTTCTCAACCTAAGGGATTTCCCAAAGTTATCTTCTAAAAGCTTTATTCAAGGTGGTTTTCAGGATTCCAGCTATTGTGACCTTATTTACAACTTGGAGATTGTTGATGGACTTTAGCCGGCTCGTATAATTTTAACATTCCACTTGAATTCCGCTGAACTTGGAGGATTTGTCGAGGAACTGTCACCCAAAATATCGGCCAAGGTGATAGCGAAGGATGTGTTGAAAGACTGTGGACTGGCTAAACCAAACGAACCGGTACCAAGAGACTTGAAAGGTTTAAAACAAGCTTTCCTTTCTTAGGCCTAAGTCCTCTGATATTTTCAATTGATTTTTGTCTACCCCCCGTTTTTTCAATATTTTCTGTCCGTCCGTGTTATTAAAAGGATAGACAAAACGTTTGCTGAGAAGGTGCTACACGGTGAGAGGACAAGAAATACCCCATACCACAATCATGACGAGTTCTCCTAAACTATAGCGAAGTTATCCGTGTAGCACAACAAAAATAACTTCTGATTTTTTCTAGATTCCACAAACTTCCAAACAAAATCAAAGCCATTTATTGTTGGTGTGATAATCAACCGATAAATCCAAGCCACCACAATTGCTCGAAACAATTTATTTATTGAAATTATTGTTTGCCAACTTGGCACTTGGTCCACTGTACGAACTGTATAAATTGTTTTCATACACTCAGTGTACGTACAACTGTCTGTCAATCCTAACAGTTTAACAGAATGAAAACGTTGTGCTATCCATCCCCACAGTGTTGAGTTGCTGCATGAACAATGTAACTGAAGTGGATTTCTGTTACACATTACAATGGATAAACAAATAAAATCCACGAGACAAGCAACTGAATGTCTGTGCAATGGCACTCAGAGGGTGTTGAGGGTGCTTATGCAACTGTAGCTTTGTCCTGGAGCTGCGAGATTAATGTCAAAGAGGTGTGGATTTGGACAAGAGTTGTCGTGTAGTAAGGGTGTGCGAATGATTGTATTACATTGAGAATATTGTCAAGCTCTTGGTAATATGAGAATTGAGTTTCTGGATGAATATATAAATTAAGTAATTGTATTTTTGTTATACATTGTTGTCGAAGGACTTGAATTATTTGTGATAAAAGTAAAACAATGAGAATAGTTTCGATTTGGTGGTTAGTTCAACTAATACAAGCGATGTGTCCAGGATAGGTACGGGAAATGCGGATAGATTTTAAAGTCAAATGTAGATTGGAGTGGCACCAGTTTTCGAAAAGTTTACCGAGTTTGAAAATTGAATAAGCTGTAAAAAATACTACTTCCGTTGAGGTAGTATTTATATAATAAATTAATTCTTATAGAGAAACTTTATTTCATTGCTATTATCGATTCATCAAAAAATAATGTAAAATTGAAAAAAATAGATTCCCAAATCCGAGAACAGAGTTTCCATATTTGGAACATAAACGTTAATAGGTTAATTTGGTGGTTGGGTGTGTATGAATAGGGTAGAAGCTGATTGGCATCAACTTGGCGATGCCCAGTCGTGGTAACTGTCTCGTACACATCAATTGTGTTTATTTTACCTCCGCGTGGTAACCGCCGGATACTGGTCTCGCGCACCCGGGCTTGACTTGCTAAACTTATAAGCGCGAGTGTTGAACACGAAAGAAGTAGCAACACTATAATGTTCTGTCGGAATGATTGGCTGATGAGTCTCAGAGGTCTTACATGAGCCCCTCAGAAAGATAACATACAGCGGATGAATTCGCAAGATTGAATCAACGGTGTTGTCAACAGTCGCGATGGCAGATGCCTAACGCGTGCTACTCTGACATATTTGGAGCAAAGGTCGGTAAGGTTTTTTTTTCAGCACTAGTCAGGGTGCCGAAATAGAGATGGTGGCGGATGAACCCTTTATGGGCCAACGGCAGCGCTCATATCCCCGAAGTGGGTTACTGACAACGGATTACCCGACCCGCTGTCCTAGGGTCAATTTAGGGCCTGGTCCTCCAGGTTGTGGGTTGTGCGTGGGGTTAACTACCCAACCACGGAAAAACCACATGGTTACGAAGCAACCAAAAGCCTCGGATACGGACGGATTCACTGTTGACGACCCTGCAAAACAGAAAAAGGACAATGACTTTCGGATGTGCACGTGGAATTTTCGAACCCTGAATAGACCACGTGCAGCCGAACAATTAGCGGAGGCCCTGACCTGCTACAATGCAAATATCACCGCCATCCAGGAAGTGCGATGGGATGGACGGGGCAAAAGAAGGATGAAAAACTGTGACATCTACTACGGTGATTGCTATAGGGAACAGAAGCAGCGTCTATTTGGATGTGGATTCGTTGTAAGGGGCAGACTTAGGCAAGAGATCTTGAGCTTTCGACACGTTAGTGAACGCCTTACAACCATCCGCATTAAGGCTAAATTCGCCAACATCAGCCTTTTATGCGCTCACGCCCCCACCGAAGAGAAAGATGATGCTACCAAAGAATGTTTCAACGAGCTCCTCGAGAAAACATATGAGCAATGTCCTAAATACGACGTTAAAATCGTCCTAGGTGATTTTAACGCCAAAATAGGAAAGGAGGACATCTTTGGTAGCACAATCGGAAAGCATAGCCTACACGACACCACGTCTGGAAACGGACTTAGGCTAATTGACTTTGCTGCGGGACGTAATGTTACTATAGCAAGCACACGGTTTCCTCACCTCAATATCCACAAAGGAACATGGCGGTCACTAGATCACCAAACCGTCAATCAAATTGACCATGTTGCGATCCGAACTTTCCGAGCGGCCAACATAGACTCGGATCACTACCTTGTTGTAGCCAAGGTACGTATGCGGATATCCCAGACACCACAACAACGAGGAAATACTGTGAGGAGATTCAACGTTGAACGGCTACAAGCGCAAAAAACCGCCAGAACTTTTGCCGATCGCGTATCCCTCAACCTCTCGAGAAGTCCTGTGCTGACAGCATCAAGTGCTGAAGACCAGTGGCATCGATGCCAAGAAGCGGCGCTGCACAGAAGGACGAGAGCGGCTCGTGAGCTCTACGAGCAAAGGAGATGATTTGGGAGAGAGCATACACCAACTTGTCTCCAAGATTTGGTCAGAGGAAAGTATGCCTGATGAATGGAACCTCAGCATTGTTTGCCCGATCCACAAGAAATGAGACCCTCTTAACTGCGCCAAACTATAGAGGTATAAGTGTCCTCAACATCGCATATAAGATCCTGCCTGCCGTGCTTTGTGAACGCCTGAAACCATTCGTCAACGAACTGATTGGATATCAGTGCGGTTTTAGGCCCAGTAAGTCCACAACTGACCAGATTTTCACACTTCGGCAGATCCTGGAAAAAACCCAAGAAGTCCAGATCGATACTCACCATATTTTTATCGATTTTAAGGCCGCATATGACAGCATTTATAGAGACGAGCTATACAGAGCCATGTCTAGTTTTGGCATCCCTGCCAAACTCGTCAGATTGTGCAGGATGACGATGGAGAACTCTCGCTGCTCCATTGAGGTTGGAAACAATCTCATCGAGACCTTTGATGTCAAAAAAGGATTTAGACAAGGCGATGCGCTGTCATGTAACTTCTTCAACATCATACTTGAGAGAATTGTGCGAAACTCGCAAGCCACCAAGGGCACAATTTTCCAAAAGTCTGTGCAACTACTTGCTTATAGATGGCTGGGACATGTAGAGCGAATGGACACCAACGCTCCGGCCCGAAGAGTCTTCGAATCCAACCCGGAGGGACAACGCAGTAGAGGAAGACCTCGCCTAATGTGGCGCGCGCAAGTGGAAGGGGACCTCAACCAACTTGGAGTGCACAACTGGAGGCAGTTAGCCAAAGATCGTGCTAACTGGAGAGTCGTATTGGTTGAGGCCCAGGTCCACCCCGGACTGTAGCGCCACCTAAGTTAGTAAGTAAGAAACGTTAATAGGTGCAATTTATTTATATTAACGTGTCTCCGCTCCACCACTTTTTTGAGGAAATATCGTTGACGTCCTCTTATATAATCCTTTGCCGAGATTTCAACAGTAACCTCCTAACCTCAAATGCATTGACCAACTGTATGAGTATGTTCAACTTAATACTGATAAATGTTAGTACTCCCACTCACTTTTCCGGCGGCACACCGACACTTTTAGATCTTTTTGTTGTAAGTGATTTAAGCAAAGTGTGCTTATATGACGAACTTTCTGCCCCTGCATTTTCAAAACATGATTTAATTTTTCTAATTTTTAATTTTAACATCAGTCATGCTATTCAAACTCTTGAGTATCGAGATTTTCGGAATAAACTAAACAAATTCTCCTTAAACGCCAAGAAATCGAAGTGTATAGTCATATCAAAGAAACTATTGAATCTTTCCATTTCGTTGAAGAGTTCTACAATAGAATATGTTGAGACTGCAAAGAATCTTGGGATCACTTTTAATCGCAAACTGACTTGGGACAATCACATTTATGTTGTAGTTGGAAAGGTATATGGAGTGTTACGTAATTTATGGGTAGTACTGTCTTTTAACCCAATTAAGACGCGCTTGATGTAAGCTAAATCGTTGGTTTTTGCTATTTTGCTGTATGGATGTGAAATCTTTTTTTGCTTTGACTCGATCAGTAAAATAAAGCTTAATGTTGCATTTAATAGCACATTACGTTATATTTTTGGTCTACGCAAATATGACAGATTGAGTAGCTACTCTTCTTGTCTGCTTGACATGCCGTTTAAAAGCTATATCAAGTTTCGCACTCTAGCCCTACTATCGGACATTCTTGTAACACCACAACCACTATACTTATATGAAAGGATTCGATTTGCTTCTTCGTACAGATCTGGTCAGTTAATTCACCCCCAATACTCATCCCTTACATCAGAGCGTCAATTTTTGGTAAACTCAGTCCGGTTGTGGAATTTACTACCGCGAAATATAAGAACTAATCTCGGTACTAAAAACTTCCCATATAGGACCTAACGCCTAAGTTCTCCAAAGAATTTAAACACTAAGCCACTGCGCTCACGATGGATGGTTAACCAAGCCAATTAGAAAAATCGTTAGCAATCTATCTAAAACGCTTCTATCACCCAATCTACCGGCATTGTATTTACAATTTTTGAACATATGGGGTCCGCCAATAACATTTTTGAAACAGGGCGCAAAACATCGAGTGTAGCTTCGGCTGTGTGGCACGTAGCGCCATCCTGTTGAAACCATATGTTGCCAATATCCTCCTCTTCAATTTTTGTGAACAAAAATTCGTTCAACATGGCCCGACAACGATCGCCATTGACTGTAACGGCCACTCCTTGTTGTTGTTCGTTGTTCAAGCGTATATACAACCATATTCGTTCAGCGGAAGGATAAAACTAATTATCTGTCAAATCAGACATGAGCTAAGTGTTACCATTCGCGAAATAAGCACTAGTTGAAAAAAAAAACGTTAGATGGCGGACCCTTTATATACAATTTTTGAACATATTTTCCGACATGGAAAAAAACAACCACAGGAGGCAATGTCTTGTGCCATTTAAAATGTCCATAGCGTCCTCTTCTTCTAAATGGCTTTCCAATTCGGTGATCCATTTGTGAGTGGTCTGGTTTTCGTATTACTGATCTGGCTTTACTGATGGTCTCAGGAGTACGTTAGGATAGTTCGTTATGGTGTTTCAGGAAACTGTTGTACAATATTTAATATTTTTAAATTCCGTGTTTAACAGTTTAACAGTTTCTGCGGAAACCCATATTTTAGTTGCAGGCCCAGGCGTTTGGAGCTTATCAGGAGCACCGTTAACCCTAACATGGGGAGTTGTTATCGGAGCTCCGAATTCTCTACTCGCACCTGGAATTTTCATCGATTTGAATGAATAAATAATAATGAATAAAGAATCGTCGTATTTTTTTTGTTCGATATATTTTATTGACCTATGGAATGAAAACTAAATGATATTTATTTAGCTTTAGCTAACTGATCATATTTTAGGACATGCAACATTTTTCTATCTGTGAGAAACTCTTTGGGATTGGAGATGGAATGTTCCGCCATATATTTTTTTGAAGAAGAACATTGAAAAAACAAGGATAATGATTTTTCCAAAAAGTTTCGGAAATAAGTGCCACTACCCTATGTAGATGGTCAGCGTAAGCACGATATTAAGTAAAATATGGGCAATGCGACATCTCCGCATACCAAGAATTGATTTTGCAAAACCAACGTAGGAATTTCTTGTGAAACATGAGCCATTGGGAATGAATGGGAATTTTAAGTTGGTAAGCAACGTATGTCAGTAGCCTTGAAAGTCACCGGTATTATTAATGGTGAAGGCAATACAGAAATGTATCATCAGGTAAAGGATAGGATTTAAGTGGATTAAAACTTTTAACGCTATCTAGAGACCCATTTGTGGGGAATATATGTATGAGGACTTTTATGGCAAATATTTTCATGCAATTTGCGAAAAGAGGATGCAAAAGGCGCCGTGAGCTCGATTTCAATGCGTACCTTGATATCGAACTCGAATCAAGTTCTACATCAAGAAAATTTATTTAAAAGTTTTGATTATCTGCTTCACGTTTAAGGTATCATAGGTTAAAAGGTCCCGTTGCGAAGCCAATTACCTATGAAGAGAGTCTGTTTATGACCACATTTTATCTACGCAACTAACTATATCCATTCATTTCAATTTTATCTACTGCTTATTCAGGGCTTTAAGTCTGGTCAGAATGTTGCTCAGTTCCTGTCTTTGTTACGATCTGACTATCGACGCAACGACAGCCAATCTGTTGACCAACCAAAAATGGATTGATTTCCACCAGCGCAGCATTCTATAGGCCATCTGCCTGTAAAGTGTGGAATAATGGCATGAAGATTACTGATTTGCTGAACAACAAGAGCAGTTACTCACGAAGTGTTACACTCGTCGTCCAGAGATTGCAAGTATCAACCGTTAGCTACCTAGTTCACATAACTACCTACCTTAAGTCTCCCTGACCTTGCTCTTCTCAGCTCTTAATAAAAACAAATAAAAACAAAAGTATACCCAGCATAAAGAGCGCGAACGCAAGAGTTCTCGACAATTCCAACAAGGTTCCAGTGTCTGACTGACTCTGCTACTGGTAGGTAGCTAAGGGTTAGGGCTTTTCGCAACTTTTTAGCCCGACGCGGTTCGCCGATGGTCCAGTGCAGCGACAGTAGCCATGATAAACCATGGTGAAATGAAACGAGCCTTCAACAGTCCGTCTGTGAAATGGAAATTCATACCGCTATGTCAGGCATTTGGGAACGCCTCGTACGAGTTCAAAGTATAACCATAGCTCAATTTTACTGAGCAGCTCCTACTTTGCGCTACAATGCAGGTTGAGATTATCGTGGAATTCCGACGGCTCATGTCATGCGGAAGACGAGGGAGCATATTTATCATAACCACTGTCTCTTTTCTAGTACCAGCGGCAGCGGCGAATAAATATACATACAAACATTACAAAAGCTAGCTAATGCGTTTTAGAAAATGTAAGACCCAACCTTGTTAATGGTTTCATAATTTAAAACAAATTTCACGGGCACGTACCTGATCCTAATATCCCAAGAAACTTCTGCCTTAAGAAAAGAATTGTTGGAGATAGAAAATGAGTCAAGATGGTCCCACAAGACCAACTTCTCGTGAAAACTTCCGAGAAGATCTTTAAATCGCACCAAGTACGACACCTATACCCAACTTAAAATGTTTTCCTGTAGGATTTAGATGCTGTGAACGGGATTTTTCAGTATTTTATTAGCCACTTCAACTCAAAAGCCAAATAAAGCTGTGATTAAATTACGCCTTCTGTTGTAGATTCCAAAAACCGCAATTTCATTCATCGAATGTGGTTTTTCAATTACGGGATTAAATCATTCACACAAATATTTGGTGTTAATCATTTAAAAAATCGCAAGGAATAAAATCAAAACGAAGAATGCAATACCCCATATCAATCTCCCGATTTTCACCACGAACAATAATCTGTTAAAAATAAATAGCTTAGGCATATTATGTTCAAAGAAACGACAAACAAACAAAAAAAGTACCACCTGATACAATTCTGCAAGGCTCCTTTTGACATTTTTCCTCATCTTATATATTTACGTAAAAAAAATATTCCATCATTAAGGAACAGAAACCATTTTGATTATTCACTTCAAGGTAGACTTGCAGCAATATTGAATACGCTCCAACTGTTCTAAGTAGATATTTTCAAAAGCTTAACATTTGGTCTCAGCACGTGCCCATCATGTGGTAATTCGTCCTCTTTGATGGCAGGACAATCTCCTGTGGTGTTTTCAAATGTAATCGGTAAAAAAAAGAGGACGTATTTCATTCATTTAATTTTCTTTGCTACGCAAGAACAAACAAAATCCCATCCCTAAGAAAGACTCTGATGAAATGGAAAATTACTGTGCTACTCGAAAATATGGTGATTGAAAATATGATTGTTGTGATTATTTGTTTGTATGTACACGGTTGGCACGGTTGTATGGATGAGTGTGTGTGTGGATGTGTGTGCGTGGGAGTTATTGAAATTAGATAATCTTATAGACCCGTGGGAATAAGTACAGTCACTCCTTAAAGTTAGTTAAGTTCATGTCACGACTTTCGAAAATTATCCTCATTACATAAATTATGTGACCACATACAGAAGGTTGATAATTTAAAACTTTTAGTTAGGCATAAACATATTCGAAGGTTTTACATTACATAAAAGGCTAAAACTAGTGAATTTTTTATAGTTAAAAAATGGTTTGGTTCATTTTGAAGAGATGATTTCGTACCGCAGAGAAATGTTGAAACACTGTTGTCGTACTTATAACTGATACTTGTGAAACATTTTTCTAAACTGACAGGCTGACTCAGAAGCGCAAAGACCAAATTGGTAATTGCAGTCATAAAACTTGGAGAGACGTTGTACGGTCATCCCTTACCTCGTTTTTGGGAGGTCATTCGGTGGTGACCAGATGAATGGCGTACAAAAGGCAACCTATACTTCAAGGCTTTCAGGCGAGAACAAAATAACAAAGTAGTGGGATCTACCACGACGACCCATCTATGCATTTAGTAATAATCCCTCGGTATGACTGGACATTTTGTTTCATGGAAAAGCACTCGATATCCTTGGCAGCGAATTCGCTGCTAACTCGGCTGTTTGCCTCAAACTCTGCTATTCTAAATTTATTTAGGACCCTTCCTAGAAACATATACTACACCATACCTCAGCTTCAGTTTGACGAGACCTTCAAAGTCAGAATTCCATCGAGATTATTCTGTGGAAAAAAATAGATATCCCGGAAGATGATTTATCACAAACTGATGAAGCACTTGGTGAAGACGTCTTTTCTAACAGAATAAATCTTAGGCTCTGTTACAGTTATGTGGAAAAAAAACCATTGTCTTGACTGAACAGAAACGTGGTATCCACCAGGCATATCCATATATCTTCTCCCACAGTCAAGCGGCGTTAATATCACTACTAGATTCAGTTGCTTAAAACCCTATACTAGTCTAAAACTGTCGATCCTCTCCGCCAGAAGATGTCGAAGCCGTTCAAAATTCACCTATGCTGGGTGCCGGGGCATAGAGATATCATAATAACTCGCAAAACATGGAACCACACTGCCTGGTATTTTGCCTAATAAAGGTTCTTTCAGCATTTTAGTCGCTACATGCAGAAAACCAGGTTTACAAGTGGCACAAACATTAATGTGTTTGAAGCCTATAGTTAAACGACTTTTACAGAACCTGCACGGAGGAGGAGAATGTCCTTCTCTCTTCCAAAAACGAAAGATCCACATAGGAGCTTTCTTCGATGCACGTGTTTCTTCATCACCGCAGCCTCTACGTAGATATTCATCAGTTTTTCAAACAAATTAGATACATAAAGTTTATTAAGTAAATGCGGTAGAGATTGATACATTATGATTTGATGTACAAAATTCATCGGGTTTTTCCATTGATGTATTGTTGCAGGAAGCAACCAAGCAATGCTGAGAGATATAGTCGTATCAATGAATGAAATAGTCGAACGGCATGGTTAAAGGCTACTTGTATCTTCTTGTAAGACAAGGTATCAAGAGGGCAATAAACTACTTCGGCGTGGGTTATAATTGGCGACACTAAAGTTAAAGCTAGCCTCCGTCGTGTCTCAGTGGGTGTGAAGCTTAACTTTTCATGTTGGTGCAACCCACACAAATGGTGGTGAGAAAACGTAATATACTGCAGCTTCGGGTAGTTGAGTAAGAGACCATAAACCTTAGACCATATGTTGATCTGAGAAGCAAGCTCATGGAAATCGCCAAAGGCTAGCGTTGGTATATGTTGCCGACGATAACCTAACAGCTCTCTCTGGTGGTCCTAGAGAAGTTGGTCGAAGAAGCTGAAAACAACGAGCTCCATGGTATGGTCGAGTATAACCTCTTGATTAGTCCTAAAACTCCAAGCTTGCAATAAAAACGCGGATGGTTCTTAAACAACTTCCAGCTAAGAATGAGGGTAAATAATCGAAAGTTATTAGGAAAACTAAGAACTGAGAAATCAACAACATCAACAACACCTGACGGAATTTTACCAGAGACGAACTTCAAAAGACTTTGGATATCATTCTGTCAAAACTGGAGACAGTACTGAAAAGTTAAAAAGACCTAGCTGGAATTTCACTGCTAAGGAGAGAATTAAAAGTACAGTTCTTATGCAGGATGTCTTGCCTTTCCTGCAGAAGGAATGCATTTTTAATAATATTTAGGAAAGCCTGAGGAAAGCAATGCCTACCTTCAAGGAAATCTTCTAATACGCCCTTAACCTCGGCCAAACTAATCGGGGTAAAAGTAGACTCCACTATCATACTATTATGGCATATGTGGTATAGCAGCCTGGAACTATAGGAGTTTCATATAAAGGGTGGTGGTTAATTGTGTAAATCAAGATGCATTTGGTGCACTTCGTTATTTTTTTGGTCAGCATAATAGACCAAATGCAAACTGTGAAAACACTTGTGAATGCTCGTCCTTCTGCGGAAAACATTGCTGTTGTTCGCGATAATGTGGCAGAAGTACCGTCAACCTCGTCTCGTCTTCGTGCCCAACAATAAAACATCTCACGAACGCATCAGTCATGCCAATTTTGAATAAAGATTTGAATCTATACGCTTACAAGGTTCAATTGACTCAAGAGCTGCATCCTACCGAACATTTCGAGCGCCATCTATACGCCAAATGGTTGGTTAAACAGACAGAAGTGAATGGGGATTTTACAAAGAAAATCATCTTCAGCGACAAGGCACACTTTCACCTCAGTGTAAAAGCCAATGCATCCACAAATAGTGACTGTTAGGTGCGGTTTATGGGCTGGCGGGGCCATACTTCTTCGAAAATGAGGTTGGCCAAGCAGTTACCTTGAGTGGTGTTCGAATGGTCCATCGCGAGATGAAAACAGACTTCTTGTGTCCAGAAATTGGTGCCACTTGCCACCCTGCCAACGAAACAGAGGCTCTTTTTCGCGAGAATTTCAATGGCCGTGTTATGTCACGTCGTGGCGAAGTTAATTGGCCAACACAATCATGTGATTTGACTTCTTCCTCTGGGGATATTTAACAACAACAATTCAAGAGCTAGAGAATGTGATAATTCGACATTGAACTTCAATTATTTGTCAGAGTCATTGAAAATATGGACCAACGGATAGAGGTACGCCACCGAAGCCGTGGCCAGCATTTGGCCGATATTTTGTTTCACACATAATTATCATAGATCCTTCTAAAATAACAAAAAATATTAAGATAATTCTCTGTTAAAATTCATGGGTTTTCGTTGGACCACCCACTAAAAAGGAATATTACAAAGTAAAAACGACTTGTTGCACAAATATTGCTAATCTGTAAAAAGTCGATCTTAAAGACAAAAAAAAAAAAAATAAAAAAACGAATAGGAAAACGAATAAATTTCACTCGCAAATATTTCTCAGAAGCGAACTTCCTCTGTGGAAAAGGCAAAAATGTCTCGTTTGCCAAAAGTCGAACGCTTGATCCCTATCACAGGAACATCAGATATATATATTTTTTCCAAGAAAAAGACGACAAGAAGTGATGTTACTCGACAGACATACACAAGTAAATCATTCAAAAACAATGTTTTCGTATGTCACGAATTTATTACATATTGCTGGCACTTTTAATAATCTCGTAATTTGCTTGACAAGATGCGATAAAGTTATTCCCAGAAAAAATTAAATAAAACGTTTAAACATTATGCGCCCCACTTATCGTCATCATCGTCAAGCAGTTAGTGATGTGTATGCTCGTATATCTTGCTAATTACACAGCAGGATTTATGACTTCATATGAAAAGTTTTCAATACTACTTATCCATAGGTACCTACTCCAAGTTTATTTGCCTAATTAGATCAGAGAATATTTTTCTGTTCTGTTTTTTTTACGGAAAAAACTTTGACAACTCTCTTTCGAAATATATGATATAAAAAAAAAACCAACAACCATACATAATAATGACAACCAACTATTGCCAACAAAAAATATAAAAATCCCCAAAAAGGAAAAAAAGAAAAAAAATGTTAACTACCTACGCATGAGAGGAAAAACGTCGGTCCCCGTAAAAACAACTTTTCCTCGGTTGGAGGTCAACATCATAATTAATAATTCGCTTGCTTCACATCCAATAAAACTGAAAGGAAAACCTCGAATAGCAATTGAGATTTTTCAATTTTCCTTTTTCTCTGTTTTGTGACCAAAAGGGAGAATGTTGATTCTGACGGCCGGCGACGATGTCTGATTTTGATTTACACACTTCGATAAACAACAAAAACGAACAGAACTAATGATGAAAGAAGCAAATCTACACAAATACAAACAAACACACACACACACATACATATAAGTATAATAAATTCAATCAATTTCCCTCTTGATTTTTGCTTTAGTAAAAAGGGTAAGTAATTTCCTTTTCCGTTTCCATTTCCATTTCCATTTCTTTTTTTTTGTGTGCAAAAAAATGTGGAAGGATGAAAGAGTTAAATTACTTGCTAAATATTAGAGTTTTATTCTTGATCCGCTTACCCAGGTAACCAGAGCAGCCTTATTTTATTTGAGCTAGCATTTATAACAATTATTGTTATTAAATGGAAGGCGGAATTTGTGAACAGTGTTGTCGTTTGAAAAAATATTGTTAAGCTGAAGATGAGTAAAATACATTGCCATCTCTGCAATATTTAGTTAAGAAATATGATTTACCGGTTTTTGACCAGAAAATGTATACAGCAATTGCAAATGTAAGTGCAATTCTAGCAAAGAATGTGGTGGCAAATGGGATCGCAAATACGCAGCCCATTTGCGAATATTTCATACGAGAAAGACCATTTTTCATTTTACAAAATTACTGCGTTTGTTTAACGTAAACTTTTAACAAAGCTGATATGAACTAAATATATATAATAAAAACATAAATAAGAAAAAGCTATAATCCGCTTGGTATGGGACCAAGGAATTCAAAATTACGAAGAAGAATTATCTGCCTTTGAAGTGAAATAATTGAGAGAAAGCTCTTTCTCTGGGCAATGATCGCGTCGTCAATTCTCACCGTAGTTCCTCAAAAACAGGATATACAGGATATTCTGTTGATCTATGTGAGTTTTCCTAAATGGATGGGCTAAAAGAGGTATCAGCTGACTGTGCCGCTGTGTGTTGTATCAAGTTCACGGAGCAAAGGATTTAAAAGTTCTTGATAAAGCAAAGCAATAGCAGAAGATGTGACAGCGGGTTTCAGTGATGGAACCCGCCATACAAAGAACTACAGTAGGAACATTTATATGAGATGCGTCTTCTTGGTATCTTTATATTCTTTGATGATACCCAAGAAAAAGGAGTTTTCTTGAAATTCGAAAACCGATTTATGATAAAATGCCTTAACAAAAATATTCGAAACACTTGCAAAGGAGTGCATATATTTTTGTTTAGGTTCTAAGCTCTACAACTTTAGCTTCTAAACGCTTTAGCGTTATCATTTCGGGACCCCAGGGAGTGTATGTTTCTGGATCCAAATTTAAGGCATAAAAACTGGTGATGGACGGACGGACATAGTAAAATTGCCATATCTTTTGATGTTGATCATAAATATAGCTATATACTTTTAGGGGACTACGACGAATATTATTGTGTGCTAAAATTGTATTACCCTTAGAATAGTCAAATTGTACAAACACAATGGGCCTGTTGCTATCTTTTTGCACCTAGATGTGCTTCAAAATTACGTCGAAGATGGAAGCCGTAGAAATGTGAGCACGAAAGTGCGAAGAATGCTTCAAATATGGACAAATGATTGTTTGCGACTTCACGCGGCGCAAGGCGTTTGTGTTAAATGCTTACTGTTGTGGTATTTGTGGTATATCTAACCTTTGAAAGTTAAAAATTAACTACGTACCAGCTACACCATCTAAAGGACTAGGGTTTCTTCTCTTCGTACCTTCATTTAATATGCGTCCAAATGTAATAAAATCGTATGCTGCAAGCGGACGACGGTGCGACGAGTTCTTATTTATAGTTTCGAGTTGTGCACGCCGCATGTTTTTGTTTGCTTTGCAAAGCTACCATTTTGGTTGCCGGTGTAAATGGCTGGGTGTAAATGGCTGGGTGTACTGCATGGATACTGAGGATGACAATAGAATTCATCCATTTCCAACAAAGCGACTGAGATTTCTATAATTTTTGTAAGGGCAGATCGTAGAGTCTAAGCTATCAAGAAATGTTCAAGTGGTTCCCAAGGGTTCCCAGAAAAAACACTGTGTACCAATTTTTTTTAAATTAATGTTTTGGTTCGCTCGTTACAGTCAGTCACAATTCATAGCCAGCGGACAAACTTCTTTCTAGTACGATTAAAATATCCGCCAACAGAAGTTTCGGTTAATTTACATGAAATCTAAGAAGAGATTGACCTAGAGCTTTGCTTCTCGGTTTGTTTAAAAATAAAACGAATTCAAGTTCTATGGCGTTGATAAAGTCTGAAGAAGTAAATGGCAGAAAAAAAAATACATATTGGTCAAATAGTATGGGAGAAAACGCCAATGGAGGAGGCGGGAGTAATTCACCCAAGTTCGTCAATAAGTTTACGGCTGTAGGTACATCCCTAAACAATTTAAGCAAAATGAAGTTTAGACTTATTAAATTCAATGTTTGTTTCGATCATTTACAGTTTTTGTTGTCCGCTTTGAATGATTCTTGGTTTCGTAAAACTTCACAGATTTGACAAAGGGAATAACTTGTTTTGAATTAGAAATATTTTCTATTTCTATTTCTATTTCTAAACGGCACTTGGATACTGTTTAAACAAACGACAGCACTGTTTGCAAGAGAATTTTCTCTCTGTCTTTAAAGTGTAGTATTAAGTTTCGTATTTAATAATAGTAATAAAAATTGAGTTTAAATTCTTGTAAGAGGTATTACTTTTCGCATTCAAACAGTGAACTGTGGGAGTGAGTGGCATCTTCAATCAAATCGCTTTATAATCAGACGTTGTAAATAGAAAGCTACACATTTTGTTTTTATATCGAAAACCTGCCGTCCTTTGTCTATATTGTTGGTATGTGAAAAATATTATTCTACTAAGGTATCTATCATCAGCTCTCTGAGGAGTCACTGTAAACAAAAATGGGTTTTTTTGTTACAGTGACTTATACATTTTCGAACAAACATAACCTTGTAACATACCTGTTACGTATCTAAAACCCATTACAGCAGGTTAAGGTGCTGTTAATTTGATATTTCAGATGCCCAACCTTTTCGACGTATTGAATAATGTTGCCATTTAGAAGAAGGGCGGGATAGTCAGTGCAATCAACTTTCTGCGGTGAGCAGATCAAGCCCCTAGTCTTTAAAAGATTGAGTCTGAGCTTGTTACAATTTGACCACCGTTTGACATTTTCAAGGTACTCATTTATGTGAGCTATTAAACCCACAGACTGGCAAAGATAGATGAGGACATCATCCGCGTACATATGCATTTGACAATTAACACTTGAAACTGGAAATCGTTTATGAACATGCAAAATAGTAACGGTCCCAGTACAGAGCCTTGCGGTACACCTGAGTTAAAAGAAATAGCTCTTGATTTGCCCTCCTTCATTTTAACTACCTGTCTACGATCACATAGATACTGTTCAAGAACACAGACCAATCCTGCATTTCTCCCTGCGATTTCCCCACTTCCCAACATGAGATCAACGATCTAAATTACCCTATAAACCATATTTTTCATTTTATCTAGATAAGCTTTAACTAAGCAACCATTGTGTAATAAGCGGAAATGCATGTTAGGAAGGTGTGACAGTTAAGAAACATCCAAGTTGCACCTCAAGTAACACTGGTAAGATTCTGCTGAATGATGTCTATGCATGTCGTTCTCTGCATCTTGTTGAGTTTGGTTTTGCTATATTCTTATCATTTCACTTAGAATTGGTCGAACATAAACTCTAAATTTTGGTTGTAAGCCCCATATTTTGCTAAATCTTTATTACAGAGAATATATCTCTAACAACTATCGTATTGTGACAGGGAGAGTGAAAGATTGAACCGGGTATTTGGATTTTGGTGGTGAAAAGCATCAGTATATTTTCTAGCTCATGTTACATTATTTTTCATAGGATATTAAATCACGGAGGGAAACTCCGACTTAAGATTTAGCTCAGTTAGCAAATTTGGTTATTCTGCTACTTCCTGAATGCTTCTAGTACTAAGTTAGACTTAGCAGCTGACAGAACCTACAGTCAAGCCGTAATGGCCTCGGAGGAAGCTCAACAGCTTCCTAATATTCAACTTACCTAATAATAGGATTTTCTTTTAGGAGATTTCTTTCAGAATTTACATTGTTCGATGGTAGTGCCTGTAATGCGGCTAGTCTTTCTCCTTTTCGAAAAATCAAATTTGCGAAGATGATGGAATGAATTTCCGCCTAAAATACCCTGCGACACATTCCCATGGGTATCGAGACTTTTGTGTTGGGTCCAATGACATCCGCTCAACTACAGATTCCATTTTTCATAGAACGGTGTACCAGATCAGACTTCTCGGATCTAGTGTAGCATTTCTTGCATTTAGAGCTAGTATTTCAACCTCGAATAGATTTTTAAACTTGTACTTCCTAACCATAATACAGTAAAACATGTCTCCTTTGAGGTATACTACGCCGACGGTTGTCAACGAGACGTTTGAGAGCCTCCATTAGAAAGAAGGTCACGCTTTCTTACATCATTAACAGCTGTAGCTGTATAGAACGTGATAGATGTGGCGGAAAGAATATTTTTAGACCACAGTCGAATTTCGTAATACAGCCTAGAGTCGGGGATCTAAAAAGTCTTTCGCTGCAACTTAGCAACGACAACCACATTAATTACATTTTAGTCAAAAACTCAGTATCTAACAAATCTTAAGCCCTTACGTAGTTTTAAGAATTATCAAATTAATTAGCCGCGTTTTTTTTCCAATTTTAATTTAAGATAATTGAGCACCCCTCAATATTATCTGACAAATTAAAGTTAGGGGGAAATGCCACTGAGGTATTCATCAGGTTGGATGCCAATCTAAATGCTACGGAAAGAGTCTGCCAAAAGGGAGCGCTGAACAAAGACGAAATAGAAAAAAAATCCCAATAAAGTGGATCCAGTCTAAGGATGGAATTTCATTCATTTCTTAATAAAAGTTAAGAGCTACTATCATTTCTAAAATTTCTACGTATTGTTACCAAAATGTTATTGCATGTATTCTTAACGTGACAATTCCCCAGATATTAATCAGCTACTCCATAAAATAATTAATTAAAATTTGTACATGACAACAATTTGAAATTTTTCAATATTTGTACTTCTTAATAAGATTACGGTCGGTGGTCCCCACTGTCATGTCAATGGGAAAATATTATACAAAATAAAATATTTCCCCGATTTTTGATGTCTATTATAAAATACAAACGTATTTATGTGTGTATAGTTTTTCATGAAAAATCTCAAACACAGCTAACCATATACCCATGTACAACTAAGTTATACCACTTCAATCATAAACAGTGCGCACATAGTTACGCACATGACCTTGTTTCCTGTTTCCGCTTATATCCTCTTTCGTCCTGCTAACATATAAATACAAATACAAAAAAATAAAAAATGCGAGCTTAAAAAGACGCACAAAAACCAAATCAATATGCGGAAGATGGAAGATGGAAGAAGGAAAGTACCAGGAACGAGTATATACAAATAAAACTGGGACATACAGTATTATTTATATACATAGGCCTATTATTTTCATATACTTATACAAAAACAGTTGTGTTTACAAGTGTCATCACATTGGCGTATGTTACACGCACTCAAGAGATACTGAGTTTCTCTTACTCGCAAAGAGCAAGAGAGTCTAGTTCCTAGAGAGGCCTTATTTATGCGTCGTCTAATATCTTCGTTCATAAATCACTGCCCTTCGTCGTCGTCGTGGCCCTCTTCGCTGTGTTGTTGTTTTGTGGCAGCAACTGACAACGACGTCTACGATGGCCATGAAGTGTAGTACATAATGTACAATCACGCCCAAGGACAACGCTACCCACCACAACAATGAAAAGTATGAAATGGAAATCCAAAGCTCTTTACGCAGGGCCCGGGTACTTCAAGGCGACACAATGACAACGACTCCAGTGGCCCCGAATGGTACATAATATAAAAGAGAAAGGGAGGGCGATATGTTAAAATATTTGCCAAATACGCACTTTATGTACACATGAAGTGGGAGCTTTAAAGATATGCCACTGCCACTGCCGACCCCCATCACCATCGTTCTACTGTGCGTGGTTGGTACTTCAAATTCAAGGACACGACTGTCAGGACATGAGTGTGTATGTGTGCACTTTCACTTTTCTCTTTTTGTCGTCGTCGTCGTGTTTCTCAATTACCATAGTTACGTTAGTAGAAAGCGGATTTTGTTTATCATTCCGTTGTACACCTGTCCGCTGGGTTTTTCCTTTTTTTTTTTATCGAAATAAGGACATTCTAATTCTAAGATGACACGACGACGACGACGACAATGACGACGAAAAGAGGAGACACCCATTAAAAGGCAATTTTTTATTTTTCTTATAATGCATAAGCTTATTACGCACGGTTACGAGGATGGAAGACGGGGAAGGGAGTACCTTCGCTTTATATATACCAAGACCTAATTATTAAATCTTTAATAGGTGCTCAGTGGAATACAAGCACCATATAGGATCGACATGTGAAATGGAATTTTTGTGTTGCGTAGATATTATTTTCATTAGGGGGTTACCATGATAGATATGAACCATGTGAGTGTGTATAAACTTGACAATGGCATTTGTGTATCTAAACGTGCAATTCGCAATTTAAATATGTGAATTTTAATTAAAATATTAAATTAGAAGAAGTTTCTCTACAGAGTTAATTGTTTTGTCTTTCGGTTTTTGTATTTTTCTAAACGTCATGTAAAGTTTAAATTTCACGTGAAATTGCCTTAAATAAATGTTTTGTAAAATAGCGAAAAGTAAAATGTATGTGAAACTTGGAATACGCATCACCCTTTTCAGAGGTCGAAAGAACGAAAGAATCATGAAACCCACATCGAAATCTGTTCGTTGCTTCTTGGTGACTTTATTTTATACTGCACTAGGCTATGCCCTTGACAATCAGTTGTTATCTGTCATGTGTCATATATCAGCTGTCATTAGCTTTCTGTCATGTGCCATCTGTCATTTGTCATCTGTCATGCTGTTGTCGTAACATCAGTCAAAAATTCTTAATTAACCTTAATTATGACAAAAACCAATGCTCATCTTTATAAGTCTATTCTGACTAATCTTTTGCTTACTCAAATGTCAACAATCAATGAGTGCGAGTGCACAAGCCTTTTTTTATTTCACTTAATCCTATTTTCATAACTGGCAAATTTGGTCTTTAAAAAACCTACCACTCGTCGTTATCCATGGGCGACTTTAGTGGCCATATGTCAGTAACAACTTAGGGCTGAGCTCTTAGATAGCTCCAAATAATAAGCTTCCTTTTGCAGAATGTTCATTGAGCGTTCTTAAAATTAAGCATGGCGTAAAATTAAGCATGGCGTTAATTTTAAGAACGCTCAATGAACATTCTGCAAAAGGAAGCTTATTATTTGGAGCTATCTAAGAGCTCAGCCCTAAGTTGTTACTGACATATGGCCACTAAAGTCGCCCATGGATAACGACGAGTGGTAGGTTTTTTAAAGACCAAATTTGCCAGTTATGAAAATAGGATTAAGTGAAATAAAAAAAGGCTTGTGCACTCGCACTCATTGATTGTTGACATTTGAGTAAGCAAAAGATTAGTCAGAATAGACTTATAAAGATGAGCATTGGTTTTTGTCATAATTTTCATTAAAAAATCCGATCTAGCATCACAATAAACACTCACAGGAAAACCTTTGAATCATTTCGAACTCCTTGACATATAAAAGTGTGAATTTTGGATACAAAAACCCGATAGATAGGGCACAGTCTAGAATCCCGCCTCATTGTGGGACACAGTTGTCATCCGGGTGAGGTACTTTCGACTTGAATTTAATTCTGAGTTGCCATAACTTATTTTTTAAGATCACACGACGTTTGAAATAAGGTCTACAAAAAAATATATTTGCTATGTCTAATAGTTCTGAAGTTATATCATTTAGAAGTTATTCCTCAAAATCGGAAATTTTGGGTTGGGTTAATATTTTTATTTTCTGTTGTACATGCTACCGTACATCTAGGTATATAACGTACTGTGAAACAATGTGTATTTACATTTTTGTACTTCACTGTAATCTTCTAAAAATAATTCTCTACTAAAAGCTATTTCTCCTTAACTGTGACGCTGTGATGTTACCCTTACGGACATTTAAGTGTAGACCCTTCTCTGTATGTGCAACTATTTAGTCTCAAGTCTCAAGTCTTTTTCTGTTAAATATTATGTTCTGTTTTTTTAATATAAAATTTCGTTGATTGCTTTCGCTTTTCGGTTAGATATATCATCAAATCAAACCAGAAGCTTTTTGCTGCGAAAACCATACTAACGGCCATTAAGAAGTTTTCGGAATTCAAGATATTTCTTGAATTTCCGTGATTAAGATTAGCTTTTTATAAGACGAGCTGAACAAATGCTGTTTTCCATCTTTTCGGAAATAGTCCTTAAGAATAGTAGAGATAAAAAAGCTATCGCACATAACGATATCACCTCTTCAGAGCGATAGGGGAAATACTGGAACAGCACATTGTACTCTTCCACTGCACGATTTCGAAAATGAATTGGTCCAATCCATTTTTCTGTCTGCAAAGTGAGCAGCAAGCGGATTTGTTTTATCGGTACAACTGACAGCTGGTATTTCATTGTAAATGAGTGTCGGAACAGTTGACTAGCCCAAATTGTTAATATTTTTTAGCAAACGATTAAAAGTTTTACCACAACTGCGACTTTAAAACAATTGTTATTAGGTAAAGTTGTTATGACGGAAAGCTTACCTCTTTTGATTAATGAGGCCAATTAATCGAATAAATGGTTTTCATTGCACTTTGTGATAAAACGCGACCGAGGAAGCATAGCGGACAGAGAAGACCAAGACAATGGTATTTAGAAATGGAGGCGGTAGATATTCGAGAGCAATTTCTTCTGTCTTTCGCGCAACCGCTGAATCCATCAATACTTTTACATGGAGGTCATGTTCGGGGATGCCGTTCTTTCCCAGCGGTAGAGCTGTTCTTTTGATATTTTCTGAACCTTTTAGTACATCAAACTTTATGACGTAATTGGAAACTGGAATGCTCCTTTATTTTAATAGACCCTGAAACTATATACATTTTGATTATGTTGTCAAGGTGATGTGAAGGGATGAAAAATGATTTCTGAAAATCGTGCTTACACATATTATTGAAGCAGGACCTATCTTCATAAATGAATTGCGGCATCTTGCGTCAAAGTGTGGCCTTAGCCTTGAAATTACAGTAAATATGCAGTCTGAGTTAATACAAACCGAACTTGCTACTTTGGTTGAAGAAACTGAAAAAAGTTGTATTAACAATTTGCGAATGAAGCCCAGTCATCTCAACACAGGATGTCCTTCAGTAAATTCAAATACCATTTGCAAGATATTACATATTTTTTGAACACCTACTCAGGGGATATTTAAATTTAGGGGAGAGCTGATGAGACTACATTTTATACCACATCGCGCTGAGCTATCAATCATGTGCAAATTAAACGTTAGAGAAGATATATTTCATTTTCTTGCTATCTGTGCCATCTTAAAAGAATTTCGCCTAAGTTCCTTTGGATAAACTACAATAGATGAAGAAAAATCAATCCGAATTTTGAACAATTGAACACTGCACCCAGATGGCCATAAGCCATGCCAGAACAAGACTTAGAAAATCATGTTTCTGTAAATTACTTAAATTGAAATAAAAGTCAGTTTATTCAACATAAAGCGTTTGATGACGTGACGTGAGCAGCATCTCCTCATTCGTCGCATAATTTGTTATTCACTATTTCTTAAACCAATGTGATCTAACGCGTTTGTTAAAGTTAAAGATACTCCCTGTTTTATATCTGACAGATTTTACATATTTTACCAAACATAGCTCACAATTTGCAAACATAAAGCAAGATATAAAATGACATTTATCCAAAAAAGCTTTTACCCAGAACTCCATTTGAAAACGAAAATATATTAGTACCCATGTAGATTTAATTTAAACAAATGCACAGGGATATGTTTTATTTCCATAAGCAAACAATAATAATTACTGCGTCATTAGTCGGCCTAAAGGAAGCGATATACGATAGCCTGAAATAGATTAATGCAGTCAAATCACACGATAAATTCCAGCCCTCATCTAATTATAAATCAGCCATAACGATATATGTATATACACATGTTAGGTGGAGCCCCTACAACTAGATATATGTATGTATTAAAATCGTTCATGTGTCTAATAGTGTCCCAAAACCGTCGTTTAAATGAAATTGAGTAGGTAATTACATTTATAATGTTGAATTAATGGAAGGAATTTATGTGTATGGTGGGCTTTATTCAATTGTCAAACTGTCACAAGTGGAAAGTCTTGTTGTTTATATTCAAAGAAAAAAAATCCAGCTGGGAAGAAATTGGGTCATATAGAGGTCACATTAATATTACATTTTTAATATGTGCTTTAATTTTTTAAAATTATTTCCTACTAAACTAATTGATTCAAATTTGCATCAAATATTCAAAATTTTTATTGTAATCGATATATAGGCCTTTGCCATTTACGTTTTAAAGACAACCTAATGTAATTGTTGTCCGTGGCTCCATTTCAAATAGTCAAATTTTGCGTCACTTTTTCGAGCATTTCGGCCTGAATTCCACGAATTACGCGTGTTATGTTATCCTGTACGGCTAACCATCCACATGAACTAACGACTTTACATAAGACCACAAGAAATAATCAAGAGGCGTTAAATCGCATGATCTTGGCGGCCAACTTACACGGCCATTCCGAGAGATAAGCTGCTCACCAAATTCATTCTTCAAAATTTCCATTGTTTCTCGAGCTGTGTGGCATGTGGCACCGTCCTGATGAAACCACATGTCAACCCAGTTCAACTGGGACAAAAAAAAGTCGCGTATCATGGCTCGATATCGTTCGCCGTTTACGGTAACGTTTTTTCCTCGGTCGTCTTTGATGAAAAATGGATGCCACCAGCCCATAAACCACACCAAACTGTCGTTTTTTGGGGGCGCATCGATGTTCATCACTCCAGAAGCGACAGTTTTGCTTATTTACGTATCCGTTGAGCTAAAAATGAGCCTCATCGCTAAACACAATTTTTGGATAAAACAGCGGATTTTCATATATTTTCACAGAGCACAAATTTTGATAATAAATTTCAATAATTTGCAATCGTTGCTCGTTTGTAAGCCTTTCCATGATTAAATGGCAGAGTATACTAAAAACTTTTCACTTTGACATATGACGTTTGGACGCCATTACTAACCAGTGCTGCCAACCTGAAACACTTAACTCTTAAAAAATCACACTTTTTATCGGAGAAGCCCAATGTTGTGATTTTATAGCCGGCAGTACCTTCGGCAGACATTACGATTAATCAATGTAATTTAGGGCGAAGACAAACACATGACGGTTATAGAAAAGAATAAGACCAGTATACTTTACTTACATTTTTCTTTAACTCACTTTTATGTCGCTTTATATTTATTGCGCGTATTTAACTTTATCCTGTACACATGGATCAAAATTGACCAAACGCACGTGTTACCGGGCATATTCCGGTTGTTTTTGAAGAATATTTTTATTTGAAATTTCTTGACTTTTATTTTTTTAGGTAATAAATACAATACAAAATAAATATCAGATATTAGTTTTTACGATACGATTTTTGCCAATAACATACGTTGTATTCGTGGGTCAAAATTGGCCAATATGATATTTTCAACTTATGTCGCGAATAATTGCTTTCCTTTTTGAATTAGATTACCTAAATTATAGTTGATGGGATTTCTAACAAACTATGTTGGGCTGCTTTTGCGGGCTGGTATTTTTTTAGTCCCACAGAAAGCCCTTTTAGAGAATTTGTAGAATCACTGCTAGGGAAGACAAACTTTTACATCTACAATTAGTCTTCCAAAGTTTCGAAAAAATATCGCGGGTTGAACGACTATCCCGAAATAATATCGCCACAAAATGGAGCTTCAGAAATAGATGGAAATATAATTAACAGGAAAAATTCAACTAAGATGTGTGCGGATGACCTTTTGGTAACATATCACCGAAGGTTTTCATTCAAGAAATACATTTCATCTATCCAGAAAATAATGAGAGCTATGGGCTCTAAAAAATACTTGAGCCTGTTATACAATGCACTTGCTGAATAGTACAAGTAACGGAACTCATAATTGATTGACTTTCTCTTGTTCAAGGAGTACTAGTTGGATTGTGTTATGGGACCATGTTATTCGCAAGTTTATACATAAAGCATAAAGACTGTAGGCCCGGACTTTTGCTGACGAGGTTGTTATCATGACGAGAAGGCATAAAAAGCAGAAAGTATTTAATAAAATGTTTCAATTTACTAAAATTTGTTTGTAAAAAAAACTTGATTCCTACACAGAAAATGTATTGGGCAAACTTGATCCACAAATACCATCTGTGTATTTTTTTCAAAATTACAGGATAAGGTTTAATTGTCTTCTCCAAAGTTCTTATCCGAAATGGCGAAGACGATATAAACTCCGCTGTCAGGCAGAGTGATTTACTCAACATCGACGATGAAAGCCACAAATTGCGTTCACCCGAAAAAAAGGAAAAATTAAGTGAGAATAAAAATATCTAAACTGAAGTCCACGGGGCCGGAAGAAGAAGTTCAGGTCGATACCAGCACATTCTTATCGATTTTTAAGCCGCATATGACAGAATAGTGAAAACAGCATTAAGGTTTCTAACTTTGATGTGAAAAAGTTTTTAGACAAGGCGACGCGCTGTTATGTGACTTCTTTAGAATTTGGAAATCAGAAAATTATAAAAAACTCACAGGCACTCACCAACACACTATTAAAAGAGCACTCACAACGCGTTCTTCAACTACTTGTTCTCGCCGACGATATTGATGTTGTGCAGCGGGCTGGAACTGTTGCGTTTACGAGTTTAGGAACATGGGTCGAGCAGTAGGCGCGGGCAAAAGAAAGTATAAAATAAATTGATATAAACATTAGACGTAAACGGCCTATGTGCGAAGATATATTTTTATTTTGCACAGGCATGGAGGGACTTACTGTTTAATAATCAGACGATCACAAGAGGTGGAGCAGCGAATAAAAACGTTAAACTGGTACGGGCCGCGATTTCAATCAGCAAATCCTCGCTTAGCGGTCCAATACACTTAACCACTAAACCACTTAACCTTCAAAGTTTATGCGGCTAAATAGAATGAGCACCCAACTTTTATGTGGCTTTATATTTATTGCGCGTATTTAACCCTTATCCTGTCCACATGGGTCAAAATTGACCAAACGCACGTGTTACCGGGCATATTTCGGGTGTTTTTGAAGAATATTTTTTTAATTTGAAATTTCTTGACTTTTAATTTTTAACCTTCAAGTTTATGCGGCTAAATAGAAAGAGTACCCAACATCGACGATTCGGAAACAGTTTCACAATCAAAAACTTTAACTCTGAGATAGTAAGAAACTTTGTCTCTGTTTCTTTGGGCTGACATGGCAAAGCTATGGAAACGCGTAAAAGTGGAAGTAAGCATCAACAACTGGGAGTGCGTAACTGGAGGCAGTCAGTCAAACACCGCGCTAATTAAGTAGGTTTGTTGGTTAAGGCCCATGTCCACCCAGGACTGTAGCACCGACTAAGTAATAAAGTAAGTAAGTTGTCATAGTTTTGAGTTGAAAGTTTTTTAAGCAGTAATATAACCAAATTGGAGGTTTTCGTCAGGGCTTTTTTTTGGGAATCTCTCAAAGGCATTTTATACTTCTCAACTGGGATACTCTATGTAGGTAGTTGTTATAGACCATCTTCTTCCTTCTGAGACCTAACTTGTTGTGATTAATTAAGTTCGCGACACAACAAGAATTTAAATTAAATGCCAATTCCAATAAGTTTTATAAATTGTAGTTGCTTACTCGTTGCACGCAACTAGATGTACAGCATTTCAATTATTTTCACGAGTCTCTTGTGGTTTTACTAAGCTCTACTTACGATAACAGTTTTTTTTTTAGTATTTTTACTATACTTGTAGTGACTCACCTGAAAAAAAGAAAAAAAATAATTATTAATAAAATTGTACAATAGCAAATAGATATTAAAGATATCTTTTTCGTTCGAAAATACAAAATCTGTTTTAATAGGGCGTTTTCATGTGTATTCAGCAGCATTGTCTGCTCTCAAGACAGTGCAGTGAGACTCAGTTGGAAGCGATTTTAAGTCTTATACCATTAGATCTTTGCATACAGTAACCTGTTGCATAAAGCGCATAGAGGCAGATTTTAGCAATTGAGGAAGTGGCAAACATTGGGTCATTGACGGCAATATCAGAAAATGATATTAATATATTTATTGACAACCAGATTTAATTTTCCAACCGTAACCGGACTTACAACGTGGACATTTAGAGCTACGAGCGGGCCGAATAACTTCCAAGAAAAATATCTGGATTTTACCAAAAACAGACACTTCATCGATAGAGCCTTAGCTTTGGAACGACTGCTTTGACATAATAAAAGGGGTGACTTTTCGATTTGTCCATTTCCAACATTGGGTGACCATGTGAGAAAAATTCAATACACAAGGACATTCACTAGTGTGGCTTAGTAGTGTTTGCTCTGCTGTACCAGCGCTTACCTCACCTACGTTGAGTCGCCAAATGTACAAACTCTGAGATGTCGTTGGATTTCAAGAAGTAAACTTATATATCGAAAATTTCCACTAATTATTTGAAAATGTCATTATAATTAGCGCAGCTGTACATACAATCATTGTAGGTGTCAGGCATCATCGCAGCGAATCGAATTGACAAAATGTCATATATGTTAGGTTTAGAGACACGTTTCTAGTTAGTGCGGTCAATAACAATTTGACGAATATAAAAATAAGCAACGGTTGACCTTTTGGCAATGTTATTTAATTTCGATCTCAATAAGTGCTTTTAATAAAAGTATCATAATATTGTTAAATGCTAAAAGCAAATAATTTATTTCGAAAATTAAATTTAAAAATATTCCACATACGCCCCAGTGAAATTACAGTTTTATCTCTTAAAAAATATACGTTCTGTTTACAAAACCACCGAACGACTTTTAGGGTTGGCGGAAGATATCGATACATCGGTTGCTCTTAGAGGTTGGTAGTTGTCGGCATAAGACCAGTATCGGTGCGTTGAGATACCACAGACTTCTAGGACAAAGCACCTCGCTACTCGTTGCACCAATTTTTTTTTTATAATTTATGATAAGAGCGTTATATTTAAGTTTGGGGCGAATAAACGCTTAATAAATTCTAGCCAGACAAGAAGGGGTTAAATATTTCTTGCATCGCTTGAGGAAGCCTAGACAGTTCGCAGAGCTTTTGGCGACGTCGAATATGTGGTCGTTCCAACGAAGGTTTTCATTAGCACACATACCGAGGATGAAAAGTCTTTCGGTTTCAGCGATGCAAGTGCCATTCATGGATAATGGTAGAGTATTTGGGTTTCGCTTTAATGACAGAAGACAGCATTGTGTTTTGGAAGCATTAAATTCTACTCTATTGGTTTTACCCCACTTAAGAATGCTGTCAAGGTCTGAATTTAATGAGCTTAACAAACGTTGCCGTTCCAGCTCGATACCCGAAGATGAGGGACGTTAATCCGGAAACGAATATGAGAAAGAAAGCGTACTGTCATCAGCGAAGGAATTGATTCAAATAGAAATAAAAGACAGGAGAGCTTTGATAAAAATGAGAAAAAGACTCGGAGACAAAACAGAGCCTTGAGGGACACCAGCATTTATTTGGTGAGTTGCAGACTTGAAACCATCTAAAACATCTTGAATTGAACGGTCCGAAACGTAATTTTTAATCCATTGAAAAAAACCATCATCGACTCCAATAGCACGCATTTTTGACAAAAGAGGTTGATGCCAAACCCTGTCAAATGCTTTTGAAATATCAAGCGCAACGATCTTACTTTCACAACCGTGGTGAATAGATTGGAGTTTCCGCTTAAGCGAAGACGACGTTTGATGTCAATGTTTGTAAAATCACTCCGAGATGGAGCTTCCTATTTTCTACTTCACAACTTCGAGCGTTGCATCGATATAAGAAATATAGTTCGATGATGCCGCCATGTCATAAACAGCACCAAACAGTCAATCTTCGTAGAAGAATTGATGATTGGTCGATGTCAGCTATGATTTCTTCATTTAGCACCTTTTTCTGTATGTTTGGTGGCTTAAGGATCAAAAGAGAGTTAAACTTTCCCACTGTTAACTTTACTGAATATTTTGACAGCTGGATCTGGTCACTTGTTTTATTCAAAAGTTGAATCTTAGAGGATATTCGTAAATTAATATACGCGGCGATGTATCTATCTATCTTTTTTCGCAATATGCATTTGTTTCTCCTTTTTCGCTGTCTGTTCCTCGACCTTGTGCAATATTTGCAAAATTATTTTAAAATTTTTGTTATATTTTTTTTTATCTTTTTTTAAACAAAAATTTAAATTGATGTAATAAAAAATTGTATTTCTATTCTTTTGCACGATTTGTAAAAAAATATTGTTTTCGTTTTTGTCTGTGCGAAAATAATAAGAAAGAATAGCGCAGAAAATCTAACTCATTGAATAGTTTGTTTGTTTATTTTGTGTTTTTATTTTTCAATTCAATTCGCCTAGGTTTATTTTCATTGCACACAAACTGAATGTGATTATGAAGAGTTGATATTAATATTAAGTCTATGTTTTCGTGTTATTCTTTTCCGGTGAATAGTAGATTATGTGATTTTAAAACTCTTTACAGATATGCATACGTGTGGGTGTGGGAGTACATACATCCTGTGATTTTTTTTAAGGAGCAGTCAAAGCGAGTTTGATGATTTTAAGAAAGAGTTTTTTAATTTTAAAAACAACCATCTCCATGTATTCCGTAAAGAGTCATCTATTTTGAGCTTCTTGGCAGCAGTTCTTTTGCTTTTTGGTACATCAAAAACCCTTTCAATATGAGGTAAACGTCCAACGCAATAAACCACTAAGGCCACTGCCGTAACCCTAAAGTGTTTAAAGGCTCATCAATTTTAGTCAACCGATTTCAATTATTGATCGCTTAAAACTGCCTTAAGGATCTTCATAAAACAAAAAACACGTAATACAAAATTTATTGGATGGAAATTCAAACTAGGAAACTAGAGGTGTCATATTTGGTTGCACATACAATGTCGAGGAAGTGGCCATGCTTTCCGCGTGTTAAAGGCTGCTAGATTGACAATCTTATTGGTTTTTAGACCCAATCTTCATTTAGTTGAAAAGGAAGCTCAAGGTTTTTTTTACAGGTCCCTGACTGAATGGACCCCTCCATGATTTATGTGTTAGACTGTTATGCAGCTGCTTTGCATTATCGGTGGCTCATTAAGGTCTATGTTGGAGGCAAAATGATCGACTCCATGCAAAAGTGCGATAATGCAGCCCATTCTAGTGCTGCAGTCGAGCCAATTCTTCAGGAGAGCGTCAAATATATTAGACAGCTTAGGAGATATCAATAACAGCATGATATGTGACTGAGAAAGGTTAAATCAATGTATTTTTAATTGCCCAATAATCAGCTGTTTATTAATTCTTTGGCAGATTGTTGAGACTGTGAACTTTCGCCATTCGAACATTCGTGACATGGACTACTCGGGCCTGCTGACCTACAAATCAACGGCTAGTTTATCCTAACTGTGATGCCATGCCGAGTTCTGATAGACGATTCTTGAGATCCCTCATAGTTAAATAACCTGCAACACTTACCGATTTAATAATTAAATTGTCTCTTGAAAATTGTTGAAATCAGGACCTAAATAACATGCCCTGCCAAAAAACTATAAAGACGGGTGAATTTTTAGCTCATTGATTATGACACGAAGCACCTATCGGTGCATAAGAATTCTACACATGAGAGGAACGCCTAGTTATCAAATATCTCCCATCCAGCCTAATAATATCCAATGTACCGCCGCGTATCTCTTAACGAGATAGTCAGTCAGTTCAGGCTTTACCCCACGGATGATTGATTAATTATACAGATAGTCAACTGAGAGGATTTTTATCTATCCCGCCCTCCTTCAAAAAGGCTTAGAAATGTAGTCGTATAAGTTTTTGCATGCAAATCAGATTGAGCCAGCTTACGCACACAATTGCAGTACTGCGCCATGGAATCCATTTTGGAAAAAATGTCATGTAGGTACCCTCTGTGGTTCACACGTATTCACAGATAGGAAATTTTAGAGATGATTTTGCGGGTTCCAGGGGACAGAAGTATGCTAAGTTGACTATCAGGTTAGTTACTCATCTGTGCTTTACCGGTTCACAGCGATGAAACGATGAAAAGTGCTTCGTCACTGTACTTCGCTCTACCGAAACCCCTTACAACAACCATTATTATAGAACAGAAGCCAACAGATAGCAAATCTTATCCATCGATCAATATCTGTGCTCGCTTTCAACGAAAATGACACGCAATATCCTATCCCATCCCAACCCTTTGATTCATATCATTTTAGAGATTCACCCCAACAAACAAACCATACCAATGACCGTCGGCGCCACTCACTCTGTACGATAAGTAATCAATAAAGAATGTAAATAAATTTCATAAATATTTTTTTAAATAAAAATGTAAAAATAAAACAACATTTGCACAACGCAGAGCCCCATCAGTGCTCGTCGAATATTAGATTTATCCTAGACTAAGGAAAAACATGTGTATAAATATTAAATATTGTAAACAAACATTTAAAAAAAAAGAGTAATAAATTGCAGATAGATAGATAGTCTTAGCCAACTTAAAAGCCGATGAATTGGATAGACAGGGGTCTTTCGGTACAAAAGCACAACCTAATTCGCCAAGTACCAAATGTGCTAAAGAAAAAACTTGATGTGGAAGCAGCTTAACCAATTCGGCATCTCGTGGCAATTGTGGGAATAGCTGGACCAAAGAAATAGAGGAACCTCCTCTATCTAAACTTATACGCTGACTGGACATTGGACTGTGCATCACCTATAACGAATTTCGCTAAAGTTGCAGAGACAAGACTGTACTAACGCCCCCGTACTAACGCAATGGACCTACCTCTTACCTGTGTCTAGGTGTAGCTCACAGAGGGCTTGAAATGGGCAATTTTAATTAAATAAAATAGTGGTAAAAGTTATAATAAAAAAACTTAGAGTACATTATTGCCAGTGGTAGGATTACGCAAATTATTGGTCAGTTAGATTAAAGTCAGGCTTTCCATATCTGATAGTTATTAGAAATGCACCACATCCATTCGACTTTATTTTCTCAGAAAATACCCGAGAATCACCCTTTTATCTATATATTCACAAAATCCTTAATCAAATTAGATCTATCACACTATATCAGGAGTTTATTTTTTAAACAAAATTCCATGAATATATATATAAATCAAATGTGAAGGAAATTTAATCAAATAAATATGCACTAATTCCTGGAAGCATTGCTCCTCTTGTATTTAGTTAAATTCTCAGAATACAACTATCTGCAGAGAGCAAGCCATACAGTGTGAAAACATATAACACAATAACGCTTTAATAAATTCAAAACTAAAATCTGAAATGAAATTACTTCGTCACTTCAAAGTCAGATGATATGAATATTTCATTCAAGGACAATATACATTAAATTACAAGTTAAAATTAGTGTAATTGCTTCACAAGGACATATGAACTACAACTTTTGTTTAACTTTTTCGTATACAAAGGGATAGAATGGAGAAGGTTATTGGAATCGTGCTTGAACGCGTCAGTTTTCCCAGCTAAATTAACGAAATTTTTGAAAATAATTTGAAACGCGGCAGCTAAGTTTTAAGTGAATAAATTTCTGTATATTTTGCTAAAACCATATATAACTAGTGGTGATAAATATAATCATGTGATTTATATTTTCCAATAATAGAATAGTTTAGAAATACACTAAAAAGTCAAAACTTAGTCAGGGCATTAGTACTTTAATAAGTGTTCAGAGTTTCAGAAATTTATCAGCTCTCCTATGATTCTCCTATAGACTTGAAAGCAGTCTGGGGTTCGATTATATTGGGCGCCTCTCCCTCTCTCTAATAATCTGTTGTTATTCAAAACAGAGGACAATAGCAAATTTGATTTTAGGTCACCCGACTATCCCTCTATGAGAGTCAGGCTGGATTTCCTCTTGAGAGTGGTTGAGCAGAGTCGTTAGCCTTCATTATTGGACTTAATTGAGACTACATGAGCCTCGATTCTTTTTTTTTCAAACTAGGAGCTACCTTACCGAATCTATTTATTTGAAGTCAACGATAATACCACATGGGGAGTAACGTTTCTTAAACATTCACCATCTTCATCTATCTTTAACCTATAATAGTTTATCTTGACTGCCGAATGATTGACTGAATGACTAACTCAGCAGCGCACAATCCGCTAACAGTAGAGGGTTCCTTTGTCCCTTTGACGGTAACTGCTGGACTGGAGGTACCTCTGGATCTATACTGCAACCCAAAAGTGCTTTAAAAATTAGCCAATCTAACACTTGCAAATCTGGTAATTTTCATCATGACCCAACTGAACTTTAGCAGACCATTCTTTTGCTCCTTCCCGAGCAGAGATGAATAGGATAAGAATTAACACATGAAAAGCAAAGCGTTATCCATCCACAAAGATGGATCTAAAATGGACTGTGGAACCGGTGCCGGAATATTCTCGGAGGGTAGAGGGTGTTTTTTTTTAGAGGTATAGAACTTCGAATTGAAATAAAACACAAGAAAATCGTTTGAATGTCCATCACTTTGGCTTTATTGGAAGGATAATTTTATGCCATTAATGTTTAAATATGATTTCGGGCATGTGGCCGCCGCGGCTGGTTCGAATAAAGACAAGTCTAGAGGTCCAATTTTCAACCACTTTTTCAAGCATTTGGGGCTGTATTTTGGCAATAAAGTCACAAATGTTGGCTTCCAAGTCCCCTAACGTTTCTGGTTTGTTGGCGTAGGCGAGCGACTTCACATATCCGCAAAGAAAATAATCCAATGGTGTCAAATCACACGATCTTGGTGGCCAATTGACAGGTCCATTCCGCGAAATTATGCGCTCATCGAATGTTCCCTTCAATAAATCGATTGTGACGTGCGCTGTGTGGCATGTAGCGCCGTCTTGTTGGAACCACATCCCATCCACATTCATGCCATCCAATTCTCCATAAAGTCAGTGGGCTATCATCCTTCGTAGACTTCTCATTTCATTTGGTATCACAGTATACTCTCCTCAATAGTCAGCTTAATGTTTTCCTACACTGATTGATTTTGTGGGACTAGTGGCTTAGTGGTGTAGTTCGTTGGACGGAACCACCAACCGGTTGCGGGTTCAAATCCAACCCGTACCAATTGAAAGTTTTTATTCGCTGCCCAACCTCTTGCAAATAGTCCAATTTCTGACATACAGAACTTACGTAGCCATTAAAACTTTGTTGTACATTTTCTAGATTGCGTTACAGAAATGTTTACTCCATTTGTTCATGCAAACTAATTAATAGTGCCCGTTTACTAAAACAATGGCTTCTTGATATTCTTTTTTACGAAATCGAAACCCTTTGCTCTACTCCGCATCAAAAAAGGAAGTTCTATTATTTTCATTTGATTAACTGTTCATTTGTCTAAGTAATTATTTATGCCATCTATAATATAGGGTCATTCATTTCGTGATTTCAAGTTGGTAGCGCTGGAATTTGACACCTGTCAAACTCAGCTGTCATTTGAAGTGTCATAATATTATTTGTATGCTTGCCATTTACGATAATGGATCGCTTAGCTATCGAACAAAGCGTTAATATTATTAAAACTTACTACAAAAGTGGTGATTCAAACTTAGCCAATTTTGGCCCATTTCGCGATTATTATGGTCGTCAAATTCCATCGAATAGACAAGCAATTGGTAAAATTGTGAAGAAATTTGAAGAGCGTGAAAGCGTTACTGATGTCGTAAGGCCTGAGCATCATCGTTATCCACGCTCACTCGAAAACATTTCTGCTGCAAGTGCAAGTGTTGCTGATGATACGAATTTATCGATTTTGTTTGGCCGTTTATTGAAGACCATGACTTGGACGATATGTAGTTCCAACAAGACGGTGCAACAATCCATACAACACGACCAATTACGGTTTTTTTGCGTGAGAAGTTTCCTGGTCACGTAATTTCACGTTTTGGCGACGTCAATTGGATTCAACGTCAAAAGACCGTGTTTACGCGAACAGTCCCCGAACTCTAGACACATTGAAAACCAACATTACTCAAGTTATGGCCGAGATACCGCCTGAAATGTGCGAAAAAGGGGTTAAAAATTGCCTCAAAAGAATCGCGTGCTGCAAATCTTCCCGAGGCGGCCGCGGCCATTTAAAAGATTTTGTTTTTCAGACTTAATGGCAAATTCCAAACTTTAATATGAAATAAAATTTTCATTAAAAATGTATCGCTGTGTGTGGCTATGCATCTGCTCTAATTTTCATTCAACTTAATGTTTCTCTACCTCTGTACAGCCCACACAAAGTTTCATTTATTTTAATGTGGCATCATCGCCATTTCATAATACTATAGTCACTAACTATTCTATATGTTTTGTTATTATTTTTTTTTAATTTTTTAACATTAAAAAACAAAAGAATTTTGAAATTGAAATTTAAAACGTTGGCTACCATTCTTATATTTTTATAGTTCGTAAGTAAAAGAAAAGTAAAATGATTTTATTTTAGTTTAGTACGTCTTCAAAGATTTGCACTTTCTACATGAACAATCGGCAATTGCTTCTTATTATTTACAAATTAACTTAATTCATATATGTAACTGATTGAACATTGAACCATTGAATATTTTCATTCAGAAACTTCAACCGACTCTTTGATGTAGAACAAATGCCACGCATTTCGAACCTCCATAACTCGTATACAATTAGCAGACACTTTCACTAAATTCTACTTCATTGATCATCAATGTTCTCGTCCCAGCAACAAAAGGCCAATAAAGTCTCCTTATCTTTGTTCGTTTTTTTTTTTTTTAAACAAAATTAACTCAATCGTAGTTCATTTTATCTGCTACAAAAAAATATGTCAAAACAAACATCGAAAACAAATAATAAAAAGTAATTTTTTTTATTGAATAAAATACAACCAGTTGACTAAAGGTAAGAATAACAAAAGAAAGCCACATATAGAATAATTTAAAAATCAACAAAGAAAAATTTATTGAACCTGCAAAAACCTACCAAATATACAATTTTATCAAGTGAATGACGAGGAATATTCTTCATTCAATTTGAGAACATAATCAACCAACACACAAGTGTGTGTGGAACATATTGTTGACAAATAACGATGAACTTGGTTGCGATTTACGAATTCATTGAATGTCTCTTGAAACACCCTTTACAACATACATACATTTTTTTTTTGTGAAATAAATAATTTAATAGAAGAAAATAGATTTCATCGTGCGTATACACGCATAAACAAAATGTCAACATTTTGACAAAAGCCATAAATACCGCATCACTGGATCTTATAATTTGCCGAAAGAATTATCGTTTGGCAAAGAAATTTGTTATATATATTTTTGTATTTTTTCTTTTATACATAAATTTTCTAATAAACATTTAAGACATGCCATTTAGTGCGCCATTATGAAGTATGTTTTTCTGTTAATTAAATAAAACAAATTGTTTAAGTATATAAATAATAATCCGAGGTTGTTTAGTTAATTTATATTTTAATATTTCATTTTATTTATAAATAAAATATATACACACATATTTTTTTTTTAAATCACTTAACCTATTTTTGAGATATGCAACAGCAGTAGATAAAATTCTTGCTTCCGCTCTTCCGGTTCTAAGTTTCCAAAATACGAAAACAGACGAAAATCGTTGGAGGTTCTTTTCGGACAAAACAAACGCTTACGGTGTTCTGTGATCTCAGGGATAACATCGGAAAATTTCCTTAATTTGTCTGAAAACAATTGTAAAAGATTTGAATTCTTAAACTGCGAGTTATCGGCACTATCGACGTATCCGTCGGAACGGAAAATTCTCAGATTTCCTACGATTCGAAGGATTTTTGCTTTGAGAAATTCTTCGGAACATTATTCTGACAGAAAATACCCACACCTACGATCTACGTTGCAGTGCGATGAAGTGCATTTTCAATGACATTTGTGACAGTTTCACACCATTTTTTTGACCGATAACCTCCGACAACAAGTGGTTGCGGAATTTTCTTCCGATTTTCAGCTGAGTAGTGAAAAAATGTAAGCAATAGAAATAAAAAAAAATAGAAAAGTAATTTTTTGCATTTATTGCTTAACTTTGTTTTCAGGACAAGAGCAAATAAAAAAACAAGGCACAGGCAATATGAACTTCTGGTGAGTTTTATTTAGGAGACACCAGAAGCTTTTACTGTGTTTTGGAATTAATTTTCTGACCAGCAGTATTTTTTTTGTAGCCACTAAGTGCTTTGAATTGGGTTTTTTATTTATTTATTTATTTATTTAAAGTTACTCCAATTAGGTTAGTAATTTTTTTTATATTCTTATGCAGCCTTGTTAAGGGGAAAGTTATTTTTAAATCTGTAAATAAACTCTTAAATTTTCCAAATATAAGATCTATAATAGGATAACTTATGCCGCATCAGCCAGATCATTTATCTTACATTTGTTTCTCGATATCATCGTTTTTAACTTTCTCGTATTATTAGTATACTAAAGAGAAACTCAAACTGAGTATGACCGATGACATTACGATTATAGAGAAGTCCAAAAAAGTGGGTCCGACAATGTCGTCCGTCGGCCTGTCTGTCTGTATGGAAGTTTATTGGGATAACATCTCGCGGGTTTTTTTTTTTGCTTTATCGTTTGAAATAAAGGTACCTGCTTTCATTTTTTTTTTGGTAAAAATTACCACAAACTTATCACTAATTTTCACGAAAATGGTTACAAGGATTTTGATCTTTATTTGTACTTTGGTTACTTAAGATGGAGCCAAAATTAATGCATACTCAGTTTCTTTTCCAAAAAAATCGAATAACGATAATTTATGAAACCGCTTATATCTCAAAAACTAATAAAGGCAATTTCCAAAATATTTTACAATTTTTTTATGATGGTAAGTTGAACAAATTTTTTTTTTCATATAACGACTTTCTTAAACTTAAATTAAATTGCTTTTCTTAGAAAAGGCTCTAAAGATTTTGATCAATTTTTGTATTTTGAACAATTATGTTAAATGTGTCCAATGTGAAAAGTCGAAATTTTAAAAACTAAACAAGAGATTTAAATAAACTTTTTAAAATTCTTTTTCAGGTCATTCAAAAACGCATCTTATGTAGCGAAAAAGTTTCGGATGACGAAGTCGTACACTTTAATTTTTACTATCTCCGTAAAAATTTCAAATACATTATGTATCTCTCGTCTGCCAAAAAATAGACCAAACATATAACTAATATCGCAAAATCAATTTCTGGCATCTATTGTGGGTACATTGCGACGAAACGAAATTTCATTCGAACCTTGCACTGTCTGATAATGTGTTATGAATTTTGATAAATATTTAGATAAGATGACTATCTACAACACTAGACATAGTCTCACACACACAATTTTTGGTTACACAAAAACAACAATAACATTCTCTGAATCGGGTATATCACTACTAAATGTTTGATCTCCTCAATAAAAATGAAATAAAAACCGATTTTTATCTGTTTTCCCGTAATAATAAATGAAATTTGCTTGTCATTGGTGTTAAAGCTTGGTGGCATTTTTCAAGAACTCCCAGTATCTAACGGATATCGCGGTGGAATTCAAAATATTCTTCCTTCTTTTGTTGGGTGCAATCAAATTTATATAAATAAAATGTTTTTAGTGTAGTGCCGCTGGTAGACCGTGGGCAACCGTGTTTTATGGACATGGTCATGACATAAACATTGACTTTACTATATGTTCCCGTTCAGGTTATGAAAGGGACACAGAATTTGTGTGTGTATCGACTACCTTTACTACGAAGCAGATAACCGAAAATAAATAATTATTTTTTAAGAGCACATCTTTTTTGGATCGCAAATATCTGGTTTAAATTCAATTTAGCTCAGGTTTTTGAATGGAAAGGAAAGGTAAAGGATTCTTTAACAAACCTAATGAAATATTAAGAGGAGCGTAGTTTTGTAATATAAATTTTCGCTCGGTTTTCCACATCTTAAAATGAGAATTTTTAAAATATCTGTTTTTAATAATCTTCCTTCGAAAAAATCTGTGTTAAACCGCAGGATAAGGTACTTAACAATTAAAGTCATTAGAAACTTTCTCGCTATATGAGAAAGCGTTTTTGAATCGCCCGAAAAAGATTAGCAACATTTGAACATTTTGAATAATTTTTTAAGTTGTGAAAAATAACATTTTTTCAAAACCGACTTCAACGATATTCATGCAATTTTCGTAATTTTTACCCTGACCGTCCACAACACAAAAACCGATCAAAATTGTTAAGAGCCGTTTTCTAAGAACATTAATGATAACTGATTTTCACAAAATAAATGGCGGGTACCGTTATTTGAAACTATCAAGCAAAGAAAAAACGCCGCGACATGTGATTCCAAAACGTTTATATACGAACTTGGAAGCCACACGGCTCCCGGACGCGGATGTGGAAAAGCTACTTCAGTACGTCCCCTCTTAAAAACTTAGTTAGCATCGTCACTACACAACTGGCTAACGAAAAATGGAGCAACACCAGCGGGTTGCATCATAACCCGAAGTCTGTGGCCTGCTGTTGACATCAAAACAACAAAGTCCCAAGTTTCTCCTAACAGAAGTCAAATCCGGATGCTCGTCGGGGTATTAACCCGACACTGAATTATCTAAGACATGGGTAAAAGGCTAGAGCTCTTTGTGCATGGCTTATGCAGAAGCTCCAGAGACGAAGAGGAAATAGAATCCATGGAGCATCTTCGATTTCACTGCCAAGCACTACAAGAAAGCCGTTCATCCTGCATGGGAACACAATTTTTCAAAAGTTTTGACGAGACTTGGCTAGAGAACCTCTTGCCGACATAAAACTATTCCTCAACAGATCGAAGTGGTTTTGTTAGCCCCATGTCCTTACATTTACCAACAGGGTACAAACAGAGCTCACAATGTGCATTCACGGCTTCCGGGTGAAATTTGCATCTGGTACAAAACTTAATCATTCGAAGTACGTCAGCAATTATCCAGGTTTTTATTGCTTTTTTTTGTGCATATTTAATTTATTTTCTATCATGTAGTTTTCGCAAATTGTTTTAACAGGGGACAGGCAGGATCAAACTTTTAGGCCTCAAGCTATTTAAAAGAATCAAAATGCATTTATTAGCTAATTTTTCGAATTGATTTTTAATATTTTAATAATTTTTAAATTTGCATACGATTTAATAGACAACGGCACGACTTGTCATGGGATAAGAGCAGGGTCAGGATAGAGTACATAAGTCCATAAGTCACAAGAACAACATTTCAATCAACGTTTAAAACAATTTTATAAATTAAGAGACGAAAACCATAATAAATTTCTGAAATTGTTCGAAGGGATTTGTCAAGGTAGGACACAAATTGAATATTTCCTTAATTAATAAAGCAATTAAATCGTTTTTAAAATTTAAATTCAATCTGATATTATATTATGCAGGCGCGCATTGAATTAATCCTTTTGAAGGGCAGCATATTATCCACAATTGGATTTGAGTAAAAAATGTATAGAGTTGGAAACACGTGTCATCTGCGTTTTCGATTTACACATACAAGTCTTATGTAAGTGTTTGTAATTCTTTTGATAATACATATTTTAAAGACAATGTGTTGATATTAAATATATACATATATCTGCAGATAGTAATAAATATTAACAAGAAGAATATAAATTCACACGAATTCGACTGATGGATAATTTGATGCGATTATTTGCGAAATATCCAACCCCATTTTTAGGAGTAATCGTATTCTGATGTACCCTAAAAGTGGTGGCCAATGTATTATGAGCGAATCCACGTTTGAGCTTTATATAGACATTCCTTAAGCTTAGACGAGAAAAAAGTGCTGCAATAGTAGGGCCTACCATCACCCCAACTCATGTTGTATGAAGTTTAAGTGAATAATTCCAACTTTAAGATATAAAAGCTGTTAATACTTCACAACTATTTACAAACAGGCCGAGTTAGAGGTAGGTAGGTAGCTAGATAGAGTAGCCAGTTTCCAAATCCAGATGCCGAAACACACAATTAGCGCTAGAGCGCCGTTTTGAAGCCACAACTCTCGTGACCTACGAAAGAGAGATGAGAGAAGATTGAGTAAGAGCTCAAGAGAACCTCCCTATGGTATCGAGGAAGACAATGATGCTTCCGAGATCGATGCCTAAGATATCAAAGAGGTCGTCAAAGAACGCGTTGTCTAGTTTTAGCTAAAGCCGAGCAACCACCTAGTACATGGAACACAGTTTCCTTTTCTCCACAGAGCTAAGCTTGGCAAGATGCGTGCCGATAGGCCAGTGGCCGGTAAAAATAGCGAACAGTCTCGCGACATCCGCACGTGTTCTCTTAACGAGATTCTGTGTTTTGCATATGTTGTATGTAGGTCATATCTTCGTAGAAATGACGCAGTTAGTAATCCGCTTCGAGATAGAGTGTAGAAAAATATTTCTCTTTACGAAGCCCAGCTATGGATAAACTTCCCACGCGGATGATTTGCCCAGAGAAGGAACAAGCCAGTTCGTTTGCTCTCTCATTCCCCTATATGTTCCTATGGCCGGGAACCCAGAGAAGGGGGATATTGAACAAACGACTGGCCCGAGTCAATATCCCCCTGCACTCCAGGGTGTCTACAAAAATGGCAAGTCCAGTGTCTTCCATACCTCTGACTGGATATATTTAGTTCCACAAAAAAGACGCCCTTTACATTTCTAGATGACGTAAGAGGTATAACTCGATTCATGCAGTCGTTTATTAGTGAATTGAATGATTCATTATTAATTTCTTCTGGAATTCCCTGAAAATTTGCTTTTCGAATGTGGATGGTGGATAATTCAACAACAACAGTACTAACGGAGTTAGAAGAAAATACTCAATCGTGAACTCGATTTTTGTTTGCTGTAAGTCAAAAGTTAAAATGTTGTCAAGTAACGAGAGGAGGGGATAAAATAGTTTCATCCTCAGAATGCTCCCATTTTATATGAGGCAAATTAAAATCGCCAAAAAGTCAAATGGTACTGCCACAACGAATTCGAATACAACGAACAAAGATGGTTCGATGGTATCACAGAAATAATTTCAATATTCCGGTGAAATGGAAAGTAGATCTTTCGTGTATCAATGTGAGTACGCACAGCTATTAGGACACCCCCTCCAAGAGCTTTAACGTCTTTTTTTTTATGACGATCGTGTTTCTGTAAACTGAGAACTCGCGTGTAAGGAGTTCCATGTCCAAATATTAAGCCAAGTTTTGATCAAGAAGATGTCTTGGGAAAGAACCTGTGAGCTAAGGTAGCAATCCGAGGTTTTTAGGCGGAGTCCCCATACATTCTAGTAATAGAGGGACAATCTGCCTAATTTTGTTTAATTCAGATGGAAAATTGAGACTTCTTTTTTTGAGCGGAAAGACGTTTAAATTGCTTAACAAGGGTATTTAGTTATCCTCCTTGCAGATTTTAGAACATTAAATTTAATCCTTATCCGAAACGAGGTTATTTGAAACTATGGGCCACCACATTTAAACGATTTTAAACGAGAAACAAAGATAGATCTAGGTTTCGTAATAGATTCTATAGTAATGGGATCAACTGTAATTGAAAATATCTCATTACATTCCGTTTCAACTATAACTTCAGGATCGTCGTTATTATTGTTACGCTGAGTCCTGAGATTGAACCATTTAGATGTGGGGTTAGGCGCAAAAAAGAAGAAGAAAAAGCAGACAGTGACACAGAAGGTTGGGTAGCAGGTTGTTGCAGTAATATTTCACGATTCAGTGTCAGCAGACGTAAAAACATCAACCGTTAAGGAAGGTGCTGAAAACTTGGAAACATTTAAGACTACTGTATTAAAAGTATGAAATAACTCCTTGAATCTCTTGAATATTAGTCTGAAAATAAATAAATCTCGTATACACATTTATTTGTAAGTTGAGTTTGGGTATTACGTAGTCGCATTGAGTTATTTTTAATACTACCAGGTAGTAAGTGTGCGACTTGATCGAAGGGCTTGGTAATAATGTTGTAGGCTTTGCTAAGTGCGGGCCACCATACTAGAGACCCATAGGTAAATATGGGGCGTACCACAGCTACGTACATCCAGATAACCATTTTCTGTCCCCACTGTTTTTTTGTTTCTTGTTTAAACTAAAAAACAAAAACTATTAAATATGGTAATTTTGAGTGGTTAATGGTTTTCAATAAAAAAAAAATTTGCCGGTCGGATCGGCATTAAATTATAGGTCTATTCTTCTTGTAGGTCATATTTTCGCACACACAATGGTGGCTAGGCTTAACGTTATGTATGGGGCGTTTACGCCTGAGCGATATCGATATTAACGGAAAATAAAAAAGGTGTAAATAATCATTATTAACCACTTGACAATTGTTTTTAAAGGATTGCAAGTTGATTGCAAGCTTAAGGCGATTGAATTATGAAATACGCAAGGTAATTCCTATCAGTCCAAGAAAGGCCGCGGAGGGTAATATAATCTTTCGATTTGCCGGGAGTGAGAGTGTTTTATTTATTTAAAAAATAAATTAATAAATATTAGGCGTAAACGGCCCATACAGGCCTTAAAAAATCTAGGTTTTTGCAACCACTGTGTGTGCGAAGATATATTTTTTGACACGGTTGGAAGGGACATACAGTTTATTGCGGATTCCGAACGGCAGTTTATTTTTAGGAACTTCTGAAGACAGTTCTTACTCTTGGATATTTGTCAAACGTTCGCAAGAGGTGGGGCAGCGAATAAAAACTTTCAGGTGGTACAGGTCCGGATTGGAACCAGCGACCCCTCGCTTAGTGACCCAACGCACTTATCCACTATGCCACTGCATAAGGATTAGAAAATAGAGTTGGCGTTGTTGTTGCGAGACCGAATGTTTAATTATTTATCACAGATAACTTAGAGACTGCGAAATGAATCAGATTGGGAAACAGATTCATAGCTGGTATAGAAAGCGAAAATTGTTTACGGGATATGTAAAGGATTTTAAGTTTTCCGAATTTTCACAAGGCATTCTCTCACGTGTCGAAAACTGATTTTGTTCTCTTTTGCAATCATCGGAGTTAACAGCAGGTTTTTTTATCATTCTTTTGTGCGTTTTTCATCCTCTTTATAGCAGCCCAGGGTCGCTGGCCCGTAGCAAGAGGAAATGTCTTAGTGAGAGGGCATTCCACCCCCGTCTCTTTCGGCTGGTATTATTTTTTCCATTTTTTTTTCGAGTTCAATAATCTATATTTCTGTGAAGCTTAACAAACAATAATATTTAATCCATTCCAACTTCTTCAGAGGATTTTGTTTTTTTTTTTAATTACACATTTGCCAGCAAATTTTGATATCTGCTTCCTTCGCACAGAAAATCTTCAACACTGACGTCAGTTTTAGCTTTATAAATTTCAGAAATGTAATCTCTCTCTCTCTCTGTTTGCTGCTATCGTGGGCGATTGTTTGCAAAGTTAGCGATTTCTTTGAACACAAGTGGGTGTTTCAACGTACAGTGCCCATAGTCCTTTCGCCAATGTTAATTACAAATGAAGGAGCCAATTAGCAAACCCAAGACCGTTCTCTTAACATGACAGGGATGCTTGTAACTTGAATTCTAAAATTAACTTTTTAAATTAATAAAATAAGCGAATGTCAGTTCATTCTGAACTGCAAACAAAAAAAGTATAGTTTTACTTAGCCTCACAACTTGGATACGGTAGTTGATATTCACATCACATCTTGATAAGGAATCTTTTGAATTGAATGCAAAGTGGCTTAGGTACAATGTGATACGATAAATAACCCTTATCCAAGGGATTTATTTTATTTTGTGAATTACCTTTGGCTTATGGTATTATACATACAAAAAGAAAAAATTGGTAATTTTCTGTGCCAAAGAATTTCTTCTTTTTTTTTCTTTTGTTCCGTGATTCTTGTTATTCAAGGCCAAATTTACTTTTCAGTGCCTCAATTGGGCTTTTTCTTTTAAGGTTCCTCTTCATTGACAACCCAGTCTTTAGACAAATTTGTCCATGTTGTGAAATCATGAGTTTATTCGGGGAAAAAAAGTTCTATTTTTAACAAATTTTTTTTATATAGAAAATAAAATATTTTTAAATAGTTGTGATTGCAAAAAAAATCCTTCATCCAAGTCCTCGTGAATTGTATCTCGAAGACTTGTGTAAATTTTCATCAAGATCGGTTTTCGAGAATTTTTGACAACCGACTTTGAAAACAGAGTTTCAAGAAAAACGCGTTTAAAGTTTGCATAACCTCAAATAAACCTCGTGATTCAATTGAGTGCGCACCTTTCCAAGGCTGTATCTTCGAAACTTTTACTCAGAATGACCTGAAAATTTAGGATAATATTCACGAGATGTTCTAGAAATTAATAAGACAATAAAAAAAAATTCTATTTTTTGAAGCTGTGAAACCCACGTAACCCCATCCCCCTTAAATAGCATTTGACCAAAGATAAAGAGTCGATCTGAAGATCCGAAATGCTTAGTTTTAAGGTTGAACTAAATGTCAAGATACAATGAATATTAGGCTTCGTAATGCGCAAATCTTAACGGTTTTGTACTATAAAAGCGTCATCTTTAAGATCAACTTTAGAGTGCATGATGTTCACACTTAAGGATCGACGTTAGAGGTTTCTTCTGATAACTTTAAATTCCCCAGAAACTAGACGGATGTATTATCAAATAACGTTGTCAATGTAATCGTATTTATTGCCCTTAACTGACCTCTCCTCCATTTTCTTTAATATCTTCTTTAGGTCGTTAGGTATGGAATAAATACTCGTTGGCTGTTCCATTTACTATGGAAGATCCGATCCTTTGCCCCTATCTAGATCCTCTGAATAATACCCCTTGTGTCGCAAAAAGATATCCCACCTTATCCCACCGATTTTTATACCCTATATTGAAGGAGATCAGACGAGATCACTGGAATAAAAAACCGTTGTCAATGGCTGAATTCATCACAAGCCTAAATGGTGAGCACTGGGGTGTGTTAGCTAGATACCTTAAAGCTGCATTGAAATACCCGCAGCAAATAATAATAAACGAAGCTTTTTAGATAAGAACTCAAGTCTAAATCTCTCTTTTCTTTGGCTGACGGCAAATGATATAACGACTATAGAGGAGTCCAAAAAAGTAGGTCCGCCAATGCCGTCATTCGGTCCGTCAGTCTGTCCGGGCACCGTATGGCGAAACGGTTCGACGGATTTGCTCCAAAGTTCATATATAAGGTTTTTGGGGTTACATCTCGAGGCACATTTTAACTTTTTGCTTTACCGTTTGAAATAACGGTACCTGCCATACAATTTTTTTTGTGAAAATCACTTATCACTATTTTTCTAGAAAATGGTTCCGAAGATTTTGGTCTTTTTTTGCACTAAGGATTCAAGGATTCTTGGGATGGGGTCAACAAATCGATTAACGGTAATTTATAAAACCGCCAATATCTCGAAAACCAACAAAGGGAACCCCAAACATTTTCATTGTTTTTTTTATACTATTAAATCGAACAAGTTTCCATACTTCGATTTTTGAAATAATTTTTTTTTTCATATAACGATATTTGTAAATTTAAATTAAATTCGTTTTCTCAAAAACGGCTTTAACGATTTTCATATTTTATTGTATTTCAAACAATTAGGTGTATTACATCCAAAGTGCGAAATTCAATCAGCTAATGTAATAAGTGGTTTCAACATGACGGTCCCACATGCCATACAGTCCGTGAAACAATTCATACAGCATGAGACATTTGCTGGTTGTGTACTCTTTCCTCTCTCTCTCTTTTCGGCGATCAGAATTGGCCTCCTAGATCACCACTGAATTTCGTTCTGCGGGTTTTTTTTTTTAAATCACAGGTCTATGCCAATAAGCCCACAACATTGAATGAGGAAATTCGGCGCTGAATATTCGAAATTCAACTATTGAAAATTGGCCATTGGAAAATTTCGACTTACGACTGCGTGTGTGGCAGCAAGCCGTGGGCGCCATTTGCTCGATTCAATATTCAAAAAAATAATGAAACAACTACCAAAATTCGTCAAAAAATCAGAACTTAAACGTTTTCAGACTTTGTCCTATATCTTTCGCCATTACAATCTCTAAATTAAGACAACTTCGACCACCTTCGGCACTTTTGCACTTTCAATATCGCAAATTTTCGAAATTCAACTATTGAAAATTGGCCATTAGAAAATTTCGACTTACGACTGCGTGTGTGGCAGCAAGCCGTGGGCGCCATTTGCTCGATTCAATATTCAAAAAAATAATGAAACAACTACCAAAATTCGTCAAAAAATCAGAACTTAAACGTTTTCAGACTTTGTCCTATATCTTTCGCCATTACAATCTCTAAATTAAGACAACTTCGACCACCTTCGGCACTTTTGCAGTTTCAATATCGCAAATTTTCAAAATTCAACTATTGAAAATTGGCCATTAGAAAATTTCGACTTACGACTGCGTGTGTGGCAGCAAGCCGTGGGCGCCATTTGCTCGATTCAATATTCAAAAAAATAATGAAACAACTACCAAAATTCGTCAAAAAATCAGAACTTAAACGTTTTCAGACTTTGTCATATATCTTTCGCCATTACAATTTCTAAATTAAGACAACTCCGACCACCTTCGGCACTTTTGCACTTTCAATATCGCAAATTTTCGAAATTCAACTATTGAAAATTGGCCATTGGAAAATTTCGACTTACGACTGCGTGTGTGGCAGCAAGCCGTGGACGCCATTTGCTCGATTCAATATTCAAAAAAATAATGAAACAACTACCAAAATTCGTCAAAAAATCAGAACTTAAACGTTTTCAGACTTTGTCATATATCTTTCGCCATTACAATTTCTAAATTAAGACAACTCCGACCACCTTCGGCACTTTTGCACTTTCAATATCGCAAATTTTCGAAATTCAACTATTGAAAATTGGCCATTGGAAAATTTCGACTTACGACTGCGTGTGTGGCAGCAAGCCGTGGACGCCATTTGCTCGATTCAATATTCAAAAAAATAATGAAACAACTACCAAAATTCGTCAAAAAATCAGAACTTAAACGTTTTCAGACTTTGTCCTATATCTTTCGCCATTACAATTTCTAAATTAAGACAACTCCGACCACCTTCGGCACTTTTGCACTTTCAATATCGCAAATATTTCAAGCACCTGCCCGCACAGCGTTCTGCTGGTCCACCATATAGATAAATTTGTTGCTTGGCAATAAAAATTATAATGTTCATTTTTTTTTTGAATAAAAATATTCCGCACATACCTTCACGTAAATGGAAACACCCCATCCATCGCTAGCTCATGATTTTGATCGAATTTTGTCACAGAAAAAATAGCAAAGATGTTTACTCAGCAACAAAAAAAAAACATCCAATATTGATGATCCGCAAACAAATCACGTAACCGCTTCGAGTTCAAAAGAAAACAAAAACCAAAATAAATTTGAAATAATCGATTTTCTATTTCAAACTATCTTTTCACAGATTGCTGCAACAAAGAGAAGTGAAGAGATAGTTCGATAGTATTTTTTTATTTCCAGCAGTCACACTTTCACGCCTACATGCCATCATTTTGCACTACTCTCAGATGTGACTGACTGACGGTTTGTCAACTATTTGCCAACAAACAAAGTAAGTTAGCTTAATTGTGACTGTAAAGCAGCAAGCGACCTTAATCATTTGGTCGCAGTGCGCGAGTCTATGGTGGAGTGTCGACGATTGATGACGCCATTTGCATAATCCCGCCATAAATCGCATTATTTGGAATTCATTGAGAAGATTCACAAGAGCCAATCGATGACGATGAACTCTACAGATTACTAAAACGAAAAAAAAAAAATCAAATAACCGAACAAAAATAAGAAAGGAAAGAAGAACCCATAAGAAAATCGCCAGCGGGAGAGAAACTTAATTAGATGCGTAAAAATTGTATTGTTTTCGTGTCGCCATCGCTATCGCCCCACCATCATGGTAAGTAAGTGGAAAGGCAACACCATCCGCACTATGGAGAATGGAGTAGATACGTACTTACTTAATGATAATGGAGAGGTAGCCACTTGACGACACAGTGTTTGTCTGGCTTAAGTATCGTTAATCGATTTGTGTTTGTTTAACAGGTGATTAGCTTATTGGTTACGGAGTCTTATGGCAATTTGAAACAATTTTGTGTTGAGCGAAGCGGCGCGGCGCGATGGCCATGCGAAAGATACTGTAATCAAAAGGAATGTGGTCTTTTAGGTATTCGAACACAGTTATTGGAATTCTCAAAGCCGAATACAGTAGACCCTGAAGACCGTGAACTAATGAAAATTGAGCTTATCTGCCGCAGCAAGATTATAACGCGAGTGAATGTTTTCCCACTCTCTATAAAGTTGTAATCGGCTCAGAGGATCTTTTATAGTTTTCAGATAGCTAGCTAGTGGACTGTATCGTCATTGTATCTTCTCGTCATTGTTGAGAAAAACAATGAAGAGAAGATACAATATCTTGAACATAGCAGTTAAAATAGATTTAAACACAGAGGATCAAATCATAGAGAATATATAGATATCCAGAAATTACCCCTCCGAACGTAAGAATCATAATGAAATGAATTCGTAAACGATTCCGAACAAACGGAAAGGATTGCAAGCAATGCTACACAAAAACAAAACACCAAACAAACATACTTTGGGACTTTAATTCGCGGGCAGTACAATGGAACAGCACTGCGACAAATAGAAGAAGTGGGAAACCCGCTAGAATCCTTTGCACTAAGCCACGTTAGGAGACAGCAAACAGCAGGCAGAGCAGAGAAGATCGGTGTACGGGTGGAGCATCAACATCTCCATTCTAGAAGCAGTTCCGGATCTGAAAACTATAAAACTGGCGAGAAGCCAGCAAAAAGGCAAAAACAAAGATGCCGATTCAGAAGAAAGAGAGCGCAACTGTTAATAAAAGTGTTTCCATGGGAAGCGCTTACTTTTTAGATATAAAGAAAACCTAAAAAGGGACGGCAGCTGTACCAACATGACCGAGCAGAAGCTAACTCTTCCCGACAAAAAACTCTTCCCGACAAAAAATAAAAAATTGACACATCCCACCACGAGGAACAGCTGAAGCAGCACCGTTAGCCTCAATTAAAGAAGCTGCTCTTCACTACCAGCACTGGACGAAACTCCAAACTTCGTTCAAAGAGAAGCAATTAAAGCAAGACGAGCGGTCATTAAAGGACATGCCTTGCTGAAGGCATCTTGCCGATGCAGTGGGAAAGACAACGGCTACTCCTCATTCCAAAGGAGAATAAACCGCTGGAAACACTGTCTTTGTCTGTCTTCATTTGTGCTGTCTCTCTGAAACGTTTGATCCTAAAAATATATCTACCAATCGATTTATATATACAAAGGTCAAATTATTGCCCCATTGCTAATCTTTCCCCAAAACCTTTGAGAACAATCTGATTTCTCCTTCCTTAAAGGCAAATCAACTAGCAATGGCAGCAATGAAATTGCTGATTTTAAAGCTTACAAACGTGTTTGAAATTCAGCAATTTAACTGCGCATTTGATGTTTGATATGGCTGGAACAGGGAGACCTTATCTTAGGTGAAAGTGGACCTGAACCAGCTTTAAATGCGCAACTGGAGGCATTTAGACAAAGACAGCACTAGTTGGAGAGGCTAATTGGTTGAGGGGCAGACTGTAGCGCAGCCTAAGTAAGTAAGCAACACTTATTATTTAAATCAGTTCCGCCACTTGTTAAATTCTTTTGGGACATATGGTGTTCCACAAGACAGCCATTCGGGGCCCTTTCTATATTAAATGATCTTGACAGAGGTATTCAAAACCCCTCGTTATCTCTTAATGCTGATGACAAGACACTTTCTTAAGCAATTTCCTAACCCCAAGACTCTAATCTGCTTGAAACTCAAAAACCTTTTCAGTTTTTCTATGAGGTGTAACAATAATTGTTTCGAACTCAACTTTTTCAATTGCCAGACTTCAGGGTATTAACTTGATACCCGATCGCCTATTCTCTTTCTCTTGTTTTGTCGATTGCACACCTCGCAATTTCTAGCACAACTCTGTCTAAAGAATTTTTATGATAGGCTGTTGCGTAGGGCTGGATGTGGATACTTGCTGGGGTTTTGGAAAATGTGATAGCGACGATAAGCTCAACGCGTTTTGACATTTTTCCGCGCCTTGAAAACAAGAATATAATTGCTACGATTTTTGTAAGCCCTGTGATTGTAAAACTCTTCGCAGTGGCCCTCCGAAAGTCGAAGCTTAAGCTAAAGCTCTTCAACTACAGCTTTAAAATGTTGTATTTACAATTTTTTTTTAACATTTTTCGATTTCGGCATCCTAGGGTGTTATGTTCCAAATTTCAGAATATTACCAAACATTTAAAGGCCCTAAAAGTTGATACGGACGGACGGATATTGCTATAGTCTTAGATTTTGGTCCTGATCATTAATACTTTTAAGACTATTAAGGGGTGCTACAAGCTATGTGTCAAAATTAATATAGGTACCCTTAGGATAGGGTATAAAAAAAGTTGCCATTGAATAGGGTTAATGAATAAATTCATATAAATTTAAAAACATAGCAAATATACTTCTAACATTTAAGGCTTGACATAGGAGCAATAAATATACCTAAAACCAGTTTAAGTTGGCAGGTATTCTTGTCTCTCAATACCTTCCTGTCTGTTTTAAGCCAATAGTTAAGACACATGGTCTCGAACTTTGGGGGTGCAGAAGCAAAATAAAATTGCAAAGAATTCAATGCTTTCAAAATAAAGTACTACGCAGTATAGTTAATGCGCCGCGATGCTGATCGACACTAAGATCTAAAATTTAAAATGGTGGAGGACAAGTTTAGAAAGGTCGATATAAGCCAAGAAGTTTGACTTCGCAACCACGATAATGTAAAAGTAGCTGAATTACTCAATAAGAATAATCTAGTTAGGAAATTGAGTAGGGTGAAGCCCTTTGAGTTAACAAGGATATATACGATTTAAAAGATCACATGAAACGAGTGATTTAACATACCTGCACGGCTCCAGAATTATTGGCATCCGCTAAATAGGCATTTTGATATATTCTTTCACGACCTTAAACAGATCAGTCAGCGAATATTTGCGGATATTTCAAGGCCTTTCCGTATATACATCCTTGCCAACAACATCTGGCATGTCTAAGGTTCATAACGAACCGGTATCTGAGACTGATGTAGGGAAATAACATTTAAGGATAAAGTTGGAATAGCTATAGCTAGTGAGCTTAACCATTAAGATTAGTTTAGAATAAGCTTAGGTTAATTAGGTTAGCTTCGTGTTATCTTTCCCTTCTTTTTTATGGGTGTTGGGATAAGTCAGTGGACATTTTCATTTTCAACAATTTTACTTACTTTCCTCTCTGTCACTTTCTTATCTTTTTAGTCCGTCCGAGGTCTACGTAAAGTTAATTTCTCCACAATTGTTTATCATTTGTCATGGATAAAACTTTGTCGAGCAGGTGGTACATAGTGAGGGGACAATAATTCCCCATCCGACGAGCTGAGCTTTCTCCTCATCTCATTATCCAAGTTGCACATATGGCTCGACAACATTTCGTTTTGCGCAAACAACTACTGTGACGAAACCAAACCAAATTAATATTTTATTGTACAAATTATTTTTTTCTGTCATCGCATAACATAAAATTCATCTATTTAAATTGAACGTCTTTCTTTGAAAGTATTTAACTTTGATAAAAATGGTCAACCCCCACGCAGTAATAAAATGTTTCAGTTTTTTTTCTTGCTCCAAATATATCACCCACATTCAATATTGACAAAAGTCTGTTTGTCAACAACATGTCTAGACGGAAATTCAAAACCTCTTGCCGAGTGTGTGTAATTAACAACCGCAACAATGCACTTTGATTGATAAAAATAAAGCGCCAAAAGCGATGGAAATTACCGTCCGCCGCCGTCAACCAATCAACTTACCAAAACAAAGATACAAATACATTATCTACATTCATACATCCAACCGTATACCAAAATTTATATGGGTATAAATAAAACTTATAAAAAAAAAAAAACAAAGAAAATGACTCGAAACAAAAGCCAAAGTCAAGATAAAATGTTGCATACTCGACTATGACGTTGGAGGCGATTCTTTCAGACCTTAGGGGAACGGTTTAGTTACCTATCCCAATATCCGTTGCTAGACTACACACTATATGCAGCAGTGTGTACTCTTGTCGTTTGCTCTTTTAACAACCCCCAAACACTGCTGAATGAAATGTAACACTAGTATCGTCTGTCTGTATGGGGCGCGACTCTCAACAAACAGGAAATAGCCATTTCGTTTTGAGAGAATGAAATTACGGGTACATTTAGCTGTAACGTGAGATTGTCACTGTGTCTCGGAATAAAGCTGACTGCATGGCTGGACGAGCTTTATAGTTGATTATGCTGATAAGGATTACATAAGTCGACGAGGTTTGAGGTATGAGCTGGTCAGTATTTGGTGAACTTTATTATGTCAGACAGAAAGTGGTTCTTTAAGCGGTTGCCTATACTGAGATTTATATATATATTTTTTTTTTGAGACTGCTGAAATATGCAAGTATTGTAATTTTTACTTTGTTCTATGTTAAGTGATGACAATTTAAGATTGACTGGACACATTAGAAGTGAGTTTTCTATTTTGCAACTTGCTACTGTAATTGGAATACTGGGCATAGGCAGCACATTACAGAAGAACGATTTTGGAAAGCTAGGTCTACAGTGAACGGTTTTCTTTTGCCTAAAAGGAAAAGGAAAGGCAATTGATATACAAGTTGTATAAGTTGATACAGGGATTGTTTCTTAAGCGAGTTCCATGTTCTGTTTCCGACTTTATGAGCAGTATACCGAAATGTCAAAAACTAAAACATGTTGCGTCGACCCCGAGTGAATGGAAGAAAGTGATCCAGCGATGAAGATCGCACTATAGTTATTGATTTAAATGACTGAAAGCTGAGATTTTAGAGGATGGAGTCCACATGCGCATCATCCTTTTTTTTGGTCTGCTTATTAAGACGAAACACAACTTGTATATGGATACCTTACGCGCCCAACAACACCCTAAGGAAATAATACCGAACGACTCTGGCCATTCCATCCGTTTAAAATTAGAACTGGCTAAGCTTTTATATGGAACAGAAAGGTGAGCTATAACCAAAAAATACTTAGAGGAAAATTGTATAAAGTCAATTTGAACCATCAGGTTCTCAATTCCCAAACTTATAGATGAGTGGAGTGCAGTGACTGATGTAATAAATCGCAGCCTAATCTAAAAAAATGGAAAATGATAAGAAGAGGTTTGACTGAACCACACCAACCACAGAGTTTATTTGTGTTCTTAAAGCTATGGGACTATGAATTTTCTGATGTAGAAATTCTATGTTTACAGAATGATCAGGTGCCTTGTTTGATTAGTTCATTGGCTTTGCAGTTGCCTGTGCTCGGGAACCCAGCACAAGGAGTTTTCGCACGTGTTGGAAATCTCCTCGAGAGATTATCTGCATTGCTTTACCAGCTTAGATCTTATTGTTGGTGTTTTCAATAGTAGCCTCCTTGATAACTTCTTGACTTTGTATAAATTATCAGGATAGTTTCACCATCTATCAGGCTACAAGGGGTAGAATAGCGACATTGAGTTCGGATCTTGTTCGTCTGCTTTCTTGAACCCATCCGTGTATACTTATAACGTGGAATTGCTTAGAATTATAGCTTCATGATAATCAGATCAGTCTCGGATAACGTTGTTATATATATCCCTTAGTAAAAGAGTGAAGTATAAAGAATATATCTGAGCCTTAATATTGCTTTAGATGCCAGACGTTTACTATTGCAGAAGTCGGTCTGGACCTTACGGCCTCTAGGATGCATACGCAAGCCGATCTAGGGCGACCGCCGAGTGCAAACAGTAATAACCTAGCTTGGGTTGAAGGCTGCAGGCTCCAACCAAAGCCTAGGTTATTTAAAATGATTTCCAAGATATTCAGTTTCCAACTGAGTTTGCTAACTACGATTTTTCCCAAGTATTATGAGTGGTTTTAAATTGTTAGCTCCACATTTTTGAGCGAGGGCGGCGCTGTTGCCGGAATTTCATGTAGGATATAAAATGTATTCAGCTGTTTCGTCGTCGCCTTCAAGACATAGTCGTCAGGCTGAAAAGTCGATGAATTTCATTTAATTTAATTTAAATGATATCTTAAGCCATGGTGATTTCCGAAGGGGGTCCTATGGATCTATAGGGCCATGATAGACCCCTACCTTCGCGAAAATGTGGTATTGCTTCTTTTGCCAAATTCCAAAGAACGGCATGTCTCGGCTGCACAGGGGCCTTCCCTAGCACGGGCATCTACTCTAGACGCTTTGATGCATCTTCATCGCTAAAAACCATCTCTCGCTTAAAGAGAGGTGGCTTTTGGCACCATGCGCACAGGAATTTTGAAGACCTTCCTCGAGAATTGTCCTTTAATCCCTATCTCATGGATATGACGTCTGATGTCCAAGCGAAGGTTTTTGCCATTCTAATTCCTATGCGCTATATTGTGAATAATAAGTGGAAGGCTAGAGGCATTTGCATTTGCAGTGACAGCCAAGCAGCATTAAAAGCGCTGCTAAACTCGCTTACCTCGTCCAAGTTAGTGCTTGAACTCAAGCTTTCTCTGAATTCGGTCGGAAGACTAAACACAGTAAATCATGTCTGGGGCCCACGTCACACTGGCATCCCGGAAAATGAGATCTCGGATGAGCTTGCTAGGCAAGGTTCAGAAGAAGTCTGCCTGCATTTGTAGTCATGTCTTCCATTGATGCTTGAGTTTCTCGTGAACACAAGATTCGGTGGAGCGACTGCGATGGATGCAGACAGACAAAATTATTTTTGTTGAAAAAGGTCTGCGTCCTTTCTTTTATCTCTTGGGAGAATCGACTGCAGGCTGCTTGTAGGCCTCCTTTCAGGCCACCAAGCTTTTGCTGGCCACCTAAATGTGTTAGGCTCAAGCGACACCACCACCTGCCCTGCTTGCGGTGATGAGGATGACACAGCAGATCACTTTCTCTGCAATTGTAAGATTTTCGGGGCTGACGTTGTGCTTCATCACTGAAGCTCGTTCTCATCTTTATTCGGAAGATAGCCTACTTATTTTTTTGATATTATGCGGACATATGTTTATAAATCTATATTTAGAATGGTATAGCTGTTGAAGGGCTGGATGAGTCGCTTGCCTGTCTCACCACTAGGCTTATTTGGGGTTGCAGTAGAAGGCTTTAGATCCATTAAAGGGAGTTAATGGGTCCTTTCTAACCAGTTCTTCGACTTTTCCAATAATGTCAATATCTTCATGTCCAGAAAGCCATTATAGGTTGGTCTTGCTCATGTTCTTAAAGTAGAGTTTTTGGAGGCGAACTTTGGAGGCCAATAGACGTTCCGTATAAAGTGGATGATTTCACCTCTGCTTAAAGAAACATGAATATGGTTGGATCATTTTTGAACGACTTGGAGTTCTGTGGCGGTGACTTCATGAGCTCCTTTATCTCTAATAATGACGACTAGGTCATCCGCATATACAATTGTATTGTAGCTGTTTTAGTAATAAAGCAGATCGTTAATGACCAATGGTATTACAGAAGAAATGAAAGCTCTCCTCCCTGCGGGCAGTAGCCCTGGTAAAGTAGTAATTTTATAGTAGGTAGGTTCCCCTTTGTCAAGAAAGACGCACCGTGGCACCCCTTTGCAGAGGAAATGCGTATTGAAATTAATACAGAGCCATGCTATGAATTAATCAGCCTCTGATAGCAACGTCAATATTTCTTTAAAATGTTTTCAAATAACGCTCATGGGGGGTACAATTAAGCAGGTTGACTAGTATGGGAATAAATACTACTGCAAGCCCGTGGAATGTTCATGAAGCTATCTATGGGTGCGAACAAAGGAAAAATTTGGGTCTGTAGCTGAGTTGATAGCCCACTTAATGTTATCTTGACTGAAACGTTTTGCTGAGAAATCTCAATAGTGAATCTTCCGTTGCCTGTTGATAAGCCATACATGCATTTATTAAAAGACCGTGAAAAGTAAACGGAAAACAAGGTCTTAAGAGTGTCCTTAAGGTCGCTTTTATGCAATTATGATGACCTCTTTGAAGACGTGCTACAGAAAGAGACTCCCCTAGATCTTTTCAACCCTTCGTGCTAAATGGCGCTATATGTCTAAAAGGTATCTTTATTGTTACTTTGTTTCAATGCGTCTGTTCCTGCCATCATCGTAAGCACCTTTTAAGCCCAATACGCCTTACCTTGCAGCTATTTTTAAAAAAAGGAGATAAGCTGACCTTGCGCGACATCTGCATCCTCTCTGATAATGCTGTTACGCTCAAAGAAAATGTTAACATGTGTTTTTAGGTAGCTTTGTGTGCGTTTGACCCTATCGTGCACTTTAACTCTCTGCAAAAATATCTCTAAAAGCATTCCTTAATCATCATTAACTGTTAATAGCTAGCTGATAACACATTTTGGGCACATTTCTTCTTAAAAATAAAAATAAATGAAAATCTCACATCAGCAAGAGCAATAATCTGCTCCCAGCTTCAAGGCCGCGCCTTATAATAAATTATTTAGTAAAAAAAAAATGAATGAACAATTTTACACCCAACAAATGTTTGCTCCTAAAATAAATAAAGACAAAATTTTTATACAAAAAAAAAGAGAAGAAAACTACTTAACAACGGGTGACCCAGTTTTGCTGAAAAAACAAAAACTCCCTCTGTATCTCATTTGTGTAAAATATTCTTAATATGAGGCCCCATTTGTTCTGCTTTTTCAAAAACAAAAAAAAACAATCGAACAAACCCAGAACTTTAAATAGTTGAAACAATCAATGTACGAAAATGGGCTTAGATAATTAACTTGTTTATGATTAACTTGAATCTATTTACAATTTTTGTTATTCTTTTTTAAATCGCGTACATACGAGTATATCAACTTGAAAAAATAACAGATACAATTATACGGCGCGGACCGAAAATTTGCTGATAATTTGGTGAGTATTTTTGTTGGTATTCCCTTCCCCCGCATTTGATAATTTTTTTTTTTTTTTTTTTTGCTGTTTAAGCACTCCAGCGACCTTGACCAGCTCAATTCCCAATACAAAGAAAACAAAAACAAAAAAACACACAAAAAAGTATTAAAAATAAACTAAAACTAGACTAATGCTAAGTAAATATATTCAAGCAGGGTGTTGTACATGTATCTGTGAGGTTTTTAATTTATATTTCTCTGTGAAAGTCATTGTATGGCCCCATGCGTGCCTGTGTGTGTATTTGTGTGAATTAGCTGATGAAATATAAATGATGATGATTAAGGCGTCAAACGAGGTTTTGGTGGAGCAGTAAAAACAAACGAGAGATCCAAAATTACAGTCTTTAGCTTTGCTATTTTCGGTTTGTCGGAATAATTCAAGACAATCCCGCTTCACGAGATTAGGGGTTAAAGTTAGAAACGAACCCACACACATAGTCACGCAATACGATGAGAGTGAAACGAACAAAATTTAACCTCATTTCTTGCTTCTGGTATTGTGGCGGGGCCGAGTGCAGGGCAATGACTTTACACCAACCCCTGTCGAAAACTCAAACCCAACATGAACTTTTACAAACTGTTTTGATAGTGAATCGGATAATTTTTGTTGTTGATCGCGTTTAGTTTTAGTTTATTTTGAGGTCACCGATAATGTTATTCGGGGCGAAGGACATATTCATCATATTCATATTTTTTTTATTTTTGTTTTCTATTATTTATATGTTTCGTGTTTCGTTTTTTCTTTCATCAGTGTGTTTGTTTCACAATTTAATAATGAACGAACGTATTTTGTTTTTTTTTTGTTGGTGTTCCTCCTTTTTTAGGGGTGTTTTTCTCATCGGGAAATACAATCGTTCCCACAACAACATACGCACACACACAAGTAAAAGTATCTGTGGAATTTTAAGTGCTTCCGACAAATATTTCATAATTATGCCTTTTTACGACTTATGCAGTAGTAGTTGTGTCAGAAAATGGAAATGAGAAGTTAAAGTTTGATGGCTTTTTAAGCCGACATTGCGGGTCAACTGCTGGACTGCTCGATGTCGTTTTTGGTTGGCATTTTATTTAGTAGGGGTTGATGGCTAGCGGAACAATAAGCGAACTGAATTGTTATGTGGGGGTTTAATCTTTTATTCCTCGCAGACTGCAGTAAACTGAACTGCATGTTTAGTTTAACATTTGCGGGATATTTAACTGCCACTAACAGAAGTGGTATGAGGGACTTTACGGATATTGCGCTTCTAACTGGAGGAAGATCAGCTACTAACTATACAGGCACGTGACACAAGGTAATAAGGAAACAATATTAAGGCAGGCATTACTAGTGCATGGTTATGATCCTGGAAGGAGTAGAAACGCCTCGTTTGGAGCTATTCTTTTTCCGGGAAACATCAAAACGAATAACGAAAGACGAAACCCAGTGAACATTGTGTGCCGCGGTTTTTTTACGTATGGATAAACAGTTATAAGATGGACCAAATTGGAACCAAATCGACAGACTTACTTGTCCGATGTGTCTTACGGTGGTGATAAAAGGACAGAACAGCACGAACGGACATATCAGGAAGTCAACAGACTAATGACAAAGAAAATAGTGAGACATGAACTGAATAATAAAATCATTGTCAAAATGGCGGATGCGAATGCACAAAATGGCGATTGACAGATGAAACTCTAGTAGAGATAAGTCAAAACAGCACGATATTCCAAATTTCCAATTTAGGTCAAAGTACTTCGCTAATAATGGAAATGAACAAATCAGGCTGTCCTTGAACTTCCAAAAAAACTTTAACAATCTTTATACATCCGCTCTGAGAAGGAGAACGTCCAAAGATTTGGGATAACAACCAAAGTCTACATAGGTGGCAATATTGCAATGGATTTATTTTTGTTAGATTTTTTATTGTTTGATGGAAAGAAATAACTACCACTCTGCTCACCAGTCGCAGTCGAAGATTCTGAGGCAAATGAGATGTGACTCATGCTTCTTATATTCGAATTCTTGGTAGGCGACTCATTAGCAAAGTTATATTTTTGCTCTGCACAAATTAAATGTGATAATAACCCTGCAACAGCAGATTGAACAAAATGGTCCGAAAAAAGACAGAACATCCGCACTGACCATTTTTTCCGACCTTTTTCTTTATACATTCTAATCGACAAGGTTATGCTCAGGATAACAGGGATCATCATCCTCCAACTTTGATGCATCCCTACTCGTCCTCCTTTTGCATTCGCCGGTTTAACCTAAAAAATATACCCAAAGGTCACCAGTATTTGTATCACTTCGACAACGAGGCCAATTTTATGCTGCTGTTTTTGCATTTGTTTAATCGCCGGGCTTTGAGTCTTCGCCCTTGTATAGGAACGTTGATTGACATTGCTTTTTGATAGTGTTCGTATTGTCTCTTCTTTAAAAATGACAATAACAACTAAGTCGGAATCTTTGAACTTTTTATTGGATCAAGCTTCGTTGATCACCCTTTGAATGACCTACACGGCTTTTGTGATTTAGTAATAAATTACATCATGTACGAAGGTTGGCTTCGACTGCATCATGGCATAGTTCAACATCGTCTATGTTCATTCCTTCAAATTTTGGCAATCAAAATCTATTGTTCGACAGCACAAACAATTTTCAATGTTTATTCACCCGTTTTGTATGCGAAAATGTTAGACCCAATCAGTCGTCCTCACTAAAAATTCCAACCAACAGTAATAGTTGTATAATAATTTTTGATTTTTCTAAGCCCCAAATACGGCAATTTTCCTTACTTCCATGACCTTAAAGATTCGAAAATGCCTCATCACTAGGAATGATTTTTAGACGAAATTCGGACCATTTATGTAGTGAATATTAGAAGCTCAAAGTTGTTTTTAGTTCCCTAGTGTTGCAAGACGTTGTGCCCCGGGATAGCAGAACTTCGACTAAAAGTCCATTAAGTGAATCCTCCAACTAATAAGAGCAGACTCTTAGACCAACATTTTAAATCCATGTTATTTTCATTACTCCGAAAAAAGTTCTTAACACTAAACCAAACCACATGGATATTATTCCTTAAATTGTATTTAATTAGCAACTCACTGCCCATCCAAAGTCAACAAACTTACCTGAAAGAAAAGAAATTTAAAACAAAAATTAGATATCAACCAAATAGAAAAATATATATGAATTTCATTTAAAGTTAAAAACGTTTTCAATATAAATATTCAAATCATTACAGCAAAATTACTAGACCAATAGACGTCATTTCCACAACATAAGATTTTTTACAGAAGCGGAACTCTAGCTTATACAACGTTATGAATGGAAGGGACTTGACATTTAATGCCCATTCTGAGTGACATTTTTGAGCAGATATTCGGTAAGGGTGGAAGGGACAAGTTCCTAAGTAGTCAAACGCATTCGCCAAATTACTGCACCCGCACACAGCTTAAGTCTACAGTGATGTGTCATCCCGTTAACGATAACATCTTTACAAATGCACAGTGGTCCTGCTGTTGAACAAAGAAATCTGGTAATAGACACTTAATATAATAATTAGGGGGTTCTGATGTAGACCCTAAATTGGACAAACAAATTAATCAGTTCTTCTTCGGACTTCTGTGTTTGCTTCTCCGTTCCTTCCACTGATTCTCAGCATTGCTCTTTCCATTATTTCGTAGTTAGAGTTTGGTAATGATGTACAGAACATAAGAATAGAACGGAAAACATTCGGACAGTTGCAAAAACTTCTATAAACTTGCTAACTGCCTAAAGAATTTTCAAAAAAACAAATAGAAGTTATCCCAAAAATTATCCCTTAAATTTTCCATGCGCCCAGAGGTCTTCCCTAGAGCCCAAAATATTTGAAAAGATCTTCTGTAATTTTTTTCATTTATCAGAAGCTTCCCGAACTGTTGTCCCATGATTACAAATTTCCCAAGCTGTCCAGGAAATTCCCCATGCTTTCCCGTAAATACATAATCATGTCCTATAAATTTCACATGTGTCCAGAGATCTTGCCTAGCGTCCAAGTATTTCCAAGCTCTTCCGTATTTTTTCTTCATTGCTTTCCCATAAATTTTCCATGTGTCCAGAAACTTCCCGAACTGTTCTAAAGTTGTCCCATGAGTTCTTAAGCAAATTTGCTTAGAACGTAACAAATTTCCCAAGCTGTCCAGAAAATTCCCTATGCTTTCCCGTAAATACCTTATGCAGTGTTGTAAATTTCCCATGCGTTCAGAAGACTTCCCTAGCGTCCAAAATATTTCCCAAGCTCTTCTGTAATTTTTCCATTTATCAGAATCTTCCCTAACTGTTCTAAAGTTGTCCCATGAGTTATTCAGCAAATTGGCGTAGAACGTAACAAATTTCCCAAAGCTGTATAGGAAATTTCCCATGCTTTCTCGTAAATACATTATGCTGTCCTATAAAATTCCCATGTGTCCAGAGATCTTGCCCAGCGTCCAAGTATTTCCAAGCTCTTCCGTATTTTTTCTTCATTGCTTTCCCATAAATTTTCTATGTGTCCAGAAACTTCCCGAACTGTTCCACCCTTTTCTATAAATTTCCGATGTGTCAGAAGCTTCCTGAGTTCTTTCCGAGCTGTCATACATGTGTGCCGAGATCTTAAACCAACTTACCTTAAGCCAAAAAAATGGTTCAAGCTGTCCCATAAAGCGTCCCAAGGTCTTGCTTATCATGTACACATTGACTCCTCTTTGTTAATATTCCTTTAATAATATCCATCATTTTTTTGTAAAGGGTCCCTCTGGAGTCGCCGGTCTCTAATGGAGCCCTTTAAGAGTAAAATCGAGCAACGCAATTACTCAACGATGACAGGCGCACGTTTTGATTTAATTCCCTAATGCCACGCCCCTAAAAATTGGTTGGACATCAACAAAATTAAGATGGATATTGAACACATAATTAGTTTCGACTTTTTTTTTACTTTTGAAGGAACAGAACTTTTCATACAAAAAAGGCCCTAAGTTCGTTGTTAAACGAATTGTTCGAGAATTGTAAAAATTTTAATTTACCCATTTTGAGTTTCTAACTACACGTTCCAATGTTTGCGTTCAAACTACACCTTGACGATAGGATATACAAATTTGAAATTCCAGCCAAACAGTGCAAAACATTATCGGTCCATCAAATGTAATTTAATTTCTCTTCAATTTGTATATAAACACTCATTGGACTCAAAAAAAAAAAAATAGGATCTAAGTGGATAAACTCTGTATAAAAAGTCCCTTCCTATCTGTTGGCATCTTTTCGTTGACCCTCTTCTCATTGTCTGTATTATTCAATAAACTGACACTAAAATAATATTAAGGAATCCCTTTGATGCGCGCACAGCAACAAAAACCACTTAACCCCACCCTCGATAAAAAAAAAAATCCCCCGAGGGGTTGCGAACGGATTTTTTACTCAACTTTATTTTTTCTTACTTCTGTCTGCCATGCTTCGATTGGTATATATTTTTTTTGTTCATGCTTTCTATTGCTGCGTCAGTTTCAGTTCACGTCAGGTGCCTTAAAAAAACAAAACATTTTCTAATTTACTATGCTTGCGTCGACCGAAGACGACAACGACAACGACGAAGATGACAACGTCTCGGGTTCCTTCCTGTGTAAATATTTGCTCTTGCCTCGCTGACTGTTTACTCAATTCTGCTCTATATTTTTGTTGTTGTTGTTTTTTTTTTTGTGTGATTTTTCTTCAAGCGACATAATTTATTTTTAAAGATATGAAGAGAATTTGTATTTAAATTAAATTGGTAATAAAATAAAATTTAAGAAAAAATAGGAAATAAGTTAAGCATATTTTTTTTTTATTGAAAAAATGAAGAGAAATCATCAACAGGTGTTTTGAATGGGAAACGGATACATTAACTGCTGTGCAATATAATAAATAAACTCGGAGGATTTAGGTTGTTTAGCTTTAGGGATTACAATTGAAAAAGTAATTAATGGGAGAATTTGTATTGTTTTTTTTTTAAGCGCATCTAAGCTAGGATAGCGCTCTTACGATCTAAAGGGTGATTTTCAATGCGTAGTTTTTTTAAAAATCAATTAAAACGCTCAAATTTGCATCAAATATTCAAAAATTTTTATTGTAATCGACAAATAGGCCTTTGCCATTTACGTTTTAAAGGCAGCTCCGTTTCAAATGATCCATTCGGAAGGTCCAATTTTGCGTCACTTTTTCGATCATTTCGGCCTGTATTCCACGAATTACGCGTGTTATGTTATCCTGTAAGGCTTCAATAGTGTTCGGCTTGTCCACATAGCCTAATGACCTTACATAACCCCACAAGAAATAATCAAGAGGCGTTAAATCACATGATCTTGGCGGCCAACTTAAAGGGCCATTTCGAGAGATAAGCCGCTCACCAAATTCATACTTCAACATTTCCATTGTTTCACGAGCTGTGTGGCATGTGGCACCGCCTTGATGAAACCACATGTCAGCCAAGTTCAACTCAGCCAACTGGGGCAAACAAAAGTCGCGTAGCATGGCTCGATATTGTTCGCCGTTGACGGTAACGTTGCTTCCACGGTCGTCTTTGAAAAAAAAAATGGGCCGATGATGATACAAGCCCATAAATCACACCAAACTGTCGTTTTTTTAGGGATGCATCGGTAATTCTTGTATGGCATGTGACTGTTCATCACTCCAGATGCGGCATATTTGCTTATTTCCGTATCCGTTGAGCCAGAAATGAGCTTCATCGGTGAACACAATTTTTCGATAAAACAGAGGACTTTCACATTTTTCACAGAGAGAAATTGCAGAGTATACTGAAAACTTTTCACTTTGACAGATGACGTTTGGATGCCATTACTGTTTGTGTTAATTATCACCTATAACCTCAGCGGGGATATTGTCGGTGCTTTAACTAAAGCCACTATCAAAACAGTTCTACAATAACTAGTGCATGCATAGTTTTCCATGTGTTACTTAGCAATATCTTTGAAGTAGATGCAAAAACAAACTCACTCATGTTGTAATTGGATGGAGAATCATCTTGAAACCCATTCATGTAGTATTTTTGGATTCTCTAAAGCTTTCGAGTGGATGCGGATGGCTTTAAACACTTCTTTATCCTTCTTTTAGAATTTCTATAGAATTTTTAAAATATACGACGGATAATGAAATATTTGAAAACGGTTATTATACCGCAGCAGTTCAAGGTATATATTATATTCCCCGTACATAAAAAAGGTAACATGTCGGATCCATCAAACAAAAATTTTAAATAACAGGAAATTTTTAAATGAATATCAAGCAGGATTTCGCAGGGGATATTCGACCGTGGATAATATTTGTTTATTACAGAAGCATCGTCGGGACATTTATCGAGCAGAAAAAGAAAGTATACCCTTTTTTCGTGGATTTCAAGGCAGCCTTTGATACGATGGACCGAAAAGCCTAGTTCTTTAAACTTTAAAATATTGGGATGTCAAATAAATTTGGAAAAATACTCCAGAATATATACGATGGGACCCAATCGTCAGTTTGGAATGGAGAAGATGCTTCGGAATGGTTTGAAACAAAGATGGGAGTAAGGCAAGGATGTACACTAAGTCCGTATCTTCTTGCCCTCTATGTTGACGATCTGACCGATTCTCTACCTAGTGGAATAGAATTTGCTCAAGTTCTGTTTAAGAATCTTCTATTTGCGGATGATGTGGTTCCTTCTGCATATTCACCTGAAACATTACAACTCATGATAAACCGAATCGTGTACTGCCGGTTGTGGAATCTGACAGTGAATGAATAAGTCAAAAGTGATGATATTCAAAAAAGTGTTCGGGCAGGACTTCCCGGAGTGAGAAATGGCCTTTGCAATAGAGAACCCATTGAAGTAGTGCGATCATATGTACAAGTAGCTTGGAGTGACAATAACAAGCAATTTAAATAAGGAAAATAATTTCAAAGATAAGATAATAAAATCAAAAAGCGCAATATGCGCAAATTGGAACAATTGTTTTTCAAATAGACTCATAGCTTAAAGCGTCAAATACAAAGTTACAAATACAAAGTCAATCGGTGGCCGAATCTGACATGATGTACGCCGCGCAACGAAAAATATGACACAGTTGAAAAGCTATTGAGATACTACATAAAAAGATCCTTTCGTCTACCCAGCAACGCACCAAATTACAGGAAACAGGAATACATCGGATCAGGAAAGACACATTGAAATAGTGCGACAACCCAAAACAACACAGCTATCTTCGTCAACTGCGAGCCTGCGATTACGACTCTCTTCTCAGCCAAGACAAGTACAGGGAGATACTGGCTAGGGCGAGCAGCCGGTTTAAAACCACTCTCATCTGGGTTCCCGGCCATAGAAACATAGATGGGAATGAGAGATTCAACAAGCTGATCAGACGCCAGGCCTTGGGAAACCATTCTTTGACGACCTTGCTGACATCTTATATATCGGTCTCAATGATATCATCACATTCCCCAATTGGATCAGAGTTTACTGACGCACTTCAATCCTCTATTCCAAATACCTCGTGAGTGGTGGTAACAAAACACCGATATAGCGCTAATTGAGTGCTCTAGCTAATAATAGGCAAAGGCGACTTTACCTATCTACCTACCTACATTTTTCTAGTATATATATATATCTAGTATATCGTTCTAGTATATATTCGTTATGTTATTTGCCTTATCCCCGTATGTTGAATGGAACACGCTGCAGCTACCTTTCGCCGATTTCCAAGATCATATAAAGATCATGAGGCCTTAAGATCTAGATAGACCATCTAGATATATTATGGGCCATTAACTTGTCGTTTTGTCAACAATAACGAAGCCTGAAGTTAACAAAACAAAAGAACACATTGGTCAGATTGCGGTAAAAATGCGGTTTCGATGCTCTGTTAATTTTAAATCTGGGAAAAAAATTTGATAAGACGGACCACGTACCGACGCGACGGTCGCTGACATATCACCAAAAATGGTTAGAAGTATGGTCACCCATTTTAATTTCTGCCTGGGTTCAGGATTCCTAGTGAAGACACGGATTCTTATGACATGAACTAGCGTTGACTCTCTCGGAGAGAAGACTAAAAGCGTCTAACAGACATTCTCGGATGTTGGCTATATCTTGATTTAAAGAGTCGACCTGGCGCAGCAGCAGCTTAACGAACGGCATGGAGGTTAGTTTAAAATGCCTAACGACGCGTTAAACATCATAAAACTTCTTCTTGGGTTGGTGCAACTAAAGATTACCGCTGCCGTAAAATGATGAATGAAGGAAGGAGTTGTTACCACTCAACCAAAATCACACTCGTAGGTCATGAGTGTACACCCCAATTGAAATTCTGCACTATTAATGCGCTATTAATTGGAACTACGGTTGAATAAATGCGCTGTTGCATTCAACTAATAGAAGCTTATGAAACAAAACAAAAAAACGCCGCAAATTCCCTTAGTCAACAAGTCTTTTTGTATTGGTATTGTGTACAAACTCAATCGGTTGTTGTATTCGTCTATTGGCTGTTGATTGTGTTTTGCATTTTGTTAAGACTCATTTGCCAAAATAGAGCTAATTGGAACTAATTGGATTGTTGACATGGTCAAAACAGATTCATCTCCACATTTGAATATTTTGGACTAAAATAAGGAGTGGCAATACGGACATAGTTTCCCGGTTCAAGTTTTGACAGAAGAATAGCTTATGAAATGTCCAAGCGCACCAGGAAGGTGGGAATCGTAGGTAAATATGGTACCCGACATGGTGCCTTTCTCCTTAAAATAGTGAAGAAAATGGATATCACCCAGCATTCCAAATACACTTCCACTTTCTGTTGATAAATCTGGGCATGCGTTGGAAGCGTGTTGTGGCTTGTGGTGCCTGGGTGCACTCCACCACCGCTGCCGGCTCTGTCAGATGAGGCCAGATAAGTGAGGCGTTTCCCTGAAACCAAGGAACAATCAGCTGTCGAAAAGTTTGTTCGAAAAGAAAATCAACTTCAAACAATCGACGGGATGTTTCCTCATTGAAACAACAAACGTGAGAAATATAGTCCCCAGTTTTAATAGGGTCTCAACTGTTAAACTGTCCAACTTCACTTCACAAGCGGGCCAGTAAGCGGGTTAAGTTATGATCCCTTAAGCCTACTTTCTTTTCCTGTCTAATTGTTTACTTGTGATAAAAAGTTGTTATGTGGCGCATCTGTCTGATGAATCTTCTTGCAATAAAATTAAGTTGAAAGTAAGTAGATTTGGGATAAATCACTAAGGATGGTTAAGGTGTATTCTAAAGGTGACTGCTTCTACCAACCCCAACGAATTTATACGTAAGATATTCATTAACTTTATAAATATAATAGTATGGAAGATTGTCTCTATTTCGCCTGACAAATAATGTTTCAGTCCAAATTCCTTGTTCCATCAAGCACTTGACAACAGCCTGAGACAGTGTGTAAAAAATTTTGTACCAATTTTAGAGCAATTGAATCAGCAGACATCACTAATGATTTTCCGCAACAAAAAATCAACGATGACACATTGCCCGCCATCCGCCCCATCAAAACACAACATATCTACCAACATAAATATTTATCGAGAAAATACACCCTTGAATGGGCTTTACCAAATAATATTTGATATTTGATAATGCAGATACAATTAGGGTCTTTTGCGACTTTTCTCTGCCGCTTTCCATCTAACATTATTGTTACTGGCTTTCAAGACTGCCATAGCAACTGGTATTATTAAGCCTCATTAATTCGTACTTTTGACGTCCTTAACCATTATGCTATGGTCGTCTCTTTCTCTTTGTTTGTTGTTCGAGTTGAGAAAATATTCTCCACGATATGATAGGAATTCAAAGAGGCCATATCTTGTGTTGGAAACGGAAACAATAAGCAGTAAACTTAAATATACAACAAATTCATACAGAAATTTTAAATATTCAAAAGTAAATGCTGAGGTTATTCGTAAAGTAGTTTAGGGGGGAATATTTAATAATTAAAATCAAGTGCTGTTCTGATTAAACATTCTTGTCATAGGTTTCCGACAATAAATTGGTAGAAAATATATATTTGTTTTTCCCTGTACTACTCCAATATGGCTCCCTGAAATTAGGCCAACAATTTTTTGGAAAAAGGACAAAATAAATTGGGCGCAATATTTTTGGAAACAAAGCCAAAAATTTAAAAGAAAATCACGCTAAAATTTAGGAAAAAAATCCAAAAATAAGCTCTTGTTTTGGGCATAATTTCCAAATTTAATATAGAAACTGAACCCAAAACTCGTTGTAGAATAAATTACCTGCACCGATAGAGTAAAACTTTTTTAGCGTTTTTCCTTTTCAATTTGGAAAAAACACCAAACATTTTTTTGGTTTTTTTTTCTTATGCGTTTTTGTATGGAGATTTTTGAGCCCTTTTTCATTCAAATTTTTTGACGTAATTTCTGTCAGCCCTCCAAAAATTTATATAACAAAACGATGTCTTTGGAATACTAGAAGCGTTCGGAACAGCAATTAAGTTGGTAAGATAGATGACGCTTGAGTCCACAAAAGCAGACATTCGAAAGTAACCAATATTCCGCTAACAAAAGCTGGAAAAAAAAGGAGGTTTTTTGCCTGAACTTTCTTATAGCTAGGTCTGTTTATACATTCTTTAATAAGCATAACTTTAGATTTTACTGTTGATTAAGGCGTTAATATTTTGAATGATAAAGGGATACGTCCTTCCATGTTCCACCACCACTTATGTTATTATAAATCACCTTCCCGATATCATAGAGAACTAACTGTCATCTTCATTTTAAAATGTTATTATTATTTACAACAGCAAAAAACTAAGCTTGATGGAAGATTGTGTGGTCAAAATAGATGAAAAATAGATGTCGTCTGATCTAAATTGTCTAAAACTCATTCCTGTTAAAACGTATACCCAACGATTAAGTGAAGCTGTGAAGCTTGTCAAATGTATTCGATTTAAAGTAAACAGAAAATTAAGTTGCTGATACGACTAGAAAAGTTTACAGGTGGGCTACGAAGCTTTAGAACCTACTCGCACATGCTGCTTCCTGTTCTCTAGCTATAATAAAATAGTGTCAATTTATAAGTGATGATCAGACTTCGCTGCAAAAAGCACTTGATGTTTGGGTAGATGCTTAAGATGGGAATGGGTACCGTATTAGCCGAAAAAAGACAAGACAGAGTATCTGTACTGCCCATTCTCTGACCCAAGCCAACCCATTCCAGACATTTATTTGAATGGGGTGGTGGTTCCCAATTGTGAATAGTTCAAATATCTGGGATCAATGATCAACAGAGAAGCAACCGTTGCTGACGACATCAATCATCTTGTAAGCGTAGGGTGGATGAGGTGGCAGGAAAACTCTGCCATCTTCTGTGGCCGAAACATGTCCCCTAAGCTGAAAGGAAAGCTCTACACCGCAGTACAAAAAGTATGAGGGCCAATTGACATCAGCTGAGATAAAGATACTTCGCATGCCAGCAGGAGTAACAAAGCTTGATTGAATTAGCAGTTCCAGAATCCGAGGAAGGCTTCACGTCAAAGAACCCATCTCGAAAAAATTGGAGCACGACCGACTCAGTTGGTATTGTCATGTTCAAAGGAGGGATCCTACGAAACACGTCAAAAAGGCAATGGCAATCAACGTTCCATTACAATCGCGTAATAGAGGCAGGCCTAAAAACTCCTGGATCACACAAATGCAAAAACACCAACATTTGATTGGCCTCAATGATGAAATTATTACGGATGTTTTCAATTATAAACTATTTTTTACCATCCCTGCTACTTCATGTGCGGAATTCTGAGTGTAAAAACTCAACGAAACTTAGTTAACTTCCTTCGCTAAGTAATGGAAGTAATGCCAATCTTACGAGTCGATTTGCAGCTTTATCGATGAATCAAAACTCTTTCTTTCGCTCGTGGGCTTCTATTCAACGAGGAACTATTCTGGTTGTCTTTACTCAAGACTCTAAGAGGTAATTTTGAATTACGATATACATATTTGGTATTTGATCTAACAAGAATTTCTTAAATTCTTATAGTTACCATTCCACATTTATTGCGTAATAGAAAAAAAAGGAAATCTAAATCATAACCAGTCCAAAACCAGCATACAAAAGTAAAGAACAAAGAATGTATTAATTGTATAATTTAGCCTACTTAATTAGATCAATTAAATTTTATTGGTTACATATGTAGGTCAGTAGGCTAATTGTTAGCGCATCCCCCTAAGGGACCCTGCGTGGTGGAGGAAAGGGAGTGCTGATCGTGGAGAGTGTTTCAGTTTCCTCCCACCCGCACTCAACAGTCCAAGGTGATTACTTTAAGATCGAACCAGCGCTCGATCCATCAAGTTGAAAGCGATAGTGACGATCCTTCATCATCAGCGCCGGTGTGTGTAGAAAATTGGCCACACACCGAATCGAAAAAAAAAAAACCAAACGCCACGAGAATCAGTGTGTACCAGAGCACTCACACACATCGCTCTTCAAATATACTCGAGCGTCTTCAATCATTACCACCATCTTCGCCACACAACTAGTGGAGAGTTTCCGCCACACCAAAGTCGCTGCGCCCAACAATCCAACCCACCGATCATAATAAAAGTGAGAGAACACCCGATAGCTCAGTTAAGGAGCGAATCAATCGGGGAATTTAACACGGTTCTTTTCGTGCTGATTGCGGAAAGGGGTTCCTTGCCAGCAGTGTGGTAAGCGTTAGTGGTACCGGCAATTGCTCGATGGTTGGACGTGCGGAAAAGTGGTTATGTGCTGTGATGGTTGTTTTCTTATATGAAATGGTTAAATATCTAATTAATTTTCCCCAAGAGGCTTAAACTAAGTGCAAAGTGCAGACATTTAAAGAAAAAAAAAAAGAGAAGAAAAAATAATATAATTAAGTCTAAATATCTCCCTAACCTATAAATTATTTTGCCTAATTTAACATAATACTTATATAACCACAAAGTGTCATAGTGGTAATAGTTTGGATGTATTTAATATAATCCTTATACATATATACATAATCCGCTGCAGTTACATTGATCTGCAGCAGTCAGAAGTTGTGCACAATCTCTGGATAAGTGGTGAGTTTTGTTTTTTGTAATCTATCTATCGCCAAGCTAGCGCTAACATAATTCTAGTTTAAATTAACTTTTTTGGTTTTAATAATTTATTAGCATAAGCTCTTGAATATATATATGTATGCATATAAAATTCTTTTTTTTTCCCCTTCCATATATATATATTTTTTTTCTTTAATAGTAGACCTTAAAATTGAATCCATGAATTATACTATTTAAACGTAATTATGATTATATTTTCCTTAAACTTAATTTGACATATATGATAAGAATACTTGAAAATGATCTGATTTTCAAATTTGACGGGGTTATGTGTGGTCGTATTCGAGACTTCCGGTATTGTCATTTAGGGTAGATAGAATTTCCTTTTTAATTTAGGGACAGTTCCATAGATGTTCAGAGTACGGGATCTGTCATGGCGTTCGCGAAGTTGGTGAGTATGGAGGGAACACAATGTACTCAAGGCAACGTAACTCCTGTTCCACGCGAGCAAATACTTCTAGGGGAACAGTAAAGTCCGTCCGTTCAGGGTATGCATTTTTATATAAAATCTTGGCATGACACAAATATTTTTTTTTTGGCTGCGACTGGCTTCCTTAGGACAAGAACCACGCCCATCCGACCCTACCTAGCTGTGGCATACGCAAGCATGCCAAGTGCTAGTCCTTACAGGTAGTTTGCAGAGTTTTTCAGAAGTGCAACAAAGTGAATCAAAATCGGGAGGCCTGCAGATATGTTTTGAGGTCGAACCGGCGAACCGTTAAATTGAGAGAAGAATAAAATAGTGTCAATAATGGGGTGGAAAATATTTACACGGAAACGTTGTTGAGGATCATAAAATTTCACAGTTCATCAAAGTGATTTTGGATTTTTATTGATCTTAAGCGATCTTTCTTCAATTTTCTCTCTTATTGCTAAGGCGGCGTTTCTCTCAGTGGATATGTTTGTTTTTAGTTTCATTTGGCTTAAGCTTTTGAGCATACCAAAACATCCTTCATTTCAGAGCATGAACGGCGTCATATCTCCCAGAAAAGAGTGTTGGATTCAAGGTTTCCCTCATAATGGCTTTGAAGCTGGCACTGACGGCTTATGATGTCACCGAAAAACTCATTAACAGATTGCACACTTTTGAAGAAAAGCTTTACTTCTCTATTGTACGATACTGCATTTTTCACAAAACAATATACAAGTTGTAGACAAAATGTGCATGTGAAACTAAATCGCTGATATTTTTTGCAAACCGGAATAAGCAAAAACTATCATATCCTTGAGCGCGAAATTTTTAGTTGGTTTTAGTTTTAGTTGATTTTACATTAAAATCGATTTTCGAAAGCTAAAGCTAAAGCTGTTTGGAGTTGATTTGAAATGACTCAGAGAGGGGGTTTGAGCTGAGCAAACCTTATAATGATTGGAACGGGGTGCCGCGTCGTTGCTCCCGTTTGTTGCTTCCATTTCTAAATAAATAAATAAATTCCTAGACCGGATTCAAAATGGTGTCCCCGAAGACTTAGGATGACACACAAATGATCATTCATTGCAATATGCTGAAACTAAAACCTCCTTAGTTCTAAAGTAGTAAAATTGCCTGACTGCAGTGGCAACTTTATATCGGTTATAAACACAAAAATTGATTAGAAGTTTTAGTTTTACTCTAGGGAAGAGCGTTGTTGCATAGCGGAGAAGATTTCAAGCAAATAGAAAAAGTTGACAAACATAAATAAGTTTTGGTACCCCAGCACGTATACACAATATAATATTGCAAGACGCAGCATGAGGCATATATAAATAAAAGTTAGGCGAATTCCGAGGTGTAGTTACTGTGGGAAGGCAGTCAAATTTGATAAACTATAGTCGATGTGCAGATCTGTGAGAAAGATGTGCAGACGCATAATTTGATGGAGAAAATATTTGTTTTAAAAATTACTAGAAGGAATTTTTTTTTTAAATTCCTGTACATACATCTAGTGGTTTCTTTTTAAATCGTAGGTTATTTTGACACTAACTGCTGTTTCCCGCTTGAAATCTTGACAGAAATTCAGTATCAAACCTCCGCGGAACAAAATGAGTCACTTAACGCTTGCACAGAGCATTTATTTTTAAAAGACTTTTAAATCGAAAATAAGCTCCAGCCGCGCCTGCTGTTCGCAACTTTGTTCAAAAAGTTCATGAGACTGGTAGTCAATGGACAACACTCATGGTATCCGTCGTCGTACGGTGCGCATAGATAATAATGTGGCTGCTGTAGTGCAGTGGTGGTATCATTGGATCATTTTTCCTTGAAAATGGACACAACGTTTTGGCGGTGAAAAACGTGGTCAGGTATCTTGGAATCAGGTACAGACGAGGGATGGTATCCCGGTACTATACCACCGCTACCGCAGAGCGACTGATAAGCGGCTCACCTACGCCGGGACGTCGCTAATGTTCCCGAGCTCCTTCGTTTTAGTACCGCAATAAGGGGGAGGGATCAAATTGATACGGACACGCAATTCACCGAATATTGGTGGCTTGCGGAGGGAATAAGGGAAGAGGTAGACATAGCTTTCCTGGTCGGTGCGTTACCTTAAGGTAACTCCTCTTAGTTTTAAGTAGTTTTAAGTTGTAAGTAGGTTTGCTGTGTTGGGCATGTCGGCAGCAAGGTGTGGTGTTCCTGAGAGTCGACCGATGCATTTCGGTGTCGGTCGGCCCTCAGTGGCGCATGTGTGCTTTGTTGGCGGCTGCTGGGTGCTGCTAATAGTGTTGGGGGCCGAAAGGTTATAGTAATAAGTGATATAGTTAAGTTTAGAGTGTCCGCATGAGGACCATTAATCTATTATAAGTATCCTGTTAATTTTACCAAACTTTTACTTTACCAAAATAAAAATAACCTCCGGTTCATGCTGGATAGCGCGCCATGCTATACAGCCCATGCCACAATCGCTCTTTTACGCACCATATTCCCAAATCTTGTTATCAGCCATCTTGGCGATGTCTTTGGGCCGCCAAATTTTGCTGCGATTTGACCCCTTTGGACTCTCTTGTGGAGAGCCCTGAAGGACCGATGTTATGCCAACAATCCGGAAAAGATTCAAGCACTGAAGGCCAATACGATCCAAGCAATCCATGAGCTACAGCCCGAAACCATCAATAAGGTCGTATGAAAATGGACTGGTAGAATGCGCTACTGCAAAACCAGCAGAGGCAGTCACTGTCCTTATTAAAGAGAATGGTTGCTCTTACCAATAAAGCCATAATACATGGAACAAATTTAATTTTGTTAATTTTATTGCATTTTTAAAAAGAAACTTGTGCAATGAATCTTTTTTAACTTTTTAATTCTTTTTCCAATGAACTTCATCTCGCTTCCAATTTAAATATAAAGTACCGTACACTATTAAATAGATTATTTAAACAGCTTTTCTTAAATACTTATTTTAAATTGTTAGTAATCTGCATGATTTATTATCCTCTAGATGAAATGAAATTAACTAAATAGATAAATAAAAAATAAAAAAAAAAAAACAAAATATAAAATGGTTTTAATTGGACGCATGGGAAAACGCGTCGGCAATTTGAAAAAAGTATTACAAATGTTGTGACTGACCCACTCATGTTTTTTTCTTTTAAATTAATTACTTCAATTTACTCATCACCAATCTAAAAATACTAAAAACTAGAAATCTTTATAAATACTATATTCCCAAAAATAAAGAAATAAACAACAACAAAATTATGTTCTTAGTTTTATATTTAGTTAATTTCTTGGCAAACAAAGGAATCCAGAAGTAGTTTGTTTTTTTTTTTTAACTTTCTATACTTTATCTCAAAATAACAATTGATAAAATATAGCGTTTTAGTCATGAAAATATTAATATAAAAATTTCTTCGTTATGACGCGATAAGAATGCTTAAGTTAGACAATAAAATTAAAAGCAAAAATATATATATCAGAAAATAAATCATTTAAAACCCGTAAAAGTAGGAGAGCACATTTTTTCAAATTTATTTATATAATAAGTTGAAAGTAAATTTAATTTGTGAATTGTTAATTTTTCATTAACTTTCTCTCACTTAAAGTGAGTATAAGAGATGATATTACGACTTACGTCCGTCGGTCTGTCTGTCCGGGCACCGTACGGCGAAACGGTTCGACGAATTTGCTTCAAAGTTCGTATATAAGGTTTTTTGGGTTACATCTCGGTGCATCTTTTTAGTTTTTGCTTTATCGTTTGAAATAACGGTACCTGCCATAAACATTTTTTTGGTGAAAATCACTTATCACTATTTTTCTCGAAAGTAGTTCTAAGGATTTTGGTCTTTTTTTGTACTAAGAGTACATGGGATGGGACCAACAATACTGCATACTCAGTTTTTGGAAAAAATTTCGATTAACGGTAATTTATAAAACCGCCAATATCTCGATAACTAAAGAAGCGAACTCCAAAAAAATTTTAATGTATATTTTATACTATTAAGTCGAATAATTTTTTTTAAATATTTTTTTCATATAACGATTTTTTTATATTCAAATTAAATTCGTTTTCTCGAAAACGGCTCTAACGATTTTGATAGTTTTTGTATTTTGAATAATTATGTTAAATGTGTCCAATGATCGAAATTACATCAAAATCGTAGGTGCCGTTTTTTGAGAAAATTTAAATTTTCAAAACCTAAAAAGTGATTTAAATAAATTTGTCACCATTTTGCGATTCAAAAACGAGTCTCATGTACCGAGAAAGTTTCGTAAGACGCAGTCGTGCACTTTATTCAGTTTTTTGTTTGTACTTCCGTGACAATATTTAATGTTATCCAATTTTTGAAGTGGGAATTGAATTTTTGGGTTAAATGGATCTTTGAAAATATGAGAAGAAATGAACGAAATTGGGAAAGTCGCTGTTTTATCGGCTGCCTAGGAAGATAACGTTTCTAACTTGTCCATATTTGGCACTCGTTGCAAAGCATTAACTTTTGTTATCACAGTAGCTCTCGATTGAAATTGTTATAAATAATATTTTCGCCTTTTAACAAGTAATTATTGTCAAAGCCATAAGATCGAACAAAAAATATCTTGATGTAGGGTCAATCCCATGGGTCGGTCAACACTTCTTTTTTAAAAACTTATAAATTTGTTCATGTTAATTGAAAGATGATACGATGCCATGTCAGACGCTGGACCGAAAATAATATTATTATTGATTGATTGGATAGAATAGAGACCTACTACGACCCAGACCAAGCTTTATACGCTGAGAAACGTTCCTTTCAGAGATAGAAAAGAACAAAAACTGCAACAGCAGGATCTGGGTACACCAAGATAAGTCGACGCAACCATAGAAGTCATCAGTAAGATTTGCAAAACTTTATTCAACGCTGCAAAGGCTTCGAATTGCCAATCAGATTGCGTTGCTTATGAAGCTAACCAGAGAAGGTTTGAAAGCTAGAGCTAAACGTAAAATCTGCCGAAATTTTTGCAGCGATATAGAAAAGACCAAGGATTGAGAAAGGCTCAGGAACACTTTGCTCAAAGAACCCGATGTTCCCGGAAAGCTATAAAGCAAAGTTACTCTCAAGCTCAACCTACCTACTTTCCAGGATGGATGTCTAATCTACAGATGCAGTTATAACTGAAGTTTAGGAAGAAGTTAAAATACAAGACAAGATAATCTGGGCAAGAGACAGCTCTGGTCCGTTCTTGGAAGTGAGGGAATATTATATTATGGAAGAAGGAAGATGGAAGGAAGGCCTTAGCTACATTTCAAGTGAAAATTAAGTACATAATAGCATCCATTGTCTTGAAAACATCTGAGAAACAAATAAACATCTATATTCGCGATGATCTTGATGATAGTGAACTTTCCGCAAGGTGTTGAAATAGGACTTTATGATAGTACTGATCTATAGAGAAATCATTGAACGAAAAAGAATAAAACAGAAAACACCTTCACACATTCGAGCGTTGACCAAACGTAGTATTGCTGGCGTTAGGCAAATTTAAATTTTCATTTAATTCAGAAGGGTCACCCATGGCAGACAGAGTGTTGACGAGCAACTTACCAAGAACCACCCATGGAGAGCAAACCTCATTAACTAAGCTCTAAATCCAAAGTGGAACAGCATACGCTGAGGGATGCGTGACTAGGAGAGTGTTTACCTTTAGTCAGGTGACGAGTCTCGTTCCTACCGACTTGCCTAAACAACCCCTCTCTACAGAGCAAATGGCTCTACTCCAAGAGGCGGTTACCGACACCTGGATTGAACTATGGCGTGTGGCCCAAGTTCTCAGGTTCGTATCTAAAACCGGCGTGGTTGATGCTGATAGTGCAACAGCAGAGTGGATGCGCTCCAACTTTTAGAGTATCAAACTGGTGGAAGAGATTCTGCCTGTAGATTCTGTCTAGAGGACGAAGAAACCTCTGAACACATTCTCTGTGAATGTCCGGCCCTTCTATGGTTAAGACGACGGATCTTCCATAAAGAGGTAATTTCAACAGCAAAAAATATGAACTCTGCAACTAAGGACGTGCTGGCTTTCATCAAAGAAATCGCACGTCTCTTAGGGTAACAAACCTTAATCTTTCTGGTCGCAGTGTCAGCCAAGTGGGCAAGGGTTTATATATAAGAAAAAAGGATCATTATGTGCAGGCCTGAGACTAATTCTAGATAAATTCTCATTAACATTAATAAGAACACCATCTTCAAGAAGACAAAATGGAAAAGAAAAATAAAATTGAACGTCATCGGCATAGAGATGATATGAAGAGTAAATACTGTGACCCTTGCGGCACACCCATTTTTAAATAAACAAAATTCTTATCAACCAACAGCAAACTACTAATACTATAACTGTGTACTACTACCACTCACTATGTGATCTTGGGCTCAACCGTCGAAAGTCCTTTTGTCACAAATAGAATGACCATGCCGCAATTTGAACCAAGACTAATTCAGGGAATCCACCTGAATGTAGAGAAGAGAGCGAAATATTTGTACTCCATGATAGGTCACTTTTAATTTTAAGTTAAATTTAAATGAAAAAAATAAGGCAAGGAGCTAATGCATTCTACGCATTCAACGAAGCAATTGTGCAACCTATACTCTGGTTTGAGTGACATTCACAATTTGATACCCATGGAAATATAATTGCATAAATCAACTGACAAGAGCGCTTTGAGTAATCAGCTAAACATATTCTGAAAATATATGTGGAAACAAAGTCAAAGCTCTGAGAGCTAGACCACTTTGCTCCAGTTGAAAATCTGCTCCCAGTTGAATTTCATAATAATTTCCTTCAATCTACTTATCTTTAAGAAGCAAAAGAAAAACTTCTTGCCCACCTGCATGCCAGCCCAGCCCAGTTTGACCGTTCTTCCTTTCCGTTTGTCAATCTGCTCATACTTCACTTTTACGACAAATCTACTTCAATTGTTTTCTGTGAAGTGACAACGCTCTCCGATTACATGCCTCCTTACAACATGGTTTATGAACCTGAGCATGCACGGAAAGAACAACAAGAAAAGGAAATAGTTTTCCGTATACACATTTTTCTCGGGGAAGGACTATAGAACACAAACATATATATTATTAAAAGCATTGTGTTGAAAGCTAAGATCCTGTCAATCGCGGGCATTGACAAGGTGTATTGTGTAAGTTCTAAAAGTACCACGTAATGAACATATTCTTTGATAGCCAAGTGGACATAAAAGGAGTTAATTATGCTAAAAACAGATGCACCACATCACGCACCTCTGCTGGCAACCCCGTCACTGGGGCATAGCCGCTAATGAGATGGGTTAATGGCCAGGTCTGTCAAACACACAACCTGCGAGAACGAGTGAAATACAAGATAACCAGAAGACCAATAACATAGCTCCCGTTAAATCCCTTCAGGTTTCTTAGGGCATCAGGATGGCTTAGCAGCATTATGTACCCGCAAATATGAAGAACTCCAGGAAGTCACAATATTGTCGACAATGAGTGGATAAGAGCCTGAGGATACCGAGGAAGAGAAAGAGGAAGAGACCACCTGCAAACCTAACTTTGACGAAGCTCAATATTTGTACTTTTAAAAATCTCACAATGGCGCAACTCAGCGGGATTTCTTACCCAACGACTTATTGCCTCCAGGTACGATTAGGTTAAACAGGGGTGTGGTGAAAAAGAAATCATCATACAAAACGAGGCACCAAAATGGACCCATCACGATCCCAGAGGAAGCATCTAAAATCCTTTCAAAAACCTGGAAAGTCCTTGAAGTCCATGTAGGCTATGTTCTAAGCTTATCCCTGTTGAATTATATTAACTCCATAGATCTTTTACTATCGAAAAAGGGCCATAGAGCCTTAGATACCCTGTGTCCCTCAAGACTTGACCACCCTAGGTTGGCAGACCAAAAGGTTTTTTCCTCAACAGTGCCCCTTATTATCCAGAGGGGAGGTTTGATATCTGCACTATCTATAGGAGTAGCTCTTCTATTCTTGGAAGCTCATTCGCATGCTCATTTCGCGTAGTGTCCGTAGTTCCATTGTGTGACAGCTCCTAACTACAGGGTTTTTCAACAGCGAAGCTACAAAAGTAGAGCGACAGGGACAGCAAACGACGCCATATTTCTTGCCGCTCTTTTGACAGTTCCCTTCATTTCTCTTTCGTTGTGGCGAATTTTGCGAAAAGATCTTGGCCTACATCCTTACAAGATTAACTTGACGCAAGAACTGAATCCGCTTGACCACCAGAAGCGTCGTATGTTCGTGAATTGGGCTGAGCAACAACTTGAAAATGATTCGGATTTTCGTCGAAAAATCATCTTCAACGATGAGGCTCATTTCTGGCTGAATGGCTTCGTCAATAAACAAAATATGCGGTATTGGTCAGGCAGCAATCGTTCAATGATAACCGAATATTTTTGGCCCAAATTGGAAGATATGGACTTGGAGGACATGTGGTTCCAACAGGACGGCGCCACAAGCCACACAGCGAATGTCACAATCAATTGCGTGTTATCTCACGAAATGGTCCAGTCGCTTGTCCTCATCGGTCGTGCGATTTGACGCCGTTAGGCTATTTCCTGTGGGGCTACGTCAAGTCTATGGTCTATGCCAACAAGCCAGCGACGATTGATGAACTTCGTACGAATATCGAACGTGAAATTGCAGCAGTATCGGCCGATTTATGGTTGAAAACCGTCGAAAATTGGGTTCAGCGTCTGGACTTCTGCAAGCGTGCCCGTGGTGGCCTTGCAAAAGAAATCGAGTTCCATACATAATGGCATCGAACGTACTTTCACAGGAATAAAGAATTTCATTGATATCCAAAACCGTTTTTGTTTTATTTAAAAAAACTTTTGTAGCGCTCTTATTGAAAAACCCGATATATCAGAATTGATGTTAGTTGATTCCGATACCTTGAGAGCGACATGGCTATCGATGAAGATGGCGATATCCTTTCCGGATATTGCCGATAAAATTGTGCATTTTTGAACGACCGAACGATTGAAAATCACTCTTAATGGCCCTACGTGTCACAAAAGTAAAATTCGTGAAATACATATTGGTTGATGTGGAACTTCCCTCTTGTATTTTAAATTCAACCAGAAATAGTGCAAATAGATCTCGCCTTATCAAGAGTATTCCCTTGGAATGAATTGTGCATAATTTTCTTAGTTGTTGTTTTTTTTCCCCACTCGTTTGTAATTATAATTTATACAAAATTTTAGCTATACATATAAAACATATTCATATTGATATACATTTTTTTAGATACATTAGCTTACTGAACCCTCAATCTATGAATGAACAAAATTTATGAATACATATCCGTAGTCTAGGTATTTCTAGATTGCAATGTGGTTAATTTTTATACACATACCTACTCGCCTACTGAAATTATTCATTGACGCTGTAGAATGCGTAAATATTCATAATTGTTAATTTAATAACAAATCATAAGCATTTGGCTGTTAATGAATTGAATATTTCTCTAGATAAATATTTATGATGAATAGATTTTTTTTTGAAATATTTAGGCACAATGTAAGGAGGAAGGAAGCCTCTAGGTATAAATTTTGTGAAAAGCACTTACTTGTTATTTATGCTTTTAAAATTTTGTATTTGAACAGATTTTCTTAAGAAAAAAATTTGCCACCCCAAAAAGAGGGCGTGGTCAATATACTTTATATGACAAATTGTGAGGCAAAATATTGTCTATATATACACTTGCAAATGACACTTAAATGTGGAACAGATCGACGACGCACAACTCTCTCCGGAGCTTTAGAAATTCTTTTTGACCTGTCACTACCAAGAAGGCCATTATCCATGCTTCCATCCTAAATAAAATAGAGAACCTCTCTAGTAAAATCAACTACACCAGTGTAGTCGCTTTAATTCGCAGAATACTTCCATGTCACCTAGCAATAAAAAGCTCCTTCTCTAAGGATAAACGTGATATCCTCTAAGGATATCGATATTTTCTCAGACAGTCAAGCCGCAATCAAGTCCTTGGAATCGGTCTCTTTAAACTCTATAGCAACCCTAGACGACGGAACAGTTTAATATTCAACTCTGCTCTGCAGAGGCACAGGGCCATGGAAAATGTAAGGCTGATGAACTTGCTAAATAAGGAACCATCCCACTTCTCTCATGATGAAAAAGGAGAGTTATGTATAACAAACGCTACTTCTAAATAGGCTGCTTTAGAGACAAAACAAAAAACGTTAGGTGGACAAGTGGAACCATAATGTCTAGCGACAAAACAGATCTGGGCTAACTATAGATCTGAAAGGCTATAAAAATTTGATTTATCCAATCAGACTACACATTAGGACTATCACAAACAGAGATGGGATAAGAATATGCCTGCAGCATCTGCCTAACAAATTTAACTTCTTAAAGACGATTACAGGAAAACAATGCGTTTGTAACAACATAGAAGAATTTGCAAACAAAGAGCGCCGAGAACAGAGCTTATCCTGAGCTCAGAACTTGAAACTACCAACTTAGTAAAGAAACATGGTGATGGGCAGACGAGACATGGTTTCTGCTCGATTTCAATTAAAAACACAAGCTTCGTGCTAAGCCATTTTTAAATCTTTATTGATTTCATGTTTCAACATCCAGATCTGGCTACAGGTTACATTAAAACAGCTGATGCTACTAAAACTTCGGCCAATCTGTGGAAGCGGGTGGCCAAGGAACTTAACACTGCGGGACCACCAATAGGGTGAAATACAAGTATTTTCAATTGCACCATAAATTTGTGCAATACAACTGGACATTGTTTTTTTGTTAAATCGCAATGTGTTGGTCCTGGCCAATTTGGTAATGACATTCGCCTTGAGCTTGGAGTGATGTTAGGGTAGGGCGCATGCACAAATCATCAACCAAGTTTGGGTGGAAGAAAGCATGCCCGATGACTGGACCATCAGCTCCATATATCCCATCTACAAGAAAGGCGATCCTATACCTTGAAATAACTATCCAGGCATATCCCTGCTTAAGGTCGCATATAAGATCCTAGCCAACGTACTGTGTGAACGTCTCAAATCTTTCTGCAACATACTAATCGGCACGTACCAGTGTGGCTTCCGGCCCGGCAGATCAACTGTAGACCAAATCTTCACACTAAGAAAAATCCTGGAAAAGACCAACGAGTTTCAAGTCGTGACACACCATCTCTTCATCGACTTTAAAGCCGCATATGACAGCATTCATCGTCAGGAGCTTTTTGTGGCGATGGCCGAATTGGGGATCAAAACTGACCCAGAAGTGTCGCGTGACACGTGATAACACGCGCTGCAATGTGCAGTTTGGCAGCAGCTCATCTGAACTCTTTCAAACATGCACCGGATTTCGGCAAGAAGATGCGCTGTTGTGTGATTTCTTCAATATTGTTCTTGAGCAGATAGAGAAGATACAACCGCGAACTCTATGAGCTGTACCAAGATGTGGATGTAGTCCAAAAAGGCAAGAAACGTCGAATACATTGGCTCGGCCACTAATTTTGTGATTATGGGAATTGATGTCGACATCTTCACGAGAACAAGTTTATCGCTAGTGCTGTTCTGTTTCTTAAAGCCGAACATTTTGAACAAAGCTGTTTAAAATACATTATATTAATAAGTGAGTGTGTTATGAAAGCAATATTCTCTTCTCTAAGTTCCATTATGTTAGACACATCTCGTAAAATTCTTCTTTCAATTCAGTACTTGTTACGCTCTTTATTCAACCAGAAGACAAAGTGTGCCCATATTACAGCTAATTGTATGGAGAGTTGTTATCAGGAGTTGGAGGAGGTATCTTCTTCGCCTGCTGATAGGAACCAGGTATCCTACAAGCTTCGACAAAACACGAACAAGGGAACAACAATTTTCAAAATTGCCGCACAGAAAAGATATTTTCCAGGAGCCGCCCCCAGCAATGAAGAAGTGATTGTCGGTCCAAGAAGTTGGAAAAGCGGTCAAGAACTCCAAGAAGTGAAAAGCGGTTGGGCCGGATGAGATACCCAGTGAGTTCTGGGAAAAGATGGGAGACATCGGGATCAGATGGCTCATGATTCTTATCTCCAAACTCATGAGAGGTCATCCAATGCCTAACCAGTGGAGGGAAAGTTATATTCTTCCTTTGCACAAAGGAAAGGGAGATACGCGAAACTGTGATAATAACCGTTCAATCAAGTTGATGTCACACACCATGAAGATCGTTGAGCTGGTATAAGATGGTCGCCTAAGACAAATAATACGGCTGCCTGACGACCAGTGCGGGTTTGTCGCAGGTAAATCAACCACAGATGCAATCCAAAGTATAGGAATCATAATGGAAAAGCATCGTGATTCCTTAAAGCATCTGCATATGATTCTGGTTGATTTCGAAAAGCATTCGATAGACAACCAAGAGATCTGATATGGGTTATGCGCTAAGACAACGAGGAATTCCTGAACCCTACGTACAGATGATCATGGACACATACGCGGGAGCGAAGACAAAAGTCACATGTCCCGCTAGAGTCACCGATGAATTTCCAATCAAATTCGGTGTTCACAAGGGAAGTGTGTTAAGTCCATTGCTCTTTATTACAGTCCTAGATTATCTGCTTGAGAGAAAAGTGACTTACCCTAAAGTGCATCAGTTATTCTTTGCTGACGATGGAGCCATCTTAAGTGATGATCAGACTTCCCTGCAACGAGCACTCGATTGATCTTATTAGCCAAAAAAAGACAGATTATCTGCCTTGAAACGCCATTTCATTCACAAAAACTGACTTTTTGGTGTGCTCTATGGGCTGGTGGAGTCATTGGGCCATACTTCTTCCGAAATGATGCTGGAGAGTCAGTTACCGTTAATGGAGACCGGTATAGAGCCATGATAACCGGCTATTTTCTTTCCGAATTGGACGGCATGAATGTGGATGAGATGTGCTTGCAACAAGACGGCGCTACATGGCACACAGCGCACTTCACAATCGATTTATTGAAGGAAATATTCGATGAGCGCATAATTTACCGGAATTGACCTGTCAATTGGCCACCAAGATCGTGTGATTTGACACCATTGGATTATTTTCTGTGGGGATATATGAAGTCGCTCGCCTACCAGACACGTTAGGGGAATTGGAAGCCAACATTCGTGGCGTTATTGCCGACATACAGCTTGAAAAAGTGGTTGAAAATTGGACCTCTAGAATTGTCTTTATTCGAACCAGCCGCGGCGGCCACATGCCCGAAATCATATTTAAACATTAATGGCATCAAATTATCCTTCCAATAAAGCCAAATTAAAACGATTTTCTTGTGTTCTATTTCAATTCGTAGTTTTATACCTCTAAAAAAACACCCTTTATAAAAGTGATTCCTAAGTGCAGTGCGAAAAGATAAAATATCTCAATCATCATGTGAGCGTGGGTGGATGTGTCACTTAAAGTACGACTCTGGTTTCTTCTGCGGACGAAACATTTTCCCTAAGATGAATTGCAGGCTGAGATGCTTATAATCCCCATAGTACTGATAAGAACCTGGTCCATACAAAAGGTAATGAATGGCGTTGTTTTCCAATCTTTAGTCTGAACATTTTTAAACGAGTTATCTTTAAAAAGGATTGCGTTACTTTACAGCTCCTGCAGGGCTCCACCTAGCTACGACAAACTATTAAGCACTTCGACGTTTAGTATGACAGAAATAGCGTGACATATTCCACAGTAAAAGCATAAGTCCATACGAAAAGGAAGTCATCTTGACAACCTGACAGTAAAACGGGGGGAAAAAAGAAAGAATAACCAAATGCAACATACCTGTTCGACAACTGCAACATATCCACCATATGGTCATGCTGACCCCCGTACCCTGCACCCGGATGCATATGATGATTATGAAGCTGATGCATTGGATGCTGAGGATATCGGCCATAATGACCTGGCGGCAGCTGCGGATAATGGTCTATGTAATGTCCATGCAAATGTGACGGCGTTGGTGGGGCTGGTGGTGGTGGTGTACAATATTCATTACTTCTACTACTACTACTACTACTACCGGGATACCAGAAATTCGATGGATAGCCCGTTCTTGCTGGACCGCCATGGTAGTCCGGCGAAGATGCTGGTGGTCCCATTGCACCGCTTCTTCTGCCCTGGCGCGAATAATCATAAGTATAGTGTAACATTGATAGAGATGACGGTCGAAATGATGCTTCAGGTGAGTAGTTGTAGTTATTCCTAGGCGGCGGCCCAGCCAGATGTGGATGCGGATGCGGATACGTGGCAGGGTCAAGCAGACGTGACTGTGTCGCTGCTGTCATATTGTACTCCTCTTTAATGCTTTGAGCTAGGCGATAATCCTCGTCGTCAGGATCTTCGTCGTCGTAATCTTCGATGTCACCAAGTGCGCCACCAGCACCGCCAATGTCACTGTCGTCGTTGCCACCCGGATAATAAGGAATGTTCGGCATATATTCTGAATCTGAGTAATCACCTTCACCGGATTGCTGCTGCTGCTGTTCAGATGGATGATTGTGTGGTGCGGACGACACTAGTTCAGCATCAGTATTTGTTGGCAATAGACTTGAATCGCTACTGGAATGTCCAGGTAAGAAATTCGTTGTATTCATTATGTTGAGTTTTAGCTAATTCCATTGGAAACATTGTTTTTTTTTTGTCTTATAATTGTTTTTTTTTTAAGTTAATTTATTTTTTTATTTTTAAAAAATGTCTTTTTCTGTAAAAAAAAGAAAAATGCTTTTGAAGTGAATTTGATTTCCCCCCCTTTTTTGTCGCTTGCAATACATACACCAATAAATCCGTTTATCAGTTGATAATTCTTTGGAAAAAAATAAAATAAATACCTAAGTCAAAGTTGTGAAATCTCCCTGAAGAGATTTTTTTTCATCCCGACTTAATATAATAAGACCCAAATTGATGTACAAATGGAGGCGACTTCGCAAGGTGTCATCCCTTTTTTTTGTGTATCTCTGTTTGTAACCCACAAAGTTTGGAATGGTAAAGCAACTTGGGGAAAGATTTATGAATGGGGCTGTTTACCTTGGGATTGCTAATGGACAAATCGGATTTTATTTCTGTGGTATCAATTGAGGTGGATTTCAAGTTATTTCGTTTTTTTTTTTGTATGATTCACAAAATGTGTAGCAATTTTGCAGAAATCTCTACTTTTGAAGTGTTCTTTAAATTATTACACCAAGCCAATAAAGGGTATTTCAGATTTCAGCCAACTTTTACGCATCCTTCAGATATTACAATGAATATACAACTCATTCAGAGTAAACATATAATTGGCTAAAACTATTCAACTATTCAGGTTACCCCTGGCAACATTACAGAATAAACTTGTTACATCAGCAAAACCATTAAGAGGCCTCCCTTTTTCCAGAGAAGCCATTGCAGAAATGTACAAATATTCGCAGACATTTATTCGAAAGGAACAAGATACATTTCATTACAATATGAAAGTACAAATTCAACCACAATTGTAAGTCAAGCCACATTCTTTAATCATCCTGGTTTTGGCTTGTTTTTAATAAAAATTTCCTGGGTAAAAGCAATAAGGGAAGGAATCCTTCGTATTTAGTTTTCCCACAAATACCAATTTGCAGAGTTTATTAACTAACTAACTCTGTGCAGTTAAGTGGAAGTGGTAGGGTTTCGACATAGATTAAATTATAATGATGATGATGTATTCAGTAACTGTCAAGTGTCAGTGGCGTGGGGTTCAAGGACTCTCGCGATCAAAACAGGTGACGTGAAATTACGCCCTACGAAGTAGCGCCCACATTTATGCGGTTTCATTTTCATGAAAAAATTGAAATAACGCACGGCGGACTTTATTTCCTTCATTTCTTGGAAATGAAACCACATTATGTCCACACCAACAGAGAAATAAGGCCACTTTTTGCCATTGAAAGTTATTTCAATTATTAAGAATCATCAAATGGAATTTGGGGGGGGGGGGATGTTGCCCCACTGCAATACCCCCGTTCACTGGGAATTATTGGGTATAAATGTTTGCATATACCTAACCTCGCACATACTCCAAATCTAACAATGAAACCAAAAATGGGGGTTGCATTCCATTCCCATCACGAAATCATTACGAATTTGAAAAACGGAATAAAGCCCAGCGGATATGACTGACCCGACCGTGTGACCCATGAGGTCTTATTTCCACTTAAAAATGGAGATAAGGCCATATCTGATCCTATTTTGAGGCATAAAGTTGACTTTAAATTAAATTATCTCCTTCTGTCTTTTTTGGTAGTTAATGAGTTTTACCTTTGAAGAGACTATATCGAGAGCGTAGTAGGGCTATGAGAAATTCTATAAATGAAATTCCACCTACAAGTTTAGAAGCGAAACATGTCTTAAACATTGTGGCAATATTTTTTCAGGCCGCATGCACCAAATCATCAACCGAGTTTGGATGGAAAAAAGCAAGCCCGATGACTGGACCTACAAAATCTACAAAAAAGGAAATCAAATGTTTTGCAAGAACTATCGAGACATATCCCTGATTGATGCATCTTATGAGGTCCTATCCAAAGTTGGTACTGTGTGAAAATCTGCAGTCGAGATAACCCGTAACGACTTAAAACCTGCATATGATAGTAGCATTCAACGTCAGGTAGGCTACATGACCTTGGTAGAATACGGGATCCCGTTTAAACTGATCCAGCAGTGTTGCGTAATGCCAGTTAACACGCGTGCAATATTCAGTTTGGCAGCAGCTCATCTGAACTTTGTTAAATATACAAAGATGCAATATTAGCTACTAAGGCGCTGCTTCTTCGGAACAGATACTTAAAACTTTTAGAACAACCACCTCAATAGTCTCTAGACAACCGCTAGTCCCTACAGCTGTGAGGCTCGCCTTCGGCTTAATCATACCGCTGTTCATCATATGAACTGCTTGTAGAATGCAAGTTTAACCCAGGTCATGATCATGTGAGACATCTGCAAAGGCTTTGTACTCCAAAAGAGGGCATGTCTACAGAAACTATATAATTCTGCTTTAGGAGATTATTTGAGAGAATGTTTCCGAACTGTACTTGATATAGTACACCGTCAGCTGACTAGATTCAGCAGCAGAATCTCAATACTGAGAAGAATAAGTCGCTGTTTTAACCAATACTATCTGCTCTAGGTTGAACCCCGAAAATATATCAAGAGTGACAGAAGACATAACTTATAGGTAACTTTTTACAGCGTGTTTCTCTAAAGCAAAGCTACCCACGAATGTAAGCTCAGTGGTTAATGTACTGCACTCCTAAGCAAGGCTTAAATTAACCTTAATTAATAGTCCCTTTCATTCATGTATCTTCGCCAACCAAGTGGTTAAAGAAGCTAGGCTTGCGGTCCGTTAAGGTCTGATATTTAATTGTTGGATTGTTAAAACCGATATATACATTATGCATACCTACAAAATTTAGTTGTCTACGACCAATTTTAAGGCGTGGCAAAATATACCCCAAGGGTACAATGGAAAAAAAAACAAAAAAACAATTTATCTCTAATTATTATTTACAAAATATAACCTTCATTAATGTCAAAAACAATGACGTCATGTGGTTTGTATATCAACAAGTATTATTTGACAAATTAACATACTTTTGACCTTCAAAACGGCCAAATGGAAGTTATTAATTTCAGATATATTTCACAACGTTATACGACAGACAAGACTACTTTCATATAATTATATTACAATTATTTATTTATTAAATGTAGTAACCAATTACGTAGTATAATAATAAACCAGCTCATCCAAGGGCAAAAGAATTCTGCTCACAAGCAATTATTAAATTTAAGTGGAGAATGAACTTCTTACTGGGTAAATACTAGAAAACAAAGTAAAATATAATCACATGTGCATTAACTTTTAAACTGTACATTTCGGAGAGACTATTTAATTAGGCGGCAATAGGTACATTGTATAAAGTGCACAGTTACTCTGGATCCTTTAGTGGGATAAGTTTGACGAAAAGGGTTAACTTGCAAACTGACAAATATCCAAGAATTACAACTGTGATGAAAAAATTGAAAAAATTTGCCGTTCGGAATCGTCATTGAACTGTAGGTACCTCGAACATTTGAATAAGCTTGGCTTAAGGTAATGTACGAGGGTAGGTGAAGAAGTCCCTAAAAATTAAAACAAATATCGTTGCCACATCAAATCCATTATTTTAATTTTTATAAAGCATCTGTCAAATAGATTTGTTGTGGCGGCCATTTTATACAGACGCCTACCTCGAAATAATAAATTGCACAGCTAAACCCATTTTTGACCCCATCCCAAGTGTCCTTAGTACAAAGATCAAAATCCTTGGAACCATTTTCGAGAAAAATACTGATACGTGATTTTAACCAAAAAAATTGTATGGCAGGTACCGTTATTTCAAACGATAAAGCAAAACATTAAAAGATGCCCCGAGATGTAAACCCAAAAACTTTATGTACGAACTTTAAAGCAAATCCAACGAACCGTTTCGCCATACGGCGCCCGGACAGACAGACCGACCGACCGACGGCACTCTTCACCATCGATTAGAGCCATTCGGCACTGGTTTGTTCAATTTCGAAACGGTCATTTAAGTACAAGTGACTCCGAACATTCTGGTCGCCATCCCATTAATAGTCCATAAAATCCATGGTTTGATAATGGACGCGCATCCTTGGATCAGTGAATTCGATTTTACATAAATATTTGTACACGAAAAAGCTTTTCCGTAGATGGATGCCGCGATTGCTCACAATCGACAACAAGCGCAATGATATGACCACTTTCAAAGGATTGTTTGCCGTTCGTAACGATGTATGAAACATGAATTCACCACAAAACACCAAGGATCAGTCGAAACAATGGACTTCTCCTGGTGAATCGAAGCCTATAAAGACCGAGATGAGCTTGTCAGCAAACACATTAATGGCGATTCTTTTTTGGGAGGAAAAGTGTAGAACAATTACTTTTCGAAGCAATAACGGCCGCATTTGACGAAGAAAAAACTTATTTCTATCAGGACAACGCTCCGGCGCGGAGCACAAGTTCGCAGTCGCAAGCGCAAAATTGCATGAGTTAGGTTACGTACTTCTCCTCATCGAGCATATTTCCCAGATTTAGCCCTCTGTGACTCTTTCTTGTTCCCAAAAAAAATGAAGAAAAAGCTTGAAGGTAAGAGATGTGGGTCGAATGAAGATAGTGGACGCGCGAATTCGTTTTATTTTGAGGGCATCAACAAATTGGTGAAACATATAATGATAATGTATGAGCCAATCCTCGTATGGGACGTATAAGATGGCTTCTTAATGTGTGAAATTATATGGAAAAAGAAACTTCCAGTGGCAGTGGCAGAGATAGTAAGGGTCCTCGTGGAGCTCCTCATCACCACAGCCTCTAAAAATGTCGTCGGCCTTGAGATCATGAGGTTTCATAGAAAATAAGGACCAGTTTAGGAACCAACCAGCTTGGACAGAGATGTTGTTTTGCATTGTGGAAGCTTTTTGGTTCGGTTTTTAATATATTCTGGTCATAGTTTCCGTGATATCTCACAGGTGGTTAAAGATTCCCACATATTGTTGGCTTTCATTCTGCTCTTGTATTCCACTCGTTCTCTAAGGTTGCAGAGTCTTGGTTTGATCGACAGAAGTACCTGGCCACGATCCATTTTGGATCCTTCTTACTAGCCCTTCGGCCATCTTATTGCCGGTGCCAAGAGCCAAGAGCCAAAAGCATTAAGCTCTGCCTTAAACTCAGCTTATCTGTCAATAAAAATAGTAGAATCAGTTTATTAGTGACAAACTTTACACGACTGGATCATGCTATTGACTCAATTATCCATTTAATAAAGTATCTACTTCGTATTAAGACCTTGACCTTTTGAAATTGAATTGATTAGCTGATTTAGCTGAGAACCTATTGATTTCAAAACATCTAATTATTCCACATTCATTGTTCGTGCAACAGAAACAGACTCAAAATAAATCTATTAGTGGTACAAAATGTTTGACTGAGTCCGACATATTTGGGTTTAAATAGATTAATCTAAGTCAAGAATTGACAATGTTGACGCAAATGAATTTCACAATGACTATGTGTCATCTTCAGATTCATCTCGTTCGTGGATGCCGTAATGCCGTTTCGACGCAAATATTTGTTCAGAAAATCAATCTATTTGTTGTTATGAGAGGTCATTTTCACCCTAGGGCACCACTAAGTGAGCGACACCTATAATTACTACAAACTGTTGGGAAAAGCCCCCTTTTTTTACAATTTCTAGACATTTAGCCGCAATTAAAAATAGAAAAAGTTGAAGTTCTATTACAAAATAAAATGAAAAAAAAAAAAAAAACTATTCAAACTCGAGATAACTGAAAAATAAATAAAAGTTTGGGCTTGATCGATTCATTATGATACAAGTGGGTACAAATCAAGTTGAGTAGCTCATAGTTTTTTTTTCTTATTTGTTGTTAATCGGCTTATTTTCATGAACGCTGTTTACATATATGTAAATTAATCTGCGGAAATGGGTGCTTTTTGATTTATTGGCATTCACAGTTCACGAATGGTACCTACATTGTTTTACTGCGAAAGCTTTAAACTAGTTTTAGTTTGGCTGTTGTATTTGCATATTCGTAATCAGCGTCGAAAAATTAATTGCTTAATATTTGGTTAAATTTAAGACGCGCAGGTGGCTGTGATAAATTCTTCATGAGATAATGACAAATGCCCAGGCCTTTTACACGAAAACCGAAAAAGTGTTGGGAGGAGAACCGTAAAAGTTTTGGGTCGTTTGTCAAAATATTGTCAAGAATTCGACGTTAATATCTTTCCCATGACTCATTTGCAATGACAGATTTTAGCTCCTCAGATAAAGTTTGCAGCTATTCAAGAGCGTAAAAAACTGACGGGATAAACCCACTTCAGCAGTCGTACAGTGGTGTGCAGATCAGTTCTTCCACACTGGCTAAATATCAGCGTTTTTTAGTCATCTTTCCGATTAGACGATAATCACCATTTGTCCAGCCAGTTCCTAAACAAGCCAAATCTTCATCTTGCTCTTTCTATTGACCAATTTTACTAACGTCCCTTCTAAGGTCATTACAATGCTCAGATGTCGTCAACCCATTAAATATCTTAAATCACGAACATTTGTAATGCTCGGCAGTAGATACGGTTTTTAGCAGCAACAGGTCCACTGATGATCTGACCAAAAGCAGAATCATTTCGTTTGACAAAGCTCCATTGGCGAACATTTGTAATCATTTACAATCGATTACACCCTCTTAAGCCTTTGGGACGACCTTTCAATTCGAGTTCCAAACGGTTTCCAGTCTGCAGCTAAACAAAGTAATTGCTGGTGTTCCTCCGTTTTGTCTCCGACTTTATAAATGATCTCTTACTTACGAATTTACTCTCTGTTGCCAATAAACTCTGATTTTCATATTCGTTTCATGGTCAAAGCCCCTGACAACGAATATGTTCGCCCTTTGAACTGCAACAGCTAAAGCCTTAACTCAAAGAACCCAAAACAAAATGCTGTCCTCTGTCAAAGCTTATTCCTAATATTCCCTAAATGTCCCTTGCATCGTTGAAACCGGGAGAGTTTACATTCAACCTTTGTTGAAAGATCATATAATCGATGTCGCCAAGATTTTACCACCACATGTTTGACCCTCTGAGTTGTGCTCAAATGAAAAAGTCGGCTGCATTTCTCCCTTAGAACATTTTACGGGAGTTTTCACACGTACAGGCCGAAACTGTGGCCGACTGTTCGATAGCGGGCTGCCTTGATACGAAAAGGTAAACTGCGCCTTCGGATATGCCCGGTAGCGTATACGGAAAAGCTACTTCAGTAAGTCCCTTCTATACAAACAGACAACGAACTTAATTGAAAACTTCATAATCATACTCGATTAGCATCCTTCAAACAAAATGTCAACACAACGATTATCTTTATTTGGTTTGGTGTAAGGAGCTTTTTATCAGGCCGGCGTCTAAGATAACATTACTTTGGTTTCACGCCAGTAAGATGATTCTAACTAAGTTGTTGGGAGGGGCAATTTGTTTCTCCTACAAGTCCATTGTACTGCCATTCAGACACCTAACATTAATGTACTTAGTTTTCCCGTCTTTCGAAGAAAGATAAGAAGGAGCTTCAGTGATGGAGAGCTTAGATGTTCGGCACTCACCACGTCAGCCCCGCAAATCCGCCACCTGATGCGAGCATAGGCCGGACAACTGCAGAGAAAGTGTTCTGCTGTGTCATCCTTTTCACCGCAAGCAGGACAGGTAGTGGTGTCGCTTAAGCCCAACACATTTAAGAGCTTAGCAAAAGCTTGGTGGTCCGAAAGGACTCATACAAGCAGCCTACGGTCGATTCTCCTCTGACTGACTTGGGAGGGGACGTACTGAAGTAGTTTTTCCATATGCTCTGCACGGTTGTTGGGCTTCAGCCGTGTTATGTCCCAATTTTAGGCAGTTAATTGAAAAATCCGCATTTTGGTACTAACGACTTTGGCGGAAAATTATCTTTATTAAAAGTTAGCAAGCTGCCGCTGATCAGACTTAAATCGCCTGTTAAGGCTCTTACAACTTTAAACTTTGTATGTGATAAAAAAAGAATCGTCGTAAAATTGCATCTACATAATTTGACGCACACGAGGAAGAAATAAGGTTAAACGCGTAACGTCTCTTCATGGCCAATATTTTACTTACTAAATTATCACTCAAAAGGAACAAAATTAAACAATATATTGCGCTTGCTATAGTCCTTATCGCCGATCAAAAGGGCTATTTTAACGAGCGCCTAATTTATTCATATTTTATTAATATTCTTCTTGGCCAAATGCAAATTGCAGTCTTTAATCAATTCACATCAACTTGAGAAAGGCCTGCAACGCCTTAAGAAAGATCGCTAAATCTTGTCTCGACTGCATTCATTTTAAACAAAATTAATTGCCTCTTCAAAGGTGGGGAAAAAAAAACGTTTTTAAGTTAAAGGTGAACCAAGGTAACAGGTTATAAGTAATTTTTCTCGGAAACATGCAGCATAGTATGACCAGACCACGCAAAATGTCAATCGCAGTAAATCCAAATTAGGTTGACGAATCCATTTACAGCAGCTAATTTTGTATTTATTTTTGGTATACATTTTGTATCTTTTCACCTTTGCCGTACGACGGCAGAGCAAAGCAATGAAAAATAAATAATAAAAATAAAGAAACACGTTTTGAGGCGGACAAAAATTGCATTAATTTGGCATCTTTTGAGGTTAAAGAACAAATTTTTGTGACTAAATTGATGGAGATAATCTTTGTGGCGTGAATTTTCTTATTGATTGCTTCATCTTGATATTTAAGTAAATTTATTAAAAATGTATGTCATCTTGTGCGGCGACCAGGAGTGATTGATATTCATTTTTCAATATATTAATATTTATTTTTGTGGTCGGGAACTCCTGGGGTACTCTCGATCGACATTTGTTTAGAAATTGTACGAAGGTTTTTTTTTTATTATTTGGAATCCACCATATGTTTAGGCTAAGAAAAGACACCCTCTTGTTTTGGGCGAGCGAACAGAGTTTACAAAGTTTAGGATTTTAATTTATGCAAATGTAGTTGTCCAGGTGAAGGCTTTTGTTTTACAACAAACCATCAGACGGCAAGTGGAGTATTAATTTTTTAATCAATTTAAAAAAAATCAGCTCTGCAGAATATTTTAAGATTTTGTTAAAAGATTTAACTATTCAAATCGATTCAATAAAGGGTTTAATTCTTCTTCTTTTTTAATCAAATGATAAGCTCCTCTGGTAAGCCACACTTAACTTAAAATTCAAATATATGGCTTTTGTTAGTTAAAACTAAACTGCGTGCGGTTGATGCGTGTTGACAAGTTATCAAGTCGTTAAAAGCCAAATCAATCAGATATCCGGGTTTGGTCATGCTCGTTAAAATATAAACGTGTGGGGTACGTTATTCGTTTGAATATAAAAAGATGCAAGTATGGCATTAGTCAAACAAAATATCAAAAGAGAATGTCAACTCGAGTTGTAATACGAATCATCCTGCGAAAATGATGGAATGCCTCAGGAATGACACTTTTGTCCTTCACTTTTTGTGGTTTTGTTCGTGATTAAATCATTTTGCGGTTTATTTTCTTCGAAGGTGTTCTATCAAAGTCAATAACTCAGATCGTGAAGACGCTACGATGAGCGGTTTTATGTCCAGATTTTAAAGTTTTTGCAAACTTTGCTGAGTTGCTGATTTTTTTTTAGGCGCATAAGATGTGCTTTGCCGTTTCTGGTTGTTCTAGGTAGAGTCTACACAGATCTGTAGAGCTTTTTCCCATTTTCATGAGATGATGGTTCAGGGCGCAGTGACCAGTTACGATCTTAGCAGCAAGTTTGCTCATAGAGAGGATCTGAAGAGCGCGTTTTTCGTTAGCGAGACTAATGAATTTTTTAGCATTGCTAAATCCTTGAATAGAGTTCCTTTGGGATGTACGCATTTGGTGTTCCCATGTGTTGAGTTTGAAATTTGATATTACTGGTGGGTAGTCCACAGAAGGGCTCTGGGCCGATGAAAGGGGATACAGAGCTTTTTCGTGCTAGCTCATCGGCCTCTTCATTGCCAAGAATTCGTTCGTGTCCTGTTATCGGTCGTAAGTTGTTTTAGAATTGGTAGACAATTCCAAACAAGTAGAAAGTTAAACTTGTAGGAGTTAAGACCTTTGACTGTCTCAGAATATCTGATCTTTTGAGATTACGTCATAAGCATTCTCCTGCGCATAGTTCAATATGCTATCAGGTCAGATAGCTATACTTGCTGATCATGATCGTGAATTTATTAATCACAATGTGAGAGAAAATGCATTTTAAATAAAAGCTTGAAAATATTGAGAGAACCTAGGAGTAGTAACTCATCTTTCCGGCTGAGGGGAAGAAGAAAATCGTCAAGATCGTCAAGCTTCCTAAAAACGGCAACCTTATGCACTGCGAAAACTGGAAAGGCATCTGTGTTCTGCTGATGTGGCCAAGAGAATAGCTGAAATTATCCTGGAGCGAATCAAAGAACCCCTCGAAGATGCACTCGACGCCGAACAGGCAGGATTCCGCTCTGGAGAGTAGAGAGTTTTCAATACCTTGGATGGTATCTCAACGGATGGCGGAATGGAAGTGGATATAGTGAGTCGAATATGCAAGGCAACATTTGCATTTGGGATGCTATTCACGATTAGGCATAGGAAGCATAGTTCCGTTCCAACGTTGAATCCGTGCTGCTATATGGATGTGCCACTTGGAGAGTGACAACTAGTAGCACGAGGAAGCTGCAAACGTTCGTTAACAGGCGCCAATGCAACATCTTAAGGATTTTCTGGCCGAACCGTATCTCAAACGAACAGCTTTAGCTGAGAACGGGCCATGAACCTATAGGAACAACTGTAGAGCGACGAAAGTGGCAGTGGATTGGTCACACATTCCGAAAAGGTGACAGGTTCATAGCTAACCAGCCGATGCAATAGAACCCGCTAATTCAGGATGGCAGAATACGCGGCGGTCCTAGGAGTACATGGCGAAGAACTGTCGAGACGGAAGCACGGCAACTGGAAAGAGTTGGGGAGAACTAAGGCACATTGCCAGAAACTGCACATGATGGCGCTTAAACGTTGTAGAGGCCCTAGGACCCACAAGGGATATAGGACATGCATGAAAATAAAACCCATCTGGAGCAGCGGACTTGTGAATGTTGAGATTCTGGAGTACGCATAACACTGTACGAGTGTGAAAGTGAATTTCTCCGCACTCGGATACTGGGGAAACGAAACATAATCTGGGAGTTTTGAACAGAGGAAATGATGACGAGGTATAATTTTTTATGAACAGAGAAGAAGTCTCTAGGAAAAGATTACGGGATGACGTTTTCTTTTCCGTTAGTCTTAGCTGCAAAGATATTTCGATCAGAACTCTTGAAGTCGAACTCTTGGTTCATAGCTTTGATAAACCCAAGGATCAGCTCCGCTGAACAATTTTTTGCTTTATAAGAAAGAACTTTGGTACTAACTAGAAACTGACCGTAGGTCTTGTTTTATTGAAATCGGAAAAAGGTATTACTTTTCCGTGAGTCTTTCAATTTCGCTTTCACAGGCAACGACTGGGTTTTCATTGTAGCGTTGCTGGAAAGATATTTCGATCAGAACTCTTGAAGTCGAACTCTAGGTTCATAGCTTTGATAAACCTAGGACCAGCGCCGCTGAAAATTTGTTTTCTATATCAGAAAGAACTTTGGTACTAACTAGAAACTGACCGTAGGTCTTGTTTTATTGAAATCGGAAAAAGGTATTACAATAAATAGACGACCTTCAAACAAATATTTTTAGCTTATTGCCACCAATCGTCGTGAACAACATTTGGTGCGTATCTGCAGTTATTTCGGGCCACAATTTCATTGACATTAAGTGTGTTTAATTGTCTTGGACTTCTGTCTGCTGCCACTAAACATAGAATGGATATACAAAAAATGTCACACAGGTAGGGCGTCCAATATTGTATAATAGCTATATCAAGGTTGATAAAGGGTTCTCCTTGTTTTTATTTACAGAAATGATTCAATCTAATTGCGGTTGCAATATCTGATTCTTCGCCCACACAGCACTGACACGATACCAAAGGCTTGTTGTCGACAACATTTTATTCCTTTATAATCTTCATGATGGTCAGAGTCAATATTTTCAATTCATGTTGGCTACGCCATTACATATTTCAGCAGGTAGATTTATCGAAATTTACGATAACATAAAACTAACGACGATTTATGCATTCCACGCGATACACATACCACAAAAAGGGCAAGAAACGAACAAGTTGTAAATGTGGTATTCACTCCTTTTACGAATAGTTAGTTCAAATTGCTTATTAATTCATAGAGTCTGATTCTAGTAATTATGTGAATCGATATAAACTCCCATAAAACTAACACCTAATTGAGCCTTCTCTTTTATTAAGGAATAAGGACTCACTTTAATGTGTGTTCGTTTGTCGATAGTAGTAGGAAAATGCATTTTTAAAAAATAGTTGTAGTTTTGTTTTCGGTTTTTATTGATTGCGGTTTATGCGGCTTTAGATTTATTCTATAGAAAACTGGAAAAATGCTGGGTTTAATTGACTTACACAATATTTTGGCCCAAATATCACAAACATCAAATATTAGCAGCTGTTTAAACATTTCGCGTAACGACACATGTCAGTATGCAGCGGCAACGGTTTATTTCGGTCATTGTTTGAGGCCCTTCAGTGAAATAAGCAGTGACAACAAAAAATGGAGCACGTGCTCAAAGCAAGTACATCCATATGGAGTAAGGCGCTCACAAAAGAAGCACCTGTTCACGTTTCATATTAATAAAGTTTTAGGCAACTCCTTCAAACGGAGTAGGGGCTTTCCTACACCAAAGCTGAAATTTAAGACGATTATTTGCCGTTATTTTTACAGTCAGGTTGCGTTGTCGTATGGATAAATCTTTCTTGTTGTAAAAAGTCTGTTTTGACTTGAAATTTGTTGTTAAAAATGGGAAAACGTTGCTTGACTTGTGCAAAACATCGTTGTCGAGGTAAGCAGTTATTGAAGCAGTTTTTTTTTAAAGAAGTATCTGGATATTTATAATGAGTTAGTTCTTAGCCTGATAAAAAGATCTACGGTCGGAAAGCACAGCCTGTACGACAACATCTCCGAAAGCCGGACTCAGGCTAATTTATTTTGCGGCGCGGCGGGGCGAAATGTCAACATTGCCAGAACACGAGTCCTACACCTCAATATATACAAGGGGACTTGGCAGTCCGACCAAGGTCTATCAATTAATGCTGCAGACAACAACCACAGCGTATGAGGGATCTGCTCGCGAGCATCGAGCTGAGAACACTCGTCGTGTGTCCCATCATAAGAAACTACAGAGGATTTAGTCTCCCAAATGTCGGGTAAAAGATCCTGTATTATGTGGATTCTTTGGGTGATAATCGGTCCAGTTTGTGACCAGGAGTGTGGAGTAGAAGATTCAATGACGGGGATTAAACGACGCTGACCTGGTCAATAAGCTAAAAAGACAATGGTTGAGGTGGATGGGACAAGTGATTCATATCGGCAACAACAAGAATCCACCCCTGAGGGACTGGTGTGCGTAAGAGGAGTTAGCAAGAGGTCAAGCTAGCTGAAGAGGCTTGTTGTTTGATGCCGTTGTCCACCCCGTTGGAGCAACTGCTCCGAAAAGTTGAGACTTGAGCAGGTACTACGTTAAATTCAAACTTAAACAACTCAAAGTATCAGAGAAACACTGATCTAAAAAGAGACGTGTAGAGATAAACAAGTAAACCTTGTATTACAATCAAAGTCGATTATGAAGAATTTAAAAAAGAAAAAAACATTTCTGCGGACTGCTAAACGGCGAAGACGAGGCAAATTTCGCTGTCAGGCAGAGCGAACCATTCAGAATTGACGCGACCAAAGCCAAGAATTCCCTCCAGCCGCCTAAAATTAATTAGGAAAATGGAACATAGCTGCTGAACCGGACGGTCTAACCGCCGCACTATTTCCAATATTTTATCGGTGCCTGATAAATGGGACCTCAGCGGTGTTTATCCGGTTTTTTTTAACAGGAAAGTAGACCCTATAGAATGCTCTTTCTAAAAATTGCTAACATGTAATCAGTTTGGCAACAACTAATGTGAACTCTTCCAAACATGCATCGATATCGTGATGTCTACGATTGTTCTTTGGTAAATCGCAGAGAATTGAGGACTGCTTGAAATTCAATTTCGGCCTAACTCCTGCGGCCCAAAGTAATTGGTAAAAAAGAACTAACAAAGTTTCACTGCTCTAGGTCAAGTCTAAATAATTTTAAAAATAAATCGATTACATCAAAAAACGTAATCATCATTTTATTTCATTTTATTGACAAATTACAACGTTAAGTTCCCACTTGCAACTTAAGTAGTTGATTTACTTATAAAGTTTTCTTACATAACAATATTAATATTGCTTATCATTTTGAGGGCAAATGTGGTGCGACTTAATAATTATTTGACTTGACTACATTGTTGAACGCTTGTTGTATAGATTGACAGATTTGGAGAACATATTCAGTTCATTTATAGAATGATGAGCTTTTAGTCATATTTGATACTTGATGCAATCCTTGAGAAACAAGCCACGAATCTATAATCTTAGCAAAAATAATCTACGAGTCCTATAGCAAGGGGCTCTACAGACTCAGACAATACGCAGGTTCAGATTCTGCAATTAAACCAACGAATCTCTAGAATATAAACTTTAATCCTGTGACACACTGACCCAAAAAATGTTTAAGTATCTGGGAAAATACCAAAATGACGATAAGAATTTACTAACCACGGAGTCACTACTCATTCTCAGATTCATAGAAGAAACTGGACTGAGCTCTAAGTATATACAAGACTGTGTCAAACGAGTTGAGGACTTTGGGGACGAGTTGGAGACTTAAACCACGGATTTTCAAGAGCGGTTATAAGACCTGGTATGATCGGCGCGGTTATATGGTGGAAGGCTTCGAATAAGCAATACCTCCTGTCCCATCTCACCAAGGTTCAAAGGGCGGCTTGAATGGGTATAAAAAGGTTCCTCAAAACAACACCCACAATAGCTTTGAAGATACTGCTTAACCCGACGCCACTAGTCATATACTGCAGCAAGGCAGCTAAAACGGACAGTGTGGACTCTGGATACTGCGCATCTGTAGGCACATCAACTACGGATTATCTACCCTCGACATTCGCTTTCAATAGGGGATTCAATACCAGAACACCCGAGAGAAGCGAATGGGGCGAGAAGTCAGTTGCAAGAGATGATGAGAACGCAATATACACCGATGGATCCAAAATGAACCTCGGTACAGGCGCGGGCATCTTCTGTGAATCACTAGGATTAATAAAAATAAAATAAATATTAGGCGTAAACGGCCCATAAAGCCTAGCTTCCCCAACCATTGTGTGTGCGAAGTTACATTTTTGACACGAATGGAGGGGCCTACAGTTTAATGCGGAGTCCGAACGGCAATTCATTTTTGAGAAGCTTCTCATGGCATTTCTTACTCTTGGATGTTTGTCAGACGTTCGCAAGAGGTGGGGCAGTGAATAAAAACTTTCAGGTGGTACAGGTCGGGATTTTAACCAGCGACCTCTCGCTTAGTTGTCCAAAGCACTTAACCACTAAGCCACTGCAGCCTCAACGATTAAGCAAATCCTTTAGATATAACGACGACTTTTCCAGGTGGAAATAAGCTGCCATTACCCAGGCTGCCGCGGAAATGAAAAGGCAGTGCCTTGCTGACAAGCCCATCACCATCCACTCTGACAGCTGACAAGCGGCCATAATGGCCATGCAGTTCAATTTGATAAAATCAAGGGCTGTGAATGAATGTAAGAAGTCGTTGGACGAGATAACTTCTAACAACTCAGTGACCCTGTGCTGGGTACCTGGGCACGCTGATATCCAATGAAACGAAGAAGCGGACAAAATCTCGAGAACGGTGTCGGAGTTGAACGCATACTTGGCGCTTGAAGAAATAAGAAAAACTAAAATTGAGTCCTTGAGTAGAACTAACCTACGTTGGACTAAACTCGACGCGTGCAAACACACCAAAGAGCTATGGCCAGGGGTTAACAAAAAGAGATCATAATTCATGATCGGGCTAAGCCGTAAGGGTATATAAGGGGAGTCCTCACGGGGCACTGTGCTGTGGGTCTACATGCTAAACGGCTGGGCATAATGCTTAACGACTTTTGCAGAAGCTGTAGGGACGTTTCGTTTTTTGTTTCGAGGAAGTTACCCGAAAGGACACAATGGACCCAACTTCCTGGTCTAAGTGAGTCGTGACTACCGTCACAAGGACATCCACCAACCTACCTACCTATCAGCTCTAAGTGCGCTCTGAAATACTAAATCCGGAGCATAGACACTTAACCATAAAATTTCTGGTGAATCACGTCTCTAATAGGCTCTGGAAGAAGGAACAAATATGTCCAAAGTATAAGTAGGGAACCGTAAACCTCACTACGCTGCCTTTTTGTTGGTAAAAAGAACACCACTGAACGTCGTCATGGACGCGGGATAGCTAGTTTATTAAATAGTAATTATGCACCGTATCTTCGCCCACTCTTCTTCAATCGTCAAACCTTCGCCTATTAATTTCTCATTATTATGTACCTTTTGTAAACGTCAAAAGCATTCGCTGTAATGAGCACTTTTTACTTCTTTCCGTTTATATTCAATTCGGCAACATCAAAGCCATCATTACATTATGTGAAAAGAATTCAATTACATATTTTCAACTAAAAATATAAAACAGAATTCCAATGAACACTTTAATTGTTTGTTTACAAAATTAAATTGTTGTGGTTTATTTTCCGTTTAGCTAAAATACTTTGATGGCAATCAATGCCAATGACAAATTTAATTGAGGCCCTGCCCATACCAAATACTAATGAATGGTTTCATGCTGTCAGTGGCATATTCATTTGGTATCGACAAAAAAAACTAAAAACCTATTATTTGTACTTTGGAAATATTCGGTGTCTTCGCAATTAAAAACATTATAATAGTACCATTTTGTTAATTCTATATTAATTGGTAATGATGAGGGCTTTATGTTATTAAGTTAGTTAGATAATCTCAGTTGTTGGGAAGTCGACCGTATGGTGAACTATGCCAGCTTTTATTATTCCATATGTAGCCCTTTGAAGGGAACTGAACCACACATTCATATTTGATTATGGAGAACGAACATTTGAATGGGATAATTTAATAAATAAATAGCTTTTTAATTGCATTATCTAATGCTGAAAGCTTTAGTTCCTAAAACGCATAGAGGGCAATGTGCAAAATCTGAGTTTAATCCGCACTAATCCAACAATGACTTGAAACACTTCCCTCGACTTCATCTGGATGAACGAATAGTAAACAACCAACCTGAGGCAAGCCGCAGACAAATCAACCAATCTTAAGTTATTGACGAAAATACAGGGTGTTTTTTTAGAGGTATAGAACTTCGAATTGAAATAAAACACAAGAAAATCGTTTTAATGTCCATCAATTTGGCTTTGTTGGAAGGATAATGTGAAGCCATTAATGTTTAAATCTGATTTCGGGCATGTGGCCGCCGCGGCTGGTTCGAATAAAGACAAGTCTAGAGGTCTAACTTTCAACCACTTTTTCAAGCATTTGGGGCTGTATGTCGGCAATAACGCCACGACTGTTGGCTTCCAAGTCCCGTAACGTTTCTGGTTTGTTGGCGTAGGCGAGCGACTTCACATATCCCCCAAAGAAAATAATCCAATGGTGTCAAATCACACGATCTTGGTGGCCAATTGACAGGTCCATTCCGCGAAATTATGCGCTCATCGAATGTTTCCTTCAATAAATCAATTGTGACGTGCGCTGTGTGGCATGTAGCGCCGACTTGTTGGAACCACATCTCATCCACATTCATGCCATCCAATTCGGGAACAAAATAGTCGGTTATCTTGGCTCTATACCGGTTTCCATTAACGGTAACTGACTCTCCAGTATCATTTCGGAAGATGTATGACTCCACCAGCCCATAAAGCACACCAAACAGTCAGTTTTTGTTGATGTAATGGCGTTTCAAGGGTCTCATGTGGATTCTCTTCACTCCAAATACGGCAATTTTGCTTGTTGACGTAGCCATTCAACCCCAAATGAGCCTCATCACTGAACAAAATTTAGCGGTAAACTTCGCGAACTGAACCATTATTTTCGAAATAAATTTGCACGATTTGCAAGCGTTGTTCATTTGTCAACCTGTTCATGATGAAATGGCAAACCAAACTGAACATAAATGACATAAACATTAGATTTGCCAGATTTGACCACAAAATGTCAATTTTGTCTCTATTCAAAAAACCAACCTCTAAGAAAAACACTCTTTACAAAGGCAAGCATGCATAGGGACAACTGGTGCAATAAGAGCGACACCAACCGCTGGTTTGAAAGTGATTCTAAATTTGCTACCCTTGGATCTATACTTGCACGAATCAGCTGCAATGAGCGCCTTGAGGATCAGCCAAATAGTCAGCTGGAACCCAGCTCTCGTAGGGCACGCACAGATTCTGAAAATATATGTAGGAGACAGCGTTAGCTCCGACTACATGTTACCCAACATGAACCCAACCATTCTCCTGATCCGTTTTGAGCAGGAAGGAATGTTATGCGAAAATTAAATCTATATGTATATACACACATGGATCGAAGATGGATTTTGGAACATGTGCCGGTTTACTCTCAGAGAAATTAAATAAACACCACTCCACCAGACTCCCTGATCGAAGTTGTGTTTCCAGGGCTGAGGTTCTGGAAATCGCGGAAGCGGCCAGTCCTGTATCAATGGCGGCAATACCACGGAATGATAAATCCATTTTCATTGACACCAAAGCGGCCATTAAGGCAGTTTTTGCTATTGAAATCAAATTCAAGCTGGTTCACAGCTGTCGATTAGAGTTTAAGGCTCTTGGCTCACAGCACAAGGTATGTCTTTGCTGGATTGCTGGTCGACGAGCTAACAAGAAAAGGATCCGAAATGGATCATGATTTAAACACTCCAGTCGAGTGGCAGTTTGCACTCTGCAAGTTTAGAGAACGAGTGATATACAAGATCAGAATTAAGGCCAATAATAGGTGGAAATCTATAACCACTTATATATATCATATATATATATATCGATATATCACAGAAACTATGGCCAGAGTATAATAAGAGCCGAACTAACAAGCTCTTACAGTATGAAAGAGCATCACTGTCTAAGATGATAGGTGCCCCAACAGGCCACAATTTCTAAAGAACCCAAGACATTTGTAGAGGCTGTTGTGACTCCGTCCGTCATTTGAGGAGCAGAACGCTTGAAAGTTTCTTCTACCAAGACATTATAAAATTGTCAGATGTCTCTATCTCTAATCTTTTCAGGTTCCTGGAGTCAACGGGATGGCTTGACAACACTGGATAGTAACCAACGTAAGGAAGGAACCACAGCAGAGGCCACAACATCGGTTTATCCTCCTAAGTGTGACGATAAGGAGATTGCTCTCTATCGGCAACCCAAGTAACAAATATAAAAGCCTCTGCAGCGTAATTGTATATCGCACATGTTAGAAAGTGTAAGGTAAGGCATGTTGATGTCCTCTCGGCTTTTTTTTTTCGGGTCCATTGTGTCCAATTACAGAGACCATGCCAGTAAATGCCTGTTGACTAATGGCAGAAACCTACATTATTGAAGCTCTTCCAAACCTGCTTTCTGATCAGGTCTCTTTTGTGCAAGCGTGCTTTGCGGATTCCTTATATACCCGGCAACCAGCAAAGTTAGGGTTAGGTTAAACAGGGGTGTGGTGAAAACGAAATCCAGCACACAACAATAGGCACCAAAACGGGCCCATCGGCATCCCTGGGGAAACCAGCTGATCAACTAATTCAAAAGGCAGAAAACCCTAAACAATTTCCCTGCAAAGACCTAAAAGGCCCTTAAAACCCGTGCCATCTACATATTTCCTCTTAAATAGGAAATACAAAGAAGTATTTCCCCAAAAATTGCCTCACATTCGCACAGTATATGTGTTATGTCCTCAGAAGCATGCAGATGTCCGAAGTACCTGCATATATCTGCATCTGACAGTCCGAGTCTCTTTGCATGTTTTCGTCAGAATTCCTGTTAATGTTCTAAAGGCAACCAGTAAAGGACGTAAATATTTCCAGACCACATTTATCTTTCCTGAATTGTCTTATAGCGGCTTTTACTTGACCACAGCTTAACCCATGGCTTAAATAGACGCTCGGTTGTTAAAGTATATGGTGATGCTTTTATCAACTTAACAGCTTAGTCAAACTTAGCAGCTTGAAAAACGCTGCAATCGTCATTAATCCGTAGGGAATCAGAGATATCAGAGCTTAGCGTTTCTACTTAAAATAAAAATGTATAACTAGAACTGCGGCAATGTTACAATAACGTGGGAGCAAGAAATCTAAGCCACGAATCCGAATAACCACTTTTCTTATCAACAGAATTCTTACCAAAAATTCCATAATAAGAGCCTTTTCATTAATCTTTATTGCAGTCCTTGAAATTGCCAAAGAAAAACTGCGTGATTCTAAATCTCTTTTTAAGTTGAAGGCATTCCTTATCTTTGACTGTTAGCAAAATGTCTTTCCTTTACTTATTAGCGCCCTCTGCCGGTGGTTAAGTATGTTTACTAGAAAATCCGTACTAATTTGTACGACCCGACATATTATCTGGGCTAGGGGCCTTTCAGACGCTACCGTGATTTTTGCAAATTTGTAATAATCATCCAAGAATGTTGGGGGCCATTTTGTACGCGATTTTTGGTGGTGTTCCCACAAAAGTTCTAAGCTTGGGTATCTATATTTGCAGCTAGTATAAATATTCATACCATTTTTGTGGTAGGTGACGCTGATGACAGACAGAACGCTTATTCAAGTCTTGTGGCGCTGATGGCATTCCAGGTACGATCGCCAGCGATGTAGCAAAGTACGCTAAAACTTACAAAAGTCAGAGCATCACACAGTCGACTTATTAGATTACCTGCCACAAAACCACTGCTTACGAAGATCTAAACCATCCTTCGTTTACTACATCTGGACTGATGCACTCGAACAGGTGATGAAGATGATGCATATGGCCACATTATAGATATGCTTGGTGCACCAACCGATTGTCAAAACCAAATGTGCTTAAAGTCAGCAGCGGACAAGAAAACTTACAATACAAAAGTTACAAGTCAGAAGAAACCGCGCCAATTTCAAAATGATCAGTTTTTACAACAGTTCGTTCCCAGACATAGCTTCATAAACACAAATTTTCACAACAATAGAGGCATCCTATCAATGTGGTAGCTCTTGTGAGGATGAATTTTACAACAATCTTTTATTGCAATAAATAAACAGGTACGGTACTTAGAATGAGAACGACGAGAAGAGATCAAATAAGCTTACATTCCCTCATAAAAAGTGGTGAGCTTATGCGATGAGCAATCATCGACATAGTTGGTGGTAGGTAAGTCCGTCTATTCTAGCAGTTCCACTAAAAACATTTCTTTGAAGAAGCAGCTGTCCAAGAGTTGAATGAAAGAAAATGTATTTATTGATTAAATAATTTAGTTCTTTCAGGACAATTACCTTGCAACAAATAAAGAGGTAACCTCGTATGAGCTCACCCACGCATGCATAAAAAAATTACCTTTGAAAATTTCTCACCATTCGCAAGAAGTGTGTTTGTAAAACCGCAGCTCATTGATATTCACCACCCACACACACTAACAATTCCATTATAATGAATATGTACTTGCAAAGCCTGAGTAAATATGTTTATGTGGAATTATAGCCTCTTTCCGTGATGGATCGACCACACCTTGCAAAAGAAAACTTTATTGCAAATTTTTAATAAAGGACATTGTAAGGACTTAGAATAGGTTGGTATACGTACTTTAAGTATAGGTTTGTAATTGTAGGTACAAACTTTTTATGTTTTGTGCAGACAAAGGACAATTGTTATGTTTTACGAATGGGTAACAATATCTGTTACACCATTTAATAATGTGCGAATGTGTTCACATAAGGAAGCAAGGATATGCAGTGCGGGCGCAATAATAAGAAACAAATATTTCGCAGTACGTAATATCCCTAAAAATAAATACATGCTAATAACAAAGAAGCAAACATCTGTCCACCGACTAGGATATTAGGTCCTGTGTAGGAAGAGAAAAAATTGAGGAGAAGATACAACCGCAAACTCCATGAGCTGTACCAAGATGTGGGGACTCCATCCAGAAAAAGCCAAAACTCGTCGACTACATCGGCTTGGCCACATCGAGCGAATGGACAACAACGCTCCAGCTAAGAGGATCTTCGAATCCCAGCCTCCAAATTCGAGATGAGAAGGCAGTTTCAAAGACCAAGCCATCGCGGATGCCAGAGCGCTTTGTCTGGATAAATGGAAGCAGCGTGCCCGAGTTCGCAGAGGATGGAAGGCTGCGTGTCTCAGGCAGGGACTCTTCACGGGTCGGGAGCCCGTTAAGGAGAAGAAGATATCCCTAAGTATATGAGGATGTACATGTTCATCACGCTGTCCAACCAAAAAAAAAAATGTATGACGGAGTAGAATACTTTTACCCCTTTTCCCGAACCTCGGACTGCTACAAAACGGATCCCTCTTAATCGCGTGAAGCGCTGCAATATGCATTTCGATAATTGGGCATCTGAAATCTTTCAAACATGCGCCTGATTTCGACAAGAAGATGTGCTAGGATGTAATTTCTTCAGTCCGATTCCGAAGCAGAAAGTGGGCAAGGCAGATAATTAGAACATCGAAGGCGTGAAAGCCCAGACCCCTACCAATATACCGTGGTGGATGACTTTCACGGCACTTAAGGAACAAAAAAACATTCCTCTACAACTTTTAAGTTCCGGTTGGAGGTCGGGCAGTTCCGGTTCAATACCCAACGAGGAACTACGATGCCCGTGAAACATTGTAAAAAAAAAATTAACGACATCTAGTCCCACTACACCAAAACGAGGAATTCTGCTTGGGACCACAATGAACCTCTACCGAGGACCGACTGCTTCTAGGATTTTTAGATTTAGAAAAACCCTTTGTCTTCTTCTTAGAGCAATGGTCCAGCTCCTAGAATCTTCTACTCCACTCCGAAGGGACAACGCAATACAGAAAGGTCTAACCTTAGGTGGAGCGAAACCACAACGTTAAACGCCCCCAACCAACTTGAAGTGCGCAACCAACTTGGAGGCAGTTGGCTAATGACCGCACTAATTACCCACTGTTCTGCCTGTGGGGTTCATCGACGATGGGGTTAATCACTTTAAGCAATTCGTCGGAACGACATCGTAGGAGGGTATTTTTGACAATTTTCGAGCTATGGAAGAACAGATAGACAGAGAGACGTTGCATTTTCTAAAGAAGTTGCGTTAATTAGCTTTGAAGGTGTATTAAAACTTAACAAGTCCCGAGTTAATATCTAATACAATTTATTATAAAAGATCCACGAAGTTTTCACATTAAATATATAAATTTTATCAAAACGTGAATTCCCTATTAAGACGATAACAGCTAATTATACCTAATCTGCTGAGTAAATAAAATCGATTAAATCAGAGATTAATTTTAGCAAATGAAAAAGCAAAAAATGAAATGAAAAATGAAAAAAAAAAACAACAAACAGAATTCTCTAGCAAATAATAATAATCGAAAAGAAAAACTACAAAATACCGTCTTATAGCAGGCAATAAAATATAACGTCAAGGCTGCGAGTCCGAACTGTTATGTTTTCGTATTGCCGGGCGGCATCAAATTCCGATGACATTCGCATTAAACTCATAACAACAGCAGCACAGCAAGTGTCAAATCCTCGTATTAACCTGTTATTCTTAGTAGGATTCACCTCTAGCTGAGGGTCGGTGCGACAGAGCCAACAAACACACATACAAATATACATATACAGATTTTGCTGATGTAGTCTATTTGTTTAAACTCAATACTTTATTTAAATAAACAAATAAAATTGAAGCAGACAACAAAAAATTAATAACAATATTGTCTGAGTTCATCACTTTGGGTTGTTTTTTTCTTTAACAATGCGATGACGGAGGCGGTCAAGTTCAGTATTTGTTTGTGTGTGTGTGTGAGACAACGACAAAAAAGACCATAAACCAACATAAAAGTTATAAATTGTTTTACCAGCTTTTGTGGATCAGGCCCGTAATTAACATATATGCAGATATTTTCGGTGAATTCGTAAAAAAAGACAAAGCTATTTGGCATTCGATACAGTTTAAGGTGTATAAACAAAGTGATTGTATTTCATCGAAAATAGAGACAGAAAGTGAGAGAGAAAGAGAGATCAATAAAATGACGGAAGCGAGTAAGTGGGCTTTATGATCGACAAAAACTTTTCAATACGTATTTCCTGACTTTTGGCTTAGATCTTAAATTTAACCTGGCGTTTCTCTGCTCGAGGAAATCGTTAAAATCGCGATCGTATTTTAACGGGCAGGTGCTCCAGTTAGAGAAGCTAAGATGTGGGCCGATTAAACGTAAGAAAAACGTCAAAATCACTTGTAATCGGTATTCAGGCAAGCGGACCAGTTAGGTGTTTTATGCATAAATTGGAATGAGAACGTTACCCTGCCTGCCTGCCTGCTGCTGCTGCTGCTGATTGTGTATTTTATACGAATTTAAACGGGTTTTGAATTTACAAGCGGCTAGTAAGGTTGTTTTTGGTGTGCCAATGTTTGATTGTTCGAAAGATTGCGCCTTTTCGAGGCTCCGTCATAGGTCGACTGGGTTTTTTGTTAGCAAGATATACGTATATGGTTAAAAGTTGTACATTTATATTAACCTATAATTGGACGTCCTGTAATCATAGAATTCAATGAAAGCTATTGAAAGTGCCGAATAACCGCGATAAGTTGATTGTAAGTGGATAAAGAGGCTTAGCTTTAGCCTTTGTCTTTATTTTGTTTTATTATTAACGCGTGGGTGCAGTGACTTAGTGGATAAATGCTTGGGGCCACGAAGCGAGGGGTAGCTGGTTCAAATTCCGACCCAACCACCTTAAAGTAAGTATTCGCTGCACCACCTCTTGCGAACGTGTGACAAACATCCAAGAGAAGGAAATGTCATCAGAAGCTATTCAAAAATTAATATGCCTTAGTTCCCTCCCATTCGTGTCAAAAATATATCTTCGTTTGAGAAGTTAGGCTTTAGGTCCTGTACGGACCGTTTACGCCTAATATTTATTTATTTATTTGTATAAATTATGCTCATAAAAGGGATTTCAAAGACCCTTAAAATGAAGTGACACAAGCGCGCATTAAGGCAGTGGAGGATGAGAGAAAGGGAAATATCGATGCACGTTGGTTTTAAATGTTTGTAAACTATAATGTGCGGGAAAAACAGAGCGTGGTCGAGCATTCCACATTCGTATCGTAAGGCTAAGAAATGAATCCTTGTATTTAACTGTCCGTCCGAATATGGGCTTGAGCGTAAACTGATGTCCATTCCTTGCATGACGGAATTGCGGTTGAACTGCTGTAGGTGTGAAATGCAACCGGCTATTTCGTTCGAGCACTTACGGTGGAAGTAACGATACAACAACGACAGGCAGGAGACAGCATTGTGTATTTGAAGCATTAAATTCTACTCTATTGGATGCTGTCAAGGTTAGAATTAAAAGAGCTTAACATTCGTTGCCGTTCCAGCTCCACGCTCGAAGATGAAGCACATAAATCCGAGAAAACTTGAATGTCATCAGCGAAGGAATGGATTGCATTAGATGTAAGAGGCAGGGGATCATTGATAAAATAGGAAAGAGTGTCGGAGACAAAACGGAGCCTTGGGGAACACCAACAACTTGAATTGAACGGTCCGCAAGGTAATTTCTGATCCATCAAAGAAACTCAATCCAATGCTGTTGAAATATCAAGCTGGTTTCACTTTTCGGTTAGACTTTGTAGTAGTTTTTGCCCCAACTTTTGGTCGTAGAAGAATCTGACACGATTAGTGTGGGCATTGGAATTATTTCTGGCTCGTTAAAACCTTTTCCGGATTTCCTCTGTTAACCTTAAATGATGGGAAACTTACCTCTTAAGCCCTGATAGCTTCTTTACAGCTCAAGTCCAACCACGCGTTTTTCTTAAGTTTGATACAATTTATCCTGTCAGGGATAAAGCGTTTCATACCCAGGTGAATTAAATTTGTAATCATATCGGTAGCGGCATCCACGTCATTGTCGAGGAAGTACAACGACCAGCTAAAACTCCTAAAGAAACCGTTCCCAAAGCTTACCCAATTGGCTTTCTCGTATTGCCATTCAGTTCATTTAGTAGCTTGTTCTTTAACTGTATGGTTGGAGTACGAGAAATTCGCCGATATGATATAAAGGTCTGACGAACCAACCTTGAGGCCATAATAAATTTCACTGATGACAGTGGTTGGCAACGGTTTAAACATCTTGTGACTTGGTAGGTGCAGGTTCAATTCCAAACAAAGGGAACAAAAAGAACAAAAATTAATTTCTCAAACCGAGGATTTTGGCTTGGAAAGCATATCAACAGGAATCACTTCATAAGCCTCTTTGCAGATCGAATCATTCGGTTTGACACTCTTGCTATGTTCATGTTCGTATCAACAGTAGTCAAACTTTGTGACTGACCGTTAAAAGTCCTTAAGAAGCTAGAAGAGTCAACCCAAATGGCTATCTTGTTTGACATTTAGCTCACTTTTTTCCAACGAATTCGGAGGCTATCATTTCTCACTACAATACTTGTTTTAGTAAAGAAAAAGTTCAGTAAGCCATATTGGCTGAGATCATATTGCAAGTGATCTATTCCTTCTGGAAAACTTTAAATAGTATTTTACTTCTGCAAGTCTTCTCTGGGCAGCTTGTAGTTGTTCTAAAGTTCGCTCGAAATCGATCTCGTCAACATGATTCTCATTCAGTATAGATTACTATTCCTAAGAACTGAACTGTCCACGGCCATCTGGCATTGACGTTATAAAAAAAGTAGTCTAGACTACTGACAGTCAAACAATTGAGGGAATGATTACCACCTCGATCATCAAACTGTAACTCAACTTCAAGCTGTTTTTCAATATTTATACCTAATTGTACGAACTACAGAACCGATGACATTCGGCATGTTTAGGAAAAATAATGTCATTAATACTGCTAACAACCGAGAAAACAGGCCGTAAAACGCTAGCTTTTAAAAAAAAACCATGGGCGGCCATGTCCCAAGTCTATGCAAAATCTGAATTTTGGATGAGAATTTCAGTGTTTAACAAGAGCTTTGTGGGCCGAAAGAACGCCTACAAGCAGCCTGCAGTCGATTCTCCTGAAAGATATAAGGAAAGACACAGACTTTTGCAAATGTCCGGGCGCAGCAGTTTGGTCTGTGTGCATCCATCGCAGTCGCTCCACCGAATATTGTATATCGAAGTATCGCAGACAAAGCACAGGTTATGGTCCAGAGAAATCATTTTCTGAATCTTTTCAAGCTCAACGGAGATCTCATTACCCTGGATGCCAGCGTGATCTGGAACCCAGACAAGATTCACTGTGTTCAGCCTTCCGACCAAATTCAGAGAAAGCTGGAACAAGAGCCGTACTAATTGGTAGTCTAACTGGCCACAACTTCCTAAGGACCCACATAACGAAATTAATACTCAAAGATGACAACATTTGTAGGGGCTGCGGTGACGTGGAGCTACACGAGGACACGCCTCACTATCTCTGCCACTGTCCAAGGAGGAAGTCACTTGAGGAGGAAGTTTCTTCTTTCAAGAATTGTCAGATGTCTCTATTTCTAATCTTTTCAGGTTCCTGGAGACATCGGGATGGCTTGACAACATTGGGTAGTAACCAACGTAAAGAAGGAACGCAGCAAAAGTCACAACATCGGCCCACTGAAGGGTATCACAATGGGTCCACAAGGACCTAAGTGTGCTGATAAGGAGTTTGCTGGCTATCGGCAGCTCAGCTAACCTAACCTAACCTAACGTAAGCTTGAGTTCGAGCACTAACTTGGACGCGGTAAGAAGATAGAGCAGCGCTACAAATGCAAATGCTTCCAGCCCTCCATCTGTTGTTCACAATATAGCGCAGAGCCATTAGTTTGGCGACAGCCTCCTTACATAATTAGTTCACAATCCGTTTTGAAATTCGGTTGCCGACACTAAGGCTAAGGTTTCAGTGCCACCGAATTTTACTATCCGGCCGGTACCAATGGTATAAAGATTTTATTTGATGCCCCAAATCTTGCGAAACTCTGACAAACATCCAAGTCAAAAACTGTCTCGTGAGAAGCTTCTTAGAAATAAATTAACGTTCGGAATCGTCATTGCAGTGTTAGTCCCTTCCTAAAAAATTTATCTTCGCGCGAATTTAGTTTGAATTATCTATAATTCGCTTAATTGGCTTAGTTTGCACAGGTAAATTCGATTTTACCGAAACCGTAGCCTTGAATCTTGAAACCTCAAGCGAATGAATACTCCAAGAAACCTTTCTCAAATTTTCAAATTCAATAAAAACTCGATCCCTGTTTTAATGAATTGCAAATTCTACAAAAATGTCTCAACTCTCTAAATAGATACTTCACTTACGAGAATTCAAAGATATGTAAAGGTAATTTATCCAGAAAAATTCAAAAATCAACGAATACAACAATAAATAAGCGAAAGAGAGAGAGAGACATTAACCCCCATTCACCCCAAAACTGAACATCAAATACATTTTAATTGAAGTGTGACTCTCGCATCGTAATACCGCGCCGAGCGCACTCTACTGTACGTCAAAACTTGCCACCCCAAAAATTCATTTACAAATTCTATTTCTACCTCTTCGTATTGTTTTCGACTTTGTGTCGCGTCGTCGTCGTGTTTTATTTATTCTTTCTCTCTCATCGTCATCGGAACTAAATAATAAAAAAAAATAAATTTCAGATGAACTAACTAATCAATCGACCCGAATGACGTAGAAACGTAGTACACTGCAACACAAGAAAATTACATCTGAGTTTAGATATAGATGCGGAACTTTGTATCTGCGTTGCTCCTTTTTTTTTTGTTGTTAAATATAGTTTTCCACCCCGCGATTTCCCACGAAAGTGTTCTCTTTTTTTCATCATATAATTAGCATAACCTTAAGCATCGTGACGGACGTGCAATTCGCTGCTGTACTCTACTAAAGCCGGCAAGTTCAAGAGGAAATCTGCCGGTTCGAGGTTAGAATGCCGGTAAAAATGAGGTGTATTCAGCGATATCTGTTTTTTTTTCATTTGTGCTAATTTAATACGAGAAGAAATAGATTTCTGTTTGCTTTCAATCGGGGAAACAAAAAAAAAATAAAACCCCAAAAGAAACACCGGCATGGTGTAAAAATAAATTCAAAGAAATGAGGAAAGAAGAAATTACGTTTTAAAATATGTATTGATGTGGCGGAGGTGTATCTGTATCTGTATCTGTCAGGAGGATATTGACGTTTCGCAATTGTTTTTTTTTATATTTATATATTTTTTTTCTCATAGAGGAAAGCTACAAGAGTTGAAAGATGAGTTTATGCGATTATGATGAGCTCTATCCATCGATGAATGAACAACATTTTTGACGTTCAGTATCTGATTTGAAATAAATTAAAAAACAAATCCGCTGACCCCGAAGGTTGATGAGATTTTTGATTTTCGACTTTTGAATCATGATCGCATCGATATGAATGGGATTTAAAATTCTTCTTAAAAAAGAAGAAAGACGAAAAATCAAGAAATAGTATTTAGCTGCAAACTTATTAAATAAACTAACCACAACCGAATGGAATCACTACACATCTGTTAAAATATGTAAATTGCTAGTCATTTGGCGCCATACAAGTGGTAAATTTATACAAAAAAAAACACTATTCCGTGTGTACCTACAACTTTGCGCGCTCTAAGTAATTCCCTGCAGCTAGAATAATATTTACATTCACAAAAAAAGTCACGACGACGAATATATATATTTTTAGCCAAATTTTATTTATGTATATAAATTTATGTTTGCTCATCAAGTTTTATTCAAAATATTGTCGCCCAAAATAAAAATACATACATACTGAATAATGATGAAACACAAATGTTGAAATAACTGAAACAGGTGTTTTGGCAATTGTTGCACAAATACTGAATTTATATTCCTAAAAAGAAATACAAAAATTCATTCATCGAGGATCTTAAAACAACATTGCCAGTTTTACTGTGGAATGGATGGTAAATTTCCATTCGTAGAAATAAAAAGGTATAACACGCACAACACGAATTTGGACATTCGCGCCAAATATTTATTTTAATTTTACTCCATAGTAAATAATCATGTGAATGGAACTTTTCGCACTTTATTGGCATTTAAAAAAAAAACTTAGCCTGCACAAAAAATTAGTTGGGTATTCCGCCACCGTTTACATTAGGATAGGAAGAGTAAGGCTCAAAACATAAAGGGTCCGCCATCTAACGTTTTTTTTTTTTTCAACTAGTGCTTATTTCGCGAATGGTAACACTAAGCTCATGTCGGATTTGACAGATAATTAGTTTTATCCTTCCGCTGAACGAATATGGTTGTGTATACGCTTGAACAACGAACAACAACAACAACAACAAGTGGCCGTTACAGTCAATGGCGATCGTTATCGGGCCATGTTGAACGAATTTTTGTTCACAAAAATTGAAGAGGAGGATATTGGCAACATTTGGTTTCAACAGGACGGCGCTACGTGCCACACAGCCGAAGCTACACTCGATGTTTTGCGCCCTGTTTTTGAAGATCGCATTATCAGCCGCAGAGCTGATGTCGTTTGGCCACCGCGGAGCTGGATTTAACACCGTTGGACTATTATTTGTGGGGTGCCGTAAACGATAAGTGTTACGCCGACATGCCAGAGACAATTGACGCTTTAAAGGACAATATTCGTGAAGCCATTGGTGAAATACAGCTGCACACATTCGATAATGTGCTTAAAAATTGGACCGATCGTGTAGGCTACTGCATGGCCAGCCGAGGCAGCCATTTGAATGAAATTATTTTCCATTATTAACCGGAAGGATATAAAAAGAAATTTGAGAAAATATTCTGTAGTTTTTTTTTATAGTATTTTCAAAAAAAAAAAGTTATTTGGCGGACCCTCTACTACAGCTGCGGCGATACGAGTGTAGATAGGACATATAATGTGGCGCAAAAGTCATTACCGTACCCGGAAGATGCTATAAATTTTGCAAAAGGTGGCAAATGTCAGTTCTTCTTTGCAAAAATAAGCACATCACAGTGAAGTACACTATTGGACAAATAAAGGTTACCACCAAAAAATGTCAACTAAACTTTTGCTATATCCCAAAAATAACAGTATTTTAACGTTCTAAATTTATTCTAAGAAAGAAAAAAAAAGCAATCTTAGTTCACTTCATGGACAAATCAGAGGTGCAATTTTAGTTTTTTTGTGAAATAGTGTGGTGGTAACTTTTATTTGTCCACTACTGTATACTGCTATCCCTACTCCTAAAGAACGCGAGGAAGATGCAACGGCAAGATCGCTTTATTTTACGATTCCAGACTTGTTTTTGTGGGATTTTTCTGAAGTCACGAGTTTATGTCAATATGCCTCAGACTTTTGATGGATAGCCGTCAAAAATGCGAGGACCTATCGCCGAAAGTTATGGCAAGAGTGATGGAAAATTCCATAAATCAGGCAGAAATGATCACCAATTCCTGCGGCGGCCACTACTTTGCAGTCCTAATTTGCTTGGTATTTGCAGAGGTGGGACGGTGAATCGGCATTCATCGCGTGTGGTAGAAACAAATTAAGAGGGATATTCATCACGCTCATCTCTTTCCAAATAATAGCTAGTCAGGGCAGTTTCGCACCAGATGCAAATTTCACCCGGAAGACGTGAAGATCCCTTCTTAGTACCTTAGTACATCTAAGGACGCGTGGCTAAAAAAAACATAACGATCTGCTGAGGAATAGTTTTATGTCTCATAGAGGTACCCTAGCCAAGTCGTTCAAACTTTCGAAGAACCGTGCTAATGAGCGGCGTTCCTGTAGAACTGGGCAGTGGCATAGAAGATGTTCCACGGACTCTATTTCGTTTGCGTCTCTGCAGCTTTTGCAAAAGTCATTCGCAAAAAGCCCTAGACTTTTAACCATGTTTCCTATGATGCAGTCTCCGGTTGATACCCCGACGGGCATCCGCATTTGACTTCTGTTAGGGGGACTAGGGACGTTGATGTTTTGGTCTCAAGATCAGGCCACAGACTTCGGGTTATGACGCAACCGCAACTGTGATAAACCTAAGTCTCCTTAGTTGTGTGGAGACGATGCTTACTAAATTGGTGGGAGGAGACGTACTGAAGTAGCTTTTCCATAGGCGTCCGGGAGCCGTATGGCTTGCCAGTTCATATATAAAACATCTCGCGTCGTTTTATTCTGTTTTGCCATTTATTCGGTCAGATATAGTTCGGTCTTTTTCGGTTTAACCGCAAGAACGTCGCGACTGTCTTAATACCTCCGCTGACAAGGGATATACGAATTTTGTTAATCGAGATGTTCCACAGGAGAGGAGATAGAACTCCTCCTTGCGGTGTAACAGGATTAGCGCTTTTCTTAATCACACAGACCCCCAGGCTGCTGTTAATGACTCTGCTGTGAAGCATAGTCGTAGCCCTGTTTGTTAGAAACTGTGATAAACCTAACTCCTAAAGTGAGGATTTAAAGTTTCTAGTGTTCAGGTTTTTGAATGCACCTTCTATATGTCTAGAAAGGCCGCGAACGATAATTCTTTGTTTTCAAGGAATTTCTCGATCGGTCTCGTTACTTCACGTAGCACTGGTTCTACAGATCCGCCCTTCACATATGCGTATCGTGCACCAGTTGTTTCGAGAATGTGCCAGCAATCAGGAACAAGTCCAAGTGTCAGGCAAGAACGGAAGATTGCCTGGAGCCTTGGTACAGCCCTTTTACTGCACTTTTGTAGCATCGCAGGTATAACAGCGCCCGGGTCTGCCGACTTCTACGGTTGGAAGGATTGAAGAGCCCATGTTATTCTGTTTGTGCTAGTGCAGTCTCCGATGACAGTCAGTTCTGTTATCCGGAAATGAGGAGTAGCTGCCGTTTATACTGCGCAGCAGACTTCCCAGGGTTCTACATCCGGGAAAGTGTGTTCCGCGGAGCAGATCAAGAGTCTCCTGATTACTAGATGTCCAGCTATTATCTTCCTTACACAGCTTCGCAGAGAAGGTGTTTTTGGCTAGAACTTTCCCGAGCCGCTTCTGTGTTGAATTCAATGCTTAGTACTTAGCTAACCCAAAAGCAAAAATGTCAAAAGCTTGCCTTTAGGGAAGTTTTCCCATGAAATTTTTTGCGCTTTCCCATACAACGACGCAATTTAAAAATCACCTCAAGTACTAAGCCCAATAGCTTTTCTAATTTGCTGTGAAACGAAATTGTCACAGTTTATAATTTGAAAATTGACATAATCGAAATTGCGCAACAACTCTGTCCAATTTACAATTTTACAATCTTGATACTCTTTCGCCTCACTGTATAAAACGTAGTAATAAATTATTTACCCTAAAATGGTTTTCTCTTCGAAATTATTGAAGTATCCTCATCACCAGCCCTTGCGAATTAATTATTTAAAATTAGTAAAGTGTCCATTTCAATTAGAAGAACTTTTGGAAAATAGGATATTTACCAAGAATATCTACTTACCATTTGGGTTTAATCTGCCCAAGGAAAAAAATGCAAAAAAAAGGAAAGAAAAATGTCTCATGTTAACTGGCAACAGAAATAGCTATCTAACGTAATTGGCTATATAAAATGTTAACGACAACAGGGAAATATTAACCCTTGTCCCATACAAAGGCAGCTAATATAAATATCAAGTAAAAGCATCAACAATAAATTCTAAAAATAGTTTGAAAAAAAAGAAACACTAAATTTTTTTTTTTATGATTTTTAAAGCAACCACTTAATAATTTGAGTACACAGGAACCACAACAACTTGTGCGCTAGAGTAAGTAGAATTCTTGTTGGTTAACGTATTTGCATAGAATAGAATGTAGGAGGCCAGACTTTATGGGCGATAATTCACAATGAATAAAAAAAAACTGTTTAGTATGTTAAGAGTCTCCTCCCCCCTCCCAATAGCTGCTACCGCTTAATTTGGGTTTTAGTATCGAGATGCTGCTTCAACTTGTGTATGTGAACTGCGACGCAAAATTAGAACAATTTCATATTTCTAGTTGTACCGCAGTTGCTCATACACTAAGTTGTTTTGGGGTCTTTTTTACCAGCAAAAAATGCTCTCACGTCTCACGTGTGCCACAGTCAATGAAGTTATATTTACAAAAATTGGTTAAATCCTCTTCAGTCCCGAGCTGAGATTAAGCTTTAAACTTAATTGGTTTTGCCATGCAGCCATTTAGACAGTACTTGCAGTGGTGTCGAGAAAATTACGAACGCACTGAAGGGGATATATTTAAATTTGTTGCTATATTTATCGCACCGGCTTAGTGCTTAGTGTGTTTTTCTGCAATGCGTGGGGTTCGCAGATACTTCCCGGTACCACTTTAAGTGCAAACGTATTATTTAAACGGAAAAATGTTAAATATTAAGTTAAGTATTCTAACACTTGGTGATTATGTTTTAATCTTACTACTATCTAAAATGAAGGTTGGGCCATCTAGTGGTTTATTTTTAAATCATAGGTTATTTTGACAGCTGTTATTTTGACCGCTTGAAATCTTGACAGAAATTCAGTATCATACCCGCGCTTGAACAAAGTTAGGAAATATTGAAAACGAAGTGATTATTATTATTGTGAGTGCTGTGTAGCCCAAACAGAGCGTTTTTTTTTTTTTGAAGAAGAAGTTTTGGCCGAAATGAAGCGCCCAGCTGTTCGAAGCTGTTCGCAAGTTTGTGCAAAAAGTTCGCGCGGCTCTTTTGCTGGTGGGCAACACTCATGGCCCGTCCTTGTACATGGCACGGGCAAGAATGTGGCTGTGGTGGCATCGTCGGACAATTTTGCTTCGAAAATGAGGCTGGGAACAACATTTTGGTCAACAGTGGGCCAGAGACATGTTAACCGACTTTTTTTTTGCTGAAATTAAAGACATCTGGTTCATGCAGGATAGGGCGCCATGCCACACAGCCCATGTAATCGTGTTATAAGCCGTCTTGGTGTATTTGAGCCGCCTCGGAGCCGCGATTTGACCCCATTTGGACTCTTTTTTGTGGGGAACCGTGAAGGACCGATAATATGACAACAATCCGGAAACGATTCAAGCACTTAAGCCCAATACCATCTAAGAAATCTGTGATTTACAGCCCGAAGACGTCAACTACGTTTTGGAAAATTGGAGTGATAGAATGCGCTACTTGGAAGCCAGCCGATGCAGCTACTAGAACGACGCTGTGTTCCATAATTGGGAATGTTTGCTCTTACTAATAAAGCCATAGTATATGGAAGCAATTTTTATTTTGTTGATTTTATTGCATTTTTAAAAAGAAACTTGTATTTGGCACATCCTGTATACAGTTTATCTTCCCATCCATAACTCAACTCAAGAACCATTCAACTCATCTTCGTGATTTTTTTTCGTTAATAGAAATTTATGTCATCCATTTATGTCAATAGAAGATGGGTAAAGGGGAAGGGACGAAGAGCTATCAAAGTTTTTTCCCCGTTGTTATTGCTAGACCTAAGTAAGGATTAGGCGCATGGAGACATAGAGAGGGGAAAGGTAAACTTTAGAGTAAACTCTGGAGCCCGATTTTAAAAATTCTATCCGGTTTAGTAGAGATTGCGTTATAATTTTACAATACCAGAGACGTGGACATAGTCTAGTAGATAGTCTTTTCTAAAATCATTTAAGTTCAGTAAAAATTTCTTGAATTTAAATCATCGCCACCGTCCATAGTTTGAATAAAGTGTGAATTCCTGTAGAATGAACCAGAACCACATTTCCCATCCCAAAACTAAAGAGTTAAAATCAATACGAAATTAACTTAACAAGGCTTGGAAGTTATATATAAAATGTATTTGTCAAACTGATTTTTAAAAATATTTAACTTTTTCTTATGATTTCAAAACACTATCATGCACACTTTACAATGACTATGTAAGTAAAATGACACAAAACGTTTTTGAAGTTTTGTGAATTTAAAGAAAAAATCTGTTGGGTACCCAGCTAATTTTTCTTATAAGAATTGTACAACTTCTAACAGTAATTTTTTTGTAGACTATTTTAGTAAGTCATTTAGTGGCTCAACTCCACACACTGATAAATATTATTTTACATTGCAACACGAAAAAAATTAACAAGTTTAAGAAAGATGAGCTAAGAAAATCATCTACATATACATATGTACATTAAAAATACTGTGATATATTGGCTTCGTCTTCAACGGAGTATTTTTCGTAAATACTGAAGTTGCTGGAAGCCTGCATTTCTGAGGTGGGTTTAAAGTTTTTGCGGCAAATTTTTTTCACCTTCGAATAAATTCTTATGCGCAATAACGGATTCATAAATTGCACGTTTATATTAGAATGGCTTTCTGTTTTAATAGCACTCATGGATGAGAACGCACCTTTAACAATTGCAAACCGACATAGCTTTTCAAGAACAAGGTACCAAAATTGAATATACGTTTGTTATTGATTTGCACTGAAACTCTTCCAAACGGTTGACAAACATTAATTTATAGAGCTAAGATTATACATTTCCTTAACTATTTGCAAACGGCTGCAAATAGAATAGAATATAATATACGATTTCAGCAGTGTGGCACTAATGCAAAAATTTAAAAATGTGTTCCGGATTAAATGTACGTTTATAGCTCCAAAACGACACACCTTTCGCCGTGATGAAGGTACAATAATAACATTTACATAGTTTTTTTTAATGTTTAAAATAAGTACGTTCTGCACATCTTGGAGAAAAATATTTACGGATTCGACATTAAGTTATTTTAAGCTTTACTCAATATCGCATAATCATATTGTATACCGCAAAACTAAAAAAAATATCTCAAGTTTTGCGATATATCGCATAATATGGCAAGCCTGTTGCCAATACCATTCGCAAATTTGAATCCCAGTTTACATAAGTGTATGGTACTCAACCGATAAGACCACATCCAGCACGTAGTGCTATCATACCAACAACGGTATGGTGTGGTTTATGGGCTGGTGGAATCATTGGTTCATATTTCGTCAAAAATATGGCAAATCAGAATGTTACCGTGCCATGTTAACGGAGTGTGTGCTTCCTGGAATTCAAGCCCATAGTCTCGGTGAGCTCTGGTTTCATCAAGACGGCGCTACGATCCATACAGCGCGTGAAACAATGGACTTTTTGATAAATCATTTTGGTGAGCACTTAATTTGCACGTTTTGCTACTGTAAATTGGCCTCCTAGATCATGCGACCTTTGGTCTATTTTCTCCGGGGACATGTAAAGTCTCAGTTCTTTAGGAATAAGACATCTACGATTGAAGCTTTGAAAGCCAACTTTGCTCGCGTTATTCGCGAGATACCAGTCGCTATGCTCGAACGACTCGCCCAAAATTGGATCTTCAAAATGGACCACTTCAAACGTAGTCGTGGCCAACTTTTACATGTTACATATCATTTTCAAAATGTAAATGCCATGAATTTTTCTTTTAACCAATAATACAAATTTTTAAGTTCACTTTCAAATATATGTATTCTATTTTACATTAAAAATCAAACCTCACGAAGAATCACCCGTTATATAAATAAAATAATAACAAGAGATAAGATAATGCAGAAAATACATCCGACATCATTTCGATTATACTTCAATAGACGTCCAGATGTCATTATTGACTCTCTACTGCATGAAGTAAGTCCAACTTGAAAAAAAAAGTTTGTAGGACTTACTATTTATATTCTTTTTTAAAGACAATTTTTAAAACCAGTTTTCAAATAAAGCTACAACTATGCATCGAATGCAACTAGGGTTACCAACAGCAGTATTTTGGCCCGGAGGCTCCGGGAATTTGTTCTAATGCGGACCAAGCCAAAATTTCTCTGGGCCGCCAAGTTTTAAATGTTTTTAATTTCTTTTAACAAAAATCATTTACATTGAAAATTTGTTAGCATCCTTTTAATTAAATTTAATTTAAATTTACAAAGAACAAAATGGCAATGAGCGCATTAGGTCTTACCTAACCTAAGCTAACCTAAAATGGAAAAATTATACTTAATGTAGAAAACATCCGTGCATGTAGCACAGCTAAGTGATACACAGAATGTGCCCAGTAGTGTAATTGAGCGCATTTCATGTGTCTTTTGCCTATTGCAGCACGACTGCTGATTGGTTGCAATACTTTGGAAATTAGTGAGTTTTTTGACGTCTTAGCCAATAAACTTTACTCTATTCAAACCGCACTGTTATCTGAGGTTTCGCGAAAACCTCTGAAATCACCATCAAAACCAGGAGGTTTGCTATACATTTTTTAAATTTCAAAACCTAGTTGATGTTTGGGGTTTCGATGAAACCCTCTCAGAATCTAGTCTTTAACACAATCTACAAATTCCAAAGCCGTTGACATGCAATCGAAAGCCTTTCAACTGTGTTCTTATTCAACTGCAAGTCACCTAAGAGTCAACTTATCGATTAATTAAACGTTAATGTCGGGAATTATTCGAACGTATAGGCATCGTTAGCCTAAATGCTCGAACGTAATAGTTGCTTATTAGCCTTTATTTTTCGATTGCTGCCTGAAACGTCAAAGAAATCCCAAAAATCTGTTTTCATTCCACGATTCTTCGGTTAGATTAAACGTACGGAATACAAACGTCGATTGTTTTATTAGTTTATACCCATGGAGCTTTTTCCAAGGTAAAAAAAATCACTTCCTGCCAGTTTAACTCGCCACTGTATGTACCTTAAATTTTATTTATTTTCTGAGGCGAACGGTATGATACCCTATCCATATCCCTATATGCCAAAAAGAAAAAAGCATTAGGAAGATGACGGATAGCATTTTATTCTATTAAATTTAAAAAAAAAAAATTATTTTTTGAAAAAACGCCCCCAAAAAGTGGGCGTGCTAAAAACTTTGTATGGGCGATATGTTGGCTAAATATCTTGTTAAACATTTTTTATCGATTTCCATGAAAATTTTTGAAGAAAACAGCATTTAAGTAAAAAAAACGCCCACAAAATGTAGGCGTGGCAAAAAAATGTATATGACAGACTTATAAAGGATGGCAGAGCCTACATATCTTGTGAAGGTTCTAACACTCTATCTCTCTAACTTTAGCCCTAAAATGGTTTTTTTCTAAATTGTGGGCGTGGCAGTTGGCGGATTCAAGAACTTTTAACACTTTACCATTTCGGGACCCTAGGGAGTATATCCTCTAAATTTCAGCTCCCTAGCATACATTTAAAGGCCTCAAATGTTGATACGGACGGACGGACGGACATTACTAAATAGTTTTAGGATTTGGTCCTGATCATAAATATATATACTTTTATGGGTCTACGACGAATATTAAGGGGTGTTACAAACTATGTGTCAAAATTAATATACCCTATAGGATAGGGTATAAAAAAGCATTTACTATCTTTTCTTGGCAAAAAAAAAATTCTCCAGGCCAGGCCTTTGATAGTAACGTTGGTAACCGTGAATGCAACAGAAAAGCGTTGGTTCTTAGAATTGTTTTTTTTCCGTAAATTTAATCAAAAATTAAAAGCCATATATGCGGTAGAGGGTTAAGTCAAAGAAGTTATTTCAAATATCATGCAGTCGTCTGCGAATATTAAGTAACCTGTTGGACTTATGTCATCATTCAACATACACAGCCGGGATAATAAAATCTACTAAAAATTATTCATCAAAGTCCAATAAAACATTCGATTTGGATTTTCCCGATTATTTAAAAAAAATTGTTAACTACATACACATTCCAATTCAAAGTAATCACATATTCATAACTCAACTGCGCCATAAAGATACATCATTCACATTTTTTTTTGTTTTTTTTTAAGTTAAACTCCCTCCAACCAAACCATAGGGACCACACATTATCATTCTTATTTGAAACAAAAAAAAAAATTCGCAAGTGATGCATTAACATTCTGAATAGTTTCAACCAGCTAAATAATTTATTTATGGCTTGCCTTGCCCACTTCGTAATAAGTAGAACTCTCTAACTGCACCAAAAATTACTTTTCCACTTCCAATAAAAATTAAAATGATAAGGATTGGTATTATGCAGTCCATAGACTTTGTTCGATAGTGTATGTGCATTTTTCATGAGGTTTTTTTTTTTTTTTTGGTTTTGTAAATCCAAATGCTTATCCGCATCGCCTTCTAGAAGTTCTTAATAAATATTCGATTTTCAGTGATTTGTTTTAAATTAAAATTGCAGTGCTTCAAGTTGCTGTGTTAAGCCCGCGCATAGCGCTGTGCCAGCCGACACTGTGCCATTTGCAGTAAACGAATCAATTAGTTTTAAATTTATTTGCGCTCATAAATCAGCTATTTGCAACAAAGTGATAGCTGGTTGCTGATAACGATACTACTTTTTTGCAAATAGACTGTAGGCAAATATTTGCTAATGGGCTTTGCGATTACAAACTTGTTGTATTCAATTTCAAGTAGGTGAAGTGCGAGGACAACAAAGTGGAGGGCGACCTTTTATTTGCTGGGTGTCAGACATTGCAGTTTAGGGCATATTGTGTTGATAAGTGCAGCGGAAAGAATAGTACAAGTGCTTGCCATCACAATTGCACAACACTTTTGTAATTGCACAATTGATAAGATACTCTATTGTATGGGAAGTTTGTTTGTTGGTTACCCCCTCAATTGGTTTTTGTTCTGTTATTTGATCGGATTAGGAGATACATGTGTTTTTTTTTTCTGTGATAATGATACTGCCGGCGCTGGCTGGCTATTGGCGTTATCGGCGTTGGTAGTGGGTGCAAAGTACTGAGACGTATTTAGCGATGACGAGTTAGGAGTGGTGATTTGTTTTTTTTTTTTATGTTGAGATGATGAACGCAAAAAGTTAATGATGGTAGGGGGCGGCAGGAGTGGGATTTGGGATTGCGATAAGAGCCTGAGGAAGTAGACTCTCAAAATGTATAGAAGTTCGAACGCTGGATTTAAGTTGCGACAGATGATTATAGACGTGGACAGATGGCGGTTACAGTTTTTTTTTTGCGCATTGGCAACACTTTTTGCAGTGACAACTAATTTGACAGCTGGCAGCTGATTTCTGCTTAGCTTGGTTCGTTATTTCACAAAGAATAAACGGACGAATGTTGGAGCGGTTTTTTATTCCGAAAAACAATTTATATCCATTTCTGTAATTAATACGTCAACAAGCTTAACTTGCTGCATTTGGAGGGAAAGGTAGTAGACTCTCAAAATGTATAGAAGTTCGAACGCTGGATTTAAGTTGGAGGAAACTCAAATCACAGCCGTGATGGTAGGTCAATAGCCAAGACAAAAAAACGTTCGACACTATCTGTAAAAGTACATAGTAGGCATCGTAACAAGTACAACATTTTCTACCAACAAACCCAGAAGGGTCTCAAATCTTAAATCCTTCTCGGATCACAGTTCCTCAAGTGAAGCGCCCAGGATATTTGACACTATTCAACGAGCTTCTATTATGGACAGCCATCAGCCTCGCATATGCAAGTGTTAAAGGCACTGAAGTGGAAAGCCGCAGGACTCTCGAATTGGCGCCCTTATGAAAATCCCGATCAAAAAAATTCTTGAATTCCTTGTCAGTAAAGTCACTCAGATACAACTTAGGTTGGAAGCTTTTCTGATCACGCAACCAATTTAATACATTCGCGCAGAATTAACATTTGACAGATAGGAATGCAATTCCTCCAGCATTGTCAACAAGGGCATGACTATTTTTATAGATGCTTCGAAGACGTCGGAGAAAGAAGGTGTAAGAGTCGTTCTAAGTAGTCTTACTGACTGACGGAAGACTTCAGTGTCTTCCAAACTCTGATTTACACTGCTCAGACCCGTCTAGAGATGAAACTACGAGCAATGGAATTGACCATCTGTAGGGGCATTCAGGCAAAACTAACAGCGATCTACTTTCCTGAATTGAATTTCCCGGCAGGTCCCGGACTACTTACTTACTTTGGCGGCGCTACATTCCAGGGTGGATCTGGGCCTCAACCAATAAGCCTTCAAAATTAGTGGGATATTTGGCTAACTGCCTTCAGTTATGCACTCTAAGTTGGTTGCGGTCCCTTTGTGCGCGCCACCTAAGGCGAGACCTTCGTCTACTGCGTTGTCCTTCCGGATTGGAATCGAAGTGAAGATTCTGCTGGCTGGAGCAATGGTGTTTATTCGCTCTACATGTCCCAGCTATCTCAAACGCACAATGCGCAGTTTTTTAACATGTCGCTGAACAGCTCGTAGAGCTCATCATCAAAACTTCTCCTCTATACCCAGTCAACTCATACGGCACCAAATATCTTACGAAGAATTTTGTTCACATGTCCCTTACAATTATGGTATATTTCAGTCGGAAATTATAGTTACCGAAAGACGCTAAAACTATCAAAATCTTTATAGACAATACGCAAGCAATCAAAGCCTTGAAATCGCCAACAATAAGATTCAAGCTGATAAAGCAATCCAGAGAATCTGTCAACGCGATTGCCGACAAGGGCTGGGTCCTTGGCAACTACAAATCGGACGAACAAGCATAAGAAAGCACCGGACAGCATCTGCCTGAAATAGAAATAGTCACCTTCGGCACACAAGATCAATTTCAATCCAACCGCAACTGCACTTAGAACAACTATCTATCGGTCAAAATATGCAGAAGCTGCAAACTGTCTGTGCAACTACACCACACTTGGACTAAACAACATAGGTATTTGGTGCATCGACACTTTCACGAATTAGTCCAAATGATTCGACTAGACTATTCGAGAGAGTCTCTAGTTTGATTGTATCTGTGCTTTACCTAGCCAAACATTCACTGAAGTCATTAAAGTCAACAACTGCATTCAATTAGTTAAAGTATTTCCTCGTAGCCAGCCAATTATTGTGTAAAATTCATGGTTTAAGTTATTTGAACCAAATGTTTTATGACTTAACAAATTGAATGTATTCACTGTGGCCTAGCCAAACCTTCACTGAAGTCAGTAAAGTCAACGAGTGCATTCAAATAGTTAAAGTCTTTCCTTGTAGCCAGCCAATTTTTGTATAAAATTCATGGTTAAAGTTATTTGAACCAAATGCTTTATAACTTAACAAAATGAATGTACTCATTGACTTCAACGGGGATGCTCATGATTTCAGAAAGACTTCAATGACTGCAAGGCATAAAAAAAAGCAAAAAGACATTCTTCCTAAATTCATCATTTAAGTCGCTTAGTATCGTTGGGTAAGACTTTAATGACTGGATTCTGTAATCTGCTTTGGAATACTACAAAAGTCAACGCCGGAACTCATGAGCAACCATCAGCATACGGTTACACATTTTTGTAAATCTGCCAGTTAACTCCGCCCTAGATGCCTTTATAGATAAACAAAACACCAAAAATTTAATTTGAACACTCAATTCCAAGCACGATGTACACGGGATCCTAAAACGAACTACAATTGAATACCTTTCGAAATGTACCTAAAATCTCCCATTATTCTCAATCTTAATTATTGCAAATAAACATAATCTATGTGGTTTCGCAATGTGGTTAACAAAACTGAATAGCAACATTTAAGATTTCACTAAATCATGCAAAATCATATACAAACAGCTATTGCTTGTAACTCCCACAACTTGCGCAGTTAGGGAAGCGTCATTCAAAAACATATACGAATTGTCACGTACAAGAAAACATTGTCAGTCACGTTCTTCGGATCACCTGACGTCTCTAAGTAGGTATTTAATGCAAAGATTGACTGACGTTGGCAAAAAAACAAACAACATGTTTCGAGTATTGTGTATAGTTTACTTTCGTCAAAAAATCTGCTGGAAATATGTCCGCCGTGCGATTTACCGAATATCTGGGAATCAAGAGGGCATTCCGCGGGTACTCTATGATTTGTGCTCTTGACTGACGTTGATGGGTTACCAGCCGCAAAATCGTTGTGCAAGGTTATATTTTAACCACTCATGTGGAAGGACGGGAGATCAGCAAATACAGGTTGTCCTTGCAGAAGATGCGGTGACAATAAATGATAAGGCAACCTAACTACTAGGACAACATTTAGCCACTCTCTCTCTCTGGCTTAGGTAAATCGACAGATGGCAAGCCGACTACACAAACTGTACAAACACTTGTCGCTTTTCGTCGTAAATATTCCATGTTCTTGGCTTACCAGCAGGTGCTTCAAAGTACAATTTCTGTCCCAATTTTATGAATGTCAGCGTTCATTATGTACCTACAACCGTACGAATCTTTCCACCTTCTTACCTACAACCGATATCAGTACGAATGAGACATTAATTGCGATTAAAAATGATTTCGCACCTTGCGGTAGGGTTGCATTTCATGTTAATTTTTGTGGGCCGAATTTACGTTACCACTTGTTTGTTACCACGCAGCTGGAATTCGTTTTTCTTTTGCATCCCATGAACATCACATGCGAGAATTATCGAATTATTGGTATGTAAGTGAGTGATCCAAATTATTGTGGGCGAAATCTTGTGAAGCTGAATAGTTTTTGCCGGGTGTTGTCTTGCGTGTCAAGAAAACTGGCTCATCCAGCTGTCGAATTCCGGTATCGTTGTTTCTCTTTCATAAATGGCAGCAAATCGCTATCATTTGAGAATGGATTGGAAAGCTTGTAGCGGTGTTTCGTCAGAGCATCTCTAGCGCTAATGTCAATCATATTTGCCAGCTGCGGACAAGTTGTTGGTCGGCGGCAGCTTAGTTAGGATTAGGGTTACCAACAGAAGTATTTGGCCCGCCAGGTTTTAAATGTTTACAATTTTTTTAAATCTAAAAATCGTTTACAGCGATTAAAAATTGATCAGCATTCGTTTACAGTGATATATAAATCAGCAACTGTACAAAGAACAAACTTGCTAAGGGCGCTTTAGGTCTTATTTAACCTCAGCTAATACCATTTTCACATCGCATCGAAATCAGGTTTCGAGATTTCCAAACCTCGATATCGTATGGGGTTTCGATGAAACCTCCTCAGAATCTGGTTTCAAGGGTAAGGTTGTCAAAGCAAACGCCCCTTTTAACACATTCCACAAGTTCCACAAAGCAGTTGTCAAGCGGTTGGCAGAAAGTCAATTTACTGATTTCTTGCACGATGATCGCGCGAACTATATGAGGGACTAAAGAACTTGGCTGGGCACTACCATGCCCTTTGATTGTAAGCTTATAGTGGACTTGCAGCACTTGCAACTTGAGCGCAATAATATTACATTAGGTTTTATTTTTTGATGCCTGACTGAAACGTCAAACAAATCCCTGGTGGTGTTCGAATAAATGTTAGGTTAGGAGCCATAAAACTAATGGACGGAATACGCCTGTTTATTTAGCTGTGGGTGCTGTGCTGTTGCTAATAAATTTCTTCCTATCCCCGATTTTGTTATAAAAGAAATTAAAATTAAAAATTAATGAAAAAATATATTTAATATCTTTTTGGAAAAAGGGACTCTTTCATATTAAGTTTGGGTTGTCACAAACACTTGGCAAAAACAAAAATCTCCGGGCCGGGCATTTCATAGAGTTGGTAACCGTGGTTAGGATGGCTGTTTAAAAAAATGGCCAAAAACTTTATCTAACAAAACTATTTCGATCTGTTAATGATTGTTTTATGGTCTTATAGGAAACCGTGCCGCCATGGAGAATAAGCCATGTTCCTGATTCAATTCCAACTTTGATTCTGAAGATTCTGCAGAGCCAATTAGTAAAAACTCTTAGCCTATTAAGTCGTAATATAGTAGTACTCGGGTTTTAAAGTTACAAGTCCACAAAGAAATCCTGCCTAGATCGATCAAATCAATGCAAGGCACGAAATGCACCTAATTTGTAATATCTCGAATGTACATGCAGTCCAAGGGGCAAAAGTTGACTCCTACCTCGTTGTTATAGCGGCTTAATTCTTATCTCGCAACAAGGCTGCCAGTCGGCCAGTAAAACAAATTTAACGTTCCGAACATCCAATTGGAGCAGCCAGAGTCTACAGAGAGCGCCTGACGTCTATACAAATCCGAATAACATGTAGAGCCACTATCGAAACATTATCAAGGAGGTAATCAAGGATAAAGTTGGTTACCAAACACCCAAGAAAAAGGAGTGCGGCCACCGGCAAAATTGCAAAGGAAAACTAGAGCAGCCAGAGAGAATTCTACTGCGAAGAAAGAAAAATACGCATTCTCTAAGAGATTGAAGCAATATTTGGAATTTCTACCAAAGCGCTAAACAAATGGTCATCAGGACAAGCACTGACACTGCCACATCGAGCGAATGGACAATAAAGCTTCAGCTAAGAGGACCTTCGAATCCCAGCTCTGTTTTAAAGAGCAGGCCATCGAGTATGCCAGTGTGGTTGGTTTGGATAGAAAGCCTACTGTATCTCAGATAGGGACGCTTCACCGAACGAAAGCTCGTTAAGTATAAACTGGTAAAAGTTAACTTCAGAATGAGTTATTTATGTTTAAATTTATAAAATAAAACAACTACACTGCATTGGACATTATGTTGAATCCCCAGTTTGACCGCATGCTGTCGTTTAAGACCTAGTGACCTGTGGTAATCAATGGTATTTTGGCGGTACTTTCGTGGTCTTTTAAGAAAGTCAGTTGTTCTTGTCTTGCTGTAGCCTGGCCATATCTTTCTGAATATGACACAATTTATCAGGTTTCTGTATCGGATGTTGGCGAGTTTTTGCCTTAACTCCTACCAGCTGAATGATCAAGCGTGTCCAGCTCACCACGGCATTCTAACACTAATATGGAGGGTACATTAAACGAGGCGATAACTTTGATGACAGCCTGGTTGTCAAAGATTTGGGGGCAGTACATTTTCACGGCAGTCCTCGCCGATATCAAGTGATTCCGCCTGGATCACATTGGCAGTATTCGCGAGGTCCGTAGGATTTTGAGTCGATTTTCGAATCGAGTCCCCAGTCGGATGTCAAAATTTCCATTCTAAACTCGTAGAAAAATATTCTCCAAAATGTTGATGAACGGTATTTTTTGTGTAATGTCGTTCGTGGGAGGTTGTAGTTGTTCTCTTGGTGGAGGGAGCTTCAATATTGCTATGGCTGACGGGACCCCAGACCAGCATCTTCTCTTCTCTTCCTTTCTCTGTAACATTTGTTATGTACAAAATAAAGGATCATAAGAGCCGGGCTACACGTTCATGGGATTTAAATGAAACGCCGTAGCTACACACAAAAAAAGTCTCATAAGAATGAAAGCAATTTGAATGACGAGGAAGGCTGAGATATAAAACAAAACAAAATATCTCTTCGGAAGTTAAATACTTTTGTGCTCTCTAGTACCAGTATTCGGTATTCACTCTTCCAACGCAAATCTCAAATGAGGATTTCTGTCAAAAAGATATGGTTTGGAACTGAAACGTTCATGCTCACACCAAGAAATTTACTCGAAATTGGATTTTCGGTGGATTCTTGGTGCAATCTACACTTTTCTTTTTGAATCACACGAAATCTACCCGTCTCGTGCGACACGACGATCATTCCCATGAACGTGTAGCCAGGCACTAAGGGATGAGGGCAATCATAGAGTGATTGCGGGTCCTCTACATGACGTTCACTGAGTTAGGTTTTGTTGAGTTTGGTTAAGTTATAGACTTTGTTAAGAGCCGGACACTACTCTTGACCAAAAATGGAAGAGCGTTATATACGAAGCGAGTGACGCGACGCAGGCTCCATCTTTTGCCAAAGGTTTTATATACATGCCGTCGAGTTTGCGAACTAGAATTATTCCTAGATGATACGGAGAGTGGTTCACCGTTTAAGCGAGGAATGGTAAATGGCTTTGGTATGGCGAAAAGAATCATTTTGGGTTTACACCAAGACCACATTTTTTAGCAGTATCGCCATATCGTCCGCATATCCAACCATCTTAGTTCATTCCCTGTCTAGGCTTATGAAGACCTCGTTTATTAACACAAGCTACAGCAGAAGTAAACTACCTGGAGATGCATTTCTGCTGGACAATTGCACTCCTGTTCGCTATGTCCTAGTGTTGTCTGAAGGACTACGCATTGACTCATATGTTTATCTATTCGTAACATCAAAACCTAAACTACCCAAACACATCGTATATAGTTCCCATCCCCCAGTTTATTGATTCCCATATTCCAACAATCCCACATAAAGCTACGAACATTGCTTAACTCAAATTTCAATCAATTAAAACAAGAGTCATCCATAAAGCTACAAATCTTAATTACCATTTCAGGTTAACCCATAACGTAGCTACGTACATCTCACCCCTTCATAAGGTCATAAAACAACTCTATTTTTTATTTGTTATTTCCACCGAAATACCATATAACAACAATATAAAATAATTTTAATTGCAAAATGGTTAAAAATGAAACAAACAAAATCTATAACAACAAAAAGTCGTATAATTACAAAAAAACACTCGATTAAGGAGGAGCATTAAATTGTTTTAGTATCTATCCACAATAGGTAGGTAGGTACGTACCGCTCTACCTACACGGTAAATAAAACATTTGAATATTAAATTAATATTTATTTAAATAATAAAACAAAAATCTTATTGATGTATGTATTGCATAAAGGAGGGTATAGATTGTTGACCAAGAGAATTGAAAGAAAATCGAAAAAATTAGTCAAAAAAACTAGTTCCTTAACGCTCTCAACGTTTATCCAGAAAGAGCTAACAATTTAAATTATCTTTCTCTTAGTCAAGGTTTAAACTTAAATGCGTCTGGTTTTTTGCGCGAAGACTTTACCTTGCTGTACTTTTTAGAAAACGATGATTTAAATTTGGATTTGGTACGACGAAATTTTCACTTAATATTTTGACTTTAAGACATTCGTAGAATTTTCACTAGCAACAAAAAGCATTGCACGCTAATTAATTGCACTTTTTTTTTCTTTTTCTAAATAAAAAAAAATTTTCTTCACTTCATTTTTTTTTATATTAATTTAAACTAAAGACACTTAATTTTTTTTTTATTATTTTTCGTTGACTATTTGTAGTATATTTTTGTTATACATTTTTTAACACTGATATTTTTGCAAATTTAAACAATTAGCAAAGCATTTTTGATTTGCAATCTTAACACTTGCACTAACGATAATTTATTTTTATATTTAATAAAAAAATTTTTTAAACGACAAAGATGACAAGAATTAATTGTATTTTTTTTTATATATTCCTTATATAGACGATGTATGTATATATATTTTTATTTTGTAAATTTTTTTTTATCCAATGAATGACGTTTTGTTGGTTCCAAATTTGTTGATTAGATGTGTAGGTCATGTGTATCCCATGTGGTTGTTTAAAATTTAACTATCTAATTGTATTTTATTTGTACATTAATATGTTTGTTTAGTAACTCTTTGAAACCGGTTTAAGTTGTTTGCGCTTTGTAAATAAATGCTCATTGTACATTTTGTTTTTTTTTATTGGTTTGTAGATATAAATAGGACGAACTAAATAAATGTCATACAAAAAAAGTATGGCACACTAAAAAAAATGATATAAAAATTTAAAATTTATTTTTAAGTAAATTTTTTAGTTGTAAGAATCGCGCGCGCGTTTCTTTTTCGCTAAGAAAACGATAGAAGAAGAATATAAAAAAAAACACACACATCCGAATATAATTAGCAACAAAAAAAAACAAGATTAAAAAGAAGAAACTTTCCTAAAAAAAAAAACCGCACGACAAACAAAATGGAGGTGTAGTTTGATTTTGTTAGGAAAAAAAAATACTACAATTAGGCAAACTTTTATTATTATTTTTTTAATTGTTGTCGTTTTAGCTGCGTACAATTTTTTTTTCACGATGAACTACTTTTTTACTACATTTTTTTTTATCACATTTTTAGCTTTTTTTTTTTAGATTATTTTTAGAGAGAATATAACAGAAAAAACTCGTATTTCCTTTTGAACTTTTATTTTTTTTTTTTGTTGTTCAGACAATTGCCAACAAAATAATAGAAAATAAATTTAAAAATGTAACGAACAAGAATACGAAAATAACAACTATTAAATGTCCTTGATAATATCTCGCATATTAGCAAACGTTATCATAATCAACATGAGGTTTGATACACAGATATATATATATATATATTTTTTTTTTTTCCAAATGAAAATGCACAACGTAAACAAAAATATGATCTGCACGACCGAATACAACTCTTTATAGAAATAAAAGAAACTCTCTCTCCAGTTCTCTCGCTCTTTCTCAAAAAAAAAAATACGAAAAAAAACCGAATAGATGGACAAAATATCGCACCACACTATTCCATACCGCACGACGACGACGTCCGCAGAAAGGCTTTCGCGCAAAAACTGTGAGAAAAAAAACGAGCGAAAGAAAACAACAGAAATCGAAGACAAAAACGAAATAAATCTTCAAAAAATTCGCAAATGGAACTATGAGAAGAACAAAACAAAAAAAAACCTCATATTATCTAAATAGTATCCAATAGATACTTTTTTTGTTTTTTTTTTTTCTCTTCTCATTTTAGGTGAGACCACACTAATCAAAAAAATAAAACCCAAACACAAATCGTATATAGAAAAAAAAAAAAATCTAAGCAGAAACCGACCGTTGCGGCAGTTATCCGCAGAATTTCAATTTGTATACTGAGTCGAAAAGCAGTTTCAAATGATTGGCGGACTGTCGTCGAAAAATTATTTGATTTTTTGTTCTCCCAAGTATTGTTGTTGTTGTTGTTGTTGTTGGTGTTGTCGACAAAGAATCCAAATACAAAAAAGCAGCGCATAAACAAAAAAAAAAATGTATCTCTGTAGTAACACCCGCCCGACCGCTTGTAGTGCTATTTCTATACTCTCGGATGGTTGTACCCAACCAGCAGCACACAGTACACTTTGCGCTCTTTGCCACTCTCTGGGCATTATTGGTATGGTAAGGTTTGTATAATATTATTTCACTTTTTTTTCTACTTTTTTTTTTTTGGTTTAGTTTAGCAGGTTATCAAGTCAAGACTGCTAAAAAGCTGATTTCCACTTTGCTCTTTCTCTCAGAGAACCAACATACCTATAGCAAGAGAGAGAGTACCTACATCAAAATCAAAAGTCAGGGAAAATAAAGGCAAATTAAACTTAACTACCATACAAAGTATCTATCTAGAGTGGGGTTGTCGTGTGTAAAAGATACATTGTATGCGAGAGAATAATAAAAAGTAAATTAATTCAGTTCAACTCAACTCGAACCGGCGGCGGCGGTGGTAGTGTTTTTCGCTCTTCGAATGGAAGTGATAGCAGCAACACAACGACGACGACGACCACGACGATGACGACGACAATCCACAAGTGTGTCGGCAAGTTGGGAGTTTTTCTTTATGAGCAAAGCTTTTTGGGAGGAAAATCATAATGAAATCAGATAAAAAGCTTTTCGCTTTGATACGCATATAACAACATAGGTATATGTATAGAGTACATACAGCTTCATTGTAGAAATAAACAACAAAATTACATATCTTTCTTTTTTTTGGGGCCATGGTTGTTGCAACATAATATAGTGTTATCTGCTAAATAAGGAACACAAACCAGAAACTTGTCTTCATCTTCTTACGGTATTTTCATCTCAGGCTATCGTCATCTTTCCCATCTCAGTTGTTATATCGAGAATTCTCTTAGGATAAATAAACAATGAAATTTTATTACATTAATCGAACGGTAAAATAATTGAGATGTGTTTTGCACGTAGTAGGTACTCCACCCAAGTGCTATATGCTAATCCAGATTTTGAATAATTCATTTTAATATTTTTACATTTTATTACTCTTTATGCTTTGGGGAAGGGCAAGGCAAACACTGGTTTCACTGACGTTTCGATGTTTTTCCTATAACGAGACCGCGGAGGTGTTTGTCTACAACAGGTTGTATTTTTGTCGTCTAACCATCTGTGTGGCTTTCAAACTTGCGACAAAGAAGCAAAGTAATGATAAAAATAAAGTGGGAGTTGATTCTGATAACTAAGAATGCATGAAAGATAGATTCCAAAAAAATTGCTAGGGAAACACCAATGTCGCGAGTGGAATTTAGAACGTTTGTTGTAGATTCTTTGGTGCGATCGGAGTCAAATATTCAACGTGAGCTTCAAAGGGAAGGAAACCCCAAGAAAGTGGTTCGTCATCGTCACACAAAACCATTTCATTTAAGCATATCTCGTAACAATATTGTAAGAGAAGCAAGAAAAGTTCTATACCGCATATGTGTGACTTTGAAGATCAATATCGGCGAAGGGACCGTAGTTGCTGAAGCGCGTCTTGATGACATGCCTGGCCAAAGTGTAGCAGCACGCGATTCCATGTGCTCAATATAGATATTTGAGCACCGCGTTCGAGTCCTACTTCCTGACCTCCTAGAAAGGAAGAGGAACATGTGAAACGGCTTTCAGTGCCATCGTTTATATAACGGGAAATTTTTTAAGCGTAGTTTTTTTTAAAAAAATCGAGTAAAACACTTAAATTTGCATCAAATATTCAAAACTTTTATAGTAGTAGCCTTTGCCATTTACGTTTCAAGGACAACTTCATGTAAATGTTGTCAGCGGCTCCGTTTCAAATGGTCCATTCGGAAGGTCCAATTATGCGTAACTTTTTCGATCATTTCGGCCTGTATTCCACGAATTACGCGTGTTATGTTATCCTGTAAGGCTTCAATCGTGTTCGGCTTGTCCACACAGACTAACGACTTTACAAAACCCACAAGAAATAATCAAGAGGCGTTGCAGAGGCATGATCTTGGCGGCCCACTCACAGGGCCATTTCGAGAGATAAGCTGCTCACCAAATTCATACGTCAACATTTTCATTGTTTCACGAGCTGTGTGGCATGTGTCACCGTCTTGATGAAACCACATGTCAACCAAGTTCAACTCAGCCAACTGGGGCAAAAAAAAAGTCGCAGATCATGGCTCGATATTGTACGCCGTTGACGGAAACGTTTTTTCACGGTCGTCTTTGAAGAAAAATGGAGAGATGACGCCATAACCACACCAAACTGTCGTTTTTTCGGGATGCTTTGGTAATGGCATGTGGCTGTTCATTACTCCAAATGCGACAGTTTTGCTTATTTACGTATCCCTTGAGCCAGAACAATTTGTCGATAAAACAGCGGATTTTCAGGTTTTTCACAGAGCACGAATTTTGATATTAAATTTCAATAATTTGCAATCGTTGCTCGTTTGTAAGTCTTTCCATGATTAAACGGCAGAGTATACTGATAACTTTTCACTTTGACAGATGACGTTTGGACGCCATAACTAACCTGTGCTGCCAACCTGAAAAACTTAACTCTTAAAAAATCACCCTTTAGATAGTTGTTTCAGGAAAAGTCCACTCTACCTATTATCAATTCAAATTATCTGAATAGCACTCAATTTAAGTTCCAAGGTAAATTCACAATGCTGTGGCAGTCTTGCTGACGACTCGCAAGAGATGAAGACACTTCATAAACCAGTAAACGTCGAATTAGACAAGATATTGTACGACGAGTGGTTTATGGATTTATATTATCGACTCAGCTGGTATTGTCCTGTTCAAGGAGGGATCCTACGAACCCCGTCAAAAAGGCAATGGCAATCAATGTTCCCTTACTATCGTGTAAAAGAGGAAGGCCTAAACACTCCTGCAGAAACACCAGCATTTGATTGGCATCAATGATGAAGTGATTCAAAATCGGGATGCCTGCAGATATTTTTTGAGGTCGAACCGGCGAACCCCACAGGCGGACCAGTAGGAATGCAGTGAATCTTGATCATAATCTCGTCATTAAATGGAGAGAAGATTATCGACGATAAATACATTTTTTAACTTCTTCTTCCAAAAAAAAGTATTGATTCCTTCAAAACCAATAGGTGGTTAGCTAAATATTTGGAAAATATGTGTCTTATAAATTCGACAACTTGTCCTCATAGAAACTATGATGGAAAAATTGATGGAAAACGAGCTTCTGCTACCTTATGTGACTGAAGTTTTGCAACAAATGGATCCAAATCCAATACGATTGTGAGTGGAGTCAATGACTCTTTGGGATGGTGAGATGTCCATACGTTCCACTTACCCCAGACACTTCAGCCGTTATATTCTCAGCTGTTTGACTAGGTTTGCATCGCTCTATAGCACAAAAAGTTCAAAGATTTAACTTCTTCCACACACACCATCGATACAAACTGAACCGAATATCGCCCAAAAAATCTCTTAAAGCATCCCAGGACGTTTTCTACCGATTGTGATGGAGTAGGACCGGCTTGATAAGGGTCTTATATAATATATCTTTGGTTGTATGAGAAAGGGCCTTACTTCTTAGATGCCTTCTTTGCCGGAACTAACGTCGATTGGCAAGAGTGATTCTTCGCTTAAGCTCTGCGCCGATTTCATTTAGCGAAGTGGCATTAGAGCTTAAGCAGACAAAGTCTTTAACTAGTTCGAAGTTATATCTTGTCTTGATAACATCATATACCTCGTTTGGTCTTAATTTAAAACCAGACCCATCTTCGCCGCCTCTGTTTCAATACTTGCAAGACCGCCAATGACAACACAGCATATGCAAAAAGTTGAAAAGACTTTTGAAAAATCGTACCTCTAATGTTGGCCTGTAAGTTTCGTATAATTGCTGAAGGCACATTATATACGCCATGATATTTTGTTACTTAAGATTGCTTGGAGGGAAGCATTGATGAAGAATGAATTGTCCCAAAGTGTTCTTGAAAAGAAAAAAATAAATAAATATTAGGCTTAAACGGCCCATACAGGACCTAAAGCCTAGCTTGTGTGTGCGAAGTTATATTTTTGACACGAATGGGGGGACCTACAGTTTAATGCCGATTCCGAAGGGCAATTTATTTTTGAGAAGCTTCTCATGACATTTTTTACTCTTGGATGATGGTCAGACTCTCGCAAGAGGCGGGACATCGATTAAGAACTTTAAGGTGTTACGGGCCAGCATTTTTATCAGCGACCCCTCGCTTAGTGGTCCCACGCACTTAACCACTGCACCCTTGAAAAGAATGGAAAAACATAAAAAATTGGATGGCAATGAATATGCAGCAGGGGATTACATTCCCTAACTCCAGAATAATTCCATCAGCTGGGGTGTATAACAAAACAGTTCAAGACGTCCAAACATTGTTATCGCAAATCAGCCCAAACACTGAAATAAGTTTGGAAGAAATCGAGCAGTTGAATGTGGACAACGTGAGGATGGAAGTAGATGATCAGACATCGAAGCAGCTGACCAGATTTAAGAAACTTCATAACTTCATAACAACTGCACCATGCAATGGAGTGAATGTCACAAAGATGTTTTCTAATTTTAATATATATTTTTCGGGAGAAATGTTTTAAAGCTTATTTACTTTAACCTCGCATTAAAGCGTTGCAAAGTAAGTAGCCCTATTCATGCGATTTTTAGATATGAATATTTTTTTATTATTCCTAAACACAAATAAGTTACGTATACGCCTGCCTGTAGGAATTTTCCTAAAAAAAAAAGTGATCGTGCAGTTAGGGCTCATCATTTATAAAATAGAAACTTGTTTTGCTGAGAAGATTGAAAGGTTCATATCAATGACACGATCAGTAAGGTGGCACTCTAATTCTAATTTAAAATCATTTTACTTAGCTTTCAATAAACTATAATACGCTTTAGTGTTGGCTGACTAAGAGGGAATATTAGCTCTCGACCCATGTACTGCAAAATTTTAATTTATTGTGTAAGTGGCCAATCAGTGCCCTATTACGTAAGTATGGAAGAAAATTGCGTTTTGTACATGAGATTAAAGAGAAACAAATTTGTTGTAAGTAATACATACAAATTTGCGTGTACTTGGGCATTGTATGCGTCAAAAAAAAATGTCTTTCTTGCATTTCATGGACCAATGTGCATGTTAAAAATTGATTTGAAACTTTTTTGTTTGGGCACTCGTTGACCTCAGTACACGGGTCGAGGGCTAGTTTATAAAGGGTCTGCTATCTAACGTTTTTTTCTTCAACTATTCATATTTCGCGAATGGTAACACTTAGCTCATGTCTGATTTGACAGATAATTAGTTTTATCCTTCCGCTGAACGAATATGGTTGTGTATACGCTTGAACAACGCTGGGAAATATTGCGACATTACTTTAAAAATCATGGTAATGTTGCAAAATGTGTGCGGAAACTGCGTACGGATTTTGGAAGAAGAGAAGCACCGTCAGTCCCGTATGTTCGTTATCTTGTGAAAAAAGTGAAAGAAAGTGGTTATCCTCATCGATAAACCAAAGCTTGAAAAGCCAAAAACAGTGCGTACACCCGAGAAAATTGCTGCTGTGGCAGAAAGTGTGCGTGAAGCGCCATCAACATCAATTCACCGTCGTTCTCAACAATTGAACATTTCGGAGACATCGTTGAGACGAATTTTGCATAAAGACCTTGGTATGACGCCATACAAAGTCCAATTGGTTCAGGAGTTGAAGCCAACTGACCATCCAATGCGTTTTCGCTTCGCTAAGTGGGCCTGCGATCGACTTAGAGAAGATGCCGATTTTGACAAAAAAAGCTCATGCAGATGAAGCTCATTTTGATCTTGGATCTCAATGGCATGGATCTCTGCCAGAAATGCCGTGGAACACATTCCCATGGGTATCGAGACTTTGGTGTTGGATCCAAAGACACCAGCTCTAACTCCAGTTTCTAGTTTTGATCCATCGGTGCACCAGATCAGACTTCGCGGATCTAGCGTCGGAACACCAGTCGGAGGTAGTTACGCGGTTAAAACAACAAGTGAATGATTTATTAGAATTATAAGCAACCAGCGGATGGTTCTAAGCCCGGGTTTTAGAGATACTAATGACATTCTAGTCACACCCGCACCTTGGTCGACTCCGACATTCCGTATGATGTAATATATCCGTAAAGGGAGGATTGGCAAAGAGATGCAGTTATCAAAACAAATGAAATTACAATCTTTACAGATGGAGTGAAAGCGACGGAGGGAACAGGGTCTATAATCTTCTCAAAAGATCCAGAACTAAGAGAGTCTATACGACTACCGGACGAGATATTGCTATCTACATCGACAACCAGGCCGCACTTAAGGCAATGGAATCAACTAACATCACTTCTGATATAGTCAGGAACTGTCGCACAATGCTTAAGGCATTATGCAATCAGAACCGAGTAAGACTGTGCTGGCTGCCAGGAGACTACGGTATTGAGGGAAATGAGATGGCAGATGAGCTTGCAAGAATAGTAGGGCTACTTGTTGAGAGTGAGGTTGCAGGCTTCAAACCAAAGACTCGGGCTGTCAGATACAGACAGCTGCAGATTTTGGCTGCAGATATTCAGGCTGTTGAGGGTATACCGCACATATTGTGTGCTTTGCTTCGAAGCTTTGGAGTAAATACACGGTACAAACTTCAAAGGCCTTTTTGGCTTTTGTAGGGTAATTGGTGTGTTTTAGGGAAAATGTTTAGGTTTTTTGTGTACCGTTTCGATTTTTAAGCCGGTTCCCGTGCCTAGTGTTGTGTAATGGTTTTACATTATACCCCTGTTTTAACCTAACCTAACCTTCTAGTCACAGGAAAGTACCAGATGCGGCACGTATAGTACGGCATATGAACCAAATCATCAACCAAATGCATAAAAAGTTCCATCTCCAAAGCAATGCTCGATAGCTTTTAAGAGGCATATCCCTATTGAAAGCAGCATACCAGATCCTTTCCAATTGAACGTATATTATTATAATTGCTGGGTACCAGTTTATCTACCGGCCCCAAATCCTAAAAAATACCAACGAATTTCATGTCCAGGACCATTATTTGTTTATCGCTGCTGCTCCTAAAAACAAAAAACTTCCCCTACCTGCTTCGAACACAAATAGCAAATCGATAATATTCAACAGCCCAGAGGATTTTCGAATCCTAGCCGCGATTTTCGGGACTTGAGTTCGGCTTTACCATATACGCTGAGAGCAAAAAGTCCCCGTACACTACTAATTCCTTTATAAATTGTACAAACATAGTGTACTCGTTCCTGTATGACCATTCCTAACTCCTCTAATAAATGTCTAATAGTTGCACATAAAACATAACGAACGTACATACATATTTTTCATGGCTTCAAGAGTTTACATACCCAGTAAAAAACATTTTGAATGCTAAGAATGATGCCATTTATCCCCTGATTCATCCATTTTACATTTAACTTATACATATGTCTTTACCTTTTATGGCGTCTTAGGACACTTTTCAACTAACTGACAGCTGAAGAATTCACTCATAAGAATAAAATGCAGTAACGAGTATGAAATGCTTGCACAAGATAAAACTAAATAAAATTAAAAAACCCACATGAAATCTTGAAATTCCATCTACAGATATCCGGTTTAGTACATAATACTTAATGCAACAGTTGCACAATTTCTCCTGACCAAACCTTCGCAAAAATAAACTAACTATTAAGACACCAACAAAAAAAAACGGTTTCAATGTATTTATTTGGGTAATGCCCACGTGCATTGAAATATCCTAATTTGTTGGTATTATACCGTAAAGGACGGCAGAGCAATTAAAAAAATTCGTTAATTGCTCTCTGGAATTGTGCAAATACGAAAACTTGGCTGTGCGGATCTCTTATCAGATGCAATGGCCAACAGCATCATCACCATTAGCAACAAGCTTACAAACACACACCGCTTAAAAGTAACATTTTTCAGCCTCAACTCAATTTAAATATGAGCACAGGCTAATGGAAAAATTAAGACATACATATGAGGGGACAAAAGATATAATTGCCAATTCGAAGTTGGAAAGTTGGAATTCGACCAAAGTATGTAAAAAAAAATGACACACATGTATGTAATTTTCTCATCCTTAAGAACATTAAAATTATGAAGAAATTTATGGCGTCAGAAGACAACTGTTCTTTTTTTTATTCTTGAATACTGAGGATGCAATTCCGGTAAAAATTTCTTAAGTAAGAAATTCAGGTTTTTAATTAGATTGGTGTAAAAAAATTAATGCAAGTGCAATGACAATTGAATGCGCTTAAAGAACTACTTTATAACAAACTACAGCTACTAGAGCTGGGTCAATCCGGATCGACTCAATTCTTGTCATTCGTTCCTCGAAAAGGATTGATGTTTGCAATCACACAATTCCAAATCTATCGATCATACTTTCTATCCATTTTTTGTTTATTAGATACGCGGACCAAAGGGACTTTGGATACCCTTATAATGAAGTGACACAGTGCGGGAATTAGGGAAATGAAGGATACCGGTGCACGGTAGTTTTTAAGTGTCTGTAAACTATAATGTGTAGGAAAAACAGACGCATTCCACATTCGTATTGTACAGTTAAGAAACGAATTATTGTATTTCACAGTCCGTCCGAACTACTGCTTATTGTTACAGTGGATGCGAATTCTGACGAACAACTACTCTGACGTTCACTTCAGAACAAAAAAAACTGTAGGTTCTAATGGGGCTGTTGTTCGTCAGAATATGTTTCCACTGTAACCGTAGCCTAAAAATGAGCTGATGTACATTCCTAGCATGACGGGTATTATGGTTGAAGTGTTGAATTGGTGGAATGCAACTGGCTATTTAGTTCGAGCGCTAATATCTTGAACGTGCACACTTACCGAGGGGCAAGCGTCGACTCTGACCATTTTCTTGTTGCAGCTAGATACAGAGCTCGACTGTCCAACGAGAAGAAGCTGCGAACTGCCCAAAAGAAGAAATTCGACGTTGGACGCCTTAGCACATCTGGAGTCGCCAGAGCCTACAAAGCGCCTGAGTGAGAAACTCCCCACCGTGCATTCAGTGGTCTCAGTATCGCGACATCATCAAGGAGGTAGCCGAAACCACCCTAGGATACCAGCCACCCCAGAGAAAAAGCCCGTGGTATGATGATGTATGCGTATACCGGAAAAAGGTGACAGAAGATGCACACATTAGAACGCTGCAGAGGAAAACAAGGGCAGCAAGGGATGAGTACCGAGCCAGGAGAAGGGAGGAGATGAAAATCCTGCGTAGAAAGAAAAGAGAGCACGCAGTCTTCCAGCTCAAGGAGATCGAAGAGTCCCACGACCGAAACAACATCCGGAAGTTCTAAAAGAAAGCCAAGCTACTGGCTGCTGGCTTTAAGACAGTCACGCAGGCTCTTCGTAACAGCGATGGAAACCTAGTCACCGACGCGCAGGGAATAGTAGATGTATTTAAGCAGCACTTCCAGCAGCTGCCAAACGGACAAAATATAGAGAGAGTGATGGGGCAAGAAGAGAACCCTCCCTCCGCCCAGTATAGAAGAGGTTGTCTTAGCTATAAAAAAGCTAAAGAACAACAAGGCCGCTGGCTCTGATGGTCTACCTGCAGAGCTTTTCAAATACGGAGGTGATGTTATCGTAGGGCGCATGCACCAAATCATCATCCAATTTTGGGTGGAGGAAAGCATGCCCGATGACTGGACCATCAGCTCCATATGTCCCATCTACAAGAAAGGCGATCCTATGTCTTGCAAGAACTATCGGGACATATCCCGGCTTAATGTCGCATATAAGATCCTAGCCAACTTACGGTGTGAACGTCTCAAACCTTTCTGCAACACACACTAATCGGCACGTACCAGTGTGGCTTCCGGCCCGGAAGATCAACTGTAGACCAAATCTTCACACTAAGGCAAATCCTGGAAAAGACCAACGAATTTCAAGTCGAGACACACCATCTCTTTAAAGCTGCATATGAGAGCATTCATCGTCAGGAGCTTTTTGTGGCGATGGCCGAATTCGGGATCCCGTCAAAACTGATCCAGATGTGTCGCATGACACTAGATAACACGCGATGCAATGTGCAGTTTGGCAGCAGCTCACCTGAACTCTTTCAAACATGCACTGGATTTCGGCAAGAAGATGTCGTGTGATTTCTTCAATCTTGTTCTTGAGCAGATAGTGCGCAGGGCCGGTGTCAACACGGAAGGCACTACCTTCAACAGATCAGTCCAAATGCTGGGGTATGCGGACGATATAGATATCATCGGTCGATCCCAGCGTGCCGTGATAGAGGCTTTCACGGCTGTTGAAGAACAGGCGAAACTAGTTGGCCTTGAAGTGAATGAGGACAAGACTAAATATATGCTATCAACAAACAAACAATCATCTGTCCACCGACTAGGACAAAATGTCACTGTTGATAGCAGCAACTTCGAGGTAGTTAAGGAGTTCATCTACCTCGGGGTAAACATCAACTCCACAAATGACATCTTAGTGGAGATCCGTCGAAGAATTACCCTAGGAAACCGCTGCTACTTCGGTTTGGCAAAACAATTGGGTTCAAAACTCATGCAACAACATGCACTGGATTTTGGCAAGGAGATGCGCTGTCGGGTGATTTCTTCAATCTTGTACTTGAGCAGACAGTGCACGGAAGGAACTATCTTTAAAAGATCAGTCCAACTGCTGGGCTATGCGGACGATATAGACATCATCGGTCGATTCCAGCGTGCCGTGATAGAGGCTTTCACGGCTATTGAAGAACAGCCGAAACTAGTTCGCCGTGAAGTTAACGAGGACAACACTAAATATATGCTATCAACAACAAAACAATCATCTGTCCAACGACTAGGACAAAATGTCACTGTTGATAGCAGAAACTTCGAGGTAGTTAAGGAGGAGTTCATCTACCTCGGGGTACATATCAACTCCACGATCCGTCGAAGAATTACCCTAGGAAACCGCTGCTACTTCGGTTTGTCAAAACAAATGGGTTCAAAACTCCTAACTTGAAGGACAAAGTGCATGCTCTACCTAGAACACATATCCTACCGATTCTGCTATACGGCGCCGAGTGCTGGACGATAAGCAGGAAAGGAGAGTTAATACTGGGATCCTTTGAAAGAAAAATCCTTCGACGGATATTTGGTCCTATGTGCGAGGAGGGCGAATGGAGGAGAAGATACAACCGCGAACTCTATGACCTGTACCAAGATGTGGATGTAGTCCGAAAAGCTAAAACTCGTCGACTAAATTGGCTCGGCCACATCGAGCAAATGGACAACAACGCTCCAGCCAAGAGGATCTTCGAATCCCAGCCCCCAGGTTCGAGACGACAAGGAAGACCGAACCTCCGAAGACCAAGCCATCGCGGATGCCAGAGCGCTTGGTCTGGACAACGTGCTCGGGATCGCAGAGGGCGGAAGGCTGCCGTATCTCAGGCAGGGACTCTTCACGGGTCGGAAGACCGTTAAGTAAGTAAGTACTAACGATGGAAGTATCGATAAAGCAGTAACAGGCAGAAGACATTACGACAATGACTAAGAGAGTCAAGCGATGTCTCTATAACCAGTAAGTTTGATCGCACGTTTTTGAATGCCTTCTTGAGGTCCAAATATGTTTTTGCTGCACCAGACCAGATATGAGCGTTGTACTTAAGTTTGGGGCGAATAAACGCCTATAAATTCTAGCCAGATCAGAAGGGGTGAAATATTTCTTGCTTCGCCTAAGGAAGCCTAGACATTTCGCAGAATATGTGTTCGTTCGAAGTTTGTCGTTAACACACATACCAAGGAAGGAAAGCCTTTCGGTTTCAGCGATGCAAGTGCCATTCTTGGACAATGACAGAAGACAGCATTGCGTTTTGGAAGCACTCCATTCAGAATGCTGTCAAGGTCAGAATATAATGCGCTTCACATACTTTGTTGTTCTAGCTTACACGACGCCCGCAGATGAGTGACGTAAATCCGAAAACGAATATGCGAAGCTAGAGATACTGTCATCAGCGAAGGAACGGATTGGATTAGAAGTAAGAGACAGGAGGCCATTGATGAAAATGTGAAAGAGAGTCGGAGACAAAACGGAGCCTTGGAGGACACCAGCATTTTTTTGGTGAGTTCCAAAATAACTTGAATTCAATGTACAAATGTAATTTCTAATCCATTGAATAAAATTATCATCGATTACAAATGCACGCATTTTCGACAAGTGAGCTTGATGCCAGACTCTGTTAAATAACTTTCAAATATCAAGCGCAACGACCTTACTTTCACCACCACGGTGAATAGATTGGTTCCACTTTTCGGTTAGATATGTCATCAAATCACCAGTGGATCTGTTGATACGAAAACCGTACTGCCTGCCGGTCATTAAGAAGTTTTCGTGATTCAAGATATTTCATAAGCTGACGATTTATCAGCGTTTCCATGACCTTGGAAAGAAGGGATGTAAGTGCAATTGATCGGTAGGAGGAGGCGCAGGAAGATTCGCCTTTTTTCGGACTGGCTGAACAAATGCTTTTCCCATCTTCTCGGAGAGAGTCCTGTTTTTTTGTTTGGAACGATTCGGTCTTTTAAAACGAACAATTGGCCCAGCTCTACACTACACTTTATAATATTCATTCAAAGTGAAAATGAGGTATAACTACTCTTAATACTAAAACTTTGGAACTTAATTTAAAGAGCAAAAAATAAATATAAGGGTATGTACCTCATAAAAATTGTAATAACAAAAATTCAGCTGGTTTTGTTTTGGACAAAACTATAGCACGAGCTGTACATTGCATTGCCGATGGAATATATCCAACTAAGTAGATTAACACTGGCCTATATCCCATCTTCGCGGAAAATTATCTCTTAGAACGTCAGGGCAATTAGTCAATATAACTTTTTGTTAAAAACCATGGAAAGACTGCATTACAGGAGTATATTTCTTATCTCTACACCCAGGGTTATTCTGATGATTTTGCAAGATTGCCAAGATTGGTTTACTAGCAAAATGATCTCTTGATGAATCTTCTTAAAACCGGGTTGTTTTCTTTGCTATAGGCTAGTACTACAATTCGCTACATTGCAGCTATCAAGGAAAGCTAAATATCTTAGAGTTATAATCGATCTTTCTTGAACCAAGCATGTCGAGACAAAGACATCTAAGGCATTTACTGGCAGGGCACAATTGGTGCATTTATCACCAACAAAATTCATATCTACACTACGAATTTACAAACAAAAGAATACCACAATTCCAGCCACCATCTCTTGAAGGAATACCTCTAAAGGTGACGGATAGGGCGAAATACCTGGGTATGATCCTAGACAGGAAACTTAATTGTAAGCCGAATGTCAATGAAAGAGTGAAAAAAGCAGCTAACGCTTTCTACTCATGTAACCGCATCTTTGGCAGGAGGTGGGGACCAAGCCCCAAAATAATCTTGTGGATGTATACGGCGATCGTGCAGCCAATACTCACATATGGCAGCGTAGTCTGGTGGCAAGCCGCCGGCAAGGCGACCAATCTCAAGGCAATGACAAAGATGCAAAGACTAGCATGTATAGGAACAACCAGCGCAATGAGAACCACACCTACGGCAGGTTTGGAGGCAATTCTCAATCTAAATCCTCTGGACCTATTCATGGAAGAATCTGCAACCAAAAGTGCCTTGAGGATTAGTCAAACTAATACATGGAACCCATCCAATTTCGGGCACGCACAAATTCTAGAGAAAGACGTTGGGAATAACGTCTTCAACTGAACTTTGATAGACTATTCACCTACTCCTACTGATGAACCCACAAAGCGGAAATCGGTATCCATCTATACAGATGGATCAAAGATGGAATGTGGAACCGGTGCTGGTATATTCTGTGAGGAATTGAATATACACTGCTCCATCAGGCTTCCTGATAGCAGTAGTGTCTTCCAAGCAGAGATTCTGGCAATCGCGGAAGCGGCCCGAATGGTGTCATTGCTGGCAATACCACGTAATGATATTACCATTTTCATTGACAGCCAGGCGGCTATAAGAGCAATTTCTGCTATAGAAATTAAATCGAAGCTAGTTCACCGCTGTCGCGAAAAGCTTAAGGTTCTTTGCTCGCAGCACTCCACGAATCTCTGCTGGGTCCCTGGACATAGTGACAAAGCCGGCAATGAGATAGCTGATGAACTGGCGAGAAAGGGGTCCGCAATGGATAAAAATAGAGCACTACCGTCGATCAAGTCTCCACTATGTAATCTCAGAGAACGAGTGGAAAACAAGATACGTATGAAAACCAATAACAGGTGGAAAGCATTAACTACCTGTGAAGTATCTCGGAAGCTATGGCCAGCATATAACAAAGGCCGAACATTCAAACTTCTACAGTTCGACAGGCCATCGCTGTCTAAGCTGGTAGGGGCTCTAACGGGTCATAACTTCTTAAGAAATCACATGATGAAACTAAATCTCAAGGACGACGATATTTGTAGAGGTTGCGGAGACGAAGAGGTCCATGAGGACACACCTCACTTCCTCCGTCACTGCCCGAGCCTCTGTCACTTGAGAAACAGAACACTTGGGAGTTTTTACTTCCATGATTTACGAGAACTTTCTGATGTTACACTTTCTAATCTTTACAGGTTCTTGAAGACGTCAGGATGGCTGGACGGAGAAGGGTGAATGCAAGAAGGATAACACGAGCTGACCATCAACAACACCGACGGTCAAACCCCAACAAAAGGGAATCACAATGGGTCCATTTTCCCTGAAAATTCACCAGGGGAAGGATGTAAACGTATTACAGCGTGAATTAGCTTGTTAACGTTTTATCTACATCTGAAATACTTCTGCGGGTCACCCCGCTTTTGCAAAGCATCTGTGAAGCATTTTCTTTATGAATGTCCGGACATTCCTCGAGATGGGTGAGTGAAATAACGCCAAACGAAATAAAGCCAAATTCTAAAAATATATAGGGTCCGCCAAATAACTTTTTTGTTTAAACAAGGCGCAAACAAGGCTGTGTGGCACGTAGCGCCGTCCTGTTGAAACCAAATGTTGCCAATATTTATATATATATATCTTTAATCCCGTGTAGCGGGTCACCAAGGTACTATTGCTAAACGCGCCTAATTTAAAATTTCACTAAATTCCATTTGGCGATATTTCACGTCACCCTCTTGGTGCTGACGTGCTGAGTACTGAACTGCTAAGCCCACTAACACTAAAGTTCCTTCTCGGCCTTCTGACTCGGAAAAATAACTACAGTGAAACAAAGTACCTAATCTGTAAGACTTCGTTTTTCTAATTTTGAGTGTTTTAGCAGATGTACATAGCTTCCGAAAAAGGAGGCATATGTAGGTCCTAAACGCAATCAGGTGATATGAACTTTCGTCGGATAAGTAATGAGAACAAAAGGTCGAGAGCAAGAGAATACGTCTTAAGCAACAGAAGACTAATGAAACGTTGTCTTAAACCGTACATTTGCTATTAGGCCAAGCGTTGAATGTCAGTTGCCTACTCTAAAACGCTTAGGAAAGGCTAAGCGAACTAATCTTCCAGGACGAACTTGAAGTTGGTTTCTTCTAAGTACGCAAACTACCATAAAAACACATAATACGTGATCTGGCAGACAACAAGACCTTTGAACTTTTTCCAGGCTAAAAACTATAATCAATTGTGAGTATGCAAATGAGGAAATACTAAACAAACGGAAGAGAGAGCGCCAAATTGTTTAAACTTCCCAATTCACTTGGCCATTTTAAAATATTTCCTTCTGCAGAAATTACTTCAAAAACTATAAAAACAAAGCAGAAGGCGACGCATATCCTTTCCTCATAAGCAAAGGGTCCGCCTCTCAGCACCGTCAAAAACACAGAAAAAAAATATATAATAACAACAGTTATTATTTTGCCTTATTCAAGGAGTAAACCAAAAAAAGAAAACAATTTTAAAAGCACACAAACTGAATACTAATTAGTAATTACCAACAAAACTTTAGTTAATTTCATCCTGCTTACTCGACGTATATTACATAGTTTCAAGGAAGGGCTTAATACAGACAGAGACAGAGAGAAAAGGCAATATTCTGCGATTCACAATCCATGTAATAAAAAAAAAAGAGGACAAAAAACACACAACAACAACAGCACAACTTAAGAAAGTCCTTGAAACACTGGAATTACATATATTAAAATCTTCTTCTTCTTCGCTTGTTTGTGTTCCGTCTTTTCCGTTTTCCTTTATCATCGTTTCCCAGAAACTCTAAATAAACACTATGCATATCTACTTCTAGGTATGTATGTATAATCTAATAACAGAGCTTAGGACATAGAAAAGGGCAAAATAGAATAAACAAAAAAAAAACAAAAAACGAATACCTACGCAATGAGTAAAAGGAAGCAAGGGAAATATTCCAAAAATGATACCATTCCCGATACTATATCGCCTACGCACCAATGTTTATGTCCACCGTTGCTCTCTTGCGAATATGAACAACAGAATACCGCCATTCAGAGTTCAGATTCAATCAGATTTACACTCAAGAGAATTAATACTCAAACGAGACGAAACTGAGTGGGTACCCGCCGTCCCTCACTCGACAAAAATTCAAAAAATTCAGCCAAAAAACACTGACCTTGCCTTATTTTTATCATTACAAACCCTTGACCCCCGCGCACAGCCCTCAGCCCTCTTGGGCAAAGATAAATATACATATGTGTGTATCTTTCTATCTGAGACTTTTGCTAGAGTATTACCTAATGCGTAATGTTGCGTAGTTGCGAGAGACAAGCGCTTCCTAACGCACCTTTTTTTTTTGTTTTTTTGCTCTGCACACTCTATGTGTGTTTGTGTACAGGTCAGCGACCAGTTCTTGCTCTCTCTCTCTCTCTCTTTGAATCTCTTCTCCGATCACATAAGAGGGGGAAAGCTCGCTTTTAGGTACCGCCCAACAACGGAATGAAAAATGAATCCAAACAAAAAAAAAACACACACAAAAACGAAGAGGAGAGCTTTTAAGCAACAAAGTTGCACAGACAAATGAACAAAATATTATACAAATATACTTAAACTTGACATTGTAGTTTCACTTGAAGAATAATGTTTGTATAATGACACCGGGAAAAATGAGAGCAGAGGTGGTTTCTCTTAAAATAACAACACACTTGAGTTTACAATGTAAAAGTTGGTAAGGTTTAATTTTCATACCGTCGCCCTTCCTTTCCAGGGAAACTATTTCTAAGGACACTTTCAAAACAAATCAATTTGTATATACATTCTATCTTCTGAGCATTTCTTGATTTATAATCAAATTCTTGAGTGAAGAGAACTTAACAAAAGGTAGGGTCCTCCTCATTTAACCTTGACAATTGATTTCTTTTGCTGGCTCTGTTTTGCGTTTCAATGTTGCACGCACTTGTATATGTGCGTACTGCCACTCATTGTTTTGAGGGTGGCTTCCTTCATATACCTTCATTACAATGAGGTGGCTTTGATGTATGCACAACTGATAAGAGCACGTAATGGTACTCCCTGTAGTCAGATATAAATTGTTTTTGGTTTTTTTTTGTTTTTTACATCACAGAGTGTTAATATTTAAACAACATTTCACAGGCTATTGGTTCATCTTTGTCCTTATAAAGCGTTTCATTGTTTGATATTAGTTTTACTCGGAATACAAACAGGAAGGGAAACAAACAGGACTTTAATGACAACATTGTGCGTAGGTTGAGGGTGAAGCCCGTATCATTAACCTCAACATATTGTTTGGTACATTATTTATAGGGAAGGAAAATCATGCATGGTAGGGTGTTGCCAGTTTGTGGACGATGGCGCTACATAATGTGCGTTTTTAAACCTCCTCAAAAAGAATGGTAACATTTGATTACATAGCAAATTTATTTAAATCACTTTTTCGGTTTTGAAAAATTTGATTTTCTCAAAAACGGCACCAACGATTTTGATGTAATTTCGCACAAAATAAGACAAAAATTGATCAGAATCGTTAAAGCCGTCTTTGAACGATTTTAATTTAAATTTAAGAAATTGTAATGCAGGTACTGTTATTTCACACGATAAAGCAAAATATGAAAAAAACGCCGCGTGATGTGGTGACGTGAAATAACACCAAATGAAACAAAGCCAAATTCTAAAAATTAGGCATTATTTCCATGCCAAAATCGAACAGCCTGCGGAAAGAATACTGAAATCCCTTAATTCCGCGTAGCGGCTCACTCAGGTGCTATTGCCATAGGCGCCTGCTTGACAAATAGCACGTACCCCAAGCAACGAAGTTGCGTGAGCGGTACCTACCACCTGCAGAAAGAGGGTTGAAATCCCTTAATCCTGCGTAGCTGGTCACCAAGGTACTGTTGCCAAAGCCGCCTTATTTCAAATTTGGTATTATTTCGTTTGGCGTTATTTCTGCTGGGACGTATACAAAATGGTTGATCTATCTTCCCAGAGATGATCTTTCAACACCCTATACATTCTGCAACATACGAGAAAAAGAAAATACTGAAAATCCGAGCAGATATTACTTAAACACAGTCTGCCTCTCTGTTCAGAAACTGTTTGGCGACACTGTTCCACGGATTTGTTCCACAAATTGTTTTACTTTAACTTTTTTATCGTCATTAAGTTGTAGTTTTAAAATCGCATGAGACCACATAGCCTTGCCTTAATCCGTTTTTGACATCAAAGGTCTCAATTTAGCAGCGAGCTTTCTCCATCGTCATCCTATAGGAAAAGAACGACTTTGGCAGAGATGTATAGACCTCTAGATGCTGTCATATGTGGCTTTAAAATAGATAAAAAGATGGTGAGTGTCGATCTTAACACTTGGGTATTGCACTGGATTTGCTGTTGTTTGAATATTTGGTCGACTTGTGGACTTTCAGGCGATGTTTAGGAGACCGTTACATCTATAGTTGGCACAATTGAGAGGGTCTCCTTTTTTGTGAACTAAGCAATCGATAGTAGAATGGCAGCAACGCTGCAGTTTTTCTTGCAAGCGCCGTTGGACTTAACGCCTTATCCAGACTTTAGAGACTTGAATAAACCTCAAACATAGAGAGGTTAAACTCTATATAACGCAGCTGCTTACGAGACATGGTTGTTTTAGGTTTTATCTGTACCAGTTTATGAACGATGACTCCCCCGCATGTCCGTCGTGCAGCGGGGGACACCCCGAAAACCTAGGACATGTTTTCACTTACACTTACATGTTTGCACTACAAACAATACTGGAAGAAACACAAACTCTGGAAAATTTAAGTCACCTGCTTGTTTCCGAACACAGGTGGAACGCAGTGAGCTCATACTCCAAAGATGAATGCTAAGAGTTGGGGAGACTAAAAAAAGAAAGCGAAGAAAAGGCAAGAAGCACTGGAGTGGAAGCAAAATTTATATGCGGCGGACAGACACACACACAAATGTATGCGGACCTGTAACCATCTAGAGACACTGGAAGGTGAGAGAAAACGGTCCAAAAGGAATAACACGATTCCCGACAACAAGACAGAAACCCCCCGCGATGAAATCCCAAGAATGCCGTACCGTAGAGATAAGGATAAGAATGGAGAAAGGGCTAGTAGGTGAAGATACCCACACTGTTACTGGGACATCCCACATCTTGTAGTTGTATTTTGGTGTATGCCTTCTAAGGTCAACTCCTGCTGCCCTCAATAGATCGGCGGACTTAAGATTAGATGGCAATGCTCACTTCATTTAGATCGGGTGGACGAAATTATTGGGGCGCTTAGTCAACTTCTCGTGATTCTTAAACACCATACTTGAAAGAATTTTACACTACTTTCGTTGGGTCTACATCAAGTCCTTAGTTTCAACAAACTCGAGGTCAATATTTGAGACGCTATTACCGAAATAACGCCGCACATATTGAATTAAGTCATCAAAAATTTTAATTACGTGCTACTCCATCAATATTTTATATATCACATACATATATTGTGCCAACGAGATGGGACACCCAACATCGACTAATCGGCCAGAATGTCACAATCGCCAACTATAACATTGCATAGCAACGGCCCTTGTCTACCTCGGCTCTGCTATCACATCCGAAAGCGACATCTCTTCAGAGAAACAAACGAAAAAAACGAATAACGCTCGCCAATCGCTTTTTCTTTGCTATGAGAAAGCAACTACACAACAATAAAAGGATCAAAAGAATGTGATTTTCAACAAACGTAAAAAAAATTTAGTTCTAGTTTTTTGATTTGAACTTCAATATTTTTTAGCACCAGCAGTTTTTAATTAGTTTTGAGAAAACCCCACGAAAAAAATGTTCGAAATTTTTTTGTTTTTTCGTTTTGTCTACGGACTCTGTTGTGTCCCGACTTAACCACCATAGGGGAGCAAATCAGCTTCAATTTTTAAGTTTTTTTAAGTCCTTGATACGACAATTTCTCACCGATAAATCGGTCTTTGAATGGAATAGGATCATTTTGTCTTTGATTATCGACATCTAAGCAATCAATAATCCCACTTAAGTTAAGGGTGAGTTTTGAAGACTTGAATAAATTCTACAAGGATCTATTGCTTTTTCGAAACAAATTCTTTTTTCTATTCTTTACATGAATTTGAAAAACCGACTAAAGAAGGGCTTTTCGTGTTTTTTTTTTTTTTTGAAAATCAAGTGCTTAATTAAAAATATCGAGGAAAACCCTAATGTTGAATGTGGCTTTTACAGTTGTAGCCATACTATTATTACTACCTATGGTTATGTGCAAGCAGGTCAATGTATCACCATTTAACTCTCAGCCAGGAATCTATTTGGAAAATCTCGGAACATCTGCCATCAGCTCCAGCAGTTGGGACATAATTGCTTATTATGATATGAGTACATATTGGAAGGAGCATCAGGCGATAGGAAACTACACCGAGAAACTTGTCAATATCTGTCAGTTGTTACCTAACAAAAACGAGACATGCAAGAAAACCATCTCCCAAGTCTATCTACTCAATGAAGACCTGAAAAAAAAGAAATGATTTATTGTCAGCCACTTCAAGCCGCCGGAGAGTTCGTCGCGCAGCATTTAATTTCGTGGGCAATAGTTGAATAAATTATATCGTAAGAAATAAAGTATGAACATTCACAGTTCAAACGTTGGCTACTGATTGTTCCTGAAGTTCTGATTTGGTTTATGTTTTCCCCCACCAGAGGTAAGAGACATTGATTCAAATAAGAACATATTAACGTGCGCAAAAGTCATACTTGGAGATATTATGGTGCTTCACTTCAATCATCTCCTGTCGTCAGGGTGAAACACTTTGGTCGACAAGGTACGACAGAAATCTTACAATACCCAATTCAATTTAATCCGAATTTAATCCGAAATTCCAATTTTTAAAAAAATTAAAGGATATCTTTTTTGCTTATGATCTTTAAAAAAATTAAAAAAAAATTTGTTTAAGATTTTAGAATTTTTTTTTTGTTAATTTAAGAGTACAATTATTGCCCTCTCCTAAACAACTAAGTCCTGATCTATGGATCCAAATTTATTAATGGACCCTTTAAAGATGGTTGTGACAATTAGAGCCTTGGGCTCCTCGACTCTAATCTGGAAGGACAACGCAGTATCGAAATCCCTCACCTTAGGTGGAAGCTCTGGCTTTACTTTAATCAGAACCGGCTTAGGTTTAGTACTAATGCATGATTAATGCATACTTCTAGGAGTTTTAATTTATTACACCCAAATCTAAAGGTATATTAATTTTGACACATATATTGTTACACCCCTTAATATTCAGCGTAGACCCCTAAAAGTATATATATTTATGATCAGGGCCAAAACCTAAGAATATTTAGAAATCGTCCGTCCGTCCGCAATTTTAAAGTTAGGAAGCTGAAATTTTGACCATAAATTCCCTAGAGTTCCGAAATGGTTAAGTGTAAACATTTGTTTTATACCCCCACTTCCACGCCCACAATTTGGAAAAAACTGTTTCAAAGCTTAAGTAAGCTTTTTTGGCCATGCCTACTTTTTGTGGGCGTTTTTCACTAAAATGCTGTTTTCTTCGAAAATTTTCATACAAACCAAAAAAAAAAAATTTTTAACAAATTTGTTTCCAATATATCGGCCATACAAAGTTTTTAGCCAGGCCCAATTTTTGGGGCCGTTTTTTCAAAAAACATATTTTTTTTATAAATTTTAGGTACATAATGAAATCAAATGCTATTCATGATATTCTTAACGCTTTTTTCTTTGGGGCAGATAGGGATAAGGATAGGGTATCACACTGTACGCCCATATGTTTTCGTCCTTATGTTTTTATAAGACATTAGAAATTAGTGGATAGTTGAACGTGTATAGTATATGTAGCTTTCATTTCGGACTCCTATGACCAAAATTTTATGTTTTTAGATGGACTTTAGTACTATAGTGATTACAGCACAGTAGCCCTCGCTCGAGCTAAAACAAAACGACACACAAATCACCCTAACTCAAAATATGCAAATTTATAAAACAAATACTCTTAAAATAGTGCCATCCATCGCCATTTTTTAATGTTTTTTGTTACGATTTTTCCCAGCAGATGCTATTCAAATTAATTTTTGTCAACAAACTGTCTACTCTAAAGCTTCTCGAACAAATTAGAGAACAATAAAAATAAATAGAAAAATAATATCTTTTACTCACTTTAACAATTTATCATCGCCTTGATTGTCCGAATAGTCCGACGACACATTGGCCATCAAGTCGGTCGATGTCTCCGCATCGGATGTGGTTGATGTCGATGATGATTTCGTTGAGAGAACCGGTGAAATCGCTGTGTCGCTGGCTGCCGTTGCAGCTGGTGTCAATACCGCTAGAGTTGTTACAGAATTCGGTGTTGTACCGGCCAACATGCGTGGCACTATAGTTATTGAACCCGTCGTCGTTGGCGTTGCCGCTGTTGCTGTTGACAACAACTGCTGTGGCAATATAGATATATCTGGTGTTACCGCTGCCGCTGTTACAATCACCCGATTTGCATTGCCATCAGGTTTATTACTATCGCATTTTATTACGGTCATTGTTTGATTTGGCATTAGTTCTCGCTTTATTGGTATTTGTTTGATTATGATTATATTCTGATTTTTACCGTGTTGATTCATCTTGCTGCTGTGATGTTGTTGTTTTGGGTTGTAAAAATGTATTCAAATGATCCCCGAGGATGGCTTATTAAGTCCACTTTGTCATTTAATGATATAAACTGGTAATTTTATATGTTGTTTTATTTTTTTACGATTATTTTTCATTCACTATTTCAGTAGAAACTTGTGTGGCTCTTTGTTGCTTATTTATGGCAGCATTTAGCTGTTATTGTGTCTTAACTGGAAATACAGATGGGGAAGAAGAAAAAAATGTTTTGACATTAAAATTATGTTTATTTTTAAATGTTTTATAAAGCAAAATTAAAATATATTTTATTGCGCTGAGATCCGCGATGGGATAATAAAGGTATGATTTACTATCAACCTAAATACAAACAGGTCATTTAGACATTTATTAACATCACCAACAAGGAACCGAAACCTTTAAAAAATTCTTTTATATTTTAATTTAAATATTTGAATAAGGTCAGCACGCCATTTTCATATTTTTTATTTTTTTTTATTTTTGACTATCCCCTTTATTTTATGTCACCTCGTCGAATAATTTCTATTTATCTTTATTGCAATTCTTTCGCGTTTATTTGTACTCTTTGCTTTTAAATAGACATACGTACGTCATCCGAATGGGCGTGTCCATTTAGTATTTGAATAAAGCAAACTCAAGCGCGAACAAGCCTCCTAAACGTGAGGCACTGAGTGCATAATAAAAAATTGGTTTGAGATGGCGTATTTTAGATTGTTGAAATAGTTTATCTGATTTGCGTTTTATTGCAAAATAATTACGACTTTGCGCAAAAAACATGGTCGACCAATAGACCATTGAGTCACTGATGATAAAGACGATTTCTAAAAAAAAATTCTAACTTTTAAAGAGGGACTTAAACGTGCACAAGCCCAGGCATAGATGTAGAAGATAAAACAAAAACTTGATAGCAATCAAACACGAGCGCTGCGTATTAAATGGTCAAACTAGTTTCACCAGAAGGGCCGTTCAAGGTTGACAAGTAAATGGGGATCAGTCAATCATAAGTACAGTTACAGTAGGTAGCTCGGCAATGTGATCTGACAAAAACCGGGAATGTTATCGTCAGCGTCAGCGTGGTTATTTATGCTACAACAACAGTGATGACAACTTTGTGTGGTCCATCGCATATTTATTTTGAAACACCCTTTGATATTGGTCGTAGGCCGTTCAAAGTTATGCCTTTTACCCTTCTGGACATTCGTGTAATACAGCTTTTGATGCTTCTAATTCGTCGAATACTCCTAATTAATATTGTTGATTTGTCTAACGTCTGAGTGCAACACCTTTAAGACAGACGTTAATCAGTCTTCGGAAGGTTATTTAGATCGAGTTAAGGTCCCCCATTACTGGTCAAGGGTCGCTCGAGTTTAAACCTGTTGCTGTGTCTCTCGATGATTTTTCCATCCAACGAATGCCCTCAATAAAAAAAATACTTCTAAATTAAAGGCGGAGGCTAAAATTTGAGGTGGTCATCCCCAAACTGGATTACTGGCACCGGAATTACAGGCCTACTGTCCTAGGATCAAAAACAGGACCTGGCCCTCCATGGAAGAGATTATGGCAGCCTCAGATATAATTGAACCTCAAAGGCAATATAGACCCGGAACGTTAACTGACATGCTAGTGTGTACCAGAAATGTGCGGACACTCTACACTCCAGGTGCTACTCAAGAACTTGAGTCCGTCCTCTCGCGGTACAAGGCCGACATTACAGCGATCGAGGAGATACGATGGATAGGATCAGGAATTATGAAAAGACAAAATTGCGAAATTTTTTGCAGCTGTCACAAAAGATTGCATGTGCTAGGATGCGGATTCCCCGTGGGAAATCGGCTTGGATCCAAAGTAATGGACTTAAAGCCGATAAGTGATCGCCTGGCTGTGATCCGCATCAGAGCTACAATCCAAAACATTAGCCTAATATGTGCACACCCTACCGACGAGGCTGAGGACCCTATCAAGGAGGAATTCTATGACCTCTTGGACGGAGCCTGCCGGAGTACGATGTCAAAATTGTACTCGGGGACTTCAATGCCAAAGTCGGCAAAGAAAAGATCTTCGGCGGATGAGTTGGTAAGCACAGCCTCCACGAAACGACAACAGATAACGGCTACCGACTAATTGACTTTGCAGCAGCTTATAATACGGTGATAAGTAGCACTAGGTTTCCGTGACTAATCCACAAAGCAACCTGGCGCTCTCCAGACGCTCGAACCAAATCGACCATGTGCTAATCGATGTGAGGCACTCTCCACTGTGCATTCACCTACCACAGACGCCAACAACCAGTGGTCTCAGTATCGCGATATCATCAAGGAGGTAGCCGAAACCACGCTAGGATACCAGCCACCCCATGATGATGATGTATGCGTATACCGAAAAAAGATGCCAGAAGATGCACACATTAGAAGGCTGCAGAGGAAAACAAGGGCAGCAAGGGATGAGTACCGAGCCAGGAGAAGGGAGCAGAAGAAGATCCTGCGTAGGAAGAAAAGAGAGCACACAGTCTTTCAGCTCAAGGAGATCGAAGAGTCCCGCGACCGAAACAACATCCGGAAGTTTTATAAAAAAGCCAAGCAACTGTTGAAAAAGACCGTTTAAAAGATCAAGCCATCGCGGATGCCAGAGCATTGGTCTCGAAAATTCCGTGGCCACCTGAAAAATATTGGGCAATTATTTATAATCAAGGATAGCCCAAAATTTATGATTATTTACCCAAAAGTTGAAACGAAAAAACGCCCAAATATTTTGATATTTTCAAAAGTTTTAATTGTTTTTTATTCACGAAAAAGGCTTAACGATGTTGTATAAGTTCCTGCGAAGCCTTGGCTTGTCTGCAAGAGGTTGCGATAGTTCAATTTATAAGTGTTACAGTAACCTTTTATATATCCATATTATACCGTTTAAAATTATTTTATATTTGTTGTATTATTTAGTAGTAAATAATAAATATATTTTTTAGATTAAGTTAGTCTAGTTAAATCGTTGATTATTAAGGGAACACTAAATTGAAGTTGTCGTCTGTCACAATTTTTGTAGTTTCTTGTGTTTTACCAGAAAATAAAAGATACCGCAATTCAAGCTCCCAAAACTCAATGGAGTAGAACTATCCCTTTCGGATAGTGCGTTATTCCAGATAGAAAATTATATTGGAATCTTAATTTTGCGAAAAGAATTATAAATGCTAATAATGTCTTTTTATCTGCAAAAGAACAGCGAGGAAATCTTGGGGTTTAAGACCTTATGCTGCTGCATTGCAGTAGAAATTGTAGAAATTGCAATTTTTACAGATGGCTCGAAAACGACAGAGGAAACAAGGTCTGGAATCTTCTCAAAACATTCAGAACTAAGAGAGTCTATACGACTACCGGGAACAAGCAGCGCCGATCAATCAGAGGTTCTGGCTGTCCTCAAGGCGGCTGAGCAAATGCAGATGAAATCGATATCCGGAAGAGTTATTGCTATCTAAAGCGACAGCCAGGACGCACTTAGGGCAATGAGTCAACAAACATCAATTCTGATATAGTCAGGAACTGTCGCACAATTCTCAAGGCATCAGAAACGAGTGAGACTGCGCTGAGTGCCAGGACACAGCGCTACTAAAGGCAATGAGCAGGCGGATGAGCTTGCAAGAATAGGAGGGCTACTTAATAGTGGTGATGTTGCTGACATAAAACCTCGCCTCTGCATCATTAGGGGTTCTATTGAGGAAATAACTTTAAGGACGGCCAACCTCAGGTGGTCAAGTTTTGGGGAACACAAATTTATATAACTTATCAGAAATAAGCTTAGCATATTAGTAGGAATCCTGACAGGTCATTGCCTCTTGCGAAATAAATGCAAAGAGACCCGGACTGTCAAATGTGGTGATATGCAGGCTGTTGAGGATATAACGCACATATTGTGTGAATGCGAGGCAATCTCACGTAGTCGTAGGAAAGACACTTCTTCAAAGCTTTGGAGGAAATAGTCGATAGGAACTTCAAAGGCCTGCTTGGCTATTCTAATTGGGTAATTGGATGCTTTAAAAGGGAAAGTATTTAGGTTTTTTTTTTCTACCGTGTGAGTACAAATTCAAGCGGTTTCCCAGGAATCGCGATGCGCCCGCTTCAGTACCTAGGTTTGTGTAATGACTCTTACAAGCACCTTAAGTAGTCTGAATGTCTTAATAAACTAACTAGGAGTAAATGCTTATGGATTTCGTTCCATCTAAAAAAAAATGATTTGACAGTACAGAAGACTTCACTGCTGCAAGCAAGCACAGTGATACATACTAATAAATATCAAGGAAGGCAAAAAAAGCCGTGCTGGTCCTTAACAAAAATAAGGCGTATTACTAGCTTAGCTTCAAAAGACCAAGATATCGCTTCTGCTCTGAATCAATTGAAATTATGTGTCGATGCTAATTTGACAAAAAAACAATATCAAGTTATAAGGCATGCGGTTTATGAAAAACCAAAGAATCATATTTTTCCGAGTTGTACTAAGGTACGAAATCAAACCAAGTTTGTTAAGACTTCTTTTCTTCAGTAAAAGAAGTAATACTCTATTTTTTTTTTCTAAATACTAATAATAAGTGCGTATGGATGTGTTTTTGTAAGAGGGAAGAATCCTGTTATAGTAAAGGGTGATTTTTTAAGAGTTAAGTTTTTCAGGTTGGCAGCATCTGTCAAAGTGAAAAGCTTTCAGTATACTCTCCCATTTAATCATGGAAAGACTTAAAAATGAGCAACGATTGCAAATTATTGCAATTTATTATCAAAATTCGTGCTCTGTGAAAAATGTGAAATTCCGCTGTTTTATCGACAAATTGTGTTCAGCGATGAGGCCCATTTCTGGCTCAACGGATACGTAAATAAGCAAAACTGTCGCATCTGAAGTGATGAACAGCCACATGCCATACAAGAATTCCCGATGCATCCCGAAAAAACGACAGTTTGGCGTGGTTTATGGACTGGTGGCATCATTGGTCCATTTTTCTTCAAAGACGACCGTGGAAGAAACTTTACCGTTAACGGCGATCAATATCGAGACACGATACGCGACTTTTTTTTCCTCAGTTGGCTGAGTTGAATTTGGCTGACATGTGGTTTCACCAAGGCGGTGCTACATACCACACAGCTCGTGAAACAATGGAAATGTTGAAGTATGAATTTGGTGAGCGGCTTATCTCTCGAAATGGCCCTGTGCGTTGGCCGCCAAGATCATGCAATTTAACGCCTCTTGATTATTTCTTGTGGGGTTTTGTAAAGTCGTTAGTCTATGTGGACAAGGCGAACACGATTGAAGCCTTACATGATAACATATCACGCGTAAATCGTGGATACAGGCCGAAATGCTCGGACCAAAATTGGACCTTCCGAATGGGCCATTTGAAACGAAGCCGCGGACAACATTTACATGAAGTTGTCTTTAAAACGTAAATGGCAAAGGCCTATTTATCGATTACAATACAAATTTTGAATATTTGATGCAAATTTGAGTGTTTTATTCGATTTTTAAAAAAACTACCCATAAAAAATCACCCTTTATTAGCTTTTCAATTGAATGATGTTTGTTTTCCTTACTGTGAATTCACTGAAAAAGGGGAAGGATTTTTCATACGCATTGCTGAAATTTCCAACATTTTAAAAATATTATATCTTTGCATTTTATATATTTGAATTTGTTGATTCCACTTTACGAATACTCGCGTCGTTATGGATATTCTATGAGTCTTTCGAAAACCTCCAGCGAATATCCGTTATGTGATACCGTCTAAAGAAGATGAAGTACACTGCTACTTTTTATTTTAGAATAGGTACTGCTATTTTTGATGCAACTTAACATACTACCTCGCTTCGATTTCAAGTGGCAACGCTAGCCACCAAATTTAATGAATGGAATATGTTATTGGAGTCTAGCTTTCATGAGGTGAATAGAATAAAAGTTCCTGATCGGAAAACTGCGCAGCTAATTTACATGTTTTAACAAAATGGAAGTCCAATATGTGAGTTAATTTTTGCACCACCAGAATGGACCACCTCAAACGTAGTCGTATCGTACCTACATATCATTTTCAAAAAGTAAATGCCATGAATAATTAATAAATTTTAAATTCACTTTCAAATTTATATATTCTATTTTACATTATACATCAAACCTCACGATGAATCACCCTATATAAATAACATTCACCTACCTTTGAAAAGAAGGGATGCGTTGTCAATGAAGTAAAAAATCCTGCAGCTTAAATTTGATCTTTGCACAAAAATGGAGACGCTAAATGTGTTCATGTCTCGCCTTTACTGTCGTAATGTCCCCCTCCAAAACTTGCTCCACCCGCAGGGAGCCACTGTATTACAGTGATATCTGAAGGCGTTATTAAACTTTTATAGGCCGAAATTTATTGTTCCTATCACAATATCACATAAAAATAAAAACACAATATACATTTGTTACGTAACCCAACTATGTGTTTAACGAATTTTTACAAAACCTTGTTAGACCCCCAAACTTATAAATAATACTTAATCAGTCTTTATCACTTTCCCTATCTAAGAGTCTCTTTACAAAAAAAAAAAACCAAAAAAAAAAACAAAGAAGAAAGAATTCAATTCAAGATAAACACTGAAATTTCAACACTCCGCCACAGTCCGTCCATACCATACACCATCCGATTCCATGAACAATCCATGAATTACATTTCATATCCCGCATAGTAAACAGCAATAATAGCATGATAAACAAAAACCGAAAACCGACAAAATCAAAATCAAAATCACAAACAAAACATGAAGGAACACGATGATGAATAATAGCCAACCAAAGCGCAATGCTAATTCACAGGTGATACCAAAACCAATGTTCGTCTTAAATGCTCTCGGTGAATGGTAATTATTTGCCCAAAAGCACTAGCCAGCGCAACATTCCATTCAATCAAATTTACAGCTCACCATCGACAGCCGGATTCACCACCACCTGCCTGCCGCTCACCCCTTCTCGGCCGACGAAAAGCCAACAAAGAGACCAAAGTGAATAGAAATAGATTTAGGAAATCAAGACGGAGAGGAAAAAAAAATCAATTTAGACAAATGGTCCATTAAAAGAAACCACAAGAGAGTCAAAGAGAGAAGGAACAAGAGTAGAATGCGTGGAGCAGCACTCAGCCCATGCCCAGCAGCTGATAAGGCATGGCAAATGATGGATAAAGAGCAACTTTAAGAGAGATAAAAGACCCAAATTTTCAAAATAAAGAGAACACTTCGAAAGAATAGGCCAACGAAGAGGAAACCGACAAAAAGGCTATAAAACGGCTGATGATGTTTTACGCGTCCTTGAATCGAGCGATAGTAGTGTTTGTGTCGGTGTCTGTGTGTTTTTTTTTTTCTTTTTCTGTCCATCATTCCACTTTGTTTATGTTTGCTTTAGTGTCGCACACAAACGCACAATACGAGGGGGTGGTGGCAGAGTGTACGTGGGGTGGAAAATTGAGAATAGTGTATAATACCTCCCCACACACAAACAAGCGCACGCCTTGAACTTACAAGTGGAAATGCGTAAAGAAGGAAAAAAAATAAAAATTGTTCGGCAATGTCATGCCAATCTACGTACTATGTATATGCTGAGGAAGAGAATACAAGAAAAAAACTGAAATTGAACAGAGAAGAAAAACCAAGCGCAAATTATAAATAAAAAAGTTTATTTTTCTCGCGCTGACAAAATATTGAATTAAAACATTTAGATTTCGTTTTTTTTTTTCACTTCACACACAAACACAGAGATGGCACTGTAGGTACTACTGGTACTCTTGTACTGATGATAATTGAAAAGTTAGGTTGTGCCGGTTTCGCTGCTCGACAGGGGAATGTGCGGTGCAGGCAACCAACAAATGCGGAGCGATGAAACATTAAGGCCAAACGTTTTTATGGTTTTAGTTGTTCCTTCTTTTAATGTTTATTAATTTCATTGTAAATTTTTTTGCTTTTATGGCATCTTTTTTTTCTAATCTTTTTTTTATTTGAATTCCGTTTTGTTTGGGTATTCGTTGTTGGTGTGTTTGGTTTTTTGTGTTGTTGCGTTCTTCGCTTATGATTAGGTTTTTTTTTGTTTTTTTAACTTTCAATATTTGAAGGGTTAAAAATAGATATTAGATGGCTAGTGAACTTTTATTTTCAAGGACAAGTTCGAAGAAACGTCGATACATGGGGGTGAAATCAAGAAAAAGGGGACAAGAAAAATAGATGTGTCAGTCGAGGTAAGGGTATACCCGAAATCAATGGTACTGATTTTTAGAAATTCAGAATCAAATGTAAATAGGAGGCGGCAAATATTGCGCGTATTCTCATCAATTGGACCTTGTAAATTACACTTACCTACTCACACAATAAACAAGGGTTTGATAAGATTAGATTTGAATGAATTTGATTAAAAAGAGAGAAAAAAAAACGAAATATACGAAAAAATAAATATTAAAGACCAGATAAAGAGGCCCTAATCGCTGAAATTGTAGCTGGCACAAAGATCAAGCTGACATTTTGTTTTCTTCCGATGTTGAAATATATTTAGGTACCATGTTTGTTTTTATTTTTTTTTTTCCTATTTTTTATTGAAGGCGTCGTCAATCTATCATGTTATTGTTGCATGTTCCAATAAAGTGTTGGTCGTGTGCGATGAAGGCTCTCATAATAGCACTTATTTGACAGAAGAATCCTTAGGTTAGGTTAGGTTCAGCGAGGTTATGATAGTTACTCTGCACAGCAAAAGCGCCGCAGTGATCAGGACATCCCAAAAGAATTTTATGTCGATAGTAAAAGCGTAACAGACTACTGCCTCTAACAGCCGCTAAATCTCAAACAGTCTACACAAAACGACAGCTGGAAACGAACTGAGGCTTATCGGACGTAACGTTATCCCAGCAAGCACACGGTTTTCTCACCTTAATATCAAAACAGTCGATCAAATTCATCATGTTGCGATCGACGGAAGGTATTTGTCCAGTATTTTAACCGAACCAGGACATAGTTGCAGCTTTTATATGCCCCTACTACATGGTTTGTTTTATAAACCCCTGCCCACATGGCTGACACTGAGACCGCAAATGTCTATTTTATCAAAAGGGGAATGTTATCCTAAGAGACGAGTGACTTCACTAGTGAATGCCACAAGATCCTGAGTTGCAGAGTTTCTGAATGAAGGGCCGGGCACTCACAGAGGATATGCTCGGAAGTCTCTGTCCTGGGCACAAATTCATTTTGTTAAGATGATATCTCAGGACACAATGGCCTGTGAGGAAGCCCACCAGCTTCTTAATAATCTTCTTTACTAATAATTGGATTTCCTTGTAGGAGTAGGGCTTAATTAATAGTTTGAATTGTCTTAAACCCGGGATACTTTCTCAAAATCAGTGGTCCAGACGAAGTTGTTGTTGGCTAATCGTTAATTAGCCTTAAAGCAGCAGCCGAGTTGACTCTGCAGTAGGGTTCTGGTCCTAAGAACGAAGATTCTGTCCGTCTGCAGATTTGTTGCCTGCAATCAAACACACACACTCGGTTCGGCAATTTTTTTTATGTCGATCAGAGAAGAGATTTTTAGTATTTCGTCCTGCTTTATGCCCATAATCAGACCAAGGCAAAGAAAGTAAAGGGTGTTTTTTTTAAGAGGTATAGAACTTTGAAATGGAATAAAACCAAGATGATTGACATGAAATTTCCTTTATTTGAAAGATAATCTTCTGGCATATAGCCGCCATGGCTGGCTCGCACGTAGTCTAATCTGGGAGTCCAATATTCGATGACTTTTTCCGTATATCGGGAATAACCCGGCGAATGTTGTCCTCCCAGTGGTCAATCGTTTCGGGCTTATCGGCGTAGACTAGTGACTTTAAATATCCCCAAAGAAAATAGTCAAGCGGCGTTAAATTGCACGATCTTGGAGGCCAATTCACGGGTCCGTAACGTGAAACTATGCGGTTTCCAAACGGTTCCTTCAATAAATCAATTGTGGCACGAGCTATGTGACATGTTGCGCCGTCTTATTGAAACCACAGCTCCCGCACATCATGGTTGTTCAATTGATGAACGAAAAAGTCATTAATCATGTCTCTCATGACTGTAACATTCTTGCCACGATCGTTTTTAAGGAAGTACGGACCAATTATTCCATCATCCCATAAAGCACACCAAATAGTCAGTTTTGTGGATGCAACGGTGTCTTAACAAACACTTGAGGATTATCATCACTCCATATACGGCAGTTTTGTTTATTGACGTATCCATTCAACCAAAATTGAGCTTCACCGCTAAACAAAATTCGCTTATGAAAACTGAGATCAACGGCAATTATGTTTTGGGCCAATTCACCGAATCTACGCCTTGCTTGGTGATCCTGTGCACGATGGCGGATAGACTGATTCGGGTCTTCCTCTACGCTATGCTCTACAGCAGCAATGGCTTCTTGTACGCACTGTACTAAATCACCTGACAGCTGACAAAATGGCCGCCAGTTAAAATATTGCTGCCAACTTAAAGTTCTATGCGTCTAAAAAGAACACCCTTTAAAAATGAAACTTTGAAAATATCAGCTTTTGAATGCAAAAGAAACAAAATAGATAGCTAATTCACTCTGGGCCATTCTTATGTTGCATGTATATACGATTTACAAAATTAACGAAAATTTAATAGAATCGTATCCAAATAAACTTTTCCAAAATCCCATCTTATCCCACATAGTGGGAAATAAAATCACTTTCGCGAAGTGGACTTAGTTCCCATTTAAAGTGGGAAATAAATTCCGAAAACTCCGAGTGGTTTTAGTTCCCTTTTAATGTGAAGTAAACTCCAACTGTCGACTAAGAACAAAATCAAATTAAATGGACAATGGGACAATGACAACTCCCCTGCTTGGTTTCACTGTTAGATTTGGAGTTGGCGCGAGGTTGGGTATATGCAAAGATTTATTGGGTATAAACAAAGTTTGCATATACCCAACCTAGCGCCTACTCCAAATCTAACAGTGAAACCAAGAAGGGGGGTTGCAGGGGGCAGAATCCCATCGCCTTTCAATATTCAATTACAACCAAAAATCACTAAGAATTTTAAAAAAGAAATAAATCCCGGCGGGCCTTATTTCGCAGTAGTCATTGAAATTTGACCACATAACTCATGAGGTCTTATTACCAGTAAAAAGTGGATGTTAGTAAATTTTGGATGTTGGATGTTAGTTCCCTCTTCTTATTTTTGAATGTGTACTAAGTTCCTATAAGAATGTGGACTTAGTTCTCACTTTACATGGGAACTAAGTCCACTTAGCGGATATGGTTTTATTTCTCACTATGTAAGCATAAAATATGCTTATTTGGCAAATACCAGTTAAGGAAAGATTGCGGTAAGTAAGTCCACTGAGGGACTTAGTTCCCGGGGACTTATTTCCCTGCAATCTTTCCTATAAACAGACTTTATGTCCCAGGAGGTTAATCCATGGTCGACGAAATGTAGGAAAGCTGATAAGCATCCCCTTCAGCGACCATGTCAGCGACCATGTTGGAAAGATATACGAGCCAACAACGAGTCGAAATTATTAAAATTTACTACCGAAATTCGGCATAATCGTCCTAGCAGATCAACAATTGAGCGTCTAGTGGAAAAATTTGAATACACAGGCACAGTACAAAATGTTCCCGTGCCAGTGAGACAAAGAAGTGCCCGTAGTGTCGAGAATATTGCTGCCGCTGAGGCTTCAGTTGAAGAAAGCCCAAATGTGTCTCTCACACGTCGTTCTCAAGCGTTGGGCATCTCTGTGACGTCGTTGTGGCGAATTTTGCGAAAAGATCTTGGCCTACATCCTTACAAGATTAAATTGACGCAAGAACTGAATCCGCTTGACCACCAGAAGCGTCGTATGTTCGTGAATTGGGCTGAGCAACAACTTGAAAATGATTCGGATTTTCATCGAAAAATCATCTTCAGCGATGAGGCTCATTTCTGGCTGAATGGCTTCGTCAATAAACATAATATGCGGTATTGGTCATGCAGCAATCCACACGTACTCTATGAGTCATCCTTGCATCCCGAAAAAATTACGGTTTGGTGTGGTTTATGGGCCGGCGGCGTCATTGGGCGTTCTTCTTCCGTGATGATCAAGACCGGCACGTTACTGTGAATGCGAATCGCTACCGTTCAATGATAACCGAATATTTTTGACCCCAATTGGATGATATGGACTTGGAGGACATGCAGTTCCGACAGAACGGCGCCCCAAGCCACACAGCGAATGTCACAATCAATTTATTGGAAACCAAGTTTGGAGAACGTGTTATCTCACGAAATGGTCCAGTCGCTTGGCCGCCTCGGTCAAGCGATTTGACGCCGTTAGACTATTTCCTGTGGGGCTAAGTCAAGTCTATGGTCTAAGTTCATTAAGCCAGCGACGATTGATGAACTTCGTACGAATATCGAACGTGAAATTGCAGCAGTATCGGCCGATTTATTCTAGAAAACCGTCGAAAATTGGGTTCAGCGTCTGTACTTCTGCAAGCGTGCCCGTGGTGGCCATGCAAAAGAAATCGAGTTCCATACATAATGGCATCAAACGTACTTTCACAGGAATAAAGAATTTCATTGATATCCAAAACCGTTTTTGTTTTATTTAAAAAAAACTTTTGTAGCGCTCTTATTGAAAAACCCGATAGTACGTGTTATCCTACTTCTTTATCATGATTAAATCGGGGACAATTTCTGATTATATTTTGTTACTTTTAAATTAACAAATTATAACATTTAATTGCTGATGACAGTTTTTTTTTTAAATTAAATTGTTTTGGTTATTAATAAAAAAATAATAGACTTTTCAGTGTCATAAATATTAAATGTAGTTAAATATGATTTTATATAAAGTGGCTTAAATGAACAACCGATGTCAAATAAATTTCAAAGCTGGCGACCTCGCTGAAGGATTTATTTTTTTATTAGATGGTGACATGCCGTCTGAGATGTTGTAAATGAGTCATTGTCTTAAATTGTGTGGTGATGTCAGAAAACTATGTATGTAACTTGCTTTGGTTGTCAATCGGCCGCACAATAGTAATGCTTGCATTTAATTTTTAATCTTGTTAATGTTTGATATGCAGAAGGATCAGTAAGTGGTTTATTAATGCCCAGAAAAGGAATCGAATATTTAATTGATAAATTTTGAAAAAAAAAGGTTCTAAGGATTCCATGATATCAAGCCCGCCTATCAGGCAGTGTCCAGTGATGACACCAATTGTAGCACTAATGTGCGATCTATTGAGGGTAATCAAACTCTTAGAGCATCTTAGATTCAGCTTAGGCCAAATCTGCTTCGTTGCCAGACAAGTAGCATCACCGGTCAATCTGTGGTTCGGTTTTTCTATTGCATTCTGCTTTAACAGGAGTTTGCATGTGGAAACTGGTATGCTTAAGGAGCCTTTCTCAGGCAAGATTGAGATGGTAGTTAGTTGAACTGCTCATCCATCTCCTTTAAACATGTTCGGCAATCTAGGGCTACTATAGAGACAAAAGAGACGGAATACAGACACTTGATGGCCGCCTGACTGTCCAAATGGATTCGATTATCCTTTACGGATACCACGTTATTCTCAAGCCAGGACAAGGCTTCCTTGATTGCCATATTTTTGCTTGGAAAATTCTACAATGATTAGGAAGACGGAAATAGAGACTAAGATTTAGCCAGTCTGGGAAGGAGCCACCACCCACTATATGAGTGATAACTATAATTTTAATCGAAAACTTGCAGTTTCACTTTGGCTCCTTCGAACTAATTGAAGAGAAATTTTCGCAGTATTTTGTTTGCTTGAACAAACATAAAAAACTGCCGAAGTTTTATTTTTGGTCAACTAATTATTTCAAATCATTGAAAGTTAAGAGTTTTTGAAAGAGGATGCAGTGGGTCACCGGCTAGTGCATGGAGTAATTAAGGAGGGTTCTGTTCATATCCGCCATAGTACGACGATAAATATATAGCGAAAACACTTCCCATCAAAGATTGTTATTATGTTTGTTGCACACAACACAAGGCACCGAGGTGGGCCCATCGCTATCCCTGGCTTAAAAATCGAAACGGTCCGCAAAATTCTAAACATATTCCCTAAACCACACCAGTTTCCCTACACAAGCCAGAAAGGCCTTTGAAGTTTGTACTGTCTATTTCCTCCAAAGTTTCGAAGAAGTATTTCCCTAAGAATTTCCTACGACTGCCTGAGATTGCCTCGCCTTCACACAATATGTGCGGTATATCCTTAACAGCCTAAAGATCGAGACAGAATCTGCAGATGTCTGTATCTGACAGCCCGTGTCTTTTTGCAGGCTTTCGCAAGAGGCAATGACCTGTCAGGACTCCTACTAGTATTCTTGTTAAAGTTATGAAACTTGTGATCCCACAATATATTTAGATATTTGGTAAACATACATAGAATCTGTTAATAACTCAAAAAAAGCGCCACCTATTGGATCCTATCATAGCTATGAACCATAATCCCGACAAAACATATCTGTGGTGTAAGCATCATCATAATAGGTCGAGTCGTTAAGGACAAGAGTCCTTCAAGAGCGCCATTCAAGGGACAAATTGGTTGTAGAGTTTTAAAAATCTAATTAATCGGTTCATGATATGAAAATCGTCGGACGACGTATGGAATGGGAGGCTAATTTCAAAAAAGTTTTTTATATCATGAACCAATGAAAGGTCCCAAAATGTCTGTAGCGCAAACCGAACCACCATGTATACAGAAAATAATTCAAATTATAATGTTTAGAGGTGATTCTCAACAATTGAAATTGAAAAATTAAGAAAGGGATATCCTTACCTTATTAGACTCAGACTCACATCACATAACTATAAGAATCTATTTTTGTGGTTTTATTCTCTCTTAGACATGCGGCTTCAGACCTGGAAAATCTACCACCGACCAAATATTTACATTACGCCAGGATCCTGGAGAAAACCCAAGAATATAACATCGACACCCACCACCTGTTCGTCAATTTTAAAGCAGCCTACGACAGTGTTGATGGAGTTGAACTGTATCGTGCTATGTCTAACTTTGGAATCCCTGCTAAACTGATACGCCTTATCAGAATGACGTTGGAGAATGCTCGATGTTCCGTTAAAGTGGTAGAGACTCTACTGAAACCTTCGAAACCACCAGAGGGCTTAGACAAGGCGAAGCACTGTTTTAACATTGTGCTTGAAAATGTCATACGGAGCACCCATGCCAGTACATCGGGCACCATTTTCAATAAATCGACACAATTACTTTGGTTTGCCGACGACATTGACGTGATAGGAAGATCAAAGCGAGCAGTAACCGGGTACATTCACTACTATGGAGTCAGCAGCAAGCAAAATGGGGCTGAAAATGAACGATGACAAGACGAAGTACATGCTCTCATCAAAATCCTAACACCGACTTGGTCAAAACGTGACCAATTTAGCCAGTAAATTTGTCTGTCACTGCTGTAAGTTCAGACAACAACATCAGCGCGGAAATCAAACGCAGACTAACTCTTTCTAATCGCTGTTCCTTTGGGCTGAATAAACAATTGAGAAATAGAATCATATCGAGAAGAACCAAGGAGACGTTGAATAGAACACTCATCATCCCGGTCCTGCTGTATGTATGTATGCAAAGCATGGACACTCTCCCAATAGAATGAAGAATCACTTAGAGTCTTCGAGAGAAAAGTTCTGCATTCGATAAATGGTCCTGTCTGCGTAAGCCAAGAAGACAAAATTTGGCGAAGAAGATACAACGATGAACTATAAAATTCGAATTCAACGACTAGATGGCTGGGCCATGTTAAGCGAATGGACATCAACGTTCCAGCCAAACCAGAGGGAGTCAGAAGCCAAGGTAGACCTCATCTTCGATGGAGCGATCAGGTAGAGGGAGACCTCCGACAACTTGGAGTGCGAAATTGGAGACGTCAGGCTGGAGATCGAGCCCGCTGGAGGGGTATATTTAACAAGGCCTAGGAGCACCACGCTCTACTTGAGCCAGCAAATCTAAGTAAGTAAGTAAGGCATGTTTGTGGCAATGCACCACTCCAAGACTTTCCGTATTCTGTTTAATGAATTTAATTTAATCGTTAATCGCTTCCATTAATGAGACAAATATATGAGTTTCTTTCTCTGATATCACGATTTTATTTAAAACGGTGGTGGCATTACAATAGTAGATATTAAGTGATGTATCCACAAGTAATACCACCCTCCGAAGGAATGCAGAAGAAAAACAACAACAAAATAAAAGAGATGAATCACTGTTTCTAATCTTTTACCGAACGCCTACCACCACCACACCTACCTACTGCTTTCTGGTATCGGTATCTATTCATTCTTTCGCTCTTTCCTTCTTTCAACGCTTCCAATACATAATGTGTCATGCTTTCAGAAAATAGACCGAAAACAATAAAATTATTTTCTATACAATGGCAAAAGAATATGTATGTAGCTATAATAGAAAAACGAAAAAAAAAAAATATGTACCTATATTGTAGCGATTGTGTTTTATATTTTTTTTTTTTTTTTTTTTTTTTATGCCGAATGTATTCGCAAACTTCAACTTTCAAGGTCTTCTGTTATCAGGCAGAGAGATTATTTTTTGCCTTCCTGCGTCTGGTTATTTTGTTTTTTTTTTTTTTTTTGTCATAAAAGAAAAACAAAAAAAAACGGCATACACAAGTGAAACAGAAACAGAAACAGCAACAGTAACAGAAGAGGCAGAGGCGGCGACACGCAATTTGTAGTTTAGCGCCATGGAAATCTTCTGTTCCATAGGTAGTAACTATATCGCCCCTGATAGATGGTCGTAGGGGCTCTTGTTTTAATTCCTATTTGTGTGTGTATCCGTAACCTAGATTATTTTCTTGAAATTAGGTCGAGGGTAAAGTTAACTTGAAATGTGTAATATTTATTAGGAACAAAAAAATTACCTAACGTTTTATTTTGTGTTGTTTCCTTTGGGATAAAAGTTGACGTAAATTGATAAGTAAGTAGTATCTTCAATTTGTGGATAATTAAAGAGTATACCTGTATATAGCTATAATTCGTTGTGACACGATAGGGTAGTGTGTCTGTGAGTTATATCAAAATTGAAATCTAATTCATGGTGATATTTTTAGATGGTTTTTTGCGAAAATAGGTATTAAAATGCGCGGCGAATTGAGGGCGATAATGTTAAGTAATTGGATGTAGATGTTTAGGTTGAGATGTTAAAAATAGTCACGTTATAGGGATTTGATTGATGTTGGTGTACTAAAGAGACGTAATTTTTAATGTATTGAGTTTCGCAGTTTTGTACTAAAATTATTCGAAACAGCCTTTAAACCAAGGATTTTAGATAAAATTTGGAAAAACATTTTTTTCTATATTATCGTGTTTTGTTTCGGAGCTCCCCAAGTAAATAATTTTTAAGAATCTGAATTCTTAATTTTGAGAGAATTCTTTCACTTTTAATGAATTTCTTTCACTGCAGTCACTATTAGGTCAAAAGCATTCCCCATCTCTAATGGAAAGGATTCGGGTGTTTCAGGGGCAGTGTCTTCGAAGCTACCTTAAACTTCACAGATCATCAGAGTCGGAGTATCCCAACCGGATTTCATGCAACGGGCAGAATTGATAACTTTATGCTGCAGCTTGTTCGGGGCGATTTTGCAAGAGCTTTGTGCTCGACTATGGGGCTTATTACCATGAATGGCTTTATCCCTCCCGAGGCATTCCTCTTTTTTTAATAGTCGAGGGCTCGCAAAGGACAGATTGGCTGTTTCGCTTATCTACCACGTTGGGCGAAGAACTGTGGATAGGCGTCTCCTATATGATCGAGACATTTTCGCACAAGGCGGGGCTGAGCGTCTTTGGTTCTGTGCCGAAGAGATAGGGTAAAGCAGGAGAACCATTTTTGGTGACTTCCGAATGCTGAAAATTGATAATTGATTTGGTTATTGGTTTTAATTGTTGGCCGACTTAAACAATATAACAAAATCATGGAAAGGGCGCTGGGTAAATTTAACTCTGATCTGGGCGTTAATCCAAGCAAAACAGAACTGTTGCCCTTTACCACTAAAACCAAAATATCAACCGTTTAAAAACCAGGTGTTATCGCTATCCTCTAGTGCTAAATACTTGATTGTCACTCTGACCCCCAGCTCACCTGGAAGCTGAATATTGAACACCGGATTCGGAAAGCCAATATCGAATTCTAAGAAGGCTGCAAAATGTTCGGTAAAAAGTGGTGACTCAAACCAAAGATGGTTTTTTGGATGTAAACGGCGGTGGTACGTCCAATTTTCACTTATGCTCCCCCGCCAGAAGTCCGCACGACCCTACGGGCGCCGCAATATCCTCGATTGATTACCGAGGAACGTAGAAGCAATATCTACTGACTGCACTACACTCAAACTCTACTTCCAAAAAACCTCTACTGCTGCATTCCCGTCCAGATCGGAATGGGAGGCAGGCATTGTTATTGGTGAAACCGCTGTAACCATCTTCACTGACGGGTCCAAAATAGACTGTGGACTGAGAGCGAGCGTCTTATCAGACGAATTACACACGTATATATTATACTTCCGGCTCCCAAACTCGTCTAGCGTCTTCCAGGCAGAGGTCTTTACGATTAGGGAAGCAGGCAAGATACTTCAAAATAGTACAACAATAAATTTAAGCATATGAATTTTCGTCGAGTCGAGTCAGGCCGCAATTAAGGCCCTCATCTCAACGAGGGCTACGTCCAAGCTCATCGAGGAGTCCGCCGAATAACTATCCAGAGCGGGCCGTCGAGAGTCTCTAGGAACATAGGGCGGAACGAGAAAACCGACGAGCTAGCCAGAACTGCCTCCTCCTTTCCGGAACCCTGCGCGTTGGGAATTTTCTCCCCCTTGGGCTTCGTGAAGGGAGAAATCGCCTCACACTTCAAGAACGAACTGCGTCACTTCTAGGAAAACTTGGCTCAAATATAACAAATTTAAAACCCAAGACTTCCCCCACAGAACGCGTATGAATGTCGCTAGAATGGTGGCTGTAAGTACAGGCCACTGGGCGGTAGGCACCCAGGCACCACAAAACACCCATTGCCGTAGCTGCAATGACGCCAATCAGAGTGAAACATTTTTCACCTCCTATGCGACCTTTTTGATACCTCGGACATGGGTCTCAAACTCAACGATATCATAATCTCTCCCAACCGGGTGGATCGGAGTACACTTACCCAACACCCCTTACCGTAAGGTCCTCACGAATGGTAGCAACAAAACGGCGCTACTTGCGCATTTTCATGAAGCTATGAAAATCGGCCACCTCACCTACGTATCTACCTACACAGTTTAAGGTTATTTGCTTTTAAGTAGAGACAGTCGAGGCACCAAACAAAAAAAATTGTTTTTTTTAAATTAAGGCCGAAAGGCATTAAGTTTAATTTAGAGCGCCCTCATAGGGCCAGAAAGATTATTGGAAATAGTGATAAGTTGGCTAGTTTTAAAAAATATTGTCAAGTTTTAAAATAATTTTAAGATCAAATTAAATAAAAAATAATAAAAGAAAGCATTCACGGAAGTCTCTGAAGTCCCTATTTTAATTTGATAGAAGCTGTATTGGTTATAAAATGTCAGTTAGTTTATGTTTCCTCTCCAACCCTTCTTCCACTCTCATAACTGATATATGTTTTTTACACGTCTAAAGTTGCCTTATGTAGGCCATAGTGGGTTGACGCCTCGTCAAAAATGAGGTACAGATGATGATCCTCGGAATACCGAAGGGTACAGAGAGGATGAAACGCAAAGCAACAACGTGCGTAGAAAATCCTTTGCCGCCCTAGACCTTATAAATATTTATCTCCCATTTCGTCAAAAAATCATACGGAGGTGGGTCACAAAGCCCTAAAAATTGTCGGTTCCCAAGCCTTGTGATTACCACCACGAATAATAAAAGCTAGAATTACAGCAGTTCCAAGGCTTACTATGGCCAATTATCAGATTTCTATTAAATTGTTTTGTCAAAAACTGTCGACTGAAATGCACCTCGACCTGAAAGATTTTTTGTGCTTAATGTCAGAAAGTTGTTGAGGTAAGTAGAGCTTCTACAAGAATGACTCGGGTTCTATAAACAGTGTCTCCGAGCCTTTTGTATCCAGTTCGTCAGATTTTTCATTTCCCTCAATTCCCTCGTGTCCAGGAATCCACCAGATTTTGGTTTTGTTCCTACTTATGAGTGCTTGGAGAATTTCCAAGCAGTGCAGTACTGATTTGGAGTCTATCCGCGGATATATGGATGTTAACGCCTTTAATCCCTGACATGCGTGAATAAAGTTTGCGCATTCCTGAATAGCATGGAGCTCTGCCTGAAATACACTGGGCCCTTTTCCCATGGTTATTGAGACATTCTTGTTTGGTACGTGGATCCAGGTCCCAGCCCAGAGTCCATTTTTGAACCATCCGTATACCACTTTAGGCCGTTTTGGCGATTTGGTGGTTGCTCATATCCGAAAACTAAAAAGACTCAGTTGAAAAGGTGTCACTATAAAGTTCCTCCGAAGTAGTTATCTGTACAGGCTCACGCTTTATCGATATCGAAAAGTGGTTGAATACGTTGTAAAATTGGTGAAGAAAAGGAGCTAGTTTTTCTTCAATATCGCTTGTATTAGCAGAGCTAGTTCATCTAGTAGAATCCGAGATTCAAACAGTATCGAAAAGGCTTTTAGTCGAAATTCCGTTGTCCCCTTCTGCAGGAGCTTGCGCTTGTAGTAAAACTGAGGGTTCAATGCAGTAACCGAAATGTGGTTAAGCAGTCCAGCTGGAAGTAGCCGAAAAGCTATGAAACCCAAAAAAGGGTTAATTTGGTACCACGATAGACTGGAGATATCTGGTAGGCATATTTGCCATGCTTCTTTCTTTCGCAAAAAAAATTGACAATCAGTCTTGTAAGAGGAAGGCCCTCTTTGTAGAAGCACCGGAGTGGTTGTGGTTATCCCAAAGTGGTGTGGGCGTATTTAAATGATAAAAAGACCTTGGCTCACATAAAGGTCTCAAACCATTTTGAACGTTTAATGAACTTGGCTGACGCAAAGGACTAGAAAAAAAGAGGTTGTATGAAAGGCCTCGCTATTTAGCAAAGAGAATAGTTCATGTCTCTACACAATGTTCTATAAAAAGGCAAATGACGCTTGTCACGTCTTTCTTAGGACTCCAAAGTGGGTTGGCCCATCGTGTCATAGATGTGGCAAACCAGGGGTAGGTATACGTTAAACCTTACGAATACATCTCGCCCCCTCTCCCCCCCACTAAATCAAGGGAACTACCTTAATCTTTGCTGAGAAAGCTTAATGTTAGGTCTAATCTTGGATAGGAAGCTTAGCCGAAAATTTAACATTCTTTCATCAAAAAATCCAACTACAGTTTGATTAAAACGTTTAGTTCACCATAGCTCCGATCCTTTTGCGGGGATGGTACCTTCCTGGAGGAAAAATCAAATCAAAACACAACGACAATTTGCTGCTTTACTAAATATTAGAAGAAGTACAGTTGGTGACATCATAAAAAGGTTTAAAAGTCAGAAACGAGTTGCTTCAATTCGGCAAAAGGGAGGTCCCAAAGTCTAAACGGATAAAGAAGAAAGGCTAGTTATGAAAATAGTAAAAGCAAACCCTAGGATAGCTGCAACTAAAATTAAAACAGAGTTGAAAGTAAGTCACGGAAAGATTGTTAACTCAGAAACTGTGAGGAGGTGCATAAAAAATGTATGGGTACAACTGCAGAACAGCGCGGAAAAAACATTTCATAAGTGAAGTTAATAAAAAACATAAGCAAAGGCTACAGTCCGCTTGGAGCGAACAGTATGATACCCTATCCCTATCCCTATATGCCCCAAAAAAAAAACCTTAAGAAGATGATGGATTGCATTTTATTTCATTCTATAAAATTTAGAAAAAAAACAACATTTTTTGAAAAAACGCCCCCAAAAAGTGGGCGTGGCCAAAAACTTTGTATGGGCGATATATTGGAAAAAATATTGGCTAAATATCTTGTTAAACACTTTTTTTCGGTTTCTATGAAAATTATCGAAGAAAACAGCATTTTAGTGAAAAACGCCCACAAAAAGTAGGCGTGGCAAAAAACTTTATATGACAAACTTATAAAGGAGGGCAGTACCTACATATCTTGTGAAGGTTATAACCCTCTATCTGTCCATCTGTAGCTTTAAATCGGTTTTTTCTAAATTGTGGGCGTGGCAGTGGGCGTATTCCAAAAAATTTTACACTTAACCATTTCGGAGCCCTAGGGAGTATGTGGTCCGAATTTCAGCTTTCTAGCTTGAATTTAAAGGCCTAAAAATTGCGTACGGACGGACGGACGGACATTGCTAAATAGTCTTAGGATTTGGTCCTGATCATAAATATATATACTTTTATGGGTCTACGACGAATATTAAGGGGTGTTACAAACTATGTGTCAAAATTAATATACCCTTAGGATAGGGTATAAAAAGAGATTAGAATTTGCAAAACTTTAGAAAAATGAGGGCGACGACTTTTGGAACAACGTGTTATTTTGCGATGGAAGCAAATTTAACATTTTCGGGTCAGATGGAAGGACAAAGGTATGGAGAAAAAAAAAACCAAGAATTAAGTAAAGAAAATTTGCTGGGTACAGTCAAACACGGTGGCAGCTCGGTTATGGTTTGGGGGTGTATGTCGGCGAAAGGGGTGGGTAATTTAGTATTCATCGATGGAATAATGGACAAGATTATGTACTTGGGCATTTTAAAAGACCATTTGAAGAAAAGCGCACAAAACTTGGGAATATGAGATAGCTTTAGGTTCTATCAAGACATGGCTGCTATACAACTGTCTAAAAGTCCATAATCCTCCACCCCAATCGCCAGACATGAACCCCATAGAGAACCTTTGGCAACAACTGGAACTACGAGTTCGGAAACACAGCATTAAAAATAAGGTACAGCTTAAAACGATTCTCCAACACGAATGGCTCAAAGTTGAAGAAACAACAAAAAAAAAAACTAGTGTCTCCTATGCCTCGAAGATTAAAGAGTGTCATTGTGCAGAAAGGGTACCCAACAATCGAATGTTGTTGCTCGAATATTTTTATGAACTCATGCGCTTTTGTTTAAAAAAGAAATACTTTTTCGTTAATTTTAAGCTGAATATTTTTAATTTTTTTTACGTTTTCTTTTTCTTACTTATTAAATAAAATATAATAAAAGAAAATATACTGTAAGAAAATTGAGTTTTTAGGACTTTTATTTTATTTTTTGTGTTCAAATAAATGTTTTCGGACTATCTGCCCGAACATTAAAGTGAGTCACTGTACATGGATCTTGTCGTGCTCTGTCTAAGAAACGAAATCTTTACCTTGAAGCTTTCTTCTACAATAATCCAGAGGATCTCAGCATGACGACCGACCAAAATGTCTCTCGCTTCATATGCAGTTCAAAATGGAAATTTCAAATCTCAACGAACATTAGAAAGGTATAAAACTGACGGAACTTCAACATAACCAAACTTTGATATTTTATACACAACATGTGCCGGCCGCAGAAGTCTATTATAACAAGTGCTTTCGTTTAATAATGGTACAACACTTTGGCTGGTTCATGCTTAAGAGAACGAATAATACAATGTCAACAAGTAACATTGTATTACATCAACGTTGTTGTTGTTTTTATACAGCAGGTTAAGAACCCAAACAAAGTGCACGACTTATTCCATTTACAGACACCCACGCATAGCTACAACAAAAACGAATTCTAAATGAATTCGCTGTGTCCTTTTCATAGCCAATAAGAAACTTCACATACACATTTCCACAACTAGAGACAATTTAACTCATTTAAGCACAAATAATCCAATAATTGAGCTTTTCAGCGAATTGTCCTTTTTATTTTTAACAATCTCGTTGGATTTTGCATGAAAAAAAAAATAAAAAATAAAAAATCATCAATCAATAACTTACAACCATTACCATGGCATAAATTTAACCATGACTAGACGAGTGTAAATATTGCCATTGTTTGTTGCTCACCCACCCACCCATTTCTTCATTTTTACTCTTTTCAAGGATTCCATTAACAATCCTCAGTATGCGAGGCAAGGAACCCTCAAAAAATAGGAAAATAAAACCTTTGAATGTCGTCTTTTCCTTCGCATTACATCGCGCTAGGCACGATCCATTTAATTGAAGGCGAATAATACACATGCTGCTGCCACCTGTTGAGTTAATTCCCTATTTCGGGATTTGTGCAACAACACGACACCGCAATCACGGGTAATTGTTTTTTTTTTTTTTTTTTGAAAAGAAGACTGTGTCTCTGATTATCCAGTGGGGCGCAGTAGCAGCAGCACAAAAGGAAGACGCACACAGCTTGATGCGAAATTAACGATATATTTTCTTTCAATCAGGTCATGGAGTGACCTCTCACAATCAAAGCATATTTATCCTTTTCCCCGGAGATATATAAGATAAACAAGCGCGAGGTAATACACTATTCTCAAGAGTATGTGTATGCGTGCGTGTGGTGTGTGAAGCTCAAGTGGGCGGGTGACGCAGTAATCTATCTCATGGACTGCAGATTGACGAAACAAACTTTGATTTGTCCTTTCTTCCGTTCCCACATATACGTTGTACGTTGGTAAGCCACCCTGGGTGAGCAGATATAGTTAGTAGCAGCATTGTCCAATTTATTTCAAAGATTGCGGATTTTCTGTATTTTTTTTTTTTTTCTTTTTCTCTAGGATATTTTTAGACTTTTGTTAAAAAAAAAAATATTTATTTTTCTTATACATATATCAATGGGACAACACACGTGTAAAAATAATAATTCAAAAGGATTTTTTTCTTTAAATGATGGAAAAGGTCGTCTGTGCATGAAATTGTTTCTGTCTGGCTTGTTTGTTTGCGATGAATTAATACATCAAATAATGACGCTGATTCAAGAAGATGTTCTATGTTGGAGCAATTTAGTTGCTTAATACAGTTCTAATTACTACTGACCTTTTGCAGACAACTATACTTACTGTTGCTGTGGCGGCGTCTGACAAATCACCATGGCTTAAAACTTTATTAATTCGTAAGTGCAAACGTTGCGCGCTTTAAAGTTATTTTACGGCAGACGCGGTGGTGACTCTTCTAAGTCGACTCTTCGATGCTCTATCGCCTTTTGGATATAATTTCGAAGCCTAGGGCACCCGGGCACCTTGGCAACGGACGGACATTGCTAAATTTGACCGATATACTTCAAGGGGCCGAAGACGAATATTAAAAAGTGCCAAAATGCCCTTAGGATAGGGTATAAAAATGTTAAATTGCATTTTGTGAAGAATCGATATTCTTACATTTACGTCCTTGTATTACAGGAGGTGCGATATGGGAAACTTGTTTTCATCAAACAGGATCAAAATCGTAAGAGACTTTTTTGAAAAAATCAATTTACCAACGGAAAATAAATAAAAACCATAAGGAAAGACAGTTAAAAAGCTAGAACGAGTTCAACGTAAAGCTGGAAACTGCATGACAGGTTGTATTCGTTCCACCCCTACCTTAGCACATAATGTCATATTGGGTCTAACACCCAAACAAACACACATTTAAATGGAGGCAAGACTGAGTATTCATCGACTGTTTCATTCGAATAACATTAACCCCTACTCCTGTCGTGGAATTCATCTGTCTTTGCTAGACTCTATGGAGCCGGAAAGCTCATTCAGCATGCTTCTTGACGACATGTTACCGAAATACGGCTTCCATAAAAACTTCTCTATCGTCGTCCCGTCAAGGGAGGACTGGGACTATAAACCTAAGTCATCAAAACATGATCTCTACTGATATACGGACGGATCCAAGATGGAGTCAGGGACTGGATCTGGAATCCATGGAGAGTCGCCTCAAGCGAACTTTTCAGTCAGCCTTGGCAAGAACTCATCCATATTCCAAGCAGAAGTCTTTGCCATTAATTACTTAATAAACTTAAGTTCTAACAGACGAGGTAAAACTATATTTATCAGATAGCCAAGCAGCCATCAAAGCTCTTGACTCATCTGTCATAAAATCGAAGCTTCTTCTGGAAACCTTCATGGCCATCTATGAATTTGCTACGAAAAACTTTGTCATTCTTCACTGGATCCCAGTCTACAGGACAACTAAGCGCCTGACTCACTGGCTAAAGTCGGTGCAACAACACCACTTGTCGGCCCTGAACCATTCTGTGGTGTTAGCAAAAATCACTTCACGAACTTTGTTAAAAGCTTATCCCTGATCGAATCCAATGAAGTCTGGCTCAATCCACATGGTCAGAACTGTACCAAACATTTCTTCCCCAGGAAATCCAAATTCCTAACTAACATGGACAGGAATAGTCTAAAAATCCTGACAGGAATATTCAGTGGTCATTGTCTCCTGAAAAAACACCTTTACAGCATTGACCTCACACCGGACCCTACATGTAGACTTTGTTTAGAGAGTGACGAATCCTCTCTTCACATGAGAGGAAATCATATCACCAACTTACCTTGCTACCCTGCATCCAGAGAAGATTCTCGTTTTCCTGACCTCATCCGGAGTCAAACATTTGCCCTGCAGGGAAGGCAGAATAGGCTCTATAAGGAACCGCAGAGCCTCATGTGGGCAGTACCTACATATCTTGTGAAGGTTGTAAAACTTTATCTCCCTAACTTAAGCTTTAAAACGGTTTTTTTTTAAATTGTGGGCGTGCCAGTTGGCGTATTTTAAAAATTTTAACACTTAACCATTTCGGAACTCTAGGGAATATATGTTTCAAAATTCAGCTTCTTAGCTTAATTTTAAAGGCCTAAAAATTGCGTAAACTCTAAATCGTTTAACCATACGGCTTCTGGACAGACAGACAGATAAACCGAATGACGGCATTGGGTCTGCCAATGCTAAATCGCTGTAATTGTGCAATGGCGACGCGTCCCATTGATCAACTCGTCCATAAACGCCTAACTAATTATTTTTAAAATCGAATAAAATACTGAAATCAAATGTTCAAAATTTTTATTGTAATCGATAAATAGGCCGTTGCCATTTGTGCTTTAAAGACAACTTCATGTAAATGTTGTCCGCGGCTCCGTTTCAAATGGTCCATTTCAATTGTGTTCGTCTTGTCCACATAGACTTACGACTTTACATGACTCCACAAGAAATAATCAAGAGGCGTTAAATCGCATGATCTTGGCGGCCCACTCACAGGGCCACTTCGAGCGATAAGCTGCTCACCAAATTCATCCTTCAACATTTCCATTGTTTCACGAGCTGTGTGGCATGTGGCACCGCCTTGATGAAACCACATGTCAGCCAAGTTCAACTCAGCCAACTGGGGCAAAGATCATGGCTCGATATCGTTCGCCGTTGACGGTAATGTTTCTTCCACGGGCCGATGATGCCACCAGCCCATAAACCACACCAAACTGTCGTTTTTTCGGGATGCATCGGCATGTGGCTGTTCATCACTCCAGATGCGACAGATTGCTTATTTACGTATCGGTTGAACCAGAAATGAGCCTCATCGCTGGACACAATTTTTCGATAAAACGGCGGATTTTCATGGAGCTGTTCTAAGGCCCATTCACCAAAAATTAGACGTTGTGGTAGGTCATTCGGCTTCAATGATTGCAGTTGAATTTTATATGCTTTCAAACACAAATCGACATGTAAAATTTTTCATGTGGTTAAGTTACACATGCCCAATTGATGGTTTAATGTCCAACAAAGTAAATTTGGTGATAACAGCACGAATTGTTGATTCACCAAGTAGTAAGAAATGAGAAATGTGTATCAGCGTTGCCAAAAAGTACGCGATAGGCCAAACAAAGGGTCATTTTTGTTTATATAAAACGTATAACACGTTGCATAGAGAGTTGGTGTCTATATTTAGTTCTGAGTGTTTAGTATAAAAATGTCATCTTCTCTTTCTCATACGCGATTTAGATCAAAGACTTTGGAAAATATTAATTATTTTAAAATTTCGATTCAATTGCAAATGTGATAATTCGTGTCGTCGAAAATCAAAACATGTCAATTTGGGTGACAGTATAAAGCACTTTTTACTAAAGTAGTAATACGTAGATGGTAATCATTTATTGGAAAATAATTTTACAACTTTATTTAATAAACTTTCTTTCACCGAAAAATATATCTAAATTTCTTAAATAAACTTTTTTTTTTTCTGAAAGTGTTTGGTAAAGGCAGATGCTTTTTGTGCATCTGAGAAAATCTAATTTTTCAAAACCTAAAAAGTGAATTAAATAAATTTGTCACCATTCATTTTCGATTTATTTTGGCGATTTAAAAACGCGTCTCATGTACCGAGAAAGTTTCGTATGACGCAGTCGTGCACTTTCCTGTTATTTGTTTCCTTATCTGTATAGAAATATTTCATGAAAACAAAAATTATGTTTAAGAAAAACGCCCACTAAACGGAGGCGTGGCACAATAGTTTATATGGCAAAATTAATTTTCCTAACCCGAATTATCCCACTGTACCGTATATGATACACCTAATTTAAAAAACTGTTAGTTCAGAAAAAAAACATTTATTAAAATCTTTTTTTGAATCTTCACATTGAAATTTAACTAGGCTGATGTATTTATGTGTCAATTATGGTTAATTTTGTTCAATTAGTTGAAAAGTTGAAGTGAAGTGTTTTTTTTTTTTTGAAGTAACACAATGTCGAGGAAAAGGTACGTAATTTCTAAACCATATCTAATAATAAGTTTGTTGGCGTAGGCGAGCGACTTCACATATCCCCCAAAGAAAATAATCCAATGGTGTCAAATCACACGATCTTGGTGGCCTGTAGCGCCGTCTTGTTGGAACCACATCTCATCCACATTCATGCCATCCAATTCGGGAACAAAATAGTCGGTTATCATGGCTCTATACCGGTCTCCATTAACGGTAACTGACTATCCAGCATCATTTCGGAAGAAGTATGGCCCAATGACTCCACCAGAGGAAAATGTGATTTGTGTATACAATCTACCTCGTAAGCAGCTAGTGGCAGAAGTTTTTTTTTTTATAATTTGCACGTGCAAAAGGGATTGTTAGCACCCTTATAATGTTATAGTAACACAGCACGGGCGTTAAGGAAATGAGGGATTAGAAGAATGGATGAGAAACCGATGCACATTGATTTTAAATGTTTGTAAATTGTAATGGTCAGGAAAAACAGAGTGAGATAGAGCATTCCACATTCGTGTTGTACGGCAGAGGAACGAATCCTTAAATTTTACGGTTCGACCGAATATAGGCTTTATGGTGAACTGATGAGCATTCCTGGCATGGCGAGTATTAAGGTTAAAGTGTTGAAGGGGAGGAATGCAACTGGCTATTTCGTTTGAGCACTTGTGATGGTAGTATCGATAGGCAGGAGACATTACGACGATGACTAAGAGGGTCAAGCGAATTCGCAATATCTCGGTCGCCAATAACTTTTATCCCGCGTTTTTGAATCCGGTCAAGTAGCTCCGAAAGAGAAAGAGAGTCGGAGAGAAAACGGTTCCTTGTGGAACACCAGCATTTATTTGGTAAGTTGCAGACTTGAAGCCCTCAAAAACAACTTGAAATGAATGTTCCGAAAGGAAAGGACATTTCTAATCCATTGAAGAAGGGTAACCTTGCTTTCACCACCACGGTGAATAGATTGGTTCCACTTTTTGGTTATATGTCATCAAATCACCAGTGGACCTGTTGCTGCGAAAACCGTACTGCCGGTCATTAAGAAGTTTTCGGGATTCGAGATATTTCATAAGCTGACGGTTTATCAGCGTTTCCATGACCTTGGAAAGAAGGGACGTAAGGGCAATTGGTCGGTAGGAGGAGGGAGAGGAAGATTCGCCTTTTTTTGGGACAGGCTGAACAAATGCTGTTTTTCTCGGAAAGAGCGTTGAAGAATAGGACAGATAGAAAAGCTTACGCAGTGGTTTTGCCAGCGTGGAAGAACACCTCGTGGATCTGACAAAGCTCTAAAACAAAAAGGGCGAGATGCTTATAGCTATGAATTCTGTTCTGAACTCAATGCTGTTGTGTATAAATGGAACGAAAAAACATTGTTAACATGATATCGAACTGTGTTCCAGTTAATCCAAAGAATTTAGTTCAATTTAGTGAACGTAAAAAAAAAAGAGTACAGAGAATCTGAACATTAGGTATGACGAAATTAACCATTTGATTGTAAAGGGTCCCCCATTTAACGTTTTTTTTTTCAACTAGTGCTTATTTCGCAAATGGTAACACTTAGCTCATGTCTGATTTGACAGATAATTATATATATATACGCTTGAACAACGCTGGGAAATATTGCGACATTACTTTGAAAAGCATGGTAATGTTGCAGAATGTGTGCGAAAATTGCGTGCGGATTTTGGAAGAAGAGAAACACCGTCAGCTCCGTATGTTCGTTATCTTGTGAAAAAAGTGAAAGAAACTGGCATCCTCATCGATAAACCAAAGCGTGAAAAGCCAAAAACAGTGCGTACACCCGAGAAAATTGCTGCTGTGGCAGAAAGTGTGCGTGAAGCGCCATCAACATCAATTCACCGTCGTTCTTAACAATTGAAAATTTCGGACACATCATTGAGACGAATTTTGCATAAAGACCTTGGTATGACGCCATACAAAGTCCAATTGGTTCAGGAGTTGAAGCCAACTGACCATCCAATGCGTTTTCGCTTCGCTAAGTGGGCCTGCGATCGACTTAGAGAAGATGCCGATTTTGCCAAAAAAATCATCTTTTCAGATGAAGCTCATTTTGATCTTGGCGGGTATGTTAACAAGCAAAATTGTCGCATTTGGGGCACAGAAAACCCGCACGCATACTTTGAAAAGCCGATATACCCAAAACGAGTCACTGTTTGGTGCGGATTTTGGTCCAGAGGCATAATTGGGCCATTTTTTTTCGAAAATGAGCAAGGAGTGGCCGTTACAGTCAACGGCGATCGTTATCGGGCCATGTTGAATGAATTTTTGTTCACAAAAATTGAAGAGGAGGATATTGGCAACATTTGGTTTCAATAGGACGGCGCTACGTGCCACACAGCCGAAGCTACACTCGATGTTTTGCGCCCTGTTTTTGAAGATCGCATTATCAGGAGCTGCGATTTGACACCGTTGGACTTTTATTTGTGGGGTGCCGTAAAAGATAAGTGTTACGCCGACATGCCAGAGACAATTGACGCTTTAAAGGACAATATTCGTGAAGCCATTGGTGAAATCCAGCTGCACACAATCCGATAATGTGGTTAAAAATTGGACCGATCGTGTAGGCTACTGCATGGCCAGCCGAGGCAGCCATTTGAATGAAATTATTTTCCATTATTAACCGGAAGGATTGTATTTTCAAATAAAAAAAAAATTTGAGAAAATATTCATTAGTTTTTTTATAGCATTTTCAAAAAAAAAGAAGTTATTTGGCGGACCCTTTATATTATCCCACTGTACCATATAGGGTACACCTTATCCCCAAGAAATGTTAACTTCAATTTTTTTTTCCAAAACCAACACAACAAGTGGTCTTACTTCCGAAAATCATAAAAAAATTAAAAAAAAAAATTCTCTGGGAAAATACGGGTTAAGGATCGAACTCTTTAAATGTGCGACTACAGCTTTAAAATTTTTTTTTTCCACATTGTGGACTTTACAAATATTTAACCATTTCGAGACCCTTGTGGTCTCTTGAAGGAATGCGGATACCCCATCAATAAATCCTTTTCACACCTTTTAGTTTCAACTAGACAACCATCGTTCAATCGTCGTTATGCTGTTAAAACTGAATCAATATCAAAGACCGTTACTGGATTACCTATTAATTCTTGTAAGACTATAAATCATTGGACGTAGATCATCGCATTTACAGCTTCTTGACTACTCGCTGACCCACATCTATCATCCCTCAAAAGAGTATGCCTTAAGTGGTAATTTTTTCAGGCTTAGACAAGCTTAAGTAATGACTTCCAAATAATTCCCATTAACAATGAAATGAGATGAATAAGAAAAGAAAAAGAACACAAACAGCCATATAAAATAGAACTTCAAGTCGAAATCTATAAAAGATATCTAAAGTAGTTCAACAATTGTTCGGCACAGTAACAACTTTGTCCACTATGAGTACTCGTACTCTTATACTCTTACTCGTATCTGCTCTTGCGAATAAAAGTCTGTGGTATACGAATTGGCTGACGATGATCATGTGAATAAGTCATGGTAGCTGCCCACCTCGCCGCCTTTGGACCAAGTCAAGACGGCATAAGTTTCATTCAACAAAATCGGATTAAGCCAGGCCAAGCCCCAAAGATGATGATGAAGAAGGCTCTTTGCGCTCAAGAGTGTCGACGACTGTATGTCTCACGATGAAATTTCGCACGAAAAACCGCGGCAAGCCTTAGATGGTGGTTTGGCTAGATTGTTTGTCTAGCGCTGCCTCTAGGCAAAACTTATCTGAGGAGGTTTTTTTTTTTTGTTTAATTTTTTTTTTCAGCTTGACCATGATGCGGTTTCATGTTCATATCAAGCACAAAGCTAGCTAAGTGGTTTTCGGACAATTGAGGCGTTTAACTGCGTTTTTTCATAGAGATTTTTTTTTGTTAGTTCATGAATTCATAAAGATATATGTATGTACGTACAGTGGGAATAAATATTTCAATGATCATCGACAGTGTGAGTGCGCAAAATGATTGAACCTTCATGAAATAATTTTTTTTTTTTCGAGAAAAATTGTTCAAAAATAGCCAATGGGCCATTGGCCTCTACAGCAGCTGGCGGCCCCATGGGCTTCTTGCATTGAATTTTCGGTCTTTTAATCGTTTGTTCAAATGATTTTCATTGATGGAATGCGTCAATTGTGTTGCTGAGGGGACTACAGGGTATCGTCGAAGCCACTAGTTGTTATCAAAAAATACTTGTTTCACTATTGTCTTCAATAGGCTTTCTATGTTCTGGTTTATGGGGGAGTTTTAAGCAGCAACTAACGAACCTAGTAGGCAGAGGAATATCTGTTGATCAATTAGCCTAGAGGAGATTTACTTGACCTGCAAGTGCCTACGTCTACATTTGTCTGAAGAAAGTAGGCGATTCTTTAATTGTTTGCTGATATGCAGAGCGATTACTAATGTCATTTCTGGTTTTTAGTTTGACTATCGCGGGCAGTTTGACCGGTAACAGCGGTTTTCAAAAAGATTTTTTTAATGTCATTTCCGAGACAAGGTTTAGTACCGAACTTCAAGCTGAAAAACAATGGTCATTGGTATTGGCCTTGGTTGTTGGCTGTTGCTCTGCATGACGCAACGTAATCAGTATCCCACTGATCAGACTATGTGTATGCGTGTTTTAAGTTGGGTCCATATGTGTCAATCAACTATAGACAGTTCTTTTAAATATTTTATGTAAACAAAGTGAGGACGTTCGTGTATGTAATTTGAATGCAAAGAGTCTTTCTAACAAAAAAAAATTGGCGGGTTCCGATGGCTGCTTGTTGGTTCCAGTCATAATTTCTGAGACTCGGATTCATCCGGATGTATGTGTCGAAGTGTCGATCTGAACTTAATGGATACAATCTTTATCGCGCTGAGTTGGGTGAGTGAGTGCCAAAGGGAGACAGAACTACATGTCTTCCTGTGTACAGACCAAAGAAAAATATGGATTTAATCACCCTTTTAGTTGTCTTATGACTTATGACTTATTCCTCCAGTCTCTCTAACACAATTGTAACATTTTAAATCGCGGTGAATCCGAATCTACTAGTGCTGCAGTTCCAACAAACTTTGATGATAGTTCAGTAGTAGTAGTACTCTTCTAGATTTATTTTTGTCTAATTTAGGTCCAGATGTTGCAAGTTTATGTTCCGGCATTTTCAGAACATGATTTAATTTAGGGTGCAGTGGCGGAGGTTGTAAGTGCGTTGGCGAGGGGTCTCTGGTTTAAATCGAGCCCCTTACCACTTTGAAGGTTTTTTTTTGGCTACCCTCGTCTTGCGCGAAGGTCTGACAAACACCCAAGAGTAAGAACAGTCATGAGAAGCTTCTCAAAAATAAAACTGTCGTTCGGATCAAAAAATATATCTTCACACACAATGGTTGGAGAACTTAGGCTTTAGGTTCTTCATGGGCCGTTTGCGCCTAATATTTATTTTTTTAAGCTCTTAGTTACACGGGAAGAGCTTATGTGCTCATGACACGATCTTTAAACAATAAATTTTACAACCCAATGTACTCCGATTCTAGTTCGAATGCTCATGTTAGCTTCAAAGTACAATGAGGCATTTATTTGACATACATGTTTCTACTTTAACAACTCGAGCAAAATGTTCTTGTGCGTGTTCGCAAAAAAAAATTAAGATGAAGAGCAAATGCTACAAGGGTCCCTGAGTTTTATGACATCTTTGACCAATTGTGAAACCTGGTTAACTCTATAATAAAATAGGCTTATTGGAAATATTATCCTCCTACGTCCCTGGGTATCATTATATGATTCCTTCATTTTAATTTTTTTTCTTTCAAGACATCATTGCAAGCAACGTCCAAATTATTGCATGGGAAAAATTCAAGGATTAAAAATCTATTCTTAGCTCGGGACTGAAAGTGAAATAAGAAACTATTCAATAAAATTTTCCATAAAAAACCTCTGGAAAAATTTAAGTGAGCCGAGTGTCGATCGCGAGAGCAAACAGGATGCAAAGAGGATGAGCTAAATCAGATAAATTTACGCCCGTGTAAAGTCCAGTTTCAATTATTCTTTATAAGTCCAATGAGCTGGAGAATCTCACTCACCAACAGGTAAAAGTTTTTGTCCAAGTTCATAGTGCTCATCATTCTGTTTTTAGTTGTACAACCGCGCTGCTAAAGGTTCTTGATGATTTACAAATAGCTTGAGACAAAAACATAGTCTAAGGCCTTCGACATGGTCAACCACATAATATTGATTAAAAATCTCAAATTATTATAAAGGTACCATCACACTATGCGAGGAAAGTGCCTTCATCAAGGGTTCCGACAAAAGTCACAGTTCAACAGTCAGTCACACTATGAGAGAAAAGTACTTGCTGCGAGCGACTTTGTGATTGCATGCAAGCAAACGTCCTTCTACCACTTTTCTGGTAGTCGCATAATGCAAGCGCAAGTCCTTGCTGCAAGCGCTTGCCGCAAGTGTTTCCTGCAAGGGATTTGCGGTTGTGAGTGAACGGGTGTAGTATAAGCCATTTTCAATTCAGTTTCGTTTCTTGTTTCAACGAAAAAAATATGCAAAATGGAAAGTGAGGAATTTTGTGGCGGCAGGATTATATTATAAGCGGAATAATTGAAAGCGATGCAATTGATTCTTGTAGGAACAAAATGCGGCTCATCGATTAACAATTTGGGCACGATCGCTTTGGGACCGTGCTGCTGCAAATCTGTGCTATGCAACATCAATGAGAGTTTTGCGAGCAGAGGGAGACGCATTTTCCGTAATTTTGCACACGTTTCGGCGGAGCAGTTCCGGTGACACTGAAACACTTTGCACATGATGATCTCGGCCAGTAATCACGAAAATCTTTATTATGCTTAGGTTTCCCTTGTTTCGAAAAAAAAGATGGAAAGGAGCTTTAGTGATAAAGAGCTTAGATTTTGGTCACTCGTCACGATTCACGGTGTTTACCCTTCCAATTTCAATAAATTAAGCGAAAGCTTGAATTCGAGGACTATCTTGGACGAGGTTAGGGGGTTGAGCAACGCTTTTAGTGCAGCTTGGCTATCACTGCAAACGCAAATATTTTCTGCCCTCCACATGAACCACAGACGTATTCTTACATAAGAAGTAGTGGACTATGTTCTCGTAAGGATGGACACAATGGACCCAATTGATGGTTTAAGTGAGCCGTGGCTGAAGTCACAGAGGCATCCACCAACCTACCTACCTCCCTACCGTGTTCTCGCATTTCACAAGGAATCGATATAACAATCCTCTCGGTCGAAAATTACATTTTCGCTTGCACGAAAATGTATTTCAGATACAGTTAGTGCAAGCAGCAAGCGCTTGGTGCAAGTGATTTGCTTGCAAGCATACGCATTCATGCACTAGTCACACTATGCAAGTGCTTTGAAAGCAAGCGTTTGCAAGCAAACAAAGCACTTGCAGCGATCGCTTGCATGCAAACACTTTTCGGGTCGTCACACCGTGCAAATTTTGCTCGCAGTCTCGCATAGTGTTGATGGCACCTTTAAGTCTTTTCTGATTTTGTTTTAAAAATAATTTTCTCATGCCTCATTAATGAAGACGATGATTATTAGCAGACATTCTACAAGGTTCAGTTTATGGTCCTCTTTCTTTTATGGTTTTCTTTAATGATATTTTGGCAGTAATTACATATTTATTAGCACACAGGCGCACACCATTTCGTCCTTAAATCACTCTCCCCGAGGGATTGGCGTTTGGAGTGCTACTTCTCAAATTTAAGTTTTCTAAATTTTACAAACTTTTTAAATTGCTGCAATAATAGTATTTGGGTGAACTTAAGTAAAGTAAGAAATAATAGCACAGGTATTAAATATTTACACCCACTAATTACATTAAATTAAACATAAAGGTACATACTTGGTAAGAGAGTAAAAAGTTTGCTGCCCTTCGATACAAAATTTGCACAACGAAAGTATTCAGACCTATTCCATTGAAGCTGTCAAGAGAAGTCAGAGTAATTCCCTATAGCAAGCTTCCTTTAAATATGCATCTCGAGACGAACACATCTACTGCATTTTGGCAGGTTGTTGCGATTGCAGCCATTCACCGCAATAATATATTAAAATACAAAGTATGAAATTTCAAATTTAGATTCAGATTGATATAATAACACAGTATGAACCAATTCAAGTTCTACTTTACATGAACATTAAACAAAAAAAAAAAAAAACTTTTTTAACGTGAAATGTTCGTCAAAACCCTACACTTTAGCCTTGGAATATGTATCTCGCTTATTACTGACGCAATTAAGTGCATAAAATAAACGCGTATTATTTACTTTGATGGCTGGAAAATTAATAGCTAACTAATTGGTAGATAGTCACGGAATTTTATACAAAAAAAAAATATCTTATCATTACTCGTATAAGAAAATGCTTCCGGGTGTTTTCTAAAACTTAGATAGAGCAACTGCTTTATAATGAAACAACAGATGCTAATATATTTAATATAATAACAGTGGCGACAAAGTAGTCTAAATGACAACTAAATGCAACAAGTTGTTGTCAATGTGTCTACAAATGTATGTAGGTACGTACTAAGAGGTATAATTGATAAGAAAGCAAGTCTAATAGGAGGCTGAAGAGACTTAGAACTTTGTTCGTGTAACATAGTCTTTGTATGCAATAGCCCAGTGGCATTGTACGGTTGATAATGTATAATAAATCCTTTATAACCGCGAAGTGTTTGGCGTCATCTTGACAACATTTGGTCATGCCATCAATTCCCTTTTTTATGCCAATTTTACTGATTGTTCTGGCAATTATGTCGCTATGGAAAGATGGAGTTTTGCTCTAATTTTGTTTATTTATTGTAAAATAAAAACAATATCCAAAAGCTACAGTTTGTTTTGTATCATAAAAGGTTCCAAAAAAGTGGCTGCGGCAATATTTATGAACTTGGTAAAAGGAGAGGGAGCGGAAATTTTAAAAAGCATATAACTTAAGGCGCCCGACCCAAAGAATGCGTCGGAACTCTGACAGCTGCATTTTGTTTGTTTTTTTATTTGTCAAATCATATCATAATCAGAAACATATACCCATTTAAAAATACAAATACTAAAATGGTTCTATTTTAGTTGAAACATAATTTTTAGTTTAAAAAAAATATAAACAAACGCACATTAAGCTACGATAAGTCAGCTGATACAAGATGGCGCAAAAATAACCTTCCGATGTTTTTTGGCTGTAATTTAAAAAAAAAATGAAAAACTTTGATTCTTCTTGTGGATTATTTTTATTTGGTCTTTTAATTTTTTTTACATCAAGTCGAGAATATGATGTCATGTAAATGGCCGCCGCCACAGTTGATTGTCATTTGAGCCCTTTTTATGGCATTTTCCATCACTTTGGCCAAAACTTCCGGCGATAGGTCCTCACATTCTTGACGGATATTGTCTTCTTGACATAAACCCGCGACTTCAGAAAGCCCCACAAAAAGAAGTCTGGAGCGGTCAAATCAGGCGATCTTGCTGGCCAGTGCAAATCGCCAAAACGGGGGATTAGGCGCCCGGGAAATGCATCCTTCAGCATATCGGTTGTGGCACGTGCAGTGTGTGCCATTGCACCGTCTTGTTGGAACCACATGTTTTCCAATCCCAATTCATGAAGTTGCGGCAAAAAGAACTCGTTGATCATTGCTCTGTAGCGCTCACCATTCACAGTAACTGTTTGGCCGGCGAAATCTTCGAAGAAAAATGGTCCGATGACTCCTCCAGCGAAAACAGCACACCATACAGTGACTTTGAGCGGGTGTAATGGCTCTTGGTGGGTTACACGCGGATTTTCAGTGCCCCAGAAGCGTAAATTTTGCTTATTTACGTACCCGCTAAGATGGAAATGGGCCTCATCACTCATGATTATTTTTGATGAAAAATCATCTTCCTCTTGGTGGTGATTAAGGATGGCTTGAGCGTATGTTAGACGCGATTGGCGGTCAGCAGCAAACAGCTGATGCACCGTCTGGACTTTGTACGGAAACATCTTTAAATCTTGTACCAAAATTCGCTGTAAAGACCGTCGACTGATACCCATTTGCGTGGCACGTCGTCTGGTCGATGTCGACGGCGCTTCCATAACATCTTCGGCTACAGCAGCAATATTCTCTGCAAAACGGCTGCTCCGGGGTCTGCCACACCTGCCAGCATCTCGTGTTGCGCCAGTCTCTTCGAGGCGACCGATTATTGCTCAAATAAATAGTCACCAATATTCCACGTTCTGGAGCAGTGTAGCGTAACATTGATTATTAACGTGTATTTCGCATGTGTTTACTACACAAATGTCAAAACAGAACTGACATTAGGGGGCAATCGCAAAATTTATAGCATTTTCAGATAGGAGGATTACTTTTGCGCCACCTGTTATGACAGCTAACTGCAATGACAAATGCTTTAGTTCTCTCAATTCAATTTAAGTATGAAAAAGTAGAAAGTTGGGTTATATTGGCCTCCGTCACCGTCAATGCGGTGTTTATAGGTCACCTTTCATAAGTATCCGTGGATTCTCATTTGGCTGGGGAAAGCCTTTTCATTGAGTTGAAGTTATTTTAAAGCAAAATTAAGTGTGTATTTTGAAACGAAGTTCAATTTTAAATTTTGTATTCATATTTATTATTTGGTTTATTCCATCAGCAGTAATTTTAATATTTTAGATGGTTCGCAATTATGTGAAAAAAAATTACCGGCAAGCATGGAGCGTATATAATACGGGACGAGCTATTGAAGGTTTCAAAACAAAAAAAATTAGCTGTAAGGCAACTGCCCGGAACTATGATATCCCTCAACTGATCTAAAACCCAACCTTCCACTGGTTATAACAAAAGCGAGAAATGCTAAATTAGAAGGAACCTCCGCCTTTAGGTGAAACCCCTTTTGTTGATGCATAATCGTAACCAGATGTGCTGCCCCTAGGCTCATCAACATCCATCGATCCATTGATGTTATCTGAAAACCCTGTGTCGAAAATTAATAATTCGTCAACATATCCCAATATAATCCCGTTAAACCGCAGTTGTGCGTCCGGCGCTCACATACGGTTCACAATGCTGGACAATGTACAGAAAGTATGAAGGCAAGTTGACAGCAGCTGAGATGAAGATGCTTCGCATGACAGCAGGAGTAACAAAGATTGATTGAATTAGAAGTTCCAGAATCCGAGGAAGCCTTCACGACAAAGAACCCATCTCGAAAAAATTAGAGCACGACCGACTCAGTTGGTATTGTCATGTTCAAAGGAGGGATCCTACGAACCCTGTCAAAAAGGCAATGGCAATCAACGTTCCCTTACAATCGCTTAAAAGAGGCAGGCCTAAAAACTCCTGGATCACACATATGCAGAAACACCAGCATTTGATTGGGCTCAATGATGAAGTGATCCAAAATCGGGATGCAGATATTTTTTGAGGTCAAACCCGCGAACCCCACATGCAGACCAGTAGGAATGCAATTAAGTGGGAGGGTTATGATCCTTATAATCCTGATCATAATCTCGTCGTTATATGGAGAGAACAAGAAACCCCAGCACCGGAGCACAATGGGCAAACTTATTCATTTATTTAAATCCATAAAACATGCTGAATTATTAACATTTATTTATTTTTCGTTTGTTTAATAATGTATTAATAAATCCTTTTTTCTAATAAAAATTGTTTAGAAAAAAAAAAAACGTTTATGAAGTTTTTATTTAAAAAATCCTTAAGAGTCCCGTTATGCCCCGGTTTCCCCTATTTTTATTATTTAACTGATTGAAATCGATTACGTTTCACTGATGTGTTCGATTCTCTTTCTACTCTCATCTATCAGTTTTGCTTTCAATGTCCAACTCTAACCTTAAAACCTATACCAGTGGCCTTGCACTGACAGAAACTTTTCAAAGATTGCTATAACTGACTTGTCAGAAAAATCAATTTTATATTCCACTGATTTGTTTCAATGAAGCATTTTAATGATAAAGCTATAACTAGCCTACAGTCCGCAGACTACGGCGGATGGGAACAGCGTGGAAAGGATCGGAAAGGAAAACTATTTGTTCCGCAGCCGATAGGTCTTATTTATGGTTTGCAGCTACGGTAGGATCCGATAGGTTGCGCTGTAGTCCAGGTGTAAGCATTCATATTCACAATACATGTTGGATAAGTGCCGAATTCTGAACTTTTGATCCGCTTTTTTTTATACTTGTCTGAATGTTAATCCTAGGTCTAGCACAGCGCGAATTGTCCTGCACTGGTTTGTTCATTAGTTGCGTCGAAATGTTTGTCAACGAAACGGAATTTAACTCGCTATATTTTTTTTTAAATCCTTTCTAATCGAGATTCCAGAATTGCAAACATTTTCTCGCTAACAGGGCTTCTTTCATTTCAAGGGAATGCGAATGAATGTTTGCTTAGCTTTATATTATTTTGATATACAGTGGTGGTCACGGAAATCGAGCCACACTATGTGATGCATAATATCCTTCCAGAAAATACAATTTAAGAAAATAAATTAAGAACATAGTTGTAACTAAAGCATACTATATTTCATTGCTGCTTAAACAGAATGTAAATTATCTACGAGAAAACAAGGAAACCCTAAAACATGGGCCTCATTCTCTTGGTATGGTGTTGTTTCAATTTTCTGGATAAAACAAAATATGGACCAACACGAATATGTAAATATTCGTTCCGTTCGCCGAGGATCATTTGCCCTTAAGAAGGATATTCCAACAGGACAATGAACCAAAAGCATACCTCAAAGAAGACCAAACAATTCTTCCAGGACCATAACGCGACAGTGTTACCTTGGCCAGCTGAAACACCGGACCTAAATCCGATGGAGAATTTATGAAAGGAACTCAAAACGGCAGTAGGTAAGCACCAAGTCAAAAATACAACAAAATTGTAGAAGAAATTGTTAAATTGTCTAGAAGGAATGGTCATCCAGCGATGCCAAGCTCTCATTACTTCAATGCCGTAAAGCTGTGAAGCTGCAATAAGAAATAATGGAAATGCAACTAAGTATTAGTTCTCACAGCTTAAATGACATAAAATTTGTTTAATGTTTTTAACATGTTTTGCGATTTTTTGAAACAAAGAAGGAAAGTGGCCATATTTCAGTGACCAACCGATTTTACGTCTAGTACTCGATTTTTGCTAATTTTTTTTTTTGTACATTGTTTTCTCGTAGATAATTTACATTCTCTTTAAGCACCAATGAAATATAGTATGCTTTAGTTACAACTATGTTCTTAATTTATTTTCTGGAAGGATATTATGCATCACATAGTGTGGCGCTATTTTCGTGAGCACCACTGTATATCAATCCCAAGTCAATCCAAACAGCCGGCCGCCCTTTTAGTATGTAACCAACTAAGTATGTTGCTTCACATTAAACTTATAATTTGCATTAAACTTATATAGATGCAGTATATAGTGGGAGCTTTTAGACAAGCCTCTCTTTTGCGCTTATATCAACTGAGCTTCATCGGATCTTTTAACTTCCAAATCGATCAATCTTCGTTATTTTTGCTGTCATGCGACAAAGGGTGCTATTTGTACATTCTCCACCATTATCACCAGACGACCAACTTCCTTTCCGCTAAAAGGCGGAAACAAAATATAGCAGTTTTACGGCCACTTCATGCATGAGTCGATGTGGAGGGTGATAGTTTTAAACATAGTCTGCTTTCTGTCTACCCAATCACTGGAGTCTTGTCTTGCCATAAGAGAAACGTGCCATCAGGCAGACATATCCTAGACCGCCGATCTTAAAGGATACAAAATATTCACCTTTGTTAGGTGCCTTTGCATAGGGATATTTCAGAAAACTGTGATGCTGAGGCACTTGGCAAACTTGGAACAACACTGCTCATTTTACCCGATAAGAGTACTCCAAGCATTCCAATCGCCACAAGCAAACTCATGCTAAAATTAGACAAGACATGTCAGGCGGCAAAACAAGTTTGGTACACACTGGATCTGAAATGTTAAGTGGCTGACGTTTCTAAATAGATTGCACATTGATGCTACAATTTGTGTCATCACTAACCACTTCATCATGAACATGCAACAAGTCTTCTTAAATGATTTATGCGGAAGATGCATAGCCTAGGAAGATGAGTTAACAATCCCCCACTTTCTTTGCACATGCCTTGTGGCCTATTTCACCAACTTAAAAATTGTAATTTTTACAAGCATTTTTTCAACAAATTGTAGAAAAATGTTTCACAAAATATTTGTGTTACAAAATTGTAGATTTTGTTTACAAAGGGAAATTTGTAGAAATTTAATTTTTTCCGTTTCACCAAAAGTTGTAAGTGTAAATAACAAATCCAATTTCCCTTCAATTTTGTCTCTTTTTAACAATATTGTTAGAATTAAGTTTGTAGTTTGTAAAACAGAAAATCAAGAATCGAATTTGTAAACGTAATCAACAAATACAAATTTGTAATTTACTTGTAATTTGGTGAAATAGACAACTAGTCCTTCTAAAAAACTTTCTTGAAGATCTATCAAATATTAACATTGAAAGTCTCTCCAGTTATCAAGGGGCGTGGCAGTGGCCAGCCAAGTTCTTTGGCAGCTTTAGCACTACACCCTTATTTACACGAACCAAGTCAGGCCATTTTGACTTCGCTTACAACAAATCTAGAGACATAAAATTTATAGCCAAGTATAAATATGTACCTAAATAATATTTGTGAAATTTTTAATAATTACTGTACATACTTGGCGTTCTTTTTTAGATGTCAGTACTTTTTGTAGCTGACTTGTAAATCGATTTTTGTAAAGGGTGTTTCTTTTAGAGGTTGGTTTTTCGAATAGAGATAAAACTGACATTTTGTGGTCAAATCTGGCAACTCTAATGCCATTTATGTTCAGTATGGTTTGCCATTTCATCATGAACAGGTTGACATATGAACAACGCTTGCAAATCGTGGAAATTTATTTAGAAAATAATGGCTCAGTTCGCGAAGTTTCATCGCAAAAGTTTGTTCAGTGATAAGGCTCATTTTGGGTTGAATGGCTACGTCAACAAGCAAAATTGCCGCATTTGGAGTGAAGAGAATCCACATGAGACCCTTGAAACGCCATGGCATCCACAAAAACAGACTGTTTGGTGTGCTCTATGGGCTGGTGGAGTCATTGAGCCATACTTCTTCCGAAATGATGCTAGAGTCAGTTACCGTTAATGGAGACCGGTATAGAGCCATGATAACCGACTGTTTTATTTCCGAATTGGATGGCATGAATGTGGATGAGATGTGGTTCCAACAACACGGCGCTACATGCCACACAGCGCACGCCACAATCGATTTATTGAAGGAAACATTCGATGAGCGCATAATTTCGCGGAATGGACCTGTCAGTTGGCCACCAAGATCGTGTGATTTGACACCATTGGATTATTTTCTTTGGGGATATGTGAAGTTGCTCGCCTACGCCAACAAACCAGAAATATTAGGGGACTTGGAAGCCAACATTCGTGGCTTTATTGCCGACATACAGCCCCAAATGCTTGAAAAAGTGGTTGAAAATTGGACCTCTAGACTTGTCTTTATTCGAAGCAGCTACATGCCCGAATTCATACATAAACATTAATAACATAAAATTAGCCTTCCAACAAAGCCAAATTGATGGACATTAAAACGATTTTTTGTGTTTTATTTCAATTCGAAGTTCTATACCTCTAAAAAAACACCCCTTATAAAAGAACTTGGCTATTCTTTAAAATGTACGTTCTTGGTGTGATTTAAAGAACTGTAACTGGTTTTAAGAATATAATGGAAATCCTTCTAAAGGGTGTTTTTTTTAGAGGTATAGAGCTTTAAATTACCAACACTATTTTAACTGGCGGCCATTTTGTCAGCTGTCAACTTATATATTATAGTTCGGTTTGGCATTTCAACATGAATAGACTGACGTCTGAACAACGTTTCTAAATTGTTCAAGAATTAAAGCCACAGGATCACATAGCAAGGCGTAGATTCGGTGAATGGGCCCAAAACAAGATTACCGTTGATCCCAATTTTCATAAGCGATATTTGTCTAGCGATGAAGCTCACTCTTGGTTGAATGGATACGTCAATAAAAAAAACTGCCGTATTTGGACTGCTATATGGGTTGCTGGAATAATTAGCCGTACTTCTTTAAAAACGATGCTGGCCAGAACGTTACAGTCAAGAGAGACATGATTAATGACTTTTTCGTTCATCAATTGAACAGTATAGGGGCTGTGGTTTCAACAAGACAGCGCAACATGTCACACACCTAGTGCCACAATTGATTTATTGAAAAAACGTTTGGTAACCGCATTCTATTGTATAGTTACGACCCGTGAATTGGGCCTCAAGACCGTGCGATTTAACGCCGCCTGACTATTTTCTGTGAAGATATGTGATGTCGCTAGTCTACGCCGATAAGCCCGAAACGATTGACCACTTGGTGGACAACATTCGCAGCGGTATTGCCGATATACGACCACAAATGTTGGAAAAAATAATCAAAAATTGGACCTCCAGATTAGACAACGTCCGATCCAGCTGTGGCGGTCATATGACAAAAATCATATTTAAATTATAATTCTAAAAGATTATCTTTCGAATTAGGTAAATTTCATGCCAATTTAAAAAAAAATCATCTTTGTTTTGTTCCATTTCAGAGTTCCATACTTCTACAAAAAAGCACCCATAGATCGGTGTGGTATCGCAGTGGACTTCATTTTGGTCGGCAAACTTAGACCGTATGCCGACTGTCACTTCCTAACCTAACTCATCAGATAACCGTATTATTTGCGCCAATCGGCCGGTTGATTCCCACTCAACGACCTTCACACATAGTATGTGACATCAGCTTGATAGATTAGTACTTTTCCAAGTTTCGCACTGTACAAAAGCGCACGCTCTCTATCTCTCTCTCTCTCTTAGAGAGATCAGCTCTTATTAGATCAGATCTTATGTAAGATAAGCTTGATAGAACGAAGGTTTCTTGGATTTGTATAAGGGAAGGAGATAGATTTTGCTTAACTGATTAATCATTGGATCACCTCTCATAAGTTTGAAGATAAGAATTAGGAGCCATCATCTCTTAACCTACAGAAGCACTTCGCACCAAACTTTGAAGGCTCCATTTTTCTCACTTATCGCTACCTTTCTTGCCGTGTTGATAGTGTCTTGTTGAGGCTCTGAGCAGTTATTTAGCTCTATGTAAAATTGAACGAGGTAAAGAAAATTCATCTCTTTTTAGTTGATTTCAGAAATTCATTCATAACTGGAATCGAGAAAAAAAATGAACAGCAACTTGATACAAGATAACCTAACCCGACTTTACAATTTATATAAAATCGTATGATCGTGATCTCTTCTCTACCCCTGACCCCTTAACACAGACCGCAAATATGACCCGCGCACCACCAATTGCAAAAAGATTAAATTGCCGTAAAATAGAAGAACATGGAAGATGAAGTAGAACTAAAAGAGAAAGCAACCAGCAACACCGGTACCGCAATAATTAATAATTTAGCTTAACTTTTTAAAAAACATTATATAATTTATTAATATTGCAAAGTGTTCGATGACGAAAAACCCAAAGAAAATAGAACAAAAAAACACATAGAAGAGGAATACTATTTAAATTTATTGTCAACGTCACAACAAAATACGAAAAGTTATCAATTGTGAAATCAAAATGCAAAAAAAAGAACGGATACGGATACCCGAACCAACTCTCGATTTCGATTAGAAATTTGCTCTGGATGAAAATGTATCTTCGTTATTAAATCCAGACCTACCCCTATCAAGAAACCATTTGGTCAAACTGCGCTACACAAGTTCGGCACTATCAAAAGAAATATACGTACATACATATGTGTATCATATAAATGATGTGTGAGGCTTTATACCTACACACATAGGCACACTTAATCAAGAAAGAAAACACAAAATCTATCGAATTTGCATTTTTTCCGTTTCGTTGATCATTTGTTTCTCGAGCCCCTCATTTAGCTTCTTCTCGCTCTCTTTCTCTCTCTCTCTCATTCGTTCGCTATGTTTAATCTCTAATAACTGATATCAGTCTACAAATACTTTTTGTTGTTGGAGACAAATGGTTTATGTTTTCATGCACAAGCCCCCGCCTCCGGAAGCGAATTCCACTCCCGAATTATGATTTTTTTTTTATTGATTCGAAAATATTCTAATTGAATGAGTGTAAAATTTTACATTACTTTTCTTGGGGGAGGGAGGAGGGTAGACCTATATTATGTTTTGTAAATTTAAAGGGCCTCAACAAAATTGATTTGTGTTTCGAGCGAACCACAAAATAGAAGCCCCAATAGAAGCACATACACACACACACACCCATACATATTCGTATCCATGTATGCATGACTGTTTTCTTTGCGTTCTTGTTCTTCGCGTTCTTTATTGGATTTTTTGATATCTTGTTTTTGTTGGGTATTTTCTCATGACCTACGTCATGCTTTATTTTGCGTACAAGTTACCCAAAAATCCAAAACAGATACCAATATGCGCGAGATCGTCAAGTGAATTCGTCAGTATTTTTGTTTTTTTTTTGGTAGATGTGTGTAATTGATGATGACTTGTCAGCGTTATTCTTAATTTTTGTTGTTGTTGTTATAGATTTGTTAATGAGTTTTTTTTTTTGTTTTTTAAATACAAAATTGATTCCTTTGTGTGATATTTTGTCAGGGGTTGGTTGGTTAGTGGAACTGGATTTCATTATTATTTATTATTTAAATTTCATGACTCAAGTAATAATGTGGTTAAGAAAAAAAAACGAATATTGTTGTACAAGGGCAAAAGGAGAAGAGAGATGAAAACAAAAAAAAAAAAACACAACCAAATTAGACAGAATCAAAATTAATAAAGCAAATAAAGTTGTCCAAGGCCATGGAGCAGTCATGAAAACAACAACAACAACATTAGAGACAAACAATGACAGACAAGAAAAAAAAAATATATAGACAGGCACGATGTTGCCATGCCAGTGGCCAGATGGGGTGATTAAATGTACTCGAAGGGAAAGAATATTAAGGGTTTTATTGTTTTTAATATTGATATGATTTTGATGGAATAATTGTTTTACATTATAATTACTGTAGCGTAATTTACTTAGATTGATTAGGTACAGGGTGGCGCATAAGTAACGTTAAGAGTTTTTTTTTAAAAAAACTTGGAAAATTTATGATGGAAAGATTCAGCACAGAGCAAAAAACAAAAGTGGCAGCGTTGCCATGAAGAAAAAAATATTGGGGGGCTTTTTGAGGGCCATTTGCTAAAAGTTAGGGCCACTTTTCGTTGAGAATTTAAATTGATTTTGTCTGAAATTTGAAAATTTCGTAAGTAAAATCAATAATTGATTCCGCCACTTATTCCTTATGGAAAATAAATATGTAACGTGCCTCCTCCTTCGTTGCTGTGCTCGTTGATATATTAATCACGCAACAAAATGACCTTACTTGCTTACTTACGCAACGCTATGATCCGGGGTGGACCTGGGCCGCAACCAATGGGCCTCTCCAATTTGACCGGTCTTTGGCTGAAATCTTCCTGTTGTGAACTCCAGGTTGGTTAAGGTCCCTTCTACTTGTGTGCGCTACCTAAGGCGAGGCTTTTCTTTACCATGCTGTCCCACCGCATTAGAGTCAAATATTCTGCGGGCTGTAGCGTTGGTGTTCATTTGCTTTATATGTTCCAGCCAATTTCATCGCCCACGGCGCGGTTTTTTGACCAGGTCAATGTCAATGTACAACTCGGCGAGTGCATCCCTGAATAGTATTCTCGAGAAACAATTGTGGACTTACCGGGCTTAACTTCACTGATAAGGTCGGGTCAGGTGAATCAGGTCATTGACAAATGGTTTTAGGCGCCCAATACGGCAGACAAGATCTTATACGGGATGTTTAGGAGACTGATAACTCTAAAGTTGGTGCAGTTTAGAGTGCCTTCTTTCTTCCGAAACGGACAAACGACGCGGGTTCCATTCATCAGGTATATATTCTTCCAACCAAATATTGGAAAGGAGTTGGCGTATGCTCTTTTTCGATTTATCTCGTGTTGATTTAAATAGTTTGGCGGATCCGAGTTACAGACCTGGACTCAAGTGGTAATATTGTAAATATTGCTTTCCTCACTTCATTTGGTCGGGTGGACAGAATTCAACAAGCCGAACGCTTTCACAAAAAATCTTGTCTATGCAACCTAGCCTGCTGCCTTTCGTATATGTTTTATAAGATAACTTTAATTAGTTGTCCAAATAAGGCTTTATAAAAATAATTTAAAAGGGCCAAGGGCCATAACGCAAAACAGAGGGTCAAATAGAACTATCGGGCAATTTTGGCAACGCTGCAAAGTGCTTCAATTTTATTTTGAAAATCGAAACTCAATTATTCAGACACAAAGATTTTATCGACATTTTATTCATGTTTGAAATGCGCCCAGTGCTCCAGCAATTTGCCGATTGGTTCAGCGCATTCAAAATTGGCTGTCTGTGATTTTCCGCGTGCTGGAAGACCTTGTACAGTTCGATATGATGTGAACATTGTTCGCGTGCAAGAAAGTATTGAGGAAAACCCCGAAACTTCCACCAGGCGACGTTCTCAGCAGTTGGTGATGTCTAGGCGGTCTTTGCAAAGAATTTTAAGGCAGTTACGGTTTTTTTCCGAACTAAAAGTAAGTAAGATGTATTCCAATAAGAACCAAGAACTATACAACAGCTTAAGGCCAATATCCGAGAAGAAGTCAGGGCACTGGGACCTGAAATTCTAAGAAAATTTATGGAAAATGCTGTAGAAAGACCACATGCGGCACTCTAGACATATTTTGAATTGAAAGACGCAAGTTAATAGCAAAAATTATCTTATATCATCTATATTTCTATGAAATCAATTTATACCTGGAATAGTTTAACAGATTAGCGCTAGAGCTTGTTTCAGGTCTATAAACATAACTCAATGCTAGATTAGATGGTTTTGATTATTCTATTCCTGCAAACAGTTCAGGGAGAGATTAAGCATTTTTTAAGAAAAGAAGGCATACTGAAAACTGCAATCAGATATGTAAAAATTTAGAATTTAACATGGAGTTTGTTGTATTCTCAAGACGTTTAGTAAGAAAAGGAAGTCACGAAAATTGAAAGGGATTCACAAAAACATCGTACGACAAGATCGTATCAGAGCGAAGAAGCAGCCAACCATCGAAGCCATGCCAAAACTGGAGTTAGTCTGGGAGTTGTGAAGAGTTTTGGTTTTTCAGAAGTCAACTTTTCGTATTTTTAGCAACTTTAACTGCACCATTAATAAGTGTTTGAAGGTGGATAGCTATCCAAACAGCAACTGGTCAAGAAACTGAAAAGCGGTAGGCACTTTTCTAGGCCGAATTCGAATACATATTTGGGTCACATCATTGATGATGCTGGTATCCGCCCACAGAAGACACTGGTTAAAGCTTTACAAAATTTACCAAGACCGAAAGACCTTGAAACCGTTTATTGGTAATATCACCCGTTACCGCTTCAACAAATGCAGAGAAATCGTGTCATCAATTGGATGATGGATAAAAGGAAACAGAACTTTTGCCACCATCCAAGCACTGCAATTAATTTTTGCATTCAAAAAAGATGACCCAAGACAATTTTTCCTTTCACCTCATCTGATTTTAGCAGTTCTGCAATAAACCACTCAATCCGGCACAAATCACTCCATATGAAGTCAGCACCATTAAAAAGCTTATCAAATGGAATAGCAGAGGGACTTTTTATTTAAAGCCCGTTTCGGAACTGAGAAGATGAGTAGATGTTAGTCGTGAGAGTAATACAAGATTCAAATGAGACTGCCCCGTCTTTGTGCGAAAATATCTCTTCTTAAGGAAGTTTGGAAGATTTATAATACCCGATAAACCTTCACCAGGCAAGAGAAGTAATCATAAAGCAATTAGGATTTTCCCTGCAGAGATGTCAACTGGAAGTCGGAGATATGGAACCAATCAGAAGTCTTCATTGTTTGTCCCGGCAAAACAGATCCAACTGTTTCGCATGCGGTAGCGTCCGATAAAGGCTCTTATCTGTTGTGATAAAGACTTTCACAATAATTGAAGAACTGACGAAGTTAGTTGGTCTTGAAATGAATGACAAGAATGACAACTTCACCAGCTAGTACATCGCACTTCGTACTCCGAAGAAGTCAAAGAGCTCATCTACCTCGGTATAAACATCAACTCCGCATACTAAAACTAAGTGGAGATTCGGAGAAGAAGTACCCTTGAAAGCAACGTGCTCGGAATCGTAGAGGCTTCATCAATAAAGCAGAGTCTTACGACTTTATATCATTTAATGCTTCGCAGAGCTCACGCTTGTTAAGTTAAAAATGAATCGAACTTACTCCCGGAGAAGGTGTCTACATATATTTTGAATAATAATAAAAAAATCTTCCAGATTGGGTTCGAAATTTGAAAGTCCATAGGACAAAGTCTGCGTGGGGTGGCCCTGTGGTTCAAAGGTGACATTAGATAGTGGCCCGTCTGACGAAGAGCACCTACCATATTCGGAGCAACGAACTTGCACTGCAGTGATAGGTACTTTATGAGTCACCCTTAGTTCAATTTGACGGTTGGGATTTATGTATCTATTCCTTTGTGTTTGGTAATCGCCAAATCTAAATTGGGTCCGTAAGGACCTTCTTCTACCCAGTTTGGTGAAAGATAAACATAACCCACTTGTCGAAGAGCCCTCTCTATGCATTCGAAAGATCTAAGTAAATTGTCCCAATTAGAATATTCCAATCCAAAAAAAAATATATCACACGCCGACAATTCTGGCATTCTGGCAACACTGCACAGTTGAATTTTTACAAAAAAAAAAGAATTGTTCTCTCTTAACCGTCGTCGCCGTAATAATAATCATTAATCGCATTATTATCTCCATCACATCTGTTCAGTATGTGTTTTTATAGCCATTTAGACATTTAATTGTTTTATGCTGGCAATGACATTAGGGTGACATGACGACGAGGAGGACGGCCAAACCAAAACCAACCAATGGTGAGGTCAGTTACGTGACACAACACAGCAGCAGGACATAATCACACACCCAAAATAATAAATAATTATTTTCAATTCTTAACAAAAGAAAAAAACACATTAGTGACCCAAAAACGGCTCCCCAAAACTTCCCCAAATAATCAATTATGTACGTTATTTCCCAGGCCATAATTATAAATGTACCCATTGCGTATGCTAGACAAGGACAAACATCTCTAATAATTCATTTAGTACTATACTAACCTTGGCAGTTAAAAAAAGTTGGAAAGTGAGTTGTTTTTGTTGTTGTCAGTTTCTTATACGTTTTCCTCATACTTGGGCTACTACGCTGTGTATTTATCCATTACACTTGCTTGCTGCTGCTGATTTTGATATTTATATTTGCTTTCGCGCTGCGCTGTAATAAAATGATTACACTCTTTTACCACACACTAATTATTATTATTATTATTTCTTTACAAACACAGGCACAGAAAAATACGTTTCTTAAGAATATACAAAAAAAAAACTAGCCAGCTTTAATAATAAAAAAAAACAAAGTTCATAAATATTATTAACCTGACACCGCACTTCACTTATTCCTGCAAACACTATGCGCTCTTTCTATTCCTTCTCTATTATTGCTTCTTGATTTGCTGCGAAGCAAAATTAAAAATACTAAGCCCATTAGAAATAAAAAAAAATAAAAAAATAAAAAACAGGAAAACTTTTGACGTTTGTCGCTGTGCCAGCTGTCAAAATATCATCATCCATCAAAACACAAGAATCATTATCACATCACATCTGCATTCCGTCGACGGATGAATTTCGCTGTTATTTAATTTATACAGAGAGGAAATTTCATTTCAATTAATTATGGATTTGCACTTTTTATTTTTTAGTTGAATTTTTGCACTATTCGCCGCAGCGCATTGCACCATTCTTAACACCGACAAACTCGTAATAGCGTTGACGTTTCTAATTTGATACGAAATTGTGTAAATATTTCGATCAAGCACTCGATATTAGGGAACAAAATAATTTTTTTCTAATTCACATTCACAGTTCCACGCACCGAACAAATCCGAATAAGAAAAACAAAAATTATTTTCTATGTCTGCCTGGAGAGGTTTTATATTTTGTTGTTCCCCAAAGTGACAGTGTAAATGGTATTGGTATGTGTGTGTGTATGAGTGATGTGTGAAAATATTATCCCAATTGCATGTTTGCTGTCTTTTTTTTTTTTTATTGTTTTTCATGGGTCAACCACAACGTAACATCGTCAGAGGAAGAAAAATTACTTTATTACGAAAATGGGTGGAGGGAAAACAAATCCTGTCGTCGTAGTTGTCTCGCGCACTCAACAGACTATTCTATTCTATTACTGTTCGCTCTCGCACTCGCTCATTGTAGTCTAGTCGTTGTTGCTTCACGATATCTTTACACTAGATTCGAATTCGAATTTGATTAATAATAATAGTAAATGTCGTCTGGTAGAGCAATAGCAGGTACCTTTTCCCTTTTGGTGGCTCGCTATACACGACGATTTAGTGTGGGTGTGTGTTTTTCTTATGGAAAGGTTTTTTATTTAGACTTTGACAGTTTTGTCGGTGGTGCGACAGAGACCGAATGGTCTGGTGCCATTTTAAAGATACTTTGATGAGATGTCAAGTGTCTTGTATGGTTGTTTTGTGTTGGTCATAGGATAGAACGAGACGGATAAAGTTTAATGCGGCGAATTTAATAACAGCCATCTAGCGGTAAATAGGACAAAGTAGAATATTGGTGGCAGTTTCGGAAAGCAATTTTGGCTTTGTTCGTTTTGATTGCGCTCTGATAGGGTTGGTTTGCAAATTGGTTTATTTCGAGATGAGATGCATCGTTCTCTAAAGTATTAACGGAACAAAAATATCAATTCACCCTCTAATGTAAACGTAGTTGTATATACCCATATAATTTCCATTTATATATGAGTTTACGCGCAAATCAAATGGAAGGCAATGAGGACTTGCATCGGTGAAATGTCATTTTCTATAGCAATCTTATCCATTTTCTTAAATACCACGAAACAAGCGTCAAATCTCTGACTTACCCGTATTCACAGATAGGAAATTTTAGTAGGGATTTAGCGGCAATAATTTAAAACTATTTGCGGGTAGAGGTATGCAGAGCTAACCATCTGTTTAATTACTCATCTATGGCTGGTACCCTATTCACACCGCACTGTTTATTTCGAAACCTCACCAAAACACCGGACACTGCTCACTGCGATACATTAATTTATAAAAAAAAATTAATATAGAATGAACGAGCGAATGAACTCCGCAGAGTTCAGACCTTAAATTTGATGATGCAACATATTGTTGATTAAACTCCTTAATTGGACAATGGTTTTACATTTTCAGATCTTGTCTCATTGGAAACTATAGTACTGCCTTTTTTCACTAATAATAAGATATCTCACCATAAATTCGGCTATACAAGGGCGAGGCTAACTTAATTGTAATTGGGACCAGGTAACCTGCCATCATCGATCAAAAATAAGTCAAGTAGACACTTTCTAGTTCCAAAACAGGCAACGAGATGGAGCGGAGAGCAGTTTACCGTGTCTCGTAGATGTTGGAATTTTGGAAGAACTTGAAAGTTGGAAGTAAATACTTGAACATCGAAAAGTACCTAAATTTCCTCTCATCTCATCAAATGTGGCTGTCGATATTATATCCGATTTCAACTAGCTACTGTCGATTTTTATTGACCCGTCCCCATCTGTCAGATGTTATTTCAACTGGAGTCCGATCTAATCTAGCTATATAGTAAAAGCAGCAATGACAGCAGTTGGAATAAACTCTGACAGTTGTGGATGGGCCAATGAAGATTGACATAAAAAAATCCAATAAGGCGTTTCTCGACCAAACCAAACTCTAGTGGCAGCTAGCAAATCGTTATAAAAACGAAGACTATTTTAAGGATTCCTGAACAAAAAAAAATGTTGCCGTCAAATAAAGTTACCTCTGTCTGGCGGTAAATGAAAAAGATTTTATGAGCTTCGAGAAATAACCTATCTTCTGGCATCATTTCGACGATTCAATACTTGCTTCGTGTATTCCTAAAAACTAATCGAATATTGCCGACATGACGACAGTAATTGTGTTAATATTTAGTTAATAAGGCACATCGATGTGTGAACCGTTTTTCCACAAAACCAAGCACTGACGATATACGACACGAATGACTTAAATATACATACTAGATTACGACGGCACTTGGCCGCCATTTTGTTTTTTTATATATACATCTCAGAAACGAAATCCACGAAGCGATGACATTTTCACACAGCAAACCTGGCGCTCTCCAGACCGTCAAACAACCAAATCGACCTCGTGCAAAAGTCGACTCTGACCACTTTCTTGTTGAGCTACATTTTAAGCTCGGCTGTCGAATGCGAGGAATCTGTAATATGGCGAAAAGAAGAAACTCCACATTGGATGCCAAGGCAAAGTTAGAGTAGCCAGAGCCAATTGTGCGATATTGTAAGCGCAAAGCGGAAAAAATAGTAACAGAAAATGCACACATAAGAACGCTACAACGGAAAACAAGGGCAGGAGAAGAACATTCTGCGAAGAAACACGCAATTTCCCAGCACAAAGGCATCGAAGATTCTTGCGATCAAAACAAAATAATGAGGTTTTAGAAGAAAGCCCTGCAATTTTCGGCCTTAAGGTAAGGAATCAGGCTGTTCGGAACCGAACGCGCAGGCTATAGTAGATGTATTTAGGCCCCATTGTATAGTGAATCTCTTCAAATTAAGAGGTTATGTTTTGGTAGGACTCATGTAACAAATCTAAGAAAGTTAAGGAGTTTTACAATGGTTTTAAGTGAAGAAGATAAAGGACGGATTCTCGCTCTTAAAGGGGTAAATTTTTCAAATAAAAAATCGCAGACAGTGTGGGCTGCCACGAAAGCACTGTGAGACGGCTTTTTGGGAAATTAAGCTCGACAGGCAGTACGGAGAGGCAACCTGGGAGTGGAAGACCTAAAAAATCGACAACACGGCAAGATCGGATCTTGAAGCTTATTTTTCTGAAAGATCCCTTCGCAACTGTCAAGGAATTGAGGAAAACATGAACGGGAGACATTCTATTAACATAAGCACGTTGACTGTTCAACGCCGGCTGAATGAAATTGGTCTTCAAGCTCGTCGACTTGCAAAAAACCACTTCTGAAGAAAAGACGATTAATGTAGGCCAAACAGCAACGTCAATGGACCGCAGACGATTGGAAATGAATCATATCTTCTGATGAATCCAAATTTAATTTGTTTGGACCTGACGGAAAGGAGACAGTGCGACAGAGAACTAACGAGCGTTATTCCGACCGTTAAGCATTATCCATATATTTTGGTTTGAGGATGAATGACGAATTGGGGTCTTGGGTGTATTTTGCTTTCGGATTGTTTCGTCAATGCAGCGAAATACAAAGAAATTATTGCTGATCGTGTTGTGCCTACGATAGAGGAGTTATGCTGGTACATGCCAAATCTCATATTTCAAGATGACTCCGCCCCCTGCCATCGGGCTCATTCTGTATGTAAAACAAATTGTGATCTGAAATTTCAACTCAAAACTACTTCTTAATATTGATTTCTTTCAACGGAAAACCCAATGCAAAGCTGATATTGGCCTTGGGAAATAGCCCTGACCTAAAGATAAAAGTCAATTTGTGGTCAATTTTGGGTCAAAAAGTACGAAAAAATGCACCTAAAACAATTGGAGATCTCAAAACTGAAATAAAGGAAGTGTAGAATAAAGGCATAACAACAAAGGAAATTCAAAAACTTTATGGGTCTCTGCCAAGAAGAGCCTAAGCAGTCATAAGGGCTAAAGGCGGTGCTAAAAAGTACTAGCGCTACTTCCATTAATAACGACTATTTAGTTAAATTCGTTATTTTTTTTATTACTTGCAATAAAAATAATTGGAAAAAAGTAGGCGGAGATATTTTTTTTTTATTTTTGAAAGTACCATAAAAAGTTATTTTTTCATCTTTCTCTGCCAGCAGCTCTGTTCTTGCACTAGTGTTGCATTTCTGAAAAATGTTGGCCATAACAGGTAGATAGTATTAGGAAGAATAACTCATCATAAACAAATTATAGATATATTAAAAATTCGGTGAAATACGATACGTTTTAGAAAGAATGAATTTCTGCGGCGGTGTTTTTTTTTTTAAATAGGGTGTATGTCTCATATACAAGAAAAGCGATATTATGCCCGCTAAATGTCAAATATAAAAGCTATCCAACGTACTGTATGAATGTCTTAAATATTTCTGCGTACTTTTCGGCACCTAGAAACATACGTGTCAAACTGTTACCAAGCAAGCAGTGACCAAAGAATTTTAAGACCAGACACCATCTTGCATCGAATGAGCAATAGTTCTCCAGGCAAGAGGATCTTTGTATCCAAGCCTCAGATTCGAGACAAAAAAAGCAGACCAAAATTTCGTATTAAATACCAAGAGATCGCGGAGCTCGAAAACTAGATAACTGCAAACAATGTGCACTGGATCGCGTAGGATGAAAGACTGTAGATTATGTATTGATGTCTCCAATAAACGACAGTACAATTTTCCAACTTTCCATTTACATATTAATTATATGTGAATTGCATTAAATTCGTTATCAATTGATTTCAAAACAAACTAAAATACTTAAGGGTACTATTTTTAGCCTAAAAAAAACCCGCAAAACAAAAACATTTTTTTTAAAATTAGTTTGTCATATTTTCCTTATAAGCGTATTTTCCTAAACTTTCAGGCACGCGAAACACGTTTTTCGTTATCAATTACACACGAGTTTTTGATATAGTTAAAGTAGATTGAAGTAATTTGTAATTTATGTTTGTATACAGATAAAATACATTTACTAGAAGGTAAATATTGGAATTTTTGTTATTTTTTTTTATTAAATCAATTACCCGTTGAAATTATTTACAGATTTGACTATAGCTTATGACGAAATCATATGAATCTACTACAATCGCATTCATTGATTCATCTGGTGTTCTTTTTTTTAATAATTATTCTGTTACTTTAGGCCGAGTCTAAAACCGAACTTAAATCCAATTTGTTTGTTTAACTACCTGCGCAGACTACAGCGTTTTAAGCAGCGATCAGACGATCATCCAAACTTGTCATTCGGATGACATCCAGACTTCACTTTGACGTAGAATTTAATTGAAATAAACAAAATTTCTGACGTCAGCCGGATGACAAGTTTGGATGACCGTCTGATCGCTGCTTGAAGCGCAGGTTTTAAAGAGGAACACATTTTGTGATTAAAATTTGGGTGACTAAAAATGATTTGGTAATTTTGGTTACATATAAGACTTAGTGCAGTTATGCAAAGGACATTTTTTCAATTTTATTTCCAATCAAAATGTTGTGTATTCTCAACTTTAACTTGAAACGACGTTGGTTTCTACATTTTTGACATGTTGACATAAACAAGGACGAATGTATTCTAAGCTTAAAAAAAATTAACAATTTTTTGAAAAAATGCTCTAAGAAAATGTGCCGTTTTCACTTACCGCTTTGCCCATGTTACTCTTCCATCATTGACTTTTCTATTGGCTTCACTAAATTCTATAATTGTAAACGAGAACTGGGATGATGACAGTTTTATATAGAATTATTTTAGTTTTTAATGTCAAATCCTCATAATTTAATAGCCTTCTAATGCCACAATAAAAGGTCTTGAAAAGTAAAATTTGTTGGCGGTATTATTTATTTTTTTTTGTTCTTGTCGAAAGCTATGTACTTTTGTAGAAGCACTCTGACCAGTAAATAGTCCGATGCAGTCTCAGAGAGTTACTTTTACTTTAGTAATGTAAAGATGAAGGGAGATTAGATGTATAAAAGTAAAGGCAGGATATTCACGGAGAAAATGCTGCGCGGGGGTCTCCGTCTTCTACACAAGTGTCACCGACAGTTATATCACTTAAAAGGAGTATTTTTAGGTGCGTGGTGGCCATTAAAAATGACTACTACAAGCCCGAAAATGCCGCAGAGTTCCCATGGACATTTGGTGTAACAAGTTTGGTTCAGATTCTGCGGAAACATCTTCCGAACTTTCCCACGATTCCAGTATGAATCAGTATGAACTCAACCCAAATAAGAATCAGAGAGTTCAGTCTTCAGACCGAGTTCAGACAATTCTTGAGTTTGACCACTGACTTAGTAGTGGTTTAAGGATTGAACAAGGTCTTATAGATGCAGCTTGGCTGTCACCACAGACATAAATACTTCAACCCCTCCACCTGTTCTTCACATTATCATCGCATTATAATGCGGTCATTAAAACAGCAAAGATCTCCGCTTGGAAAGCCGATGCATCTATGCTTATAGAGAAGAGCTTTACGTTGTCGTATTCTACGCAAGCACCAGCACCTGAACACTGACAGGATTTGGAAACATTCGCAAAAATGCCATCAATCCCTCCCCTGGCTTAGAACCTGACCTTGGATAAAGTGGACTTTTAAATAATGGTTTTGCTTCAATAGACAGGGGTCGTAGAATAGTCCTTGCACTGTGTCATTGAAACTCCAGTCCGAGTTTTACCAAAAAACATTTTAGACGGGAAATGCCTCATGAGAGCATCTAGAGCAGCGCCAGGTGTGCTACGAGTTTATAGAAATTAGCAATGACGAAAGCTTATTCCAGCAAACAACTGATACATACGAAAGGATTGGACTAATCGTTTGCATGTAGATCCATAAGACTCATTTGGGGGACAAACTCCATGTGTTGCCAAAAACAGCCTCGCACTACCAGAAAGCTGACAATGCCCTTGATGTCTTTGTTTCAGCAAGCTTGGTCTAAAGGAACTTGTTATCCTTAGTATTACATTAAGATATTTAGCTTCCTTCGATAGCTGTAATGTGAAGCCTTTCAGTACCAGCTAAGACATTTTATCAATTTCAAGACCCGTCAATTTAATCCTTTTCGTAGACTTCTTCTCACCGACTGCACTTTCACACAAACATTGGCTAGGCCTGATCGGACAGAAGGAACAGCGACATCATCACCGTAGGTCTCCGCGTACAGACCAGAAACTTTGTGTGTGGTCAAAAGGGAGTCGAACACCAAGCCCTTGGCTGGCAGCCCCTGTTAACACCTATCATTACATATCCTCCAACATTGTTAGGATCCAGCTACTGATTCTTCTATACAATGCATATATTTTTATATCCTCAATATCAAAGGAAATGTCAAGAGCATACTCTTTCCTGGCGCACTCTTCAAGAGGCCAACTGATAGACATATTGCTTTTTAGAAAATGCATAGGCCCTTGAAGCCACTCAGCTCAAACAGCCTTTCCATGCTTTAGAAAAAATAAAAAAAAATTACAGTGTAGTTTTAATTTAGGATTATTTATTTATTCGCCCACGTCCAAATTTCATTGAGGTCTCACTGACCAAATATGAGGCAAGGAACTTAAAACATTTAATTTTTGGCGGGAAAACTATTGTAAAGGTGTTTGTTATTCGTCACTGCTAGGCCTCACACCTTCTTTCCGCAAAACTTAGTTTATATTACTTCCAACCGCAACCATTAAAATTCTTTCAACCGTAGGTACGCCCTTTTTCTCATATGAACTTAATATAATATGCTGCTTGCTATACGTACGTGTATATCTGCAGCTAATTAACACCCAGAAAAAAAAAATACAAAATGTTATAAAGGTCCATTCTATAATAATCTACACTAATAGGCACGAAAAGTTATAAGTGGCAGAAAATCTCAAAACAAATATTTGGGGACAACCTAACATAAAACGATATCAACATTCAAATGAAATCAACAAACTCGTCACTAGGTATAACCTTTGAGTTAACAATCCCAGAAGAGAGCAGCAACTTATACTTCACAAATCCTCCCAAATGGCAATGTTATCAGCTATAATTGGTTTTTCCAGCTTAAAATTAAAATCTTGTTCTAAAATTTGTCTTATCAAACGTTTGCCCATAATAAAATACATAAAACAATTAATTGTATTAGAAAAATGTAAGCTGTAATCGTAAGTTACTTTATGAATCACTAATGAAGATGATACTGTTAATCTTTAATCGTAAGTTACATCTACCAGGTGGATTAGCCGCCTTTCCTTTACGTTGTCACTCTATTTTGTATAGGCGTTCGGATCTCCTTAGAAAAATTTAAGAATAAGACAGCGAGATACCGGAAAGTTTATAGCTTTCTATAAAATACTTTCTGTACACATGTGCTTCGTTACAAATCCGACAGATTGTGGGCAATTTCCCTTTTTGAGGGATTATTTGTTTTCCAGAACAAACAAAAAAGGGAATTTTGATTCTTTGAAACTTTACTTTAAATTTTTTGTTCAACTTTGGGAAAACGGTTTATAAATGTAGTTAAGCTATATATTTAAAAGTTAACTGTGGTATTTTCGTCGCATTGTCGTTATAAAAAAAACCAGTAATGTTTGCAATAAGTTAATATTACTTTTGTAATATTGCATTTTCTATTTCTGTGCTATCATTTATTTCAAGGAAACGTACGTGTAATATGACAAATTTGAATAATAACTTACTTTTCCCACACTTGGGAGGATTAGTAAAAATTACTTTTACATTGGAACACCCTATGCGGAGTAGGAAAGGATTTTCTCAGTTGTAAGAAGCGAAATTACCTACGCAGTGGCATGCTTAACAGCATATATTTAATAAGATCATCATTTTATCAAATAATTTAATTAATAAGTTTTTCCTGACATGGTCAGGAAGTTACCCCGAAAGCATAACCCCCAACCTGGAGGGCCAGGCCTTGGTTTTAACCCTAGGAAAGCAGGGGATGTGAGTGCTGCCGTTGGCCCATTAAGGGTTCATCCGCCATCAACTCTTTTCCAACACCCTAGCTTAACGTTGGAGATCTCTATCGACCTGGAATTCAAGTTTGTCTAAGAAGCTCATATAGGGACATGACTATAGTTCAACCTAACTGGAACTGTGGATGAATTCGTCCGCTGCCATCCGCAAACAGGAGTGAGTGCATTAGTGAGATGGCACTCCTCCCCCCTTTCTCCCTGACTCTCTCTCTCTCTCTCTCTCTCTCTCTTAGGGAGGGACTCTTCACGGGCCGGGAGCCCGTTATGTAAGTAAGCACATATCTTAAACATACATACAGCCATTGTTGGGCCAAATCGGATAAGTTTGTTACATATTCGTGAACGCATTCAGATTAAACACCACAATATTTTGGTAATGATTGCCACCGATATTGTTGTTTCTGAAACTTTTGAAGCAAAGGACAAGAAGAAAATACCAGACGATGATGATTTTATATGATGAGCTTATCAATGCCTACCAAACCCTGTCAGTATTTTCAAAAAAATTATAACCCTAAAATTAACCAACCAAGGGGAAGACACATCCAACGTCAAAAGGAAAAGAGTGGGAAATCCAACGAAAAAGAAGCAGCATATGCGGTGACGTGAAATAACGCCTAACGAAATAAAGCCATATTCTAATATTGAAGCATTATTTCCATTCCAAAATCGAAAATAGGATTGTAAGCCCTTAATGCCGCGTAGCATGTCACTCGGGTACTGTTGCCATAGGCGCATGCCTATATGTAAAGACTTACTTCTAATTGTGCTATTTATGTCACTTATGTAAGTAGCAAAGACTCGGGCAAGGTGTATTCAACAGTATGTGTCTTCAACATCTTGTACAAATCTCGCCCAACATGAGAAGGTCATGCATGATCAGCGAGAGCGTCTAAGTTACTTCAATGCAGAATAAAACTGGGCCAGTTAGTTAAGGTTTCTCATACAAGTGTTTTCGCTGCCGAAAGCGACCTCTACATGCCATAAATATCTTCATACAGTTTCTCAAGAAATTGTCTTTTCGAGCGCGTCAACTCAAGCAGGGCCACGGAAGTCCTTGGACCGTCTTATTTAAATAATTTTAAAAATTAACACATATTCTTCAAACCCTCAGAGCGGAAGTCGTACCAGCACAAGAACTTCTTCTACTTCCAAGTAATTCAAAGTAACAGCCAGTCAATTGTGATATTTTGTCTGTCGAATAACAACACATACTTTGTTGAGCCTTCGCTAAACCCTTACTTTAGCTGCTTCTGTTGATAATAATTTTGTGGTTTGAAATATCGCATTTCATCCTGTCCTAATTACTTCGACGAGCAGACAGCCTCCATTAGAAGTCCTGTTGGGCTAAAGTTTAGATTTTGCTACAGTCACTTCCTTTTTTAGTGCAACTTTAATAGTCCCTTATTTTCCATAAATGGCACTTGCAAAGGAATAGATTTTTGAGCATTGTCTTTCCTGACCGCTTAAAATTGAAAAGCGACGAGTTGATTTGACTTTAGGCCAAGTTATGCTATCGTGCTTACATAAGGTTCCCTTTCAAATGAAAATGCACGATATCCTTCCAAGGAGATGTTACAAAGGTTCAGATAGCTAAGCTTCTATTGAAAAATGGTTCGGCATTACGATCACTCATTGTCAGTCTTTCTGGATACCCAACCTTCTGTTAATCTGCCCACAAAAATCCAACAACTGAGCTCTTACGTCTACGTCAGCATACCCAATACTGGCAAGATCTGCTTCATTTAAATACTTAAATACGAAAAGGGATATTCATCTTCTTCAGTTGAGTCGGCCCCAGCTCTCTCTTCTCATCTCTGCCAGTATTCTGCCCCTCATCCTTCCCACATCCTGAATGCGATTTTCCCAAGATTTTCGGGGTGTTCCTCTCGGTGAATTTCCTTCCGTACCTGTTTTGCTTTCCTTGAGTGGACCATCCGTTGTGGATGTCCAAACCATTTTAGCTGTCGCTCCTCGATTTCTTGTAGAATCGACTTCTCCTGCCCTACTTCTGTACGTATTATTTCATTTCTGACCATATTTCCCCTCATTTTTCCTGCAACCCTTCGTACGTCCTTCGTTTCTGTTGCCTGGAATTTACTCAGATAATTTTCTAATAGCGGCAAGCACTCGGTACCATACTGCTTTCTTGGTCTGGCCTAGTAATTCTTGGTCTATTTTTACCTTACAGTTAAAAATGGTTCCGAGGTATTCATCGGATTCAACTTTTTCTCTAATTCTCTGCCGTTGCATGTTATATGCAGCTTATCTGCTCTTGGTTGTATTAACCCCACATTCCCTTTCTTTTTAGATTATTGGACAACTTCTCTAATGCTTTTGTAACCTTTCCGGTTGCAGGTAGATGAGTTGAAGTCTCCAGTTCCAAATCTTTGTTTCTGTTTGCCTCTTACATGATTTTGCTATTTCATCCATGAATAAAATGAACAGTAGTGGGCTAAACTGAGACTTCTGACTTCTCCCCCTAGGGTCTTACTTTCCCCGTCGGCTTGTCATAGACACTTTTAATAGCGTTTATCAGTCTCTCTGGGACATTTTTAATTGTAAGTCCCTCTCATAGGTCCCTCTCATAGGTCCTCTCAAAGGTCCTTCCCCTTAGTCATCCATTTTTCCATGACAGCTCTTAATGTGAAGATGTGGTCTTGTGTTTGTCTACCCGGTCTGAACGCCGCCTGCTCCTCTTCTAGGTCTTCTTCCACTACTCGCCTTGAGCGTTTTTGGTATATAACTTACACACTGCAGGTGATAGTATTATCGGCCTGTAGTTGTTATTATCAGATTTCATCCCAAGCCTTTTGCCTGGATCTCTGGACCACCATATTTAACGAGTTGCGGGGCTAATTGATCTGGTTTGGCGGCTTTTCGAATTTTTATTGTCTGTATGGCATATTCAACCTTTATTTTTTTAATTTTATATTCATTTTTATTGTTTCCAAAAAATCATACATAGGAGACAATAGTGATTAAATCTAACTTAACTTAACAGGATACTTATACTAGATTAATGGGCCTTATGCGGACGCTCTAAACTTAAGTATATCACTTATTACTATTACCTTTCGGCCTTATTACTAATATATTTTTATTATTTGAATAAGTATATCGAATATAGAAATTTTTTCTTAAAAACTTGTACTCATTTATATTTTTCTTCTTTTTTTAAAAACTTAAAAAAAGTACTACTTAAAATTATACACATATAGAAACAACTTAAACATGTGCACTTCATTGGCATACTCAACCTCTTCTTCTTTAAATGTTCGTTCTATTGTTTTGTCTACAACTTCTGGGAATGTACCATATACGATTCCGTCCTCATTAGGTATGGCTTCATCTTTTTTAATTCCGCCAAGTATCCGTGATTTCTTTATTTTCTATGACCAGCTTGTCTCCATCTTTGATTGTTCTTGTTTCCTTTCCATATTTCCCTCTCAGGTTTTTACCTATTTTCCAAGAGCTTATGCTTATTTTGATCCGCTTAAGATTTTCTATCAGTCGTTGATCGGGTTCGTAAGTATTTATTCCATGTCTATCCTTCTTTTCTTTAACTTTCTGCCTTACATATGTCGTTTGTCCACCAAGCCGTCCTCTTTCTTAGTGTCGATTTTTTTCTTCCCTCATACTTCTTCAGCTGTTTTTAAAAAGGTTTCTTTTATTTTTCTCCATTCAACCTCTAGGTCCTCATCTCCAGGCTTTTCATGAAGTCTTACTCTTACCTAAACCTAAGAACTGTTTACATGTTTTAAGTCACTAACAAGTCATTTCGATCAGCAGCATCTATTTTGCAAATATATGTAATCTCAAGGCAGGTAGGTACATTCACTTTTGATTTCGCATTTTAGGTCAATAATTTCTCAAAATTTTTTAATCACAAAATAATCCAAAGCCAAAAAAAACAATAATCAATAAGCTATAGATCTATGTAATTACAACTCTGTGTAATCTCTGGGAAATTTGAATGGGATTTCCATGTTCTGATAACAATTTAAATCGCTTTGCTATAAAACCCGAATCGCATTCAGCTTCTTCACAACGTTTAGAGTTCTCATTCAGAATTGATAACACTTAGAGTAGCTCATCTCATACAAAAAATGACAGCAAAAGTATTAATTTTTCTATCGCTGGTAGCTTTTTGCTCAGCATTTATAATTCCTAAAAATATTGGTGCGGATCTTATTGAAGCCGAAACATTACCCGAATATATTCAAAAGTATTTGAATGATCAATTTATTGGATTATCTGCCGATGAGAATGTGGTGGAGTTAGAAGAGCCTCCATTGGAGCTCCAAGAAGCAGCAGTAAGTATTTTTAATCAAATTGATTTTGTAGATACAATTATTAAAATGGGTATATTTTGCAGGCACATCTATTAGATCAATCCATCGATGAAAAAAGCAGCAGAACGAAGAGGAGAGCTGTTATGTGTAGATACGTCGTGATAAAAAATAGACGAACAAGAAAGTCAGTTGTTATCGTTAGTTGTCCAAAGTAATGTTGTTCATTGTAGATTGTATTGTTGATTGTAGATTCGTAAGAATATTTATTTTAATTTATATAGAAATTTGTTATTTAAAAACAGACAGCGTATTAAAAGCCTAATATTTAGGATTATTTTTTAACAAAATTTGCAGTAATGTTCTTTACATTTTCGTATGTAGGCGCTTAACAGAAAATGATTGCAACCGTGCTTTGGTGCCTTTTAAAAGATTTTGTAGCGAAACCTTGAACTACAAAACTATATTTCATAGTCATAATTTTTCGTTGAGTTTAAAATTAAACGCTTCGACGACTCAAATCGAAATGTAGACCAGCGTTACCCTGTGCATAGTACCGTGAATACATAGCATGCTTTGAAATATTCAGGTGATGCCGCATTTTCAGCAATCATAAAACCTCGAAAAAGAGCAGATTTTGGTAGGGCAGTGCTTGCAGCTATTTGCATTTTACGCAGATTATATTTTTTAGCTGTCGATTCCTGTCACATTTTTATGTGTAGGCGTTCTATAGTTGTCGGCGTCAATCCATGAACTGGAATCAAGAGGCTGAGAACTAGGAGGCTGGTATTCAAACGACCTTTAGCTGGATATGACCAAATTAGTGTAGACCACGTGTTTTGAAAGGTTCCTTTCGGGTTGAACCTACTCTTGGCTCAATATGACACTTGTTGCCTTAAAGTTTTGGTTTTTTTCTAGCTTAAAGAAGCTTCTCAAGCTTCTCACATTTCTTACTCTTGGATGTTGTCAGACGTTCGCAAGAGGTGCGAACTTTTTAGGTTGTACGCGTCGGGGTACGTGGGGATAAATGTGTTGCAGAAGGTTTAGGATGTTCAGACAGTACATTACTGCACATTTAACAAGATAGTTCTGCAAGACATAGGATCGCCTTTATTTGTAAATATGGGACGTATGGGGTTCCCCTAGATAATTTGGTGCATGCGCACTACATAAATAGCTTTAAAGCAGCAGTTTTTCTTAAAGCTATAAAATCAGGAAAGGTAACTATTTTGTGTACGAGAAACGGGATCTTCATTGACTGGACGTGGGTGACTAAGTTACTTTGCACTTTGGAAGACTCTGAGTTCCGGTCTTAAAAAACAGTTTTCTAAATAGAAAAGTCTAGATCCAACCTGTGAACTTAAAGAAGATTTTCCGATGTTCAATACATTTCTTCAAAATTATCTCAAGTGAACAGTCTTGAGCTGACCCTTGCCTGTCCATAAACGTAACTAAGCCCTGAAAGGAACCCCAATTTTGATCTGAACAAGCGAAGCCAGCTTGCTCATAGCATTTTACTACTAATTTGGAGGTTATTATTAAAGCAATAGTCTAAATGGTAGTCTAGCTGTCAATGGGTGTGGCTGTATTTTGCCTCAGGTATGTGTAAGTGTTTAGTTTGATTCGGCAGCAGTGCTCGCGGATAGCAATTTCGGAAGTCTATATGATGATGAGGATTGGTTTAATTGATATTAGCAGTGTTAAAAAGCTACAGCCTTGTGGTGTGATTTTACTGTCGAATTTGGTTGTGTTGCTTTTTACTATTTAAACCTAAATTATTTTGGTTTAAACATAGCAACAATTCAATGACTTTGATGTTCCGAACTCCGAAAGGACTACTTCAGTGTATGTTTTTGAAAGCTCCTTCTATGTCTAGAACAAATTAGATTAGATTGCGGGTTGGAGGTGGTTTATTATATTGCAGACCACTGCGGCCTCACAAGGGCCTATTGTGATATCCTCCATTTAGAGCTCATCCATGATGCCGTAGTTAGTTATAAGAGTAACTAGCTCTTTGGGAGAGCTGGCAGCTACGGCCAGATGAATTTTGGCCCCAATGAACAATGGCCCCAAACCAAAAATTAACAATGGCCCCAAAAATAAAAATTATTTTTCAAAATATAAAAAATGGCCCCAATGGCCATTTTTCATATTTTTGGGTCCATATTTCATTTTATTTGAGGCCATTTCTCATTTTTTAGTTTGAGGCCAAAATTCAATATGAAAAATTACCTCAAACTCTTGGAAAAAATACCGCTTTTCCCATTGAAAGTTATTTCAATTATAAAGAATAGTCGAATTTAATATGGAAGGGGATGCTGCCCCTGAAACCCCCTGCTTGGTTACACTGTTAAATTAGGAGTATGTGTGAGGTTGGGTATAAGCAAATATTTATCGCGTCTACTCCAAATTTAATAGTGAAACCAAGCTTGCCCCCCAAATCCCATTATCATCACGAAATCTTTAAGAATTTTAAAAAAATAATAAACCTTGGCGGCCTTTATTTTGTAGTAGTTAGTCAAATAAGATTTTAATTGGACCATATTTCATTGGAACGTGACACATTTTTGGGGCCATTATTCATTTTGAAAAAGAATTTAAATTTTGGGGCCTTGTTCATTTTTGGTTTGAGGCAATTTTTTACTTTTTTTCCATATAAATTTTTGTCGCCATTTTTTTTCAGGGAACTGTTTGGCATGAAGTTTTTTCTTATACACATTTTATAGTTTTCATACATAGCCCGCAGAATGGTCCTGGCATCATGAATTGGGATGCGCATCCTAATATTTATAGTTCCTCTGCTTTTTCATTGCCTTCATGTCCACTATGACCTGGCACATTTACTTTGTTGGTGGTGGCCAGTATTAGGAGGAGTTGAAGAATTCCAGACTAGTTTTGATGTTATCTCAAAGGCGTTAATTGCAAGTACAGCTACCCTACTATCAGAGAGAATTGATTTTGAATGAATTTTGTTCGTTATGAATCTGCTTACACTCTCTCAAATCCAGAGTTTTATTGCATGGAATTCCGCCTAAATTCGGAGTTGCTTATGTCCATTCAAGTATATAAGTTAGTATTAGTGCGAGGACCGCATACTCCCGCTCCAACTCTGTAATTTGTTTTCGATCCATCCGTAAGCCATACAATATGAATCCTTGGAAAATTTTGGTTTGTTCTGTTTCCAGTAATGTTTCCGAATGTAACCTTGAATTTGTGCTGGAAGTTATAACGTAGTTCGTGTTTTTTGAGTTCCTGTAAAATTACGGGTGCAAGTTGATCAGTTTCTATCGCACCAGTTGTACAAACACAGGCTAATCTCTGTATTTTATTTAGTTCAGTCTGTTTGCGGTATACATGGATAGTGTTATTTTGGAGTTGAGCCTCCAATTTTTACGAAGTAGACTTTTGCTGATTCACAGTGAGATCCAGGGCTTGTCGATAGTTTTCATATACCACACCTGTTATTGGCTTACAATCTGATCTTGTACTCTAATCGTTCTCTGAAATATGTATAGTTTAGTCGATTAAAGTGCTGAGCTGATCGTTGATCCTCAAGGTGCTCTTGACAGCTGATTCATGCAAATTAAGAATTACTTGTAAACCAGCGGTTGTCCTAATCTCTGTAGATTAGTTGATTTGTCTGCGGCTTGCAACCAGTCTATGTACTGCCATATGTCAGTATCGGTCGTGCAATTGGTGTGTACATCTACAGAATTATTTTGGTTTTTGGTCCCCACTTTTTTCCGAAGTCGCGGTAACAGGCATAGAATGCATGAGCTGCCTTCTTCACTCGTTCAGTTAGATATGCATGAAATGTTGTATCTGCTTTTACTAGACAATTTCCATGGTATTTACCTAGAACTCATAAAATCAAAGTAAATGCTAGAAAATAAGTATTTACTACAAGATAAAGAACTTGGATAAGTTTGAGTAGTAACTACTTATTTCTAACTAGAATATTTACTATTTCTAATGCTTAAAGAAGCGGTTTACAGTTGTGAATTGACTACTGCAATCGTGCAGTATTTAGTTGCCTAATTTGTTCCCATTTTCTTAGTTGCAATACCATAAAAAAAATATGTTTTTGACTTTTATATGTATTCACAGAATTCTTTCATCGATGAAGTTACGATTAGGATTATACTCCCCAAGACCACAAAAAATATGTATGTGTATATCTCCCGGTTTTATCTCACTGAGGCCAATCAAATGCTGGTTTTGTTGTTACATTTTGTGCTATCCAGAAGTTCTTAGACCTGCCACTCTTCGTCGAAACAACGGACCAAAAACACCATTTGAATTAGCTCAGAATTAGTCAAATGAAATTAAAACCTCTAGAAAGAGAATAACCAAGTTGCAATATAAATTATTTTTAAAGGTTATATCTATCGGTAGTAAGTTCAAATCTCGTTTTATTATAAGCACGTTCAGCCAGTTGGCACGGTATCTTTCACATACTCTTGGAAAAAAAAACTCGAAAATTGAGATCGTGGTTGTTAAATAGGTATTGGGGAGAAAATTTAATGTATCAAATTTTAACTTTAAAGGCTTTTCATTCCGAAAGAGATATGGAATTTTTGCAGAGATGCGTTTCATCTTTTCTTTGTTATGATCATGATTGGAACCCTCCCACTTTACTACATCATTAACAGTCATTTCTCCGGTTCTCCCTTGAAATAATCCTTATGGGAAGTTCAAGTCTACAGAATAAAATATCTTAAAACAATTTTAATGTTTTTTTAAAGAGTTTTATCAAGTGTTTTTTTTTTTTGCGACGAGCAAGCAGAATGCTTTTCAATTCTAGATGCGTCTCCTCCAGGGAATTTGAAGGGACAGAAACTATCATGCTTCCGTGTTAACTCCTAGCCTGGTTAGATCCCTCACTCAGGGTATATCCCGAAGGGTGAGTTTGTAGTAAGATGTTCTCCTTCTGCTCCGTCATTGCCGTCATTGTTTATTGGTTTTTTGTAAGTTTTTGATGCTCGATTCATTTGCACCAGTCCCTTTGTTTGTTTTGTTTGTTCTGATGGACCCACGAGTAAGTGGAAGAAGATGTACTTCTGTTTACAGAAAAGGGAAATTTAATGGATGCTATTGGTCTCCAGGTATATAACGTTCAACTTTAGAAGACAGCATAACATAGTAACATACATTCCACGGGCACGGTCGTATTAATCCCGAAATTTCGAGCATAATTTAGTTATTCTCCTCTAGATGATCGTCATATTTAGTTGAAGGCAGTGGCACCTCGAGAAGGAAGTGCTTCCTCCCACGTATGACAGTCGCTGGGGTGACAGTCCTTTGGTTTCAACCAATAATGCAAATGGCAATAACAAAACCAAAAAAAAAATCTCTGTCACAGTAAGAAATAATTTCAAACCTATATATTCTAAACAATAAAATCACGATTTTATTCTTAACTGATGCATTTAAGAAGTAAAACAAAACCGGACTAACAAGGCGGTCAAAATAAAACACATAACTTTCTCGTTAATCTTTAAAGGACTAAAACAGGTCATAGTCCGTATTTATTCATTTTTAGTTTAAGTTCGCTTCATTAAGAAAGCAATCATTTCCTTGTCGCCTGATCATTAAAATCAATTATGTATCTTATGTGAGCTGTCTGTAGAAAATGATAAACGAAAAACAACTTGCACTGTTGAACAACATTCAATTCTCAAGATAAGAAAATCAACATCTTTGAATGCAATGCAGGCCACAAACACTTGAAAATTCGAATTGAAATTTTAATCACACTCAGAAAGAAAATCATCGTAACAAATGATCAAGTTTCCGGTTTTGACCAGAACCAAAGTCATTCATTGGAAACGCAACAGACCTCAAGTCACCAACAACCGACACGACGACGAGGGCAACGTATCCAAAGATGCAATAACTATCTGACTGACTCACTCGTACAGGTGTCCTTCCTCGATCATCAGATAGCGTGCGATCTTGAACGTCGTCATCAAAAGCATCCCCACAACCCGCCTCCATCATAAGTCATGTGTTAACTCATCCATGGATGTGGTTTCATTTAAATTCCAAACAAACAACAAGTTCCACTGTGACGACGACGAGCGGCGGCGACAGCGACGTTTCTTTTCATTTAAAAAAATAAAAAATAAAAAATTGACTTGCAAAGTCACCACAGTATTACCATACCATATCCATGGGGGGAAGTAGTTGCTCCAGCAATAATTGAATTCAGTTGCGATCCGACCACGGTACAATATACACGAGTAAAATCTTGAACGGCGCGCCTTGAATTTTTGTAGAAATGTTTTCGCCACTTGACTGTAATTGAATGCAAAACCCCACACCGGACTTGGACAATTAATAAATATATTCCAACTTCAAGATTTATTCACATATTTTATAATCGTATTGTTTCTTGTAACCGGTTTGTTGACATACCTATCTGACTTGAAGATACAAGTACGAGTACCTTACATAACAAGCTTATGCTACATCTAGATACGGTCTCCAACCTAATCGATGTTTTTTTCTTTTTTGCCAAAATGTGATATCGCACGAGTGTACAATTTGATATAAATTTTGAAGGAAAAAAAAAAACAAAAATGTCGGCCATTAAGATGGTTGAAGATCATTAAAAGATCATCTCCATAAGTTTCGGTCCGAATAACTATCGAAGCTCAGTGGCAGCTCTTAAGGGTCAAACAGAAAAAAAAATATACAAAACAAAAAATAAAAAAAACATGCGTTCGATTGGTTTAATGATCTCGAAGCTGATCATCAAAAGCGGCGGATTGTCAGTGTTTGCATCACGCATTTTCTTAGCAATATCGCTCGTCGTCTTTAATTTGTGCTCGTGTACGGTAGCGGTGGGGGTGGTGGTGGACAACGACAACGAAAATATATCGTTAGCCCTGGATTCGTGGTTAAACGACAATGCGACTGGATATGATGAGATCATTGCCAGTTGTTTGGATAAATGCTCCGACGAGGTAAGACTGAGAGTTTTGTCTTATCTATAAGTATCCGACTGACTGACTGACTGACACCTGACAGTTAGTGCCTTTTAGGTACCTACCTAGCTTCCTAATACATATATTGTGACAATTTATTTGTAATTATCACAAACACAACCGGTAATTATTCCAATATCCAATTTAAATGACTTTGCACTTTTATGCCATAGTTCATTTGTATGACTTAGGTACCTATCCGTACCTTATTCACTTCGAATCGCCAACTATGAATGATCATGGTACCTACAAATTAATCATTATTATTATTTTACTCGGTTTTTCTATTTTATTTTTTTTTGCCGTAGGTAGTAAGTAATTACTGTGAGTGTAAATCAGTGGCACGGTAGGTCATACATATTTACGAGTAGGTATGTACCTACCTAGATACTTTCTGCAAGTATTAGAATATGTTTTTTTCTGGCATCGCTGATTCTGTTCCAAATAGCTTTTCATATGACAGTTGGCGTATTGTGTTGTGTCGTGTTTTGTTTATTTGTTGTTTTTATTTTCATGCAAAGCGCTTTAATTGAATTAAATGAATTTTGGACAATAGCTGCGAGTATAAATCATTTAGTCACAATGACACAAACATTACGTACGGGGGGGTATGTGGCGGGAAGGGGCATTACAATATGATACAGTCTCGTCGTCTTGTGATTGTTGTAGCCCCGTTGAATGAGCGGCAGATTCAGAATTAGTTCGGGAAATTGCTATTTTTTTTTTATCCGAGTATTTTTGTGTGTCAAGGAGTAACAAAAAGCTGGGATAAAGAATATGGGCAAAGAAGAGGCGAAGGCAATCAGTTAATTTTGCCAATTTAACGATCTGACGTCAAGACTAAAGAATGAACGACGTAATTTCGAGTGGTTATTTGCTTAAATGTATAAAGTAGACTTTTGTCAAAATAATCTGAATGCAGTTATGCAAAGGTATACTTAAAGGGGTTAGAGAAGGGCACTTGAAATCGCCATACCTAAATTGGGGTGTCATCTATTTATCCAGACCTTTGCTGGCAAGCCTATGCAGGTATCAAAGATAACTTACTGGATCTTCAGAATCATAACAAAGTATTTTTTTTTGTCGAAGTTTGCTGCTATCCGATAGAGAGCTCAAACACAACATCTGGACCATTTTACTACCTTACTTTAATGTACATACATAGGTACTCAATTTTGAGCTTAGCAAATGTTCGTCACACAACACGTCAGCTGCGAAAATCCGCCAGCTGATGCGAGCAAAAGCAGGACAACTACAGAGGAAGTGTTTCGCTTTCATATGACATATTGTGGTGTCGCTCAGGCCTACCACATTTAAGTGTTTTGCAAAAGCTTGGTGGACCGAAAGGGCGGTCCTGAGAAAACTCCCTCTGAACATTGTCCAGCATACTGGACATTCACTGTGTTTAGCCTTCCGACCTTGTTCAGAAAAAGCTTGAGTTCGAGCACTATCTTGGATAGCGCTTTTAGTGCGGCTTGGCTATCACTGCAGACAACGCATAGCCATTAGGATAGTGAATACATCCGCTTGGAAAACCGACGCTTGCTTACCTACGGGGTAAGTGGAATCTTATATTCTCGCATTCCTCAAAGACTCCAGCAACAGACCCCTGTCCGGTTTGGGAGCGATTTGTGATAATACTATGGCATTTCTTCCCTGGCTCAAGGTCTTACCGAAGCCATTCCATTCGTTGAGGAAAGTAGACATTATAGTTACATATATTGCAGAAGGATTTCTGGGAAAGATTTGTCAAAGCATCTCGAGCAGAACCCGACTTTTGGATGCGTAGTGTTAAACGCGTCGAGTGAAATGTTGACGTATACGAATTTTGTATGGTGTCCCATAGAATATTAGTTTCTTGATTTCATTAAAAAGAATTACCATGAGTGTGTAATTCGAAAAACCATTAAAAACACATACAATGATGAAGGTACTACCCTCGCGGAATGCGAAAGCCTTATATGACAGATTTTCCACTAATAAAAGTGCTTTAGCCTTACAGCTTCAATGGTGACTACATTAGTTTTGGAAAGTGAGTATTGAGAGAATGGGTGAACGACGATGGATGACAAAGTAAAAAATGATGATGAGCGTTAAATCCGTCATAAAGCTTCGCAAAAGACGCTGAATTTTTGTTTTCTATTTTTGAATCCTTTCAAGTAGCTCCAAATATTGGTGCCCCTGACCAAATAGAAGCCTTGTACTTAAGTGTAGGGCGAAAAAACTCAGAGAAGTGATGACTATTGTACTGGTTTGATGAGACTAAATCAGTCATGCTCTACTTCAACACTCTCCAAAAACTCTGTTCTACGAAGAAGACGAAACTGTGGTGGTAATAAAGTAGCCTACAAAACGGGTCAGAAACTTCCTTAAAAGAACATCCAAATATATAATTTATGTCGGCGTGCCATACTTTGCACGATTAGAATTCAGAACGTCCGCTGTGGACCCTCGATTGGCGTCATTAGCTTATTGCCTCGAAATACTGATATGATTTAGTGTGAAGATTTGGTCTAGTTCCGACCTGCCGGGCCGCTTGATGTCAATAAGTCTTTTGCAGAATGGTTTGAGACGTTTAAAGAGAAATTTATTTAAATTTATGTTGAGAAAAAAAATTCTGTAAATATATCGACTTTCACACACTTGATGTGTTTTTTGGATAGATATATGATAGACAGATACGCACATTGTGTGGATGGTTTGGACTTGACAGTGCGGTGGCTGCCTCAAACTGCAAATAAAGGACATCACATTTCTTTCAATCTCAACATGAAATATGTTTAATTATATCATAAGTCTCAAAGCCGGTTCAAGATTATACAGTGTTGTGGTTAAACAAGCCGCAATAGTTTTAGTTCGCACATATAAATGCAGTGGGAAGAAGAAATTTATAGAAAATTTATCTGAGAAAAAGTTTTAAGTAAAAAAATTTTAGATAGCAAACATTTTGAGAAAAATTGTTTTTACTTGAAAAGCGAAAAACAATAAATTTATTTCATAAGCTATAACTGAATTTTTGAGGTATATCCAATATTTCTGAAGTTTTATCCATTTAGAGTATTTCTACTTCAAAATCAGAAACTTGATAAAACTTTAGTTGGTGTGATGATAGCATTTTTCACGTCTGATCATCAGAAATACATACGTATATATCTCTTAAAGAAGTTTTTTCAATAAATCAACCAAAAGTATAGATAAATCAATTTTGCGATTTGTTTTTTTGTCATTGTTTTTGTCAACCGCAATTTGACCTTCCTAACCAAAGCATTTGAGAAATCGATTCTACAGCAAAAGCAAGTGCACCTAAGCTGAAGCAAGCTTTCAAGTGCCGCTCAGTCTGGCTTTCGTTGTTGCAATTTTCATTTATGAGCAATATTGAAATATGAATTTTGAACAGACTTTTTGTGTACTTCCAAATTTATCACAATGACTGTTATTCTCATTTGATTTTTCGTTTGCTGACTGAAGCGTCAAACAAAACCCATGTAGTGTCCGGTGTGAACGATGTTTCGATGTTTTTTTTTTGTAGAAACCTCAGATTTCAGCGAGGCAATGTTAGAAAGTTTTACCAAAGGGTTAAACGATCCACCCAAGGATACAAGGCCCGAACAGAAGCTTGCACATAGAACATAGGAATACAGAAATGGATTCAAAGTCGGTGCTAAGGATTTAGAAATAACACTTCTGCAGACTTTTAACGGCGGAGACAGCCAACAATCCGCAGTCAGGCAGAATAACCTATTCAACTTTGACGATGATAGCCAAAACACCCGTCCACCCGACCTACACGTAGTGAGGATAGCGATATCCAAAGTTAAGTCCAACAAAGCTGCTGGAGGGGATGGACTTCCGGCCTAGCTTTTCAAAGCAGCGGAAAATGGCTTGGTAAGAAGCATGCACCCACTCATATGTTAAATTTGGTCCGATGAAAGCATGCCCGACGAATGGAACCTAAGCATCGTGTGCCCCATCCACAAGTAAGGACATACTCCGAACTGCTACAACTACAGAGGAATAAGTCTTCTTAATGTCGCATATAAGTTCCTGTCGGTTGTATTCTGTGTACGCCTAAAACCTTTCGCCAACAACCTGAGCAGCCAAAATCAGTGTGGTTTTAGGTCAGGAAAGTCAACCATCGACCAAATTTTTACGCTCCGGCAGATCTAAAAAAAACCCTGGAAATTCAGATCGATGTATCATCGATGTACCATCTATTTATCGCCTATAATAGCGTACATAGGGACGAATTATAGAAAGCCATGTCAAGTTTTGGCATCCCCGCCAAAATCGAAGGATGATATTGACATTATTGGGAGAACGCGGCGAGCTGTCAGTGGCGGAATTGCAAGTATCGAAACGGAGGCGGCGAAGACGGGTCTGGTTATTAATGAGGACAAAACGAAGTATATGCTGTCAACTAGAAACGATTGTCGACATTGGCGAATCGGACAACGGCACCATGATGTATGGACCCTGTCAAAAGCGGATGAAAACCTTCTGGGATGCTTTGAGAGAAAGATTCTTGGGGTGATATTCGGTCCAGTTGTGGAGATGAAGATACCTATACCTTGTCAAAAAGCTAAATATACCACTGCAGAGTGGGTGGAACACGTGGAGCGTATGGAGAACAACGCACCAGACGAAAACCCTGCCTTAGGTGGTGCGCACAATTTGAGAACGACTTCAACCAACTTAGTGTGAGTAACTGGAGGCAGCTAGCGAGTGACCTAGCCAGCTCTATAGCGGCTTGTTGTAATGTCGACTACTTATCTTCTTCAAAATTTTTATTTATTTTTTATTGTTCTATAAATTACTTGTTTAAATTTTAACTGGCGCGCTTTTTTGAATGCGTACTTTCCGTCAGAGACGATGTCTTCGAGCATTTTTGGCTGTCTTTTTACGAACTCGAAGAACTCAAGGCATGACATTTTGATGTTGTACCTGACGTACAGAAGATCTCTTATCGTTCCAATACTTAGCCGAGTTTTATTGGTGGACCATATTTCATCAATAAAAGAGAACACTCTCTCAACGGTGGCCGAAGTAACCGGAAAACAGAGAATGTACGCGATGATTTTCAAAAAATTGTTGTAAAGAATGTTGTTGTTTTTTAAGAATTGAAAGCATTCCACCCGTCATTGGTCAGTAGCAACGCGTTTTTCTTGCCACGACTGAATTTCGCCGGTTGCATATTTGGTCAAAAAGGTATATTGATCGAACAACTCAGTATCGGACGATTCCATGTCAAAACGATTCTTCGATGCAATGAAATTTGCGGGGGCTTCAACATGTTCCCATTTTGTTGGTTGGTCGAGTTCAGACCAAAATACAAGATGAATGAAAGATGCTCAAATTGAACAATCCACTACTGAACGAAAGATACATCTCTCCTTCTTTATTTCTGGTTATAATTATCGATATGTAATAAAGTGACGATTTGCTTTCACTAGTTTCTTTCTTTTTTTTTCTAACGGCTTGGGAACATTTTCGAATTGAGTAGTTCGGTAAATTTTTGTGTACCGACGCTTAACTTCGGTACACCGGTACAAGCCGCCTTATTTCGGTACAGGTGGTCATCTTAGGCATTACTATCGTCAACCACTTTTTCTCTTAGATGCCCACATAAATAATCTGCGTAACAAGCTAAGCTAAGGGGGTGGCTTTGGTGCTCTAGTCTTTGTTGCTCTTGTAGAGTTCTGACTGAGTTATAGTGTAATGACTTGGGGAGGTGAAGCGCAGGCAGACATTGTGATTTTACAGAGCATCCAGGATATCGCTCTGATTTTCCGAACACCTACTAGCTAGCAGTTTGACACCAACAAAATTGACTTTAGACTGATGTACACCGAAATAATTTTTATTAGAAACAACATCGTAGTCTTGAGAGTATTTAAAAATTAAAAAGAATTTTTTTTAATTTAAATAAAATTATTTTTTTTTAATGATTTGGAATTCAAATAATCTGAAGGTGAAATCTATTGTTTTACTGTTGTTTTGAACAAAAATAATCCTATGAATAATCTCCTTCAAATAAATCTTTTACTGTTGTTGTTTTAAACAAAAATAATTCTATGAATAATCTCCTTCAAATAAACAGGATCATGTTAATGCTGGCTTCGCAGGAGGATAACAATTTATAATGCTAAATCGAGATATCAATCAACAAAATCGTCGTTCACTCCACTCTCCTATGAAACTTATTACTAATTTCTTAAAAACAGATTTCATATGGTAGATATCGTATATTGTTATTAATTTAATTAAATTTTGTTGTATGTTTTTTTTCAATTAATTCGCACGTACTTTAGTCCCAATGGCTTCGTACTGTTAAATGTTCCTTCTCAAACTTTGTGATGTTATCTGTAACTGTAAAACTATTCTTATAGTAATAAATAATATAGAATGTAATTCATACAGAAATAATTGAGAAAAGAATTGCATTCGTTTTGAAGTAAATAGGACATTGCTCCTTAATTTCCCAGAGAACAACAACAGCTGCAATGCAAATATGTACATATTGTTTTTCGAGGGATGAAAAGTGTATATTATTTTCCACATCAGAAGGATTTGAGATTATTGATTTTTTCAGGGGATGAATGTGTTTTTATGTTAGAGTATAGCAAGGATGCTGCATAAGGACCGTGTGGCCTAATGGATAAGGCGTCGGACTTCGAATCCGAAGATTGCAGGTTCGAGTCCTGTCACGGTCGAAGGATTGTCCACTTTTTTTTTTCTTTCTTTATTGTGAACAAAAAACACGAATACATTAACACCTCAACATTTCTGTTCCATACAAAGAAAAACTGAAAAAAAAAATTATTCACTTTTTTATTTTCAGGACAAGTACTATGGGAACCTACAGACGGTTGGATGCAAAAGTTACAAGGACTTGGTAAGTGGCATAATCGTTTTATAACCCTCTTTAATGGTATAATGTAGGATTTATGTTGTTTTACACGCCACAAGGAAGAGAAGGAATAAGTGAACTGAAATCGTTTTTTCTCACGACATTCGACACCGGGTAGCAATTGTATAATAATTACCCTGCAAAGTGCTTTGCTTTAGTGTAATCGGACACTGGCTATTGTTCGGGGTGGGGACTTTGAGGTATTTGACTTAGTGTCTTTATTGTAGTCATTGAAATTGACACCAGATGTGAACTGATATTTATTTGCACGGATTTCGTAGGTACTAGCCGGATGTGTAACAATGTTCATGAATTGAGGCGATGACGTGCGAACTAGGTTACATGATTCTGAATGTGTTTTATCGCATTTATGATTGAGATATATTATTATACACTGTACTACTTAATAGTTAAAAAATAATTTAGATTGGATCAATTCTTTTATGCCATAGCGTGTCAAATCCAGTTTGTTATGAGTTAAAGTACGAGAGTTCTTTTGTTTCCTATTTATTATATATAATGTACAAAAATATTATGTAATGCGCATTATACTATTGGGAACTTATGTCATATCAACTTAAATGCCGGAAGTAATCCCTTCCATCGCAAGATGAAATAAGAGGTATACTTCTCTGTTTCTGCTATGCTCAATGCTCATAAAATATGTAGTTCCCTCTTCAAGAAATATATAATTACTTGTAGATCACCTGGAAAGAGTATTTTTACTTTAATTGGTATCTCTGTAAGATTAAAAAGCAAATTTAGAGTAAAAACTTAAAAAGGATCCATTGATTTTATTGGCATTCATTAAATTTAAAAAAATTTAATGTCCTCTGTTGATGGGTTCTCTAAATCACTGGCTAAAGATCAACCAAATATTTGCCCAAAAAGTACTTCAAAATATACAAAAACTAGCATGTCCACCTAGCAGCGGGACCTAGAGGAACTCCTTGACCTCAATAAAACTTACTTCACTTCGTAAAAATTCAAACAAGGTGATCACACAGGACACTTAAGTATCTTAAACTCCTCAAAAATTATACATAGCCCTTCGATTCAATTCACTGACCTCATGCCCATAAAATTAAACTTTCATCGACAATTTAACATCACCATACCTGACTGGAAGCCCTAGGCTAGACAACTCAGTCTGGTTTACGGATAGTTAAAAAATGCCAACAGGTGTAGGACCCAAGACAGCTGTAAAATTTAAGTTCTCCTAGGACACACAACATCAATCTTCCAAGCTGAAGTTTACGCCATCGAACTATGCGCAAGAGAATGCTTAAGACGTAATCTCACAATATCAAATATCTACATTTTTTCAGACAGTCGAGCAGCACTCAAAGCTCTTAACAGCTACAAGTTCAACTCTCTACTTGTTTGGAACCGTCTAACTATTCTAAAACTACTCACCTCCCATAACAGAGTGACTCTATACTGGGTCCCAGGACACGATGGAATTATTGGTAATGCAGCGGCTGACGAGCTAGCATGTAAAGGCTCTGCATCCCCTTTCATTGGCCCAGAGCCTACCTGTAACGTAAAATTTTAACTCAATACATGGGAATACCAAATGCACATATGGATGGAATTCTATCCAAGGATTAGGCACGATAAAAAATTCATTGGCCTTGCCAACAAAAAACCCGCTCTGCAGATTCTCTCTATGAGCAAGCGTAATGCTAAAATCTTAACTGACTTTCTAACAGTTCACTGCGCCCTGAACCTTCATCCCATGGAAATGAGAAAAAGTTCTACAGATCTGTGTAGAAACTGCCTCGAACAATAAGAAACGACAGAACACATCCTATGCAATTGCCCTGCAATCATCCAAAAGAGGCTTAAATGCTTCAACAAAGGACTCACCGAGCCTCAGGATATTATCAAATCATCAGCCTCAATAATTGTAGGGTTCATCCAAGACCAAAAGAGCAAAACACTTATTAAACATTCTTAGGGAGCACAAAAGATCTGTTTTTTGGTCGCAGTACTAATCAGCCCCCATCTTTAAAAAAAAACACTGGGTACAACTTCCATAGAATACGATTGACTTCCGCCACAGCTTCGGAATTAGAATTGATGATTTTTAATTTACGCAGGAATCATTTCGAAGAGCGGTATTAAACTCCTTTACTTTAACATAGCTTCTAGTCTAGTCTAGTTTTCCGTCGATGACAATTCACTTGTCGTCAATTTACCATCATCATTTGCGTTTAACGCCTCCAGATAGCTTCCGGACATTCAACCCAATAAGAATGAGTACCTAATAAAATTACAGTGTACTCTCTCCAGTTACATGAATACAAAAAATTATGAATGCTTTTTAAAACTAAGAAATGGATTTTATTAAATATAGTATTGTGGTATTTGTAGCACTTTTCTTAGTATTAAGAAGTAATTCTTAAAATCAAAATAGAAATAATGACATATAATCTTTTACTTGACACAAGAGGTTGGTTAGGTTAAACAGAGGTGTGGTAAAAACCAAATCATCACAGAATACTAGGCACTACTCCCATCGCGATCATTTAAAAGGAAGAAAAACCTAAACATTTTCGCTGGTAAAGCAACCAATTTTTTGCGCGAAAACCTAGAAGGCCCTTGTTTATTTTCTCTAAGATTTTCCTAAACAATTTCTTCGACTACGCGCTATTGCCTCGCATTAACTAGGTACATATGACGATTATGTCCTCAGCCGTCTGCAGATCTCCCCAGAATCCGTATCCGATCCTCTTTGCTTGTTTCCGTAGGATACGAAGGAAGAACGGTAGACGGAGAAAGCCTATCCCTGCTTTTTTATATTAACTCCATAGATGTTTTACTGGCAAAAAGTGGCCTTAGCTGCCATATTTCCATCAAGACTTGACCAACTTTAGATTGGCAGGCCTAACGTTTTTTTCTTCAAAAGTGTTAAGATCGAAGCGAAAATTTTATTTATAAACTCTAGTCTCCTCACGTATTGAGGGTAGTTAATTTTTTTTCACGAATTTAAAAGAAATGTCTGTTATGGGAGAATCGTCTACCGAGCAAAAGGCAGTTTCAGAGGCAAAATGTTTGATCATTTAAGGCCAACCTAACAGGGAAAAATTCAAATGAATCAGAACTATTGTAGGTATATCAATCGATTAAAATAATAATGTCAAATGGAAATAAAGACTTCTGGTCGTTTGTCAAAGTATTAAGAATAAGTCCTTGTCACATATTCAGAAACTTATTTGAAAGCAGAATATATGTTAAACTTACTAAATGCCAATTTCGACTGCAAACTTAAGTGAAGTATAACCAATAGAGTATAATTTAATGCTTCCAAAACGATAAGCTCGTTTAAGGAACAATGAAGTAACAGTAACAGCCGTAACACTTAGCGTGGGGCCCGCCATCGTCACTAAGTGGACCCTAGTCGAGAACCCTAGTCACTTCATCGTTGGAAGCATCAGTAAAGTGGATTAAGATTTGCAAATTAATTTTTCATTCTGGCGGCCATTTTGGTTTGCCACAAATTTTGACGTATAAATAGTCAAATATAAATTTGTAGTTCAGACATCGTATTCGCGATTTCAGTTGATTTTGAGGGCAAGAAAAATCTTTTTAAACAAAAAAAAGAAGTAAGAGAATCTGTTTTTTTTTTTTGGGTATTTTTAGATTTTTTCATGTTTGGATCTTTTGTGAAGAAATTTAAACTATCAAAAATATTAACATGATTTTTGCGACCTATAGTTTCAAAGGCGTTTCATCCAGATGTGTTGATCATCAGTAAATTGCCACATACACATCTAATCCATACGTACTTTTATTCTCGGTTTCTTGACGCGTATATCAAAATTCATACTTAAAGCAATTGTGAATTATGACCGTCCACAAAATCTTAACTTCGAAGACAAAAACTGTGGAAAATAGCAACAATTTAAACTTGGATGTCGAAATTGCGTCTGTTTGGCGTTAAATGGCTTAAACCCTCTTCCTCTTTTCTCTGAAAAATTAACTAACGAGGCTTCCTGGTGCACCACACAATTTTGAATTCGTCGTAGATTCATGTTGCGGCATTTCGACGATTCTAGCGGTTCATTTATGTGTTGCAATCAACTTGTTTACTTTCAAATCCGCGACTCTTTCGTCTCGCCATCATAAATTGTAAATAATCAAAGTTATCAAATTTGTATACCCTATCCTAAGGTTATATTTATTTTGACACATAGCTTGTAACACCCCTTAATATTCGTCGTAGACCCATAAAAGTATATATATTTATGATCAGGACCAAATCCTAAGACTATCTAGCAATGTCCGTCCGTATCAACTTTTGAGGCATTTAAATTTTGCTAGGAGGCTGAAATTTGGAGCATATACTCCCTAGGGTCCCGAAATGGTAAAGTGTTAAAAGTTTTTAAATCCGCTTACTGCCACGCCCACAATTCAGAAAAAACCGTTTTAAGGCTTAAGTTATAGAGATAAAGTTGTAAAACCTTCACAAGATTTGTAGGTACTGCCTACCTTTATAAATTTGTCACATAAAGTTTTTTGCCAAGTTTTTTGAAAATTTTCATAGAAATCGAAAAAAAATGTTTAACAATATATTTAGCCAATATTTTTTCCAATATATCACCCATACAAAGTTTTTGGCCACGCCCACTTTTTAGGGGTGTTTTTTTCAAAAAATTATTTTTTTTTCTATAAATTTCATAGAATGAAATAAAATGCTATCTATCATCTTTCTTATGAATTTTTTCTTTGGGGTACATAGGGATAAGGATAGGGTATCATACTCTTCGCCCCAAGCGGACTGTAGCCTTTCCTTATGTTTTTAAATAAATTCCCTATTTGTTTATTATATATCAGGTAATTATTTTAAAAAGTTTTTATATATAGTTAGATCGTCACAATTGTGAGTTCTAGTTTTATATTTTATCGGCACCCTTAATTATTAGATGCAGAAGCTTCTACTATTATAAGTAGGTCAGTAAGTCATTTCAGCCTAATGTGCCAACACCTATGTTCCAGAAAAACATTTTATAGGGTTCTTTGGGTTGTATATAAAGACATATTTAAGGGTGTGTTCTTTTTTAGGCTGTTAAAACATCATTTGAATACTTCTAAAGACGGTAATCCATTCATCCCAGTATTATTTGGCAATAACTGGTCGTAAACTTAAGGCTTAAGGTCTATTTCGGAATGCATTCAATTAGATGCATAAAATTTTCTAGAATTCATACATATGTACATATGTTTTGGAATACAAAATTCAGTTTTTATTTAGTTGCTATGCAATGATTCGAGACCATTTTTATTTACTGCGCCAAAATATACATTTTGTTGATGTTAACGCTGTTTCCGATGAACAGAAAAAAAGGAAACCTGCTTTGGAAGGCACAGCCAGAAATTTACAGCTGAATGACAGATAAATGCGTAAAAATCAAAAAAATAAAATAATTATTAGGCGTTAAATGCTCATACAGGACCCAAAGCGTAGCTTCAACAACCACTGTGTGTGCGAAGATATATTTTTTTACATGTTTTTACTGTTTAATGCCAATTAAGAAAGGCAATTAATTTTCGAGAAGCTTCTCATGACAGTTCACACTTGGATGTTTGTCAGTCGTTAAAAACTTTCAGGTGGTTGACAGCGACCTTTCGGTTAGTTATCCAACGCACTTAACCTTCATCCACAACTTCGCTGTGTTAGGGTATCAAAAAATCCCTTTAGCACGTGTGGATTATAAAAATAAATTATTAAATTTTACCATTAACTTTATTTTCAAATATGTTCTACTCTCCAGTGCTCCATGGGCTGTAACAAATGGAAACTGTCAACATTTTCCACATGCAAGCATGTCTGCGTGAGTTAAAACTTGATCTGCTTAAAATAAAATATTTTAATTAAAAAATTTCTCATTTAGCATGATGACACTTGGCAAAGTAACTTGTCACCCTGTGATATTGCCTGCATTTCTGGCTGTAATGAAGCTGTTTACCACATTATGGAGAATCTCTGGAAAGAGCGGTCTGATTTTCAAACACCTCCCGTCCTAGTTAACGCCACAGGCAATGGCACATCTCTGACGTTATCATGGCCAATAGGTAGTCAAATTTATTCAGCACAAAGACTTGTAATACAGTGGAGCTACGAAGACACACCGCAAAAATGGAGATACTCATCAAATTTTCATTGGATCGATAACTACACAGCCGTTATAGAGAAGTTGCAACCATATACCAAATATAGGGTGAGTTAGTTTTGAAGAAAAGTCAACAATTTTAAAGTACATAACACAAAATCATATTTCTATTTTTAGTTTAGGGTTACCTTGATGGTAACCACCGATCACTCGAACTTTGTGTTTTCATCGGAATCGGATGTTCTACAAACAATGCCTTTTGGATTACCCTCTTCGGCACCTGAAATAACAGACACTCTTACATTAAGCCATGACAAGATTGCTGTCTTCTGGAAGCAAGGACGTTTTACCAATGCCCCACTGGAGGGTTACAAAATAAAGGCAAAGATTTTTAAATCGGATGAAAATGTACCAATTGAAGTGGTAAGTGTAGGCTATATATGTTGAAACTTGGGGGAAGTCTTTGGGTTGGGTTTTTTTTAATTTAATTCGAAAATGTTGTCAATTTTTGCAACTTAAATGAAAACAAAAAACTTTTTGGTTTACAAATATTTTATATAAATCTATTAACGTATGTATTGAACAACGCTGCTGACTTCGGTCAAATCGGGTCTCTTACAAAGTCAAATATTTGTATTTGTATCAGAATCACCACGATCAATATTCTTAGATGATTAGATGAGAGATGCCAACTGATCCTCTATTTTTAACAATGTTGTCAAGTTTTAAATTGTCTTTGGTGTTTTTTAAGTTTTTTAAGCTGCCATTCTTCTCATTGATCAATTTAGTGGCCGCAGATACTATGTCAGCGCGATCGATGACAGCTCTGGGAAGTTTGGGGCGATACTCTGAATTGGCATCAGGATTATCCTGAGGGAGAACCTTTTTACCTACTTTAGGCTTTAAGTTTTTCAAGCTGCCATTCTTCTCATTGATCAATTTAGTGGCCGCAGATATGTCTGCGCGATCGATGACTGCTCTGGGAAGTTTTGGTCGATGCTCTGAATTGGCATCAGAATTATCCTGAGGGAGAACCTTTTTACCTAGTTTAGGCTTTCGATTAAAGATGCCATTGATTTTAGGCAAACCACGAATTAAATTTTGAATTGGATGAGACTTAATGCTGCTGCTGCTTTCTTGACCTTTTGCACCATGATTTATACCAGAGTGCATTGATTCTTTATCCAATGATCGGATGGTACGGCTTGATGCAAGTAGAAGTGGTGCCTAAAATTTTTGTGCGTTATTCAATATCTAAAATGGCTAGTTTTTAAACTTTTTATACTTACAATCCACTCCACTTCGACCCCTTGTGATGGCACCGTACGTTTGGGTGGAACAGTGGGGAAGATGGCTGACACTGTGGCTATTGTAACAAAGCCAACAAAAATAATGAGTTTAACCAGCATTTTGATTTTTTTTATTGATGTCTCGTTGAAACTTTTCTACAATTAATAACTTGCTGATGACCGATCAAGGTTTTTATATCGATCGTCGGTGTAATTCTTATCTCTGAAGAACGGCGAGTTGGCAAAGATTATTTGTATTTTATTTTGTTAGGGGTCTTTTTACTTATTGTGATGACATATAGCTTATCTATTGCGACCATCATATCTCTGGTGTAATACGGAAGAAGAAAATGTTTGACTGCAATAATTTTCTATACATATTTGCAAGGCGTAAACACTCTTCCCAGGACATAAATGATGCTCCTGGGCCATATGATTATGCATATCAATAATTTCTATGTGCCAACAAATACAATGCTGAAATTTATTTTGCAGCAGCTTGTTTTACGGTGATAACTAGCCCTTGGTTTCCCAGGCTTAAGATGGTTCCCTGAAATAACGCCAAAAATTTTGAATGAAAAAAGGGCCCAAAAATCTCCACACAAAGTTGTGGCATTTTTTCCTAGGAAAAATCGCCTAAACATTTTCGCACAGTTAGCACGAATTTTGGCTTACATTCCATACTTTTTTTGGTGATTTTTTCCATATAAGAAAATTAAAAAAAAAAACGTTTTGTAAAAAAAAAGTTTAATAGCATAGGAAAAAAGCTCAAAAAAGTTGCATTTCATGTCGTGGCTCCCTGAAATCAAGCCCAAAAAATAAAATTAAAAAAGAGCCCAAAAACTCTCATACAAAGTTGTGTCATTTTTCTGAGGAAAAACGCTCAAAAATTTCTGGGTTTTTTTTTCAAAAATAAAAAAGGAAAAAACGCCAAAAAGTTTGATCTCACAAGTACCCTATCGGTGCAGGTTATTCATTCTATTTATAACGAATTTTACACTCAATTTCCATATAAAATTTGGAAATTATATTTGTTTTTTTTCCCAAAAATTTGGCGTAGTTTTCTAACTTTCTGGCGTATTTTACTGTTTAATTTTTGGCGGTTTTCTCATAAATATTACGTCGAAATTTGGTCATTTTTCCAAAACATTTTTTGGCGTAATTTCAGGGAGCTCTTAAGATCAATATATCAACCTCAACCTGGTGTTGTCCAGATGATTTAAGATAGCTTAGATTGACTATTACCATTTTCTTGTTGCGGCTAGATTCAGAGGTTGACTGCCAAGCGAGAAGAAGCTTCGAACTGCCCAGATGATGAAATCCGACACACCTAGATTATTATGATATACCTACATATGCGACATATGTTGTCGTGGGAAACAAGGGTAGGAAGAGAAGAGTAGCGAGCCAGGAGAAGAAAATCTTGCCTAAAAGGAGTAGAAGAAAGCTTTCTCTCAGTGTATCGCCTCGCTGTAGAAACAAATCAGTTTTTTTAAGAAGTCTTCGAAATAGTGAAGGAAAATTTGGCACTGGAGCGTAGATAGCAATAGCTGAGGAGAGAGTGATAGGGCAAGAAGAGAACCCTCGTCAACGAAATAAAAGACCAGTCTCGTTAAGAGACTTCTTCTTCCAGTTTAGAAGAGGTTGGCTAAGATATAAAAATACCAGAGGTGATATTTTGTAAAGGCTCATTCACCAAATCATCACTACTTGTGAAGGAAAACATTCCCGATGACTGCGGACTACAAGCTTAAAATGTCCCTCCTATGGATATCCACTCATATCCCTGATAGATCGCATAGGTCGCATATGAGATCCTATTCAACGTCTGCACGTACTAGTGTGGCTTCCGGGCCGGCAGATCGACCATAGACAACATTTTCACACTTAAGAAAATTCTGGAAAAGACCACTGAATTTGAAGTCAAGATACACCATCTTTGCAACGACTTAAAAGCCGCATATAATAGCATCCATCGTGAGTGTAGTGGCTAAGTGGTTAAGTTCGTTGAACCAGCATTAAACTGTAGTTCCCTCCAATTCGTGCCAAAAATATATATCGCACATACAATGGTTTGAAAAGCTAGGCTAAAGCCTAGTTGTGTATGCCTAGTATTTTTTTATTTATTTTTATGATAGCATCTGTCGTCAGGAGCTCAGCGTGACTCTAAAGTACATGTGGTCCAATGGGCTTCTCAACGTGCGCCGAAATTCGGCTATGTGATGCGCTATCAAGTGACTTCTTCTTTGAGCAGATAGTGCGCAAGGCAGGTGTTAACACCGGTTCTGGGATTTGCAGGCGATATTGACATCAACGGACGCTCCCAGAGTGCTGTATAAAAAACATGTCTATATGAATCTGTGCATCACATAGCATAAAACGTTACTATTGATAGCAGCAAAACAAAAATTGCATTGTGATTCCTCACTGGAATGATAAAATGTATGCTCTTCAGGACCCTTATGGAATCATTTTTGTTGCAGGGCGTCGAGTCCGGTCGAAATCGAAAATTATTTGATTGATACGTTTGCAAAATGGAATGGAGGAAAAGATGCAGCAGATTAAAATCACTAGAGGATCTTCGAATCCCAGCCACCAGGTTCGGGCGCTTGCTTTGTGTAGCTGGAAGCAACGTGCTTGGGATTGAAAGCTGCCGTATCTCAGGCAGGATTTATCAGGGGGGAAGAGCCCAGTAAGTTAAAGTAAGTAACATGACAATAAAAAATGGCCCAAAAAATAGCTCAGTTGGGCGTTAAAATTGACTACGTCTGAAATGTTTTCTCCGTCACCTTTTATGAAACCTTTGTTGGAGCTCCACCATTAATCCTGCCGTGTTCGGCAGGCAAAAAGAGGAACAGAAGAAAAGACAAAATCTTTTAAAAAAATCTAGTTAGTTGCGCTCAAGATAATATTAATTTTTATTTTATTTATGAAAATTACACGTAGGCTGTGAAAATGTCTCCAATGTTTACCACTTATGATTTAGAGAAATTCCGGCATTGGCATTCGAATTGCCATGATCGAAATTCTTGGATGCCCCCGCATTGGCGTCAATGCTGGTCTTGCCATCAGCACTACTCCAAACATTTGTGTTTGCATTGACTGAACCGATGGTGCCAGATTTATCGTGATCTACTTTAACTCCAACTGATCCTCCATCAGGTGATCGTACTGTACGAATTGGTGGAAAGGGGCGGGGTTCCTAGGAAATATTTAATTCGCTCGTTAGTTTTTTGAATCTATAGATTTTCAAAAATGGTTTCCTCACCACCCATGATGAATCTATCAAGGGTATATTTTGAATTAGAGGTTGAGTAGTCCTCTTACTATCGATGGGGTGCAATGGAACTGCTGTGGTCCTCTTAGGATGATCGATCCTGACGGCTGATCCCAAAGTAATTGCAATCAATCCAAGAAATATTACAACTGTAAGAGTCATTTTTGTTTTTTTTAATTGAATTAAGTGAAGAACGTAGAAAGACACTGACTGTAAAGACCTTCATCGAAGGTAGGCCTTTTATATAAGCCGGAGGTTTGGTATGTCTTATCTTGTGGAAGTTTTATCCATAGTGGTTCCCAGTGAGGGTTTTTACATTTCTTATCTCTTATTTGTTGGTTGAGAAATAGCCTGCTTGTTTTCTTACATCTGTTATTAATCAATTGCTTGTTGAACACCTGGTTAGGATTATTCGGTAAATCGGGTGGAGCATTATGTAAAGATTCAATTGGATGAAAAAATTATTTTAAGTATCACTGACAACCTCAACTTCTCAAACCCTTCTGCAACACACTAATCGCCCTGTATCGCTGATAGTATTCCTCGTCAGAAGCTCTACATGGCGATGGCCGATTTCGGGAACGCGGCAAAACTTTAATTGTGTCGCATGACGCTGAAGAAAACGCGGTGCAGTTTGGCAACAATTTATCTGAACTCTTGCAAACATGCAAAGGCAAGCTATCGTGTTACTTCAGATAGTACGTAGGGCAGGTGTCAACACGAAAGGCATTATCTTCAATAGATCCGTCCAGCTACTGGGATATGCGGATGCTCCCAACGTACCCTGATAGAGGATTTCACAGCTATATTGAAGAACAAGCGAAGTAAGTTGGTCTTGAAGCGAATTAGGACAAAACTAAATACATGCTATCAACAAAAAAAAAACATCTTTCCACCAACTAAACGGTAATTTTTTAAGAGTTAAGTTTTTCAGGTTGGCAGCACTGGTTAGTAATGGCGTCCAAACGTCGTCTGTCAAAGTGAAATGTTTTCAGTATACTCTGCCATTTAATTATGGAAAGACTTATAAACGAGCAACGATTGCAAATTATTGGAATTTATTATCAAAATTCGTGCTCTTTGAAAAATGTGAAAATCCGCAGTTTTATCGAAAAATTGTGTTCAGCGATGAGGGTCATTTCTGGCTCAACGGATACAACGGGGTTTATGGGCTGGTGGCATCATCGGTTAATTTTTCTTTAAAGACGAACGCGGAAGAAACGTTACTGTCAACGGCAAACGATATCGAGCCGAGCCACGATATGCGACTTTTTTTTGCCCAAGTTGGCTGAGTTGAACTTGTTTGACATGTGGTTTCATCAAGGCGGTGCCACATGCCACACAGCTCGTAAAGCAATGGAAATGTTGAAGGATTAATTTGGTGAGCAGCTTATCTCTCGATATGGCCCTGTGAGTTGGCTGCCAAGATCATGCGATTTAACCCCTCTTGATTATTTCTTGTGGGGTTATGTAAAGTCGTTAGTCTATGGGGACAAGCCGAACACGATTGAAGCCTTGCAGGATAACATAACACGCGTAATTCATGGAATACAGACCGAAATGCTCGAAAAAGTGACGCGAAATTGGACCTTCCAGGTTTGAGAGAACACGGAACAGCCAACCTCCGTTTACGGATTGCCAGACCTCTTGGTCTCGATAACTGGACTTCGCGTGCCCGGCATCACAGAGTCTATATGAAGATTGCCTTGTCTCAGGAAGGGATTCTTGAGGGGTGAAGAGCCCAGTAAGTTAAAGTAACTAACTAATTTTTGATTAAATAAATAAAATTTGGATTAAATTAAACAATGAAAAATAGCCCAATAAATAGCTCAGTTGTTTGTTAACCCTTTATAAGGCAGCTAAAAGTACAGGTTCCTGAAATGAGAAATGTTTGTTTTTGGACTTCTTTTGAGGTGTAAATATTACATTCAATATCCAAAATTTTGAAATTTTGTTAGTTTTGGAAAAAAGTGTGGTTGCAACAACTTGGCCACTGCCCGTTGATGAACTTAAAAAATTATATCGAAAATCGTTCCTTTTTTAGTAAATCAAATACAAATATAATATATCAAATTATTCTTAAACAAAACATTTACAAGATTTATGTTTTATGAAAAAACAGAAAAACATGGGGTAATGCGAGTGGTACTTGGCATCGTGAGCACTGAATTGTCGACCTTTTATTATTGCTTTTAGAATAGACGTTGTCAAGTCTTTGTTCATCTATTACGCCAATCGATTTACTGAAACTGTATGCGGCAGTTTTTTTGTATGTAACGGGGTTTATTTTTTACATTATTTGTCCGAAAGCTGCCAACCAGCTGCTGTCCCAATAAAGCTCTAAATTGAAAGTGGGATAGCTCTTTAGTCTTGAGTCGAACTATGCTTGAGTGTAGAATGTGTGCATTTGTCACGGATGCATCGACAAAGAAACAAAAAAAGCGTAACCACCAGCGCTTGCTTCGACGATCTACGCTATAGGTGGCACGCTTATGATCAAAGCTGTCCACTCCACCCATGCGTTTTGTGTACTGCAGTATGGCCTATGGGCAAGGGATTTCTTTCTTTGAACCATCCTTTTGGGTTCTTTTGGCGAAAAAAGGTTTACTTGCCTTGTGTCCATTCACTGAATGAAAGCCAAATTTTGCCGTTTCCTTCATTTGTATTGGCTTTTGGGCATATTATTTTTCCTGTTAGCTATTTTTGGAAGACCCTTTCGATTTGGCCGTACCGTAGCAGTTGCGTAAATTTGGTTATAGTATAAATCCTGTATAAGTTGGAAGGATGAAAATAATTCATCAAATGTCACGTGGACATTAGTGCCTTTCAATGATTCACAAGGCTTTTGAACGACATTGACGCCTAGCCCCAGTTCAGGCCTACTGTAGCCATTTTTGCCTGTGTAAATATTACATTCATATAGGCAGCCTGTTTACGAATCACAACGAGCCCAAACTTTAAAACCTCTTTTTATAGGTTTGAGTGGCATATACTGCTTGAGGATGGACCGACATTTGAACAATATCTTGCACTCATCAAGTAATTCAAGTTGGTAGTCAATGGTCTCAACTTATAAAGAAGTTCAAAAAATGGCTCTCCATATTTGGGGCTTTGCAAATTGTCGACCAGATGCAAATTTTGTTATATTTTGTTGAACCTTTTGCATGGCATAACAGAGGCTATCACTTCGTTGAATAACAACGTATTTGTTGACCAGAAGAGATCAATACTTGGAAGATTATGCACGCCCATTAGAATAATTGTTCCAAGAAATGCCTGCAATTCTGGTAAATCGTTATCTTACCAATTTTTACTCTTACGCTGCAATCCGTAAAGATTGGTTTGATCCATAATTTATTGCAGCACTTCCTCCGTGAACATTTGTCTGACGAAATGCAGCGGCAAACTTCTTAAACATGGAACAATTTTACGGAATCAAAGTTTTGAACGGGCGAAAATGTTTCACTTTTCTTCCAAAATGGGTCTTCGTCAGCACTCTCTTGCGCACTCTCCTCAGAAACTTCCTCCATGTCAGTATCCTTATTTTCACGAGCCAAACCACACCCTTCGGCAATGTTTTCCCCCGGTGTAATACTACCTACCTCTTCTGATTCTATATCCAAATCTCCTGTTACAACATCTTCAATATCTTCGACACTTTCATTGCAATCTTCTAAATCTATCCCATCCATAAAAAAGGAAATTAGAAGGCTTCGGCAAAATTATAGCCACCACCCTAAAAAGGGTTAAAATTGCCTACGTCTGAATTGTTTTCTCTGTCAGCTAAACCATTAACTCTGCCTTGTGCGGCAGAAGAACAGACAAAATCTTTTAAAAAATCTAGTTTGTTGCGCTCAAGATAATATTAATTTTAATTTTATTTATGAAAATTACACGTAAGCTGTGAAAATATGTCTCCAATGTTTACCACTTATGATTTAGAGAAATTCCGGCATTGGCATTCGAATTGCCGTGATCGAAATTCTTGGATGCCCCCGCATTGGCGTCAATGCTGGTCTTGCCATCAGCACTACTCCAAACATTTGTGTTTGCATTGACTGAACCGATGGTGCCAGATTTATCGTGATCTACTTTAACTCCAACTGATCCTCCATCAGGTGATCGTACTGTACGAATTGGTGGAAAGGGGCGGGGTTCCTTGGAAATATTTAATTCGTTCGTTAGTTTTTTTAAATATATCGATTTTCAAAAATTGTGTACTCACCACCCATGATGAATCTATCAAGGGTATATTTTGAATTAGAGGTTGAGTAGTCCTCTTACTATCGATGGGGTGCAATGGAACTGCTGTGGTCCTCTTAGGATGATCGATCCTGACGGCTGATCCCAAGGCAATTGCAATCAATCCGAGAAATATTACAACTTTAAGAGTCATTTTTGTTTTTTTAATTGAATTAAATGAAGAACGTAGAAAGACACTGACTGTAAAGACGTATATCTTTGGATAATGATCTCTTCATTGCAGGTAGGCCTTTTATATAAGCCGGAGGTTTGGTATGCCTTATCTTTGTGGAAGATAGTGGTTCCCAGTGAGGGTTTTTACATCTCTTATCATGTTGCGGTTTGAGCGAGAACCTATGTGATTACTTTTATCTGATATTTGAAATTCTGAGAAAAGTAACGTTTCATTTTAGTAAGGCAGGTGCAATGTTTAATTTTATTTTATCTGTCACTGACGGCTTCCATATAAATCGAAAAAAATAATTGCATTAAACCGAAAACCTTTCAATTCGAGTCTGATAATCTGCGTGATTGGAGCCGTAACAGTGACATTAAGCCCTACGAGTAATACACCGATTTTTATTACCAGAATTAAAGGAGGCCTTACGATGTTAAAGGACTAAAGTCATCTTAGGAGATACATGAAATTTAATTTAATGTTACATTCTTTAACTCCAAACGTTTCCCAGGTTAAAATCCGACCAAAAACGTAAAATTTTGATTAACTGACCTTTGCGACTTTTGCGAAATTCTAACAAATAAACAAGACTGTCATGAGAAGCTTCTCAAATTTGCCGTTCGTGTCAAAAGATATATCTACGCGCACACAATCTTTGGAGAAGCAAAGCTTTGGTCCTGTTTGCGTTATGTATCAAAACGGCGGATGCCAGTCTTCTTTGCTTACTATTTATATAGTTTTTTTTATAACTCAAAGCAGTTATGGTTTCAAATATGATAAAGTCGGTTAAATTTACTTTTACATCTCGCCTATTACCCATTTGTGTAAGGAATATGTGGCATAAATCAGAACAAACAATGGTGAAGGCTAGAGAGTTGTTTAGTGGCCTTAGTGCTCTGTCCGTCTCTCATTCGAAGCTATAAACCAATATATTTATTTATTCATTTTATCATCAAATGAGAACATTCACTCTTCTCGATAGATTACCTAATTACAAAATTTTAATACTTAACCAAGGCCTAACGCCAAAGTAAAGTTTATTTTTAAACGAGTCCCTGCAAAGATCAAACTCAAGTAGACCGCTAAACTTGTTACAATCTTTAGCACCTGGAAATTGGTTCATTACAACCACAAATAACTCTATGATGATAAAATGGTAAATGATTTCTAAGTATTCTTGAACGAGCTTGGAAACCAATTAACGATAAAAGTAGAGAGCAATCGATTAATTAAATCCCGAATAAACATAAGCGAAAAATATCGTGCATCTTGCCTCATATTCCGGTGTAGTTTCCGAAATGCAACCCTAGTAAAACGTTTTTGGATCTTTTCAATTCTAATAGAATGTACCTCATAACAAGCATTCCATACTTTACTACAATATTCAAGATTAGAGCTGACAAATGCAAAGACAGACAATTAAGAGTATGAGGATCCTGAAAGTCCTTAGAATTCCGCAATATATAACCTAACTTTGAATTACTTTTAGAAACCAAAAAGTCAATGTGCTTACAGAAATCAAGTTTTTTGTCAAATATTACTCCCAGTTTTTTTTTTTTGAGTACTTATGTGAATGAAACTGGGGTGAGGTTGCGACAAAACGAAAGGCTTTTGACACTTAGAAACATTGAGGCGAAGGTTATTATTCTGACACCACATAAAAAGTCTTCCGAGATCTTCCTGTAAAAGGATGCAAACATACTCAGACTGAATAGGTCGGAAAACTTTCGAATCATCGGCAAACATTATACAATTTGAGTTCACAAATAGTTCAGGAATTTCATTAATAAACAGAAGAAAAAGCAAGGGACCCAGATGACTTCTCTGTGGGACTCCAGACGTAACATACACTGGTGATGTCATGACAGTACGTCCTTAATGCGAACATATTAAATACGATCCGTAATATATGAGCGAATCCATTCAATAAGATTGGAATGAAATCCAAACCTATTAACTTTGGAAATTAGTGGTTTACACTGTCAAAGGCCTTAGCAAAATCCGTATCAATTACGTCACACTGAAACCCTTTCTCAAGGACATTCAAGACCGTGTGACAAAATATTGAGCGATTTGTGGTGGTAGATCTACCAGCCACAAATCCATGCTGAAACGGGGAGATGTATCTTTTTAAGAGAGGAGTAAGTTTCTCATAAGTAAGTTTTTCAAACAGCTTTGGTATGTTCGAAATTTGGCAAATTGGACGATAACTATGAATTTCATGCTAAAAATTAATTCTTCCAAAACTGACATACAAAACATAGAGGCATAGCAACACTTTTGAAGTAAAATTGGTGGGATGCACTATAATTCAGGATTTTTATCTAAATTCAACAAAGAAAGAGCAATTTGAACTTCCTGGATGAAGCACTCTAGGCTACCAACATTTAACAAATTGTTTGGCACTAAATTAACAATTGCATTTAAAGAGGTGGGTGCTGGCTTGTTGGCATAGACCATAGACTTGTAGTAGCCCCACAGGAAATAGTCTAACGGCGTCAAATCGCACGACCGAGGCGGCCAAGCTACTGGACCATTTCGTGAGATAACACGTTCTCCAAACTAGGTTTCCAATAAATTGATTGTGACATTCGCTGTGTGGCTTGTGGCGCCGTCCTGTTGGAACCACATGTCCTCTAAGTCCATATCATCCAATTGGGGCCCAAGATATTCGGTTATCATTGAACGGTAGCGATTCCCATTCACAGTAACGTGCCGGTCTTGATCATCACGCAAGAAGTACGGCCCAATGACACCGCCGGCCCACAAACCACACCAAACCGTAATTTTTTCGGGATGCAATGATGACTCATGGAGTACCTGTGGTTTGCTGCCTGACCAATACCGCATATTTTGTTTATTGACGAAGCCATCAGCCAGAAATGAGCCTCATCGCTGAAGATGATTTTTCGATGAAAATCCGAATCATTTTCAAGTTGTTGCTCAGCCCAATTCACGAACATACGACGCTCTGGTGGTCAAGCGGCTTCAGTTCTTGCGTCAATTTATTCTTGTATGGATGTTGGCCAAGGTCTTTTCGCAAAATTCGCCACAACGACGTCACAGAGATGTCCAACGCTTGAGAACGACGTGTGAGAGACACATTTGGGCTTTCTTCAAGCAGCAATATTCTCGACACTACGGTCACTTCTTTGTCTCACTGGCACGGGAACATTTTGTACTGTGCTTCAAATTTTTCCACTAGACGCTCAATTGTTGATCTGCTAGGACGATTATGACGACCATAAATTGGATGTCTTAACATTGAGACCACTGACTCCGAATTTCGGTAGTAAATTTTAATAATTTCGACTCGTTGTTGGCTCGTATATCTTTCCAACATGAAATGACAAACCTTACTGAAGAGAAATGTCAAAAGGGCGGCAAGAAATATGGCGTCGTTTGCTGTCCCTGTCGCAGGTTATCTTACAAATTAAATATCCTTTATTTACCTCGACAGTGTTACTGCATAACCTATGTACACTAACCCAAAAAAATTGCGCGTACACTTGTTTTTTTTGTAAGTAGGTCTTAAATGTGTGTGTAAGTCTCAATTTTTAATGATGTGTTTTATTTAGATCCCACGAATAAAACAGAGTATAGTAGGTGGGTCTACTTTTATACAAACATTTTAAATTTTGAGTTTTAACTATACTCCAATTGATACAGCTTCAGAAAGACTAAATATGGCTACAAAAAACACTTAATGCATTTTAAGGACCTAATGTTATTAATGTTGTGTGATTTTATAAGCCCAGTCCATTTCAAATGAAAAGCTAAACAATTTTTTTTTTTAATTTTAACTAAGTTATCATAATTTTTTTCTGGGATTCTAAAATCACACGACATTAATACAATTTCTTGCGCTACTAAATTAGATCTACAACATTTATTTAGTCCTTTTTGTAGCTATTCTATTTTTGAACCTAAAATAAATCATAAGTTAAATTTATGAGACCTGTATACAATTTATTAGATAAAATAACTCATAATCGTAACAAAATGTATTTTACAATAAGAACTAAAAGACAAAAATAGCCAGTGAATGAATCTGTTTGATTGCCTGTGAATAAATACAAATGCAAACTAACATTCACTTAGATGCAACTTCCACTATAGAAACGAAACAAACAAGAAATGACTTGCTCGAAATCTCTCATTCGAAAAATTCTCGAAAACGGTTGAAAAATTCAATATTCGGCTAAACCTTCGGCCTTTTTTGGCCGAAGGTGGACGAATGTTCGTTCGGACTCTAGCTATAACTCATATTTCTTAAGTTATACCTCAGATCGGAAATTATTTTCACTTTAAATGTAAGTATATAAATTAGGTTTGGGTTTCAACTTCTTAGTTGAAACACCCTGATGTGCCAATTTTGGAATATTTCGTTCTGAAAAAAGGGTTATCCCTATTATAATTGGCACCACTGTATGTAAGTTACCTAAATATGCATTGTGTGATTATTCTGATATTGACGTTATTTTTTCTTTTGTTTTGATATGTAATAGCATTGCATGATTTCCTAGATATAATTTACCTTCACTTAGTAATTCACCTCGCAACAAATTGATAATAGACTATAAATAAACAATATATTGATATAAAGAATTATTTTAATCGTAATGCAAAAAAATTGTTATTATCAATTTTGCAGATAAATAATTTGTTTGTTTTTTTGTTGTAATTAGTATTAAATTTGATTTTCAAAATAAACTAAGATGTAAGGAAAAACTACGATTCTTATACACAAGATATTTATAAGACCCATTTTGACATATGGATACGTACATATGGTACGTGGTTTACCATATCACCCACTGTGGCAAAAGAACTGGGGCCAAATAACCGCATCAGTTAACGAGCAATACGTCATTGAATTATCTCGGTTTGGCATTACTGCTTCAGTTATCGAGTATCGAGTTTAATTTGAAAATCACCAGTCAGTATCTTGTTTCATTCGACAGATCTAAAGGTGTCGTATGGAAATTAAACGTCAGAAAAAGTGTAGGTTTTATTAGTTTTTTAAAAGTGTTTCTCACCAATACGAACTTAAATTATTTACAGAATCTATTTAAACATTAACAATATGATTCAGAAAAGAATTATGGCAGATTGTATGGCTGTGCACCCCGATCTTGCAAAAAATACTTTACCCATCTCTTCTTCAGAAGAATCGGACGACGAAAAAATTAACAAAATATCCATTTTTATTGATAAAGTTTGATAATTCAATTTTATTTTTTAAATTTCAAAATATTCAACTCGCAATTTCACATAAGTACACGAATAACAGAACCAAAAATGACATTTCGACTTACAGCCTTATTTATAAACATATTTTAAGGCCAGAGTAACTTTACGCATACTTAAACTGCCCTTACGCAGCACAAAATTATTTATATAACTTAAGCAACGTTGCTTAAGCGTTGCGTAACCTAAAATTTGCGTTTAGAGGCTGCGTAAGGTATGAGTAAAATTTGTTTTTGATGGCAAATGTTATTTTTATATTTTCATTAAATAAAAAAGTTGTAAAAAGGTACAAAAAGATATAAAAATGCCATTTGATTTCGTGACTTTTTCAGCCAACAAAGTAACCCGAGACAATACAAATCGTATAAATGATTATATATATGTGTGCCTTTGTAACATATATCATAAACAAATTGTAGTATCTCCGCAGTGTAACCCAAATTTTCCGACCTTTTTCTTTTATTTTGGTAGTTCATCATGCTAAGCAAAATATTTCAATATAAATAAACATAAATCTGTCAAATGCAGCTGAGTTTCTGCACTCTTAAAGCAAAATGTAGTAGAATATTATTTTTTAGGTTCTGGTTTTTTTAATGTTCTTACCTATTTAGACACAAACCTCGTTTAGTTTAAGCACTGACGAAATCGTTTATAAATTAGAATTTCAGCAAAGATGCGTTAAGGTTGCGTAAATACTTACGCGTTGTTTAACTAAGTAACCTCTGAGAGGTGTTTTAAGCAAATCTAATATCTACGGCTGTTAATGTACTAAAAATGTTCTAGTACAAACACAAATTTTGATTCTTCATAACATAATAAAACAACATAATCCCAATGTACTTATTTGATAGTTCAGTAACTTGTGAAAGTTATTCTATCGCTCACTGATGGCGTAATTCAGCCCCTGGAGATTTTCGACAGGAAAATTTGGATATTTTTCTCCGGAATCTTTTGAAAAAAAATAAAAATATTGGGCGGGCCGTAACCCACTAGTGACGTCTTTGATTGACTCCAATATCGATGATAGTCTGGTGGATAAATACTATTTGCCTCCATTTAGCTTACTAAATGAGGGTTCACAAACTCTATTAAGACCAGAAGCGAATGAAGTTCTGCTGTCGTTCTGCCGTTCTATGATACTGCATCTCTTATTAATTATAGGGGATGAAAATATTTATATATACACATAAATGTTACATTAGCCGTTGTTTTCCTTATGATTGCATAATTTATGTATATAGGTAAAACATGAAGGATCCTTTAATACCCTGCGTTCACGTATATCTACACTTTGTTAAAATATTCCAATATCTCCTATATAAAAGGGAGGGAGGGCAAAATGTAGAGAGAGTTATGGGGCAAGAAGAGAACCCACGTCCAGTCAATGAAGAACCAGTCCCGCCGCCCAGTATAGAAGAGGTTGGCCTAGCAATACAAAAGCTAAAGAACAATAAGGCCGGAGGCACTGATGGTCTACCTGCAGAGCTTTTCAAATTCAGAGGTGATGTTATGGTAGGGCGCATGCACCAAATCATTAACCAAGTTTGGGTGGATCAAAGCATGCCCGACGACTGTACCATCACTCCATCTACAAGAAAGGCAATTCTATGTCTTGCAAGAACTATCGAGGCATATTCCTGCTTAATGTCGCGCATGTGATCCTATCCAACGTACTGTGTGAACGTCTCAAACCTATCTGCAACACACTAAACGGCACGTACCAGTGTGGCTTCCGGCCCGCCAGATCAACTGTAGACCAAATCTTCACACTTAGGCAAATCCTGAAGAAAACCAACGAGTTTCAAGTCGAGACAGACCACCTCTTCATCGACTTTAAAGCAGCATATGACAGCATTCATCGTCAGAAGCTTTTTGTGGAGATGGCCGAATTCGGGATCCCGTCAAAACTGATCCAGATGTGTCGCATGACACTAGATAAGACGCGGTGCAATGTGAAATAGGGCAGCAGCTCATCTGAACTCTTTCAAACATGCACCGGATTTCAGCAAGGAGATGCGCTGTCGTGTGATTTCTTCAATCTTGTTTTTGAGCAGATAGTGCGCAGGGCAGGTGTCAACACGGAAGGCACTACCTTCAACAGATCACTCCAACTGCTGGGGTATGCGGACGATATAGATATCATCGGTCGATCCCAGCGTGCCGTGATAGAGGCTTTCACGCCTATTGAAGAACAGACGAAACTAGTTGGCCTTGAAGTGAATGAGTACAAGACTAAATATATGCTATCAACAGGAGAGAAGATAACTATAACCGCGAACTCTATGAGCTGTACCAAGATGTGGCGACTCCATCCAGAAAAAGCCAAAACTCGTCGACTACATTGGCAGCAACACAATAAACATATTTGTCAAATTTTATTTGATTTTTCAATTGATTTGACGAACCATTGTTTCGCGTTTTTCATTTCGAAATTTTCATGTAGGTTTTTGTTTGATCGGAAATTTTTTACTTGACTGACATTTTAACAAAGATCGATTTAAATACAAAATTGTTTTATTGTATTTCGTTAATTGCATTAAATTGTGTCAAATAAACCATTTCATAATTCTACGGAGAGTAAAAACTAGACGTTTTATTTTAGATATCAGTAACTTTTGTGCCTGACATGTTAGGAAAAAGCGATTTTTGTAAAATGTTTGTGTAATAAACACAATACAAAATATGTGATTTCCAACTTGATTTCCACTTTGAATTGACATAATGATCATCTATAGAATTAAGTAATCACCAGGTTTTTCCATTATGATCCATATTCTCTGAATTGCGTATTCTGTTGTTGATTTAAATGCGACGAACATGCACTGTTTATTAAATAGTCTTATTATTTGCTGTTCCGCTCGATGCAACTATAAATACATGACATAAGCTAAAAATACCGGTAATTATCGCAGTTATAATTAACTTTTGTAACTTCTTACATTGTTACGAGCCCGAACATTGTTTTATTCGAAAATTTTGTTCGAAAACAAAAAAATATGTAGACAATACAAATCCCGAGATTTCACCTATGCAAAGTATATAGAATATAGAACTTCGAACCGAAGAAAATCGTTTTAATGTCCATCAATTTGGCTTTATTGGAAGGACAATTTTATGCCATTAATGCTTAAATATGTAATTTCGGACATGTGGCCGCCGCGGCTGGTTCGAATAAAGACAAGTCTAGAGGTCCAATTTTCAACCACTTTTTCAAGCACGCCAACCAATTGACAGGTCCATTCCGCGAAATTATGCGCTCATCGAATGTTTCCTTCAATAAATCGATTGTGACGTGCGCTGTGTGGCATGTAGCGCCGTCTTGTTGGAACCACATCTCATCCACATTCATGCCATCCAATTCGGAAACAAAATAGTCGGTTATCATGGCTCTATACTGCTCTCCATTAACTGTAACTAACTCTCCAGCATCATTTCGGAAAAAGTATGGCCCAATGACTCGAGCACACCAAACAGTCAGTTTTTGTGGATGTAATGGCTTTTCAAGGGTTTCATGTGGATTCTCTTTACTCCAAATGCTGCAATTTTGCTTGTTGACGTAGCCGTTCAACCCAAAATGAGCCTCATCATTTAACAAACTTTTGCGATGAAACTTCGCGAACTGAACCATTATTTTCGAAATAAATTTGCACGATTTTCAAGCGTTGTTCATTTGTCAACCTGTTTGCTAACCAAACTGAACGCTGACAATTTATCTCTATTCGAAAAACCAACCTCTAAAAAAAAACACCCGTTATTATATGCAACTAAAACCGGAGTAATACAGTAGTCCCACGATAATGTGAATTCCCGATTTTCGAACTCTATAATGTGAATTTTTGTAGTAAATATTTTAGCATTTTTTTTGTTCTTTTTGCATGAGACTACATTTTTTCTGTTATTTTTCTAGACATATTACAAAAATAAATGTCTACATCTCTTCAAGCTATATTCATGTTTTTGGATAACAATTTTCATAATGATAACCAAGAAAAATTCTTGTAGTTGGCAAGCATCTTTTCCACGATTTGCGATCGGCACATTTTTATTAGATGTTTAAATCGTTGTTTCAATAGGTTTTGTTTTTGCAACATCGATAAGAAAGTTGTTAAAATTACTTTAAAAAAGTTCCAGTAATGTGAACACCCTAAAATCCGAAAGGCCTTGCTTTAATTAGTTCACATTACCGATGTGTTAGGAGGTGATATTTTTTGTAAATGAAGTTTGAATTACAACTTAACTTGTTTTTTAAACTCTTAAATATATTTCTACCAATTCTGAGAGCTAAGCAATAATTTAGCTCGCATTTGTTTTTGGAGAAAAAAATACAAGCGGCTATTGTCTGCTGCCAAGCTGCTTTTTGTCAATTACATATTGAATGGTTGTATTAAAAACAACTTGTGATTTGATTGCCACCACGAACAATGAAGAGGCCGATGATCCGATTCCTTTGTGTGGTGGTGCTGCTATAGTCATATTTTCAACAATCTTTTTTTAAAGATATACATTTGAAAAAGAATTTCTGAAATTTTCAAAGGAAAATATTCAAAACTCCATCATTGTGACGAAAAAAGGTGCCTCCGCGTTGACAGTAGAACTCGTGACAGGATCATCAGAAGTAAAAAAAAATTGTGTTTTAGTTAAGACCATAAGCTAGAATTTGGACGAAGGGGATAAAAAATTTGGATTTTTGGCAGACCGTTTTTACAAAAAAATGCTAATTTTAGTAAAATTTTTTTTTTTAAATAGTTGTAATTGAAAAAAAAACAAAAACCTTCGTCCAAGTCCTCGTGAATTGTAAAACTTCATCAAGATCGGTTAAGTGGTTTTCGAACTTTTGACAACCGACTTTGAAAACACAGTTTCAAGAAAAACGGGTTTAAAGTTTGGATAACCTCAAATAAACCTCGTGGCTAAATTAAGTACGCACCTTCCCAAGGCTGTATCTCCGAAACTTTTCTTCGGAATGACTTGAAAATTTAGGATACTATTCTCGAGATGTTGCAGAAATTAATAAGACAATAAAAAAAGTTCGATTTTTTGAAGCTGTGAAACTCATGAAACCCCTTAAGTCGAAAAACACTTTCCCCCAACAGCAATCGAATCTTCACATAGACCAGCGATCTTGTCACACTATCGCCATGCACAAAGCCATCGAAGCCGCAAGTTCAGCTCGGTCTGAGTAAGATTTTGTTGTTTATCGGTTTCAATGGGCCGAACCGTATTCAACTTTATCACTGACTTTGCGCCATGAAGTCTGAATATTTTGGTGGGACGCAAACTTATCAAGTGTATAGATTTTAAAGCTATGACTTTGGCCGCTGTCTTTTAATCAAAACCGTTTCAAAGATTCCATCAGAACAAAAATATAATATTATTGAGCTTTTTTATTCCGTGAAAGTGCATATATTTAAAACCATCAACCACCACCCTTTCAACTACGCCACAGAATGAAACAGTACCAGTCCTACTTCCTACACTCTATTTGCTTTGGTCTGAATGGTATAGAATTTGAATATTGTTACCAAAAACCCTTCTTACCACACCAAACAATTTGTAATTTTCTAATCTTTTTAGATTGCCAACTCATCAGACACATACACCATTCTCCACCATCTCAAACCCCAGCAGACCTACGACATTGAAGTGTCAATGCTAAACTCCTTTGGTGAGGGTCCTTCCACGGTGGCAGTCGCATCTACAGCCAACCTACCAGGAGAAGTACCCACCCCAGCCTTCATTACCGCCGGAGAGTATAAAGTGACTTTGGTAAATACTTCGATGGATGGATCAACAGCTAAGGAACTATATAAAAGTGATCATCCGATACTCGGTTTTGACATCCTAATCGCCGAGCAGACTTTTTTTGTGGCTGATGAAAGTGGACACGTTTACAGGTATAACAATGTCATTTCTTGACAAGTACCTACTTCATTGTATCCCTTTTGTATTAAATACAGGATCAACATGACTATCGAAACAGAACGAGATGCGATAATTTCGCCGAAAACCGTTGCAAACTTTAAGCCGTCCAAAATATCCATAGACTGGTTGAATTCATATTTGTACATCGTGGGAAAGGTTGAAATAGAGGGCAAATGGTTGATAACTCGAACTGGTTTCAATGGTGATGGCCTGAAACTCATCGTAGAGGGCTTGACTGAGAAACCGGTTGATCTTTTTGTGGATCCGCTTAATGGATTTATTTTTTGGATAACCGTAGAGTCGGGCATATTTCGATTGGACTTGGCCGACCAAAGCTGGAAAAACATTTACGAAAAACAAGGGCTTCACACGTTTACTGCCGACCCTAAGAGATTCCTGCTAAGTGCGTTTTCGAAGGCCGATGGAGAATTTTTAAAAATGTCATACGACGGTAGATTCATATTGGATGAGGACTTAGAGGTGTCTTCGGAGGCTGTTTTGGATCTGGTTCAATTCGATTCCGATCTCTTTTGGACTGATGGAAAGCAAATTTACAGCAATAAGTCATTAACGGTTCTCTTTGACAGCTGTCATTTATTGAAGCTTTTTCACACTTCTGTTCAATTTAGGCCAAGCTCAATTGATCCACCAACTAAGGTTCAAGCCCTGCTAACAGCTGACGCGGCTAAACTGTCATGGAGCAAGCCGAAAATGGGATATTTCCAGAGCAAAGCGGCATGGTCGAGTTGGACCTATGACTTGGAAGTAAAGGAAGGTGAAGTGAGCGTGTCCATTAGAAACATAAATACTGAGTTTTTCACTGTGGAAAAGCTTAAACCAAATACTGAATATTGGTTTCGAGTAAGAGCCACTAATTTGAATGCCGCTGATGGTCCGTGGAGTGAATGGTTTAAATCTGAAACATGGGCGCCTTCAGAGGACCGATATCTGCTTTGGGCTACTAGCAATGGCTTGCTGCGTTCGAATGAAATTGGAGACAATTCGGAAAGAATATTGAATGGGTCGCTCAGGAGCTTCTCCTTGGCTAATGGAAGCTTTTATCTTGTTAACGATTCCTCTCAGATCTACCAATGGGATACGAAAAATCTTTCAGTTTTTATTGGGGATACGATTAGCGAGAGCATTGCCTATGATTGGAAGGGACAGAAATTATATTTCACAGACGAGTCGAAGGGAGCTGTCATCCGCGTCAACTTGGACCTTACAGGACGGGAAATTTTGCCAATTTTTGGAGTAACTTATATGGAACTGGACTCCGAAAATGGCTACATTTACTACTCCACGGGCTTGCGCATTGAGGCATGTAGTCTCAGTGGCAAAGCATGCATAACTTACTATAGAACGTCTCTGTTCTCAGAGGAGGACATCATAGGTCCCGCGTTGGATTTGACAAATGGACGCGTTTTCTGGATAACCCAATCTGATCATGACAGTTTTCTGTTTAGCGCTCCGATGGCACATCAGCCAAAGAATGCAGAAGGCCTGGTGATGACTCCCTTGGAGGGATTTATGGTGGTAAATTGGTTAGCGTACTCTACCGGACGTCTTTTATGGTCCACAAATGAGACGGCGATAGTTTTGTCAAACGAAAATGGGGAGAATCAAGCTCTGCGTGTTTTCGAAGACATGGTATTTAGGGTGGATGTTATAGACCCACCTCAACCTTCCAAAACTTCATACAGTATTACACCGGCAGCGGTCAATGGTTCTACGATAAAAGTGATTGGTCTTTGGGATAATTTCAACATAACTTGGGAACCTGTAAAAGCTGACTACATCGTCATTTATTCTCTAGTGATAGAAGATAAGGTATTCCTGGAGAGTTTTGAGCCATCATTGCTTTACCCGCACGCAGATTTACCACCATATTCGCCGCTAAAAGTCTGGATTACCAGTAGTTCCCCTTGGAATACTGGTCCTACAATAAAAGCTGATATCTTTTCGCCAACTGCGGCTCCATCTGAACCAAAACGGCTGAGAGCCTTCATCAATCGAATTCACAACCCCCTACAGGAAGGCCAAAATATTACAGCTGTTGTTCGCTGGGAGCCGCCTGAAGAACCTAATGGACCCATAGTCCTGTACAGCATCACTTGTCAGATAGGGGATGAACCATTTGCTACTCAAAACTCCACAGATCTCGAGGCGATGTTTTGGGGCTTAGAGGAGAATGTCACGTATTCGTTTCAAGCCCAGGCATTCACCTCTGGCGCTGGTGGTGCGATTTCGGAAAAGATGGAAATCACAGTGAGTTCAGAGTTTCAGTCCGTTCCGAGAATATTACTCTCAACCGCTGACCACATTGGAATTTTGGACATGGATTTAAATTCAACGGAAATTTTGAGTGTAATTAACGGCACAACCGCTCACCTTGTTAGCATTCGTGAGGAAAATCGTGTAATATGGATCAACGAAGCAGGACAACTGATGTCTTATTACAGGGGAAACACAAGCATTCTTAATACCCTAAATGCCGAAGTTCAAGCCCTGACGGTAGATTGGATATCCCGGATTGTATATTGGTCTCAGGAGGATCATGGTGGTGGCAGCACCATCCACTCTTTAGACCTAAACCGCTTCGAAGGCGAGCCGCTTGCTGGCCACCAGCTGATCTCAAATCCAAAGCCAATCAAAGATTTAGTCATTCTTCCGTTTAGTCAGACTTTGATGTGGCTCGAGCTGGATGGGACTCTAAACGGTTGGAACCTTCGGGATTTGATCGAGTTCAATCCAAATTTAGAAACAAATTCGACATATAACAACTTGTATCCTGGCTCCTTTGAGGAGCACCGCGAATCGGTGATTCTCGTTGATCAAAAGGAGAAGGTTTGTGCTCTTGATTTTCAATCGAAGTCCTGTGAGGCCCTGAAAGTCGGAATCGACACCGAAAGCCGCCATCTAGCATGGGACAATGGCTTCGTTTATGCGTTAAAAAATCATTCCATCCGAGCTTACAATCGCCAAAAGCTAGACCTTGAGTACTTGGTGTACATTGATGATGTAACAGTTATTGCCGCCTTAACCCTTCAGCCATATCCGGAGAAAAAGTGTCTTTTGCCGGATTTTGAAGAGGAACCACTCGTAGAAACAAACCTCCTAGTCCCCCAGCTCATGAACTCAACCAAGCATAGTTTGGAGTTACGTTTTCCCAGAATTTCACCGTCCCCTGGATGTGGCTTTAAAATACCAGGCCTGAAGTACAACATAATCCTTACAGAATTAGGAAACGAAGATACTATCGAATTGCATTCCTTTGAGACGAGCTTTAATGTGACAAACCTTAAACCCTACACTAGGTACGCCCTACAGCTGGAGGTTAGCAATTACTATGCCGACAAACTCGGATATTCGAAGATTTTAGGTCCATCTGTCGACTTTCTCACGGCTCCAGGGACTCCGTCGGAACCACGAAATATAACTATACAAGCGGTTAGCCCGAGGGATGGCTTGATCGAATGGACACAACCGGAGATATTAAACAACGACCGGGTGTGGTATGAGATTCATTGGCAGACAGAGAACCCCAACAGCGGGGTAGTCCACCGTCATCAAAAAATTATTCCAGAAGGCGAAGACAAATGGAACTCGTTTCTATTATCTGGGCTGCGTCCGGATCATATGTACTTCGCCTGGATAAAGGTCTTCTCCACCGAATCCGCCTTCAACACTAGTTCAACATACGCCTTTGAGACTTTCCCTGAGCCAGAAGGCTTGGCCTTTGTAGACTCGACCGCCTACAGTTTGGTGGTGAGTTGGAATGCCACAGCAAACATCACGTCAGCCTTCCTTCTGTACTCCCCCTTAGACTTGGATGACGCCATTAGCGTTAACATCACTTCCGATTCCAATAAACGAGTTATAGAGTCCCTCGAGCCGAAGACGAAATACAGCTTCCATCTAAAGCTTTTCTACCTAAACTCAGTTTACCCGTACGTCTGGCCTCCAGATAATCGGTTTGTCTTTGAAACCCTTCCCGATCGTCCAAGTGCTCCCGGTCAACCCCTGATCCAACACATTAAGCGGGAGGTTTTCAAAATCTTCTGGGAACCTGCGCTTAGCAATGGCTCCCCTATTAAGGAATACAGCTTGGAGGCTCTGCAATCGACTCAAGTTAAGCGTGTTAGACGATCTCATTATTTTTCACAAAATGAAGATGATATGAGGGTGAGCAACAAGACGATGGCACGACTCGGACAACTTCCTTGGGCTGAGGAGATAGAACCGATCCAGGATAAATGGATTCCATACTGTAACGGAACAGACACAAGCTGCATCATAACCGAACTGCACACAATGAGATTTTTTATGTTTCGAGTACGTGCGCGGAACTCCTTCGGCTGGGGACCGTATAGCCCCGATAGTGAAATGATCGCGGAGCCGTTTGTTTCGCCTCGAAAGCGGGACACATTGGTCTTTGCCATCATAGCGCCGATAACCATCGTTTCGACATGTGTCAGTATGGCAATGCTTATCAGATATGGTGAGTATGATCTGAGCTATCCACATAGATTTCATTCAGTTTCGTTTGTCCGCAGTCCACGGCCGACGGAAGCATGCGAAAAAGCTGCTCTACGAGTCCCGGCCAAGCATTTGGGGCCTGGATGTCGCCACTCTTCAGCAGGTGGCGAGAAGTCGCAATTTCTCACAAACCAGTAGCATGTTGTATACTGGAAAGCCCCTTACCGATGGTGATATAGCTCTGCTGCCGCAGATAAGTCGTGGCCAAATTGACATGCATAAGTTTCTGGGCAGCGGAGCCTTTGGCGAGGTGTATGAAGGTTTGGTAACCTACCTCGACGACGGATCACAGGATCGTGTTGCAATAAAAGTGAATAACAAGTCTCTAACTTCAGAATCATTAAAGTTTTATATACGTTTTCTAGACTCTTCGGAAGGGCGCCAGTGAGCAGGAGAAAACGGAACTCCTGCAAGAGGCTCACCTTATGAGCCACTTCAAGCACGAAAATATTGTGAAATTAATTGGGGTGTGCTTCGATTTGGACTCCATCTGCATCATAATGGAGTTGATGGAGGGTGGTGACTTACAGAGTTATCTTCGTCAGGCCAGACCCACTTTAGTATGTCAGGTGTTAATCCAATAATTGCATTTTTCTCATAGTCATACTCTTTTTAGAGCAAACTTGGAAGTCTATCTTTGCTCGATTTGGTCGCCATGTGCCTGGATGTCTGCACCGGCTGTCGCTACCTAGAAGACTTACACTTTTTACATCGTGACTTAGCGTGCCGAAACTGCTTGGTCTCATCGGTTGATCCACATTTTCGCACTGTGAAAATCGGAGATTTCGGTCTAGCTAGAGACATTTATAAAAGTGATTACTACCGCAAAGAGGGTGAAGGCTTGCTGCCAGTCCGCTGGATGGCTCCAGAGTGCCTTGTCGATGGGGTCTTTACTTCACAATCCGACATTTGGTCCTTTGGCATACTGTTATGGGAGATTCTGAGTCTGGGTCAGCAACCCTACCCAGCTCAGAGTAATTTAGAAGTATTAAACTTTGTCAAAGAGGGCGGAAGGTTGCAGCAACCACAGGAATGTCCTGACAAATTGTAAAAAGCCAAAAGTGACCGTTAAAGTGCGCTGAATTTAAGACTTTTTATTGCAGATATAAAGTGATGATACAATGCTGGAGCCATGACCCCACAGACAGGCCGACATTCCAGGAATGTCTCAACGCGCTAATGTCAATGAAGTTGGAGATCTTGAATAAAAAGCACTTCAGTGATACAGAAGGTGAGCGAAGGCTTGTTTAATTTGTTTATTTCATGGTCTTGGAGGTTTTATTTTTCTTAGGAGGTATCACGAATATGTCCTTCGCCGAGTCCGATGATGATGAAAGTACCTCAAAAGGTACGTAGTTTCCTTAATTTTGATAATTGATATTAAATTCTCTCTCTTTGTTAGTGTCAATTTCGAGCAGAAACGATAACCCATCGAGTTTAAATACCAGCTTCATAGAGCCAGGAACGTCAAACCAAAGAAATCAAATTGAAGATAGTGGAAGTGAGCTTACCTCTTTTAAGGCACCAAGTGAAGCAGAAACCAATGAAACTCAACCAAAAAGGAAGTCAGTTCATTACGTTAATGAAGGACAATCAAAGTTTTAGCTAAAATTAAGAGTTATAAGACAAGCTTGTACATCTACATACGAGTGTTTTTTTTCATCATGACTTTGTTTATGATATTTGTACAGAAGACATTTGAGTTTTTAATAAAAAAAAATGTATTAAAGAGTTTTGGGCTAGAGCGCACTGGACGGACTATACTGCATTTTATTCAAAATGAAGAACAGTTGATGGCTGCTCAGTGAAGTGTATTTGTATGTATAGTATGAGCAGACCAACTTAACACGAAGCTCTATAAATAAAAAATAGGTTTGGTAGCAGTTTTTAGAAGTTCCAGAATCCGAGGAAGCCTTCATGTGAAAGAACCCATCTCGAAAAAATTGGAGAACGACCGACTCAGTTGGTATTGTCATGTTCAAAGGAGGGATTCTACGAACCCCGTCAAAAAGGCAATGGCAATCAACGTTCCCTTACAATCGCGTAAGAGAGGCAGGCCTAAAAACTCCTGCAGAAACACCAGCATTTGATTGGCCTCAATGATGAAGTGATCCAACATCGGGATGCCTATAATCCTGATCATAATCTCGTCGTTAAATGGAGAGAAGAAGGTTTGGTATCAGTTAAGGAAGTTTCGATGCAGATCAGGGACAAAAAAATATTTTATTTTTACTTTCAGCGAATCCTCGAACTGCAAATTGGGCAATTGTTAACTCTGAAAATTATCCGAAATGTAGGGACTAAATATTTGTTCTATGAAGGAGGTATTTGTGTTGCGTGGAACATCCAGATCCAGATTACCAGAGTTTTTTTTTTTAAATATTCCATAGCCCAATTGCCTGACATAACGGCTTGCAAGATCCATTGTGTCGAAGGGATGATCATGCTAAGATACGAGTGATTTATTTGCTTAAGCTACATCTTTAGTGGCCGAGTTAATTAGCTCTACACAACCCATGAACGTATCAACTTTTTAAAGACATTCACAGGGGATGTGTTTGGGGGGGGGGGGGGGGGGGGTTCATCGTTCTCTAGACTAATGTTTAACATTCTGTCTCCGGGCACAAATTAATTTTGTTAAGATATCTCAAGCCACAGTGGCCTGTAAGAAAGCCCACCAACTTCCTAATGTTCTCCTTTATAAAAGAATTTCCGTGTAAAAGTAAGGTAAAAGTAAAGTTTGATTTGCTTAAACCCGAAACACTTTCCCAGTAGTGTTGTGCTTCATATAGTTAATTAGCTAGGGTTCTGGTCCTAAGAACGCGATGCTGATACAGCTCTAGCAAGCTCATCTGCAGATTCGTTGCCTGTTCAATATCTTAGTGGCCAGGTACCAGGTACAAGTTTGACCTTGTTGCCTTTGGCTAGATTCTAGAAGGAATCGTAGCAGCAGTTCATAGAGTTAATCGTATTGGTCTAAAGTTCTTGTAGCTGCGTGACTATCGGAAAAGGTATGTAATCTGCGCCTTTCATTCCCTTTCGAGAAATAAGATTTACGGAGATCTCACTGACATGGAAGTCCGCCTCGAATACCGTAGGACACATTCCCGTAGCTATCGGTCAGTTTGCAGTTCTCGGATCGAGTGTCGGATCACCTGTGGCCCAACTATAAGGGTGCATTAATTTTACCTCGAATAGTTTCTCAGAATTATGTTCCCGTACCATAGTGTCGGGGATGCAGTAAAACAAGCCCATGTTTCAGATTGGGTTAGTAACCTTTAGGTGACAGATGACTCAAATATATGTCGTTTTCGATAGGTAATCCTAAAGAGCTCTCCGATCTGTCATTGCCAATCGAACAAGCAAACACATTACATTTGAATTTGAAGTGTATTTATGTTTCCAACCACTTTACTGGCAAACTGTTGACGATAATGGGGATGCACTATACTTATATTTCTTTAATTGTTAAATCAAATTCGGTAATACTTTTTCAGCTAATCTCGTCGGAATTATTAAATGCATCAGCAACAAAAATAGCTTTATGGCATTTGAATGTGTGCGTGCTTCTGGTTTTGATTCTAAATGCAAAGCCAGAAGCAAATTTCTCTTCTTTCCAGGAGACGAACTGTCATTTAAGTACCAAACAAACACCATTTCCAGAGTTGAAAACTACATTGTATTCAATTTGATGCTTAATAACGCATCTTCCTGATGAAGATCTGTAGACGTGAGACGCCAACATTGCCTTTAGAGCTGTTATTGGGTGAGTGCACATCGCACCTTCAATGAATGAGATAACGCTGCAGCTTTTGTAGCTTATCTGTCATTGTCCGTTCAAGAACTTTCTGCCACCAAACGATAGCAGCATATTATTCGGGAACTAGGACCTAAACTTATTCCATGCAGGCAACTGGCCCAAATGTCTCTAGTGACACGCTTCGTGAGAGACTTAATGTGGTGCCGTCTATGGTAATAGTATCAAGATTTCCCCATCTCCTTCTAGTAAAAGGCACTACAAGGGTCTATTCCCCAGACCCTTGAGTATATGACCTAGAGTAATCTTCTCATCGGCAAACATTTTAGTGAGGGTAGCGGATGCGCTCTTTGAAGATGCACCATGGAGGTTTACCTGTAAGACCCTCAAGGTAGAGGATCTTGCTTGTCAAACAAGTTGGGCTTTTCTGAGGCTTTCAGGCTACGGCAAGTATGCTCGTTTTTGTGTCTAGTTGACTCATATCCTTTTTCAGAGGCAGAGTTGTTTAGGTTTAAGGTGATTATCCGGGTTTCCTCCCAATGTTACGGCCAATACAACGCGTACCAATGTACTAGTTGGAGCGAACCAACGAAGTGGTAGCCGTTGCCTTAATGACGCTTCCAATGCGTAAAGAGTAACATGCCCTTTCGTGAGTTGTAAGGGTGTAGGCATAATAACGGCTATCGCTGCCAGAACTACTAGGAGTGGCCGGCCCAGTACCTCACTATCATATGGCTGGGCAAGCACTTTCTCACATGAGAGTTCCAGACTCTGCGGGAATAAACGAAGGGCGATAGCCACCTTAGCATGTTAAATCTTCAGCCTTGCCAGACTCTTCCCAATGGAATTGCATCTGCGTGACGGGGTGATCTTCAGTGCAACGGTTGGAAGCCGTCGAGAACCCTGTGATTACTTGACTGGATTTATCCTCTGCCTGTCCAACAGCAACACAAAAGGTCGAGCGATTACAGAGGCACCGGCATGTAAGTTTTTATTAATTGGAGTAAACAATTTTTCCCGTGAGAATCCAAGAAAGGAAAGTCGCTTGGGCTGGATTCGGGTACGGCACGGTTAGGCTGGACTAGTTTCCAGAGTTCGAACTCTTAAGAACGCTTTTTCTCCCCATCACTGGATGTTTCAGACGACTATTGTCTTCGACAGCGTAGCCTGTTAAGAAATTGCTCGGTAATATAATATCTCAACCTTAACCACTCCTCGCTAGACTATTTGTTTTTTTCATTAATAAAATGAAATATTATGAAAATGTTTGCCATAACCCTTTGCCTAACGAACTGCACCTAACTATGAGAGCAACAAAACTGGGTGAGCTGTACTTATAGCTTGACCTCGCAGGTGCTCTTTGATTCGCTGAAAATTAAAAACGGAAGAAAAAACTGAGATCTAGAATTGCCAATGGTATAACTACGAGTAATAATTTGAGCAGAATAATACCCTCTTTGTGCAAGCAACTGAAAGACGGAGTGCCCTCCTGTCTTAAATAGCCCACACAAATATCGCCACTTATTTCAGAAAAAATCGTTTTCTTTTCTTGTGATTGTGATCACCGAAGCTGAGATACCATGTACATAAGATGAAGATGACTTATGCAGAGGATGTGAGATATACATGTGGACACCTTACACACTTCCTTTATCACTGCTCAGCCCCGAACTCTGCCCCATTCGAATCTTATTTCTTGGAAGGCACTTCTTCCAGGATTAAGAAGAACTCTCTTTTTACAGGAGCTTCGGGATATGCTAAAAATGTAAAGTTCCTTATAGGTTTCTCTAGGACATCTTAATGGGTGTACATTGATCTAAGTCTGGTGAATGCCCGTGCACTCTTGTCCCGGCCGCTCATTTAACTAATCTAATTAACTTTTATCGTTTTCGAACGGTAATCCGGAAGAACTCTTCGATCAAAAATATTTCGTATCTTCTTTGATTTAAGTGAAGAAATGTCATATTCAGAGCAGTTCGCGATTCGGGTCTATTTTTCCTTTAAGTAAGTAAGCGAAGACAGGGCATGACTATTTATAAAAGCACTCAACAAACATCATAAACAGTTCATACAGCCTTCAGGTCAGAGGTCCGCCAAAAAATTGACAGAGCTAGAGAAAATTGACAACAACTTCATCAGCCGCTATGCAACCGACAAACAAAAACACACTGCTGATTAACTTTTCTAAAAATCGAAAAGGAGAAAGAGTATATTCTCTTTATTTCCGCAACGCTAGAGGGAAGAGGAAAACAATAACTAAATCTCGACATACACTATACTTTAGATGAGCGTTTGGATCTACTCGGGCTCCTCCTTAATTTGAACACCATCGTCTTCCTGCTTAATGTCGTCGTCGTCTTCGTCCTCCTTGCTGTTCTCATGCAGAAGCACATACTCCCTCGAGCTGAAGCCAAATTTAAGTACGTCCTTCTCCATCAGTTCGACGTATCGTTTGGGATCGATCTTCTTGCTGTTCAGGAAAGTGCCATTTGCCGACTCTAGATCGATGACGTACGGACGAACCCGACGTCCCGCAGTGCCGTCTTCCCTTTCGAACGGAACCATTCGGTACTGTAATGCTGCGTGCTGTTTGGAGCACGATGGGTGATCCACGGGAAGGTCGCACACCTTGCGATCGCGACCAATCAAGAAACAACTCTGCCGATGGATGTGAAGAGTTGGTAGAGCTTTTTCGCCTTTAAATGGATATAAACGCCACCGTCGTTTGGGTTTGCGTGCCTCTGGCGGTTCGGCATACTTGACAACGACACCATTAACAGTGTTTGTGTCTTCGGTAAGTTTTCCACTGAGACCAAAGTTTGGTTTCTCCTTTTCTGCGGGACTCTGTTCTTCTTCTTCTTTTTTGACGTCTCGTCGACCGCCCCATTCGTATTCTTTGTCATTGTCTGCGTTGTTGCGACGGGGAAAGTTACGCGGTCTGCGAGGACTGCGACTTCGGCTTCGTCTAAAAATAAAACAAACACATTACAGACATTTTTAAGGGACAACTGCAGTTATTTACCTTCTTTCGGGATCTCGGTCTCTGTTGAAGTCTCGCTCTTTGTCTGGACGAGCATCGTTACGATCTCCTCCTCCTCCTCCACCGACTCGTTCACGTTCATCTTCCCGTTCGACTGGCTTACGATCCCTGTAGTCGTTCCGTCCTCTGTCGTCATTTCGGCCCCTGTCATCATTGCGTCCTCTATCGTCATTCCGAGGTCTCTCGTCGTTTCGCCCTCTGTCTTCGTTTCGCCATCTGTCATCTTGATTGCGGCCGCCGCGGAACGACGAGCCATTGTCTCGTCGATCTCTCCCCCAGTCTCTGTCGCGACCACCACCGCCACCGCCGCCACCGCCGCCTCCACCAAAGCCATCCCTTCCACGATACCCATTGTCCCGGTTATTCCGCCAGTCGTTGTTCCAGTTGCGATTCCAATTATCGCCACCGCCCCTTCTGTCAAAGTTCCTGTTGTTTTGATATCCACCACCACGTCGTCGTTCTCTTCCCGGACTATCCCACTTTGAGCAGTTGCCACCGTCATCACCACGCTCTCCCGATCCCGACCTCTTTCCTTCCGGCAGAGGGCTTCGTCTGCCATCTGTCCGCTTTGCCTCACCGTCAAACTGTTCCGAATTCCTTCCTTTGGGCTTTTTCTGTTCGGGGTCGGTGTGCTTCTTCTTTTTCGCTTCTTTGTCAACATCGGAAGAAGACGACGATGACGAAGAAGAGGAATCATCCGATTCCTCAGACGCCGAGCTTTCGTTCTTGCGTTTCTTCTTCTTGATGTCATTGCTTGGCTTCCTTTTTAAGTTCTTACCATTTGTTGACTTTTTGCGGGAATTCTTCTCATCTTCGGACGATGATGAAGACGACGACGACGATGATGAAGATGAAGAATTACTTTCAGATGAGTCTGAATCGGAAGCATTGTCTTCGGATCCCGAATCGACTTCTCGGCGCGATTTTTCTTTAGTTTTCGACATTTTTTGCTGAACTGTGATGAGAAGAGTAGACAAGCGCGCCAATAATTAAACTTTTACCAACCGAGTCGCAATATACGGGAAAGAAATTTATTAATTATTTGCGAAAAATTGATATTTTCAGCGGCAAGGCGATTGTTGGCAGGTTTTGGTTTTTTTATGACATTTACATGTAAAATGTCAGCAAGTGTCAATTTGGAATGTGATGCCAAGTCCTTGGAAATATAATAACGGCGAAATTCATGTGGCGCCATCTATAGGGGCGCCATCTATAGGGGAATGGATAGAATCGATGGATTGTGACGAAAATAAGGCAATCCATCCGGTGGAAATAACGAGTGCTGCCAACCGTTTAATTATTTCTCAATTGTTTGAATACTTAATATCGATTTGATAGAAATGAAAACCTGTGCTTCATGCGAATATATATTTAGAATGCTGCAATGGTTTCCAGGTATTGGATGTTAGTTAGACTTGCTTGATTCAATAATAATGTTTATGAAATGAAAAAGCATTTATTTTTTTATTGATTTCTTATTTTTTATTTTATTTCATCAATCAGAGTTTAACAATCTCTTATAGATAATTTACAAAGATAAAAAATGAACAAATTAAACATATGTACAAAAAAAAAGAAACTTAGTATATGTCATAAATAACAAAAATAACAAATATCATAAATACCAAAAGAGAGAAAACAGATTGAGCAATATAAAGTGGAAATACTTTACGATTGATCCAAACTTAAAATGAGTTTAGTATTTAAACAATCTCTAGAGCAACTGAAGAAAAAGTCAATATCAGATAAAGCAATAGCGAGCTATAGGTTCATTACGAGCGTAAGATCATCTATGATTAACTTCAGGGAAGTTAAAAAAGCTTCGAAGTCGTCGACGCAGAGACGGAAAATAAATCATTGCAATCAATGCAGGACACTGAATTTAATTATGAATCAGATCTCTAATGAACATAGCCGAGAAATAATATATAATAATAATATAAAATATATATTGAAAGAGGGATTCCAGATTATACAGCAATATTCTAAATGAAGTCTAACTAGAGATATGAATAGAACTTTTAATGTGTAAGGGTCAATAAAATCTTTAGTATTTCGTTTAACGAATCCAAGCATTGAATTCGCTTTACAAACAATATGATCGATATGGTCTCTGAGATTCAACTGGGAATCTAATAGAATACCTAAATCTTTTTTAGAAAATACCCTTTCGAGTGAGTATGTTTTTATATTGTAGTTCGAAGTAATAGGAGTAGTACATCTACAAGCTCGTGTATGGTACACCTGAAGAAACATTGATTGACCTGGAGAAGCTATCATTAATTTTCACAAATTGAATTCGATTTAGGAGATATGGCCACCTTAATAAAGTTGAGTTGAAACCCAAAGAAGATAATATTCGAATAAGCAGAATATGATTAACTTTGTCAAAGGCTTTTGCAAAATCAGTGAAAATTACATCAGTTTGCAAATTACTTTCAAAGTTTTTAATCACATAATTGCAAAATATTGCCATATTTGTAGCTGTTTATCTACCAGAGATAAAACCATGTTGCTCTAATGAAATCACATTTTTTAAGTGAAATGTTATTTTGTTATAAACAATCTTTTCAAACAATTTTGGTATCGAAGAGATTTCACAGATTGGTCTATAGTTGCAAACGTTTTGTTTAGAACCCGACTTGTAAATTGGTATTATATATGATATCTTTCAATCATTCAAAAAGAGACCACTGGTAATAGATCTATTAAAAATTATACAAAGGGGGATCGACAATGTCTTACTAGTCATTTTAAGAAGTATTGGAGCAATTCCGTCAGGACCGTCGGATTTGCTACTTTCAATACTATCAAGGGCACATTTAACATCATCTTCAGTTATTATCAGATTACCAATATCGACTATAGATTGGCTATCGTCGTTGGTCAATGGATTACATTCAACATCAGAATAAACTGATTTAAAAGAGTCAGCGAAAAAATTGCATATAGTAATGGTATCTTCCGATGACGACTCCAGATAACTCATTTGACTAGGAAACCCATTTGAGTTTATTTGAGAGTTAATGAAGAACCAAAAGTATTTGCTATTGGACTTCAATTTGTTCTCAGTAGTAACAATGTACGAGCGGTAGAGAAATTAAACAATAAATTCCTGTTGGGATCTTAAATACTGTAGACTTAAGGTGAATGTTAGTTTTATTTTATTTGTATTGTTTGCAAGTTTGGTTTTCCTATTTTTTAAGTGAGAAAGCCTTTTATTAAACCAGGGAGGGCTGGAATTAATATTAATTAACTTATTAGGTACAAAGACAGCAGTTGCCTCCTTTAGCAGTGACAGAAATGTGTCGTACATTGTTATGGAATTAATTATACCAGGATATCGATTCTAGGTAATCATTCATTGCTATAAAGTTGCCGCTTCTATAATCCTTGCAGACTTTAGATTAAGTGATGGCTTTTTGATAATGAAGTACATCAAATTCCATTAAAAGGGCATTATGGTGTATGGAGTTATCAAAGATAGGTAAAATAGGTTCCTCTAGATTGAAAATATACTCGTTATCTACAAATATAAGATCTAAAGTTTAGTAAGCTCCCTGCAATAATTATATTCAGGGATGATCTTTAAAATGTAAAAAATATATATTATATTTTTCTAAATAAGTTTACTTAAAATTTACTTGTAGTGCTGAGCAGGACTATCATACCCTTAATAAAGTGGCCGACAACCAAAGAGATTGTGATGCATTAGCGAGACGATGTTGTTTGACTGCCGTCATTTTACATGATATAGTTTCAGAAAAGGGCTTCCATCTTCGAATTTCACAACATTTTAGTTTAATTTTAAACAAAAAATTTTAACCAAAAAATTTGACCCAAGACATAACGTTGAAACATGTCTTTGTAGGGGTTTCCATGGACTGTAACGTGTATATAGCTGCAATTAATCCAGTTTCGTTTAGTCTTTAGAGGAAGGATGCAGTAAAGTGCAAAGGAGTTTTCCTTTACTTTTACCAAGTCCGAAAGATGCGATCCCAATCACAATTTCAGTACGTAAATTTGACGTTTGCTTGTGAAAAATAAAATAACACGATAAAATTTTTAATTAAACCAACATAAAATTTTAGTTTTTATTGTATTTGAAGCCACAATAAAAATGTATGAAGGATAACTCGGGGTTCTTCTGGGAAAAAACTAACCAACGGTGATAGATGCTTCCGTACATTATGGGCATTTAAACAGCAGATGAGGTACCGATTCCATAAGTTATTCAATTCCAGGAAGTTCTCTTAAATTGCCCTCCCTTTGAAAATAATGCACTGCAACTACATTTTCAGGCTCCAGGAAATAAGCCCCCAAGAAAAAAGCTTCAAAAGGGGGGGAGTTATTTCATTGTGAAATAACCCCCCAAATTCAACTATAAAATAAGTCCCCAAGTCGAATGGAATATGGATATATGGAATATCGAATAAAATTTCTTATTAATAACAATTTTGACGTTCAGTAATAATATTTACGCAAATCTATTACTTTTCTATTACAATCAATCCAATATTGTTTGTCTATAGAGCATTTTCCAAATTAAATGCAAACAAATAAAAGTTTTTTTTTTAGATTTAAAAGTGCGATGTGGACAATAAAAATGAAGAATCGTAAACAAAGATAAGTGAGATATTTCTGTAGGAATAACAAAAAAATAATGGTTTCTTTTGCCTGCTAAACCATCGTTAATCTCCATTCGACGGTGAGATTACGTTATATAACTGTTAAAAAACGTCAGTCAGTCTCAAATTTGTTTTATTAATAACATTTTACACATAACTCATGACTTAAGGGTAACTCACCGTTAACTCGTGTTTATTAATACGGGTGTAAATATAAGTTAGGTTAAGTCGAAAGACAATTTTTTATTAATTAAGTTTATCTTAGAGGGCACTCTAATAGTTAATAACATAGTTAAGTTAGTTTAAAGCATTTTTGTTTAGCATGTAAGATTTATTGAATTATGCCAATAAAAAGCATTGAAAACTAAAACTAGTGTGTTGGGCTGGTACGCGGATGGTCTTGAGTTCGATTCCTGGACAAAGGCTAAGTAATTTTTCAATTTGAATAAAATTTATTTTCTCTTCAGAAGAACTTTTAAGAAACTTGACGCCATTCAAATGATGGAAAATATTAATACGAACAAATATAATAAAAATATGTAATATGTGCGGATTTGTTTGATTTCGTTAAGATTTCCGTATTAACTTCTGTAAGTCCTTAAAGTAACATCTAAGAAGAAACTATTACTTTTATAGAGCCTGTGAACAAAGGTCTTAAGGAAAGTAAATAACTTCGCCAAAGTGCGCCAAATGGGTTTACATAAGATCCTTACATTAAGGCTTGCCAGATTTCTGTAAGTATGTATCACACTTTTTCGTAAATTTCCTAAATATTTATAAGACCTCCTGTACGTTAGGGCTTTCCAGTAAAAAAAAATACCTAAGCAAATAGGTACCCAAAAAAAAAATTGTTGCAGTAGCGGGGTCTACCATCGCCCTAACTCAAGTTAAATCAATTCTAACCAAATATTTACAATTTTAAGGTATAACTACTTTAAATGATATAAGTTCGGAAGTATTAGATATATCTACAAAAATTACTTAAAACATTTTATGGATCTATATATTTTAATAACGCAAAAAATGTAAGTAGTGTTGTGTGATTTTTAAGGCCAGAAAAAAAATTAAGACGCCTTTAGTAAAAAAAAAAACTTTAACTTTTTTAGGTTTTTCTTTGATATGCATTCTTTTTTATTAATATGCCATTATTTTAAATATTATTATTCTGATAAATTCTCTATGACTTTTTTTGTGGGCTCCTTTAACAATTGCAAACCAATTTAGCTCTTAAGAAACAAGGTACCAAAACTGTACTTGATTATTGATTCGAGCTGAAACTCTTCCACCCAGTTGGCAAACATTAATTTATAGAGATAACACCATGCATTTCCTTAACTATTGATAAATTAATATGTGCGATAGTTTTTCCGATCTTATAAAAGATATGATAAGATTTTAGCAGAGTGACACTAATCTTTGGAATGTGTACGAAAAAAAAAACGTTCAGCACATTTTGGAGCAAAATATTTAGGAATTCTAAATAATTTTTTGCTCTATTAAATATCGCAAAAAATTGCGAATAATATTAAATATCGCAAAAGCAGATTTTGCACTGCAAACCTAAACAAAATATCGCACGTTTTGCGATATATCGCACAATATGGCAAGCCGGCTTACAGTTGTTATGGAAATAAGAAAATTGCTAATTTTGGCCCTTATGGAAACTAAATTGTTACTTGGGAGTTGGGATGCACTGCAACTACATTTTCATCGTACTAGCTTTGTATATATGTACGTAATATTTTGCAAATATATAGTCTAGATCCCAGTGGAATTCATTATTTATATAGGTAAACTTTGCTCGATTAATATTTTTGGCTTTGTAAACACTTTTAGGGCATTTATAAACAAAATGTTATGCTACGTCTCCACCGAACGCTAGAGCGAGATTAAGATTAATCTGCCCTTAATTTACCATACTCATTTTAATCTGATAAACACAAGATTTAACAATAATCTTGAAATAAACTGGGTTTGCATGTAAGAATCGGTTTGTGAACACACTAAATACCAATATACCTTACCGGAATATGTCAAAAGTGACGTTGATTGCTGAGAACTGAGAGCGAGGAAGCAATTTGACAACCAGATGTTGGACATTTTGTGCGCAAATTTGAGAGCCAGAGAGCGGGTTGAGAGAAAACCTCTTTGTTAGTCTCCTTTTTCGGTGAAACGCTAAAAGATTAATTTTTGATCTTTTATGCTTAATCTCGCCTACCCTACCTTCTGAGAAAACAAAAAAATAATTGTACGGAAATTTCCTTCTAAACAACTCACTCAAAGTGTTTGGCACGCCTTCATTTTATAAAGATCATGTTTTTATTCTCCCAATAGTTTTGTTTCTGTTTTGGAGTATTTTTGTTCAAATTCGAGCTTGTACATTTTATTTTCAATATGAGCGTAAGGGATGACAAATTAAAGCCGCACACTTGTTGCCGTGTTTGTTATCAGGGCAATAGTTTAATGGCTGGTTTACATGGCCATGCATTTTTGCACGAGATTAGAGAGAGATCTCTACCCTAAATGATTCTAAAGATGTACGAGTGAGATCAGAGATCAAACAGTCAACATTTGGCTGCTACCATGTTTGGTAGTGCTGTCCCTTCCTCGCATTAGACTTTTTAGTACTGTGCATCCCACTTCTCCTGCGTGGTAGACTTGTGTGGCCATGTAGACCAGCCATAAAACACCCCGTTACATTTGTGTTCAGTATCAATTCTAATCAATGTTGCTGTTTTGCTGAGTTTGTTGCTTTATCTAATAGAAATTATTTACAGTTTTTCTTTGTCATCGTCATAAAATGGAAACAAGTTTAAAATATGCAACATATAGCGTACCTTTATATACCTATTGTTGATTTTAGTGTTGTATCTAATTTTCAAATGCAGACAGATACCTTTTGTTAATTCTATATTCTTCGCTTAATACATGTAAGAAGGGATACTTCAGAGTCAAATGGTTTACGATTAATTTTAGGAGTCACTGTATGTTACAAAATCAGAACATATTCACTTAGGACAGATAGATAACGAAATAGATATGAAAGTACATGATAATTTTAGGCCAATCAATCTGTTCTTTATCATATTCTTAAAAAGTCTGCACGGTTATACCACAAAAACGTAAGCAATGTCTGCCTTTGCATGACATACATATATGAAGTGACCATTTAAACTAGCGAAATTGATTATATATTCTCAGAAGAATTCTGTTAATGACTAGCTGTATAGCGGTGCTTCGCTATGGAAATAATTTTTTTTCAATCCGAAAGCTTAAATAGTGTTTTATGAACTTTGCAATCAACATGTGTTCGACGGAGATTTTGTGTACCTACTTTTTTCTAAGAAAAAGTGTCTCATACAATAAGTTTTTCCCTTGAAATTGGCAAATCAACGGTTATCCCCAATTGACATTGAAACCAATAACAGATTTAGACCCCTGAAACTATAGGTACGTATGTATTTATGATCAAGATCGCAACCTAGGACACATTTAAAATTTCGTATATTCTTTTGAGGCCTGGTTAACCCTTGCCTTGGTATTGGCCTAAGTCCGTGGACATTTTCATTTTTAACCCTTTTACTTGCTTTTCTCTCTTTCACTTTCCTATCTTTTTAGTCCGTCCGAGGTCTACACTTGGTCGAGCACTTGGTATATATTGAGGGGACAAGAATCACTCGACGTCCTCCAAGCTGAGCCGAGCAATCACAATCAAAAGTTTTTGACACGCCCATGTTTTGGGTGCGTTTTTTATAGAAATGAATATAAAATGCCATCCACCATGTTCTTTCCTTGGGGCATATAGGAATAAGGATAAAATATAGGGTCCGCCAAATAATTTTTTTTTTAAACAGGGCGCAAAACATCGAGTGTAGCTTCGGCTGTGTGTCACGTAGCGCCGTCCTGTTGAAACCAAATGTTGCCAATATCCTCCTCTTCCTCTCCTCTTCAATTCGTTCAACATGGCCCGATAACGATCGCCATCGACAGTAACGGCCACTCCTTGCTCATTTAAAAAATAAAAATGAAAAATGGCCCAATTATGCCGCAATATTTCCCAGCGTTGTTCAAGCGTATACACAACCATATTCGTTCAGCGGAAGGATAAAACTAATTATCTGTCAAATCAGACATGAGCTAAGTGTTACCATTCGCGAAATAAGCACTAGTTGAAAAAAAAAAAGTTAGATGGCGGACTCTTTATTATACTGTTCGCCAAGCGGAACTTTCCTAATGTTTTCCTATCATTACTGCTCTATGTTACAAAAAAAAAAGAAGCTATGTAAGCTTCTTCTTGGTAATTAACTTTGTATGTAACTTTGTTGAAGGAAAAAAAAAATTGACTCACTCATGGTTTGTAATTGGAATCCCTCATGGGTCGAATTTGTTGACGTTGGCCCCTAAAACGGGGAATTAAAACAAATATATTCTAAAACACGTACCCACTTAAAAGTTAAAAACAAGCAAAATAAAATATAAATTATTTATTTTATTTATTTCATGTATCCCTGCGTACACACTGAAGATAGGTAGGTATTTCCAATAAATAAATAATTATTTTTGTAATAAAAATGAAAAAAGTTTCTTTTAAGAATTTAAAATCGATTGGCATTTTTCGGTTTAATAAATATTAATTACCAATAGAACATCGTATTCCATTCATATCTTCATAATAAAATAAATTAAGTACATTTATTTATGAATTTTGAACATAGGTTCGTAGCTGTCTATGAAAATGTGCATCGCCCCTCACTCTTTTTATTCGACGTGGATAGACAAGTTGTAGGATTGAATCTGTTAGAGGAATCAAACTGTAGCCTATTAAAGAGACTGCTGGGTTGCTATGTCTGGATAATATTGAAAAATTAAATGAAGGTTCTATAGCGCTTAAGATGATCAAGCGTATTGTTAAAAGTCACATTTAGCTTTCTCCTGATGCACTCATCACATCTACAGAAAAAAGGTCGTATCCGTAGCATTATGGCCCCCGCAAATAGAGCGCCTTTTAAAGCTGCGTTCTACAGGCCTCGTTAAACAACGTTGATTCTACAACATGCACTCCAACTCTCAATTCATCTTAAAAAGGTCTTAAAAAGTTCTTAAAAAGGTTCTCCACTTTTTGCGAGAATTCCAAACGTAAGAAACGTATTAAATATTTTCCTACTCTCGTCTATTATGCCGCATCATTATGCTTGTAAGCCAAATCCTTCATCACCAATAAGTACTTAAGGTACTTCATCATGCTATTTGACAATTCTTTATAAACATTTTAATTCTCAAATATTCCGTTATCACTTTGGCGTCCATAGCTACCAATGACAACCACAAAAATAAACTTTTAAAAAGGATCAACTTGTGGGCATTTCATATCCACATGTTTGCTATCTACTACCTAGACAATTGGGAAAATTCCACATTTGCCTATAGTCAATTACGGCAGTTTTTTTATATTGGCTGTAAAGTGTTTCAAATTTTCTTTGATGCAGACTTGATTCACGATACTTCCTACCTATTCCTATAGGAAAATGTTATACCTAGTTAAATGAAGGGTACCACAAGGCAATTAGCACAGAAACAAAAACGCCTTGGTTTGATCAACTGCAGTTTATAGAAGTACTTTAGTTCCACGTGTAACATCGTCGAATATATTATAAACGTCTCCAAAGAACAAACCAAAGCACATTCTTTACCAGTTACAATGGAACCAACAGATACCACAGTTGTAAAACGAAAGAAGTCATGAACCGGATGAAATAGACAAAATAAATGGCTATTTCAAAATTTATGCTTTAGATCATCTCTTCCAAAGTTACGCTGACACATTCAAATAGTTTTCAAAAAGAAATAAAATAATGGTCAAATTGGAGATGGCAACATCGTTTGCAGTTGAATGAAATATAGGAACGATTTCAGCCAGCATGTTCATCAACCTATTCCAAAATAAGTTCCAATTCTCAAAACTCTCTAGGTTCAGGTGAAAGATGACCAGGAATCCGGATTAATACTTAATTTTAAAACTAAACTTATACGAGTACATATCTTCACCATCAAATGGGTCCTCATAGCACCTGGATGAACAAACTTTGACAACATAAAATCCACTTTGTACACCTTTTTTTTTAATAAAAATGACATTTGACATTTTGACAAATACATTTTAGGAATCCGCAATCATGGGCGGAGTGCATAACATGCATAAATATTTCCTACCTTAAACAAATTTGCAAGTGGTTCTCCTGTCGAAATAAGACGCTGCATGTATGGATATGCCGTCTGATGCAATGACACCAGAAATCCTTCTGCGAAAAAACTACCACGTCAACTTTCCACAGGTAAACGGCCATCGTATTTTCACGGATGGCAGCAAAACCGGGCAGGGGTCTGGTGCTGGAGTCTTTGTGAAATGCGATGAAATACGACTTTACTAACCCTTGGGTAAACATGCATCTGTTTTCCAAGCGGAGATTTTTGCCATCCTAATGGCTATGCGCTATATTGTGAACAACAGGTGGAGGCTGGAGGCATTGGCATCTGCAGACACAGCCAAGCTGCATTAAAAGCGCTTCTAAACCCTCTTACCTCGTCCAAGTTAGTGCTAGAACTCAAGCTTTCTCTGAATTTGGTCGGAAGACTGAACACAGTGAATCTTGTCTGGGTACCAGGTCACACTGGCATCTAGGGAAATGAGATCTCGGATGAGCTTGCTAGGCAAGGTTCAGAAGAAGTTTTCTCAGGACCCGAACCTGTGTTGGGTCTGCCTGCATCTTTAGTCATGTCGTCTATCGATTCTTGGGTTTCTCGTGAACACAAGATTCGGTGGCGCGTTTGCTGTGGATGTAGACAAACCAAACTACTGCGCCCGGACATTTGCAAAAGGTCAGCATCTTTTCTTCTATCTGTGAGGAGAATCGACTGTAGGCTGCTTGTAGGCGTTCTTTCGGGCCACCAAGATTTTGCTAAATACTTAAATGTGTTGGGCTTAAGCGACACCACTACCTGTCCTGCTTGCGGCGAGGAGGATGACACAGCAGAACACTTTCTCTGCAGTTGTCCAGCCTATGCTCGCATTAGGTGGCGGATCTTCGGGACTGACGTGGTGAGTGCCGAACATCTAAGCTCTTTATCACTGAAGCTCCTTCTCGTTTTTCTTCGAAAGACGGGAAAACTAAGTACATTAATGTAAGGTGTCTGAATGGTAGTACAATGGACCTGTAGTTGTGTCTGAGCGCTCCATCGGATAGTAGCAACCTCCGACCAAAAATTTTTCTTCGTCTGATAACAGCTCTTTACACAACCTGTGAATTCTCCGACTTCGTTCCTCTTTTGTTAATGTCACGCTAAATCTTTTCCTTTTACGGGAATTACGTAGCACGGCCAATAAAATTAACAATTCCTCATCCGAGATAATTGATATTTTCCGAAAATGGAAATCACTTCAAATATTTAACGCGCTGCTATGTTGACGAGACCTTTAGTATTCGCAATGTTTAAAACAACAGAACGCATGTTTTTTTTGTGGAGTTTAATGCTGCGGGAATTATAGTGTACGGATCATACCGTCAGCTTCACCTGCGACAGATTTAATGTTGTTTATCCGAAGAAAGAAGGAAGGTTATCCAAGGTTATCCCTTGTAGTCGGCGCATAAGACTTCTCTGGTCTATAATTTCTAATACAGCGTCATTGCAATGGTCAAGAAGGCGAGTGCGTCGCTTAAAAATGTTAATATTACTTGCTTTAATGCAACTCCAAAGTTGTATACCATTCGTCCAAAGAGTTTTTAGCAGTTACTTGTAAATATAAAAGTAGCTTGCTTTGCTAAATTAGTGCTTTTCTAGGTAACTCTTTAAGAACCTATACCGTAATTAATTTATGACAGCGTTCGACCAGCGATACTTATCTTATTTGCACAAAAAAAAGCTTCACCGTCAAATGGTTTCAATGTCTCTCCAAGGTATTCGACAACTATTTCTGCCTTGTCCTTGTCTTCTTTCGCCAATTCTCCATTATTTTTCCGGATGTGTGGCACTTACATCTTTGGTTTTTTAATGCCTTTCATATAGTTTTCCAGCGCGAAAAGTTGAAACTTTTATCCGCCAAGAGATTTCGCAATTTACGAAGTTACGAATCTCTTTTTTAAATTTGCACGAATGATTATTAAACATTTTTATCCTGCGGAGCAGGTCCTCCAGGTTGGGGGTTGTGCGTAACTACCCAAGCACGGAAAAACCACATGGTTACGAAGCAACCAAAAGCCTTGGATACGGGCGGATTCACTGCTGACGACCCTGCAAAACAGAAAAAGGACAATGACTTTCGGATCTGCACGTGCAATGTTCGAACCCGGAATAGACCATGTTCAGCCGAACAATTAGCGGAGGCCCTGACCTGCTACAATACAGATATCACCGCCATACAGGAAGTGCGATGGGATGGACCGGGCAAAAGAAGAATGAAAAACTGTGACATCTACTACGGTGATTGCTATAGGGAACAGAAGCAGCGTCTATTTGGATGTGGATTCGTTGTAAGCGGCAGACTTAGGCAAGAAGTCTTGAGCTTTCGAAACGTTAGTGAACGCCTTACAACCATCCGTATCAAGGCTAAATTCGCCAACATCAGCCTTTTATGCGCTCACGCCCCACAGAAGAGAAAGATGATGCTACCAAAGAATGTTTCTACGACCTCCTCGAGAGAACATATGAGCAATGTCCTAAATACGACGTTAAAATCGTCGTAAGTGATTTTAAAGCCAAAATAGGAAAGGAGGACATCTTTGGTAGCACAATCGGAAAGCATAGCCTACACGACACCACGTCTGGAAACGGACTTAGGCTAATTGACTTTGCTGCGGACGTAATGTTACTATAGCTAGCACACGGTTTCCTCACCTCAATATCCACAAAGGAACATGGCGGTCACCAGATCACCAAACCTTCAATCAAATTGACCATGTTGCGATCGACGTAAGGCACTCCTCCAGTATCCTAGATGTCCGAACTTTCCGAGCGGCCAACATAGACTCGGAAGACTACCTTGTTGTAGCCAAGGTACGTATGCGAATATCACAGACACCACAACAACGAGGAAGTACTGTGAGGAGATTCAACGTTGAACGGCTACAAGCGCAACAAACCGCCAGAACTTTTGCCGATCGCGTATCCCTCAACCTCTCGAGAAGACCTGTGCTGCCAGCATCAAGTGCTGAAGACCAGTGGCATCGATGCCAAGAAGCCATCAGAAGCGCCGCAACTGATGTGCTTGGTTTCACCAAACCACCCCCACGAAACTCCTGGTTCGATGAAGAGTGCTGGCAAGCGCATGCAGCAAAACAACGTGCCTACGGAGCGGAGCTGCACAGAAGGACGAGAGCGGCTCCTGAGCTCTACGAGCAAACGAGGAGGGAAGAACACCGGCTTCTCCGGAAGAAAAAGAGCATGAGAAGGGCGTGATCGAGGAAATAGAGAGGTGTTACTCCAGGAACAATATTCGGAAGTTTTACCAAAAGTAAAAAGAACGTGTCAACGCAACAATACCCGAGCAGACACCTTTAGAGACGAACAAGGAAACCTAGTAGTGGAAACACAGTCGGTGCTGAGTATATGGAAAAACCATTTCTGCAGACTGTTAAACGGCGATGACGACACAAATTCCGCTGTCAGGCAGAATGAAACATTCAACATGGGTGATGAAAGCCAAGACTCCCGCCCACCTGACCAAAATGAAGTGAGGATAGCAATATCCAAACTGAAATCCAACAAGGCTGCTGGACCGGACGGTTTAACTGCCGAACTTTTCAAGGCAGCGGGAGATGATTTGATAGAGAGCATACTCCAACTCGTCTCCAAGATTTGGTCAGAGGAAAGTATGCCTGATGAATGGAACCTCAGCATTGTTTGCCCGATCCACAAGAAAGGAGACCCTCTTAACTGCGCCAACTATAGAGGTATAAGTCTCCTCAACATCGCATATAAGATCCTGTCTGCCGTGCTGTGTGAACGCCTGAAACCATTCGTCAACTAACTGATTGGACACTATCAGTGGGGTTTTAGGCCAAAAAAAAAATTAATCAACACTCTTATTTTCCAAAAGTCTGTGCAACTACTTGCTTACGCCGGCGACATCGACATCATTGGCAGAACACAGCGAGCTGTCACTGGTGTGTTTGCAAGTTTCAGTACGGAGGCGCCAAAAATGGGTTTAGGAGTGAATGAGGGCAAAACGAAATATATGCTGTCAACAAGAAGGAACACACAACATCGACGAATCGGACAGAACGTCACGATAGACAGCTATAACTTTGAGGTAGTTCGGGACTTTATCTACCTCGGCTCCGCTATTAACTCTGACAATGATATATCGTCAGAAATCAAGCGAAGAATTACACTTGCCAACCGCTGTTACTTTGGCCTAAGGAGGCAATTGATTAGTAAGGCCTTGTCGAGAAACACCAAGGAGACTCTATATAAGACCCTCATCATCCCAGTCCTGCTGTATGGCGCAGAAGCATGGACGTTATCAAAGGCGGATGAAGATCTCCTTGGTCGTTTCCAACGCAAAATTCTTCGAGTGATTTTCGGTCCCGTTTGCGTTGACGGGCTTTGGAGGAGGAGATTTAACAGCGAACTCTACGAGCTGTACAGCGACATCGACCTGGTCAGAAAAATACGCATTCGTCATCTAAGATGGCTGGGACATGTAGAGCGAATGGACACCAACGCTCCGGCCCGAAGAGTCTTCGAATCCAACCCGGAGGGACAACGCAGTAGAGGAAGACCTCGCCTAAGGTGGCGCGCGCAAGTGGAAGGGGACCTCAACCAACTTGGAGTGCGCAACTGGAGGCAGTTAGCCAAAGATCGTGCTAACTGGAGAGGCGTATTGGTCCACCCTGGACTGTAGCGCCACCTAAGTAAGTAAGTAAGTATCCTGCGGAGCACGAGATTGCTGCCATCTTTAAAGCGTTATTCGTTTTTCCTTTACGTAATCAGTAATTTCGCGGGGATATTTAATTTCGATATTTATGGTTACTGTGTGATTTGTAAGGCTTTGATTAATTATTTATTCACTTCGTCTTTCAGTTCGTATGGTGTTCGAAGGGAAACCTTCAGATCGATTTTATTTATGCAGTTCTAATTGTGTTTTTTTGCTAATCAGGCTTGGTGGACTGTCAAAGTGTATGCAAATTTATTTCAATTTTGACTGAGTTCTCCGATACTCGTTTTTTGAAGGCCAACACGTGGGTTTGCCCAATAAAACGACGATTTAAAATCGAAACCAGACTCCATACTGGCATCGAAAATTATTCGACCTATTGGTGGGATGCATCTGGAGCCCCAGAAGGTGTGTTTAAATCTCCGCCAATTACAAAATCTTGTCCAAGTAAGTCAAGTATGCTCCTAAACTTATTTTTTTCTAACGTCGCTCGTAGAACACGCAAACAAATTTGTGATTAGGTAATGTTCGAACTTTTTTTTTTTTTTTTGTCCCGAGGGTAGGTGAAAATCTTCCAAAGACACTATGAGGATAGCGAGCGCGTGCTCATAGTAGAGTCAGATTTTTACTGACTAAAAACATCACAATTCTATAGAATGTTAGATACTGCAACTAAGATATAACTTATCAAGCAATTTTTCTATCACGAAATAAAAAAAAATGTTTGACGGGTTACTTTCCACTGAAAGATCCTGCATGTTCAGTAATGAGGACGGCGTTAGTCATTATCTTGCCAAGTCGAAAGGTTTCGTTCTTTGTAGTCGGCGCAATAAATTATTCTCATCCAACATTTGTCGGACTGTACTGTTGATATGTCCGATTAGTCGGTTTCTATGCTTTCGCGCGAAGCTTCTAGTTTCAGCTTTGATTGTAGGAATTCCGAGATCCCTGTGGATATATTCGTTTCTAATATACCACGGAGCTTGGACAATTTCTCTAATCACTTTATTTTGAAAAGTTTGTAAAATATAAGCATTTGTTTTCTTGGTAGAACCCCAAAGTTGTATACAATAGGTCCACACCGGCTTTAGCATCTGCTTGTATAAAAGCAGTTTGTGCTCGGTACTGAGCTGGGTATTTTCCGAGTAACCAGTACATTTCCCTATATTTGATATCGAGTTCTTAACGTTTCATTTTCACGTGCGAATTCCATTTCAGCTTTGCGTCGAGTGTCATTCCCAGCTATTTGGCCTCGTTTGCAAATGGTATTCGGGCCAAGTTTAGAAAAATTGGCAAGTCATTAGTTTTCTTATACGTGAAATTCACGTGACCAGATTTAGTTTCGTTAAGGGCCATCCGCCAGTCCCTCGTCCATTCATTTACTTTATTCAGTGCGGTTTGCAGTTTTGCAGTAGTTTCTTCGATCGGGTTACCTACTGCAAGGATAGCGGTGTCGTCGGCGAACGTAGCGAGGGTAGTGCCATCTTCTCTTGGTATATCAGTAGTATATAACATATAGAGATGCGGCCCAAGGACGCTTCCTTGCGGTACGCCAGCCGAAATTTCTTTAAGCTCCGAATATTCGTTTCCATGCCTTACACGGAAGACTCTATTCCCGAGATATGATACTAAAATATCATATAGACTTACGGGAAGATCTTGTCGTAATTTAAATTTTAAGCCGTCGTGCTACACCTCAATTTACAAACTAGACAAAAATGATAAAATCTAACTTAAAATTAACAGGATACTTATTCTAGATTACTGGTCCTTATGCGGACGCTCTAAACTTAACTATATCACTTAATACTATTAACTTTCGGCCTTAATTAATAATACAATTTGTTTTAGTTAAATATTATTTTTTTTTACAAGAAAATTTATTTTAAAACTTGACTCCTTTATTAGTTTATTTTTATTTAAAACTAAAAAACTAAAACTACTTACGACTATACATTAAAAACTTAAAATCTAACTAATGCTACTTAAAACTACCAAACTAATACTAAGTATAATCGGGGGTGATGTGCCCCCAACTCCATTAGCAGCACCCAGCAGCCCCAGAACGCCGAATATTGGTGACTATTTATCTGAGCAATAATCGGTCGGTGACTTTGGCACAACGTGAATTTCGTCGCAGATTTCCTAGCCGTCCAACGCCTTCTGGTGAAACACTGCGACGTTTAGCCGCTCGCCTCGAGAAGACTGGCACAACACGAGTTGCTGGCAGGCGTGGCAGACCCCAGAGTAGCCGTTCTGCAGAGAATATTGCTGCTGTAGCCGAAGATGTCATGGAAGCGCCGTCGACATCGACCAGACGACGTGCCACGCAAATGGGTATCAGTCGACGGTCTTTACAGCGAATTTTGGTACGAGATTTTAAGATGTTTCCGCACAAAGTCCAGACGGTGCATCAGCTGTTAGCTGCTGACCGCCAATCGCGTCTAACATACGCTTAAGCCATCCTTAATCACCACCAAGAGGAAGATGATTTTTCATCAAAAATAATCATGAGTGATGAGGCCCATTTCCATCTTAGCGGGTACGTAAATAAGCAAAATTTACGCTTCTGGGGCACTGAAAATTGGCGTGTTACCCACGAAGAGTCATTACACCCACTCAAAGTCACTGTATGGTGTGCTGTTTTCGCTGGAGCAGTCATCGGACCTTTTTTCTTCGAAGACGTCGCGGGACAAACGGTTACTGCGAATGGTGAGCGCTACAGAGCAATGATCAACGAGTTCTTTTTGCCGCAACTTGATGAATTGGGATTGGAAAACATGTGGTTCCAACAAGACGGTGCAACGGCACACACTGCACGTGCCACAACCGATATGCTGAAGGATGCATTTCCCAGGCGCCTAATCTCCCGTTTTGGCGATTTGCACTGGTCAGCCAGATCGCCTGATTTGACCGCTCCAGACTTTTTTTTGTGGGGCTTTTTGAAGTCGCGGGTTTATGTCAAGAAGACAATATCCGTCAAGAATGTGAGGACCTATCGCCGGAAGTTTTGGCCAAAGTAATGGAAAATGCCATAAAAAGGGCTCAAATGACAATCAACTGTGGCGGCGGCCATTTACATGACATCATATTCTCGACTTGATGTAAAAAAAATTAAAAGACCAAATAAAAATAATCCACAAGAAGAATCAAAGTTTTTCATTTTGTTTTAAATTACAGCCAAAAAACATCGGTGGGTTATTTTTGCGCCACCTTGTATATGTTTATTAAAATACAGATACTGGTCGAGCCAGATTCCAAGATAGCTGACCACGATTTTCACCGCCAATGCCTGCCCATTCCGTCCAATAATGGCCAATTTTTTCCAGTATTGATTTTCAACTTCCAGTCGTCTCAATATCCCTTAATTTGCTCGAAGTCACGCTGCAGAAGGATGTTGATGACCTCGATCTTAGGACCTGATCTGTATGCGACCAAATCGTCGGCATACGCTATAGCATGACTGAGTGAACGTACCAGATCACTCGTGTAAATATTAAACAGGATCGGAGAAGTCACCGCACCCTGTTGTAAACCGATTTTAATGTTATAGACTCTGCTCGAAGTTACGTTGCCACATTTGACCACGAACTTCTTTTCCATAAGCATGTTATAAATTATATATAGCAAGGGTTTGTGCATTCCTAGCCTGATCAACTTGTAGAAAAGCCCCTCTAACCATACGGTGTCGAAAGCCTTTTCAAAGTCAACCAGACAAGCACCCTGCATTGGTTCTTGCATTTATTCCATTGAATGTCGGAAACCAGTTTTGACGTGGCATGAATAGTGTCATGCCTCGCCCTGAAACCGAATTGGTTGTCCGGGATTATTTTATTGTCCTCGACCCATTTCAGCAGAGCTCTATTAACAACCTTCTCAAACACCTTGCTAATATTCGGAAGCAAACTAATTGACCGAAGATTAGCAGGGTTAGTATTATCCTTTCCCTTTTTCGGGATAATATGCATTATTCAGCGTTGTGAAAATCTCCACAGCTTTTAGGGACAGGTGTCTCAATACGGCATTTGGGATACCATCAACTCCCGCCGATTTTTTGTTCTTAAGAGAAAGATGAAGATTCCCAAGAGATCATCTATCGTAACGAACAAATGAGGTGGTTCTCGCATATTGGCGACAACGGCATTCGCACGTCGTGCCACACCTTATCAAAGGCTTGCCACTTTCCATTGGCTCGGCACGTGTTTTAATCTGAGCGCAGCATTTATAATATATAGAAGCTTAATTAATGCTTTTCTAGGTAGAACTTTGAGAACTTCTCCGGTGATCAAATCATAACCAGGAGCTTTCCTAAGTTTTAGAGATTCAATTTCACGTTTTAGTTCCCCTAATGTTGCATTTGTGAGTGTAAAGTCGTCAGATAGTAATTCCGTCCCACTATTGGTACTGTCGTGAGCCGCTTGGCCATCGTACGGTTTATAGGTTTCTTCGAGATGGGCGGCAAAAACGTTAGCTTTTTTTTGTCTTCCCTTGCCCATTCATTTTGAATTATTTTTATTGGCGGCGCGGGCATTTTGGGAATTTTGGTGCCTTTTACAGCTTTCCAAAATGAATAATTGGAATCTTTTTTAGCTGTTAAACTTTTAAGGCAAGCACCTATCGCACGATTTTTAAAATACTTAATAGCTGTCTTCAACAAATTGCACAAATAATTTTTTGGCCGGCGTTTTCCTTGAGTGAGTCGTATTATTCCAGGAGGCGAGCTGCACGACCTCAACGAAACGATCAACTTCAACTTCAAGTTCATAAGGTGTCATAAGTGGAACGCTCAATTCAACATTCTCTTCAATTTCGTTCTTAAAGATTTTACAGTTAATGTCGCTGGCTCTACGTTATTGACTAGTTTTACACTCAATGTTAAAATTACCGGTGAATGATCAGATGACAGATCAAAGCTCTCTTCAACTTTGTGGCTGGTAGATATTCCTTTCACGACGAAAAAATCTATGAGATCAGGTATTTTTGAAGTATCAGTTGACCAGTAGGTCGGTTTGCCCTTCGAGTGGAAATCACAACTGTACTCCATACCTGCCCCATAAAGCATTCTACCTTTTCGCGAGATGTATCTAGAACCCCAGAACGTGTGTTTCGCATTAAAATCGCCGCCAATAATGAAATTTGGTTTGAGTGATTTAAGCAAGTTAGTATACTCACTTTTTTTTAAGCGCGGAGCGTGGTGGACAGTAGATAGATGAAATTCTAAGAGTACGCTGATTGTTTTTTACTCGAATCGTGCATAGTTTCAAGCTCTATCTTCAGGTCTTCGTATTGTTCAATGCAGTCTTTAATAAACAATGATGATCCACCTCTCGCATTTCCCGATGAGTGACAAGCGTGGAAATCATTACAGCCTTTATTTTTAAAAGTGATCGTTCTTTTGCGTGGGTTTCAAAAATCAAGCAAATGTCAATATCTTTTTCGCGCATGAATACTTCCAATTCGTCAAGTTTTTGCAAAAGTCCGCTTGCATTCCAAGTACATATTTTAAACATTGGTTTTTCATTCATATTATATTTGAAGTACGCATTTTCCTTTAATTATTTTCGAGCTTAACCAACCGATCGAGAATAATTTTATTTATTTTGCTTTGTTCTTCAAGTTTCTCGAGAATAACTGAGAAAACATGTGAAACAGAGTCTGGCGAAGTTTCAACGTATTTTGGTTCTTCGAATGCCGCAGCCTGAGCGTAGGTCTGCACTCTGGCTGTCCGCAGGCTACTATTCTATGGCTTTCCTGATGGTAGTTTTCGAATAGTTTCTTTTGACAGCAGAGGTCGAGGGATTTTCCGGTATCCCTCTTTCTTTGATATTTTTACGTTCGGAACCGGAGGTCTTAGATTGCCTACTTTCTCCTGAGCGGTCTTACTCTTTGTCTTAGTTAGCGGTTTCGTTTTATCATTTTGGGGCTTAAGTGGGACATCTCTCCGTTTTTGTAGCTCCTTAGCTACTTCACAGCCTGGGGGAGGATTGTTTGTTTACTCCACAGTATTGGGAGAGGTGATTTCCGGCGCATTTCACACATCGCGGTTCTTTTTGGCAATACATTTCCGTATGATTAAATCCTTGGCAACGTTTGCACTGTGGAATTATTCTTACATTTCTACGCATGGGTTCGGTTTTTACCACTATAATTGTTATTGCTTTAATTCGGTAGATATATTCGATACTATCTGACCTATCGAATGTAAGCATAAAGAGCGGAAGTCCACGCCTTACCATGACATCCATGTTCGAGCATGCGCAGTAAAAAGCTTTATAAAAAATCACAAACTAGCCAGAAACTAGTGATTGTGTTTCGGTGTTAGAACCTGATATACATCGTAAGCGTATAATCATTCTGACACATAGTTTGTCACACCCCTTAAAAAATATTTGTCTTAGACCCTTAAAAAAGCTTATATATTTCTGACCAGCATCAAATGTTATAACGATTTAGCAATGTCCGTTTGTCATTCAATGGATTTAAGGACTTAACATTTTGAGCTAAAAAGCTGAAATTTGGAACAAATACTCTCCCGTGCCCGAAATGTTTAAGTGTAAGCATTTTAATAAGCCCACTGCCACTCAAAGAATTTAGAATAAAAAAAACATCTAACCAGTTGACGGGAAAGGGTTAAGATATTTATTATTATTAAGCTTTATTGACAGATAATACAAATTATGCTCAAACATAAATAACATTAGCTACCAGGGCTTTCGGCTAGTTTTTAAGATATTTAGAAAATCTGACCTCCATTACAAGTTTGTCATGCATAATCTGCGTTTTTTAACAAAATATTTGAATATATGGACAGTCGTTGCTTTGTGGTGGTGTGGTATTTTTTGGGAACAAGTGATCTCCCTATATGAGCTGCTTCGACTTATTTGAAGCCCAGGTCTATAGGGATATCCAACACTAAGCCAGGGTGTTGGAAAAGAGTTGGTGGCGGATGAGCCCTTGATGGGTCAACGGCAGCACTCACATACCCGAAGTGGGTTACTGGCACCGGAATTACCGGCCTACTGTCCTAGGGTCAAAAACAGGGCCTGGCCCTCCAGGTTGGGGGTTGTGCCGTGGGGGTAAATTCCCGACCACGTCAAAAACATTTAGTCATGCGAGAGACTATGGAAGCCTCGAATATAAACGAACCTCAAAGGCAAAATAGACCCGTATATAACGGACATGCGAGTGTGTACCTGGAATGTGCGGACACTCTACACTCCAGGTGCTACTCAAAAACTTGAGTCTGTCCTCTCGCGGTACAAGGCCGATATTACCGCGATCGAGGAGATACGATGATCCTATCCATCCATCCAGGTACTATGAAAAGACAAAATTGCGACATATATTACAGTTGTAACAAAAGATTGCATGTGCTAGGATGCGGATTCGTCGTGAGAAATCGGCTTAGATCCAAAGTAATGGACTTCAAGCCGATAAGTGATCGCCTGGCTGTGATCCGCATCAGAGCTACATTCCAAAACATTAGCCTAATATGTGCACACGCCCCTACCGACGAGGCTGAGGACCCTATCAAGGAGGAATTCTATGACCTCTTGGACGGAACCTACGGAGCCTGTCCGGAGTACGATGCCAAAATTGTACTCGGGGACTTCAATGTAAAAGTCGGCAAGGAATTAGTTGGTAAGCACAGCCTCCACGAAACGACAACAGATAATGGCTTCCGACTAATTGACTTTGCAGCAGCTTGTAATACGGTGATAAGTAGCTATAGATTTCCACGACTAAGGATCCAAAAAGCAACCTGGCGCTCTCCAGACGGTCGAACCGCCAAAAAAATCGACCATGTGCTAATCGATGCGAGGCACGCATCCAACATCTTGAACGTGCACACTTACCGAGGGGCAAACGTCGACTCTGACCATTTTCTCGTTGCAGCTAGGCTCAGAGCTCGACTGTCCAACGAGAAGAAGCTGCGAACTGCCCAAAAGAAGAAATTCGACGTTGGACGCCTTAGCACATCTGGAGTCGCCAGAGCCTGAAAAGAACGCCTGAGTGAGAAACTCCCCACCTTGCATTCACCTACCACAGACGCCAACAACCAGTGGTCTCAGTATCGCGACATCATCAAGGAGGTAGCCGAAACCACCCTAGGATACCAGCCAGCCCAGAGAAAAAGCCCGTGGTATGATGATGTATGCGTATACCGGAAAAAGGTGACAGAAGATGCACACATTAGAACGCTGCAGAGGAAAACAAGGGCAGCAAGGGATGAGTACCGAGCCAGGAGACGGGAGGAGAAGAAGATCCTGCGTAGAAAGAAAAGAGTCTCCCAGCTCAAGGAGATCAAAGAGTCCCACGACCGAGACAACATCCGGAAGTTCTATAAGAAAGCCAAGCAACTGGCTTTAAGACCGGAACACAGGCTCTTCGTAACAGGGATGGAAATCTAGTCATCGACGCGCAGGGAATAGTAGATGTATTTAAGCAGCATTTCCAGCAGCTGCTTAACGGACAAAATGTAGAGAGAGTGATGGGGCGAGCAGAGAACCCGCGTCCAGTCAATGAAGAACCAGTCCCTCCACCCAGTATAGAAGAGGTTGGCTTAGCTATGTCCCATCTGCAAGAAAAGCGATCGTATGTCTTGCAAGAACTATCGAGGCATATCCCTGCTTAATGTCGCATATAAGATCCTATCCAACATACTGTGTGAACGTCTCAAACCTTTCTGCAACACACTAATCGGCACGTACCAGTGTGGCTTCCGGCCCGGCAGATCAACTGTAGACCAAATCTTCACACTAAGGCAAATCCTGGAAAAGACCAACGAGTTTCAAGTCGAGAAACAGCATTCATCGTCAGGAGCTTTTTGTGGCGATGGCCGAATTCGGGATCCCGTCAGTTTGGCAGCAGCTCATCTGAATTCTTTCAAACGTGCACCGGATTTCGGCAAGGAGATGCGCTGTCGTGTGATTTCTTCAATCTTGTTCTTGAGCAGATAGTGCGCAGGGCAGGTGTCAACACGGAAGGCACTATCTTCAACAGATCAGTCCAAATGCTGGCGTATGCGGACGATATAGATATCATCGATCGATCCCAGCGTGCCGTGATAGAGGCTTTCACGGCTATTGAAGAACAGGCGAAACTAGTTGGCCTTGAAGTGAATGAGGACAAGACTAAATATATGCTATCAACAAACAAACAATCATCTAACTGACTAGGACAAAATGTCACTGTTGATAGCAGCAACTTCGAGGTAGTTAAGGAGTTCATCTACCTTGGGGTAAACATCAACTCCACAAATGACATCTTAGTGGAGAGCCGTTGAAGAATTACCCTAGGAAACCGCTGCTACTTCGGTTTGGCAAAACAAATGGGTTCAAAACTCCTAACTTGAAGGACAATGTGCATGCTCTACAGAAGAGAGTTAATACTGGGATCCTTCGAAAGGAAAATTCTTCGACGGATATTTGGTCTGTGTGCGGGGAGGGCGAACTCTATGAGCTGTACCAAGATGTGGATGTAGTCCGAAAAGCTAAAACTCGTCGACTACATTGGCTCGGTCACATCGAGCGAATGGACAACAACGCTCCAGCCAAGAGAATTTTCGAATCCCATCCCCAGGTTCGAGACGACAAGGAAGACCGAACCTCCGTTTTAAAGACCAAGCAATCGCGGTTGCCAGAGCGATTGGTCTGGACAACTGGAAGCAGCGTGCTCGGGGTCGCAGAGGGTGGAAGGCAGCCGTATCTCAGGCAGGGACTCTCCACGGGTCGGGAGCCCGTTAAGCAAGTAAGTAAGGTATTTTTTGGGTAATGACAAAAAAAAATTTCAAATCTCCGGGCTGAAGCCGAACTTCGTCATTTTTATCACCTTCGACCGAAACCGAAGCCGAAGCCGAATGTAGTGCAATCTGACATACCAAGGAACATAAAATAAATCATCCGTTAAATTAGTTTGACCTGTATACAATTTATTAGATAAAATATAACTTATAATCATAGCAAAATGTATTTTGCAAAGAAACATGTATTTTGCCTGTAAATGAATCAGTTTGATTGCCTGTGAATAAATACAAATGCAAACTAACATTCATTCAGATGCAATGTTCGTATAAAAACGAAACAAACAAGAAATGACTTGCTCGAAATCATTCCATACTGCTGAAACCACATGTCGTGGGTATCCATATGATCCGATTGTGGCCAAAGAAAATTAGTGATTATCAACCGATAGCGTTCGCCGTTGACGGTGATAACCTGGCCAACATCGTTATCTAATAATAGCAAAAACTTATCTATTCAATCCAAAGAATACCATGTTTATTCACGAAACAACTGCCCCCACAAAATTAAGCGATAATCACATTATATAAATTGTTTTATTTTAATTCCCAGAGGTAAACATGTCAGAAATTCCAGAGAAAGAGCAAAAAAAATGTAAATAAACAACAAAAACCCAAGTCAAATGTTACTCATCCGTTTGGGCTGTAAAAGTTTGCAAGCTCTAAGTGCTGCTAGCTAGCGCTTACCTACTAATTGGCGTCGCGTGCTAGCCGTTAATATGTAAGTGCGGGAGTGCGCCGGCGAACTCTGCTGTGAAATAAGCTTTCGTTCTGCGAATTGTGAATGAAATTGAATTTCATCATGAAGCGCAAATGAAGTTGCCAACGAAAAAGTGGTATAAAATGATGCGTTCCCATCAAACACTTCATCAGTTCCGATTTTACTATTTAACCATTCAGTTCGAATTTGAAGGCTTGCTAAAGATGACTTTTAAGAGTTTTTACTTTTTCGTGTTGGTTGTACTGGCGGCGTTAACAATGGCCCATGGATGTTTGCCAAACACCGTTTTGGACGTGGAGGGCGGTTGTGATTTTGCAAAAGTTCCCGATATTTACTATGGGCATGATATGCTCCTTAATTTTAATGTAAGTCTTATCTATAGTTTAAGAAGATGTTAGACATAGAATTTGATTGTTTATTGTTTTGTTTTTCTTTAGTGAACCAAGGGATAGCTAAGGGTTTCTTAGGGCTGTCGATTGGACGGAATACATTTTTTCTGAATAAAGAAATGTCAAATGTAGAAAAAGCTTTCATGCTGCAAATTTGGAATGGCTCTAAAGATGCGTTTACGGATGTGAGGATCATGTGATTATGATAAATTTAAAAATTTGTTGTTGCTGCTTGTGGAAAATTATACAATAAGAATAAATTTCAACCGTGTTCTGTAAAATAAGTTCGAACGTATTTTTAAATTTTTATTTGGGAAGGATGAAGTGTTCTTGGATGCAAATTTTGTTTCTCAGAAAGAAGAATATTAAAATAGTGGGCAACCGAAGAATCTGAAAAATGTCTTTGTGATCGGATAAAACTCAGCCACACCAGCAAACTGTTGATCGAAAACTCTTGAGGCGCTATAGTCCCACGTCTTTGGTCTTCGACAGGAGCTGTATTCTGATATACCGTCATCTAGGCATGGAAACATTGCACAAGTAAATGACGAAAGAGGACACAATTCCGGGAAAGGCTTCAGCCAATTTGTTTGACCTTAAGCGAGAACTAAGCAAATTCCAATATAAATATGTTTACCTAAAAAAAATGCCTTTGCGAAGAAGTACCTATATGCAGAGTCTATTCAAGACATTTTTAAGACCCAGATGATCGCCCTAGAAATAACCTTGTCTATAAGTTTTTCGTAATATGCTATAGTACAAGAGTACCAGGAGGTCATTGCCATTTACGTTTTAAAGACAACTTCAGGTAAATGTTTTCAGTGGCTCCGTTTCAAATGGTGCATTCAGAAGGTTTAATTTTGCGTCACTCTTTCGAGCATTTCGGTCTGTATTCGACGAATTACGCGTTATCCTGTAAGGCTTCAATCGTGTTCGGCTTATCCACATAAACTAACGACCTAACAAAACCCCACAAGAAATAATCAAGAAGCGTTAAATCGCATGATCTTGCGGCCAACTCACAGGGCCATTTCGAGAGATAAGCTGCTCACCAAATTCATCCTTCAAAATTTTCATTGTTTTACGAGCTGTGTGGTATGTGGCAGCGTCTTGACAACATGTCAACCAAGTTCAACTCAGCCAACTATTTACGTATCCGTTGATACAGAAATGAGCCTCAACGCTGAACACAATTTTTTGATAAAACAGCTGATTTTTACATTATTTACAGAGCACGAATTTTGATAATAAATTTCAATAATTTGTAATCGCTGCTCGATTGTAAGTCTTTCCATAACTAAATGGCAGAGTATACTGAAAACTCTTCACTTTGACAGATGACGTTTGGATGCCATTACTAACCAGTGCTGCTTAGCTCTTAAAAAATCACCCTTTATAAGGCGTAAACGGCCCTAAGATACGAATGGATGGACCTACCGTTTTAAGGCCAATGCCGTACAGCAATTTTATTTTTGAGAAGCTTCTCATGACATTTCGTACTCTTCGATGTTTGTCAGACGTTCGCAAGAGGTGGGGCAGCGAATAAAAACTTTCAGGTGGTGGACGTCGGGATTTGAACCAGCGACCTCTCGCTTAGAGGTCCAACACACTTAATCACTAAGCCAGTACACCGAAATTGTACGACTAAAAGAGAATCTTAATTTTTTGAAGAACATCCATACATAGGCTTAAGGATGACATAACTCTTGAGGATTTCTGGCATGGCTAGCTTTTACTTGTGAACACTTATTATGGAAATAACGATAAAAAGACTATAGAAGGAATACAATTTAAACGTACACACGTTCGAAGACGCTAACATCGACTCTGACCACTTTCTTATGGCGGCTTGTCACAGCTGCGAACCGCCATGGAAAAAAATGTAACGTTGGACGCCTCAGCACGACAACACGAAAAACTCTCCGCAGTGGACTTACTATCCATGCGAACACCGTGTGGAATTAAAGTCATAAAAAAGAAAACAGCGAGTAAAGATTACCGAGCCAGGAGAACGAATAAAAAGAAAATCTTGCGTTGGAAAAAGAGGGCATATGCTTTCAAGCTCAAGCGAATCAAGGAGTCACGTGATCGAAACCACATCCGGATATTTTACTAGAAATGGAAGCGATGCAACTTGTAGCTGAGGAAATAATTGTAATTGAAACGTAGTTTTCGAAGCGCACGGAATTAAGAAAGTGTCAAGTGAGAGGTAGGGCAATTAAAGAACTGTCAATGTAGAAGAAATCACATCTTCCAGTTTAGTAGAGCTCGCTACGGTTATCAAAAAGCTGAAAAAAAAAAACAAGTCGAAACTCGTTAAACATAGCGGTGATGTTTTGCACACCAAATAAGAAACCATGTTTGATGACTTAATTATCAGCTCCATGTACTTCATGTACAAGAAAATTATTCCTAGGTATGGCATGAACTATCAAGGCAAATCCCTCTTATCCGACGTACCGTGTGAACGGTCTCCAACTCCTTTGCAATAGACTAATCCGCACGTAGATACCTGTTTCGCTTCTGGCCTTCGAACTAAGCTCTTTATAACACTCATTCAGCGTTGCCGCTGACTTTTTGAAAAATGTATCTTTTTCTTTTGAAAAATGTATCAAAAATATCTTTATTTCAGATTGTTAAATGTATCAAAACAGATAAATTAACTTTTTTTAATTTTTTAGTTTTTTGTATGAAGTCTGACGTCTCACGGCACTTAAGATGGATATAAATTTCAAAAGGGAAACCGCCATTTTAATCCAATTATTTGTTTTTAAATATAATAACGCACTCACGCTTCACAGGGGTGATGTAAGAGTCATCACACACAAAACTAGGCACCGAAGCGGAACTTTTCCGATCCGTGGGGAACCGGTTAAATTTGTACTCAACCTGTAGGCAAAAAACCTTAACACTTTCCCTTTTAAGGCCTCCAAAGATTCGAAAAAGTGTCTCCCTAAGAATTTCCTACGACTACTTAAAATTGAATCGAACTCATACAATATGTGCGGTATATCCATAACAGCCTGCAGATCACCACAGAATCTGCAGAAGACAGTCCGAGTCTTTTTGCATGTTTTCGCAAGAGGCAATATATGCCCTATCAGGATTCATACTAATATTTTGGCTTATATCTGCTAAGTTTTATAAACTTCCTGGAGCTCTTACAGTCGAGAAATAGCCATAGAGCTTTTGACCCCGTGTGTCCCCCAAGACTTGACCACCTTAGGTTGGCAGTACTTAAAGTTATTTCCCCTGATAATGCAGAGAGGATGTTGTATATTTGAGTATTGAGTAGCCCTCCTATTGTTGCAAGCTTATCCGCCCGCTCATTGCCTTCAATACCGGAGTGTCCTGGCACCCAGCATAGTCTTACTCGGTTCTGATTGCATTTCCTGACTATATCAGAATTTATGTTTGTTGATACCATTGCCTTGGGTGCGGCCTGGCTGTCGATGTAGATGGCAATATCTCTTCCGGATATCGATTTCATCTGCATTTGCTCAGCCGACTCGAGGACAGCCAGAACCTCTGATTGAAAGACGCTGCTTGTGCCCGGTAGTTTTATAGACACTCTTAGTTCTGAATCTTTTGAGAAGATATCAGCCCCTGTTTCCTCTGTTGTTTTCGAGCCATCTGTAAAAATGGCAATTTCTTTTGATTTGTCATAAGCATCACTTTCGAAACTATAGTTTCCTTGGTGGGTGGAAGATCCGGATATTATCCGGGTCAAGTTATAGATAAGACAAATCTACCAATTGACTTTTATTTTATATTCCATATTACAATTTTAAAAATAAGTTGGTATTTATTCTTAAAATTGTAAAATAATTTTGAAATAGCAAAACACAAACTTTAGTCAGGTCGTATATGCGTGAAATATTCTGAATGTTATGAAAACGAACGAACAATTGATTCTACCAGATTTGAAAATTTAATTGAAAAAATATTAAAAATATATGACAAAAGATAGAATTTGCAGATGCAAAAACATATCAAATCGAAAAAAAATAAAAAAAAAGTATCTATGTATCAAATGTTTTCACGAAAGCAAAAATATATCCAAATTGATACACTTGTATCTTTGTAGTAAAGCTGCACTAATTCTGCCAGTTCTGATCTATGTTGCTGAGTGTTGGACTTTAAACAAGAAAAAGGAGGGAATATTTAATTCTGCGAATAATGTATGGCAATATCATGTAAAGGTAATGCATATTCAGTGGGCCCAGTAATCCGGCCCCAGTCTGATCCGGCACCCCCCGTAAGCCGACATGTGGAATTGAATATTTTTTTGACAATCTTCGCTAATTTTGATAATGCATGATTGAACAGGTTACAACTTGTACGCGCCACAACTATTGTGCTCGACGCGTAGGTACTGTTTTGATTCTGATTTCTTAGTTTGAATTTGACTAAATATGTATGTGAAAGCGGTGTGGCCTAGTGTGCGTTAATTTTTGACTGTTTATTCATTGTGTTTGTTTGTTACGCATACGTACCTAGTAATGTCATCACAAGCTCAGAAACGGAAGCACAAAACACTAACAATTCAAGAAAAACGTGATATTTTAGATCGCCTAATGCGTAACGAATCTTTCAGTAGTTAAGCACGTGAATACGGTGCAGGCTGATCTATAATTTATGACAATAAAAAAAACTTCGTGTCAACTATTGACTGCGGGCTAGGCAAGAGTCAGACACTCAAGAAAGCTGAATATCTAGAAGTGGAAGAAGCTTTAAACATGTGGTTTCTCCAGGAAAGAAATAGGCATGCGGAAAGAAATAGGCATAAGGAAATAATAACACAATATGATTGTTTGGCTAGAACGTTTCAAAAGCCATACATTTAATGACTATAACACTACCATGTGCTAACCCTGCGGGCACACACGCACTAAAGACGGTATTTGTGGGAAAATCAAATAAAACCACGTGCATTCAAAAACATTGATTTACCTGTACACCAAAAAGAAACCTTTTTAAAAATTTGTTTGATGAATGCTTCATTTCAGAAGTTAGAAAATGGTTGAAAGATCATAACTCAAAAAGCGTTATTTTCTTCTTGAAACGCTCCTGATCATCCGTCTGAAGAAGAATGGACAACTGAGGATAAATGCATCACTGCAATGTTTCTTCCACCAAACTGCACTTGGCATTTCATAATGAAAAGACTTACGCGTGAACAACGTTTACAAATTGTTCAACTTTATTATGAAAATTCACGTTCTGTGAGGAATGTGTTTCGTGCACTTCGCTCAACTTATGATCAACATAATCGGCCTACTGAGCGTACTATTCGCAACACCATCACCCATTTTGAGACCCAGCATTCTTTATTGGATAATATTCGATTCGGCGCCGTTCGCAGCAACTCGGACTGACGTAAATTGAAAGCGTACAAAATACAGCTTGTGCAACAACTGAAGCCGCTCGACCTTCCCAAGCGACATCGCTTCGCTCTATGGGCTCTTGAAAAGTTCCAAGAAGATCCGACGTTTTCGAGGCAAATTTTGTTTAGCGATGAGGCCCATTTCTGGCTCAATGGGTATGTAAACAAACAAAATTGCCGCATTTGGGACGAAGAGCAACCTGAAGAGATTGAAGAACTGCCACTTCATCCAGAAAAAACAACGGTTTGGTGTGGTTTGTGGGCCGGTGGAATCATCGGTCCATATTTCTTTAAAAATTATGCCGGTGCGAACGTAACCGTCAATGGCGACCGTTATCGTGCCATGATAACCGACTATTTGATGCCTGAAATTGAAGCTCGTGATCTCGGCGACATTTGGTTTCAGCAAGACGGCACCACTTCCCACACATCGCATCAATCAATGGCACGACTCACACGTGATCTGTCAAAAAAGGCTATTGAAAAAAGTATCTCTACTTGGATCACCCGTTAATATGTATACCTTGGGAGACCACCGATGTAATAAAAAATGTTTGTTTTTGTTGATGTTTTAAAATGCACTCAAATATTTTAGTTATCATTATTTTAACAACTTTATTGAGTTCCATTTGTACAATTCTCAGCTTAATTTAATTTAACAAAATCTTAGTTTTTAATAAATATTTTATGTTACATTTATTACAGGCAAACATTAATCGATCTATCTACGTTTCCATCTATCTACTCTTATCACAATATTATAGTTCTTCCCAAGTTTACAGCACATTTGCAGCTAATCAGTTCGTTTTATTCCAAAAAACAAATAAACAAAATATTCTTAGTATCCATACATTTGTGTTACATTCCATTCACTGCCAATTTTCACTTAAAAGAAATAAGAACTATTAAAAAAAATAAATTACAATGTGTCTAATGAATAACTAAATACTTACAATATAATTCAACGGCTGGTCGTATCTTAAGTAAACATTATTTGTGTCGTTTGGGATAATGCACTCACTTTGAGCGCCAAATACACTTGGTGGAAGATACCCCTTGCCAAACTGACGACTAGAACACTTCCACGGATCTTTGATAAAGCAACCAAACATTATGCTAAATAGTCGCAGTAGGTACGGCCAAACCAATTCATCTGTCAACTTAGATTGTTTATTATGACTAAAAAGCGCGAACTCAATAATACGCAATACTGATAATACCACAACTATCAGGAGTACAACTTTAAAAGACATTTCAACAATTATTTTATGCACCAAGCAGATGGGATATACGAATGAGAACTGATTTTCCGATGCATGATCAATTTTAATTTATACATTTTTGCCGGTTGGGGTTTAACCCAGATACGAGTAGGTACACAAATGCGATGTATATCGAAGTAAGATGCAGACTGCTAGTGCTTACAAATGTTGATGAAATTAAAACAAAACTGACTGATAATTTCATGATATTCTGCGGAAAAGAACGAAAGCTTTGAATTTGTTTACAATATAGCTATGTACCTACTTGAGAAAGCTCGCTAGCAAAGCATTTATGTACCTATATCCCACAACAACAATAATATTGAAATAATTGTTTTGCCGGCGAGCGATGTATTTAGTTTGAACGCGGTAGCATTCAGTGTTATCTAAACAAATTATTTTCGATAGACGCGAAAGCGAAAGCGAAAGCTCTTACTACAACCACACAAAAGACAAATCGAAGGGCTACAGTTCGCATCGGTTCGCCGGTGGTTTTATACTCTATAAAATATATATTTCTGCAACTACACACCATAGTGGAGAGCAGGGTTGCCACGAATAAAAATATATTGGGGCCACTTTTCGTTCAAAGTTTAGATTCATGCTGTCTTTTTATCTGAAATTGAAAAATTCCATAAATAAAAATAAGGAAAGGCTACAGTCCGCTTGAGGCGAACAGTATGATACCCTATCAATATCCCTATATGCTCTAAAGAAAAAAGCATTAAGAAGATGATGGATAGCATTTAATTTAGTTCTATTAATTAAAAAAAAAAAAAAATTCGAAAAAACGCATCCAAAAAGTGGGCGTGGCCAAAAACTTTGTATGGGCGATATGTTGGAAAAAATATTGGGTAAATATATTGTTAAACATTTTTTTTCGCTTTCTATGAAAATTTTCGAAGAAAACAGCATTTTAGTAAAAAAAACGCCCACAAAAAGTAGGCGTGGCAAAAACTTTATATGACAAACTTATAAAGCAGGGCAGTGCCTACATATCTTGTGAAGGTTGTAATACTCTATCTCTCTAACTTTAGCTTTAAAAAGGTTTTTTTCTAAATTGTGGGCGTGGCACAGGGCGTATTAAATTAAAATTTTAATTTTTTAAAATGGTCTAAATTTCAGCTTCCTAGCTTAATTTTAAAGACCTAAAAATTGCGTACGGACGGACATTGCTAGATAGTCTTAGGATTTGGTCCTGATCATAAATATATATACTTTTAGGGGTCTGCGACGAATATAAAAAGCTGTTACAAACTATGTGTCAAAGTTAATATACCCTTAGGATAGAGTATAAAAACAATATCTCATTTCGACATCAAGTATTTGTGGAAAATGTAATAAATTTTAAATGTGTAAACGTCCCCTGATTTTAAATTTAAACTTGAATTTATGAAAAGCGTGTTTCTTTTGCTTTGACAACTAATCTCTTACTTCTCTAATGACAAGTGTTTGAAACCTTGTTACAAATACACCTCTGAGGCATTACCTTTTGGTAATGCCCATTATTCAACTTAATTCTAGTTCATTACAAATGTAATGTTATTCTGCAGTTGGGCTCGTTGATATGTGTGAACTACCTAAGGCGATGCTTTCTCTACTTCGTTCTCTCCACGGCTGGAGCTTTGGTGTTGATTCGCTTTAAATTTCAAACACCCAAGGTACAGATCTTTTTGACCAGAGTATTTTGACTTAAGGCCCCGTCAAACAGAGCGCGTCGTTGAGATTATTTTGACGCGGCGTTATAAACGATGGAGAACGTCACACAGAGACCTGTCAGCAGCGCGTTAGATATTTGAATTTGATTTTCATTTTCTCGCAAAATTTCAATTAGCTCGGATGAGATCATGCTTACCGTTGTCATTCAATTCTTTTCCAATTTGTTGCCATATCTCACCCTTTAAAGCTATATTTTTGTATAATTTATCACCTATGTCGTACTGACATGGGTGCTTTCTCACACATTCTATAAGTTTTTCCATTTCCGGAAACAATTCAAAAGTCAATGACAGAGAAATAATTCACAAACAATTTTTTTTGACGCCGCGTTAAACTCGACGCGGCGTTGAAAACGCGCTCTATGTGACATAGTGTATGTGTTGCTATATATTTATTACAACGCGGCGTTGGAACGCGGCGTCGAAACGCGTTCTGTTTGACAGGGCCTTTAGAGTTTATCATGAAATCGTCTTCTCCAAAACCAGGATTGTGGAACTTCGGATCCATAAAGCGGGACTGCACAAAAAAACAGAGATTGGCTAACGTTATCTTCGTTTGATGTCTAAAGAGATTTCGTTTTCCGATGTGATAGCAGAGAAGAGGAAGACCTAACCGCTTACTGCGGCTTTAAAATCGATAAAAAGGTGCTGAGTAACGACCTGAAGGTCATGGGTTTTCTTCAGGATCTGCCTTAGTATGAATATTCGGTCAACTGTGGACTTACTGGCCTAAAATCGCACTGATAGAGTGCTCGCACAATACGGCAGACAAGATATTATATGCGATGTTTAGGAGACTGATACCAAATATTTGTCGCAGTTTAGAAGGACTTCTTTCTTGTGAAACGGACGGATGCTAAGATTCCATTCTTCTGACCAAATCTCGGAAGTGAGTCGGTGAATGCTCTTTTTCGAGTCATCTTCTGATGCCTCAAATAGTTAGGCGGAGCCGCCTTGTTGGACTTCATTTTATATTATTGCTGTCCTTACTTAATTTTCACCGGGGTGACGGAATTAAAAAACTACATGATGTGTTTGGTGTCTTATGATCATCAGTGCATTGCCAAACTGAGAATGAGGTCTAAAAACGTGGGTCTGCCAATGCCGTCCGTTTCCGGGACCTGTCTGCCTGTCCGAGAGCCGTGTGGTGAAACGGTTCGTCGGAATTGCTTCAATGTTGGTACTTCATAAAGTTTTTGGGACAACATCTCACGGCTTTAATTAACATCCTGTTTTGCTTAAAATAACAGTATCTCCCATACACTATTTTTCTTTTAATAACTTATAACTAATTTACTCAAAAGTGGTTCCAATGATTTTGGTCTGTTTTTTACATACTTGGGCCGAGAATACTGATTACGCTTTTTTTTTAACTTTCCCGTATACAGTCCAAAAAATGTGTGTCCGCCAATTCCGTCCGTCGGTCTGTCTGTCTGTCCGGGCACCGTATGGCGAAACGGTTCGACGGATTTGCTTCAAAGTTCGTATATAAGGTTCTTGGGTTTGCATCTCGAGGCATCTTTTTAGTTTTTGCATTATCTTTTAAAATAATGTAATTTTTTGTTGTAACGATATTTGGGATGGGGTGACAAATTCTGCGTACTCAGTTTTGGAAAACAAATCGATTAACGGTAATTTTTAAAACCGGCAATACCTCAAAAACTAACAAAGGGAATTTGAAAAAATTTTACTCATTTTTTTATACTATTAAGTCGAACAAATCTGCATACTTTGATTTTAGAAATAATTTTTTTTAAATTTTTTTCATATATCGATTTTCTTAAATTTACGACACCATATTTCTTGCCGCTCTTTTGACATTTCTCTTCAGTAAGGTTTGCCATTTCATGATGGAAAGATATACGAGTCAACAACGAGTCGAAGTTATTCAAATCAAATCAGTGGCCTCAACGTTAAGAGCGCTACGTCCAATTTATGGTCGTCATAATCGTCCTAGCAGATCAACAATTGAGCGTCTAGTGGAAAAATTTGAGTCCACAGGCACAGTACAAAATGTTCCCGTGCCAGTGAGACAAATAAGTGCCCGTAGTGTCGAGAATATTGCTGCTTGAAGAAAGCCCAAATGTGTCTCTCACACGTCGTTCTCAAGCGTTGGACATCTCTGTGACGTCGTTGTGGGGAATTTTGCGAAAAGATCTTGGCCTACAACCTTACAAGATTAAATTGACGCAAGAACTGAATCTGCCTGACCACCAGAAGCGTCGTATGTTCGTGAATTGGACTGATTAACAACTTGAAAATGATTCGGATTTTCATCACGTACTCCATGAGTCATCATTGCATCCCGAAAAAATTACGGTTTGGTGTGGTTTATGGGCCGGCGGCGTCATTGTGCGTTCTTCTTCCGTGATGATCAAGACCGGCACGTTACTGTGAATGCGAATCGCTACCGTTCAATGATAACCGAATATTTTTGGCCCCAATTGGATGATATGGACTTGGAGGACATGTGGTTCCGACAGGACGGCGCCACAAGCCACACAGCGAATGTCACAATCAATTTATTGGAAACCAAGTTTGGAGAACGTGTTATCTCACGAAATGGTCCAGTCGCTTGGCCGCCTCGGTCGTGCGATTTGACGCCGTTAGACTATTTCCTGTGGGGCTACGTCAAGTCTATGGTCTATGCCAACAAGCCAGCGACGATTGATGAACTTCGTACGAATATCGAACATGAAATTGCAGCAGTATTGGCCGATTTATGGTTGAAAACCGTCGAAAATTGGGTTCAGCGTCTGGACTTCTGCAAGTGTGCCCGTGGTGGCCATGCAAAAGAAATCGAGTTCCATACATAATGGCATTGAACGTACTTTCACAGGAATAAATAATTTCATTGATATCCAAAACGGTTTTTGTTTTACTTAAAAAAAACTTTTGTAGCGCTCTTATTGAAAACCCCGATATTTCGAACAATTATGTTAGAAGTGTGCAATGTGCGAAATTACATCAAAATCGCAGGCCCCGTTTTTGAGAAAATCTAATTTTTCTAAACTTCAAAATTGATTTTAATAAATTTGTCACCCTTCATTTTCGATTCATTTTGCGATTGAAAAACTCATCTCATGTATCGAGAAATATTCGTATGACGCAGTCGTGCACTTTATTTTCTAATAAAATAGTAGAAAAACCAGAGTCAGCCAGTAACGTAAGATGTCGGAAAAAATATCTTCAATTTGACTTAGCTTTCTGTTCCTCTTCTCTCTCCCTCTCTCTAAACATCCTCCGCTAATATTCCTCTTAACAAATGCGTCTTTGAATAGCCAATGTTTTTCTGAACTTTCCACTGAATACATTAATAGAAGCAATTTAATGCTTCCGAACGTTAGATTTTTTCATCAGTACGGAGCTCGCTTCCACTTACGTTATCATCTAACGGATTGTTTTCAGATTCAGAGTCGAGGTCAATACTGTTCCATTGAATGATATCGGCAATGATATTTCTCCAACACTATATTAATGTTTCTGCTGATAATTTTTGTCAAGCCAGATTTCTGTCTTCAGTTTTCTTTAATAGTTCGTTGGAAAGTGGATGACTCGGAGCATTATAAGCAATGATTTTGATCTAAAAGCTACTTTTCTTTGCGTTAATAGAAAGTTCTACTTGGGTGGGTATGAAAAGTCTTAAAAGATCTGCACGTTCATCCATGCACTTTGAGATTGCAAGTGATGCACATGTAGAACTTTGTTTCCCAACGCCCGCGGTCTTTTTGGGACTTTCCGATGATCAGCGGCATTATTTTCTTTGTGCGCACGCTCAAACATTTATTTTTAAATTTTTCGTTCTGTTCACTGTTTTCCGCCTAAATGGACAAACGTTTTATCAGGCAGCATTTTCGCCAGTTAATTGATTTTTTTGGTTTGTTTATAATTTGCACGTGCAAAAGCTTGTTTTCACCTTAATGATATTTGTAGTAACACAGCACGGGCATTAAAGAAATAAGGGATTAGGAGAAATGATGAGAAACCGCTGCACCTTGATTTTAAATGCTTGCAAATTAGATTGGTTAGGAAAAACAGAGTAAGGTAGAGCATTCCACATTCATGTTGTGCGGCAGAGGAACGAATCCTTAGATTTGGCAATACGTCCGAATACAGGCCTTAGGGTGAAATGAAGTTTAGACATTTCGCAGGGTTCTTGGCGACATCGAATAACAAAGCTCGTCGCTAACACTCATACCGAGAATGGAAAGCCTTTCGGTTTCAGCGATGCAAGTGGCATTATTGGATAATGACAGGAGACATCATTGTTTTTTGGAAGCATTTTACCCCACTTAAGAATGCTGTCAAGGTCAGAAAATAATGAGCTTAACACACGTTGCCGTTCCAGCTTCATGCCCTAAGGTGAGGGACGTAAATCCGAAAACGAAGCTAAGGGTACTGTCATCAGCGAACGAATGAATTGGATTAGAAGTGACAGTGAAAATAAGAAAGAGTGGCGGAAACAAATATGGGGATGGGGAAATACTAGCATTTATTTGGTGCATCCAAAACAACTCGAATTGAACGGTCCCAAAGGTAATTTCTAATCCATTGAAGAAATGCATCATCGATTCCAAATGCGCGCATTTTCGACAAAAGAGCTTGATGCCAAACTCTGTCAAATGACTTTGAAATTTCAAGCGGTTCCACTTTTCGGTTAGATATGTCATCAAATCACCAGTGGACCTGTAACTGTGAAACCCACACTGCTGGTCATTAAGGAGTTTTTGGGATTCAATATATTTCAAGCTGCCGATTTATCAGCGTCTCCATGACTTTGCAAAGAAGGGACGTATGTGCAATTGGTCGGTAGGAGGAGGAGCCTTCTTTTGGGGCTGGCTGGAAAAATGCTGTTTTTCATCTTCTCGGAAAGTTCCCCTGAAGAATAGGACAGATAGAAAAGCTTACAGCAATGGCTTTGCCAGCGTGGAAGAACATCTCTACGTAATGATAGGGACCAGCGGATTCGTGTATATTAAGATCTTTAAGTGCTCTTGAAGATATAAGGCACAACCTGGGAGCTGGAAGCGGGAGTGCAATTGTGTCGGGGTAGATAGAGAGACCGAATTTTTCATATTCTTCATGAACGACCAAAAGGTTTTACTACCGGTGGGACTTTGTAGTTTTGCCTAATTTTTTGATCGTAGACCAATTTGACGCGATCAATATGGGCATTGCTCGTTTAATATTTTTTCGGTTTTTCTCAAACAGAAAGTTCTCTTTGCAACTCAAGTCACACCATGTGTTTACCTTGGATTTGATACTCTTTATCCTGTAAGGGGTAAACCATTTCCAATGAAATCAAGATATCACCTTGATATATCTGATGTTGCATAAACCCCTTGCGAAAGGTTTGAGTGGTTCTTATACTCAAAGATGACTACTACTACTTGAAAAGGCAAGATGAGTTGCGCAAAATCGTTCTGACACGTCGGACACGTCAAAACAATAATGGATATTGTTGTGCGGGTGAAATTCAACGAGACAGCGTAGCGGCGCTCCAGAACCTTGTCGCTTTTTTGGACTGCTGTTTTTTTTCCGAGGGTGGGTGGAAAATCTTAAATGAGACATTACACTAACAGGCTGCGCGTGCTCATAATAGTGTGAGATTCTTACTCACTAAAAACACCTCCCACCAAAATACTTTTATACTACAACTGGCCTCATGCCTATCAAGCAGTTTTAATTTAAATATTTAATTACGTTTGGCAGGAAACCCCCTAGCGGAAGCACCTGCTTATACCGACAACATCATGCGGTTACATTAATTCCTTTGTAATCGGCGGAACAGATTTCTCTGATCTAGAATCTGTAGTACAGCGTCATTGCAATGGCCAATTAGGCGAGTGTGTTGTTTACGCGCGAAATTTGGCATTTCGTCTTCAACGGTAGTTATACTTAGATCTCTCTGGATTTCGGCGTTTCTGATATACCACGGAGTTTTTACGATTTGTCTTAGGACTTTATTTTGGAAAGTCTGCAAAATGTTAACATTACTTGGTTTGGTACAACCCCAAAGTTGTATACTGTGCGTCCAAACCAGTTTTGGAACTTGCTTGTATAAAAGCAGCTTGTTTTGCATGCTGAGTTTAGAAAATCTTCCAATCAGCCAATACATTTGATGAAATCTGATAACGAGCTCCTCGCGTTTCGTCTTAACATGCGAATTTCAATTTAGCATCCAACGCCATTCGCAAATATTTAGCCTCGTTTGCGTACGGAATTTGTACCGAGTCAATATAAATGGGTAGATTGCTTACATTTCTGTAAGTAAAATTAACGTAATAATCGGCGTTCTTAATATGAGTTTTTCAAATATCTTCGACATTATTGGCAGAATCGATATTGGTCTATAGGATTTTTTGTCATTTGGAGGTTTACCTGGCTTAGGAATCATTATCACCTCAGCTATCTTCCATTGCCGGGGAACGTACAAAAGTCTAATAGAAGCGTTTATGAGATAAACAAATTTAAGTAGTGCTTTTCTGGGCAGATCTTTAAGGACCTGTCCCGTAATTAGGTCATATCCAGGAGCCTCGTTTAATTAAAGTTTTTGTATTTCAAAACAGAGTTCGATCAGCGATACTCGTCTAAGTTGAAAATTGTCAGATACTGTGGTAGGATCAGTATCTTCAACCAACGCTTCACCGTCAATTGTCCCCCTTCGCCCATTCCCCGTTATTTTTCCGGATCTTTGGAATAGTTAGATGTTTTTAATCCGTTAGACTTTCGAGATACGTAGAGATTTCACGATTTTTAAAGTCCCGAATGCCTCTTTTGAGTTTGCTGCAAAGATTATTTAAAATTGTTTTATCCTGCGAAACGCGAGATTGATGCCATCTTTTACGCGGTCTTCGTTTTTCCTTTACTAAATCAGTAATTTCAAGGGAATATTTTAATTCCTTACTTGTAGTTACTCTCTTTTTATACCCTATCCTAAGGGTATATTAATTTTGACACATAGTTTGTAACACCCCTTAATATTCGCCGTAGACCCATAAAAGTATATATATTTATGATCAGGACCAAATCCTAAGACTATCTAGCAATGTCCGTCCGTCCGTCCGTCCGTCCGTACGCAATTTTTAGGCCTTTAAAATTAAGCTAGGAAGCTGAAATTTGGACCACATATTCCCTAGGGCTCCGAAATGGTTAAGTGTAAAATTTTTTTGAATACGCCCACTGCTACGCCCACAATTTAGAAAAAACCGTTTTAAAGCTAAAGTTAGAGAGATAGAGTGTTACAACCTTCACAAGATATGTAGGCAATGCCCTCCTTTATAAGTTTGTCATATAAAGTTTTTTGCCACGCCTACTTTTTGTGGGCGTTTTTGACTAAAATGCTGTTTTCTTCGAAAATTTTCACAGAAAGCGAAAAAAACTGTTTAACAAAATATTTACCCAATATTTTTTCCAATATATCGCCCATACAAAGTTTTTGGCCACGCCCACTTTTTGGGGGCGTTTTTTCAAAAAAACTTTTTTTTTTTTTTAATTAATCGAACTAAATAAAATGCTATGCATCATCTTCTTAATGGTTTTTTCTTTGGGGCATATAGGGATATGGATAGGGTATCATACTGTTCGCCTCAAGCGGACTGTAGCCTTTCCTTATGTTTATGAGGAGTATTGTTCCACGCTGAACTATTTTGCAAGGCATCGATGAACTGATTCACTTCGTCTTCGAGTTTATATGGTGTTCGAAGGGATACTTTCAGATCGATTTTATTTATGCAGTCTTTTCTAAAGTAGTCCCAATTAGTTCTTTTGCTAGTAAGTTTTGGTGGACCGTCCTTTTCGCATAAGCCTCCGCTGGTAATTATCAGAATGACAGGCGAATGGTCAGAAGAGAGATCAAAACTTTCTTCAATTTTGACTGAGTTTTCAGATACTCCTTTTGCGATGAAAAAGTCTATGAGGTCAGTTGTTTTTGCTATATCCGAAGGCCAATACGTGGGTTTGCCAGACGAGTAAAAGTCTACCCCAGACTCCATACCGGCTTCGAGTAGAATTCGACCTTTTCGTGAGATACAACTGGAGCTTATTTGCATTTCATCAAGCTCAACTTTTTCACCGGGGGAGTGATCAGTGGTGTATTTTATAAAAATCCGCCTCTAGCCCTTTCTGATGGGTGATAACCGCTGTAACCTCTAATTTTTATATCTGATTCTTTCCTCAAATGCGTTTCCGATACCAGGCATATATCAATATCGTTTTTGTGAAGGAATGCTTCTAACTTATCGATTTTATGCAGAAGGCCATTCGCGTTCCATGTTACTACTTTTATAAAGCTTTTCATAATTGTTGGTGAGCCTCAAAGTTTATTTTCGAGCTTGTTCAGTTCCGCGAACATACGTTTGTTAATTTGGCTTTGCTCTTCAAGTCTCGCAAGTATTTCGGAAAAAACTTGATGGACTGGATCAGGCGCCGTATTAACAACTCGATTGTTTGCTTGTATCGCGGCTTCAGCGTACGTTCTCGGGCCGCGATTCGTCGACTTTTGTACATCAATTTTCCGTACAGTCGTCTGCGGTGGTTTGGACATTTCCTGAGTGCTTGTTTTTCTTTCTTTAGAAGGTTTTCCGTTTACATTTTTAAATTTATCTTTGGATCGGCTTTCGATCGGTAAGGGCTTTTTCTTTACTAAGTCGCGCCTTTTCTGCAGCTCTTTAGCTACTTCACAGCCGTGATAGTTTGCCAGCTGATTGCCCTTGCAATTAATGCAAGTCGGCGAATCTACATTTTTTTAGAGCACACTCTTCCGATAATTGTTTACCCGCGCATTTAACGCAACGCGGTTCCTATTGGCGGTATGCGTGCGTATGGTTATAGCCTTGGCAGCGTTTACACTGAGGGACAAGCTTTCTACTTTTACGCGTAGGTTAAATTCTTACGACTATATTAAGTATAGATAAAATTTGATATATTTTATCTAAATTTTCGGATTTCTCGAAGCTTAGCATGAATAACGGAAGTCAGCCCTTAACTATAACTTCGTCTTCTCCTTCAGTTTGTCCCTTTTCTTTTTTTTTTAAATTGACGGCATCGATTATCTTGAAATCTTTAGTTTTAAGGTCTTGCACGACGTCGTCTTTGCGGCACGAAGAATGAAGTCCTCTGGCCACAACTCGGTGTGACCTTTCAGACTTATTTCCATAAGTGTACCATTGGATTCCTTCTGAATTTAGTTTTTCTGAAACTGCGCCATAGCTGTACGGATCGCACGAGCTCCTTCTCGTTAGTACAATAATCGCGGATGACTGGGTGGCTCGATTTCTCTTCGACATTTTTTTGGAGTTGAGACTCCCTAAGAGATTTATTTTCTGTTTGAATTAGATCTAACTCTTTCTTTAATTCTTCATAAAGCACAATATTTTCGTCCTCAAAGCTTTTAGGTTGCGCTGAATCCCGAGTTTTGTGTATACGGTTGGAGACGAGTTTGCGCTCAATGGAAAGGAGTACGCTCTACGTATTCGCATGGATACTAGAAGTTCATTCGATAATGAGTCATTTAACAGTATAAGCAACTTCGCCTGACTGCTTGCAGAAGAATCACTACGAGAATTGCTAGGGAGCTGGACGCTCGTTACAGATGTGGATTGCTTTCGATATGGAATGAGAGCAGTAAAATGGCGGTGCAAAGAAGACAGTGATTTATATTTAATACTTTTGATACTTTTAAGCAACATGGTGGTCGAACTTAACGCTCCTGGTCTCTATGAGCAGACCTACATAATGTTGTTGATGTCGGATGTTCTTTCTTTGGAACTTTGTCCAGCGACTCAATCTAGGCACATTTCAGCTATCAAAATATCTTTGAGTAAACGTCCATAATAGGTTCCTTATTCCCAAAGACTTTTGCCCACCTTGCATGTCATGTTTTGAAAATAAGTAATCTAATTGGCTGAAAATAATTCACCGTTAATGACGATAAAGCAACTGTGATGCAATGTGCATTGTGAAGTGTGTACATTTACCTAGAAAAAAAAACCCTGATAAGCAGAAGTATGCATTTTAATTACTCAACACCTTTTAAGTGGAATCTCTTCCGATGATACAATTTTACTCACAATGACACAATCTATTCTGCATTTTATTATAAAAGTCCCGTTGTCTGCTCCATTTGATAAATGGCCTATAAATATCGCTGTCATTAATCAAATATATTTAATAAGTATAAAGATACCGTTAGCAGAACAGTAACTGGAACTAAATTAAGATGTCTACTAAAATCGTATTTCTCTGCGCATTGATTGGCTTAGCCTTTGGACTATCAGCAACTGACGCTTTGGAGAAGTCTGCCTCTGAAGTGAACGCTGTCGACTTGGTGCCAGAAGCTGTTGACAGTTATTTGGAAGGACTGTTTCATGGGGATTCTGACAAGGGCGATCTGGTACTTGAGGTAAGTGGGCACAATTTTATCCAATGAAAATGCTTTATCTAATATCCTTTAATTTTTAAACAGTCCCATGATAAGGATGGGAGTCCACCAAGAAGATTTAGACGAAAGTCTTGCAAGAGCATCAGTATTCGCACCAAATCCGGAAGGGTTATCACCGTAAAAAAATGTTAATTCATGGATAGTTTGCGTTGCAGTTGAAAAATTAATTAAAAAAACAACTTTAAAGATTGAACAAAACCTTGTTAAAACTTCAACTTTGTCCTCATTGTTCGTTTGAAGGTCTTTTGGTTGCATAATGATCCAATAAATAAATATTTTTTTTCTCCTGCAAACCCATCGATGTGTTACTTGGTATTAGTTTCAAGGTGCTGTTCTCATTGTTTTCAGTGAGAACGTTTTCTTTCTTCTAAAAAAACCGATACTGTAGAACTGTATGCCTTCGCCAGGGGGGAGTGAGGGTGACGGAAAATTCGCTTACCTAATTTTTATTTCAAATTTTCTTTTTTTCTTTTAATCGAATCTAGAACCACAAACTCTCAGACACAAGATGGTCGGATAAAATTGAGACTTTGAAACCTTTGGCCTACGAAACTCTCTAGAGGGCTTTAGTGATGTCACCTTAAATGTTTAACTTCGAAGAGCTGTGAACGGCGCATCGTTCTACACTACGTGAACAAATTTGAGTGTACCCTGATATCTTCGACTGGTTGCAAGATTTAGAGCCTCCATACTTTACTTATGTTCTATATTCCCTTGTGGGTCCCTTTTCGGAATGTGTGACCAATCCACTGCCACTTCTGTCGCTATATAGCTGTGCCTATTAGTTCAAGGCCCATTCTCTGGTAAATCTGCTTGTTTGAGATACGGTTCGGCCAGAAAATCATTAAGATGTTACGTAGGTACCAAGTGCCACATGTATACAGCAACAAGGATTCAACTTTGGAACATAACAGCCGTACCTTATGTTTAAGCTGATTGCATTACTATGCCAAATTGTGGATAGCCTATTCGGCTGGCTTATTCAGTTTGGTTCCACCATCCATTGAGACAATACTTTCAAGGTATTGGAAACTCTCTACTTTCTCAACCGGTTGTCCAGCAATGTATATTGCATCCGTTTTTTGCCGAATTAATTTTTAGCCAATAATTTTTATTAGTTACTTGGTGATGGTGCATTATTCTATAAGATAGCAAGCATACATCGTCAGCGTAGTCCAGATGCTTGAGTTCGGAGTAAGAGTCCATCGTCCATAGAGTCGGTGATTAAACATATCGCTAATCATCAATAAAAACAATATTGGTGACAGAATGCAGCCTTGTCGTACCCCACTTTGTACTTCGAATTCCTCAGACAGCTTTCCGTTATGCAAAACGTGACACATTGACCCATCGTAAATAGCCTTGATAATTGCGATTGTCCCTCCTGTCCCTCGATGAAAAGCAGGTAAAGTGGCGATCGATATTCAACGCTATGCTCAATGATGATCCGCAAGGTGTTTATGTGGTCGACACGGGAGGATCCAGAGCGGAAACCTGTTTGTTCGGCGTCGAGTGTGTCTTTGAGGTGTTCTTTAATTCGCTCCAGGATAAATTAAGTTATTATCTTGTCCACACCAGTCAGAACGCAGATGCCACTCCAAATTAAGAACACTATCAATAAAAGAAGTGCCATTCTTCAAGAGAAGTAACTAATGAGAATAAAATTAAATTTCTTCAAAGTTTGATCTCTGCTTTGCAGCTAATTTGCAAATAATGGGATGACATTTTATACAAATGCATTCCGAAGAAAATTAAGACAACGAATCAACTGAATTAACCGAAGAAACACATTTTATAAGGAACCTATTTTTCGTGATCGTTGATTCGATCATTACTGGAATTTTTTGTCGGTTCAATGCCACAAAGAATTTGAATGAAACTGTTTCTGTTTGTTTGGCAATTTTCAACAATGGAGGAAACTAAGACGTGAAGACTTGAAGAAGAGTTCATTCATCTACATTGGATACATATCTACGAACCAACCATCCACTCAGCTCTCACTTTTGAGTTTTATGAATGAAATTTTTTCGTAGAGCTTGGAAATGATTTTGCCAAAAGTTTGTGATGCTCTGCTCGTATTTTGCACCATACCTGTCACCGTAGATTGTGCTGAACGCTCCTTTAGTATCCTTGCACGAATGACAAATTTTCATCGCTCGTGATCTACACCAGATCGATCGTGTTGACAGACTTGCTACTCTTTGTATCGAAGCATATTTATATGACGCTATTGAATTTCTTCACTTTACCTACATGGGCATGGCATTTTTCGGTCCAAGGCCCGAGATTTCTCCTGACTTGTTGTTTTTATTTTACTACGAGTAAAATATTCAATTGTTCTGTGAAAACTTAGAACTTGTCGTTTTTTTTTAGATGTCAGTACTTCTTATGGCTGATTTGTTGAAAATCACTTATTTACCTAATTGGGGCGCTATAGTCCGGGTGGACCTAGGCCTCAAACAATTAGCCTCTCCAATTAGCGCGGTCTTTGGCTAAGTGCCTCTGGTTGCGCATTCCAAGATGGTTCAGGTCACCTTCCACTAGCGCAAAAAAATTTATTTGTTTCGAATGTATTTTGGCTTTTACTCTTACTAATGAGTAATGTCTCTATGAGCAGACCTACATAATGTTGTTGATGTCGGATGTTCTTTCTTTGGAACTTTGTCCAGCGACTCAATCTAGGCACATTTCAGCTATCAAAATATCTTTGAGTAAACGTCCATAATAGGTTCCTTATTCCCAAAGACTTTTGCCCACCTTGCATGTCATGTTTTGAAAATAAGTAATCTAATTGGCTGAAAATAATTCACCGTTAATGACGATAAAGCAACTGTGATGCAATGTGCATTGTGAAGTGTGTACATTTACCTAGAAAAAAAAACCCTGATAAGCAGAAGTATGCATTTTAATTACTCAACACCTTTTAAGTGGAATCTCTTCCGATGATACAATTTTACTCACAATGACACAATCTATTCTGCATTTTATTATAAAAGTCCCGTTGTCTGCTCCATTTGATAAATGGCCTATAAATATCGCTGTCATTAATCAAATATATTTAATAAGTATAAAGATACCGTTAGCAGAACAGTAACTGGAACTAAATTAAGATGTCTACTAAAATCGTATTTCTCTGCGCATTGATTGGCTTAGCCTTTGGACTATCAGCAACTGACGCTTTGGAGAAGTCTGCCTCTGAAGTGAACGCTGTCGACTTGGTGCCAGAAGCTGTTGACAGTTATTTGGAAGGACTGTTTCATGGGGATTCTGACAAGGGCGATCTGGTACTTGAGGTAAGTGGGCACAATTTTATCCAATGAAAATGCTTTATCTAATATCCTTTAATTTTTAAACAGTCCCATGATAAGGATGGGAGTCCACCAAGAAGATTTAGACGAAAGTCTTGCAAGAGCATCAGTATTCGCACCAAATCCGGAAGGGTTATCACCGTAAAAAAATGTTAATTCATGGATAGTTTGCGTTGCAGTTGAAAAATTAATTAAAAAAACAACTTTAAAGATTGAACAAAACCTTGTTAAAACTTCAACTTTGTCCTCATTGTTCGTTTGAAGGTCTTTTGGTTGCATAATGATCCAATAAATAAATATTTTTTTTCTCCTGCAAACCCATCGATGTGTTACTTGGTATTAGTTTCAAGGTGCTGTTCTCATTGTTTTCAGTGAGAACGTTTTCTTTCTTCTAAAAAAACCGATACTGTAGAACTGTATGCCTTCGCCAGGGGGGAGTGAGGGTGACGGAAAATTCGCTTACCTAATTTTTATTTCAAATTTTCTTTTTTTCTTTTAATCGAATCTAGAACCACAAACTCTCAGACACAAGATGGTCGGATAAAATTGAGACTTTGAAACCTTTGGCCTACGAAACTCTCTAGAGGGCTTTAGTGATGTCACCTTAAATGTTTAACTTCGAAGAGCTGTGAACGGCGCATCGTTCTACACTACGTGAACAAATTTGAGTGTACCCTGATATCTTCGACTGGTTGCAAGATTTAGAGCCTCCATACTTTACTTATGTTCTATATTCCCTTGTGGGTCCCTTTTCGGAATGTGTGACCAATCCACTGCCACTTCTGTCGCTATATAGCTGTGCCTATTAGTTCAAGGCCCATTCTCTGGTAAATCTGCTTGTTTGAGATACGGTTCGGCCAGAAAATCATTAAGATGTTACGTAGGTACCAAGTGCCACATGTATACAGCAACAAGGATTCAACTTTGGAACATAACAGCCGTACCTTATGTTTAAGCTGATTGCATTACTATGCCAAATTGTGGATAGCCTATTCGGCTGGCTTATTCAGTTTGGTTCCACCATCCATTGAGACAATACTTTCAAGGTATTGGAAACTCTCTACTTTCTCAACCGGTTGTCCAGCAATGTATATTGCATCCGTTTTTTGCCGAATTAATTTTTAGCCAATAATTTTTATTAGTTACTTGGTGATGGTGCATTATTCTATAAGATAGCAAGCATACATCGTCAGCGTAGTCCAGATGCTTGAGTTCGGAGTAAGAGTCCATCGTCCATAGAGTCGGTGATTAAACATATCGCTAATCATCAATAAAAACAATATTGGTGACAGAATGCAGCCTTGTCGTACCCCACTTTGTACTTCGAATTCCTCAGACAGCTTTCCGTTATGCAAAACGTGACACATTGACCCATCGTAAATAGCCTTGATAATTGCGATTGTCCCTCCTGTCCCTCGATGAAAAGCAGGTAAAGTGGCGATCGATATTCAACGCTATGCTCAATGATGATCCGCAAGGTGTTTATGTGGTCGACACGGGAGGATCCAGAGCGGAAACCTGTTTGTTCGGCGTCGAGTGTGTCTTTGAGGTGTTCTTTAATTCGCTCCAGGATAAATTAAGTTATTATCTTGTCCACACCAGTCAGAACGCAGATGCCACTCCAAATTAAGAACACTATCAATAAAAGAAGTGCCATTCTTCAAGAGAAGTAACTAATGAGAATAAAATTAAATTTCTTCAAAGTTTGATCTCTGCTTTGCAGCTAATTTGCAAATAATGGGATGACATTTTATACAAATGCATTCCGAAGAAAATTAAGACAACGAATCAACTGAATTAACCGAAGAAACACATTTTATAAGGAACCTATTTTTCGTGATCGTTGATTCGATCATTACTGGAATTTTTTGTCGGTTCAATGCCACAAAGAATTTGAATGAAACTGTTTCTGTTTGTTTGGCAATTTTCAACAATGGAGGAAACTAAGACGTGAAGACTTGAAGAAGAGTTCATTCATCTACATTGGATACATATCTACGAACCAACCATCCACTCAGCTCTCACTTTTGAGTTTTATGAATGAAATTTTTTCGTAGAGCTTGGAAATGATTTTGCCAAAAGTTTGTGATGCTCTGCTCGTATTTTGCACCATACCTGTCACCGTAGATTGTGCTGAACGCTCCTTTAGTATCCTTGCACGAATGACAAATTTTCATCGCTCGTGATCTACACCAGATCGATCGTGTTGACAGACTTGCTACTCTTTGTATCGAAGCATATTTATATGACGCTATTGAATTTCTTCACTTTACCTACATGGGCATGGCATTTTTCGGTCCAAGGCCCGAGATTTCTCCTGACTTGTTGTTTTTATTTTACTACGAGTAAAATATTCAATTGTTCTGTGAAAACTTAGAACTTGTCGTTTTTTTTTAGATGTCAGTACTTCTTATGGCTGATTTGTTGAAAATCACTTATTTACCTAATTGGGGCGCTATAGTCCGGGTGGACCTAGGCCTCAAACAATTAGCCTCTCCAATTAGCGCGGTCTTTGGCTAAGTGCCTCTGGTTGCGCATTCCAAGATGGTTCAGGTCACCTTCCACTAGCGCAAAAAAATTTATTTGTTTCGAATGTATTTTGGCTTTTACTCTTACTAATGCATTCTCATTAAATATGGAATACAACGTCGTTCAAGTGGCGGATTCGGCTGGCTTCGCAGTAGCGCATTATGTCACTCCAATTATCCAAGTCCTTATTGTAGGTTTCCGGCTGTACTTACGGATTGTTTGGATGATATTTACCTTAAGTGCTAGAATCGTTTCCGGGTCAGTCCTTCACGGTTCTCCACAAAAAAGTCCGAGGGTGTCAAACCGCAGCTCCGAGGCGGCCAATTAACAACTCCAAGATGGCGATGTTCCATAACACGATTATGGAATTTTAGGCGCACAAGACCGATGTGGCAAGGCACGCTATCCTGCATGAACCAGAGGTCGTCCAAATCCATGACTCCAATTTCAGTAAAATAAAAGTCCGTTAATATAGCTCATGTCACTTACAAATTGTTCATCTACGCAAGGGACAGAATAGGTTAAGCCCGGTATTGGTATCATTCTTGCAGCTGAGGATCTTAGAAACATTTTGAATATTTCAAGGTCCTTTTACTGTTTGTTGTTTCTTAAACTAGCATAGACTAATAATTCTTAAGTTGTGTGCGAGCAAAGGGAAAAAATGCATTATGCCTAGAATTCAATAACCACATAAAAAACATCCCGAACCAAGAGTTTCTAAATCTGGCTAAAACTAAAATTACTGCCATGGAAGACTAGGATACGGCATGAGAAACCCTAAGTACGGGCAAGTCTAATCGTAGATAATAAACATAAATTTCGTGAAACATGAAGAAGTAAACGGCGTTGCATTCGAAGAAGTTAAAAAATGGGTCATATACTTTAAAGAAACCGAACGAGTTAGATGTCAGAGTTCTTTATTTTTATTGCTGTCCTCGAGTACGCTTTGAACCCTTAAGTTCATCGGCAGAAACTAGAAACTCTGTAACAAAGGCACTACCTTTCACCAATGAAGTACTCATCTCTTATGTTAACTTCCCTTGGTCCTAATTTTAGTCGCAGTGTCAGCCATTTGGGCAGGTCAAATTTATAAAAAAAAAAGTTATGAACCCTTGAGTACATGCTGGAGATGCAGCTTTTTATGATTGGGGTGGATGTTTTAGCGAGAGGGAACGGGTATCGTATTACTTTAAAAAAATGCAGAGTATACAATACTGCCCATTGTCATACTCACTCTCCTCCAGATATTTGTTTAAATGCTAAAGTGATTTCCAAGTTCAAATAGTTGGGTTCTATGATAAACAGAGAAGCAACCGTAAATGACGACATCATTCATCGTGTAATCAAGGCAAGAACGCTGTGCTATCTTCTGCATCCAAGCATTTTTCCCTAAATCCATATTTATTCAATAACCATACATAAATTCCTTTTTAAGCGTACAAAAACAATCCTGAATTGTCTTTGACTGGTAAAACATGGCTACATGAAAAATGGCCCAAAACCAAAAATGAAAAATGGCCCCAAAAGTATGAAAATTTGGCCCACGGACATTATGTCTGCCTTAAACGGACATTCTCTGTATGTATATTGAAAATGTGGATTAATTTTACCAACGTCAAATGCCAAACTGACGTCATCGGAGCCTTCTCTGAAGATTTCTTTATCAAACGGTGGTTTCTCTAATGATTCACTTGATGCTAATCCAAAGGCTAAAAAAACCAGTGTGCACAAAAGTGGGATTTTGAAAGATATTCTCATTGCAATAATATTACCTCGATACTGTGGAAATGTATTGAGTTGTATGGCCAAATTATTAACAAATTCTTACGTATGAAAGAGTTGATATCTTTTGATTGCCTATTAATTATCGGCTGAAGTGCCATATTCGTAATGTTATGTTAGTAAGATTATTTAACACTTGAGAATGAGTGGGATTTTTTTTTTTATAATTTGCACATGCAAAAGGGATTATTAGCACCCTTATAATGTTATAGTAACACAGCACGGGCGTTAAGGAAATGAGGGATGGATGAGAAACCGATGTACATTGATTTTAAATGTTTGTAAATTGTAATGGTCAGGAAAAACAGAGGGAGGCAGAGCATTCCACATTCGTGTTGTACGGCAGAGGAACGAATCCTTAAGTTTCACAGTTCGACCGAATATAGGCCTTAGGGTGAACTGATGGGCATTCCTGGCGTGGCGATTATTACGGTTGAAGTGTTGAAGGGGAGGAATGCAACTGGCTATTTCGTTTGAGCACTTGTGATGGTAGTATCGATAGGCAGGAGACATTACGACGATAACTAAGAGGGTCAAGCGAATTCGCAATATCTCGGTCGCCAATTAGTTTTGTCGCGCGTTTTTGAATTCTGTTAAGTAGCTCCAAATATGTAATTGGTGCACCAGAGCAGATATGAGCGTTGTACTCAAGTTTTGGGCGAATAAACGCCTTGTAGATTCTAGCCAGATCAGAAAAATAAAAATAAAAGTAAAATATTTCTTGCATCGCTTTAGGAATCCTAGACACTTCGCAGCGTTATTGGCGACGTCGAATATGTGGTCATTCCAACGAAGGTTGTCATTAACACACATACCGAGAATGGAAAGTCTTTCGGATTCAGCGATGCAAGTGCCATTCATGGATAATGGCAGAGTATTGAGGTTTCGCTTTACTGACAGAAGACAGCATGGAAGCATTAAATTCCACTCTATTGGTGGGGTAAACTCAAGAATGCTGTCGAGATCGGAATTTAATGAGCTCAACATACGTTGCCGTTCCAGTTCGACGGCCGAAGATGAGGGGCGTTGCCCAGGAAACGAATATGTAAAGCTGAGGGTACTGTCATCGGCGAAGGAATGAATAGGATTAGAAGTAACAGACAGTAAATCATTTATAAAAATGAGAAAGAGAGTCGGAGACAAAACGGAGCCTTGGGGAACACCAGCATTTATTTGGTAAGATGCAGACTTGAAACCGTCCAAAACAACTTGTATTGTATACCGAAAGGTAATTTCTAATCCATTGAAGAAGGGTAACATCGATCCCAAGTGCACGCATTTTCGACAAGAGAGCTTGATGCCAAACTCTGTCAAATGCCTTTGAAATATCAAGCGCAACGACCTTGCTTCACCACCATGGTGAATAGATTGGTTCAACTTTTCGGTTAGATATGTCATCAAGGGACGTAAGTGCAATTGGTCGGTAGGAGGAGGGAGAGGAAGATTCGCCTTTTTTGGGACAGGCTGGACAAATGCTGTTTTCCATCTTCTCGGAAAGAGCCCTGAAGAATAGGATAGATAGAAAAGCTTACGCAGTGGTTTTGCCAGCGTGGAAGAACACCTCTTCAGAACGGTAGGGGAAATACCATCTGGACCAGCGGATTTATGTACGTTGAGATCTCGAAGAACTCTTGCCATTGTACCAGTGCGAAAATGAATTGGTCCCATAGTATATTCTACGCGCTCGAGTACAGGGGGAGATAAAGCACAATCCGGTAGCGTTGAGCTAGCTGTAAAATGAGCAGCAAGCAGATTGGCTTTATCCAAAGAGCTGACAGCTGGAATGTCATTAAATTGAATGCCGGGATAGATGTTGAGTAGTATTTTTTGCCTCAACTTTTGGTCGTAGGAGAATTTCACACGATTAATGTGGGCATTGCAGTCATTTCTGGCTCATTTAAAATTTATTCGGTTTTCCTCAGTTGGGTTGGCCTTATAAGACCGAAAGCTCACCTCTTTTAACCTGATAGCCTCTTTGCAGCTCAAGTCACACCATGCGTTCACCTTGGGTTTGATACTTTTAATCCTATTAGGGATAAAGCGTTTCATACCCAGGTGAATTATATTTGTAATCATATCGGCAGCAGCGTCCACGTCGTTGTCGAGGAAGCATAGCGACCAGTTAAAACTCCTAACCGTTTAATTCTTCCCATTTGGCTTTCTCGTATTGCCATACGGTTCTTTAAGGAGCTTGTTCGTAAACTGTGTGGCTGGAGTATGAGAAATTCTCCGTTATGATACAATGGTCTGGCGAACCTAGAGGCGATAATACATTTAAAGTGTATTTATCAGGGTGAGAGGTAAGAAACAAGTCCAGAGTGTTTTGACTAATGTCCGGTATCCATGTTGGCTCATTTACCATCTGGGTTAAATTATTAACCTCAGAAAAGATCTCGACATACCTTTTTTCGAGTGTTGTCTGTCCAGAATGTCGAAGCCAACTTGAATTGTGTATATTGAAATCACCCAATGACGATTTCAGTATGAGGACAAAAGGTAACTATTCTGGTTATGGAATCAGACAGTGCAACAAACTCATTATAAGTTGAATGGCTGTCCTGGTTAGGGCTTCTGTAAATAAAACAGTAGTGAATTAATTGCATACGGACATGGAATTTTAGCCAAATAAGATTAAATACCGGATTGGAACATTGGCCATATTGAGGTAGAAGTTGGTAGGCTACATCACTACGTATATAAACGGCGAGACCACGATAGGGACAGTATAATGGCACTAAGTTGTAACCAGGTAGACTAAATTCCGACGAATCAGAATCAACGCTAACCTGAGTTTCACTCAGTGCCAAATCAGCTGGTTTGTTTTGGGAAACATGGGCGTACAGAGAAAAAAGGTTCGCTCTTAAGCCCCGAATGTTACTCACATCTACTCTGAAGCTGCTAAACATTACAAAAAACAAACACAAAAAATTCAACACTGACGCTACCTAAGCAAAGCCGTGCAATGTAAACTCTGTTAGCTTATCAAAACAAATTACCGAAGGTGTTATGCCCTTACAGCAATTTGCCTTGGTCTACCAACAAAAATTTGCACATACGACCCGTTATTCGCCAGTTACTACGCATACCTAACCATAAAAAATACACAAATGATATGAATCACTGTGTACTAAGTGTCGTAAAGCAGAAGCAGCAGCAAGCGAGATGGAATAGGAGTAAAGGGACCACACGCACTGTGTACTTTATGCAATTTTTTTTTTTGTGATTTTATAATGCAGCACTGAGCACTTGTTTCTTCTTTTTTTGCACACGCGACCGAGAAAAGGTTTTTTTTCCTTTTGTGTGGTGACGAACACGATCACTGGCCTCAACTGGTACTCAAGTGCCAGAGTGCCGTTTAATTCACCTGAAGTTTGTATCATAATATTTCTGTCTACTTTTTGAGTCAAGACATGCTTGAAATAATTGATTACTATTTTTTCTTTTTAACGTTACCAATGGGTAAGGTAGAGAAAAAGGCATTCTCTTTGATATTGACAAAAATGTAATTTGTTGTAGAGTGCGTACTTATTTAATTAAGTGGAGTTGGAGATTAAAGTTAGTGCGGTCCTAAGCTACTACTTTACAAGCGCTTCAATTTACTACAGCTGGGACAATAATTATGTTGCAATAGATCGAATCGTTCCTATGTCGTCCTATTTAAAGATTCGATCTTTTTTGAATCGATCACTTTGTAAATCAATCATGAAGCGATCCGGTGTTTGATCGATAAAGAAAAGCGTAGACTGGCTTTAATAATTCGTTATTTTCTTCGACCCAAAATAATCTCCAATTGCTTGTCCACCCTGTCCTCTGAACACCCTAACCAATTTTTGAATATGCTTTCGGCGGCTCCAACTATACGTTGTGTGCATATCTTGTCGATAATATTCGCAGACTGCAAATTATGTTAGTTCATCCCTTTTATACCCAGAATTGTTCGAAGGCAAGACGAAGTATATGAATCAAAGGAAATCAATCAACCGTAACAATTCTATATATGAAATGACTTCGTGTTACATATGTGAATACAAAGGGTGATCCACTTCGAGGTTCCCTACTTTTTAAAGAAAAAAAACACAGGAAATTCAAATTTAATGGAGAATGTTTATTATCATTTGAAAGAACATTCTATCAAATGTTGGCCGTTGCTACGTCGCAGATGGTCCATCCGTTGAGTCCAATTTTCGATCACTCGTTCGAGCATTTCGACTGGTAACTGGCGAATGACACGCGTGATGTTTTCCTCCAAGGCCTGCATCGAAGCGGGTTTGTCGGCATAAGCTTTTGACTTTACATATCCCCACAGGAAAAAGTCTAACGGTGTAATATCGCACGATCTTTGTGGCCAATCGACCGGCCCAAAACGTGAAATTATGTGCTCTCAATAAGTCCATTGATTAATGCGATGTGTGCGAAGTGGCGCCGTCTTGCTGAAACCAAATGTCGCCGAGATCACGAGCTTCAATTTCAGGCATCAAATAGTCGGTTATCATGGCACGATAACGGTCGCCATTGACGGTTACGTTCGCACCGGCATAATTTTTAAAGAAATATGGACCGATGATTCCACCGGCCCACAAACCACACCAAACCGTAGTTTTTTCTGGATGAAGTGGCAGTTCTTCAATCTCTTCAGGTTGCTCTTCGTCCCAAATGCGGCAATTTTGTTTGTTTACATACCCATTGAGCCAGAAATGGGCCTCATCGTTAAACAAAATTTGCCTCGAAAACGTCGGATCTTCTTGGAACTTTTCAAGAGCCCATAGAGCGAAGCGATGTCGCTTGGGAAGGTCGAGCGGCTTCAGTTGTTGCACAAGCAGTATTTTGTACGCTTTCAATTTAAGATCTTGACGTAAAATGCGCCAAGTCGTTCCATACGTCAGTCCGAGTTGCTGCGAACGGCGCCGAATCGACTCTCTACGGTCTTCGTGTACACTCTCAGCTACGGCCGCTATATTTTCTTCACAGCGTGCTGGACGTGGTCTATTCGGTCGAATATTATCCAATAATGAATGCTGGTTCTCAAAATGGGTGATGGTTTGTGAATAGTACGCCCAGTAGGCCGATTATGTTGACCATAAGTTGAGCGAAGTGCACGAAACACAGAAGGTGAATTTTCATAATAAAGTTGAACAATTTGTAAACGTTGTTCACACGTAAGTCTTTCCATTATAAAATGCCAAACAATACTAAACAAAAATAATATGACAGCATGACACGACTCACACGTGATCTGTCAAAAAAGGCTATTGAAAAAATTATCTCTACTTGGATCACCCGTTACCTTATGGGTATGGTGCATAGCACTTTTTATCTAACATAAGAGAATGAAGAGAATGTTTAGTAAATATAAAATGCTAAAAGAAAAGTATTAACTAATTTAAAGTAATTGTCAAATTGATGTAATTGATGATTATAAATTAATTTTAAAGTATTTTCAGAAATTCAACAATTCTAGGTAAAGCAATTTAAGGTACAACAATGAATGAAAAGAATAAGAATGAAATGTGAATGATACGAGCAAATAAATACTGTTCACATATTTATATTTAGGATGGCCGCTACAAGCATAATTTTAATTATCCGTATTAAGTAAAAATAAAGTGCACGACTGCGTCAAACGAAACTTTCTCGGTACATGAGATGCGTTTTTGAATCGCAAAATTAATCGAAAATGAATGGTCAACAATTTATTTAAATCACTTTTTAGGTTCTGAAAAAATAGATTTTCTTAAAAATGGCACCTACGATTTCTATGTAATTTCGCATTTTTAACATAATTGTTCTTAATAAACGAAATTATCAAAATCGTTAAAGCCGTTTTTGAGAAAACGAATTAAAAAAAAATTATTTCAAAAATCGAAGTATGCAAATTTGTTCGACTTAATAGTATAAAAAAAGAGTAAAATTTGTTTGAGTTCGCTTTGTTAGTTTTTGACATATTGGCCGTTAATAGATTTTCTTTCCAACAACTGAGTAAGCAGTATCTTTGGGCCCCATCCCAAGTATCCTTAGTAAAAAAAAAAACAAAAATCTGTCGAACCGTCTTCGAGAAAATTAGTAACAAGTGATATTCACAAAAAGTCGCTTATCATGGCTCGATATCGTTCGCCGTTGACGGTAACCTTTCTTCCACGGTCGTCATTGCAACAAAATGGACCGATGATACCACCAGCCCATAAACCACACCAAACTATCTTTCGGTCTGTTCGGAATGCTTTGGAAATACTTTTACCGCATGTGGATGTTCATCAATCCAGATGCGACAGTTTTGCTTATTTACATATCCGTTGAGCCAGAAATGAGCCTCATCGCTGAACACAGTTTTTCGATAAGAAAGCGGATTTTCACATTTTTCACAGAGCACGAATTTTGACAATAAATTTTGTATAATTTGCAATCGTTGCTCGTTTGTAAGTCTTCCCAAGATTAAATGGCAGAGTATACTTGACAGATAACGTTTGGACGTCATTACTAATCAGTCCTGCTAACCTGAAAAACTTAAAAAAAAACACCCGTTACAATAAAAATTTGACGTTCATTTTCAGATCTCAGTACTTTTTGTGGCTGACTTGTAAGGCAAACGCGATTTTTGTATAAGAGAACTTGGCTATTCATTAACATTTAAGTTTTTGCTTTGATAGTGTATAGGTGATAATGTACTCGGTAATGCAGGATATGTTAGTCATATCCTACTTCCTTATATGGAATTTTCATTTATTTCGCAACTAGATATTCATCAAAAAATACTGATTTCCTTTGTACATATTTAATTAATTTAACTTTCCAAAGTTGCTTGACTTACCCGCACTAGTCACTGGTTTTACAAAAAATGAACTGCAATTATCGCATATGACCTTCCATTTTGCCGCTAAAAAACACACTACTTTGAAAAACCAAACCGCTTTTAATTCACAGTAAAGATCGACACCTCATTATAAACACATAGGTACAATACCTACCCAGCATCGTAGATAGAGGCCGACTGCAACTGCCTGGGGCGTAACAATAGACGTATAAGCTACATTCATGACTTAGCAAATCATAGCAATGTAATTGATAACAGCAAGACAATACAAATTTGAATATAGCTTTTATTTATGAATAAGAAAAATAACTAAGTTAAATAAGCTATTTACTGTAATTTTTTGGGGCGCAAAATTCGAGAGACCTTAGCTCTGACAAACGTCACACAGTACCTGCATACTAACTGACCTCAGATAATAAAATCGCTTTAAATTTTATATCAAATTCTCTCTCTCTCTCTTTACTCAAATCATAAGCTGCAGCACGTTCCATTCCATCTAAGTACATAAATAAGTATGTATCTCAATTGTACGGCCGACTATTTGCGCGTTTTGATTTCGCAAAGTAATCGCGGACTTAAAGTTAATTTGTCGGAATCTTAAATTCACTTTAGTCGCGTGTCGATGTTCTATGAATTTGTTATACCTGCATGAGTCAAGTGAATGTGATTAATTTGCCAGTCGTGGGTAATTACAGGGATTTCTGGTTATTCGTTTAGAGCAGCTTAGCAAATTATAATAATAGATTGACTGGCTTTGCTATTGTTGGGTTGAAGCTGAACGATCTAAATATATCGTTTGTTTTTATCGCTTGCAATTGATTCTTGGAAAAGTCTATTAACTACCGCTATTTATTTGTGTAATTTAATGTAACTAATATTTATTGATTAATAATCTGATAAGACAAAGTGATTATGTTTGTTCAATCGCGAGTGATAAAAATGGTTAAATCATCATCGGTCGTTGAAATAAATTCAAATAATAAGAAAGTTATTAAAAGTTATGATACCTCGAACATTAATGGCCCTGATCCAGGGCCAAAAGTAGTACCAAATAATGAAAGAAGATACAGTTGTAATAGACAAGGTGTCCAGTTTGTAAGAAGTCCCGGCCGGTGATGGATAATAACAGTTTACATCTCTTTAAAATGGTAAGAAAATGGATTTGTTAAGTTTTAAACAAATAAAAAAACAGTTTGTCTTATAGAAGTTGGATTTATTAGATTGGTCAGGATGATTTTTAGCTGTATCGAGATTAATGCTAACCTTTCTTCCAGTTTTTTTTTTTAATAGTGAATTTGAATTTTACTGTTCCTTGCTGCCAACTATCTAAATTTTCATTTACTTCTGATTTTATCAATAAATGTTTTTTTATGAAATGTTGTATAGATTTTTAATACTTCAGAAATATGCGCGATAGAAAGATGTGTTCGAATCAATCTCGAAGAGAATTACAGAATCTGTTACATAGCAATAATGTCAGATAGTTAAGCAGCTATCAAAGCACTGGACTACTTTGCCATTAAATCCAAACTTGTATGGGAATACCTAACAAATCTCAAAAAATTGGGCAAAAAAGTAGGTTGTCTCTCTGCTGGATACTAGGGCATGCGGGCATTATTGGTAAGGAGGCGGCAGACTCTCTAGCGAGAAAAGGGGCGGCAGCAGCCTTTATCCATGACCTGAACCATTCTGCGGGCTAGGGGAACATATCCTTAGCGAAGAATTATGGAAATCGGAAAAGTACAAAAGGGCTGGCAAATTCGAGATCTCCAATTCTTAGGACATTATAATCTAAAAAGATTTAAAGCATATATCAGTCTTCTACGTATTCTAACTGGTTTCCTAACGGGGCATTGAAAACTTGTGGAACACCTAAGGAACATTATATGATGGGGCTCACTTGAATAGGATTGACAATTTCCTCATTAAGGTGACTCGAAGGCACGTTGCGAGGGCGATGACCAACGATAATAGCCTGATCTTCGGGGCATACTACCCCAATGAACCACATATGGAGAGAACGCTCCGATCTGGCTTTGTTCCGCCAGAGGCTTTCTCCATATTGATAAAAAATGGGCGTTTTCCTTCCTTCGTTTTAGTACCGTGATAGGGGGGAGGGACCAAATTGATACGGACACGTAATTCACCGAATATTGGTGGCTTGCGGAAAGAGTGGAAGAGGTGGGTATACCTTTCCAGGGGCCGAATTACCGCATCAGTTAACGAGTGTGTAACTTCTATACGTTACTGAACTATCTCGGTTTGGGATTACTGCTTCAGTTATCGAACATGGTATCGAGTATCGAGTTTTATTGTTTGACATTTCCTAGTCCGTTATCGTGTGTTTTTTCATACGTCAGCTCCGGAGGTGTCGTATGGTGGTAAAATGGCAGAAAAAGTTAAAGTTTAATTATTTTTTGTAAAAATATTCTTAAAATACAAATTTAAATTATTACAGAATAAATAAAGAAGAATCGGACGACGAAAATAATAACAACATATCCAGTATAAAGTTTTGAACCGTTTTTATTCAAAGCACAACTCACAATTTCGCATAAAAAAGCGAATGACAGAACACAAAATGACAGTATACTAGTACAAAATTTAATGTACTAGAGTTTTCCTAGTACAATCACACACTGCGCTCGATACGTGATGCTTCGTATGACATGATCCCAATGTGCTTATTCGATAGTTCAGTAACGTATAGAAGTTACTTACTCGTTAACTGATGCGGTAATTCGGCCCCAGGTCGGTGTGTTACCTAAGGTAACTCCTCCCAGTCTTAAGTAGTTTTAAGTGGTAAGTTGATTAGTTGGTGCTCTGCAGGTCGGCTGCAAGGTGTGATGTTTCTGAGAGTCGACTGACGCATTTCGGTGTCAGTGGACTCTCGGTGGCGCATGTGCGCTATGTTGGCGGCTGCTGGGTGCTGCTAATGGAGTTGGGGGCACATCACCCCCGATTATACTTAGTATTAGTTTGGTAATTTTAAGTAGCATTAGTTAGATTTTAAGTTTTTAATGTATAGTCGTAAGTAGTTTTAGTTTTTTAGTTTTAAATAAAAATAAACTAATAAAGGAGTCAAGTTTTTTAAAAAAATGATATTTAACTAATAAAAATTGTATTATTAATTAAGACCGAAATAGTAAATAAAGGTAATAGTATTAAGTGATATAGTTAAGTTTGGAGCGTCCGCATAAGGACCAGTAATCTAGAATAAGTATCCTGTTAATTTTAAGCTAGATTTAATCATTTTTGTCTAGTTTGTAAGCTTTATTGAAAGAAAATAAAAAATGAATTTAAAATTGAAATTGAATTGAACACCGAAGGAAGATAGGGCTATCAGGTGAATTTTCTGCAGAATTTGTAATGAGTCCACAGAAATTCCAGAAAACATACTGGAATCCTTTGGCGCACTGACCCAAAAAGGGTTTAAATATTTGGAAAACACCAAATCCATCAAGTAAAGGATTCAATGTTCATTCTCAGATTCTTAAAAGACACTGGACTGGATGAGGTGTGCTCTGAGTAGGTTTTGATTGCCAAGGCTAAAGTCAGAGCATAAACACTAGACACTCCAACATAATTCCTAAAGAATTAAGCTGTGGGGGGGCTCTGGAAGAGGGTGCAATACCTCTCCAAGGTAGGTATAAGTAGGGGGCACAATAGACCACAAGGTCGCAGTGTACTTCATCCTATATTACTACTATTATTATTGTTAATACCGAGAAACAATTGTTGCGATATCAAACGTCAGAAAGTTTTTGTTTGCACTACCATTACCTAATTAACGTTTAGCGCAATCTACTCCTTATTTTAATCTCCGTCGTAATGCTGGGAAATTGGGTAACTATCCGCCTATGATTCACCTTCAATCCCAATCAAGTTCGCGTATTTTCATGAGACAAGGAAAATTAATAAAGTAGGTATTGCTCAAATTTACCGTTGGAGTCTTGATAATATTGGATGGTGAGTATGATCCATTGGCCAGATGATCCGTTTATCTGTTGCCTATGTGTCCCTAATATGTAATCTAGGGTCATTTTTTCTCTGTCATAACAAGATGACTGCATTTGATGACATGCAATTCATTTAATTATAGACATACAGCATGTAATCGTATATTTTTTTCTTAGTAATAAAGTTCAAAACTGCGGGATTAAGTTTCTTAACAAATTGATGATTTAATAATATATATATGGTGTGATTCAAAGTTTCACTGTATACTCTATTTCGAGAAAGTGAGGGTAGTTGTCTGTGTGTGGGCGCAGGGTGTTGGACAAGTTAAAAATGAGTGAAAAGTAAAAGAAAACCTTGAACAAGAGAAAAGGAATGAGTGTATTTTTCTGAGGCAAAACGGAAAGGATTTTAATCAAGTAAGCGAGAAAAAAAGTCTTAAACGGCTGCTCCAACCATTGTGGGTGCGAAGTTATATTTTTTGACACGAATGGAAGGAACCTATAGTTTAATGCCGATTCCGAAAGGCAATCTATGTTTGTAGATGTTTGCAAGAGGTAGGGCAGCGCATAAAAACTTGCAAGCGGTACCAACTACGAATACCTCGGTCACTCACTCATTTTATATTAAGCGCAAGGCCTAGTAGTGTGTACTTTTTGCTTTTCAAAGCTCAAGAAATGTTGTATAAACAAATTTTTGTAAGGTACCACCTGAAAGTTACTTAGCGATTAGGGACAATCATTGGTTCAATAAGAACTTGACCAAGAATTACAAAATAAGTGCGAAGTCTTTCACTAGCAAAAAACTCTTGAATCGCCCAAGACATATAGGAATATTCGATTGGTTTGTCCTAATGTCCCAATCGGTGACGCTGCGTCATAGAGGCATTTTAGGCGCTGTCTATCCAAAAAAATTAAGAAAAAAAAAAAAAACAACAAAGCTTTTAATAAAACCAAGAGAAAAATACTCTGTCTCTCTTTACTACAACACCACACAAAATAACTGTTATTTTGAGAATATTCAAATTATAAACCTGTTTCAGTGTGCAAAGAAAGTGTCGCTTTAAATGTGCCACTAAAGATACCGCTCGAAATAATAGATGAAGTTGACAGTCTTGTGGAGGCCATTCAGAACGCAGCGTGGATAAACACTCCCTTCCGGAAGACAGCTACACGGAACAATAAAGTCAAGTACATGCCTGAAATAGAAGACTTCATACGAGAAAAGAGGGGAGCGCGTAAGAGATGGCAACAATCCCGCGCACCCCCTGATAAAACTTATCTGAACCATCATTGCAACAAACTTCAAAATGAACTACAGGATCTAAGAAATCTCGAAACTTCAACTTACCTAGAAGGCTTGACTGCTGAAAAGAGCTCAAACTATTCACTTTGGAAAGCCTTGAAGTCCATAAGGAAACCAAAAATGCACTCGCCACCAATAAGAAAAGATAACGGCGAATGGGCAAAAGGAGAAAAGAGAAAGCGGATTTATTTGCCGAGCATCTAGAAGAAACATTCAAGCCGTTCGATGGACGACCTTAAAATGAAGACAACTATAAAGTAACAGCCGTTATTCACAGAGATCTAGGAATTGCTACCGTGAGTAACGAAGTAACAAATTTTGCTCGCAAAATTCGTACTCGTATTCATGGTCACTGCAATAATGAAATAATTCGTACCCTGGACGTGACATACCTTGAGCGCCGACTACAAAGAACAAGACCGTTCGACCTAGCGCCATAAGGAAAAACCGCATGTAATGACGGTATTAGTAGGTGCGTTCGCTGAAAAGCTACCTACCAAACGCGATTAACACTACAGAAGCGTAAACTACTTGTTAAGGTAACTTAGTCGTAGTCATCACTAAAAATGAAAAAATTAGAGGAACAAATTTCGCGCGCGACCGGATCTCATAGTGCCTCTCTGAGGGGTGAGGTTTAGCCCGTAGGCAGACTAGATATATCTGAATCGGGCACAACCAATGGTACGGGCCGTTGGTATCTTCTGAAGATTACTCACCGCCAGGTGCAACCAAAAAAAAGGGTTTAGAAACAATTCAGCCTGTCTACTTCCCCTATCCAATTAGTGTAGAGCCACTCTTGTTTTTACCTTTTACAACAAAATCGTTCTTAACACTTCGCGAACTCGACCGAGCGCCCATGACCGTTGATATGGAATGCCAATATAAACTCAATCCACCAACTTCACTCAGTCGAGCTGCATGTGCAGAATTAACCTATTCTAACTAACGGATCCCTACATGAGTGATTGGGATTTTACCTCTCATTACAGTAGAGCCGTAAATTAAAGGCCACTGTTGGTTAACAGTTCGGCCATCCGACGCTTCACTGTCCTCAGTGAAAAAAGCTCACCCCTAGCTAACAAGTCAATTTCTTTGACTTTCCGACACGATTACTGTTTTAAATCTTTGCATGTTCATAAGATGTTCTTCTTTATACATTTTTGTTTTATCTAAGATGATCACAGCCCAAACATTCCATACTCGCATGATCACAGCCCAAACTTTTCTTACTCGCATGATCACAGCGAACGGTATGGTCACAGCCCAAACTTTTTAACTGGCACATAACCAAAACCACAACTTCGAGACCAATAAATACTCCATGTGGCATCATAAAAAATTAATGAAACATAATCGGAGTGAATGGCTTCATAGGGTCTTGATGACACCTGGGTCGATGAGGAGTTCCCTACCAGATACCGGTCGTTGGGCAACACGCACCTCACCTCATTGGTCAAACCAAAGGGTACGCGTTGGAACTGTTAATGCCTATGTGGAGTGACGAAAGCTGTTAAGTGTTAACAGTCATCACAGACTGGGACTTGATAGTACCCACTCATCATATCAAGTACCATAAAAATCTTGCCATCGGACATTAAATTAATTTACTCCTCGATGTTAGGAGTGGGGAAATTTTCGCGCACCGTGATGTCGTTCAAACGACGATAGTCTGGCATATTCGATGGAAGAATCTTCTATGATATTATTTTCAAGTAGTTGAGCTGGGCCGATTCATTACGTCTTCCTTTTATTTCCGATAATTGTGTCTTCCTTCAATTTAATTTGCATTTTAATAACATTCGTTTTTCCAAGTTCTTTTAACGTCGACGCGAAACAGTCGCGATAACTATTTTAAAGAGTTATAAGTTTTTCAGTCACTTCACCATTTATATTTTCATCTATTTCTAAGCCCGTAATTTTGATTAGGAGTTTATCTATACGATCCATTGTACCAGGAGCCAGTCAACTTGGAGATTCTAGTTACATATATAACGCGAACACGAGGGGAATCAAGAAAATTTCTTTCTAAGATCATGGGGACGTCCTGGGTATCGTTGTCCATGACGTATATGTCAATGGGCATGGTAACATCTACAGTTACTGTCTGATTAGTTTTAGCTAATGAGAGAGCACATCCCCCTCCAAACCCATTCAGCGTTACGTTGCAAAACTCCCGACTACAATGATTCATCGTCAATGAGTCATCGAGCCTAATCGTTATTTTCTTTCTTTCCAATAATTTTACTAAGGCATCAGACTCATCAGCTAAAGTGGGGAAATGAGGTCACCAAGCTGGTTTTAAACTAAGTCCAACTGGTAACTAACCCTCCCTGAGCCGTCAGCCATTGTGCCGCTGCTTCGTCTAACCTCAAGGAAGCACAAAACAACATGGATCGATCGTCCCAATCATATAAATGACTTATATTGTCGATCATATCCACCCACTCACTCGCGTTTAAGCCCGCACTCGACGAAGGGTTAAAACTAGGAATTAATTTTTTAACTTCCTCACTACCCAATCTAGTCGACGGATCACGCGAGTGGCCTGTCGAACTATCGCCCGACGATTGCATCTCCGAGCTTTGACTGCGACGACACAAAGCTACATGCGCACTTTTCAAAAAATAACGAACTCATGCAAGCAGCAACAAAAATCGTTTGACGACGCGCCGTTGTTTTCGAACTATTTTATTCGCACTATTTTATGAATATGAATACGTATTGTTTTTTTTTTTTTTTGAATTCCACACGCGTTGTGGTCAATTAAAAATTACGTTTCATTTATTATTTTTGTGTCACAATTGACAAATACACAACACAATATCCACACTCCGTAAATTTAGGTTTTTTTTTGTTTTTCAACTTTAATGAATAGCGCACATTATGTAGGTGTAGGGATTTAAAATCCCACTTCTGATGTTTTTAACCTTTTACAATAAAATCGTCCTTAACACTTCGCGAACTCGACCGAGCGCCCATGACCGTTGATATGGAATGCCAATATAAACTCAATCCACCAACTTCACTCAGTCGAGCTGCATGTGCAGAATTAACCTATTCTAACTAACGGATCCCTACATGAGTGATTGGGATTTTACCTCTCATTACAGTAGAGCCGAACATTAAAGGCCACTGTTGGTTAACATTTGCAACTTGTTTCCCTTGTAAACATTTCTACATGGGTCCAAATGACACGTCTTTTGTTTATATTCATAATATTCGAGAATACCTAATTGAAACTGGAATGGTTCTTGAGTCCTCAACATGTCTTTACAAAATAAATAGAATCAATCAACAGTGGAATGGCTGTATTCAGCTCTAAACTGTTGATAATAGTTAGCCATATCTACAAATACATATTCTGTGGCTTTGGTTTAGTAGTGTTGGTTTGGCTTGCGCTTGGTTGAAAGAGTCTTTTATCCTTCAATGCAAATTAATATGGCAATATTCGTGATGCTAGCCAATGATATGTTTTTTTTTTCAAATTAAATTCCATTTCCACCTCTTAGAGAAGTTTGGTTGGTCAATACCTGTGCTTTAGAATTATTGCGCGATTAGGATTTAAAATGGCCCGAGGTGAACAAGCAAGCTAAGAGTGAGAGGTACAGGAAAATCAACTAGAAATGTCAACGTCACTGGTAATGATATCTTTTTTTGTCACTGATAAACCCTCACCATGGGACATCATATGTATCTCGTGTAATGTGACTATTTATAAGCTTGGCTCTGTCCCCGGAGTAAGATTGGGTTTTCGGTTCAAAGCTCACTCGATTACTCAAAGAAGCACTTAGCTCTGCTCCTTCGAAAATAAATGTAAAATTGGTCCTGTGTGCGAGGAGGTGCATTCTATGAGCTGTACGTACCAAGATGTGGATGTAGTATAAACAAAAAATGTCGGCTAGATTGGTTACGTCATTTCGAGTAAATGGTTAATAGCGCAGCAGAAGGAAAGAAAACACAGAAAAAAGGAGTTTTTTTTGAATTTTTATGTCAATAGGAAGAGTCAAAAACTTCTCTTCTCATATCTTTTCGCTAAGTTTTCTTGGTGTTGTTAGTCAAAATTGGAACTCCGCCTTGTTACGCCAGTAGCATGCCGGTCCCAAGCCCGGATAAAGGAGGAGGTGTTGGAGGCAACGGGCAACGAGCATGAGTAAGGATGCTACCCACTGCACCGCCGCTGACAGCTTGCCCCGTGATATCTCAACGGTTGAACGGGCTCCTGAAGTGGCTGGCTTTGAGGTGCACCTCACTAAGGGTCAGCGAAAGAGGAAAAGGAAGCAGCTGAGCGATCTGCGGCGCAAAGAAGCTCCACAGACTGAAGGCGCAAGCACTCCTGTCGGCTCTTCGGTTGCGTCTATGAAACGGGATAGGTCGGTGGAAGTCTCACAAACGGAAGCTGACCTGACCCCTTCATCAGGCATTGCCTCCTCTTCTGCTGAACCGAAAAACAAGAAGAAGAAGAAGAAGAAGTAGTCAAAATTGGTATTGCTTCCGCTCGGAGGTGACGTGAAATATTGCCAAACGAAGTAATTTCAAATTTTAAGTAAGGAACCTTTGGGAACAGTACCTTGGTGACCTGCTTAGCGGGATTGAGGGATTTCAAACCTCTTTCTGCAGTTACCAGGTACCGCTCACGCAACTTCGTTGCTTTGCTCGGGCTATGTGCCTTTCGTCAGGCAGGTGCCTATGGCAACAGTACCTTGGAGACCCGCTACGCGGGATTAAGCGATTTCGAACCTCTTTCCAAAAAGGGTTCGATTATGGAAATAATGCTAAATTTTTAGAATTTGGCTTTATTTTGCTTGGCGTTATTTAACGTCACCCCGCTCGGATGTGTCGCTTAGTGTCGTCGAGATTACGATAGCGCTTTCCCAACACATTAATCAAATTTGAAGGAAGGACAATATTTTAGTAGCAGATGTTTTTTTAATCGAATCGGTTTGTTTTTTTGGGCTTCGGTCACGTGAAATATGACGCGAGCAACATTCCAACGGCTAAGATGACCATTGGATGCTTTGCCCGTCGTTTTTCGCGTCAGAAATTCGTTAACGTTTGCTTTTGCGCGTCCATTGCTTGCGCATTCTTTTTTCATAACTAGTGCATTAGCGTCGCTTTGCCATTTTCATTATATTTAGTTCTTTCTTTTGGGTAGTCTTCATTCTAAAAGCCTTCGCTATGCTTCGATAAAGAAATGTGTAGTTAACGAAAATTCTCCCGCTATTTTATTTTAACAGATCGCCACTTGTCCTTCTGCCCCTTTTCTTGGAATTTATCGAGTTCGATATAAACAGTCGATATTGAAATTCAAATTCAAACGTAATTGCATGAAATTCCCATTAGCAACAAAATATTATGAAAACTATTTCAAAATGTTTGCGGGAAATTTTAAAATAGTTTCGATGTGCTGTCATTTCAGAGAACTTATCATCACAGTAATGCCTCCGATTCAATGCAAGTTTGTTTAAATTAGCTGCATATACTAGTTATATTAACAGATTAAGTATTTTGCATAGCATCGCATCTTGTTAAACAATTTACATAAAGAAAAGGGAATCCCCCCTTCGATGTAGAAAAGTGTAAAGTATGTGGGAATAATCATTGGTAGACAACTTAATTGGAAATTAAATGCAAATTACTTTGAACAGCTAATGCATTCTACTCATGCAATTGTGTCATCGACAGAAAACAGTCACAAGCAAGGCATACAAATGAAGAGACCTAGCATGCTAATGGGGAACTAGTGCAACACTCACCCCGTCACCTCGTCAGCCCAAGAGCCTGGAGCCTGTTTAAGGCAAAGGCAGGACAACCTTAGACCGATTATTTTTAAGTTCGTATTAGTACAAATTTTTTAAAAAACATAAGGAAAGGCTACAGTCCGCTTGGAGCGAACAGTATGATACCCTATCCCTATCCCTATATGCCCCAAAAAAAACCTTAAGAAGATGATGGACAGCATTTTATTTCATTCTATAAAATTTAGAAAAAAAAAAAACATTTTTTGAAAAAACGCCCCCAAAAAGTGGGCGTGGCCAAAAACTTTGTATGGGCGATATATTGGAAAAAATATTGGCTAAATATCTTGTTAAACACTTTTTTTCGGTTTCTATGAAAATTATCGAAGAAAACAGCATTTTAGTGGGATGTGGGCGTTTTTCGCCCACAAAAAGTAGGCGTGGCAAAAAACTTTATATGACAAACTTATAAAGGAGGGCAGTGCCTACATATCTTGTGAAGGTTATAACCCTCCATCTGTCCATCTGTAGCTTTAAATCGGTTTTTTCTAAATTGTGGGCGTGGCAGTGGGCGTATTCCAAAAAATTTTACACTTAACCATTTCGGAGCCCTAGGGAGTATGTGGTCCAAATTTCAGCTTTCTAGCTTGAATTTAAAGGCCTAAAAATTGCGTACGGACGGACGGACGGACGGACGGACGGACGGACATTGCTAGATAGTCTTAGGATTTGGTCCTGATCATAAATATATATACTTTTATGGGTCTACGACGAATATTAAGGGGTGTTACAAACTATGTGTCAAAATTAATATACCCTTAGGATAGGGTATAAAGACGTAAGTAACGAAGTAACCATTATGTCTACCCACATTTTTCTGTTAAATAACTTTTCTACTTAACCCAGAAAGATGAAGAGTGCGCGCAGGCCCTAAAACCAAAGCAACAGAAGCTCGAAATCTAAGAGCGTGGAAGATCGGCCCCGGATGATGAGGGTATCGATCAGATATACCGGAAGCATGTTAAACCCGAAGGAAAATTAATTCCAAGCACCCTAAAATAAGCACCTGAGATTTGCAGCGCCTGATTGAACTGACAGTACACCGCAGAGTGTGGCAGAACGATCGAGCCACAGATGAGTAACTAAACAGATAGTCAACTCCTGGCCCTGTCCTCTAGCACGAGCAAAAAATTGTTAATAATGGCGGATTAAAATCCTCTCTCATATTTTCTATCTGTAAAGTGTGATTTGACATTTGTAAAGCACATTCGAAATTCAGTACTAGACCATTTCACTTTTGACAGATATCTTCATTTTGTATTTGCATTAGAAGGGTGAAACGAAAATACATGCATCAAGACACAAGAGTACTGGCATGATTTATCATCTTGCAAGCATTCGAAACTTTTAGTTGACAGTCCCAAAACTAAATCAATATATCTGTTTGGAATGAGAAGATGTGAATTAAAAGTCCTAATTGGCCTTGTCACTGGTTTCAGTCCTCTCAACGAGCATCTAAAAAGGGTCAGAGTTAGAAGCTCGGGCCTATGCGAATGTTGTCTGGAAGATTATAAAACGACGTCTCACTTCATCTATGAATGCCCCGCTTTTGCCAGAACTAGACTGGCTACTCTCGGCAACTCTCTTCCTCTTGAAGACGATTTAAATAAAATCGAACTTGAACTCCTTTGCTTCGCTAAAATCAGTTTTAAGGTTAAGTACCTCGAATTCCGATGTGTAGCAGTTGTTCTGTTGTCCTTTTGGGCAGCCTTGCTGGAGTACCATTAGATACAAGTGCTTGTCATCTTTGGATGACTCCACTCCAAATACAATACAAGACACAAACATATTCGACGTTCAGAAGAGAAATTGTGTTTTGTTTTAGATTTCAGCGTTCAACATCTGTCAAAATTGCTTTTTTATGTTTGCGCTTCCTATTTTTCCATTTAAAAATCTACCTATGGACGGACTGCAGCATTTTTTCTTAAACAGATTTAAATAGGTAAACAGAAACAAAAATTAAAGCAGTTCCCAGATTCCGTCCCTTAACATTCTTTTGGGTCTATTCTTCTGAGCTAGGAGCGGCTTCTAGAATGTTTAGCCGCAGCGACTATCAAGTTTTATCATGTTTTGGCCTTAAGAAATGTTAATAAACTTCGGCAACCAAATTTTCTGAGCATCTTTGCTTCCCTGCTCAGCTATCTTAAATATGGTCATAGCTTTAGGGTTATTTGGATAACTAGACTCACAGACGACGAAGATATTTCCTCCAACTTGAACTTGACTTTTACAAACTGTCAGTAGTCCATTTCAATCTGCAAAGGTTAGTAGCAAAACATTCTATATGACTGTAGCAAGGGAACAGTCTACCAAACTCCACAAAAAGATAGATTTAATTACGACTTAACCTTTGTGGTGAACTGAACAATTTCAAGTTATCTTGTACGTGGGGACCAGCGTGGCGAAGAAAACAATATTAGGGGCCTTTTTGAGGCCTTTGCTAAATGTTAGGGTCACTTTTCGCCACCCATTCGCAATGGAAACTTTACCGGAAAATGAAAATGTAATGGGCCTCCGCCTCTGTCGCCGTCTCTTTACTTGCTTACTTAGACAGCGCTGCGGTTCGCGCTGAACCTGGGCCTCTCTAATTTGCTCGGTCTTTGGCTGAAATCTTTCTGTTGTGCCCTTCAGGTTGGTTGAGGTCCCTTCTCTTGTGCGCTCTACTTTAGGCTAGGCTTTCCCCTACTATGTTTTCACTCTGGATTAGAGTCGAATATTCTGCGAGCTGGAGCCTTGGTATTCATTTGCTTTACATATCCCAGCCAACTCTGGGCGTTGGAGGCTCAGTTTTTTGACCAGGTAAATATCGCCGTACAGCTTGTAGACTTCATCGCCGAAAAGTCTCGTCAAGAAACAATTTCGGACTTACCGGGTCTAAAACCGCACTGATAGGATCGGGTTAGGTACATAAGGTCTTTTACGAATGGTTTCAGGCTTTCAAGATCTTAGACGCAATGTTTAGAAAACTGATAACTCTCAAGTGGGAGCAATTCAGAGGGTCTTCTTTCTTGTAAAACTAACAAACGATGCTGGGGTTTCCTTCGTCAGGCATACATTCTTCCAACCAAATCACGGAAAGGAGTTAGTGTATACTCTTTTCGAGTCATCTCATGTTGCCTTAAATAGTTTGGTGGGTAGAGTTATAGACCGCCCGGCCTAGCAGTCTTGTTGTACTTCAGTTTAAATATTGTTGACGTCACTTCAATCAAACAAACCGAAGGCCTTCAAAAAAAACAACAGGTCTATGCAACCTAGCCTGCCTATCGTATATGCTATATAAGATAACCTTAATTATTTGTCAATATAAGACTTTTTAGGACACACAGTAAATCGAGATTTGAGGACCATTTCCAGTTGGCCCAGGGCCAATGGCCATAACTCAAAACAGAGGGAAATGAGGGAAGAAATGACACTGTGACGTCAGAAAAATATGGCGCACTAGAGCGACATTGAAGCTACGATTTGTCATTGGTCATTGGCGAAAAAATGGCGATCACACGCAATGACTATCATTGTCATTTTTGTCCCATAATCAAATGAGACTACGAGTCATTTAAAATTTTCCGTTGAGCAGTGAAGACGATCGAATTACGAGCTATAGATGTTATCCGAAACTAAACTGATAGTTTCGTAGCTTTTCATACCTGTACGAAAGTGGTACGATACTAAACCTCTTCATATAAATGTTTATATAAGGATATCCGCCTGCCTCAATTGCGGTGTAAAAAAATTAACCATTAAGATTATTAATATTTTCTTCTCAACCCGCCCGATATTGGCCTTAAATGAAAGGGTTTGACAAGTAGAACCAAATGCGCTATGTGACTTCATACATACAAAGGTCCTTGGAACATCGGAAAAGGTCTTTGAATCTTTTAAAACGGACATTTCTCAAGACTGCCAATATTTGTTTTGTTACATTCTACAAAAACGTTCATTTAATGTCAATATTGCGTGTGGGAAAAAAAACCATTCAACCATTTGCAATTGATGATGAAGTCACATAACAACACAACCACAACAATAAGAAAACTGTTTATTAATTATTATGTCCTTTCGCCACGAGCACAGATATTGTATTAAAAGCTGCGTCATATGTCATTTGCGTAGAAAAATGGCATAGCTGAAATTTCGTGCCTTTTAATTTTTTAGAGGCTGCAAGTTAAATGATACAACAGCCAAAAAGTTTAGTCATTTGTCAGTTTAGTCATAGAAAGAGCGATCACACGGCCATTTATTTCCGTCATTTAAATGGCAAAAAATGCATGTCATTTGGTCCCACATATTCCTAGTCATTTAAATGACGCCGAATCATAGACCAATAACTCCGTGTCCGGTACACCCGTCGGTGGTTACGTTCCTAGGTTTTCGCTCACATCATTTTATAAGACTTTGCTAGTGTGCTGGATACAAGAATGTTGGTGGTTTACATTTACAATGGTTGGTTAAACTCATGGTTCAAACAGAACCTATACTCGCTGAAATATTTAAGAACAGCAGCAGGATATATCAATTTCTGAGATTTTGTCGGAAGAGTGCAGGCTAGTGAATATAACATCGGTTGGTCTTATGCAAAGGTAAGGTACACACGCGTATTGGAACTAGCTAGGCTTATACAATAGCCAGCTTAAGCTTAAAAATAGTAATCCTTAACTTACAAGGCTCTGCTTCAACATCTAAATACGACAACTTCCCAGAATTTATATAAAGATTAACTGACATTGTTTTCCTGGCCCGGCAAGAGAAATTGTAGTTAGACACTCTCCCGAATTTATAAGGTGACTCCCTAGAAGACCATGCTCTATCAATATTCACTTTTTCAAAATCAGATAAAGATATCCTTGGACATTTTGTAAGAAAAACTAATTTAACCATAGGGATGGCTAGGATATGTATATCCAATGAAAAATCGACGAATCGTTCCGCGGAGTTTTCGACTTAGAGGGTAGCTAGCGAATTTTTGTTTATGTATTCACCTTCAATGATTACATAATATAAATTTGAAGATTCAGTTCCGTTCGAAATTTTCTAGTACCGCCCGGCCTTAACGCACAGTTCCACAAGTATAAGCTGTTCTTACGATCTTAGACTTATGTGGCGAAAATAGACGAATTGTTGCACTTTATTTCGGGGGTGGGTTAATAAAAAAAATAAACGAGTTTAAATGCGCAAAAATAAAACACGAGAAGATTACAGCCGCCGGTGGTTAAAAGTCGAATAATGACGGAATAGGGAAACGTCAACAGGAATTCGCCGAAAGAGAAGTGCAACAGGTAGCCTGTTGAATGCTACCGTCCCGGGTGGGTTCGGAGATCGAAATAATTTTAGGGAAGAAGAAAATTCTGAAATGGAAAATGTATGAAAAAAGGTAAAGTGATGGTGGGTAAAATGGGCGAAACCTTTTTAAGAAGAAGTCGATGATTGAATGCTGAAAAAAGGCAAGGTTTTCAAAACGTTATAAAGCTCGAATGAGCAACGGTCAATTTATTAAAGTGACGTCAGATTGCGGAACAACAAAAGAAAATATCGCCGTTTGAAATAGCCCGTCGCGTCGTCACGTGATTTTCGGGATTTTACCGTGACAAAAGCCTACAGGGTTCTTAAAATAAAATGCCGAACTAAACGTAACTTTTAAACACAAAAGCACTATACTTAGCTTTTAAAAAAATCTGCTCTTCTAGGAATCCTGATATTTTTACCCCTGGGGATCAGCTGCCTGTCCTGCCGCTATATCCTTTGTCGGCCGTCTTCTTTCTTTTTCTCCTTCTTTTTTTTTGTTGGATTCTGATCTCGATCAGAAATCCCAGACAAAAATATATATACAAAAAAACGAGCGCAATCCGCAAAACTATATTTAAACAAAAAAAAAACTTCCTAGATTCTCTCAATTCTATTAAAACTTTCTCCACCTTTAAGGGTCAACCAAGAAGTGTCGGTTTGGCCACCAAGAAGAAGTGTTCACAAATACTTAAACAATTCGACAAGATAAAAGATTGAAAGAATCGAGATATGTTTGAAACGCGAAAATGTCCCCAACGAATAAAAGTTAACAATACCGAAGTAAACCAAAAATGAAAATGAAAGAAGAAACGAAGACGGATTTTAGTTTTGGGACAATATTTGCTGGTGTCCCAATTTAGTACAACCCCAGGAGTCAACGACCGAAAAACTATTCTAACCCGGTGGACTTTTGCGCAGATTAGTATCTTGGCCATGGAAGTCTTCGTTAGGTTTTGTTATGTGAGTGGTTGATGAATGTTGTTGATGTTATTGTTTTTGGAGTTTGTAGACCTGGGTCGCGTGCCCATACGCCCTTGTGAGCTCCTTCATGACAGGGTGTTCGTTTTTTGGCCGTCCTCCTTAACCCGTGTCTGTTATAGCGTATTGCTGTTGTATTTGTTGTCGACAGTGTGTTTTGTATTTGGGATCCTGCCCTCAGTTATAGTGTTGTATATTAATGTTTTGTTGGTTTTGTGGTTTTGGTTTTGATGTTAGTGTGTGGGCAATCTGCCCGACCGATTTGTTTCGTTGGCGGAGAGATCATTCTTTCTCATCTTCCCCCACCCATAGTTGTACAGACAAACAGTCTGTCTGGCTCTAATAGGGTCTTCATCCCGACCCGTTTGGAATCACATTGAGGTGTGCTAAGGGATCGTCCTCCCCCACCCATCGTTGTCGACATGCCAACACGCCGTTGGGCTCCATACCTTCTTTTGTCATCCTCCGGGTCTCATGGAAACGAGCCAGCTTGATTGGGATTAAAGGTCAATCAGAGGCGGCCAGTTAACCAATCTCCCAGCAGGATGACGGATATAAAAATGAGGGGATAGGGCGTGGAAGGGTTGGAGGGGAATCAACTTTTTTGTGGAAATTTTATTGGAACCTCTTATTTTAAAAGAAAAATCAAATATTGTAGTATTTTCAAAGCACTTCAAACTTTGCAATTTCTAGTTTTATGATTCAAAATAATTTTTTGTGGCGTGGCCGGATGATTTGTTTTATGTAGGTAGCGTACATGTTAGTCCATAAGCACTCGATAACCCCGAAACCTAATAGAATTATTTCATAAATCATTGAACTTGAAAAACCTCCCCAGATCGTTTTATCTACAAAAAATATACACATGTACATATATCGAAACCTTACCATCTGCAACGTGTTTCAAAGTGAGTTTAAAATATTTTACTCTTAAGTGTCTTTTTTGATTGTTCTTCGAAAAGCTTTACAATGTTCAATAGAATATTATAATGCGAGAGCATTTCCAAAAGTTCAGCAGGTAGTTTAGGTACTACCAGTCTACTACTATTACGATGACTATGATGATAAGGACTAAAGAAACCATTTTCATGTTTATTTATTTATTTATTCGGTTTTTTTTTGTATTCTGATGCACAAGCAGCACCAAGTCTGTTGGAAGAAATTGAATTGAAAATTTAAATTGGAAAAGTTTGCATCGGTTTAAGAGAACGTACTTCACCACGCAGTCAGTCAAAGTTAGAAGCAAAACGGGTTTTTTTTTTTTGCAATGCTGCATAGCTCTTCCCCACGATGACAGCGGCGGGTATCTCAACAAATCATCTTGTCATTGCGATTGTATCGAAAATTTATTACAGTTCTTAAGCACGAAATGGGTGCATTTGCTGCACTTATGTTGTCTGTCAGGTGGAATGTCACCGATAGAACTTTCCAAATTGTGTAAGTTTTTTTTTCTGGGAACAGAAATGTTTAATGGACAAAAGAATTTGTTATTTCTTTGGGCTAAAAAAAAGTTCATCAAGTTCATCAATTTAAGTGGAAACTGGTAAGTTTTGGTATTTTACAAGTTTAAAATTCGATTACTTTTATAAAACTTGGAGATGGTCTATGAATGTCCTGTCAAATAGTTTGTGGTCATATATGCCCATGAGAGGGGTATGAAATGATGTGTATCTTCTCTCTTTTTAGTGTTTATGTAGGAAAGGAAAATCTCCAGGAAACCACTTTATTTCGTTTGCTTCCCTGTGGTATTACCGTCAAGTAAATCTTCGTGACAGGGATTTGGGGATTTCGGTAGCAAGCAGCTTTGTCATTATTCGTGTTACACTATGGATGGGACAGAATTTTACCACTTCCGATTTGCAGCATTATGGCGCTACATCATTCAACCAGTCCCAGGTGAGAGGATTGCAGACACAGAAAATTCAATTCGTCTTAGTCCGATTTTAATTAGCGCCACTGAGTAGGTAGTGGTACACACTTAAACTGCGGCCATGGGTTTTCGCAGAAACTGAAAGATGTTGTTAAGGATATCTTGTAGGAAACACACCAAAAACACGTTCCACCTACGTAAGCCATTTTTAATTCGAATGAGCTAAAGATGATGGTACCTACACAATTGTGATTGTTTGCGTGTCCAAAGGACGTGTACAGGGTTCTGCAACATGATGATGGGAACAGCAACACTAAAATGTTTCCCTTTATTTTTAAAGAGTATCTCCCTTTCCTTTGCACAAAGGAAAGAGAGATACGCGAAACTGGGATAATTACCGTTCAATCAAGTTGATGTCACACACCATTAAGATTGTTGAGCGGGTATTAGATGGTCGCCTAAGGCAAATAATACAGCTGTATGACGACCAGTGCAGGTTTGTCGCGGGTAAATCAACTACAGAAGCTATCCAAAGTATAAGGATCATAATGGAAAAGCATCGTGATTCCTTAAAGGATCTGCATATGATTCTGGTTGATTGTGAAAAAGCATTCGATAGACAACCAAGAGATCTGATAAGGGATATACCTATATATAGATGATCATGGACATGTACGAGGGAGCGATGACAAAAGTCTGATGTCCCGCAAGGGTCACCGATGAATTCCCAATTAAATTCGGTGTTCAACAGGGAAGTGTCTTAAGTCCTTTGCTCCTTATTACAGTCCTAGATTATCTGCTTGAGGGAAAAGTGACGGACCCTAAAGTGCATCAGTTATTCTTTGCTGACGATGGAGCCATCACAAGCAATGATAAGACTTCCCTGCAACGAGCACTTGATGTTTGGGTAGATGTTTTAGACGGGAATGGGTATCGTATTAGCCAAAAAAAGACAGAGCATCTGTACTACCCATTCTCTGACCCAATTCAACTCATTCCAGCCATTTATTTGAATGGGGTGGTATTTCCCAAGTGTGAAAAGTTCAAATTTCTCAGATCAATGATCAACAGCGACGTAACCGTTAGTGGATGAAGTAACAGGAAAACTCTGCCATCTTCTGTGACCGAAAAATGTCCCCTAAGCTGAAAGGAAGGTTCTACACTGCAGTTAGGCGTCCAGCGCTCACATACGGTTCACAATGCTGGACAATGTACAAAAAGTATGAGGGCAAGTTGACAACAGCTGAGATGAAGACGCTTCGCATGACAGCAGGAGTCAAAAAGCTTGATCGAATTAGAAGTTCCACAATCCGAGGAAGGCTTCAAAGAACCCATCTCGCAAAAATTGTAACACGACCGACTCAGTTGGTATTGTCATGTTCAAAGAAGGGATCCTACGAACCCCATCAAAAAGGCAATGGCATTTAACGTTCCCTTACAAGAGGCAGGCTTAAAAACACCAGAATCACAGAGAAGAGAATAACTGAGGGCACCTGAACTGAGGACACAATTTTGACAGTGTGTACAAATGCTTGCACACTGATCAGAGTGATTTTGATGATTCCGACGGTGACTAGTGACGTGCGGCACCAATATTTATAGGGTAGACAGACAATGTATTTTCAGTGCCTATCACTCCTATGGTACTGTTGAAAGTGAGTGCATCTCACTATTCCGCTTGTTTTAATGTTGATTGTTCCCCGAATAAATTATTAGCAATTCTTTCTTTAATTTCTCTTCTTCAAAAATACCGCCAAAGCGGTATTAAAGGATTCAATTGGAATGCATCGCATCTATTAAAATCAAGTAATTTTACAACCTTAATTTCAGTCAGATCTGCAAACCTTAACTTAGGCCACGAACATCCGAAGTCTTCGATAATTTGAATAGCTTCATTTTTGCAGTTTTTAATAGCTGATTGCAATTCATTCGAGCATAAAGCTATATTAGAGCAAATTTTATTTTGCTGCAATAGATCGGTGATGATACAAATTTTGGAAAAGAAGCCCAAGATGAAGATGAATTTGAATTCATATAAAACACGCACGTTATCCAATAGCGCAACTATCACTGTTAGCAATAAAATTGATCTGGCTAAAACATTAGTATGCGATGTTATCGTTTGCACGGCCCTTGAATGGTAGTTCCATCTTGCGTCACAAGGGTGGTGCAAGGCAAAACCCTTAAAAGATTTGTCCTGGAAGTTGACCTTGAAAAAAAATTATGAAAAGCTGTTAAATTACAAGTTAATTGCTTAACTCCCTTAAGGGGTTATATAGGTTTATTCGGGGAAACCATAAACCATAAACTAGAATTTGGACGAAGGCCAAAAATTGGATTTTTGGCAGACCTTTTTACAAAAAAATGCTAATTTTAGTCAAATTTGCTCAACATTTTTATTTAAATAGTTATGATTGAAGAAAAAAAATCATTTGTCCAAGTCCTCGCGAATTGTATCTCGTATCTGTGTAAAATTTCATCAAGATCGGTTGAGTGGTTTTCGAGAACTTTTGACAACCGACTTTTTAAACACAGTTTCAAGAAAAACGCGTTTAAAGTTTGGATAACCTTAAATAGCTGTATCTCCGAATCTTTTATTCGGAATGACTTCAAAGTTTAGGATAATATTCTCGAAATGTTGTAGAAATTAATAAAACAATAAAAAAAAAAATTGATTTTTTGAAGCTGTGAAACCCGTATAACCCCTTAATATGTTTTGCTATCTACAGAAGCACCAAATTCAACTGCGTTGTCAGTCCGGATTGGAATCGAGGATTTTACGGGCTGGAGCGTTGGTGTTCATTCGCTCTACATGTCGCTGTACAGCTCGTAGGAACCAAACAGGGCCAAATATCTTACGAAGAATTTTTCTCTCTCAACGACCAAGAATATCTTCATCCGCTTTAGAAAGAGTCCATGCTTCGGAACCATAGAGCAGGACTGGCATTATAAGGCTTTCCTTATATGATCGGGAGAGTTTTTTATATTATATTATATAGTTGCCTTCTCAGCCCAACGAGAGATGGCGTTTACAGATATGATAGCAGAGCCGAAGTGGAAAAAGTTCCTTACACCTCTTGTGTTGGCTTGTGAGCTCTGCACAATTATTCCAAATATGATGGTAAAGAAGTCGCCTTTACCGACCTTGATGCAGCAGCGAGCAAGCTTCCGTACATCCTAGTATTTTTCTATTTGCAATATTGCATATTGGTTTTTAAAATTCTTTCAACACTGCTCATACATTGGCAAATTTAAGTGCATATTATATTCTCATAATTTTGAATAACGCATTCTAAAATTTAGGTAATCATATTCATTGGTTAACTCTAAAGGAGATGGCTGAGCAGTTCAACATGACATTCCGGGTAACTGCAAGGCTGATGTACTTGCCAACATTGGAACTACCCTCTCAATCTTGGTTGAGAACGGCTCCTTAGGCAAACTCTTGTTAAAACTGGATGCAATAGAAAAAACAAACCACAGATGGATAAGTGGTACCACTTGTCTGACAACGAAGACGCTCAAGAGTTTGCACCCCCATTGAGAGTTATGTATTGCAAGCATTCTTGAACATTTCGTTTATGTCGTTTTCAAAGTGTAGCCACACATATGAGAGCGACATAGAAATTTAAGAGAATAATTGAAACTCGATGTATTCTTCTGCCAAATATGTGGACGTGGTCGGGGCCTTTGAACACAATTTAATACATTTCCTATCTGTTGACAGTGGATAACCGAAATACTCCATATATATTCTCATCCCTGTGCACAGAATGCTCAGATAAAGAAGAGTTCATCGCGAACACAGTGTCCGCAAACCTTAAAGAAATAAAGTGCTCGACTGCGTCATACGAAACTTTCTCGGTACATGAGATGCGTTTTTGAGTCGCAAAATGAATCGAAAATTAATGGTGAGTATTTTATTTAAATCACTTTTTAGGTTTTAAAAAATTTTATTTTCTCAAAAACGGCATCTACAATTTTGATGTAATTTCGCACATTGGACACTTTTAACATAATTGTTCAAATTGCAAAAAATTATCAAAATCGTTAGAGCCGTTTTTGAGGAAACGAATTTATATGAAAAAAAAATTAAAAAAATATAAGTATGCAGATTGTTTTCAGTTTACAGTATAAAAAAAAACTGCAATTTTTTTGAAGTTCCCTTTTCGAGTTTTCGAGGTATTGCCCGTTTTATAAATTACCGTTTGTAGATTTTTTTCTCCAAAAACTGAGTAAGCAGAATTGTTGACCCCATCCTAAACATCCTTAGTACAAAAATAGACCGAAATCCTTGGAACCACTTTCGAGAAAAATAGTGATAAGTGATTTTCGCAAAAAAATTTGTTTGGCAGGTACCGTTATTTCAAAAGGTAAAGCAAAAAGCCTGAGCCACTTTTTTGGACTTCTCTATTGTCGTAATATCATCACTCATACTCAGTTTGAGTTCGAAATTTCCTCACGATCGCAATAACTAGTATAGAAAGTTAAAATTCTCTGCAGATCACATGTCCTTATAAATGACATGGTGCGACCGTCGCATTTTTGCAAAATATGTGTATTTTGAACTTCATTCTCATGTTCAGAAATGTAAACTTTTTTAAAACAAAGCCCAACACAAAGTTTAATTAAAATTTAAATTTTACACCAACTGAAGAGGAATACAAACTCGATATTCTACTCTAAATGAATGGGGTTAATACGGTTCATCAGATAATGGAATCATCAATTAAATACTCGAATTTATAAAGGTTCTCCTCCCAAGCACATACACATCCACATATTCCATTAGTTTAAGGAGAATAATTTTGAAGGCTTATATCGGTATACTTCTATGCATATGGATGTGTAGAAATAGCCCAAATTGCCTCTTATTTTATTCATTTTGATGAATGGGTTTTCGATTCCACTCTTACGGAGAAATTAATAATGTAACCAAGTCAGAGAATTCAAGATTTCTATTTATCTAAATTTTAAGTGTTTAATTAAATCCATTGTGTATTTACATTTGCCCTGGATTCGTGTTGACATTTTGCATGGCAATATTGGGTTTACTCACATCAACAATATGTAGTGTGTAGTCACTAGACAATATGTATCTTGGGTAGGTTGGTGCTTTATTATTTGCCATACCTAATCATCTATGGTTAAGATTTAGGATTATTGTGCTATCGCATATAACCTATTTTATGTTACTATATTGATTCGGTGTTAGTCTGGTTAAAATACTGTACCTATGAAGAGAGAGAATACAATCGCATGAAAAAATTTGTAAACCCAAAATACAAAATAAAAATTAGTTTATCAAAAGTGAAAGTTTGCCAAGAAAAATTACATTAAAAATGAATCAAGTAACTAACAATTCTGCAAGATGTGATCTCCATCCCCTACAACCGTTAAAAATTTGATTTAAACTCAGGGCGGATGGTTTCCCACCTAGCTTTAAAAAATGGATTAAATCATACCTTACGGGTGGGGATTATCGTATCAAAGTTAGAGGTTCGTTTTCTGAATATGAAGTTCAAATTTCCAATTTGAAATTGTAAAGATATATATAATATACATGTGTATAGAGCCCCAATTTTCACGATTTTAAAAAACTTGCCAAGTATAAAAATGTACCTAACTACTATTTGTGAAATTTTTAATAATTGCAATACAAACTTGGCGTTATTTTTTAGATCTCAGTACTTTTTGTGGCTGACTTGTGAGGCAAACGCGATTTTTGTATAAAAGAACTTAGCGATTTTTTAACATTTATGATATTTTTATACACCGAAATTTTGCAAAATTTTAAAATTTTAGGGATATCGCCCGAACGTAAGCGCCCTTTTTCGAGCAAAATACAATTTGTCTTATAACTTTCCTTTTTTGGGCTCAATATGGCCTGAGTTGGTTCGTGTAAATAAGGGTGTAGTGCCAAAGTTTCTAAAGAACTTGGTTGGGCACTACCGTGCCCCTTGATAAAAAAAACTCCATGTTAATACAGCCCATTAAGAGGTGAAGTTAAAAACTTGACGACCCCTACGTTACTCAGTCTTTGTACAATTGTTTCGTCCGTCCGCATCTAGAATATGCTTCACAAGTTTGGACTCCGTACTACAATATTCACTCAATTCAAATTGAAGCTATTCAACGTAAGCTTATTCGTTTTGCCCTTAGAGGTCTTTCGTGGTATGATCCATATAACCTTCCCTCCTACGGTCAACGTATCAAACTTCTTCAAATGTTACCCCTCTCTCAACGTAGACTGAATAGTGATATAGTTTTCTTACAGCAACTTATAGCTGGTCATATAGATGTCCCTGATCTTTTGTCTTCCATTGCATATTCCGTGAAGATTCTCACAACTTACACCGTGAAGATCTTTTAGTAAGTGCTTATTACAGGAATGTGGCAGGAATGAGCCAATTAAATAATCATGTGATTGATTTGGATGTCACTAAGTTTAAACAGAAATGCCTAATGCCTAATGATGTTCTGGTGTATAAGATCATATTTATATCTTTAATTTAATTTAAATTTAAAAAAATCGATATATATATTAAAAAACAAGTTGTTTTTAAAATCGAAGTATGCAAATTTGTTTGACTTTATAGTATAAAAAAACAGCAAATATTTTGGGTTCCCTTTAGAAGTTTTGATATTGGCGGTTTTAAAAATAACCGTTAACCAATTTTTTTTTTCAAAAACTGAGTATGCAACCCCATCCCAAGTATCTTTGGTACAAAAAAAAAACCAAAATCTTTGCAACCATTCTCTAGAAAAATAGTGAAAAGTGATTTTCACCAAAAACAATTGTATGGCAGGTACCGCTATTTCAAGCCATAAAGCAAAAATAAATAGAGGCAAATCCGTCGAACCATTTCTCCATAATGTGACCGGACATACAGACAGGCAGACCGACGGACGGCATTAGCGGACCCACTTTTTTGGACTTCTCTATAGTCGTAATACCATCCCTCATGCTCAGCTTGAGTTCTAAATTTCCGCACGATCGCAATAACTTTCTCTTTAGTATACTAATGTATACGAGAAAGTTAAAAGCTGAAGACTTCCCAGAGACAAACTAGTTTGGTGGGTCTACAGCCCTAAGGAACTTGCAATCGAATATTTTGTATATATGAGACACAGTCATCTCAATGGGGGCCTTTACTATGGATGCCGCGAGCAAGTTCGTCGGAGATCTTATTTCCCGTGATTCTCCGAGAATGACTCAGAGAGTTCAGTCTTCCGACTGAATATAGAGAGTTGGAGCGCTTACTTAATAGTAAATAAAGGCCTTAAATGCAGTTCAGCTGTCACTATTTCCACTCTCCACCTGTTCCCCACAATGCATAGCCATTAGGTTAGGTTGAGGTTAGGTTGAAGTGGCAGTCGGATAGAGGTCCGACTCACTTAGACCTATATAAGGTCCATTGTGATACCACGTGGATCTGAAGTTCCTGCCTACACGTTGAACCATTTTGAGGTGCTTATAAAGCGTGAGAGACATTTTGGGTCGGTTGAGTTTAGATCATTAAGATCATTATAGAAGAAGGCCCCCATATGGATATTTCGCTTTCGGGAGAGAGCAGGGAAGGTGCGCAAAGAAGGTGTAGAGTAGTCTCCTCCTCCTCCTCATCCATACTGCTCCTACAGAAGTCGTTTGAAAAAGCGCCAAGCCTTGTTGCATGCTTTTACCCATCAAACAGTGTCCAGTTATGACACCAATTGTAGCACTAATGTGCGATCTATTGACGGTAATCAAACTCTTTGAGCGTCTTAAATCTAGCTTAGGCCAAATCTGCCTCGTTGCCAGAAGCAGCAGACCACCTGTCCATCTGTGGTTTGTTTTTTCTATTGCATCCAGTTTTAACAAGAGTTTGAACGTAGAAACTGGTATGCCTAAGGAGCCGTTCCCAATCAAGATTGAGAGGGTAGTTCCAATGTTGGCGAGTTTATCTGCCTTGGAGTTACCTGGAATGTCTCTATGTCTCGGCAACCCAGCACAGGTACATGTTGAATTGCTCAGCCATCGCCTTTAGAGATGATCGGCAGAGTTGAATAGAGACAGAGTCCAGACACTTGATGGCGGCCTGACTGTCCGAAAGGATTCGAATATCCTTTACGGATACCACGAACGCGACCCCTATGCTAACTAAACATAACGTTTCTTTGAGTTTAGTGAAATTAGTAATGACGTATTTGCGTGTATTGATCAAACAAAAGATGCATTTGATTTTTTTTTCTCCTCCCTGCCTACACTTTTACCTCAAAGGTGTTGTATCAGAAAGAGGATGTTAGCCTAAGAGACTAGTGACTTCCCTAGTAAATGCCTCAACGTCCTTAGTTGCAGAGTTCCCAATGTTCCCAATCGTCAATCAGCCTTTAAGGCAGCAGCCCAATTGATGCTGCAGTAGGGTTCTGGTTCTAAGAACGCAGATTCTAATCCAGCTCTAGCCAGCTCGTCTGCAGATTCGTTGAGAAGATGTGAATTCTGTCACCTTTAATTCCTTTTCGGGAAATCAAATTTTCGCAGATCTCAATGGCATGGATTTCCACCTGAAGTACAGTGGACACATCCCTATGAGTATCGAGACTTGATCCGTCGGTGTACTAGATCAGACTTCTCGGATCTAGTGTCGGAACACCATTTACCCACTTAGAGCGGTCTAATATTTCAACGATGCAGTAAACCATGTAAATGTTTGGGATTTCTTCAAGTGTTTTCAGGTGTCCCACAAAGTCTACTGGATTAAACTTATATTCAAGTTGCAGCTTAATAGCGCTTCTGGCATCTATCTTCTTGACATCTGTATGGGTGGGACTCCAACAATGGCCTCAAGTGCGGATGTTGGGCAGAAGCGCATCGCACCTGTAATGCGGAGTCATGCAATACGCATCAGATTTTGCATATGGTAGGATTGGCCTAATCATTGACGTGTAGATCTGTACGACTCTTTTGGCAGACAAACCTCATATTTTGCCAAAATCACCCTTACATGTACCTTAGATGTCTTCGTCTCAACATACTTGCTCAAAAGAAGCCTGCTATTGAGGATTACTCCAAGATATTTAGTTTCCCTTGAAAGCTGCAATGCGACGCCTTTCAATTAAAGATGAGATAGTCTGGTCAATTTCCTTCTTTTAGTACATAGAACAACTTCGCTTTACTAACTTTCAATAAGATTGCTTATTTTATTTATTAACATTAACATTGTGCGCTATATTTTGTTAAATGAAATTATACTAAGTATTAAATCGAAGTGTATACACTTAGCACTTTTTCACACGGCGATGCTTTCCGCGAATAATAATTACTACAACTCGACAGGCCCGTTTATACCTCCCAGAAGAACCTTCTACAGGAGTATTAACCTGATAAAAAAAATGTGTTATTTTTTCTTTTCTTTTTAAATCGAAAATGTTGCTTACTTCAGTTGGTACAATAGGGTTGAAAAGTTCACCTTCGTGTATGTGTTGTATAAGCGTCTCCGCACTTGCGCTAACTGCCTCCAGATCAGTATTAGACTTCTTCGAGACATCCGATGCTGGAAGTCCATAGGACAAAGCAACCAAGGCAAAAAGAAAAATAAATTTCAGTACCATCTTTGATGTATCTGGAGACTCCACAACTGACTGTTGGCATTCTGATCTTAAAGTTTCACTTTTATACGCCTTCTTGGGTTTTCAGTTGGAATAAATTAAAAGTTTCTTTCCAAGCAATTAACAATAAAACGATTAATATCCAAGCCTAAAGTCGATATATTCTTTTAGCGCTACAAGTATGGAGATTCACAGGAAAGTACAAACGGGGATCTACAAATTCTATAACGAATTAAGTTCACGATTGGATCACACGATAATATTGCCTTTTTATGAGATGCGTTTTGCAAAAATTATTTATTTTATAATTTATTGCATGCAAGTTTGTTTTAATTACATTCAAATAAATTTGCTCGCCTTTTAGATGTGTATTTACTGCTACCATAGGTGGTTACTGGAAAATTAAGTGCGTCATTTTTTTACCCGGTTAAAGTGTTGGTGGTCAAAAGGATGGTGATTGCGATTATATGAGAACTCAAGCGTTCTCACTTTAGCATAACACCATGAACTCCTACTTCTCAACTCCCCGTGGTAACTGCTGGGTGCCGAGTACCTCGACTGGAGATGGGGTAACCAACCCCTGTGGAAGGTCGTTGGTGGCAGCTGACGAGAGAGGGGGGGAGGAGTGCCAGCTCACTAAGGCACTTCTCCTGTTTCCGGACGGCGACGGACGAATTCTACGGATGGATCAACGGCGGCGTCCACAGTTCCAGTTAGGTGGAACAAGTGATCTCCCTATATGAGCTGCTTCGACTTATTTAAAGCCCAGGTCTATAGGGATATCCAACACTTGGAAAAGGGTTGGTGGCGGATGAGCCCTTGATGCGTCAACGGCAGCACCCACATCCCCGAAGTGGGTTACTGGCACCGGAATTACCGGCCTACTGTCCTAGGGTCAAAAAAAGGGCCTGGCCCTCCAGGTTAGGGATTGTGCCGTCGGGGTAACTTCCCGACCACGTCAAAAACGTTTAGTTATGGGAGAGACAATGGCAGCCTCGGATATAAACGAACCTCAAAGGCAAAATAGAAAGGCGATCCTATGTCTTGCAAGAACTAAGGAGGCATATCCCTGCTTAATGTCGCATATAAGATCCTATCCAACGTACTGTGTGAACGTCTCAAACCTTTCTGCAACACACTAATCGGCACGTACCAGTGTGGCTTCCGGCCCGCCACATCAACTGTAGACCAAATCTTCACACTATGGCAAATCCTCAAGAAGACCAACGAGTTTCAAGTCGAGACACACCATCTCTTCATCGACTTTAAAGCGGCATATGACAGCATTCATCGTCAGGAACTTTTTGTGGTGATGGCCGAATTCGGGATCCCGTCAAAACTGATCCAGATGTGTCGCATGACACTAGATAACACGCGATGCAATGTGCAGTTTGGCAGCAGCTCATCTGAATTCTTTCAAACATATACGGGACTTCTGCAAGAAGATGCGCTGTCGTGTGATTTCTTCAATCTTGATTTTGAGCAGATAGTGCGCAGGGCAGGTGTCAACACGGAAGGCACTATCTTCAACAGATCAGTCCAAATGCTGGGGTATGCGGACGATATAGATATCGATCGATCCCAGCGTGCCGTGATAGAGGCTTTCACGGCTATTGAAGAACAGGCGAAACTAGTTGGCCTTGAAGTGAATGAGGTCAAGACTAAATATATGCTATCAACAAACAAACAATCATCTGTCCACCGACTAGGAGAAAATGTCACTGTTGATAGCAACAACTTCGATGTAGTTAAGGAGTAAACGACGCCGAGTGCTGGACGATAAGCAGGAAAGGAGAGTTAATACTGGAGGAGGGCGAATGGAGGAGAAGATACAACCGCGGCGAACTCTATGAGCTGTACCAAGATGTGGATGTAGTCCGAAAAGCTAAAACTCGTCGACTACATTGGCTCGGCCACATCGAGCGAATGGACAACAACGCTCCAGCCGACAGGATCTTTGAATCCCAGTCCCCAGGTTCGAGACGACAAGGAAGACCGAACCTCCGTTTTAAAGACTAAGCCATCGCGGATGCCAGAGCGCTTGGTCTGGACAACTGGAAGCAGCGTGCTCGGGATCGCAGAGGGTGGAAGGCATCCGTATCTCAGGCAGGGACTCTTCACGGGTCGGGAGCCCGTTAATTAAGTAAGTAAAGTGTACACAATACCAGATGAAAAAAATATTCAGCAATTTTTGATAAAGTTATAAAAAATAAAAAAACCCAATTTTAAAGTGGATATGGTTTTTTTTATAATATTAGAAAAATATTACCAAATATGGCTTATCAACTGAAACTGACGGAAAACAGCAAATTTAAATAAATTATCTTTATCCCTTTCAACATGAGGTCCTATGCAGCGTTGTCAAAAAGATCCTGATCCATTTGGCACTCTGCTGTTCGTTTTGGGCAAACTGGAAATGGCCCTTAAAGTATCGTTTTTTGTATTCTTCCTATAAAGCCTTCTTATTAAGGTAATCTTTTAAAACATAACGATGGTACATAGGCAGATGTTAAATTGTTGAATTCCATTCACCCAATCAAAATGAAATGAGAATATCAATATCTATACTGAAGTCCTACACAGTTACTGGGCCGGACGGTATTTATGGCAACTCGAAAAAAAGCATACCAAGATTTGATCGGAAGAATGAATGCCTGATGAATAGAGTTATAAGTCGCTTGGGGCGAACAGTATGATACCCTATCCATATCCCTATATATGCCCCAAAGAAAAAAGCATTAAGGATATGATGGATAAAGAAAAAGTGGGCGTGGCCAAAAACTTTGTATGAACGATATATAGGAAAAAAGTAGGCGTGGCTAAAAACTTTATGTGACAAACTTATAAAGGAGGGCAGCGCCTACATATATTTTGAAGATTGTAACACTCTATATCTCTAACTTTAGCTTTAAAACGGTTTTTTCTAAATTGTGGAATATGTGCTCAAAATTTCTAGCTTAATTTTGAAGGCCTAAAAATTGCGTACGGAAGGACGGGCGGACGGACGGACATTAGTAAATAGTCTTGGGATTTGGTCCTGATCAGAAATATATATACGCTTATGGGTCGACGACGAATATTAAAAGGTGCTACAATATATGTGTCAAAATGAATGTACCCTTAGGATAGGGTATAAAAACCTGATTCCTGAAGAAAACCCAACAGGTTCAGATGGGGGTTGTTATATCCGGCAGTGGTTATATCCATCGATTCTTCTTATAAGTTCTTATTAAGAGAAACTCATCACATGAAGGATTTATATGGCTGGTATAGCCGACTGGTCGTTATAAGAAAAGTCGCGAGTAGCGACTTCCACTAAAATTCCAGTCCTGCTCTATGGATCCGAATTACACACCCGTTCTTAAGCGGGTGAAGATATTCTTGGCAAAAAATGTAATTTGCCATCCCCTGCTCGTACTACTGATCGTTCTTCTGATCGTACTTTTGATCTACTCAAAGTAGTAATATATGACGCGCCTTTGCAATTTAATATCCAACATAGCAAAAACCGTTTTTAAAATTGCCTCGTTTTTTTATTGTACCTCAGCTAGGGTACAAAACTGCATAAACTTTTCGTGAATTGCAGCTCATTTCTTTTGATTCGATCTTTAAATTCTTTTCGTGTATTATAAATTACTGAAGGGTGTTTTTTAACTTTCTCGTATACATTAGTATACTAAAGAGAAAGTTATTGCGATCGTGCGAACATTTCAAACTCAAACTGAGTATGTGGGATGATATTACGACTATAGAGAAGTCCAAAAAAGTGGGTCCGCCAATGCCGTCCGTTGGTCTGTCTATCTGTCCGGGCGTTGTATGGCGAAACTGTTGGACGGATTTGCTTCAAAGTTCGTATATAAGGTTTTTGGAGGTATGTCTCGGGGCATCTTTTTATTTTTTGCTTTACCTTTTGAAATAACAATACCTGCCATACAAATTTGTTTGTGAAAATCACTTATCACTATTTTTCTCAAAAGTGGTTCCAAGGATCTTTTGGTCTTTGAGTACTAAGGATGTTTAGGATGAGGACAAAAATTCTGCATACTCAGTTTTTGAAAAAAAAATCAATTTTCGGTAATTTATAAAACGGGCAAAATCTCGAAAACTAATAAAGGGAACTTCAAAAAAATTTACAGTTTTTTTTATACTATAAACAAATCTTCATACTAAGATTTTTTTTTCATATAACGATTTTCTTAAATTTAAATTAAATTCATTTTCTCAAAAACGGCTCTAAAGATTTTGAAATTTTTTTGTATTTCGAACAATTAAAGTGTTAAAAGTGTCCAATGTGCGAAATTACATCAAAATCATAGGTGCCGCTTTTGACAAAATAAAATTTTTGAAAAACTAAGAACTGATTAAAATAATTTTCTTACCATTAATTTTCGATTCAAAAACACATCTCATGTACCGAGAAAGTTTCGTATAACGCAGTCGTGCACTTTATTTATTTTGGTTTAAAAAAAAGGATTTGTCGTCATTTTTATACCTTGGGGTTTGTTTTATGTATATAAGTCTTTTGGTAGACACTGTACGTGCTGGAACACCATACTCCACAGCCACATAATGGTAACATAGTCTAATATAAATGCATATTGCTTCCAGTCTACCCTTCCGTTAGCAAGCAAAATTTTGCTTAAAATTCTGCGAATAAAAGTTAAATTTCACCGGAACCTCTCCCCTTTTAGTTTTAGCTAAATGCAGTAGCTAAATATTGGTTTTTCAAAAATCCCCCAAGCAAAATAAATGCTCTTCCATTAGGAATGATAAATGGCTGCGAGGGTAAATGAATGAAGCCCCATCGAACTTGTAAATCCACCGAGGTAGGTAATCAACTTAATTTGCAGACTTTCCTTCAACCGAAAAGAATCACCACAAAATAACCGAACAAAAAACAACTCAATCGAAATAAAACAAATGAAGAGCGTTAAATCCTTGGTATCCATGTGGTTGACTTTGATTCCTTTCCACCAAAGAAATATGATGGTGCTAGCGCTGGAACTGGCGCTGCCGGCAATCCACATTCCACCCCAAAAGTTGCATGACATTTGAATATCTGATTCAATGACTCGGATTAAGCTCTGCGGCAATGCTGCTGATGATGATGACGACAGAACAACCGCTATCACAGAGTATTTTATCCTTATATAAGACAGGCGGCTGTGTGTCTGTGTCCCAGATGATTTCGTCAGCGAGCGGTGACAACGAACGGCGAAGATGAAGCCACCGACAAATGTTCTAGGATTATGGACCATAAAAGGTTGTAGGCACTCTATGTGTGTGTGTGTGTGTGTGTCTGTGGCAGGTATATAGGCACCTTGACATGAAGACCCATCAACAGATTGCAATTGATGACAGAACTTTGGTTATTGCAAATCCCATCGAAAGGGGATTTCGGTCGAAGGGATTACCTTTCCGAAATTGTATGGTTTTCGAGGAGAATAAGATTAGACATTTTCTCATTTTTCAGATGGTGACGGTGGGCAGGGTGCAATTTAATGCCAAATTCCAGATCACTCTTTGAATCAAAAGATTGATTGAGTTATGCGATAAGTCATTTAAATGCGTATCCTCAAATTTGTACTGAGATTTTAGTGCACAATAAGTGGTACAGCTATTTTCTTGAGGATCTCTAGAAGTGCATTCAAAAAAGTGGAAAATTATGATCTCTAACTCTTGATCATAACATCGTCGGGTATTATCGAAGAAGAAGCTGAAAATTCCGTATACATAAAATAAAAACCACAGCGACAGCGCGACTTTCTCAGCCAACCAACCTCCAGTAAGAGAATTTAATTCGGCTCAATTATGCAGTATGAATATTGCTAAATTAATTTGCTTTCAGGGATACAAGCCTTATGTAACCGGCTTATGGAAAAGCTACTTCAGTACGTCCCCTTCGAGCAACTTAGTTAGCATCTTTATACAGATGTCGATAAAATATTTTCTTATTGTTTCGATAAACAAAGAGGAAAATGAAACTCCGTATGAATCTAGACATGTACAGGGTGTTTTTTTAGGGGTGTAGAACTTCGAATTGAAATAAAACACAAGAAAATCGTTTTAATGTCCATCAATTTGGCTCTATTGGAAGGATAATTTAATGCCATTAATGTTTAAATATGATTTCGGACATGTGGCCGCCGCGTCTGGTTCAAATAGAGACAAGTCTAGAGGTCCAATTTTCAACCACTTTTTCAAGCATTTGGGGCTGTATGTCGGCAATAACGCTACGAATGTTGGCTTCTAAGTCCCCTAACGTTTCTGGTTTGTTGGCGTAGGCGAGTGAATTCACATATCCCCAAAGAAAATAATCCAATAGTGTCAAATCACACGACCTTGGTGGCCAATTGACAGGTCCATTCCGCGAAATTATGTGCTCATAGAATGGCTCCTTCAAAAAATCGATTGTGACGTGCGCTGTGTAGCATGTAGCGCCGTCTTGTTGGAAGCACATCTCACCCACATTCATGCCATCCAATTCGGGAACAAAATAGTCCGTTATCTATACCGGTCTCCATTAACAGTAATTGACTCTCCAGCATCCTTTCGGAAGAAGTATGGCCAAATGGCTCCACCAGCCCATAGAACACACCAACAGTCAAGGATCTCATGTGGATTCTCTTCACGCCAAATGCGGCAATTTTGCTTGTTGACGTAGCCATTCAACCCTAAATGAGCCTCATCAATGAACAAAATTTTGTGATGAAAATCAGCATCAATATCAGTCTCATTTTCGGCCCATACACCAAAATCACGACGCATTGCATGGTCTCGCGGCTTTAATTCTTGCACAAGCTGGATATAGTAAGGTCGTAAGAAGCGCAAAATCTTCCATAAAGTTGATGGACAAAGCTGCAATTGCTGTGCACGGTGTCGAATCGATTCATTCGGGTCCTCTTCAAAACTTTGCTCTACAGCGGCAATTGTTTCTTGGGTGCGCACTGCTCGACGTCTCTGCGGATGCGTATTATTACATTGAGTGATAACGATAGCGAAAACGATCCATGGTTAATCGAATTAATTGCTCTGATGGACGATTATGTCGACAATAAAATGAACGGAGCTTGCGGTAAACTTCGAGAACTGAACCATTATTTTCGAAATAAACTTGCACGATTTGCAAACGTTGTTCATTTGTCAACCTGTTCATGATGAAATGGCAAACTAAACTGAACATAAATGACATTAGAGTCATTTAAAAAAAAATTCCCTTTACATTCAGCGTAGCGTTACATCAAAATAATGTTGTAATAGGCGCCTGCCTGGCGAATAGCACATACTCTGAGCGGAGCTACGAAGTATCGTGAGCGGTACCTGGCGTCTGCGAAAAGAGGGTTGACATTTTTTAAGCTAGCGAAGCGGGCCACCCAGGTACTGTTTCCATATTATATTCATCAATATTTATGTCATCCGAAACTTTATATGTTTTAGACTATAAAAAAAAATTATTTTGAAAAGTGGGGTTAAAACCAAAAATTAAATTTTTTTTAAACGAATTAGGAAGGAGCTTCTCACTTGCACTTTGTGAATATTTTGGTAATTCTAGCTTTTAGGATACAATTCTCCGATGACCTTGACCTTGAAATATGTCATTTTTGAGGTCATTCTGAGCACGTTGATATATGTATATATTTAGGGCACGCTCAGGCCTCCTTCATATTTTTCTGGCGTTCAAAAATTATCATTTTTTATTTTTAATATTCCACATTATCTGATACTTCCACATCTCTAACTCACTCTTGGTTTCTTTTCGCACATGCGTTTGTAGACGTCAACTTTAGAGAAACTTTGCTTACATTTTCCCCGTCTACTCTACATTCTACGCGGATTAATTTAAACTTTTTCTCATCACATTCCTCATCAGTACACATCAATTCTAATAGTCTTAATTCTTGGTACTAGTTATTAACACATCGTGTCTGTTAATTTTTCACCATGAAATCACGTGAATTTTATAGATTGATTGACAATAACGATATACACTTGGATTATTTAATTCGCTTGAAAGTAATACGCGATGCACTTATCTGCTCCCAATGTGGCTCTGAAATGAATTTTTCACGTGAGACACTGAAATTACTATGCGGCTCATCGTAAGTTATTCGTCGCCGCAAATAAAAGGCACGCCGTGTCTGGTGCAACGAACATCTCTTAGCTCTTCGCGGTACGATATTTGAAGGTTCACATTTATCACTTGACACCGTGTGCCACTTGATTTACCTCTTTCTAAACCATTGGCCACCACACCACAACAAGATTGTTGAAGATCTCGACATTTAGCCTACAACTGCCTCTGTTTTTACTCTTCATTAATTAATTTTTTCTCTCACTTTACTTTCTACTTCATTTTTCTCTAATTTGCCATGAATGGGTTAAGCGTAATATAGCTCGTATTGGTGCCCCCGATCACACAGTCCACATTGACGAGACCAAGATCGGTTGCCACCGTAAGTACACTCAAGGGGGGATGTTGGGCGGAAATTGTGTATTCGGGGGCAAAGATACATCTACTAAACAATGCTTTATGTTACCGATCGCTCCCATCGCACGTTAATACGACTTATCCAACGTCACATTCGTCCAGGGACTACCATAATGTCGAACTCATGGCCGGGCTACCGACAACTCCGTAAGCATTGTTGGTACCATCTAACTGTGAATCATCGTTTCAATTTCGTTGACACGATTACTCAGGTCCACACTCAGAATATTGTGCGACTGTTGAGGGATTTACAAGATAACATCCCTGCTTACGGGGTTGTTCGGCGTCACTATCATCTATACATTGCGGAGTTTCTATTCAAACGTGCCTTCACTTACTCAGACAGGTTGACGGCATTCTTTTTGTAAATATGAGGTTGCTCATCAATATTGCCTTAAAACACGGCATTTTGTGGTACAAATATTTGGACTTTTCTACAAAACTCCAATTAAATGGACAGCTACTTATTTCTTCCTGAGTAGCCGCTCATCAACAATCTGTCTTGAAAACTAATTTTCTTTCTCCTCCGTTCGAGGCTCCTCTTCGCGAGCGCGCTGCCATTTTTATATATTTGTCATTAGCATGTTCCCCCCTACCATATATCCGAAAATCAAGGTCATCGAAATGTTGTACCTAGAAATGTTCTAGCTAGAATTTCCAAGATTTTTTCTTGAAGCCACTGCATATCTTTTTTAAAAAAAATTAACTTTCAAACCCTGCTACCGAGAAGAAAACGTCGTCGCCGGAATTAGAGGGGTTTTCTTCATTTAGCATCCCGCAGAAATGTTTTGCTATACCCTCATCACGGACTGTGACTCTTTAAGGTTTCCTTGTTCATCTTTACAGGTCTCTGTTCGGGTCTTATTCTTGTGGCACATCCTTTTTACCTTAAAGTAAACCTTCCTTGCATTATTTTTGTAATAGCACTCCTCTACCTCAATTTTTGTATATACTTTTTTATGAAAATTTGTATTCCCCCAAAAATTGCTTTGCTCGTCAGCGATTAGTTTGACTCTTAAGACCAAGAAAATCTATTCGAGTCTTAAACTATCGTAACTTAGCAGTTACAATTGCCTAACTCTTGACATTTAAGACTATTGGCAATTTTTCTCTTCGCGTTTTTTTAGTACCAATCACACATATTCGTAAAGTTTTAAGCCTGACCTTAAGAGTTTAAGGCAAGTCACATTAGACTTCAGCAAGCTTAAAAGGGCCTTGGTGGACCTTACTCTGGTTGACTTATAAAAGGTCATTCATTTTTCGGTGTCGAAAGTAAAGCTTGACTTTGTCATTAAGTGTGAAAAACAATAAAATTCAAATGGCCACCTGAGGAAGATTCGCAGCAGGCGATTCATTTCAGGTTATTTTTAACCACTTTTTAACTTTAACTTGACTTATGTTAATTTTTATTGCGTCTAGAGTTCGCTAGATTATTCTCCTAAAGACGGTTTTTGTGTAGCCCCACAGAAAAAAATGCTAACGGTGGCAAATCGCATGATCTTGGTGGCCAATTGACATCGCCAAAACGTGAAATTACGCGACCAGCAAACTTGCATGCTATTCCAACACCCAACGGCATTGTTAATGGTCAGCAGGATTCAATTCTTGCACAATTTGAACTTTATAAGGATGCAAATCCAAATGCAAAATACGCCGTAGTGAGGTGTACGACAAGTTCAATTGCTGCGAACGCCGGGAAATCGAAGCTAAGTGTTACCATTCGCAAAATAAGCAGTAGTTGAAAAAAAAACGTTAGATGGCAGATTATATTTTTATAATATTTTTGTAGAAATAAATACTACGTGTGTTTTGTATTTTATTTAACTCGAGTGATCCATACATTCTTTGTTTTCTTTTTTATTAAATGACGATGAAAGAGATATTAATGTGAACATGAGAAAAGTAATAATGCGAATCTTGAAATTTGAGGGTCAGTGTTAAATTAAATACGGACAATTTTCTGTTTATTTATCTTTCTTGATGTTTGGTTTTTCATTTGTTTTTTTGTTTATACTACAAATTAAATTTAGTGCTAATAACGGGTGATCCAAGTAGAGATACTTTTTTCAATAGCCTTTTTTGACAGATCACGTGTGAGTCGTGTCATGCTGTCATGTTATTTTTGTTTAGTATTGTTTGGCATTTCATAATGGAAAGACTTACGCGTGAACAACGTTTACAAATTGTTCAACTTTATAATGAAAATTCACGTTCTGTGAGGAATGTGTTTCGTGCACTTCGCTCAACTTATGGTCAACATAATCGGCCTACTGAGCGTACTATTCGCAACACCATCACCCATTTTGAGACCATTGGATAATATTCGACCGAATAGACCACGTCCAGCACGCTGTGAAGAAAATATAGCGGCCGTAGCTGAGAGTGTACACGAAGACCGTAGAGAGTCAATTCGGCGCCGTTCGCAGCAACTCGGACTGACGTATGGAACGACTTGGCGCATTTTACGTCAAGATCTTAAATTGATAGCGTACAAAATACAGCTTGTGCAACAACTGAAGCCGCTCGACCTTCCCAAGCGACATCGCTTCGCTCTATGGGCTCTTGAAAAGTTCCAAGAAGATCCGACGTTTTCGAGGCAAATTTTGTTTAGCGATGAGGCCCATTTCTGGCTCAATGGGTATGTAAACAAACAAAATTGCCGCATTTGGGACGAAAAGCAACCTGAAGTGATTGAAGAACTGCCACTTCATCCAGAAAAAACAACGGTTTGGTGTGGTTTGTGGGCCGGTGAAATCAGCGGTCCATATTTCTTTAAAAATTATGCCGGTGCGAACGTAACCGTCAATGGCGACCGTTATCGTGCCATGATAACCGACTATTTGATGCCTGAAATTGAAGCTCGTGATCTCGGCGACATTTGGTTTCAGCAAGACGGCGACACTTCCCACACATCGCATCAATCAATGGACTTATTGAGCGAACATTTCGGTGAGCACATAATTTTTGGGCCGGTCGATTGGCAACCAAGATCGTGTAATATCACACCGTTAGACTTTTTCCTGTGGGGATATGTAAAGTCAAAAGCTTATGCCGATAAACCCGCTTCAATTCAGGCCTTGGAGGAAAACATCACGCGTGTCATTCGCCAGTTACCAGTCGAAATGCTCGAACGAGTGATCGAAAATTGGACTTAACGGATTTGCGACGTAGCAACGGCCAACATTTGATAGACATAATCTTCAAAAAATAAATGCCAAAGAATGTTCTTTCAAATGATAATAAACATTCTCCATTAAATTTGAAATTTCTGTGTTGTTTTCTTTAAAAAAGTAGGGAAGCTCGAAATGGATCACCCTTTAATTTAAAAAAAAAACAAAACTAGGTTTTGACATTTTAATTCTGTTGCTTTATCAAATCAAATGTAGTTGCACCGCTAATTTTTCCTGATGCGCTTCGATGAAAGTGGACGTTCTGCCATTTACTACGCTTGTGCCACACGCGAGTCTCCTCGGACTGATGAGTGTTTGAGCATGACCTTGTTTGTCAATATGTTGCGTTAAGCGTACATATGCAATGCATGCGGCATCCTCGCCCAACAAGTGTACGTAGAGGATTTAAAATAGTTGTATTAATGGCTTTGCAGTTCTTACCCAAAACATTTTCGAAGTAAAATTTATGAAAATCTATTCCTTCAACTAGATTTCCCAATGCTTCTGGCTCAAATGCTGTCAAATAAGGGTCACATATATTGGTATAACCGTCGAAATCGTCTCAATTAATTGTTCCGTAATTTTAATAATTTATTGACGACGTGCTTTAACATCATCATGTTCTAATATGGTGCTAGATTCCTTAACCCTTCTTAGTAATCATACTTCTACTCGAAAAGCAAGCATAGTTGTAAGAATACCACCTTTAAGCTTACGACGTGCAATGCATTTTTTGAGGCAGTCGACAGTCTCTTGACGATGCACAACTGAAGCAACCCTTTCTCGTTGGCAAATCCAAGGATGTTTCAGGGCTTCAGCAGCAGTAATTCTCTTATTGGGATTCACGGTAAGCATTTGATTTATTAAATTTTTTGCTTCCGGTGTAACCGTGTTCCTTTCTGGCGATGGATAATAATAAGCTCCAGCTTTGATTTGTGAATATAATCGGTGTTGATCTTCATCCCAGAATGGTGGATAACCAACTAACAAAATGTATAAAATGACCCCGCACGCCCAGATATCTACCGATTTGCCATAGGGCTCCTTCTTTAGAACCTCAGGCGATAGATAACCCGGCGAACCATGCCTGATGGTCACCCTGAACTTCGATGGCTAGACAAAAGTCAGCTAATTTAACAGCTGCACCCTTTGCCTAGATTGCTAATAGTAAATTCTCTGGTTTTAGATCACGATGTACAACACCATTTTACCAGTGATTAACCGATTCCAAAATCTGTTGGATGCAATGTGATGCATCGGCTAGTGAATAGAATTCACGTGCTACGATATCTTCAAATAGTTCACCACCGGTAACCAGATCACACACGAGGTAGTGACAATTTTCCTCTTGTATACTATCATTGCTTCTCTTTCTAGTTTCTGAAAATCTCTTGCAGTTAATTTCTTTGTGTTTATTATCTTTGCAGCGAATTCTAGCCCAGTCGATTTTTGCACACATCTTTTTACAATTGAAAAAGCACCTTTTCCGAGCTCCTTCTTAATTTCGTAGTTGAGAGAAACGCGTACAGGCTGCTGGTGCAGCCATCGCGATAGCACACTTAATGAAATATATTTCGGCAGTAAAATTGACATAAATGTGGTACATGTGACATAAATGTGGTTTTTTTTTTGACACTCTATATTTTCTTCTGCTTTTTTTATTATTATCCTTCAACGGAACTGTTGAGGCCGAATCATCATCACTCGTCCTCACTTCAGCATCGTCATCATCATCATCGTCATCCTCCGCCCACATACCACCGTCATCACACATTTATATGTTAAAATTTCAATTCTGGCGCTTCTTTTATACCATTCGCCATATTTAATATAATTTTGAATTCGCCTTATAACTTAAATACTTAAAGTTAACGTAAACTCTCTCTTTCTCTATTGAATTGTAAAATGTATAAATACCCTTAAATAAATAAAGAAATTGTCATTTGTATATTATAACCCTTAGGGGAAACTCTGCGTTTTCAATTATCGTCGTCGTTTTCGCTCGCTATATGGTCGTTCCTTTGTCGTCCATCTAGAAATCGTGTTTAAAGAAGTTCCCAAAGTATATTGCTCACGTGCGCGTAATTCGCTAATTTTTCGCAACCGTTGACATTGGGTCAACGCATCAACCAGGATCTTCCTATCCTTCGTAACAGGAATTAATAGAGATCCCCCGGTTGACGGTCTATAGTTCTAGATCGTTCATTTTGGCGCCCAACGTGGTTAAAGTGAGAATCCACAAATTTGGATATTAATAATATATAAACTTTATCAAATACACGTGCACCATAGTGAGTAAAAAACTGTAAAAACTCAACAAGTGCAGAACATTCTTATTTTTGAAAAAAAAAAAAAAAAAATCGCGCCGCGCTTTCGGTTTCGGTCACGCGAGTGCAAAGTGTAGGTGAAGGAAAAAACCCAGGAAACGGACAAACAACCAGAAGATCCAGCAAATATTCACCAGAAAACCCAGGAGAAACATCATTCCGAGCAACGGCAAGGAAAAAGTGTGGGATATAAGTATTACATCTCCCACCCAGGTACGTCCGATAGTCTAATTATTCAAATGTGCGTTAAGAAGTAATAATCAATCTTCGCTAAACGAAATTACATTCCTGCGATTGCAACATACATATATGTACATCAAGTAAAATCGCACAAAACGCACCTTTGACATAATTTAGACTTGCATGCTGCATGAAATTTAATATTAAAAATTAAAAAACAACATATTTCGCATTTCGTCATATTTGGTAATATAATATAGTTTATACCAAATTCAAATAAAATCTTCGTTTTTCTTTGGCGGCAAAAACACCTTTTCGCTGATCTAATTTAATCTCCGTAGAATAACATACATTGGTCTATCATCGTTAACAACTTCGCTAGAATCCACAAAAGAGAGGAAATAAGTTCCACCTTTGTGTCCAGTGTATTACACAAACGAACATATATTACGCGCAGAAAAGCTTTCGCCTCAAATTTGAATTTTAAATTTCTTCACGCCACGCTGCACCCCCACCTCACTATCGCAAAATTTTTTTCGTCGTCGCTTTCGGCTCTCTTTCGCTTGTACGCTCGCACGCTGTACCATCCAAAATCCACAATCCCAGTCAACGCATACACACTTGATTTCAGTGCATCGATCTTCATTTCGCCCACACATCATCGCTTATCTGAATTTTTCGTCGTCGTCGCGGGAGATCTTGCTGCATGATCATTGCACTGAAAGAAAGGCTTTAATGAGAATGATTGGAATTCTTTTGTCGTTTTCGCCAATTTTATGCTAAACTGCAAATCAATTGTATAGAATCGCTGTTAATAATATTTTCTATGATTATAATTTATCTCGTATACATTCAAGTTATATTGGATAATAGCCGCATTTAGATAATCATCTGGAATAAATCTTGGATTCTTTCGCCGAAGTAATTTGTTACATAGGAAACATTGCTCTTTGATCTTTGCCAACTGCGTTGGTTTCGTTTTAAATAAGCTTTTGTATTAAATAAAGCTATTTAGTCGAATTTTGTCGTTCTAGTTTGGAATAACTATAAACTACATAAACAAAATAAATAATAATAATTAATCAAAACTTCACTTTTGCTGTAAAAATGGCAGCTGAACAGACTATTGAGGAATTGAAACAACAACGTGCTTCCACTAAAGGTAGCATATCCCGCATAAAGAATGTGGTCGAGTCCAATTCTAATACATTCACCGCAACAGAGCTTGAGTGTCGTCTAGGGATTCTGGAGTCATACTTCAAACAAATCTTAGTATACCAGACTAAAATAGAAGGATTGGTACCAACTGATACTTGTCGCAGTGAAATTGAAGAATTGTACATTACTGCCAAAACAAAAATTATTTCGCTTTTGGGAACTGGCAGGCGCAGTAGTGTTGCAGATATGACAGTAGCAATTCCACATACAATTAGTCATCTTCCAAAACAACGTTTACCTAGATTTAGTGGAAGATACTCAGACTACAAAAATTTTATAAATTCATTCAATAATCTAGTGGATTATGATCTGAGCTTAACAAAAATTGAAAAATTTAATTATTTGTTGTCATGCTTAAGCGATCAAGCTCTTGGCACAGTTAAGGCGTTCCAAGTCACGGAGGAAAACTATTCCAAAGCACTCTTAAGGCTAAAGGAGCGTTATGACAATGATTGCTTAATCTTTTTGGAATATATCTCAGAACTAATTGAATAACCCAAGGTTCCGAAAGCTTCTCCTGCTTTACTAAGAAGTTTAGTGGACAACATTTCAGCATTATTTAGTTCCTTACTTTCGATAGGATCTTTCGAGAATATTTGCAATGCCATCGTAATCCATATTGCCATTTCAAAGGTTGACCCGGACACACAGTCTAAGTGGGATGAACAGCTGGACTACAAGAAGTTACCTGAGTGGAACGAGTGCGCAAATGTCCTGAGTAAACGGTGTCAATACCTGGAGGCTAGGGATAGCAAGCAGCTTCGGTCGGAGCCCATTCAGAAATGGTCCAACAAATCAAAGCCGTTCTCTTCGAATCAACGCTTTCAAACTTCACTGGCTGTCAATCAAAGATCTTGTTTCTTTTGTCAAATCAATACTCATTCGATAACAGGTTGTTCAAGTTTTAAAGAGCTATCAGTTATGGATCGATTTTTAAATGCAAAGAGGTTGGGTTTATGTTTGAATTGCTTAGGGAAAGGTCATAGTGTTTCCAAATGCCCCTCAACATACAGGTGTAAGATTTGCAAGCAATTGCACCATAGTCTTTTACACAGGTCTCAACCAACCAACAACACCTCTACTACTGATGTTGCACCTTCCACATGTGCTGCAGTGCATTCCGCATCGGAAAAGGAGCATGCCCCTGAAGCGCAAGTTATCTTGGCAACGGCGCTGGTTCTGGTTAAGGACTCTTCAGGAAGTTTTCATTTGGGTAGGGTTCTGCTTGATTCCGGCTCCCAAGTCAATTTTATCAACGAGAAATTTGCAAACTCGCTTTGTCTTAAAACACAACGAAAGAACGTTGACATCGTGGGAATAGGAGTATCAGAAACAAAAATTAAACATCAAACTCAATCAACCATTCGATCCAGATACAACAATTTCGAGGTTTCATTAGAATTCTTAGTAGCTCCTTCCATCACAGGGTATCAGCCGGAAGCAGCGCTTAATATCACTGGTTGGAATCTTCCTAAGAATCTTGAGCTCGCTGATGAGCGCTTCAATCATCCTTCTCGAATTGATATGTTATTAGGTGCTGAAGCATTCTTCGATTTGCTGCAAGAAGGTCAAGTCAAACTTGGTGACTGCCTTCCATCTTTGCAAAGGACAAAACTTGGGTGGATTGTATCAGGAAGATACAAAACTCAGATTCGCGAAAAGAAGAATCTGTGCTGCATCAACGTAATAGAGGATTCACTGGATCAATACGTCGAGAAGTTCTGGGAACTAGAAGAAATACAGGAACATCGGTCAAAGTGGTCAGAAGAGCAGAAGGACTGTGAGATGCATTTCAGAAACACCATCGAAGTTCTACCTAACGGTCGTCTCATGATTCAGTTACCCCTCAAAAAGGATCCCAGTTGCCTTGGAGTTTCCTACGATATCGCCTTTAGAAGATTTTTGTCGCTCGAGCGTAGGTTGTTTGTATTTTTTCGTTGAAAACACAGTACATTGACTTCTTAAAAGAATACGAATTATTAGGTCACATGTCTCTTGTCACAGATCCAAAGCTTGAAACACCCCATTATTATTTACCGCATCAATGCGTAATAAGACCCGATAGCGTATCTACAAAACTACGCGTTGTCTTTGACGCATCTTGTTGTACATCTTCGCAGATTTCCTTAAATGGAATCCTCATGGTCGGTCCTACGATACAGGACCTCTTGATACTATTACTTCGTTTCAGACTTTGGCGATATGCTCTTACCGCAGATATTGTAAAAATGTATCGGCAAGTTTTAGTGCATCCATCGCATAGGAGGTTGCAACTTATCTTATGGAGAGAAAGTCCGCAAACCGCGGTACAAACGTTCCAATTGAACACAATAACATACGGTACGTCAGCGGCGCCGTTCTTAGCGATCCGTTGCCTTCAGTACCTGGCTGAGAAAAATCAAGAGCAATTAAGCCTAGGTGCATCAGTTCTGAAGTCAGACTTCTACGTTGACGACATGTTGACAGGAGCGGATGACATCGAAACGCTTACTCAAAAACGCAATGAAGTCATTGAAATTTTGAAGTCAGCTGGGTTCGAGCTGTCGAAATGGAACAGTAATCACCTTACTTTTGTTGATGAAGCCAAGCAAAAACATATCAGATTAACTGAGTCCAATCTAACAAGCACTTTAGGGATTGCTTGGAATCCTCTATCTGATAAATTTAAGTTTTCTTACAAGCCCAACCGCAATTATTCCAAATTCACCAAGAGATCTATTCTCTCACTTTCGTCTTCGCTCTTTGATCCAATGGGCTTACTTAGTCCAATCATTATACAAGCGAAAATCATTCTACAAAAGTTGTGGATCGAAAAATTGGATTGGGATGCACCAATCCCACAAAACATCGATACTGAATGGCGTCAGTTTATGGTGGACCTGCACTCACTGCAAAATCTTTCGGTTCCCCGATATGTTCTCATGGACGACAAAATAAGCTACCAAATACATGGCTTCGCAGACGCATCCATGAAGGCATATGGTTGCTGCATATACTTGAGAGCCATAGATTCCTCCGGATTAGTAGGAGTAAAGCTTTTAGTCGCTAAATCCAGGGTTGCGCCAGCCAAGAGGAAACAACTTCCTCGCTTAGAACTTTGCGCAGCTCATTTATTAGCAAAACTTTGGGTGAAAATTAAAAAGATATTCGGTAACAATCACACAGCAGTTTACTTTTGGACGGATTCAGCCATTGTCTTACATTGGATATCAAGACACTCATCAAAATTAAATACCTTCGTGGGAAATAGAGTTGCAGAAATCCAGGAAAAAACCAGACATGTCCGATGGAAACATGTACCAACACACGACAATCCGGCAGATTTGGTTTCTCGAGGATGTACGGTAGAAGAACTAATGAGTTCGATATGGCTTACACGACCAGACTTCCTACTTCATGGTGAGGACACTTGGCCATCTATTGTTGAGATACCACTTTCTCCGGAAGAATCTGTCTTGGAGACAAGAAAAACTGTTTTAAGCTGCCAAAAACAAAGAGAAAATTATCTATTACAGATAATAGATCGATTCAGTTCATACATAAAAACACTACGAGTTTTCGCATATATCGAACAGTTTCATAAAAGAATCAGAAATCCATCATATATATGTGGGGAATATCTTACGGTTGAGGAGGTAAATGGTATCACTCTATTAAAAGTAGGAGGCCGGTTGAAGCACGCCAACATTCCAGAGGAATGTAAGCACCCATTGCTTCTTCCCAAAAACTGTAGTTTTACGAGAAACATCGTTCGGTATCTACACATCTCAAATTATCATGCTGGTCCAAAGGCTCTAGTGGCGCTTTCCAGACAAAGGTTTTGGGTAAATAATGTTCGGGAGGTGACACGCCAGATAGTTCGACAGTGTCCGCATTGTGTCAGATATCGACCAAAATTATTCGAACAGGTGATGGGAGATTTACTTGCTGACAGATTGACTCCATCGCGCCCATTCATTTGCTGTGGGGTTGATTTCTGCGGTCCCATCTATACACATTTTAAAATTCGTGGTAAAGTTCCGTACAAAACCTATGTTGCGGTCTTTGTTTGCTTTTCGTCGAAAGCAGTTCACTTGGAGGCGGTGTCTGATCTTTCCGCTGACGCTTTTATAGCAGCTTTGAAGAGGCTGATAGGTCGTCGAGGTCTACCCAGAGACATTCACTGCGATAACGCAACAAATTTTGTTGGCACACAGTCAAAACTTGTAGAATTGCGTGATATGTTGTTTAAAAAAGTCAACCAACAATCCATAATAAACTTTTGTACTAATGCCACCATTAATTTTCATTTTATACCCCCCAGGGCACCCCACTTCGGTGGGATTTGGGAGGCGGCCGTCAAAATAGCGAAGGGTCATCTGCTTCGCAGCTTGAGAGGTGCGAAGCTAACATTCGAAGAGTTGTCGACAGCACTGGTGGAGATCGAAGCAATCATGAACTCAAGGCCAATCACCCCGATGTCAGCGGATCCTAACGACTTGGAAGCACTTACGCCAGCACACCTGCTCATTGGGTCATCGCTGAAGGCACTTCCTGAACCAGCAGTGGAGGTTGCGGACATCAGCTACATTCAAAGATGGCGGCGAATAAATGCAGTCAAAACTCACTTTTGGAAACGGTGGACAACAGAGTACGTCCAGGAGTTTCAAGGTCGTGCAAAGTGGACATCATCCAGTCCAAATGTCGCTATTGGAAGTCTAGTCATTATGCACGAGGACAACTTACCTCCCCAAAAATGGCTCATTGGGAGAATAACTAAAGTCATCGAAGGCCCAGATGGTCGAGTCAGAGTCGCCGATGTAAAAACACCACGAGGAGAATTCAGAAGGCCCATTCGCAAACTTGCAGCAATCCCGTCTTGAAAGTCACAGTCCTTTCAAAGGTGGCGGAATGTTGAGGCCGAATCATCATCACTCGTCCTCACTTCAGCATCGTCATCATCATCATCGTCATCCTCCGCCCACATACCACCGTCATCACACATTTATATGTTAAAATTTCAAATCTGGCGCTTCTTTTATACCATTCGCCATATTTAATATAATTTTGAATTCGCCTTATAACTTAAATACTTAAAGTTAACGTAATCTCTCTCTTTCTCTATTGAATTGTAAAATGTATAAATACCCTTAAATAAATAAAGAAATTGTCATTTGTATATTATAACCCTTAGGGGAAACTCTGCGTTTTCAATTATCGTCGTCGTTTTCGCTCGCTATATGGTCGTTCCTTTGTCGTCCATCTAGAAATCGTGTTTAAAGAAGTTCCCAAAGTATATTGCTCACGTGCGCGTAATTCGCTAATTTTTCGCAACCGTTGACATTGGGTCAACGCATCAACCAGGATCTTCCTATCCTTCGTAACAGGAATTAATAGAGATCCCCCGGTTGACGGTCTATAGTTCTAGATCGTTCAGGAACATTAACACATGTATATATTTTTCGCTCTTTAGATCCATAAAACTCTCTCTCTCTGTTTATTTTTATTTCCACATGAATTTTTTTCTAAACCACCACCATACCGAACAGAATTTGAAACGGGACTAGGGCATTGGTATTATTTTTGGTATCCCCAGTTCCACCTACCACCGAAATACTGCCTGAGACAGAGCAGCCTTCTATCTTGTACGGGCCTGGGCACGCTGCTTCCAGTTATCCAGGCCAAGCGCTCTGGCATTGGTAGAGAGCATACACAAGCTCGTCTCCAAGATTTGGTCAGAGGAAAGTATGTCTGATGAATGGAACCTCAGCATTGTTTGCCCGATCCACAAGAAAGGAGACCCTCTTAACTGCGCCAACTATAGAGGTATAAGTCTCCTCAACATCGCATACAAGATCCTGTCTGCCGTGCTGTGTGAACGCCTGAAACCATTCGTCAACGAACTGATTGGACCCTATCAGTGCGGTTTTAGGCCCAGTAAGTCCACAACTGACCAGATTTTCACACTTCGGCAGATCCTGGAAAAAACCCAAGAAGTCCAGATCGATACTCACCATATTTTTATCGATTTTAAGGCCGCATATGACAGCATTTATAGAGACGAGCTATACAGAGCCATGTATAGTTTTGGAATCCCTGCCAAACTTGTCAGATTGTGCTGGATGACGATCGAGAACTCTCGCTGCTCCATTGAGGTCGGAAACAATCTCACCGAGACCTTTGATGTCAAAAAAGAATTTAGACAAGGCGATGCGCTGTCATGTAACTTCTTCAACATCATACTTGAGAGAATTGTGTGAAACTCGCAAGCCACAATTTTCCGAAAGTCTGTGCAACTACTTGCTTACGCCGACGACATCGACATCATTGGCAGAACACAGCGAGCTGTCACTGGTGCGTTTGCAAGTTACAGTACAGAGGCGGCAAAAATGGGTTTAGAAGTGAATGAGGGCAAAACGAAATATATGCTGTCACCAAGAAGGGACACACAACATCGACGAATCGGACATCCCAGTCCTGCTGTATGGCGCAGAAGCATGGACGTTATCAAAGGCGGATGAAGATCTCCTTGGTCGTTTCCAACGCAAAATTCTTCGAGTGATTTTCGGTCCCGTTTGCGTTGACGGGCTTTGGAGGAGGAGATTTAACAGCGAACTCTACGAGCTGTACAGCGACATCGACCTGGTCAGAAAAATACGGATTAGTCGTCTAAGATGGCTGGGACATGTAGAGCGAATGGACACCAACGCTCCGGCCCGAAGAGTCTACGAATCCAACCCGGAGGGACAACGCAGTAGAGGAAGACCTCGCCTAAGGTGGCGCGCGCAAGTGGAAGGGGACCTCAACCAATTTGGAGTGCGCAACTGGAGGCAGTTAGCCAAAGATCGTGCTAACTGGAGAGGCGTATTGGTTGAGGCCCAGGTCCACCCCGGACTGTAGCGCCACCTAAGTAAGTAAGTAAGATCCTGGGGGCGGGGATTCGAAGATGATCTTGGCTGGAGCATTATTGTCCATTCGTTCGATGTGGCCGAGCCAATGTAGTTGGTGTGTTTTGGCTTTCTGGACTACATCCACATCTTGGTACAGCTCATAGAGTTCGCGGTTTTATCTTCTCCTCCATTCGCCCTCCTCGCACACAGGACCAAATATCCCTCGAAGGATTTTTCTTTCAAAGGATCCCAGTATTAACTCTCCTTTCCTGCTACTCAGCACCATAGAGCAGAACTTGCAGGATCAGAGTTTTGTATAGCTTAAACTTCGTCCTTCGAGTTAGGAGTTTTGAACCTATTTGTATTGCCAAATCAAAGTAGCAACGGTTTCCTAGGGTAATTCTTCGTTGAATCTCCACTATGGTGTCGTTTGCGGAGTTAATGTTAACCCCGAGCTTTCAACAATTAGGGAAAGTCGGGGCGTAACAGGCACCCGGGACAAAATGGGCTCCCGCTATATTTCTCGATTAAGTAAGGTGAGAACTCTGAAAGTAGGCTGTCTGGCTTAATAAGCATAAATGAGCTGTAAGGCAGCTGCCCTCGAACTACCTTACAGAGATTCATAAAAAAATCAAATCAAAACCCCAACGTTCCACTTGTTATAACAAAAGTGGGAAAGCATGTGAAACCACGACATGCCAAATGACAAGGCTCTTTAGTTGACGCATATTCGTAACTAGAAGTATTGCATCAACACCCACCGATCCATTGATGTTATCTGAGAGATAACGATGCGCCAACATCTTCAACTTCTTTCCAAAAGTTGTTTCCATCTCATATTTTACCAGTTCCCAAAAAGTTTACCAGAGCAAAAAAAAAAAATTCTAAGCGCCAAGGAAAGGCTCTCCTTACAAGGCGCAGGTTGAAGGTAAATCCAACAATTCCAAGCCCCTCACTATAAAAAAGAAAAACATGGCACTCCAAAAAAGAAAAAGAGCAGGAAGGAAGAATCTTTCGAAAGCGAGCAGGATAAAATGTGTCTATATTGTGGGTATCTTTACTCTCAGTCTACAGAAGGATGGGTTTCCTGCAGAGCCTGTGGCGAGTGGGCGCATTGTTCTTGTGCTGGGAAGGATGATGTTGACGATGAATCCAGCCACATATGCTAGAGTTTACCCCTGTGTCCATTATGCCCACCCATGCTCATTGTGCCCAGCACCGGGCAAACTCAATCATTTATTTAAATCCATAACACATGCTGAATTATTAATATTTATTTATAGTTCTTTTATTTAATAATGTATTAAATAAATAAAATCCTGACGATGGATGCTATCATATGCAGTTTTGAAGTTGATGATGTGTCTCGACTTGAAATTCGTCAGCAAAACTTGCAGCGCCAATATTTTCGACTGAGCGTGCATTACGATGATGCACATGCCTTACGACATCAGAAAAGCTTCCACTCTATTAAAATTTTACTCACAATTTTGCCAATTACTTCCTATAGTCGGTCGATTATGACGGCCATAATCATCGAGAAATGCGTGAAAAGTGGCTACGTTTGGATCACTTAGCGGTTCATTATCTTAAATGGCAAACATTAAAATAATATTATTAAACTTCAAATGACAGCTGAGTTTGACAGGTGTCAAATGCCAGCGCTACCAACTTGAAACCACGAAAGAAATGACTCCTCTACTATGAATAGATGCGTTCATGTTCAAACACTTTTTTTTAAGTTTTCATTTCCAAGCGAAAGCAATGTGAGAATACGCGCCCAAAGAAACGCACGTAATATGGATAGTTTTGGGCATTCGCTTCACTGTAAAGTAATTCATTGGCAAATAAAAGAAGAAATTCATTACATTACAAAGTTTTGCTTGGCCGTAGTTTTGTGCTTAAAAAAAAACAATCAATCGAATTTCCGTCGGCGAAGCGCTCTGACTGAACTTTATTCGACAAACACCATGGGAATTATACACTGCGCTATCTAATAATCTTCATCTTATCTAAAAGTTTTCTTTTATTCCTCATCTCTGTGCGAGTCTTTCTCTATCCTATCTACGTATCTGGCCCCTTGTGCTTCAACTATTTGTATGGCAAAAATAAAAGAGTTGGAGGTGGAGCCCACGGGAAGTTTTTTTTTTTCGTTTTTTTGAGCTATATTAGATTGAGATACACCTTCTCCCACCTGATATGAATTGTAATTAGCTAATGCAATGACTTCTTGGTGTGCCAGTTCAAGTGTTTCTCTTCGGCGCAAAGGTTTGATTTTTCTTTCACGTTCCGTCGACTGCTAGTTGGAAAACTTTTCCTATTTTCTTAATGATATTAAATTTTAATAAAGATTTCAGTTAATCATCGATCGTATTTTCCTTCAAAGATGTTACGCATATCAAAGGAAATATGTATCTACCTAGATTAAACAAATTTTTAATCCCTCTGGTTGCCTTTTAAATTCATAGCTAAACGGTTTTGTAATGCCTTGTTAAGAGGTGCCCGACTTTAGTATTGCATTTATGAAAAGCCTCTCGCATTATCCGCATTGTTTACCAATAATATATGTAAGCCATTTATATGGTGCATAATACCATAAGCGTTGCAGCATCAACCCCAATACCGCATCAACCTCAATACATAGCAAACAATCCATATCCCTTCGCGATAATTGGACGTCAGAGTTTATGGTTGAGAGACAGGTGAAACATTTTAATGGGCTTAAATTTGCATGCATGATTGGGCGCTCATCCATACCTGAAATTACTTCCTTATGACCTGTTCTCCATTTTGTCCGCATCTCGCGTATCGTTTAATATTAAACCGGGCAACTAATTGTAATAATTTTCCAAAAAGTCAAAGTGTTAAACCCTTAAACCTGGCAGCACTTTAATATCGTCATCGGTGACTGGTTCTTAATTTTCTTTGTTTTTTTTTTCAAGAATAAATCGTTTAATGAAACCACAAACTAATTATGCAAAGGGAAATGCTGTACCTACATCCATAGATCAATGGTAAAGTATATGAAAGAGTTCTGCTTAAACATGGCGCCAGTCAGTGAAGTGCAGCAGTACTATTTTCAGTAGGTTAGGGTTTACTTAATGCTCTCAGTATTGTTATTTTTGTAGAGGAACATGAAAAGAACAGGAACGTTCTTATTTCTTCCTTTTTTATACCCTATTATAAGTATATTAATTTTGACATATATATATTTATATACATACTATTTACCTATGTCCGTCCGTCCGTCCGTTGGTATCAACTTTTGAGGCCTTTAAAATTAAGGTAGGAAGCTGAAATTTGGACCACATATTCCCTAGGGCTCCGAAATAACGTTTTAATACGCCCACTGCCACGCCCTCAATTTAGAATAAACCGTTTTAAAGCTAAACTTAGAGAGTTAGAGTGTTACAACCTTCACAAGATATGTAGGCACTGCCCTCCTTTATAAGTTTGTCATATAAAGTTTTTTACCACGCCTACTTTTTGTGGGCTTTTTTTACAAAAATTTTGTTTTCTTCGAATATTTTTTTAATAATAGAATGAAATAAAATGCAATCCAACATCTTCTTAATACTTTTTTCTTTGGGGCATATAGGGATATGGATAGGGTATCATACTGTTCGCCCCAAGCGGACTGTAGTCTTTTCTTATGTTTTTTTTTAATTCGATCAATATGGGCTTGTTTATTTATTCCATCAACAATAATCAAATATCTAAATTTACTAAGTTTTTTAATTATTTTTAGGTATCAATTTAACATAATTAGAAAAAAATATTTCGATACAAAACGGTTTCCCCAACTTTGTAGTTTTCGATCATGGGCTGGTGTTGCTGTGCATATGAACTGGTACCTTTAGAACCTAGTTCCCCAAAAGATAAACTGTTTCCCCGATTTTCAGGTATAATTAAATCAAGTAATGTTTTAGGCTTAAATTTAAACAACATATTAGCAGGTGACAACTTGGTGGAGGTACATGGAGTATTTCGTACTTTGTAAGAAAATTATTTATTTTCAAATTCCAAGGTAAATGACGTATTTTTGGATCTACCAACATTTTCTTTATGGAATTCTTAAAAGTTTGAACGGCACGTTCAGCAATGCAGTTTGACTGTGGGTGATAAGATGGTGATTTCAATACTTTTATTCCATTTGATGTACAAAACAAGCAAAATTCTTTCCCATTCCATCGCTGACAACACTTTTTGGTAAACCAAATGTACTTAACATTGATCTTAGATGCTCAATTACAGTTCTCATATGAAAGGCTTCTATCCACTTAGAGATGGTATCGATCACTATTAAAACAGATATGCTGTCTATTGTGCAAAAATCTAAGTGTATTCTTTGGAATGAGTACCTAGAAGTCGTCCATGTGCTTAAAAAGACCGCTTCGGAATTTTGTGTAACTTGGCACACTTCACATTGCAAAACAAACATTTCTACGTCGTTATCAATGTGCGGCCACCATACGTATGAGCGAGCTAACGACTCTTACAACCCCAATATGACCTTCATGTACCAATTCTAACACCTTCATTTTTAACCTGTTTGGTATTACGATACGATCGCCGTAAAATAAGCATTCCGATTCTGTTTGCTAATGAACCCCTTTTCAAAAAACATGGTCTTATTTCCAAAGACGTAAACTCTGGCCATCCTGTTGTGACATATTTATACACCTCCGTCAAAACCTTATCTCTCTTTTTATACGGGCTGGCATCTGCGGAAACTATTATTGGCTTCTTTGGGTCATATCGAGTTAAAACATCAACTCCTAACATTCTATTCTTCTCCTAAAATGCTTTCCTATGGTTCTCATTCTGATAGTACTTGCAGTACTACATTCTGGTAGTAATTGCACCAAATTTTAACTTTCTACTAAAAAAAAATTTTTAAAAAAAAAACACCCAAAAAGTAGGCGTGTCCAAAAACTTTACATGGGCGATATATTGGAAAAAATATTGGCTTCATATCTTGTTAAACAGGTTTTTTCATTTTCTATGAACATTTTCGAAGAAACCAGAATTATTTAAAAAAAAAGCCCACAAAAAGTAGGCGTGGTAAAAAACCTTATATGACAAACTTATAAAGGAGGGCAGTGCCTACAAATCTTGTGAAGGTTGTAACACTATCTCTCTAAGTTTAGCTTTAAAACGGTTTTTTCTAAATTGAGGGCGTGGCAGTGGGCGTATTAAAACGTTATTTCGGAGCCCTAGGGAATATGTGGTCCAAATTTCGACTTCCTAGCTTAATTCTAAAGGCCTAAAAATTGAGTACGGACGGACATTGCTAAATAGTCTTAGAATTTGGTCCTGATCATAAATATATATACTTTTATGGGTCTACGACGAATATTAAGGGGTGTTACAAAATATGTGTCAAAATTATTATACCCTTAGGTATTTGCTATAAAATGTTAAGCAAAATGAATTCATAAATCTAATAATAATATTTGGTTGTTAAGTATCATAAGGTTAATGAAGTTATTTATTTTTTTTTAAAAAGGGGAGGGAATGAGCCTTTGTAAAGTACATAAAATATTCACCTTCTCTCTCTTAAAAGTAAAGTTTAAGTTAGTTGTTAGAACTTTTATTAAATAAAGTAATTCAGTCTAAGCCGAACTCTCGTGGTGATTAGCTCGTTAATTCAAACCTCATAAAATACATTTCAAAGACCAGGGTGTTTTCACCTTTCCCGGCCCTTGACATTGAACTGTCCTTGAAATCTCAAAGAGGACCAAAATAAAAAAAGGCCTCTTTAAGGATATTAAAGGCCTCGTATTATGCGGCTGATTAATAATCTGTTCATTCCTTAGCTGGTTAATAGAAGGCGAAATGCGTCTTTTTTCAGGTTTCAATAACCTCCTGATTAAATTTCATTCCAACTGAAGGTACTCATGTGATTTTGACGGAATTTTAGATCTAGGAGCCTTCTTCGACGAAAATACAAGTGTTCTCATAAACATTGACTTCAAACGCCTCCTTCAGAAGCTCCAATTGGTTAAACGAGTAGAAAGGAACTTTATCCTTCATCCCTGTGGTATCATAACTGTGTAAGTGTTTCAGTTTTATGCCGATAGCCACTTCAACCTAACCTAACCGCGTTACGTCTTTTGGAATAGCTATTTGTCTCATTCGTGCTATGAGTTTTGGGTTACAGTCACATCATACAAGACAGTGTGTTCCTAGGAGAGGGTTTGTCGGTGATGCATACAAAACTGGAAGATTAACGAACGATAAATTATATGCACCAATTAGCCGTAGAAGCACTGACGAATTCCACTTTCACTTCACTTCAAAGTACTTGTGCGGTGTTTATAGGTACATATATTTATCAGAGCTTCCGCTTCCTTCCATGTTGACATTAGTAAGCAGTAGGAAGGGATCTATACTCTCAAAACGCCATGGTTTGCTGCAACAAAATCTTAAGGGATAGAAAATTTCCAACTATCAATTTTATTAGGGGAGTGTAAAAGAAAGAAAAAACATATTGGTTACCCTCAAAGGACAAGATCCATGTAAACTAGTCTAATTAGCGAAAGCCATTTACTCCCTCTTAGTTCCGGAACGAAACGCATACGTAACGTGTAGTGTATTAAAATTTATCACACGTAATTGTCTCTCTTAGAAAAAGTTCTAACAAACCATTGTAACAGCAATCGAAATACATTTCATTTCCCACCCCACGCCCTACTCTGTTACGCCAGGAAGGTAACCTGTTTCTGTAGCAAAAGTATATATTTCTTGCATCTTTCGTATCAATTTATGGTAAACACACATGATACGAGTATACTCGTTCGCAATTCCTATACACCTTCGAATTCCCTGCAGAGTGCCAGGAGCCGGGACTTTGCGACTTAAGTTTGGCCTTGTACGACATTTTTTTGTTTCGTCTTTTGATTTAAACTTGGCACGGTTACTGCATACTACAGCGTGTCGAATCGAATCGAATCGAATCCTATACAATATTTTAAAATTAAGTTTTGGGCAAAAAAAAACCAAATAAAGGAACACCAGCCAGGACGCCGATCTTAAGCGTTAAATTTATATAATGTATATGAAGGGTTTATCAATGACGGAGCATGGGCTCACGTGCGTCTTATAGATTACGTTTTCTTTCTTTCATTTGTTGCGATTGCGTGGCAAGCAACATGAGGAGAGAAGAAATTCCATTCTCGATGCGGTATTTTTGTCACCGAGGATAATACTTCAGGATTAAGTGAAGAACAATACAGCAAACAGACTGGGATAAGCTGCTTAGGACTCGAAATGATCCTTTAAATGACTAAGACGGAGGATGATGACGACGATGTGATGATGATGGCGATGACGACGACGACGACGATGACGCCGAAAGAAAAAGAAACTTTGAATTGAATTTCGCCAAAGCAGAGGCACGTTCTTGATTTATCTTTATTGGTGCATTCGAGTGCCTTTTCATTTTCTTTTCTTGTTTCGTTGCTGTGTGAATTACATCCTTTTCACGATGCGGTGTTTTATAGATGTTTACGGGCAAATTGAAATACGTGAGGCGTAAAAGAAGCGTCTGCACTTGCAATGGCGCGCGTGTATTTTGATTATGAAGCTTCTTACGACTTTCCTTGGCACTTGAGGCTCGTTTTATGCGCGCCGTGGTATGGTGGAATCGGAATGTCGTGGATGAAGGCACTTTCCTAATTGAAGTTATTTAAGGTGTGCAGAAAATCATCATTTAATGACACAGCGGGGACGATACTTCATCATTCAATTGGAAATTTATTACATCAACCCTTCAATCCAAGGATAAACTCAAGTGCAAAATTTCTCCAGCTGAACAATATTCAAATGTGGAGAAATGAAACGGTCAAACGGCGAAAGGTCAAACATAATGCCGTCAACCAATAGAAGTTGATCTTCAGCATTTTTAACGAACAGGGAACGAATTTTGTAGAGCTTGTCTTTTTAACTTCCTCGAATTGAGTATGAGGGATGATATTACGACTATAGAGAAGTCCAACAAATTGGGTCCGCCAATGCCACCCGTCGGTCTGTCTGTCTGTCTTTCCGGGCGCCGTATGACGAAACAGTTCGACGGATTTGTTTCAAAGTTTGTATATAAGGTTCTTGGGGTTACGTCTCGGGGCATCTTTTTATTTTTTGCCTTATCTTTTCAAATAACGGTACCTGCCATACAAATTTTTTTTGTGAAAATCACTTATAACTATTTTTCTCAAAAGTGGTTCCAAGGATTTCGGTCTTTCTTTGTACTAAGGATGTTTAAATGGGGTCAAAATTCTGCATACTCAGTTTTTGGAAAAATTCGATCGATTAACGGTAATTTATAAAACTGGTAATATATCGAAAATTAATAAATGGAATTTAAAAAAAGTTTACAGTTATTTTTTTACTATAAAGATGAACAAATTGGCATACTTCGATTTTTGAAATAATGTTTAAAATTTTTTTTTCATGTAACGATTTTGTTAAATTTTAATTAAATTCGTTATCTCAAAAATGGATTCAACGATTTTGATAATTTTTTTGTATTTCGAACAACTATTTTAAAAGTGTTCAATGTACGAAATTACATCAAAATCGTAGGTGCCGTTTTTGAGAAAATAGAATTTTCAAAAACCTAAAAAGTGATTTAAGTACACTTTCGATTCATTTTTCGGTTCAAAAACGCATTTTATGTACCGAGAAAGTTTCGTATGGTGCAGTCGTGCACTTTGTTTTTCTATTTTTTGCCAATATTGTTTTTTTCCGCCTTTTTTGGTCATATACAGTCAGCGTCAAAAGTTAGTAAACATTTTGCATTTATCTATATATCTGTTAAGAAAAATGTGGTACAGTCGAGGGTTCTATCATCACCCCAACTCAAGTTTTATTAAAGTTAAAATGAATAGCTACTATTTTGAGGTATAACTTTTTTCTCAAAAAATGTGCTCCATCAAAATGTAATTCTTTTTAGGAGTTACCTCTCTAATAAATTCTCTTTGAAATGAAAAGCTGAAAAACTTAGTTTTTTTAAATTTCAGTCTTGGCAAGTCTGAATGCATGTGAATACCCAGTCAATCCTTTAAATTTTGTTGACAGTTTCTGTTTACAATAAAACATTCGCAGCTTGAGAAAATACTTTTCTATATTGTTAGCGCACTTATCGTCGCTTGCGAAATTGCCTGTCGTGATTTTCTTGAGCGAAATTTGGGTTTGTGGGAACGAATTAAATTTTTTCAAAATTCCTGGTTATCTACCTATTGGAAATTGTAATGAGTCTTACTCAGCCAGTGGTGTCGTGGTTTATATTAAATCGGGTTATGTGTGCGATTGTTCTAAACTTTGTATTTATGGCGCTGATGCTATGAAGTTGTTGTTAACTTTAGAGAATGACAGCTACACATTGCTATGCATTTACAGACTGCATAAGTTTAGTAAAGGTTCTTTCATTGAGGATATCAGTAATGTCCTAAATGTGATTACGGAAAAAATCTGAATGTTTTGGGAGATATTAATATTGATATAAAGGGTGATCCATTTCGAGGTTCCCTACTTTTTTAAAGAAAAAACCACAGAAAATTCAAATTTAATGGAGAATGTTTATTATCATTTGAAAGAACATTCTTTGGCATTTATTTTTTGAAGATTATGTCTATCCAATGTTGGCCGTTGCTACGTCGCAGATGGTCCATCCGTTGAGTCCAATTTTCGAACACTCGTTCGAGCATTTCGACTGGTAACTGGCGAATGACACGCGTGATGTTTTCCTGCAAGGCCTGAATCGAAGCGGGTTTGTCGGCATAAGCTTTTGACTTTACATATCCCCACAGGAAAAAGTCTAACGCTGCGATATCACACGATCTTGGTGGCCAATCGACCGGCCCAAAACGTGAAATTATGTGCTCACCGAAATGTTCTCTCAATGATGATGCGATGTGTGGGAAGTGGCGCCGTCTTGCTGAAACCAAATGTCGCCGAGATCACGAGCTTCAATTTCAGGCATCAAATAGTCGGTTATCATAACGATAACGGTCGCCATTGACGGTTACGTTCGCACCGGCATAATTTTTAAAGAAATATGGACCGATGATTCCACCACCAAACCGTTATTTTTTCTGGATGAAGTGGCAGTTCTTCAATTTCTTCAGGTTGCTCTTCGTCCCAAATGCGGCAATTTTGTTTGTTTACATACCCATTGAGCCAGAAATGGGCCTCATCGCTAAACAAAATTTGCCTCGAAAACGTCGGATCTTCTTGGATCTTTTCAAGAGCACATAGAGCGAAGCGATGTCGCTTGGAAAGGTCGAGCGGCTTCAGTTGTTGCACAAGCTGTATTTTGTACGCTTTCAATTTAAGATCTTGACGTAAAATGCACCAAGTCGTTCCATACGTCAGTCCGAGTTGCTGCGAACGGCGCCGAATCGACTCTCTACGGTCTTCGTGTACACTCTCAGCTACGGCCGCTATATTTTCTTCGCAGCGCGCTGGACGTGGTCTATTCGGTCAAATATTATCCAATAATGAATGCTGGGTCTCAAAATGGGTGATGGTGTTGCGTAGTACGCTCAGTAGGCCGATTATGTTGACCCTAAGTTGAGCGAAGTGCACGAAACACATTCCTCACAGAACGTGAATTTTCATAATAAAGTTGAACAATTTGTAAACGTTGTTCACGCGTAAGTCTTTCCATTATGAAATGCCAAACAATACTAAACAATAACATGACAGCATGACACGACTCACACGTGATCTGTCAAAAAAGGCTATTGAAAAAAGTATCTCTACTTGGATCACCCGTTATTAAATGAATTTAGCAAGGATTAAAAATTATTTATTTTTAATGGCGTCAAATGTTCTTAAGAGCTTTATTAATGTCCCAACTCGTGTAACCGTTTCAACTAAGACTTGTTGTTGTAATAAAAGTATTTGGAGGGGTAAAGCCTACGATCTTAGACTATGGCCTATTACACCAACTTACATATTTGTATTTACAAGCACTTTTTAACAAAATTTGTGATTTTTATGATTTATGTCGTTTCACCAAACTCTGAGTATTACAAATTTGTAGTTGTATTCTACAAAGGGAAATTTGTGGGAATAATTCACTTTTCGTTTCACCAAAAGTTAATTATAGTTGTAATTTACAAGTTATAAATTTGTGAAAATTTGACTTATTTGTGTCTTTACGTTTCACCAAAGGATTTGAATTCACAAATTTTGTTAGTATGTGAGAATATTACACAAGTAAAAGTTGACGAGTAATTCCTCCTACAAGTTTTGTTTCTTATTGAAAGTAATCGAAAAAATGTTTCTCACAGCTCTACACTGGCTTGGGAATAGAGGGCAGTACCATGGAGTGGCTGACATGCACGGGATATCTAAGTCGACGGTATGCAGATGTGTTTACAGAGTTTGTACAACTATTGTTAACTTACTGTTTGAAAATGTTGTATGTTGGCCTAATGAACACGAAAATATATTTGAAAGATTTTACGATATTGCCGGTAAATACCTACATGTTTTTCTTTTATTTGTTCTAATTTTTAGAATTATGTATCTCTTGTTTTAGGCATGCCATGTGCTTACGGATGTATGGACGTGACTTTAGTAAACATAGATGCTCCCAAGGAGTTTGAATCTGCATATGTCGATAGACATGGAAAGCACTCTATTAATTGTATGCTGGTATGCGGGCCCGACTATAACTTCTACAATGCTTACGTGAATTGGCCTGGAAGTGTACACGATTCAAGGGTTTTGCGCAGAAGCCCGCTTTTCTCTAAATTTGAAAGTGGCTTTCGACCTTATACTCATGCAGTTTTACTTGGGGATACAGGATATCCGTTAAAGGATTGGTTAATTACACCAATTTTGAGAAGCACAACTCCTGAAATTGATCGATGCAACAGAGCACATAAATCAACTAGAAGGATAATAGAAAACGCTATTGGAATTTTAAAGGAGAAATTTCCATGCTTAAAGCACTTGCGATTGCAACCGATAAAAGCAGTCAATGTCATAAAATGTTGCGTTATATTGACTAACATTTCACGACAAGGAACAGATAACTATTTCGAGATGTACACCACTGAAGAGGAAGAAAACATAGGGTACCCAAATGAAAACGATGATAATTTGAATGGTCACGCTACTTTACAATATTTTCTAAGTCACTTTTCATAAAAAATAAAACAACAGCGAGATTGATAAACAAAATATATTTATTCTTCTTTTTTTTATTTTTTTAATAATCACTAAAGTTAACAATTCTTTCTGACTCTGAATTGTGAGTCTGTATGAAAGACTCCTCCAGTTCCACAGTTAGGCGACTTATTGGTAACCCTAGATCCCTCTCCTTTTTTCGTGCATCCAATTGCAAATTGTATATTTCCAACTGCAGTCTCTTTTTCTTCAGGGAAATAATATCTGCTTCGTCGGATCTTATTGTCGCCTTCCGTTTCTGTCTGATGGTCCGTGTATATTTTGATGGCATGGATGGGTTTAAAAAAACAGGAAATATATATGTGCAGATACAATTGTCTGAAGAACGAACGCTTTATCTTACCATATTTCGCCTTCCTCTATATTTCCGGACGTTGGTGACCGGATATTTTTTAGTGGTGTTGAAGAGGAATCATCAACAATCCCATTCAATGTCGGTGATTCTTTGCCGATTCTTTCTGATAATAGTTACAAGTTAACAACGCAAAATAAAAACAATAAATAATTGGATATAACTATAGCTGAACGCTGAATTTATTTCTTAGTATGTATGTAATATATATACATAGCTAGGTAAGTACTTACCATGGTTCCTCGTTTTAAATTTTGCCACACAACGTCACGAAGGTATTTCCAGTCTTTGTGATTTAAAATGCCTTGAGGCGGTAGGGAGTGGGTTAAAGTATTTGAAAAATTCCCAAACAAAATGTCTTTTTTATTACACCCTATCCTAAGGGTATATTAATTTTGACACATAGTTTGTAACACCCCTTAATATTCGTCGCAGACCCCTAAAAGTATATATATTTATGATCAGGACCAAAATCTAAGACTATTTAGCAATGTCCGTCCGTCCGTCCGTATCAACTTTTGAGGCCTTTAAAATTATGCTAGGAAGCTGAAATTTGGAACATATACTCCCTAGGGTTCCGAAATGGTAAAGCATTAAAATTTTCAAAATACGCCCACTGCCACGCCCACAATTTAGAAAAACCGTTTTAAGGCTTAAGTTAGAGAGATAAAGTTGTACAACCTTCACAAGATATGTAGATACTGCCCACCTTTATTAATTTGTCATATAAAGTTTTTTGCCACGCCTACTTTTTGTGGGCGTTTTTCACTAAAATGCTGTTTTCTTCAAAAATTTTCATAGAAATCGAAAAAAAATGTTTAACAATATATTATGCCAATATTTTTCTCAATATATCGCCCATACGAAGTTTTTGGCCACGCCCACTTTTTGGGGGCGTTTTTTGAAAAAAATAATTTTTTTTTCTATAAATTTCATAGAATGAAATAAAATGCTATCCATCATCTTCCTAATGCTTTTTTTCTTTGGGGTACATAGGGATAAGGATATGGTATCATACTGTTCGCCCCAAGCGGACTGTAGCCTTTCCTTATGTTTTTTATCTCTAATTAGAGACGCAACAAAGATCTTATTTTGTTTATTCATTGCCACGACCGCCGCACGCACGTACAACAAACTTGTGAAGAAACAGTTGTACATTACAAGTCAATCACAAATCCGGTGCAACGGTTATTTTGAGCACTTGTAATCAACAATTTGCTTTCCACAATTTTTTTTGCATTCTACTCACAAATTTGTGGATTATATATTTGTAATTTGTGAAACAAAAAACTTGATTACAAGTTTGTAGTTGTGATTCACAAGTACAAATTTATGGTTATAATTTGTAGTTTGGTGAAATAGGCCACCAGATCATTATATGATCGCCCTTGATATCTGTTCTAACTCTTGTCCACCAAGAAGCTGCAATCCACCCAGGAAGTAGTTTTTAACGGATTATAAAAAAATAACCGGGGGTTTAAAGTATGAATTCTGGGAATCAGTTTATTCGGCGGATAATCCATCTTCTGCCTTTGATATCTTTCTTTCCATTTTACAAAACTATATCAAATGTTGTAGTTCTTTTCCTGCTCACCATATTAACAGTCGAAAACAGTTAAAACCTTGGATGACTGATACCTTTTTAAATCAGGTAGAGAAAAAAAAATCGTCTCGCAGTAAAGTGTTTTAGAAATCCACAAAATAGAAATCTTAAATTGTACTACGATAAACTATCTAAAATAATACATAAAAGGGTTGATGATACGCGTAACAAATATTACTCTGATATGTTTGAAAGAGCAACGGGAAATGTAAAACAAGAGTGGAGAGTGGTAGATAGCATCTAAGGAAAAGAAAATCAAAAATCGAAAATTGATAAAATTATGGTTGACGATTTTAATATATCTAACTAATGAATATTTCACGGAAATCTCTTTAAAATTAAAACCTTCTTCGGAAACTCATCACACTTGCAATTATTTTACATCCTCCAATATAATTACAAACAATTTACAATCAAATAGTTTTGTCTTTAATGAAATTACTGCAGGAGAGGTATATAAAGCAATTTGTTTCTTAAAAAATAATAACTCTTGCACTAGTGATGGCTTGTCAAGCATTTTATTGAAAAGAATTGCCTTGTTTGTAGTTTGATGTTTTAAGTTATTTTTTTAACTTTAGTGTTAACAGCGGTTGTTTTCCTCATCATTTGAAATGTGCAGAGGTCATACCTCTCTTCAAACAGGGAAATAGAAGGAATTTAACAGATTATAGACCAATTTCTTTGTTATTAACCCTGTCTAAAATATTCGAGAAATTAATTAAGTCGCGTGTCATATCATTCTTAAACAAAGCTAATTTCTTTTCAAACCACCAATTCGGTTTTAGGTCAGGAATGTCAACGCTCATAAAACATTACTAAGTAAATTGTATAGCTCTGGACTTAGAGGAGAGGAATGGTTTAAATTTTACTTTAAATTCATATACTTATGATCCACCCCAAGTAGTAGTATACTTTGCAACTTTGAATGTGCAATGTGCAAAACCATAATATAATAAGGTTAGAACATGTTTTGAGCTATGTTGCTCGAAGAGCTAGTAAGCTCTTTTGTGCCTCCTTTGATAGCACAGATACACTTAATAAGAATTATTCGCAAAAGAAATCGATTAATTCACCGCTTACACTTATTTAAAATGTTACAAATTTTACCAATGAGACATCTTTATGTTTTTAAAGTTTTGAGAGAGTTCTTTAAACAAAGTGGGAACATACCAAGCAGAAACTCACTAACTTACTGTATACCTTTTAACAATTTTAATCTTCTCATCGTACCAATACCTGTTTGCTCACTTTTATACTTATACTGCCCCGAACATTTCATTTCAAGTCATCATTCGTTTTTTGAAGAAAGTTAGGGACAGGCTATTCACAATTTCATAGTCAATTGTCAATCAAATAGAAAATTTCTCAAGATCTTTGCTCTAGTACAATAAAAAAAAAACATAAGAAAGGGCTACAGTCCGCTTGGGGTGAACAGTATGATACCCTATCCATATCCCTATATGCCCGAAAGAAAAAAGCATTAAGAAGACGCATTTTATTTCATTCTATTAAATTTACAAAAAAAAATATTTTTTGAAAAAACGCCCCCAAAAAGTGGACGTGGCCGAAAACTTTGTATGGGCGATATGTTGGAAAAAATATTTGGTAGATATCTTGTTGGCATTTTTTTTCGCTTTTTATGAAAATTTTCGAAGAAAACAGCCTTTTACTCAAAACCCCCCACAAAAAGTAGGCGTGGCAAAAAACTTTATATGACAAACTTATAAAGGAGGGTAGTGCCTACATATCTTCTGAAGGTTTTAATGCTCTATCTCTCTAAGTTTAGCTTTGAAACGATTTTTTCTAAATTGTGGGCGTAGAAGTGGGCATATTGCAAAAAATTTTACACTTAACCATTTCGGAGCCCTAAGGAGTATGTGGTCCAAATTTCAGCTTCCTAGCTTAATTCTAAAGGTCTAAAAATTGCGTACGGACGGACATTGCTAAATAGTCTTAGGATTTGGCCCTGATCAAATATATATACTTTTATGGGTTTGCGACGGATATTAAGGGGTGTTACCAACTATGAGTCGAAATTAATATACCTTTAGGATAGGGTATAAAAAATAGCAATCATTCCCACCCAGTACTCTTAACCTAATTTACAGAACCCATTCGGGCATCGTTATACCGATAGCAGTAAGCACAGATCACAAGGCAATAGGCCCACAAGTTGCCGAGCTCTGCATTCGCATAACACCCAGAGCCGTAGATATATATATGCCGATGCCGGGCTAAATTTACATCATCATGCAGATGCTAAATTTATCATGGGCTGAAACTCCAAAGATGCTTAACCTATCGAAGTGAAACAGACCTTAAAACTTTCCTTGACTGTTTTAAATGCAACCAAACCCAATATTCATTAATATCTTTTCTAACGTTTGTGTAACATTGTCTTATGGCTTTCTAATGGGATTCGTGAAAAAAAAATTAAGATCACCCTCTCAGTGGTTCGCCCTAGGCTCGTCAAAAACTACTACACTTTACTAAAGCCATCGACTCGACTCTTCTCTGGAATTCTACATTATCACTCAATCATCTCTATACTCAACTAGCTACACCGACTATTCGAACAAAACTTTATACTTCGCTGGGAAAAATTAGTACCATAAATTTGTACATAATCCTTTGTAACATGAACACTGAAGGCCAGGTTGTGTAAGTATAGATGGCTGATGTTGAACAAGAGATGCACCATCGAACGTTGCCACTTTGATCCCATTCGAAAAGAACTATCGTAAGTGCCAGGCAAGAAATATTCGTTTATACCGTAAATATATGTATATTGTTTACTGTTTGAAGTTGGATGTAACAAGGATACCTAATCGAGATGCCTGAAAGGAATATTTTCTTACAAGTAAAACTTGCCATTGAAAATGCGGGCGATGGCAAATAATGCATCGTCATGATTTGTCCTTGCGCTCCGAAAGGCGAAAGACAATATTTGCGATGGCCTATCTAATTTCACGAACAAAGTTTATAATTCTGATGTCTTAAAGTACCGCTAGGGCGATATGTTTACTTCTTGAAAGTTGCATCCTAGGAGTTTTAAGTGGAATCCATTTTACAATGTAAGTAAGCATTTTGCATGCATACTATGGTAACCATATTCTTAGGAGGAAATCCCGGGACAAAAACACCTGGATAAATTATTTATTGAAGAGAAGAAGTTACAAATCATTGAACAAAAATAAACTGTTATTCAATTTATGGTCACCTCGTATCGACACCGTAAAATTTTGTATAAAAAATAGATTACCTTTTATTTATTAAAATCAAATAAAAAAATAAAGTGCACGACTGCGTCATACGAAACTTTCTCGATACATGAGATGCGTTTTTGAATAACAAAATGAATCGAAAATGAAGGGTGGCAAATTTATTTAAATCAGTTCTTAGTTTTTAAAAAAAATTATTTTGTCAAAAACGGCACTTACGATTTCGATGTAATTTCGCACAAAGGACACAATTAATATAATTGTTCAGAAAACAAAAATTATGAAAATAGTTAGAGCCGTTTTTGAGAAAACAAATTTGATTTAAATTTAAAAAAATCCTTATATGAAAAAAAATTATTTCAAAAATCAAAGTATGCAAATTTTGTATCTTAACAGTGTAAAAAAAAAGCGGTTAAATTTGTTAGGGTTCGCGTTGTTAGTTTTCGATATATTGGCGGTTTTATAAATTACGGTTAATCGAATTTTTTTTCCAAAATCTGAGTATGCAGTATTTTTCTTTCCATACCAAGTATCCTTGGTACACAAAAACAGACCAAAATCCTTGGAATCATTTTCTAGAAAAATAGTGATTAGTGAATTTCACAAAAAGGATTGTATGGCAGGTACCGTTATTTCAAACGATAAAGAAAAAAATAAAAAGAAGCCCCCAGATGAAACCCCAAAAACCTTATATACGAACTTTGAAGCAAATCCCTAGAACCGTTTCGCCATACGGCGCACGGACATACAGACAGACCGACGGACTTCATTGGCGAATCCACTTGTTTGGACTTCTCTACGATCGCAGTAACTTTTTGTTTAGTATACTAATGTATACGAGAAAGTTAAAAATAGTTATTTGCCAACAAAAATTTGCAAACATTGAATAGAACATGTAAAAACCAATCAGGAATTTTTTGTCCGGGATAGTCACAACCAGAGATGTGATAGTAAAATGAGTAGTCAACTTCCCAATTTCCCTGTCCAAGCAACCTTAAAATTTCTTTTCTAATTTTCTAGCCGTGAATACGTGTGACTCACAAAACATTTTCTACGGTCCGGGCACGCTTGTTTCAGTTATTCAGACCAAGATTTCTGGCATACGCGATGGCTCGGTCTTTGAAACGGAGGTTCGGTCTTCCTTGTCGTCTCGAACCTGGGGGCTGGTATTCGAAGATCCTCCTGGCTGGAGCATTATTGTCCATTCGCTCGATGTGGCCGAGCCAATGTAGTCGGCGTGTTTTGGCTTACTGGACTACATCCACATCGTGGTACAGGTCATAAAGTACACCTCCATTCGCCCTCCTCGCACACAGGGCCAAAAATTCGTCGAAGAATTTGTCTCTCAAAGGAGTTAAGTTAAGCAAGTTAAGTATTCAGCAATCTTACTTGCTTACAAGTTGTCTGAGGGTGGGTACAGCTCAACTAAGGTCAAATGTAATGGTTGCAGAAACTTTCACAATTTAATTTATGGACAGTGCTCTTAAATTTTAAATACCAACCGACCAATACCAACTGCGTAGTTTTGTTAAAACAGACCAGCGGAAAAGGTAATTACTTACGGCCAAATTGTTATTCTTCACTTATAAGCATCGTCGGTGTGCGATTTCAGATAATCCCCGCAAGGTAAACAATTTCGTCACACAATTTTTTCCTGGAGGTTGAAGGTTGAAGAACGAAGCACCGCATGCTAGCGTAGCACCCTATGTACAGTAAAAAAAAGCACGAGTCCATGCTCTGACATCATCTAACGCATAGGCCAAGCCCTCACCTAAACGAAATTTGTATCAGCTTAGAGACCATGTACAAGGTGGCGCAAAAGTAATCCTCCTATCAGAAAATGCTATAAATTTTGCGATTGGCCCCTAACGTCAGTTCTGTTTTGACATTTGTGTAGTAAACACATGCGAAATACATGTTAATAAACAATGTTACGCTACACTGCTCCAGAACGCCGAATATTGGTGACTATTTATCTGAGTAATAATCGGTCGGTGACTTTGGCACAACGTGAATTTCGTCGCAGATTTCCTAGCCGTCCAACGCCTTCTGGTGAAACACTGCGACGTTTAGCCGCTCGCCTCGAGGAGACTGGCACAACACGAGTTGCTGGCAGGCGTGGCAGACCCCGGAGTAGCCGTTCTGCAGAGAATATTGCTGCTGTAGCCGAAGATGTCATGGAAGCGCCGTCGACATCGACCAGACGACGTGCCACGCAAATGGGTATCAGTCGACGGTCTTTACAGCGAATTTTGGTACAAGATTTAAAGATGTTTCCGCACAAAGTCCAGACGGTGCATCAGCTGTTAGCTGCTGACCGCCAATCGCGTCTAACATACGCTTAAGCCATCCTTAATCACCACCAAGAGGAAGATGATTTTTCATCAAAAATAATCATGAGTGATGAGGCCCATTTCCATCTTAGCGGGTACGTAAATAAGCAAAATGTACGCTTCTGGGGCACTGAAAATTGGCGTGTTACCCACGAAGAGTCATTACACCCACTCAAAGTCACTGTATGGTGTGCTGTTTTCGCTGGAGGAGTCATCGGACCTTTTTTCTTCGAAGACGTCGCGGGCCAAACGGTTACTGTGAATGGTGAGCGCTACAGAGCAATGATCAACGAGTTATTTTTGCCGCAATTTGATGAATTGGGATTGGAAAACATGTGGTTCCAACAAGACGGTGCAACGGCACACACTGCACGTGCCACAACCGATATGCTGAAGGATGCATTTCCCGGGCGCCTAATCTCCCGTTTTGGCGATTTGCACTGGCCAGCAAGATCGCCTGATTTGACCGCTCCAGACTTCTTTTTGTGGGGCTTTATGAAGTCGCGTGTTTATGTCAACAAGCCTCAGACTCTTGCAGCTCTTAAAGACAATATCCGTCAAGAATGTGAGGACCTATCGCCGGAAGTTTTGGCCAAAGTGATGGAAAATGCCATAAAAAGGGCTCAAATGACAATCAACTGTGGCGGCGGCCATTTACATGATATCACTATTCTCGACTTGATGTAAAAAAAATTAAAAGACCAAATAAAAATAATCCACAAGAAGAATCAAAGTTTTTCATTTTTTTTTTAAATTACAGCCAAAAAACATCGGAAGGTTATTTTTGCGCCACCTTGTACATATACATACATGTGCATACAAAATCTACTAGCTCCCATCTTATACGGCGACAAGACAGAATAGCGTTTAATGTTGAAGCTCCTTACAGTGTTGAAGCTCCGTTGTTGTGGCATCTAAGATATGCAACTCCGTCTTGTTGGGAGCCTATATTGGCAGACTTAAATAGTGACTGACGTCGACATACAATACATGGTCAATCTGAAGTGTTTCTTTTTAAGGAAACCTGTTATCCTTACGTCCCGCAGCGAAATCGATTACTTAGCTTAAGTCCTTTTCCAGAAGTGGTACGCATCATGCTATGGCTTCGAATTTTGCTACCAAAGACGTCTTCCTCCCCAATTCAATCATCAAAGTCGCCTAGGACGAATTTAACGTCATACTTCGGAGAATCCGCATGCGCGTATACTGGCGTGCTTTCTATTCCTATAGTAATCGCCGTTTGCTTTTCCATTCGAACAACTTAGCGCCTAGCAAGCATCAACGCAGAGGTTATAGAGTTCTCAAACACATTTCACAATCTTTTTGACCAGCTCCACTTTACTCAATCCACATTTCTCAATTGGTTTTTAAAATAGTGGAAAGGGGATTTGAGGATCTTCTTGGCTGGAGCACTACTGACCATTGGTTTGATGTGGCCGAGCGAATATAGACGTTTTTGCACTTATTGTTAGACATTTATATCTTGATACAGCTCATAGAGCTCCCGGTTGTATCTTCTCCATTTGCAGTCCTCGCATGCAGGACCAAATATTCGTCAAAAAATTTTTCTTTCGAAATAGTCCTAAATTAACTCTCCTTCCCTACTCATCGCTTAGCATTCAGCGCCGTACAGTATAACTGGGAGATTGCACTGCACGTTTTCTAGCAATTGAATGAGTTTTGTCGGGATATCGAAGTTGACCGTCGCCATGGGACTTTAAAGATGAAGAAAGGAAGGTATTACTCAATTTGAAATTCTTTAGTCTTCTCCAAGATTTTATTTAGATTGAAGATTTGGTCTACCATCAAATTACCGGAAAGCCACTAAATGCAGTGCCGATTAAGGTGTTCAGAAAGGTTTGAGACGTTCACTCAGTACATTTAATTCTAAGCATTGATCGATAGTTCTTGCAAGACGTAGCAGATATCAAGATCTGCTGTTTTTTGGACCGTCACTGAACCTGCAAATTCGGCTGTCGTCAACAACGCAGCAGTAGACGCAACCCCCTGCTCAATTCACTTTAGAGAGCAGCCCCCAAGGGATTGTTGTGAATCATAAAATCTGATTATGAGCTTTGCCCCGGATACCCCACTCTTACAGAGTTTCCAACATGTTCTGCTTTCCTATCAACTTTTCGTCAATTTCGGGGGTTATAAAGTAGCAGCAGAGTTGTCTTTGCTAGCGAAGATCTGTGCTGAAAATACATTTATTTGTCAATTTAAGGATTCAGATAATTTGATCCGACAATCACTAGAGAAGACCATCTGTCTTCACGATTTCATCACTCGGCCTAATGCTCAACCATTCCAGAAGGAGGATTCGTAAGTGGCGTTGCAGATTCTTCCAGAGGCCGTTATTGAGAAATGCCTATTTTGGGGTTTGAAGCACCTTTAATGAAGTTTCAATAATCTCGTAGTAAGACATTCTTGAAAACATTAATCACACCAAAAACATAAATGTTAAAGAATAGCCAAGTTCTTTTATACAAAAATTGCTTTTGCCGTACAAGTCAGCCACAAAAAGTACTGAGATCTACAAAAGAACGCCAAAAGTATGTCTCTGTCCTTCCTCCAAGTATAATTTCATAGCTCTAAGTCGTTTGGGTGCAAGGTTAAAGAAAAGGGGCGGCTAGCACGCCCCCTAAATGGAAAATAAACAATATTTTATTTTTTCCCGTGTTTGTTCTTAAAATCCAACCCTCATGTAATAAATAATAATTATAGGTCTTATGGGAGCTGCGTTTAGAGAAGTGGGCGGTTGCCACGCCCCGTGGATGGAAAATCACATATGTTAGATTTTTCCCTGCGGTTTCTCCGCAAACCCTATTACTGTGCCAAATTTCAAGGTTCTGGGATGATTGGAAGTGCTTCATAATTTTGATGATCTGTCAGGTAGTCAGTGAGTCAGTGGTTACGGTTTTTGCTAATTTTGGGGCCTTATAACTCAGAAACCGCTGATAATAAGCAGTTGAAATTTGGTATGAAGCGTGCTGCTGTGCGTCCCAATAAATCCTCAATTTGTTGTCCCTAGCTTTGTTGTAAGCGGGGTTAGAGGGGGGCTCAAAATGGCCTGAGTTGGTTCGTGTAAATAAGGGTGTAGTGCCAAAGTTGCTAAAGAACTTGGTTGGGCACTACCGTGCCGCTTGATGCCCGCTTAATCAATTCAAAAGTTTTAAAAAGTCAGTATTTGTGGGGTCCTTTTCTAGGTTGCATATAAGTCGTGGTAACATTGAAGACAATTACATCATGAAGACTATGACCCTGAGAATCTATCAATCTACAACGCACTATAGCTCTTATTGCTTTAAACACCTCACACTTCAGACGGTGCTATGGTTCGATAATGGAACCGAATGCCCTTAACATTCGTCATTTTCAGGTGTCAAAAATCCAATAAAATCCACTCTCGTTTTGTTCCTCTAGTTCCACAGAAGTCAAGGAATAAAATTGTGCACTCACAGAGATAAAATGATTTGATGTTGTGACACGGCTGGTTCTTAATTGAGAAAACATTACTAACACACGGGTGGTTTTGTTACTCAAGGGCGTAGAAACACCGACAAGAGTTATGTGACTCCGCAAAGTAACGTAGTTTTCTGCAAATTATGTTTATTTTGGGAATTAAATAATGAAAACTATGGCGTGCTTCCACGAATCACATGTTTGCAAAGTGGAGTACCTCTCAACGACAACGACTCGGTACCAGTCTATTATAATAACTGTATTGTGAATTCAACTTCAACGTAAGAAATAGCAACTGCTGAGGTTGTGTTATTTTATTATTGCGCTGCTGATTATTATGAGGACTATTGCGAAAGAATTGAAAGGATCCAAGAGTGCAATGGATGGCTTGATGTGAATATGCCATTGCCCTCCAGGCAAGCGTATTACTCTGATGACAGAATTAACTCACTGTCACTGAACTCTGATCCTTTGGTCATGTTTGTTGCCTGTGCGGAGAAATGGAAATAAGTTCATCAGCAAAATCGAATTAAAAAGGATCAACTCTGTCACTGTGAGAATGTTGTTTTCAACATGACTTGCCCCATTTGATGTATGGGTTGTGTATCAACGCAACTCAGAAACGTCAGAGGGATGTATGATCTTTTTGATGGGTCTGTCTCCTTATTGAAAACGATACCGCTCAACAAGGCTTGCTTCCATTCACTCATTCATAAATTTTAAGACACCATTAATATTTTCGTGGTCGAATGATGACAAGAAAATCGCAATTTAAGGAAGCAGAATGACAAATCCAATTCTAAAGTCCCATTAACCATTGCAGTACATAGCATTGTCCTTTGATTGTGTATTTTTTTTCTTCCTAATGACTCTTCTCTTGTGAGTGCGCTTCGAAAGTATGCCCACAGTCATTTTACGTTAAATTGTGGAAACATTTAACGATGTATTTCATTATTTAGATGAGGTTCTTGTATTTCGAATAATTTGATTTGAATAAAATTTATATCTAGTACTTTGTTATGGACTCTCATGGAATTTAATGATGAATCAGATATGAAGTATTCCTCAAGACAGCGGATGACAGACGGTTGGATTTCTTAAAACCAAATTTTCAAACTTGAAGTTGTTTGAGAAAACAAAAAATAAAATGTTGTGAAATCTTTGTCCTTCAAACGGATGTTCGGTATTCATTGTCGTCATGAGCCTTGGTCTTGCTATAATTGCGATTTTACATGCTCGCGATGTGGTCGAGATAATGCAGTCGACACCGTAGTAATCTGTGAGTTAGCCTACTTAGTTTTAATGTCATATTTGTCATATTTCGGAAGACTTACAAACAAGCAACGATTGCAAATTATTGAAATTTATTATGAAAATTCGTGCTCTGTGAAAAAGAAGAATTGTGTTTAGCGACTATGCTCATTTATGGGTTGGTGGCATCATCGGTTCATTTTCTTTCAGAGACGATCGTGGAAGAAACGCCAACGACGAACGAAATCGAGCCATGATACGCGATTTTTTTTGCCCCAGTTGGCTGAGTTGAACTTGGTTGACATGTGGTTGCATCAAGACGGTGCCACATGCCACACAGCTCGTGAAGCAATGGAAATGTTGAAGTATGAGCAGCTTATCTCTCGAAATGGCCCTGTGAGTTGGCCGCCAAGATCATGCGATTTAATTCCTCTTGATTATTTCTTGTGGGGTTATGCAAATTCGTTGGTTTATGTGGACAAGCCGAACACGATTGAAGCCTTACAGGATAACAACTTTGATTGTTTTTAATTTTTGATTAAATGAAAGAGAATGGATCTTATATTGATAAGTGTTTTATTTAATGTCGGCAAATATGCATGCAACATAATAGCGGGTAAATGTCCGCCTTTGTTAGTCTCACAAATGCGAGCCCTTTTGAGCACATTTTTCATTACAATCTCACACATTTCACGCGGTATTTCATTAATTTCATCACGAATATTTTGTTTGAGTTACTCAACCGTTCCTGGTTTGTCAGATATCCCCACAAAAAGAAGTCCGGAGCAGTCAAATCAGGCGACCGTTGAGGCCGTTGAGGCCTTTGAATCCGGTACATGTTTGGAACAGTTCAGATGAGTTGCTGCCAAACTGCACATTGCACCGCGTGTCTTCCAGCGTCACGCGACGCAGTTGGATAAGTTTGGATGGGGTCGCAAATTCGGCCATCGCCACAAAAAGCTCCTGACGATGAATGCTGTCATATGCGGCTTCAAAGTCGATGAAACTCGTTGGTCTTTTCCAGGATTTGCCTTAGTGTGAAGATTTGGTCTCCAGTTGATCTGCCAGGCCGGAAGCCAAACTGGTACGTGCCGATTAGTGTGTTGCAGAAAGGTTTGAGGCTTTCACACAGTACGTTGGATAGGATCTTATATGCGACATTAAGCAGGGATATGCCTCGATAGTTCTTGCAAGATATAGGATCGCCTTTCTTGTAGATGGGACATATGGAGCTGATGGTCCAGTCATCGGGCATGCTTTCCTCCACCCAAACTTGGTTGATGATTTGGTGCATGCCATAACATCACCTCCGTATTTGAAAAGCTCTGCAGTAGATCAGAGCCCGCGGCCTTGTTGTTCTTTAGCTGTTTAATAGCTAAGCCAACCTCTTATATACTGGGCGGAGGGACTGGTTCTTCATTGACTGGACGTGGGTTCTCTTCTTGCCCCATCACTCCCTCTACATTTTGTCCGTTTAGCAGCTGCTGGAAATGCTGCTTAAATACATCTACTATTCCCTGCGCGTCGGTGACTAGTTTTCCATCGCTGTTTCGAAGAGCCTGTGTTCCGGTCTTAAAGCCAGCAACCAGTTGCTTGGCTTTCTTATAGAACTTCCGGATGTAGTTTCGGTCGCGGGACTCTTCGATCTCCTTGAGCTGGGAGACTGCGTGCTCTCTTTTCTTCTCCTCCCTTCTCCTGGCTCGGTTCTCATCCCTTGCTGCCCTTGTTTTCCTCTGCAGCGTTCTAATGTGTGCATCTTCTGTCACCTTTTTCCGGTATACGCATACATCATCATACCACGGGCTTTTTCTCTGTGCTGGCTGGTATCCTAGGGTGGTTTCGGCTACCTCCTTGATGATGTCGCAATACTGAGACCAATGGTTGTTGGCGTCTGTGGTAGGTGAATGCACGGTGGGGAGTTTCTCTCTCAGGCGCTCTTTGAAGGCTCTGGCGACTCCAGATGTGCTAAGGCGTCCAACGTCGAATTTCTTCTTTTGGGCAGTTCGCAGCTTCTTCTCGTTGGACAGTCGAGCTCTGAATCTAGCTGCAACAAGAAAATGGTCAGAGTCGACGTTTGCCCCTCGGTAAGTGTGCACGTTCAAGATGTTGGATGCGTGCCTTGGTCGATTTGGTTGGCGGTTCGACCGTTTGGAGAGCGCCAGGTTGCTGTGTGGTTGGCGGTGTGCACTACCCTCAACTACCTTCGCTACTGAGGTATGCGAACAATATTGAATATGAAAACTGTCCATATTGAAAGACCCATATAATGTGTGACATAATATAAAAGCGGCATCCTCTTGATAAGGAAACATGTTACTTAAAGGAGCGCAGAAAAATGTGACTTGCATTACCAAACGGGATTGAAAATTGCATTACAGGGATATCTTCCAACTCATCGCCATGACCGCATATTCGTAATTGCACCCGTTTTCTTGCCCGTAATGCTGATGCAGAAGAAAAATACTAAAAAGATAAGCCCCACCAATTGCTGCTGCAATTGGGTCCAGCAAAGACAAATAGCTTTTTCCCCCAAGGACAAAACAATAATTCATCATCTCTTATTTACAGCGGTTAGCTAAGCTTCTCCGTTTGCCTTGACAGCTTGACAAACCGAATCGAACTTGAATGAGTTCGAACTTTCAAAGGCAAGTGCATTGTTATTCTTATGCATAAACAACAACCACACCCAGTTAATTCTAGGCAAGGAGAAAGGACAGATTCGTGCTGCTGCTGCTGCTGGTGGTGGTGCTGTTTTCTGACCATGACATCAATATTAGGAATTCAGAGGGAGATACATCCCTTCATGTACCTCCCGCCTTTCTCGAATAAATAATGTGAATGGTCTCTTTCAAAGCGCTTCCTTAGTCACTTGGTGACATGCCAGTTAAATGAATCTAGTACACCAGCAGCATATAGCAGTGACCGTCTCTTAGGGTTTCTCTATATTTTGACTATACCTTCGTACTATGTATGTTCAAGTGGTGCGAGGATCGTAAATCTCTATCTACTCCAGTCGATTCAATTCAGAATTGTCCTTTACAGTTGTATAGACAAAGGCAGCATCCAAGATGGATGAATAGCTATGGGTGAGGTGGATGATTATAGATTGTTTTGTCGTATATACCCGTGTACACGTGTATGTGTGCTGTGCATGTTAATAATAAAGACTTTGCGGTTTTGCGGGATTAAAGAGATTTATTTGGCGTTCCACAAGCGTTTAGCAAGTGCACTTGAATCGTTTTATAATTACTGATTTTTTACTTGGGGAAAACTGATTTTTATAATTTGTAAGTCATACATACATACTTTCAGGGGACAATTTTCTTAAACAAAGACATCAAACGACTATACCTCAATATGAATGAAGTATCAATATTATTTTTTTCCCAATTCCTAAGGAATTTCTGTGCTGTGCTTCAATCGAACACATTGCTGAGATTAAACCTTTGGCCCATCTGGATGCAGATTCTGTTTAATTACTGTAAACACACTCAAACTACAGCAGTGGTCGTCCAACACACCTTGCTCAGATGGTTTTATCTTAACGATGAGGTTTTACTTTGGCTTTTCTAAAATAATAAAAGCTGAGTTTAAGTGTCTCTCTAATGGAGATGAGGGACAGTCCAGTCTTGCTGATGTGGCAAAGGACTCAGCAAGAAGAAGTGCGTCTAAGCAAAGTGAATGGAAAACCAGTTCCAGTGAGTTGGAACAAATAAAGCCTTTGACTAACTGTCGAAGCTGCAATACACGCCGCATTAAAATAACCCGAAAAAGGATACAAGGAGAACTGCCTTGCCGCCGATGAAGAAAATAAAGTGCACGACGGCGTTGACATGACAAATGACAAATTTATTTAAATAACTTTTTAGGTTTTGAAAAATTAGATTTTCTCAAAAACAGCACCTATGATTTTGATGTAGTTTCGCACATTGGACACTTTTAACATAATTGTTCGAAATACAAAAAATTATCAAAATCGTTGGAGCCAATAACCTTATATTCGAAGTTTGAGGCAAATCCGTCGAACCATTTCGCCATATAGTGCCCGGAAAGACAGATAGACACAGACAGACAGACCAATGGACGGCATTGGCGGACCCACTTTTTGGACTTCTCTATAGTCGTAAAATCATCATCCCTCATACTCAGTTTGAGTTCGAAATTTCCCCACGATCGCAATAACTTTCTCTTTAGTATACTTATGTATACGAGAAAGTTAAAAATGCTATACTAATGGCGGAAATATAGTAAGGGAGTTCTATGCGAATAATTTTCCATGAGCTACTCCTATACTCTGTCCAACATAAATTGGCAGTACACGACTTATGAGAAAGCTTTTTAAAAATCAGTAGCGTGCCATATTTTTCTACAATACTAAATTGAAAAAACGCCTCAGAAAGTGTAGAATTGCATCTGACGTAAATCCACTACTTATTATTATTCAGCGCACATGTGAGTGTGCACTGGTTTGTGGCTGCTGCTATTCACCGCCCATTTAATTGATGTGCATTCAGAGTTACCAATGTCCGTTTGGTAACTCGTTCAGCTTTTTTTTCTTTTTAGAAAAAAAACATTCGATAGACAACCAATAAATCTTATAGGCGTGGGCCTACAGTTCGACCTCAAAAAATATCTGCATAAATCCCGATTTTGGATCACTTCATCATTGAGGCCAATCAAATGCTGGTGTTTCTGCATTTGTATGATCCAGGAGTTTTTAGGCCTGCCTCTCTTACGCGATTGTAGGGGAACGATGATTGCCACTGCCTTTTTGACCGGGTTCGTAAAATCTCTACTTTGAACATGGCAATACCAACTGAATCCGTCGTGCTCCCATTTTTTCAAAATGGGTTTTTTGACGTGAGGGCTTCCTCAACAACATGTAAGAGAAAACAGAAAACAGAAAAAAGTTAGATGCCACTTTGCAGTTATCGCAGGGTTCCCAATCAGGGTTGCTGTGTACCATGGGAATGCCTCAGGTCCTTAGGAAAAAGTGGTATATATTAGCATTATCATAATTCTAACCGGACTAAGCAATAAATAAAGCCAACTGCGAGCAAAGCGAATACATCAAAATCTTCAAAACTTAAGAAAAGGGTTGGGGGCGAACAGTAGGATATCCGATCCATATCCCTTTATGCTCCAAGGAAACGAACACAATTATTATTTTTCTTTGAAATTTTTGTAAAATAAAAAAAAAACAAATAATTCCGTGGCAGTAAACTATGTATGGTTGATAAAAATATGGGCACAATTTCGAGGAACACCACATTTTTGTAAAAACTGCCCACAAAAAGTAGGCAGGCGTGGGAAAAACAATTTTTTACGGAAAACTTGTGAAGGAGATCAGTGTTTAAATTTTTTTAAGGTTTAAACCCTTTATAACATTAACTTAAGCTTAACAATTTTTTTTCCGTATTTATTGCGAGTCAGTTGTCGTACTAGGAAACACTTAACCATTTCGGAACCCTATGGGGTAAAAGGTTCCAAATTTCAGCTTCCTAGCCTTAAAAGTTTATACTGAGGAGAGCCTATCAAAATATCATCTAACTTACTTAAGGTGTTACTACAGTCCGGGGTGCACCAGGGCCTCCACCACATCTCCAGCCAGCAGGATCTTTGGCCATCTGTATCCAGTTTCGCACGCTTAAAGTCCGCTTCCACTTGCTTGCGCCACCTGAGTTGCGGTCTTCCTCTACTGCGCCGTCCCTCGGGTTTGCATTCGGAGATCTTCCGGCCCGGAGCATTCACGTCCAGTCGCTATATGACCCAGCCATTCCGTTGTTGGACCTTTACACTTCTGGCTAGGTCGATGTCGCTGTACATCCCGTAAAGTTCGTAGTGGGAGCTCCTCCTCCGAGTTATGTCCAAGATTTGCCGAACTGTGAATATTTGGTCGATGGTAGACTTTCCTCGCCTGAAGCCACACTAATAGGGACCAATAAAGTTGTTGACGAAAGGCTTCAGGCGTTCACACAGAACGGCAGATAAGAACTTGTAAGCGATGCTATCAAGACTAATACCTCTTTAGTTGTCGCAATTCATAGGGTCTGCTTTCTTGAGGATCGGGCAAACAATGCTGAGGTTCCATTCATCACTTTCCTCCGACCATATTTTACAGTTCATGCTCCTAACCAAGTCATCGCCTGCTGCTTTGAATAGCACGCCGATTTTTAACATGCATATTGGTCGATGGCATGCAAGAAAGAAATGATTTTTTAGCGCATACAATGCCAAAGTACCCGAAAATTTATTTTACAATTTCTGAAGTAGGCATACAAAATTTGGATTTAAATAATAAAAAATATATTGTTTCTATTTGATCAGATATAAAAAATGTAATTTTCTTGCATACTTACTTTACTTAACGGGTCTTCCTTGTAGTCTCGAACCTGGGGGCTGGGATTCGAAGATCCTCTTGGCTGGAGCATTATTGTCCATTCGCTCGATGTGGCCGAGCCAATTTAGTCGACGAGTTTTAGCTTTTCGGACTACATCCACATCTTGGTACAGGTCATAGAGTTCGCGGTTGTATCTTCTCCTCCATTCGCCCTCCTCGTACACAGGACCAAATATCCGTTGAAGGATTTTTCTTTCAAAGGATCCCAGTATTAACTCTCCTTTCTTGCTTATCGTCCAGCATTCGGCGCCGTATAGCAGAACTGGCAGGATAAGCGTTCTTCGAGTTAGGAGTTTTGAACCCATTTGTTTTGCCAAACCGAAGTAGCAGCGGTTTCCTAATGTAATTCTTCGACGGATCTCCACTAAGATGTTGTTTGTGGGGTTGATGTTTACCCCGAGGTAGATGAACTCCTTAACTACCTCGAAGTTGCTGCTATCAATAGTGACATTTTGTCCTAGTCGGTGGACAGATGATTGTTTGTTTGTTGATAGCATATATTTAGTCTTGACCTCATTCACTTAAAGGCCAACTAATTTCGCCTGTTCTTCAATAGCCGTGAAAGCCTCTATCACGAAGATAGTGCCTTCCGTGTTGACACCTGCCCTGCGCACTATCTGCTCAAGAACAAGATTGAAGAAATCACACGACAGCGCATCTCCTTGCCGAAATCCGGTGCATGTTTGAAAGAGTTCAGATGAGCCGCTGCCAAACTGCACTTTGCACCGAGTGTTATCTAGTGTCACGCGACACATCTGGATCAGTTTTGACGGGATCCCTAATTTGGCCATCGCCACAAAAAGCTCCTGATGATGAATGCTGTCATATGCCGCTTTAAAGTCGATGGAGAGGTGGTGTGTTTCGATTTGAAACTCGTTGGTCTTTTGCCTTAGTGTGAAGATTTGGTCTACAGTTGATCTGCCGGGCCGGAAGCCACACTGGTACGTGCCGATTAGTTTGTGTTGCAGATAGGTTTGAGACGTTCACACAGTACGTTGGATAGGATCTTATATGCAACATTAAGCAGGGATATGCCTCCTTAGTTTTTGCAAGACATAGGATCGCCTTTCTTGTAGATGGGACATATGGAGCTGATGGTCCAGTCATCGGGCATGCTTTCCTCCACCCAAACTTGGTTGATGATTTGGTGCATGCGCCCTACCATAACATCACCTCCGTATTTTAAAAGCTCTGCAGGTAGACCATCAGAGCCGGCGGCCTTGTTGTTCTTTAGCTTTTTAATAGCTAAGCCAACCTCTTATATACTGGGCGGAGGGACTGGTTCTTCATTGACTGGACGCGGGTTCTCTTCTGGCCCCATCACTCTCTCTACATTTTGTCCGTTAAGCAGCTGCTGGAAATGCTGCTTAAAAACATCTACTATTCCCTGCGCGTCGGTGACTAGGTTTCCATCGCTGTTACGAAGAGCCTGTGTTCCGGTCTTAAAGCCAGCAGCCAGTTGCTTTCTTATAGAACTTCCGGATGTTGCTTCGGTTGCGGGACTCTTCGATCTCCTTGAGCTGAGAGACTGCTTGCTCTCTTTTCTTTCTACGCAGGATCTTCTTCTAATCCCTTCTTTTCCCTCCTTTAATTTTCTTGCATACTTACTTTAAAGGGCATAACTTAAAATTCTACTGTGCACGGGTCGAGGGATATTGTCTCTCGTTCTCACGTATTCACAGATAAGAAATTTGAGTTGCATTTTTTTCCGGGATAGGGATATGCAGAATTGACTGTCTGGATAATAACTCAACTGTGTTAAAAAGACCGGTAGCTAAGGTGCAATTCGAATAACTATATTTATCCGTGTTCGGCTTCTGATCCCTACTTAACCCATTTTATATCTGACCCTTTTAGCCAGTTAGTGTTTAATAATATTTCAATTGGAAAGATTGAAGCAGCCAATGAATTATTTATCAATTAAGGAACGATCATTAGAAAATTATTAAGCCATTTTCTACATGTCTATGCCGGGAGTCAAAAAAGTTCCACAACCCACCTCATTCTTTATAGCTATGTCTGTCCTTCGTCGCATCGATATCCTACACCAACATTTTCGTTCATCTGGAAATTACTTTCATCTCTCAATTAATTTGGTAGTTTCTCTATGTACACAGTGAGCTTCCAATAACCCTCTTTGCCGGAGGAGCAGAATGCTTATATATCCGTCATAAAATTGAATTAAACTCACCAGACTGAAAAATTTCCCCAAAGGGGGGGATGGTGGGACTGACCATTTAAGTGGATGTCATTTTACTTGTGGCCACAATAAAAAAAAACAAAAAAAGTCTCTCGCATGGGCGTTGAAATGAGACATAAAGTGTCCTCTATTGTGGAAGTGTCAGTGATGGCCATCGTTTTCTCTCTCTTGTATGTGAAATATGGGTAATTTGTTAATCGGACTACGAGCTTTAAATTGCTTCAATTTAAGGATATGTTGAAGTATAATTTTAATTTTATGTACTAACATTGCCAGCTAATCAAATTGTCAGAAAGTAAGTACGATGGTTGAGGAACAGCTATCGTTATTGAAGAAAAGTTTAAGCTAAACAAAGTCTCCTTCCACAGTGATGCTTTTTCAGCTTGCCTAGGTTTATTAATCTGTAGACATCGTCATGGATCTGAAAAGTATACTCCTTGTTACGGCGCAGTGGATTAGCTGAAAAGAAAAAAAATACATTAGACACAGCTGATCAGGTATTCCACTGAACTACATTTACCCACCATGTATATCCATGTCCCATCTCTTTCCTCTCCACCCATCACCAGTACCTGTAATTAAAAGAATGAAATAAAGAACAAAAACAAAAAAAAAATATAAACAAATTTTCGCTGAAGTTTGCAAGCCGGAATCTGTGTGTAATACATGATCCCGACTTGCAAAATCCAGCAATACAAATGAGCACACTCACCTCTTCAAATTCCAAAATCCTTATCCTAAAAATAACCAACAATTAATATTTTTAATTTCATTTTATTAATACAATAAATACTAACCTGCCACTCCATCCAATTTCCCAGTGATCGTTTGACAGCTTTGTTTTTTTGTTTTTACACTTTATCAATTTCTCCCATCCTTCTTCTCTCTATTTCCTACCAAAATTTCCCTAAACCAACTGAACTCCAACAGAGACTCGAACCACTTTTTATACCCTATCCTAAGGGTATATTAATTTTGACACATAGTTTGCAACACCTCTTAATATTCGTCGTATCACATTAAAAGTATATATATTTATGATCAGGACCAAATCCTAAGACTATTTAGCAATGTCCGTCCGTCCGTACGCAATTTTTAGGCCTTTAAAATTAAACTAGGAATCTGAAATTTGGACCACATACTCCCTAGGGCTCCGAAATGGTTAAGTGTAAAATTTTTTTGAATACGCCCACTGCTAAGTCCACAATTTAGAAAAAACCGTTTTAAGGGTAAACTTAGAGAGATAGAGCGTTATAACCTTCAGAAGATATGTAGGCACTGCCCTCCTTTGCCACGCCTACTTTTTGTGGGCGTTTTTTACTTAAATGCTGTTTTCTTCGAAAATTTTCACAGAAAGCGAAAAAAAATGTTTAACAAAATATTGACTCAATATTTTTTCCAACATATCGCCCATACAAAGTTTTGGCCACGCCCACTTTTTGTGGGCGTTTTTCCAAAAAATATTTTTTTTGTAAATTTAATAGAATGAAATAAAATTCTATCCATCATCTTCTTAATGCTTTTTTCTTTAGAGCATAAGGGATATGGATAGGGTATCATACTGTTCGCCCCAAGAGGACGGTAGCCTTTTCTTATGTTTTAAAAGGTGTTCGTTTATTTATTTATTAGTTATGTGTTTTATAGGTTTATGTATTATAATAATTATTATTGTGTTTAGTTTTTTAATAGTGTTATTTATTTATCATGAATAAATAATCCTATATTTTGACGACTGGAAGAAGGGATCTTTTCCTCCTTCCAGTATCGGTATTCGCGGAATGTAAAGGGTGATTTTTTAGCTGGTTTGGTTTTGGCAACACTGGTTTTGACAGCTGACGTGTGTTTAGTACCTTGTGTCACTGTCAAACAGCTTCAGTTTGGTTTGCAATTTAACCATGGATCGTCTGACAAATGAACAACGCTTGCAAATTATTGAATTTTACTATCAAAATTCGTGCTCGGTTCGAAATGTTCATCGCGCGCTGCTTCCATTTTATGATCGGCATTCTCGACCTTCTGAGCAGTCTATTCGGAAGATTGTGACCAAATTTCGCACCAAATTTACTTTGTTGGACATTAAACCATCAACACGTTTACGTACTGTGCGTATTGAAGAAAATATTGCGGCCGTATCAGCTAGTGTGACAGAAGACCGCGAAATGTCGATTCGGCGCCGTTCCCAGCAGTTAGGCCTTTGTTACAGCACTACGTGTAAAATTTTGCGGAAGGATTTGGGCGTAAAGCCTTTTAAGATAAAGCTGGTGCAAGAACTAAAGCCAGCCGACCTACCACAACGCCGAATTTTTGGTGAATGGGCTCTTGGAAAGCTGGCCGAGGATCCGCTTTTTTATCGAAAAATTGTGTTCAGCGATTAGGCTCATTTTTGGTTGAATGGGTACGTAAATAAGCAAAATTGCCGCATTTGGAGTGAAGATCAGCCAGAAGCATTGCAACAGCTACCAATGCATCCCGAAAAAGACACTGTTTGATGCGGTTTATGGGCCGGCGGCATTATTGGGCCATATTTCTTCAAAGATGATGCGAATCGCAGCGTTACTGTCAATGGTGAACGCTACCGAGCGATGATAACAAACTTTTTTTTGCCCGAAATGGAAGTTCTTGACTTGCATGATATGTGGTTTCAACAAGACGGTGCCACATGCCACACAGCACGCGAAACAATGGCGCAATTGCGAGGCGAGTTTGGTGAACAGTTAATTTCACGTTTCGGGCCGGTCAATTGGCCGCCTAGATCGTGCGATTTGACACCATTAGATTATTTTTTGTGGGGGTATGCCAAGGCTAATGGTATAGGGACAAGCCCGCTTCGATTGACGCACTGGAAGCCAACATCCATGCATTCATTCGTGAGATACCGGCCGATATGTGTGAAAGAGTATGCCAAAATTGGACTCAGCGGATGGGCTACCTGAGACGCAGCCGCGGTCAACATTTGCATGAAATTATCTTTAAACATTAAATTGCAAGGTTCAAACTATCGATTCAAATAAATATTTCATTCATTTTTTCGAATTTTTTGTGTTTTTTTTTTAAAAAAAGTTCTAAACCTCTTAAAAAATCACCCTTTAGAGGGAAATTAGAAAAGGATGAGAGATAGAATTAGGAATAGGTGAAAATGAGAAGACAAAAAAAAAACCAAAGGAAGGGGTAACTGCAACAAAGTCGATTGTGTGGTCAATGCCCTTCACAATCAAATTGGTTTTTGTGCCTTCGACAACGGACGCATAAACATTTAAACAGTGGTGCATTTTTTTTTTGCAAAAACATTTTTTTTGTCTCTATGGGAAAAATTATTATAAAGTAGATCCTAGGTGAGTTAGGAATTATTGGGATGTTAAACAAAATATTAAAACTCTTAGTTTTGTTTTGTGCGCGGTAAGGCCGAATTGGCCCAACATTCATCGGACCTCTTCAGTGCTGGTACCAGGACTTCGGGGGACGTTAAAAACCGTGAGTAGTTTTAGTTTTTTTGGTGTTTTTATTTTTGAATTTTAGTTTTTTTCATTAGTTAAGTGCAGAATTTTATTTTTTTTTGATTTCCTTTTTTTTGTATATTTTTTGAATTCCTGAAATAGTTTTAAGTTTTTTTTTTTTAATAAATTTTAGTATGCCCTTTCGGCAATCTAATTCTTTTTGTTTTTTTTTTGTGCATATGAATATGCGCTGCTAATTTCTATTCTACTCATAACATCGGCCAGAGTGATAGCTATGGTTGTGTCGAAAGACATAAGGGTGGGCTGGCTAACCCTTGCCAATAACATCTGGCATGTCTAAGGATCATAACGAACCGGTATCTAAGATTGATATAGGGAAAGAACTTTTCGTATAGGGTAAGATAGATTTAGGATAGAATTAAGTTAGAGTTGGCGTAGCTAGGGGCTAGCTCTACCATTTAGTTAAGTTTAGAGTAAGCTTAGCTTAGGTTAGTTAGGTTAGTTTCGCGATGTCTTTCCCATCTCTTTCTTGGGTATTGGCCTAAGCTCGTGGACATTTTCATTTTCAATGCTTTTACTTCCTCTTCTCTTTTTTCACTTTCCTATCTTTTTAGTCCTTCCGAGGTCCACGTAGAGTAGCTTTCTTCTCTATTGTTTATTTTCTTTTTATAATCACTACTTGCCATGGATTAAACTTTGTTGACAGGTGGTATAAGTGAGGGGACAAGAAACACCGCCGTCCGACAAGCTGAGCCGAGCAACCACAAGCATGCCGCGTTCCCCTCACCTACCCCTGTGGCTCGACCATGGTTCACAACATCCTTGGAAGTATCTACATTCCATCTTCTTTGGATAGTTTGTTAAACACCGCAAACACATTCGATGCAATAGTTTTGGGTGGTGAATTTTAATGCCAGACACCCTAATTGGGGTGTTACTATGTACAATTTCAATGGTAATCATATAAGCAATTGGTTTTACAGCGGTCCTTTTTTAAAAATAGATCTCATTTCACCACACAGTCCAACATTTCCTAGACTGTCATCTATATTAGACTTTTTTCAGCTATCATCATGTTCGCTGAATATTGACAATACTACATTTTCATCTCCTTCTGATCATTATGGAATAGAAATTACTTTAAATATTTTTAATTGTTTTCCAATACTAACACCTCCAACTACCTACACCAGTTTTAAAAGAACGAATTGGGATGCTTTCAGACTTTAACTCCACAGTAGTCTTTCTAAAATTAGGTTGCCAACAAATGAGAACATGTCTAATGCTGCTATTGATGAGCATATTAAAGAAGTGAATGAAGTAAAATTATTAACTGTGTTGAAAATCACTTACAATAAGTCACAAACAATTTAAAGAACCTTAGATACACTAATATTTTAAATTTGACCAAGAATCTTCTAAAAGTTCGAAATATTTGGCTAAGAAAACTAAAACGGATCTTTCAAAGACATTTGAATAGAGTTGACGCGGAGTATCAAGAACTCTCAGTACAGATACAGTGCCTCAATGAAATTATAAGGCAAAGAGTTTGATTGGAACTTGAAAATGAATTCAGATCACGGCTGCGAAGAAGCCTTCAAGGAAATTGATAAAATAACGGGTAGGAAGTATTTTGGAACTGATTTTTTTTTTTAAAATGTACGCGCACTTAAGGGATACCTTTGATACCCTTAAAATGAAGTAACACAGTGCGGGCATTAGGGAAGTGAAGGATAAGAAAAATGGAGATACCGATGCACGTTGGTTTTAAATGTCTGTAAACTATAATGTGCAGGAAAAACATAGCGAGGTAGAGCATTCCACATTCGCGTTGTACGGTTGAGAAATGAATCTTTACATTTCACAGTACGTCCGAAAACAGGCTTAAGGGTGAACTAATGTGTATTCCTATAGCATGGCGAGTATTGAGGTTGAATTGCTGTAGGAGTGGAATGCAACTGGCTATTTCATTTGAGCACTTGTGGTGGAAATACCGAGAAAATAATGACAGGCAGGAGACATTACGACCGACGATGACTAAGAGAGTCAAGTGATTTCAGGATGTCTCGATCGCCAATATATTTTACCGCACGTTTTTGAATCCTGTCCAGTAGCTCCAAATATGTCATTGGTGCACCAGAATAGATATGAGCGTTGTACTCAAGTTTTGGGCGAATAAACGTAGATTCTAGCCAGATCAGAAGGGGTGAAACATTTCTTGCATCACTTAAGGAATCCTAGACATTTCACAGCGTTCTTGGCAACATCGATTATGTTGTCATTCCAACGAATTTTTTCATTAACGCACATACCGAGGATGAAAAATCTTTCGGTTTCGGCGATGCAAGTGCCATCCATGGATAATGGCAGGATATTTGGATTTCGCTTTAATGACGGAAGACAGCATTGTGTTTTGGAAGCATTAAATTCTACTCTATTGGTTTTACCCCACTTAAGAATGCTGTCAAGGTCAGAATTTAATGAGCTTAACATACGTTGCCGTTCTAGCTCCACGCCCGAAGATGAGGGACGTGAATTGTAAAACGAATATGTGAAGATCATTGATAAAAATGAGAAAGAGAGTCGGAGACAGAACGGAGCCTTGGGAGACACCAACAATTATTTGGTGAGTTGCAGACTTGAAACCGTCCAAAACGACTTGAATTGAACGGTCCGAAAGGAAATTTCTAATCCAATGGAGAAGGGTAACATCGATCCCAAATGCACGCATTTTCGACAAAAGAGCCTGATGCCAAACTATAACTATAACAGTCTCGACGCTCAAGATTTTTCCAGTTTTTTTTTTAAATAGTTTGAACGATTTATTTATTTTATTCCTTATTGATTAGTGTCTTGTTATACCGAGTCGAATTGGAACTAGCACATAATTTTTTATAGGGGACGAATTAAATGACTGCTTCATTCCGAATATCCATGGAAAAACGGAAAAATATTCATTCATTGCAAGCAACCAAGTCTAACACTTTGTGTTGGTCGGGTGAAAGGATTTTTTGGTTATCGACGTGTTGACTGAATAGCTAATTGTGCATGAGAGTGAGTTGTTGATTGTCTCCGCCGTTTAAGTGTCCTTTCCAAATCCTCAGTACCGACTGTTAATCTACTACCGTGTTTACATGTCCATCTCCCCATACTTCTGTTTTGGCCTTGTACACTTGGTGGATCGTTTTACGTTCTGGTAGAACTTTCGAACATTGCCTCTGCAGTAGCGATAGTCAATTGATTTGACGCTTTTTTATTTGGAGCAGTCGATGTTCCTTCCCTTGAGTTTCTTCCTTTGGAGCTCGCAGACAGCTCCCTCTTATGATGGCATGCTGACAGCATTTCCAATGATCCTCCGCAATTAGTTCTAGTGAAGCTCACAACGGGCTTGCTGAGAGGTTAAGGGCCTTGCTTTAATTGAGGAAGAGGGCCAACCCCGACTTTAGTGAGTAAGTGATGAAATTAATATGGTAAGAATGTAACCTTATACTAATAGTGTAATGGGAATAATCAGCTGTCAATGAACAACACAAACTTGTCGCATACTGAAAAGATACCCTAGATACCCTGATACAAGATATGATAGTGGACGGTATTGCACTTGCTACCCCTACCTAACCCCATTCATTTTTTCAACGTTTAAATTTATTTAATAATTAGAACCGGCTTCATCAAATATTAGTGTAACAAATATTAGGTAATTTTACGTGATAAATTAACTTTCCTAAATATGTCTCACCCTAAACACCTCCTATAACCCATTCCTGTAATTATTTTTCTAGCACCCACAAACGCTAGCATCTCGAATAAATTATTCACTCTCAAATCGGTTGATATGTGGAACAATTTTGTGCGTGCACACCCCTTTCATGTTTAGCGACAAAATATTGCATAAATAGAAAGGACTTTCAGGACTTCTAATCAGTGTGCTCTCCTCATTATGGCGTTGATACCATACTTTGAACTAATTAAGATTCCCGTCATATTCTACAGGACAATGGGACAGGAAATTCTTCGGGATAAGAACCGAGAACAATCGAAATATTTACGGATTTTATTTTGTGGGACAATTTTCAACTATAACCTTCATTGGCTACTTCAGCTCATATATTTCTTTGCTTCGATAAAATCCGCTTCAATGCTGGAACTAACCGCTGTGGCGCCGTGTATCGGTTTCGGGCTTGTGGGAAACTTTAAGCAAATGACGCTGCATATGAATAAATTGAAAATCAGAGGCATTCTCACCGACTTGGAGCGGCTCTATCCGAAAACAAAGAACATGCAGGACGATTACAACCTCAAGAACTATGTAGAGCCAACAAATGTTCTGATGAAAATATTTGCAGTTCTCTGCATTTGGAATACGGTTTACTTTGGATTTTTCCCTCTTGGTAAAACTGTCGTGGCAATCTTTCTTCATGGTGCAGAATTTAATTATCCTTTCGGTTTCTACATATGGTATCCCTTCGACCCAACACGCAACTGGTTTGTTTATGTCATTTTGAACGTTTTACAAATGTGGGCGAGCACCTTAACCGGAATTGCATATTTGACGGCGGATTTATTCTTGGTCTCATCAGTGATACAGTTGTGCTTTCAATTCGATTACATTTCAAAGAGGTTGGAAAGATACCACCCGAGATCGGGAATTGAAGATCGCAAGTTCATAAAAGACATTTTGAAATGTCACAAAAAGTGTTTGGAGTGAGTAAAGTTTGGTGTACGAATTTTCCATATCTATTGGGGCTCTTTTTGCAGACTAAGTGAATTGGTCAATAAAGTGTTCAATTTTTCCCTGCTCTTGAATTTCTTAACCTCTTCTTCGACAATTTGCTTTGTGGGCTTCCAGGTGCTAACTTCCTCAACTGAGGAGCTATTGAGGTATACTTTTCTGCTTACAACTTCTTTGGTGCAAGTTATGATTGTCTGCATTTACGGCGATAAACTCATTGATGCTGTGAGTATTTTTCTTGACCAATTTTTTGTCTTTCAGAATGTTTTGTTTTAATTTGGTTTTGTTTTTTTTTCAGAGCGAAGCCGTTGCTGACGCAGCTTTTGCTCAGCCCTGGTATGATGGAGACTCAGGCTATAAAAAAATGATTCTACTGCTGATATGTCGAAGTCAAAAAGCTGCTGCAATTCATCCGCCTACATTTCCTCCGATTTCTTTGCTTACTTTCATGAAGGTGGGTTCACTTATTAGGAGTCGTGACGGTGTTGCTACTAATTTTATCTTTTCGTGGTTTAGGTTGTAAGTATGTCGTTTCAGTTTTTTGCCGTCCTGCGTACGACTTATTCGAATCAGTAGTCAGTGGGAGAGTATCGAGATGGATTTGTAATTATCACAAAATGCTCTCTTGTGCTCAATAAATATAAAAAAGTTCTAATAAATATTTAGCTTCACAGCGATAAGCTAAAGCGTATCGCGTTAGGTTTATTTAAGTGCGTATAGAAGTATTGTATTCGAATCTTAATTTTAAAACCAAAATTAAATCAGCGAACATAAATTTCGAGGCACGCATCATACAACTTAAAAATAGTCAAATTAAATGCGAACAGCTTTCTGCAAAAGATGGATGAGCTAGAGGTATTCATTATTATTGTTATCGTTGATATCTGAATCGCATCTGTCGAAGGAATAAAGTGCCAAATGAGAGGATACAGCGCATATCAGCTTTCGGAAAGGACTAAAAGCCGTTTTTACTTATAAAAGACACCATCGAACAGTCAATAAGAGCAAACAAATAGCTAGGTAATATGCAAATAATTACTGTTCGGGTGAAAAATAACCGTTAACCTTATGGGTATTGCGTCTTTTTACATCCTTTCAAGGGAAGAGCTAGTGAAAAATTATTTTATAAAACAAAATTTCGTTATAGGTGACGGTTTTAATGCAAAACACACCTTCTGGGTTTCTAGATATATTAGATCAAAAGATAGATTTGGTATGGAATTCGGGGTAGACTTTTTCTCGACAAGTAAACCGACGTATTGGCCGTTGGATTCATCGAAAACTACAGACCTTATAGATTTTTATATCGCAAGGGGCGTGTCTGACACCCCTGTTAGAGTTGAGGAAAGCTTCGATTTCTCCTCTGACCACTCGCCAGACATTCTGACTATTAGCGGCTGCCTACGGGAAAAGAACGGTCTGGCCAGACTAGCTAGTTGAAAAACTGAAAGAAATGACTGTGCAAATAAAAACGATCTAAACGTATATCTTCAAACGTCATATGAGCTCAAAGTCGAAGTCGATAAATCAATCGAGTCATACAAAGCTTTGCCTGGTATAATACTGCGTACAAAAGGATAACAAAAGCAAAATGCGCAACAAAATATTCTCAGGAAAAACCGAATTAGTAAAAGAGAACAGAAAAGCTCGGAAAAATTGGCGACAATCTCGCACTCCGCAGCATAAAACTAAGCTATGCAGCACTCTTTAAAAGAAAGATGCATGACTTTAAAAATTGCGCAGTTTCTTCATGTCTTGAAGGTCTCAGTGCGGTTTTAACCTACTCGCTTTGGAAAGCTTTGAAAAGCATTAAAAAGCTTGAAACACAAGCGATTCCTATCAGGAAAGATAATGGCGAAAGGGCGAAAGCAGACAGAGAAAAAGTCAAAGTATTACTTAGGGACTTAGCAGAAATGTTTAAGCCCGAGCCGGAATACCAGGAAATTTTGAAATAGAAACTGTTGCTGGCTTAGCGTGCTGAAATACAAAAAGTAAAATTACACAAGGTCGTGGATGCGATTTTATTACGGCCAGTTTCTTAAAGACTTCTCTAAAAAAGCACTAATCATGAGCGCTAATCTAATAAATGATTTGATACGTTCCACGACATTGAAAGGTAGCTGAAGTCGTTATGGTTCCAAAGCCTTATATATTCGTTTCCTGGGCAACGCCCCTAATCTTCGGGCGTTGAACTGGAACGGCAACGTATGTTAAGCTCATTAAATTCCGATCTCGACAGCATACTTAAATGCAGTAAAACCAAAACGCAATGCTGTCTGCTGTCATTGAAGCGAACGCCTAATTCTTTACCATTATCCATGAATGGCACTTGAATCGCTGAAACCTAACGACTTTCCATTCTCGATATGTATGCTAATGACAACATTCGTTGGTATGACCACTTATTTGATGGCGGCAAGAACGCTGCGAAATGTCTAGGCTTCTTTATGCGATGCAAGAAATATTTCACCCCTTCTGATTTGGCAAACATTTATAAGGCGTTTATTCGCCCAAAACTTGAGTATAACGCTCATATCTGGTCTGGTGCACCAATAACTTATTTGGAGCTACTTGACAGGATCCAAAAACATGCAGTAAAAGTTATTTCCGATCGAGTCATCGCGAAATCACTTGACTCTCGAAGTTATCGTCGTAATGTCTCCTGCCTGTCATTGTTTTATCGGTATTTCCACCAGTTGCATTTCACTCCTACATCAATTCAACCTCAATAATCGCCATGCTAGGAATGCACATTAGTTCACCCTTAATCCTGTTTTCGGACGTATTGTGAAATACAAGGATTCGTTTCTTAACCGTACAAAACGAATATGGAATGCTCTACCCCGCTCTGTTTTTCCTGCACATTATAGTTTACAGACATTTAAGACCAACGTGCATCGGTATCTCCCTTTTTCTAATCCTTCATTTCCCTAATGCCCGCACTGTGTTACTTCATTATAAGGGTATCCTAAATCCCTTTAGTGCGCGTATATAAAAAAAAAAAAAAACAATTTCGGTTCAGAATCAAGTACTTCGCAATCGACGACGTTTATAGAACAACGTTTTCTTGACGTCTTCCAGGCTTTTGCTCTATGCTTGCAAAATGGCTCTGAATATCTTTAGAATGACGTTGGTACCACTTTACACCCTCGCCAGGTAGATTTGACGAGAGAATTCGATGCTGCACGTCTGGGTTCTACGGCTGCTTCAGTGGGTGGGTTACTTTATAATGCATCGAACACCGTACAAAAAAATTACGCGCAATTTTAATTATTGAATGGGATAGTAATGATAACAGAGCGAAAGTAAAAGAAGGGAACTGGTCACTGCTCAGGGGATAAGATAGTATAAAATCCCCGTGCCCGCCAAACTCCTCTAAATCGTACTGATCTGATTGACCCACAAATAAATTGTAAATGAGAACAACCCTTTACATCATCTTACCGACAGAAATGATTAAATTTTATTTGTGCAAATTCATGTTGAAGCAACATCCTAACATACCGGTACAATGGAATCTACGATAAACATTGTCAAATATAAGTGAAAGTAAAAAAAATTACAATTTGTAAAATCAAGGGGAAAAAGAAATGGTCTCTTATCCAACTTATCAGCTTCAGCTGAATGTCCCTCGATGATAGATATACCATGCGTTAGGGGTTTCAAAAATAAAATTATAGGAAGAAATGATAGAACCTCAAACACTTTTCAAATGACACGCAAGTTAATAACGACTATGGGAGCTACGTATACACTGAAGAGCAAAAGTGTAACAATTTTAAAGGATTTAAATAAAATAGGCATCTTTTTTTTGTAAACAAAGTGCGAGGAATTCTCTACGAAGTCCAGTGGGTTTTTTTCATTTACAGCTAACTGTACAAAAATGATAAAGGAAATAATGCACCGTTCAAATGGGTATACGTTTATGGCGTTTATCAGTCGCCTGTTGATCATTTGGTGGTGACATTTTTAAGCCACATGTCTCGAGAATAAAAAAGTCAAGTAATCTCGATGGATGTAACACAAATAAAGGAGGAAGCCCAAAAATAGTTGAGGATAGAGAGGTAAGACACATTGGGAAGCTTTTGATGACAGGTAAAATATCTGTGCCAAGGGATGGCCATCCAGTGCTGGCCCGAAAAACAAGTGTTGGGACTCTTCGTCGGGCGCTAAATGACGTCGGTTACAAGGCTAAGGAAAAGAAAAAGAAGCCAGCTTTGTCAGCCAATAATGTTTCGGCGAGAAAAGCCTTTTGCAGGCATACAAAAACTGGACTTTTGGTGATATGAAACGAGTAATTTGAATTTGTGATTGCTATTTTGGTTTTCTGGGTGATTTGGTCTGATGAGACCAAAATTAACAGTTTTCAATCAGATGGGCGTTCATGGTACTGGACAAACTCCTCAGGCCCCCTAAGACCTCAAAATGTTAAACAGACTGTTAAGCATGGAGGAGGTTCTTTGATGATTTGGGGGTGTATTACGCCTGACGGCATCGGTCCAGTGGTCAAAATTGAAGGCGTAATGAAGAAGGAGCAGTATCTGAGCATCTTGCAAGATAATTTGCCTGTTGCAGTGGACATGATGGGAATGGAGGAAGATCGGATCATTTTCCAATAGGACAATGATCCGAAACATTCCTCCAAACTCGTCAAAAGTTGGCTCAACAATCAAAATTTTGCCACTATACAGTGGCCTGCACAAAGTCCAGATATGAATCCCATAGAATACCTTTGGGCTTATTTGAAAAGGCAACTGGCAGGCTACTACGATGTGCCCAAAGGAATGATGGAGTAATGGAACCGAGTGCAAGAAGAATGGTACGCTATTCCACCGGAAATCATACTAAAATTATACGATGGTATGCCACGAAGGCTTGATGCTTTGAAAAAGTCCAAAGGACTGTGGACTGATTATTAAAAATCAATTTTGTTTTTATCTTTTGTTATGGTGCAAAACTGTAACAAAGCTTCTTTTGTATTCTTTTGTTTATCATTTTTGTACAGTTAGCAGTAAATGCAAAACACCTACTGGACTTTGTAGAGAATTCCTTACACTTTGTTTACAAAAAAAATAATCCGTAAAGTGGATCTGAGTATTTTTTTAATATTTTTGTTTTAAGCACCAATTCATGCACAGGTAATAGTGATTTTTTTTTTTGTGCTGTAAGTTTATTTCTCATAAAATTATTAATCGGAAATTATAGGATCCGAAATTATTAATCGGCCAAGCTTTGCATTAACGTGTTTCTGCCCTTACAATCAATCTGCAATTCTGCATTTAAACAATCAAGTACACAAAAAAATAAAAGAAAAACTACAAAGGTACGTATAAATTATATATCTCTTTCGCAATGATAAAACGTGTTTTTCGTGTATCCACAGAAATTGCGGACGCATAATCGGGAATTATAAAATTTGTGAGAACATCGAATCGCCGAAGAAGTGCGTCCGCAATATTTTTTTTAATAATTCGTTTGCTCTTCGCAAACGCCAAAATCACGCAGTCGATCTCCGAATAGACGAAACGGAGATCACATGTATGCTTGAAGCGTGCAGATAACGTAAGCCTCTACACGTGCACAAGCGAGTGACCCAACGCTTCCCCGCGGAATTCATTCCCCAGAATCTTATCTTAATCATCAATAAGTGCTAAAAGTGTTAGAGCGACTTACACGTGAATTACCAAAAAAAATAAAAATATATAATAATTTTTAAAGTTATAATTAAATAATACTAACATAAATTTTGCTAGTTGAAATACTGCTTTAACTATAGAGTAAATTTTAAATATAAAAATCATTATATTGCATAGTTTACCTAAAATTGTCTCAGATATTCATTGCTAATTTATGAAATGTTAGTGAGTGAGTACAAAAAATAGGGACAACAATAACCATAACCAACATCTCAGTCATGCTTATTTTGAGATTCGAATGAATAGACTATTCGATCGAATGTGTCTTTTCATTCGAATAAACTTTGTGTATTTTGACATTCGAACGAATAATATTCATTATCGAGAGATGGCATCAAATGAACTCAAATGAATTCAAGTTTCGATCTTAGCTGTTTTTTAATTCTATGTCATATGGTGTGGCCATTCATTGTTTTTGTTTTGGGGACTATTTTTATTTGTTGTTATAATAACGGGTGATCCAAGTAGAGATCCTTTTTTCAATAGCCTTTTTTGACAGATCACGTGTGAGTCGTGTCATGCTGTCATGTTCAACTTATGGTCAACGTAATCGGCCTACTGAGCGTACTATTCGCAACACCATCACCCATTTTGAGACCCAGCATTAATTATTGGATAATATTCGACCGAATAGACCACGTCCAGCACGCTGTGAAGAAAATATAGCGGCCGTAGCTGAGAGTGTACACGAAGACCGTAGAGAGTCGATTCGGCGCCGTTCGCAGCAACTCGGACTGACGTATGGAACGACTTGGCGCATTTTACGTCAAGATCTTAAATTGAAAGCGTACAAAATACAGCTTATGCAACAACTGAAGCCGCTCGACCTTCCCAAGCGACATCGCTTCGCTCTATGGGCTCTTGAAAAGTTCCAAGAAGATCCGAACATTTCGGTGAGCACATAATTTCACGTTTTGGGCCGGTCGATTGGCCACCAAAATCGTGTGATATCACACCGTTAGACTTTTTCCTGTGGGGATATGTAAAGTCAAAAGCTTATGCCGACAAACCCGCTTCGATTCAGGCCTTGGAGGAAAACATCACGCGTGTCATTCGCCAGTTACCAGTCGAAATGCTCGAACGAGTGATCGAAAATTGGACTCAACGGATAGACCATCTGCGACGTAGATGGAAATGGATCACCCTTTATTATGCATTAATTTTGTTATTATATTGCATAACCATTTTGTTTAAATAAAACATGAAAACAAGAAACTTATTACATATTAAAGTTTCACGTTTCCCCCACCAATAAATCAACAGAAGTTTGGTAACACCAGTTTTGGATATGTTTATTTACTGTCAAAATCAAAACAGAATTTGGTTGTTGAAATTGTAAGTGAAAATGAAAATTAAATTAAATAAAATAAGACATGGCAATTGTTTTGTTTATGGACAATGATGAGGAAGTAATACCCAAGAGGAGAATTTTGGATGCATCAAACCCATTAGAACTGGAAAATTTGAAGTACTTATAATCATTTTGTATTACAATTTAATTTCTTAATCTTTTTATATTAAAGCTTTGTTCGGTACTTTCGTTTGAACAAAGGTGCATTCAAATATGTCTTAGATGAACTTGTATCTGAAGTTTGTGGAGGAACATCGATGTCAATTCCTCCCATAATAATGTTAGCAACCACACTGCGATTTATAGCAGAAGGTGGCTGTCAGTTTGGCGTAGGAAAGGATGCAAGCACAAAATTGTCCCAGCCATCGGTGTCGAAGTGTATAAAAATTTTACTTTCTGCATTGGAATCCAAACTTTGCCCTAAATGGATAAAATTTTTTGATAAGTGAAGCTGAAAAGGAGGAAATCAAACTTCACTTTTACTAAAACTTTGGATTTCCCGGTGTCATTGGATGCATTGATGGTACGTATGTTGCCATTAAACCTCCATTACCTGAAAGCAGACATTTATTTTACAACAGAAAGGGATTCTATAGCATCAATGCAATAATTGTAAGTACATATTTAAAAATTTAATGTGAGTTAAAATTTATTTATTCCAACAGATCTGTGATCACAAAATGAGGATACGCTACATAGACGCGTCTCACCCTGGGGCAACGCACGACGATGGAAGGTTTCGAATACGCGAAACCACCTTTTAGAGCAATACGCCGGAGGCAGACAAACCAATTCCTGGTTACAAGGTGTGAAGTTCTATAAATATCAACCTTATCAATATCTATTAATCAATTATTTTTATTAGGTGACGCAGGATATCCCCTGGAGCCGTGAATAATGACGCCGTATGGTACACCAGTTACGGGAAGTCCTGGAAGTAAGTACAATACGCAGCATTCAAGGGCGCGTAATGTAAATGAACGAACAATTGGTGTTCTTAAAAACCGATTCCGGTGCTGCCTTAAAGCTAGACAGCTACATTACTCCTCAGAAAAGGCTGCTCAAATAATTAATGTATGTGCGGCTTTGCATAACATATGCATTAATTTTGAAGACTCTGACAATGCCGAAGATTTACCAGCAGAAGATCGCTCGGAAAATGAGTTTATGAATGTGGAAAACGAGAACACTTTCATTAGGGAAGCTCAAAGTATTCGTGATAGAATCGCTGTATTATTTTACTAGTAGAATAGAAATTTTGTCTGGCAGTCAAGTTTATTGTATTATTTCATATTAACATTAAAAATAAAGGAAAATTTTTCGTTTGTACACTCAGGCACTCGTTTTTATCAGTCTTTAAAATTGATCTGAAACTTAGTACTCTGTTAGTTTCAACCTTATTTCTTTAATTTGAACTTCCATGAGATTCTTTTTTAGGTCTAACTTCTCGCGCATCATAGTTTCAATGGCGAGATTATGCCGGCGTTCCTCTTTGTTGCATTTTTTCTGTCGGTCATCCGCCTTCTGTAGACATCTATTCAGTCGGTGAAATTCGTTTGTGATGTTGTCTAGTTTGGACGTCATAGCTGCAAGAAAAAACGTCCTATGCATAGTTTTTTTTTTTAAGATTTCCACCGCCGTGTCTTTTTTAGATTTCCTTAAGAGTGGTGTGGACTGCTCCTCCTGACTCTCATAAGTTGAGTCTGGATCGACATTTTGATCTACAAATGATGCCATGGAAACGTCTCTTATGGATACCGGCGTCAAAGGTGATGCATCAGGTCTTGAAATTTCCACTGCCTCAGATCTCACTGCCTGCGTAATGCCGTATACCCTGGCACTTACGCCTAAGACGGACTGGCTTAGGGATGTAATTCTTGAGATTCCCTGCTCGAGTTAAGAAAGCCCAACGAGGTTGTTATCGTTGTAGCCTGACTGCTTTCGTTTCTTCTCGTTTTCCACCAGTTTCTTCTTAGTACCTATTCGACTTGTAATCCACCCAAACCTGAAATGCAAGAACCGACTAAATCGTAATGAAACACATGCCAATCTTAAACCTTTTTCCAAGTAGCTCCGTCTTAACTCTACGTAGCCGTTCAATTTCTCTGCAGCATCCTTCCAAAACCTCTCAGTGTCGATTCTGTTTATTGAGAAACCCTTTGCGATTTCAGGATTGTCCTCCATCAACCTAACTAACATTTCTTTCTGCTCACGATTTGTCCAATTAGAATGCGTCCTATACAAACAGAGTCAAAACATTTTATTTTATTTAACTTATTGTAATTGCATAACAAAACTTTGCTACTTACATTTTTGTAAATCTAATTTTTGGTAAACAAGAACAGAAATTGTCAAACGTAAGGAAATTGTACACGAATAAAAAATGGCATTTCTTTCGAACGAATAGAATGTCAAAATACGGTCAACATTCGAAATACAAATGAACTTTCGAACGACAGAATGAACTTTCTATTCATATGAAAGTGAAAATACACATTCTACAAATTCGAATAACTTCAAACGAAAGCGAGTGTCAAAATAAGCATGAGTATTAGCGACGAAAACATGTGGCAACATCTTTCAGCGTCCGGAAAACTGTAAGTACTTGTATACCTATAGTGTATAATATAATGCACGTCTTTGGTAATCAAATTATAAGTTTTTTTTTACTTATTTAAATATCACTTAACCCTTTCGACCCCAACGTTGCCTGTGAGCAATTTCCCATCTTCATAGGTTCACCATCCGCGTAATTGTTATTTATATTTGATAAACAGTACCTGTAACGGTTGTTTATGTATCTGCCTGATGTTTGATTGAATAAGAACATATTTGTGAATCATTTAGCAAAGTTACTTGCAATAGACTGCAGCAGTACTGGGAAAAAAAATTATCTGGTTAAAGTAAGATCTTTTTAAATGTTTAATATTTTTAAAATTGTAACAGAAAATATAAATGTGTAAATCAAATAGTTTTCAGCAAACGTTAAAGTAAATAAAATATTAAAATTTAATTTGTTGAAACTGAAACCATCATCAGGTGAGTAATGAAGTACGACAAGCTATATAAAATACGCCCTTTGTTAAACATCATCAAAGCAAACTTCATCAAATTACCTCAGGAAGAACATCAAAGTGTTGATGAACAAATAATTGCATTTAAAGGTATGTAGACATAAATACCGAAATCATTTTCGGCTGTAATTTTTGGTCACAGGTCGATCAACATTTAAACAATACAACCCAGTTAAGCCCAACAAATGGGGTTTGAAAATGTTTACGCGTGCTGCAACTTCTGGATTAGTTTACGATTTTACGCTTTATATTGGGGAAGGCACCTGCCAGTCGTATGGATTGGGATTATCTTCGGATGTAGTCCTTCATTTGGTGAAAAGTCTTCCCAAACACAAGAATTTCAAGTTATATTTTGATAACTGGTTTACATCAGTAAGCCTTCTCATTGCCTTGAAGGCATATTTGCGACAGATACTATACGTAAAAACCGAGTTAGCAATTGTAAGTTACTATCTGAGGCTGAACTTAAAAAACGGGGTAAAGGATCTTACGACAGCAAATGTGAACCCAACCATAATTTAGTATGTGTAAGGTGGTTCGAAAACAAACCAGTCCAACTTTTATCTTCATGTGTGTATCATCAACCTGTTGTTTTTTGCAAACGTTGGAGCCCAAAAGAAGAAACCTATATAGATGTTCAAAGGCCTGCGATTGTCGCTTCCTACAATAAAGGCATGGGAGGGGTGGACCTAGCAGATATGCTGATGGAACTCTACGAAGTCAACCACCGCTCAAGGAAGTGGTATACACGAATATTTTATTGGTGTCTGGGAACATCCGTTACAAATGCTTGGCTGCTCCACAGGAAACGTTTAAATTTGCTACATCCGAAGCAAAAACATATTCCGCTCATAAAATTTCAATTAGAAATTGCTAATGCACTATTGCAATCTACGTCTTCTGCAGTTTCGGTCCAAAGAAAAAGAGGCCGACCGTGCAATGCAGAAACGGATGACCCGATGTCTTCAATCGCTAGCTCTCCATCGACCAGTGTGTCTTCCCAACAAACAAAAAAATATAGATTTCAGCCGAACCCTCCAGACACAAAAAGGTATGATAAAATGAATCATTGGATAGTATTTCGTGAAAAAGGGCGTTGCAGGTTGTGTAAGACAGGAACCCCAATGTCTAAATGTCTTAAGTGTAAGGTCCATCTTTGTTGTAATAACAACAAAAACTGTTTTTTGTCATATCACACCTATTTTTTTAAATAAACATATAAAATTCTTAACGATCTCTATAAAAAAAACAAAATTGTTGAAAAAAAATGTTATACCACGATTGCCCAACGTTGCTTACAGCAATTGCAATTGCAACTTTCCATAGCGCCCAAACGGATGGGCACTTGACACTTTTAGACTTAATATAATATGGCTTAAAGAAAAAAAAAATGTTTAAGCCACTGAAAAAAAAAATCGGGGTCGAAAGGGTTAAGTACTATAAAAATTATATATATATATATTAAAGTAACGATTAAATCCACCCATACCTTACCATTATTAAATACACTTGTAGTAAAGTAGTATACAGTTTATATGCTTGATATAAAGTATGAACATGTTGCGTTTATAAAATTGATTTTGATTAAAAAGCATATATTTCAACAATAAAAGTCATATGCGTACGGTTTACATTAGTTTTAAGATTCTAATTCTTTCATAATGAATTTGATTTGCACCTAAATATTTGTGATTAAGTAGGTACATGTGCGGGTATCTTTTGGGATTATCCTAAATAGATTAAAATGGACGCAGGATAATCATGGCGCATTTAGGCTCTCACCAGATGCATAGGAGAAGTCTCCAAAATCTTTCACAACATCTAAAACATAGTCAGTCGATTCATTCTTATTTTTCTTTAATTTTCTTTTTTTTATCGATTCTCACTTGAATCATTTCCCCCCTCTTCATTCACTTCTATCGCTTTTCACCTCATCTAACCATAGTCATAAGGCACGATAAATCATGTGTTTATAGGAAGGCAGCAAGACCCTACCCCACCGACGAGCAAATGCCACGCATACGCAATCGTGCCTAATGCTGCCATGGGACACAGGTCAACCACCACCTCTTCTTTTATAATCTCACCTGACTAATACACTACAGATTAATTCGTCAAAAAAACTCGTAACATATGTATACTTAATTAAAATGTTTAATTATTTATTCGTTCAGTTAAGATAAAATAAAAGTTTATCATAGAAAAATTTAAAATTTAAAGAACTGTACAATAAAATTGACTTAATCGAATAGTGCATTCGAAACATACAAAAAAATCGTGATTTATTACACTCTTAAAAAAAACTCTGAAATCTGAAGAGTAGATGATGGTTCCCAAACATCATTAAAAAGATGTTGTTCGCTCGGCTGCCCAAAATCGACTGACTCATCCGCAATCCGCATCATTTCTTCTATTCTTTGCCACGCACCGTTGATCACACCCCTACCACCAACCTTCCAACTGACGAAAACCAACTAAAACTAAGCTAACATCAACCGTGGCGTGATCCTACGGTAACTTGTTTACGCAAAAACAAATCAGGCGGCACGTGCAGTTCCCGGTCGCACTCTACCTTAATATTCAACTTGTGTACAATGTCGAACGAAAGTATTACCACCGTATGTGGAAATAAAGCTGTGTGTACCAGGGCGAAACATCATATTGCTAACTGGGTCCAATATCCATGCTCAACACTGTACTCGCCATGCACAAACAAGCAGCATAGCATGATCAGATCCTGGTTGAATGGAAAAAAAATGCTGTCGCCGTGTGCAATGTGCATATGTGTATGGCTAGACATGCAGTCGTTGGTGCCGTGTGCACTTAATGGGAAGGTATAGGTTGATCAGTGCTACCACCCTTCGGATAATTGGACGCAGTATATTTATAAATAAAGTGCACGACTGCGTCATACGAAACTTTCTCGATACATAAGACGCTTTTTTGAGTCGCAAAATGAACCGAAATTTAATGGTGAGAAATTTATTTTTATCACTTTTTAGGATTTACAAAAATTGATTTTCTCAAAAACGGCACCACGATTTTGATGTAATTTCGCACATTGGACTTTTAACATAATTGTTCGAAATACAAAAATTATCAAAATCTTTGGAGCCGTCTACGTGCATAAAACGATGAGCAGCCTATCCGAAGGTGAGCCGGGCCGACGGCCTGGTGTCTCCCAACCATTGAGGATAAAGTGAAAAATAACGAGAATATAGAGATCCGTGGCGAGACACCAACTTACAGCAAGTACAGCTGTACTCACAGGAAGTAACAAAAAAAAAAAAAAAAATAAGTACAGAGTATTTTGGTTGAGAGAATTCGTTGGGGCTTTGAAAGATTGAAGGAAAAGATTTTAGTAGGTTAGTGCTCTGAAAAATCCCAGAAAAATTGAGGGACACGCGACCCTTCGTATCCAGAAATTATCTTCACCGTTCGGGAAAAACGCGATCTTGTGCTATCCCAACGGCAAATCGTTTTTTTTCGCCGGAAAATTGTGTGGCGCCCACTACTCATTTGATGTACCGAAGAACAAAACTCTACTCGAAATCCCCAGGTCATAAGTAATAACCCAAACCCATCGGTAATAAAGGAAACATTTCAACCCAAATACCGATCCTCAACCTAACCTAACCTGCTGCGACCTGTTGAACCTACCCTTTGCTGAGCAGCCGGGAAATCAGCACTGTAGATGGCTGAACGTTGCGCTTGAGTACTTGATTTGACCGCATTTGCGGCCACAATTTTTTTTATATATATAACGGGTGATCCAAGTAGATATACTTTTTTCAATAGCCTTTTTTGACAGATCACGTGTGAGTCGTGTCATGCTGTCATGTTATTTTTTTTTAGTATTGTTTGGCATTTCATAATGGAAAGACTTACGCGTGAACAACGTTTACAAATTGTTCAACTTTATTATGAAAATTCACGTTCTGTGAGGAATGTGTTTCGTGCACTTCGCTCAACTTATGGTCAACATAATCGGCCTACTGAGCGTACTATTCGCAACACCATCACCCATTTTGAGACCCAGCATTCATTATTGGATAATATTTGACCGAATAGACCACGTCCAGCGCGCTGCGAAGAAAATATAGCGGCCGTAGCTGAGAGTGTACACGAAGACCGTAGAGAGTCGATTCGGCGCCGTTCGCAGCAACTCGGACTGACGTATGGAACGACTTGGTGCATTTTACGTCAAGATCTTAAATTGAAAGCGTACAAAATACAGCTTGTGCAACAACTGAAGCCGCTCGACCTTTCCAAGCGACATCGCTTCGCTCTATGTGCTCTTGAAAAGATCCAAGAAGATCCGACGTTTTCGAGGCAAATTTTGTTTAGCGATGAGGCCCATTTCTGGCTCAATGAGTATGTAAACAAACAAAATTGCCGCATTTGGGACGAAGAGCAACCTGAAGAGATTGAAGAACTGCCACTTCATCCAGAAAAAACAACGGTTTGGTGTGGTTTGTGGGCCGGTGGAATCATCGGTCCTTATTTCTTTAAAAATTATGCCGGTGCGAATGTAACCGTCAATAGCGACCGTTATCGTGCCATGATAACCGACTATTTGATGCCTGAAATTGATGCTCGTGATCTCGGCGACATTTGGTTTCAGCAAGACGGCGCCACTTCCCACACATCGCATCAATCAATGGACTTATTGAGAGAACATGTCAGTGAGCAAATAATTTCACGTTTTGGGCCGGTCGATTGGCCACCAAGATCGTGTGATATAACACCGTTAGACTTTTTTCTGTGGGGATATGTAAAGTCAAAAGCTGATGCCGACAAACCCGCTTCGATTCAGGCCTTGGAGGAAAACATCACGCGTGTCATTCGCCAGTTACCAGTCGAAATGCTCGAACGAGTGATCGAAAATTGGACTCAACGGATGGACCATCTGCGACGTAGTAATGGCCAACATTTGATAGACATAATCCTCAAAAAATAAATGCCAAAGAATGTTCTTTCAAATGATAATAAACATTCTCCATTAAATTTGAATTTTCTGTGTGTTTTACTTTAAAATTAGGGAACCTCGAAATGGATCACCCTTTATTTATTCGCTTGTTCCGCCAGTAATTTTAATAAAGTATTTGAATCGCGTTTATTTTATTCTGGCTAATAAAAGTACACGGCCCTTTGTCAAAACCCTTAAATAGTATACCACGAAGCTAACCTAACTAAAAATTAATATTAGGCATATACGGTTCATATAGGACACGAATGGAAGGAACCTACTCTTTAATGCCAAATCCGAACGAACTTTACCATTAAACCACTGCACCGACGCTATCGTAACTTATTCGAAACTAGCCTAAGCGGCAAAGGACCGTTTTACCGTAAACAGAAAGTACCTTCCCTCAATACATCAGTGGGATAGGCCGAGCAAAAGAAACATGCGTGTTTACTTCGGCGACTGCTATGGGAAACAATAGCAGCGTGTATTTGGACGTGGATTTGTTAAAAGCGAGAGACTTTTTCGAGCTTTCGTACACGTAAGTAAAAGCTTTACACCACTCAGTGTTTAAGGCAGTATCAGCCTGATATGCGCTCACGCCCTAACAGAGACGACGAGGCTACCAAAGGAGGTTTCTACACGCTTCTTGATCAAATCAACGAGCAATGTCCAAAATATCCCGTTTTTTTACATGGAGGACATCTCTGCTAGTATAATCGAATGACATAGCCTACATGACACACGTCTTGAAACGCACTTATCCTAATCGATTTTACTGCGGGACTATTCAAGCACACGATATCAGTTTCCTAAACATCGTGTATGAGATCTTGACCATCTGTCGCGCGTGCGCCTGATTGGGCTATAAAAATGCGTTTTTAGGGCCGATAAATCTTCAATTGACCAGATATTTTTAAAATTATCATCGATCGAAGTAAAATTCATAGAATCAGAAAATGGCAACGTTAAGAGATCCAAAGTAAATATTTTCTTTGGACCATTGAAAAAGTCAATGTTAAACTCGTCATCTAATCGTCAGTCACCAAAAGAGACTGATTCCATTTAATCATCTTGAAATCTACTGTCAATCGTTTCTATACAGGAGAACACCAAATCAGAGACTAAGGTTAAGTCTAAAAAGTCACTTCGCTGTATCCTAAATTGTGTCACCCCTAACACCTTCTCCCACTCGCTCCTTTAATTTTTTATTAAACACCCACAACCGCTAGCATCCATAATAAATTATTCATTCCCAAATCGACTGATAAGTGGAGTAATTTTGTGCATGCACACTACAAATTTCATGTTTACCAACAAAAGAATATTGCATAAATAGAAATGACTTGCAGGACTCGCGAACAGTGTGCTCTCTTCATTATGGCGTTGATACCATACTTTGAACTAATTAAGATTCCCGGCATATTCTACAGGACAATGGGACAACAAATTCTTGAGCAGGACGCAAACAATCCAAAACAATCGAAATATTTACGGATTTTATTTTTTGCAACAATTTTTAACTACAACCTTCATTGGCTACTTCAGCTCATATATTTCTTTTCTTCGATAAGAGCCGCTTCAATGCTCGAGCTTACCGCTGTGGCGCCGTGTATCGGTTTCGGGCTTGTGGGAAACTTTAAGCAAATGACGCTGCATATGAATAAATTGAAAATCAGAGGCGTTCTCAAAGACTTGGACGATCTGTATCCGAAAACAAAGAATTTGCAGGACGATTACAGCCTTAGGGACTACGTAGAGCCAACGATAATTGTTATGAAAATATATGCTGTCCTCTGCCTTTGGAATACGGCTTACTTTGGATTTTTTCCGCTTGGCAAAAATGTCGTTGCAATTCTTTTTCATGGTGCAGAATTTGAATATCCTTTTGGTTTCTATATATGGCATCCCTTCGACCCAACACGTAACTGGTTTGTGTATGTCTTTTGCTATGGCTTGCAAATGTGGGCAGGCACTCTAATAGGAATTGGCGTTTTGACTGCAGATTTATTCTTAGTCTCATCAGTGATACAGTTGTGCTTTCAATTTGATTACATTTCAAAAAGGTTGGAAAGATACCACCCGAGGTCGGGAACGGAGGAAGATCGCAAGTTCATGAAAGATGTTTTAAAATGCCACATGAAATGTTTGGAGTGAGTAAAGATGGGTCTCCGATTTTCCTTATCTATTGAATCTCTGTTTGCAGGTTGAGTGACGTGATCGATAAAGTGTTTAGTTTTTCCCTACTCTTGAATTTCCTAACGTCATCTGCGACGATTTGCTTTGTAGGATTTCAGGTGATAACTTCCTCAACTGAGGAACTATTGAGATATAGTGTACTGCTGACTACGTCTTTGGTACAGGTTATGGTTATCTGCATTTACGGCAATAAGCTGATTGATGCTGTAAGTACTGTCGATTTAAATGTTTGGTTGCAAAAATATTTTTTTTTTAGAGCCAGGCAGTTGGTGATGCAGCTTTTGCTCAGCCCTGGTATGATGGAGACTCCAGCTATAAGAAAATGATACTACTGATAATTTGTCGAAGTCAAAAAGCAGCTGCAATTCATGCGCCAACCTTTCCACCGATATCTTTGCAGACTTTTATGAAGGTGAGTTCAATTCTTTGAAGTCGGTTGTATTTTGCTATGTATTACTATCTGTTTCGATTAGGTTGTAAGCATGGCGTATCAGATTTTTGCTGTCCTGCAGACGACTTATTCCAACCAGTAGTCAAATTGGCAGCATTTATATTCATTCGCAATTGTACCTGCACCTTTAGCTTTCAATAAAAACAGCACCCGTTAAATACATATGTTGTTCCATGACAAATTGAGTCCAGATGTTTTTCACTTTGGATAGTTCGCGACTTTTTTTTAATAACATTTTCAACCATTTCAGTAGTTAGATTTATGTATATACCATAGCTGTATATACACATGTACGAAATGACCGGTACAGAACCGAAGTTAGGCACTGTGTCCAGGTGTACCGAAGCTAATCTTTATTATATTCATTATATTAAGCCTGCGACAAAATGCTCTTTGACGTAGAATATGTCGTGAAATATATTCATATTTCTATTTATTTACTGTGCGAGTGGCGAAACTTAAAGGATTTTGCGATTCAGTCGATGTGGGCCCTAAATGTACCCTTTATTAAGTATGGCTGTGAGTTATTTGCCTGCACTGATGCTATGTCAAGGCGTAAATTAAACGTTCTGTACCAAGATTTGTATTTAACTTGCGTAGATATGATCGCATTTCGAACTACTCTCGTCAAATATTAGGATGCAGTCTGGACCAATTTTTGAACTATAGAGCCTGCGCTTTATTTTTCAAAATTTTGAATGATAAGCAACCTGTTTATGTTTATAATAAAATAGTTTTTTCACATTCGCTGCGTTCTAATTGTATCAGACTCTTCATATACACATGTACGGTATCACATAGGCAATTTTTCATCTTTGGCATTCGCCTTTATAACCACCTTCCCCTCAGTATAAGAGCTATGGTCGAGCACAGACTTTTTTTGTCGTTAGTGTTTTCCCATTTTAGTACTCGTCATTGATGTTAGCCCCATTTTACGATATTTTAATTTATATGTTTATTGAAGAGTTTACAAAACTTAATTTAATTTTGTTTTTAATTTTTCCTTTGCTTTTACGTTAATTTAATTTTTCCCATCTCTTTCTTTACTTAATGTTTTATTACTATTACTATATTTATAACCATTGTAAAAACCTTCATGTAAACTGTGCACTCTTAAAGAATTTATTTTCTTATTGAACAGAAAATTTTAGCGAATAAATACAAATACAAATATGGAATACAAAAAATGTACATGGCTACTCCAAAACTCGCGCCCGCTATGAGGTGTGTAAATAAAGGGTTTGCCAAATAACTTTTTTTTTTGGAAAATGCTATAAAAAATACTACTGAATATTTTCTCAAATTTCTTTTTTTATTTGAAAGTACAATCCTTCCGGTTAATAATGGAAAATAATTTTTTCATTCAAATGGCTGCCACGGCTGGCAGTAGCCTATACGATCGGTCCAATTTTTAAGCACATTATCGATTGTGTGCAGCTGTATTTCACCAATGGCTTCACGAATATTGTCCTTTAAAGCGTCAATTGTCTCTGGGATGTCGGCGTAACACTTATCTTTGACGGCACCCCACAAATAATAGTCCAACGGTGTCAAATCGCAGCTCCGCGGTGGCCAGACGACATCAGCTCTGCGGCTGATAATGCGATCTTCAAAAACAGGGCACAAAACATCGAGTGTAGCTTCGGCTATGTGGCACGTAGCGCCATCCTGTTGAAACCAAATGTTGCCAATATCCTCCTCTTCAATTTTTGTGAACAATAATTCATTCAACATGGCCCGATAACGATCGCCATTGACTGTAACGGCCACTCCTTGCTCATTTTCGAAGAAAAATGGCCCAATTATGCCTCTGGACCAAAATCCGCACCAAACAGTAACTCGTTTTGGGTATATCGGCTTTTCAATGCCCCAAATGCGACAATTTTCCTTGTTTACATACCCGCCAAGATCAAAATGAGCTTCATCTGAAAAGATGATTTTTTTGGCAAAATCGGCATCTTCTCTAAGTCGATCACAGGCCCAGTTAGCGTAGCGACAACGCATTGGATGGTCAGTTGGCTTCAACTCCTGAACCAATTGGACTTTGTATGGCGTCATACCAAGGTCTTTATGCAAAATTCGTCTCAATGATGTGTCCGAAATTTTGAATTGTTGAGAACGACGGTGAATGGATGTTGATGGCGCTTCACGCACACTTTCTGCCACAGCAGCAATTTTCTCGGGTGTACGCACTGTTTTTGGCTTTTCACGCTTTGGTTTATCGATGAGGATGCCAGTTTCTTTCACTTTTTTCACAAGATAACGAACATACGGAGCTGACGGTGCTTCTCTTTTTCCAAAATCCGTACGCAATTTTCGCACACATTCTGCAACATTACCATGATTTTCAAAGTAATTTCGCAATATTTCCCAGCGTTGTTCAAGCGTATACACAACCATATTCATTCAGCGGAAGGATAAAACTAATTATCTGTCAAATCAGACATAAACTAAGTGTTACCATTCGCGAAATAAGCACTAGTTGAAAAAAAAAACGTTAGATGGCGGACCCTTTAGTTTTCATAAATAATAAAAAAATTTTCGTCGAATCTTTTACTCTTTGTACAGTACAATAGTGCAGTTAAATTAATTAAAAGCGCCTCCGTCTCGAAAAATTCAATGTTTTTGTAGAATCGCGGCAGCTGTACTGAACGTAATTGAACAAAGAAACGAGTACTAACTGACAATAGCTCGACCAGCTCAGTTTGTTTCTGATGCTATTTTTTTTAAATCGCTTATTTGCGGAGTGTCGAATACATTTAAAAGTCAATTGTTTGAACTTAACCATCTTTTGATCTTCGTTTGGTCTGCACTCGACCAACCACAGTAATGGAACATGTTGAAGCCGGTGACGTGAAATAATGCCAAACGATATAAAGCCAAATTCCAATTTTTTTTTATTATTTCCACTACAAAATTGAAATAAGGCCAAATTCCTAGTATGGCTTTATTTCGTTTCAAAAACGGAAACAAAGCCAATTTGGCATTATTTCGTTCTTAAAATTCTAATTCTTAATGATTTCGTGGTCATGCTTGTATTAATTTTAGATTTGAAGTGAGCACGAGGTTGGCTATATGGAAACTTTTTTTAAAAACGCAATAAATCTTTGCATATACCCAACTTCGCACCTACTCCAAATTTTACAGTGAAATTTTTTGGCATTATTTTGCTTTGTGTTTAGAAATAAAGCCAATTTGGCCAATTTGAAATTTGGCATTATTTCGTCTCGAATCGGTAATAAAATTCATTGATGATAAGAAAATAGAATTGCTACTGACCAACTATTTAAAGGTAGAGTGCTTGCAACACTTAAAAAAAGCAATCCTTTCTACCATTTAATAAAAATCGGCGTGAACATTCTTTGTTTGCCGGACACTTGGATGAGAGAGTGACCTCTTTTATTAATTTAATATGGTCTAGCGATAAAAGCAGTCTGAGTATTGTAACGTAAAGAGACTTTCTGTGCCACATAAAAATGTCATGCCCATCTCCAGGACACAAGCATTGGCAGGAAGCTACCCCATTATAGAGGAAGGCTAAGCAATTAAGTAGATTGAATTGTATCAAAGGTTTAGTTTATATTGCATCCGTCTATTTTACGGTGGAAAACTGATCGAGTTTCGTCTTTTGCTTCCATTGTTCAGTAAAGAGAATAGTTAATTAACGCGCCCCTTTCAACCGTACGGATTCACCCGCTATTTGTGAACCATATGGTATTCAAGTTTGTCCTCCGGCCCAAAATTCGCAAGGTATTATTTAACGTAGCATTTAAATTATTTTCTTAATTTCCAAATCACGCTTTGTTTGATTTTAAATTTAATTTTGTTGAATTGAAAACCTTGCGTTCAGGCTTCTCGCTCGTGTCGAACAGAGAAGAACCTTAGTCGCGCGGTAAACATCTACGCTGTAAAACGATGTTGAGAGCTCCCCAGCTTTGTGATATTTTCCAACAAAAACAGAGGCCTGCTTTTGTACCTTCTTTGTAATTAATAAATTGTTAAATTCCCAATTAGGGAAATAAAACTTCCCTTTTATTTCAACATCTTTTTAATCCAAATAATAGGTTTCGCATTAAAGACTGCGTGGCGCCCATTTTTCCGCCTTCAAAAAAAGACCTCCATCAAAATTATTTTTTTTCCCAATAGGAATTTTGAACGAACCCACCCCCAGCTGACTAGCGAAATCGACGCATCGACCTGCTGCCTGTTGCACGGTTAAATTTTCCTTTTTTTACGCAATTAGAATCGTCCGTCGATATTCGTACGAAGTACATCAATCGTCGCTGGCTTGTTGGCATAGACCATAGACTTGACGTAGCCCCACAGGAAATAGTCCAACGGCGTCAAATCGCACGACCGAGGCGGCCAAGCGACTGGACCATTTCGTAAGATAACACCTTCTCCAAACTTGGTTTCCGATAAATTGATTGTGACATTCGCTGTGTGGCTTGTGGCACCGTCCTGTTGGAACCACGAGTCCTCCAAGTCCATATCATCCAATTGGGGTCAAAAATATTCGGTTATCATTGAACGGTAGCGATTCCCATTCACGGTAACGTGCCGGCCTTGATCATCACAGAAGAAGTACGGCCCAATGACGTCTCCGGCCCGTAAACCACACCAAACCGTAATTTTTTCGGAATGCAATGATGACTCATGGAGTACCTGTGGATTGCTGCCTGACCAATACCACATATTTTGTTTATTGACGAAGCCATTCAGCCAGAAATGAGCCTCATCGCTAAAGATCATTTTTCGATGACAATCCGAATCATTTTCAAGTTGTTGCTCAGCCCAATTCCCGAACATACGACGCTTCTGGTGGCCAAACGGCTTTAGTTCTTGCGTCAATTTAATCTTGTAAGGATGTAGGCCAAGATCTTTTCCCAAAATTCGCCACAACGACGTCACAGAGATGCCCAACGCTTGAGAACGACGTGTGAGAGACACATTTGGGCTTTCTTCAACTGAAGCCTCAGCGGCAGCAATATTCTGGACACTACGGACACTTCTTTGTCTCACTGGCACGGGAACATTTTGTACTGTGCCTGTAGATTCAAATTTTTCCACTATACACTCAATTGTTGATCTGCTAGGATGATTATGACGACCATAAATTGGACGTAGCGCTCTTAACGTTGAGGCCACTGACTCCGAATTTCGGTAGTAAATTTTAATAATTTCGAGTCGTTGTTGGCTCGTATATCTTTCCATCATGAAATGGCAAACCTTAGTGAAGAGAAATGTCAAAAGAGCGGCAAGAAATATGGCGTCGTTTGCTGTCCCTGTTGAAAAACCCTGTATATTATGTGAAGTATTATTTTTATACCCTATCCTAAGTGTATATTAATTTTGACACATAGTTTGTAACACCCCTTAATATTCGCCGTAGACCCATAAAAGTATATATATTTATGATCGGGACCAAATCCTAAGACTATCTAGCAATGTCCGTCCGTCCGTCCGTCCGTACGCAATTTTTAGGCTTTTAAAATTAAGCTAGGAAGCTGAAATTTGGACCACATATTCCCTAGGGCTCCGAAATGGTTAAGTGTAAAATTTTTTTGAATACGCCCACTGCCACGCCCACAATTTAGAAAAAACCGTTTTAAAGCTGAAGTTAGAGAGATAGAGTGTTACAACCTTCACAAGATATGTAGGCACTGCCCTCCTTTATAAGTTTGTCGTATAAAGTTTTTTGCCACGCCTACTTTTTGTGGGCGTTTTTGACTAAAATGCTGTTTTCTTCGAAAATTTTCACAGAAAGCGAAAAAAACTGTTTAACAAAATATTTTCCCAATATTTTTTCCAACATATCGCCCATACAAAGTTTTTGGCCACGCCCACTTTTTGGGGGCGTTTTTTCAAAAAATATTTTTTTTTATAATTTAAAAATTGAAATAAAATGCTATCCATCATCTCCGTAATGCTTTTTTCTTTGGGGCATATATGGATGGATATGGATAGGGTATCGTACTGTTCGCCCCCAGCGGACTGTAGCCTTTCCTTATGTTTTTTTTGTAAATTTAATAGAATGCAATAAAATGCTATCCATCATCTTCTTAATGCTTTTTTCTTTGGGGTGCATAGGGATAAGGATAGGGTATCATTCTTTTCGCCCCAAGCGGACTGTAGCCTTTCCTTATGTTTTTAAAATTGATTTGATTGATTTTTTACAAATTGTGCCGACCATGGCGAAGGTAAACTAGTGAAGCCGATAAACATTGCATTCATTACGTATATATAACGGGTGACCTCTGCTGAATCGCTGCGCATCCTGGTCGTCTTTTCGAATATTGATGCGATGGAACATATCTCAGATGTCTGCATAAACACACACGAAATCTCATCAATATCGAAAGAAGTGACTTTGGCTGGGAAACTTCTGGTCCCTTCATCAGCATGGAGTTGAGAGATGTTCTATTTATAAAGGCGGCTGCATCGAAAACCAATCACATTTTATATCCTTTATTGGCGTTGAAGACGGAAAAATGCGTAAGGTACCATAAGAGTTGTCTTGGATTGGAAATCACACCCTAAACATATATGTTAAAGAATAGCCAAGTTCCTTACAAGTCGGCCACAAAAATTATGGAGATCTAAAACAGAACGCTAAGTTTGTATCGGATATAGGATGTTTTTATATGTTGTGCTTTGTTGTTTTGAGCACTCAAAGCTCTTAACTCTTCTTACCAAGTTCAACTCAATACTTGTTTGGAACAGTCTAACTTTTGTAAAACAACTCACCTCCCTGAACAGATTAACTCTATACTTGGTCCCAGGACGCGAAGGAATTCTTGGTAAAGAAGCGGTTGACAAGCTATCCAAGCAACTCTGCATTTGCCCATACCCCTTCTGTGGACTAGCCCCCAGTAAAAACAAGTTTGAACTCAATACATGGAAACACCAAATACGCACATCCCAATGGAACTCTATCGAAGGATTATCAAAGAGCTAGGATTGTCGCTAGACCAAATTAGATATTAAACACTGAAACCGACCGAACTCCTTCGAACCATCTTCGAGAAAATGAGTAATAAGTGATTTCCACAAAAAAATTGTAGGGCAAGTACCGTTTTTTTAACGATAAAGCAAAAAATAAAAATATGCCCCGAGATGTAATCCCAAAAACCTTATATACAAACTTTGAAGAACATCCATCGAACCGTTTCGCCATACGACGCCCGGACAGACAGACAGACATTTTTGGACTTCTCTATAGTCGTAATATCATCCCTCAAACTCAGTTTGAGTTCGAAATTTCCGCACGATCGCAATAACTTTCTCTTTAGTATACTAATGTATACGATAAAGTAAAAAATAGTTATCTGCAAACAAAAATCTTTAAAAAAAGATTACAACATGTAAATATCAATAAGAAAATATTTGTCCAGGGCAGTGACAACCACAGATGTGATAGTACAATGATTACCTAGTCAACTTTCAAGTTCCCTTGTCCAAACAAACTTAAAATTTCTTTTATAATTTTCTATCCGTGAATATGTGTGAATCACAAAACAGCCACGCAAATTTTTAAATGTGTAGCATGCTACTATGTGTATAAATGACAAAAGAAAAATGTATGTTTCTTGAGTTTCCACCAAAGTGTTAGCTCTACCTTAACGCTCAACGAAAGACTAGCATTCTCAGCAATCTTATTTAACGGGCTCCCGATCCGTGAAGAGTCCCTCCCTGAGACACGGCAGCCTACCATCCTCTGCGATCCCGGGCAAACTGCTTCCAGTTGTCCAGACCAAGCGCTCTGGCAGCCGCGATGGCTTGGTCTTTAAAACGGATGTTCGGTCTCCCTTGTCGTCTCGAACCTGGGGGCTGGGATTCGAATATCCTCTTGCCTGGAGCGTTGTTGTCCATTCGCTCGATGTGGCCGAGCCAATGTAGTCGACGAGTTTTAGTTTTTCGGACTACATCCACATCTTGGTACAGCTCATAGAGTTCGCGGTTGAATCTTCTCCTCCATTCCAGGATTTTTCTTTCGAAGGATCCCAGTATTAACTCCCCTTTCCTGCTTATGGTCCAGAACTCGGTGCCGTATAGCAGAACTGTCAGGATAAGGGTTCTGTAGTCCTTCGAGTCAGGAGTTTTGAACACATTTGTTTTGCCAAACCGAAGTAGCAGCGATTTCCTAGGGTAATTCTTCGACGGACCTGCACTAAGATGTCATTTGTGGAGTTGATATATACCCCGAGGTAGATGAACGTCTTAACTACCTCGAAGTTGCTGCTATCAACAGTGACATTTTGTCATAGTCGTTGGACAGATTATTGTTTGTTTGTTGATAGCATATATGTATATGTCGATAGTCGATCGCTGGGATCGACCGATGATGTCTATATCGTCCGCATACCCCAGCAGTTGGACTGATCTGTTGAAGATAGTGCCGTCCGGGTTGGCACTTGCCCTGCGCACTATTTGCTCAAGAACAGGATTGAAGAAATTACACGACAGAGTTCAGATGAGCTGCTGCCAAACTGCAAATTGCACCGCGTGTTATCTAGTTTCACGCGACAGATCTGGATCAGTTTTGATGCGATCCCGAATTCGGCCATCGCCACAAAAAGCTCCTGACGACTGGGCTTTAAAGTCAATGAAGAGATGGTGTCTCTCGACTTGAAACTCGTTTGTCTTTTTAAGGATTTTCTTTAGTGTGAAAATTTGGTCTATGGTCGATCTGCCTGGACATTGCAGTTGCGAAGAGCCTGCGCTCCGGTTGCTTGGCTTTTTTTTAAAACTTCCGGATGTTGTTTCGGTCGCGGGACTCTTCGATTTCCTTGAGCTGGGAGACTGCGTGCCTTCTTTTCTTCCTACGCAGATTTTCTTCTCCTCCCTTCTCTTGGCTCAGTACTCATCCCTTGCTGCCCTTGTTTTCCTCTGCAGAATTCTAATGTGTGCATCTTCTGTCACCTTTTTCCAGTAAACGCATAAAGTGCTTACCAACTAATCCGCCGAAGATGTTTTCCTTGCCGACTTTAACATTGAAGTCCCCGAGTACAATTTTGACATCGTACTCCGGACAGGCTCCGCCCAAGACGTCATAGAATTCCTCCTTGATAGGATCCTCACCCTCGTCGTTAGGGGTGTGTGCACATATTAGGCTAATGTTTTGGAATGTAGCTCCGATGCGGATCACAGCCAGGCGATCACTTATCGGCTTGAGGTCTATTACTTTGGATCTAAGCCGATTTCCTACGACGAATCCGCATTCTTACACGAGAAATCTTTTGTTGCAGCTATAGTAAATGTCGCAATTTTGCGACATCCATCGTATCTCCCGGATCGCAGTAATGTCGGCTTAATAAAGCGATAGGACAGACTCAAGTTTTTGAGTAGCACCTGGAGTCGAGTCATGTACAAAGCAGGTATACAGCGTCTGCAAAAGTCGCTCGAGAAGGCGCCAAGTCTTCTTATATTTTGCTAAAAATATTCCGTCTGCTTAGAAAGGTCAAATTTTTACAGCGTTTCGAATCCAGCCAGGTTAGTTTCATCACTAGACATGTAATACCACTTGTCCATTTAAAGTTTGTTCCCTCTATAGCAGCAAGTTTTAGCGGTAATTTAAAAGCAGCGAATGGTATACCTATCTCTCCTTTATTAGGTGAGAGAGGTATCGTGGTTCCTAATTGTTAGTTCATCCGCCTTACAGTGATGAATGTCCAAGAATGTCCCTGTGCCTCAGCATTCAGATAAATTCAGAACTGCTCCGCCATCTCCTGAAGAGACTATAATAGAGTTTACAGAGACTAATTCCAAGAACTGTCCGAGAAAATCCCAAAATCCTTCACGAATATCACTTTCCTTTTTAGCCGAGATAAGACTTCTTTGAACACTATTATTTCCGCTTGGTACACGCTACAATGATTAGGAAGATGGACGGAGAGACCAGGGCCATCACTAGTTTTTTATACATCGGTATAAAAATGGATCGCTGTGTGCTACAAAATTGCATCTCCTCCCTCTTCCCAGAATAATCGGGATGGAATGGTGATATGGCACGATTTTTAAATTGAAGTTGGGAAATGCTGTAATCGATTGTACTACGGATATTCCCTATTTTATTTAGGATGGAAGCATGGGCAGTAGCTCTGTCGGTCCATTGTGACGTAGCTTTAAAATGAACATCTGTGTTGGTTGCCGTTTGTCTGGTAGAAATATCGAGTGGTGTCTCTTGAAACAGGATGTCTTAAGCGGCATCCAAAGGTGTGACCATTACAATGCTGAATGAATTTTAAAATCAGTCGAGTAGCTTCAGAGATAGCTTGCGTTTATACCTAATTCTTGACCGCCCACCCTCCCCCTAATTAATCAATACTAATTGTTAAAACTTACAAAAAAAAATATAAGAAATCGTACGACTAGCTTAAGTGCAGCTCACCAACCACTTCCACCGTTTCAACACCCCTTTTATCACTACCCGCTCGTTCCGTAATGAGTTTCTTTCATTCGATATCTGCTCATACACGTTGGAGAAGGTTAAGTTGTTATGTCCTGTATGTGTCGTAATACGCAAGCCCGTTTGTTTGATAATTTGCAAGCCTAACTCACACATAAAGCATATAATTAGGGTCTTTAAAATTCCACACCACAAAGACAAAGAGTGCAATTTACTCCTTTATTTATATGTACCTACAAAACGCCCCAAAGTTACCTTCTCGATTGACCTGCATAATAATAATGGAACTCATAATTAACTTAAAGTATGGTATGAAAGTCATCATGTTGAGCACTCCTTGGGTTTTTTTTTCTCAAAGGAACCTAGTATTTTGCACACCTGGAGTATAATTGCGATAAATGGAGTCATTTTAATGAATGAATAATTTATTTCTTAGTGTGTGTGTTTGTGCAACGGGCGGAATTTTTCAACATGTTACGCAGGAGATAATTCATTATCTAAATAGGGCGTGATAGTTTCGATCTTATAAAATATGGATAAGTTATTTCGAAATACGTAAGCGGCTAATATTGAAGAGATACAAATTCCACTAGGTTCGATAATAGTAAGTTGGGCATTACAAGTACAAAGGTATGTTGCCAGTAAGAATATTTAATGCGAAATGGCCTTTGGAAATACGGTTTAGTGCGGCTTTTCATGTAGGTATGTGTGTACATATGTATGATATGTAAAGCGTATAATTTTAATGCAGAATTACATAGGTGTTTTACTTTAAGTGCGCGACGGACTTCAAAGAGCAAAACATAACTTAAAAAAATTCTCAGCCTTTGTACTTTAATGCGCAGTGGTATGCCTTCTATCGTTGGGTATTTATAAAGGGTAGTTTTTTTTTTAAAATCGAATAACACCCTCAAATTTGCATTAAATATTAAAAATAAAATTTGTAATCGATAAATAGGCCTTTCAACCTCATGTAAATGTTGTCCCCGTCTCCGTTTCAAATAGTCCATTCGGTAGGTCCAATTTTGCGTCACTTCTTAGAGCATTTCGGCCTGTATTCCACGAATTAAGCGTGTTATCTTATCCTTTAAGGCTTCAATCGTGTTCGGCTTGTCCACATAGACTAAAGATATTTCATAACCAAACAAGAAATAATCAAGAGGCGTTAAATCGCATGGTCTTGGCGGCCAACCCACAGGGTCATTGGGAGAGATAAGCTGTTCACCAAGTGTGATGAATCCTATTTTCATTGTTTTACGAGATGTGTGGCATGTGGCACCATCTTGATGAGACCACATGTCAACCAAGTTTAACTCAGCCAACTAGGCAAAAAAAAGGCGCGTATCATGGCTAGATTTCATTCGTCGTTGACGGTAACGTTTCTTGCACGGTCGTCTTCGAAGAAAAATGGACCGATGATGCCCAAAAACCACACCAAACTGTCGTTTTTTCCGGATGCATCGACAATTTTTGTATGGCTTTTTTCTGTTCATCACTCCAGATGTTACAGTTCTGCTTATTAACGTATCCATTGAGCCGGAAACGAGCTTCACCGCTGAACACAATTCTTCTATAAAACAGCGGATTTTCACATTTTTCACAGAGCACGAATTTTGATAATAAATTTCAATAATTTGCAATCGTTGCTCGTTTGTAAGTCTTTCCATGATTAAATAGCAGAGTATACTGAAAACTTTTCACTCTGACAGATGACGTTTGGACGTCATTACTAACCAGTGCAGTGGAAAGTTTGTACACAAATATAGTCTCTGTAGTATGGGATGGTGAAAAATCGTCAAACTATTTTGACACTGCTATGGGAGTAGAACAAGGATGTTTACTTAGCCTGTTACTTTTTACGCTGATGTTAAATGATATGCACGATTGCTTGGGTGGAGGACTTCATTTGAATGGTGTGCTTGTACGTCTGTTAATGTACGCGGACGATATTGTTTTATTAGCAGATGACGTACAGGTACTGCAAAGTATGATAAGGAAAGGGAACAGTATGATACCCTATACATATCCCTATATGCCCCAAAGAAAAAAGTATTAAGAAGATGATGGATAGCATTTTATTTCATTCTATTAAATAAAAAAAAATATTTTTTAAAAAAAGAAGTGGGCGTGGGCAAAAACTTTGTAGATATAGGCGATATGTTGGAAAAAATAGTTGCTAAATATCTTGTTAAACATTTTTTTTTTCACTTTCTATGAAAATTTTTGAAGAAAAGAACATTTTAAGGAAAAAAGTAGGCGTGACAAAAAACTGTATATGACAAACTTATAAAGGAGGGCAGTGCCTAGATATCTTGTAAAGGTTGTAACACTCTGTCTCTCTAACTTTAAAATGGTGTTTTCTAAATTGTGGACGTGGCAGTGGGCGTATTCAAAAAAACACATAACCATTTCGGAGCCCTACGGAATATGTGGTCCAATTTTCACTTTCCTAGCTTAATTCCAAAGGCCTACAAATTGCTAGGATTTGGTCCTGATCATAAATAAAAATACTTTTGGGGTCTACGATGAATACTAACGGGCGTTAAAAACTATGAGTCAAAATTAATATACCCCTAGGATAGGGTATACAAATTATTTTAGAGTGGATTTTGGAGGTGTACTTTTTGTAGTACAGTGGGCACTTGTGAGTAAAATTTTGGAAAAGAATTTTTGTAAATGAATTACGTTTTGTCATGCTTGATGAACACCTATTACTTCTGTTTCGAGGACGTAGACAGGTTCTGGCAATATTTCGTCTAAAAGCTATTTAGTTGGTCAAGAGGCCCAGCACTCGAAATTACATGCATCGAGCAAATAAGTGAAAATCACCCACCACCATTTATTTCCCCGGATATTTGTGCGATACAATGAAATAGACTAGTCCATCTCATCGACTCCGACCATAAAATGCACGCAAATATTGGGCTCAAACCCATGATTATGTTGTCCTGATCATCCTGATCCTGATCATAAACCTCTTCATCAAATATTTTTGATAAATTAGGTCTACAAAATGTATTAAGTAGTTTTTAAAAGTATATCTTACATTTCTGAAGTTATATCATTTACAAGGAATATCTATCTACTTAAGAATTTGTTTGTAACTGGAAAGCTCTGACATATATTTAGGAATTTTATGCCTTTATTAAATTGTAAAATTTATTATTTTGTAAATGAATTACGTTTTGTCATGCTTGATGAACACCTATTACTTCTGTTTCGAGGACGTAGACAGGTTCTGGCAATATTTCGTCTAAAAGCTATTTAGTTGGTCAAGAGGCCCAGCACTCGAAATTACATGCATCGAGCAAATAAGTGAAAATCACCCACCACCATTTATTTCCCCGGATATTTGTGCGATACAATGAAATAGACTAGTCCATCTCATCGACTCCGACCATAAAATGCACGCAAATATTGGGCTCAAACCCATGATTATGTTGTCCTGATCATCCTGATCCTGATCATAAACCTCTTCATCAAATATTTTTGATAAATTAGGTCTACAAAATGTATTAAGTAGTTTTTAAAAGTATATCTTACATTTCTGAAGTTATATCATTTACAAGGAATATCTATCTACTTAAGAATTTGTTTGTAACTGGAAAGCTCTGACATATATTTAGGAATTTTATGCCTTTATTAAAAAAGAGTTGTGCCATCTATATTTGCGCCAGTGTATAATAAATAAATCAAGGGGTGAAGGTTAATCAAACCAGAAAAGAGCCCGCTTGGCAGCCACGACAGGCCGCTCTTTGGACTTTGGTAACAGATTCAGTAACACATTTCCGTGAAAGTCTGTTGCGCCTGTTGGTCTAATCATGACCGTATAGATCCAAATGACCCTCTTTGGAGATAACCGCTTCTTCACTGCCAGAAAGTCAACAGTGCTTTATTGATTTTCGATTCAACATGCTTGGACCTTAGAAGTTTTCTGTCGAGGTTTACTCCAACATATTTCATTTCATCGGAGAACGGGATGCTGACACCTTTAAGCACAAGTTAAGTCAGACATTCTCGTGAAAGTCCATTTCTAGTACACCAAACATCAATGAAATCTAGGGAACTCTGTGCCTGAGAGCAAACAGCTCGTAGGCTTGAACCGACAGAAACAAGGGCATCCACATAAACTGGAGTGTATTTACCAGAAAGATTGTGAGCCTTTGGCAGAGACCATAAAATGGGACACAGAACACCATATATCTTGGGGTCCACTTGATACACTTGATAAAACATTGACTTACAACGTCCACCCCATCTGTTGTGAATGTGCTAATATGCACATTCGACGACTGCAAACTAATATTAAACTTACCATGGTACTTCTCTAAGGAAGAATTGCGCCTTATTGCTAATGTGTGTACGAGACCGCCATATTTTGTCATGCCTTATTATTTATTATTTATTATTTATTATTTATTATTTATTATTTATTATTTATTATTTATTATTTATTATTTATTATTTATTATTTATTATTTATTATTTATTATTTATTATTTATTATTTATTATTTATTATTTATGATTTATTATTTATTATTTATTATTTATTATTTATTATTTATTATTTATTATTTATTATTTATTATTTATTATTTATTATTTATTATTTATTATTTATTATTTATTATTTATTACTTATTATTTATTATTTATTATTTATTATTTATTATTTATTATTTATTATTTATTATTTATTATTTATTATTTATTATTTATTATTTATTATTTATTATTTATTATTTATTATTTATTATTTATTATTTATTATTTATTATTTATTATTTATTATTTATTATTTATTATTTATTATTTATTATTTATTATTTATTATTTATTATTTATTATTTATTATTTATTATTTATTATTTATTATTTATTATTTATTATTTATTATTTATTATTTATTATTTATTATTTATTATTTATTATTTATTATTTATTATTTATTATTTATTATTTATTATTTATTATTTATTATTTATTATTTATTATTTATTATTTATTATTTATTATTTATTATTTATTATTTATTATTTATTATTTATTATTTATTATTTATTATTTATTATTTATTATTTATTATTTATTATTTATTATTTATTATTTATTATTTATTATTTATTATTTATTATTTATTATTTATTATTTATTATTTATTATTTATTATTTATTATTTATTATTTATTATTTATTATTTATTATTTATTATTTATTATTTATTATTTATTATTTATTATTTATTATTTATTATTTATTATTTATTATTTATTATTTATTATTTATTATTTATTATTTATTATTTATTATTTATTATTTATTATTTATTATTTATTATTTATTATTTATTATTTATTATTTATTATTTATTATTTATTATTTATTATTTATTATTTATTATTTATTATTTATTATTTATTATTTATTATTTATTATTTATTATTTATTATTTATTATTTATTATTTATTATTTATTATTTATTATTTATTATTTATTATTTATTATTTATTATTTATTATTTATTATTTATTATTTATTATTTATTATTTATTATTTATTATTTATTATTTATTATTTATTATTTATTATTTATTATTTATTATTTATTATTTATTATTTATTATTTATTATTTATTATTTATTATTTATTATTTATTATTTATTATTTATTATTTATTATTTATTATTTATTATTTATTATTTATTATTTATTATTTATTATTTATTATTTATTATTTATTATTTATTATTTATTATTTATTATTTATTATTTATTATTTATGACGTCTATCTCTCCTAGAACGATGTCAATTGGACATACTGTCCCAAAGTTCCAAAGCATCGATCGTATTATGTGTCCTCTACAGGACATTATTTGGTCTGATGCCAACGCTCATCACTCAGTATGGGGCAGTTCCGATACAAACAACAGAGGTGAGTCACTTTTTAATTATATTTTACACACAAATCTCATTGTTTGCAACAGAGGTAGTGAACCTTCTTTCATAACCAGAAGTCGACAAGAGGTCTTAGACATAACTCTCGTCTCTGATTTCATCATTGAATTGATTGGTAATTGGAAAGTCTCGTCTGTTCACTCGTTTTCGGACCACAGATACATTCAACTCAGTCTAAATGATGACCCTTCCAGCCAATCAACCTTCAGGAACTACCGCAAGACAAATTGGCTCTTGTACAGAGATTCACTATGGCATATAGTGAGCTCTATGCTTTTATGTTCCCCTCATGACACTAACGAGCTTGATCATAAAGTTAGGGGACTCACTATGGCTCTACATAAAGCATTGTCCCCCTCGTGTCCTCTCACTCGACCGAGAGACAAGCTTAAGCCGCATTGGTGGACATCGGAATTGAGCCCACTTAGAAATGTCTGCAGAAAACTGTTCAATAAAGCCAAGGCCACACGAACAGATTCCTATAAAAAAGAATTGAGGAAAGCCAAAAAAATATCGTGGAGAGGGCTGCAAAGTGATTGCCTATGCAGATGACTTTGCTATTGCCGTGTCGGGTAAGCACTTTAACACCTTAAAAGAACTCCTACAAAATGCTCTTAACAAGCTAATAAGATGGGCTGACAATTGTGGTCTAGGCGTCAATCCCCACAAAACCGAACATGTCCTCTTTACTAGGAAATACAAAATCCCACGAGTCGACCCCCCTTCAATCAGGGGTACCAGCTTAGTCTTCTCTGACGAGGCCAAATACCTAGGTTTCATCCTGGGTAGGAAGCTCAGCTGGAAATCTAATATACAAGAAAGAGTCCGGAAAGCTACGGTGGCACTCTTTTCTTGCAAAAAAGCTATTGGTAACAAGTGGGAACTACAACCTCAAATCACTCACTGGCTATATATCTCGGTTGTAAGACCGATACTAACATATGGAACAATTGTCTGGTGGACTGCCCCAGAGAAATCGATAATTTGCGATAAACTAGCGAGGGTCCAGAGATCAGCATGTTTATGCATGGGTGGAACGCTTCGCACCACTCCCTCAGCTGCACTGGACATTCTGTTCCATTTAATACCCCTTGACATTTTTAGCAGACAGACGGCTGCTACCACGGCCACTCGCCTTAAAGCAACTTCTCAATGGACCGATAGTGAAATCGGCCACTCTGCAATTCTGAACATACCCCAGAATCCCTTCTATGAATATAGACTACACCACAGCCCAACTGCTGTTCGACAAAAACTTCCAGCTATCCATACCCCCTAGATCCTTTTGGGAGGATGCCTTGCCGGAGGAACAATCAATCCATTTTTACACGGACGGTTCAAAAACAAATGATGGGGTGGGTGGAGGTGTCTTCTCAGACAGACTAAATCTCAGTCTCTCCTTCCGTCTTCCTAATCATTGTAGTGTTTTCCAGGCGGAAATTATGGCGATAAAGGAAGTCTTGTCCTGGCTAAAAAAAGAACGTGGTATCCGTAAAGGATATTCGAATCTTTTCGGACAGTCAGGCCGCCATCAGAGGCCGCCACTCTGTCTCTATTAACTCCTAGGGCTACTAGATTGCCGATCATCTCTAAAGGAGATGGCTGAGCAGTTCAACATTCACCTTTGCTGGGTGCCGGGGCATAGAGACATTCCGGGTAACTGCAAGGCTGACGAACTCGCCAAACTTGGAACTACCCTCTCAATCTTGCCTGAAAAGAGCTCCTTAGGCATACCAGTTTCCACATGCAAACTCTTGTTAAAACTGCATGCAATAGAAAAAACTAACCACAGATGGACAAATGGTACTACTTGTCTGACAACGAAGCAGATTTGGCCTAGGCTGGATCTAAGACGCTCAAGGAGCTTGATTACCCTTAATCGGTCGCACATTGGTGCGACACTGTCTGATGGGTAAAAGCATGCAACAAGGCTTGGCGCCCATTCCAACGACCTCTGTAGGAGCTGTATGGATGAGGAGGAGGAGGAGACTACTCTACACCTTCTTTGCGCATGCCCTGCTCTCTCCCGAAAGCGAAATCTACATATGGGGGCCTTCTTCTTTAATGATCTTAATGATCTAAACTCAACCGACCCAAAATGTCTCTCACGTTTTATAAGCACCTCAAAATGGTTCAACGTGTAGGCAGGAACTTCAGATCCACGTGGTATCACAATAGACCTTATATAGGTCTAAGTGAGTCGGACTTCTATCCGACTGCCACTTCAACCTAACCTAACCTATGTGTCCTCTAGCTTTAGTGAAGAAGAAAAAGTATTGCCGTGTATGTATGTATGCCGAAATCCAATCCATGTACGAAAACGTTGAAAAGTAAATTAATCTTGGGATTAAGACTCAATATCGCTGTAGAATAACAAAACACAGGGAATCAGGCGGAAGTCACATGTGGAAAAATCATGGATGACAGCTGTGAGCCAAATATCAAAGAATGCTAAGAGAAATGAGCAAGGTGCTGCCATAAATTTGAATAAAATGCCAAAGGGTCGATATTGTACTCTCTAATAGTGTATGTTTGCATTATAAAATTTAATGTTTATCCAGACTTAAGTAGTTACTCAGAATATTTTTCAGCATTTCATCGGCATCAATTCAAAGGATTGCGGTGATTTGTTTGTGTGCTATAGATAAACCTTAATTTAGAGAAAATACCTCGTAGCTTAACAGATTCAAAACTTGTTGAGTCTTCAGACAGGTCTGAATTGAATGGAAATTTAAAATAGCATAATGCTTTTTGCTCCATATCCTTCGAAGCTATGCATAACTATGATTAATAACAGAGAAAAAAAAACACATAGAAGCTATCTCGAGGCATTATTAAAATTCAATATTCTTGGAACGAATTAACGTTCATGGATATCCATAATGATAACAAAATTTTCGATCTCTTAAATTGAACATTACCATCACAGCAAGGGCATGGAATCCATTCCCCTAAGCAGCTGTTGAAAAATCAAATATGTATACGTGCAAATTAATTTCTATGTAAATCGCTCAAGGACACTGAGCAAGTACCATTATTAAAAGAATAAAAATTTTTGTTGATTCTTCGCTTACTTTATCCATCTTCTTTCGGTGCTGGTGCTTTAATTTACCCCCAAAGTCATTAATCTATGTAAATTTGCTGTGCTCAAGCCATCTGAATCCTCGGCTGGGATAATGCACACACAAGTGCAAGACCAATTGCCCATGTAAGAACAAAACTTTTCGTCCGACAAGTAAATTTATATCTCTCCTTTCATGTGGCAATAATTTGGGTCGAACGATGCAAACAAGAGAACGCGTCTCTGCCGCTTTTACACTGAGAGGAGAGATGAAGCTAGTGCAGCGTTTGTTCAGCGTTTGTCGGTTGGTAATCGATGTCCTGGGAAATCCCAAAAATTATCATACGCTTCCGTAGCCCGGCGATAATTTTCTCAAAGATTTTCAATTCTCTATGACCAAGGTATGGAGGATCCTTGAAGTCAGATACATACATATATATGTACCTAGGAGTATTTTTTTTTGTTTAGGTTCCTCGTGGTTCCTGTCTATATTGTATGTGTGTTCTCCGTACAAAGGAAGAAGAAATTGAATTTTTTACACTTGTTATGCACGCTGCAGGATATCCTTTTTTTTAGTATATAAGCATCGGTTGCATACGTTGGCATAGGTTCAAGGAATTTTCATTTTTCTGTTGTACGAATCGATTATGGGCGAAATTGGTTTGTGGGAGAGTCGGTTGGGGTGGGGAGGGGTCGGTGTTAGCTTTGCGTTGTTATCCCTACTTGGTAGGTATACCGAGGACGATAACACCACTCATGAATGGAGAATAATAATTTATGGGAATTTTGACGTAAACTTAAGAAAATTGCAAAGATTGCATTTTTCACAGTAAAGAACGGATAGAGAGCAACTTAAAAGGGCTTAGTTTTTGAATAGTTGTACAAAGTGCCTGCTCTGGTCTTTTCAATGTTCGTGTTCGAAAAAAAAAAAAAAAAACTGAAGTGAGTGCTTTCCGGCCATGGCGCTTCAATACGAACCTTATTGAGTTGTTGACCTTAATGTGATAGATGTTCATGGAAGAACTATAGTAGCAGTTGATTAGTGAAAGACAAAGATCGAAGAACTAGAATAGGTCCTGTTTCTTGTTTATAAAATTTAATTAAAAAACAAAAGAAAATTTTCAATTTCCGTCATTCACATGAACTTAGTTTCCTCACATTTTCGCTGGAGTCCTTTAAACCGCAATTGCAATAACAAAGTTGCTTTTTGTGAGTGATAACTCTCTCACGCTGCTATGTACCTATATCTCTAGCTGTTAGGATAAAAGTGAACTTTCGTGGAATTTATGCATGAAAATTTTAAAATAATAAAAAAAAAATAACTCAACTTCACAGCTACTATGTAGCAATAGCAACCCTCTTGACACGAAGAAAGGAGGGTTTACGTGTGCACCATTTTCTTTTATTAGAAATTCAAGTGCAGCAGCGCGGAAATGTGTCAACGCATTTTGTTCTTCGTGGAGGTGTAAGCATAGAGAAGAGACTATGAATCCGTTTCTTAGTTGAAAATGGTGCTCTTAGTTATGCATGTTTTCGCAAAAGTACTATCACAGAGGGCAGACGATGCACGCTGTCTTTGCTTTTTTTTTGTTTTTCCTTGCCTTTTGGTTGTCAAAGTGCATATCCTGTCGATGGAGTACGAAATTTTTGTCTGTCATCGAGGAGCTTAGCTGGTTGTGCGAGTGGTGTGATAATGTACTCTATAAATACATTATAATGTTATGATTTTGTAATCTGATAAAGTATAAATGTACGTAGTGCAAGCAAGTGTGTTTTTTTTTTATTAAAGGAACACTTAAGAATGATACCTACTTGGGCAAGGCGTTACGTCTCGACACTTGTTTAAATGACTATGATTTAGTCAAGTTTTTGTGCAACATTGAAGTCGATGGGTAGGATAGCTTGTAGTGATGATTTCTCAGTAAAGCGCCACTCGTTATAGGAGCCAGAGAACAAGTTCTCTAGATGGTATCAACTATGGACTTCACATTTCTAGTCCTGCCGAAGTATTGTGACTTATTCCGATAGTTATTATCTGTAGCTGGTGAGATATACCTATGTAAAGTACATAAAATATTCACCTTCTCTCTCTTAAAAGTAAAGCTTAAGTTAGTTGTAAGAACTTTTATTAAATAAAGTAATTCAGTCTGAGCCGAACTCTCGTGGTGTTTAACTCGTTAATTCAAACCCCATAAAATACATTTCAGTGGCGACGAGAATAAAGCTTGGTACCGCGTGGTCAAAGCATAATTGGTTAATACAGTAATTGGGCATAAAATCGGACTTTTATAATTCGTAGGAGAATTTAGTCTAAAAAAAAAAAAAAACAACATTGCACAATGACGGAAAGTGCAAAATTGTTTATGGGTTCAATTGAATCGTTCACGTTGGGAGAAGATTTCAATTTGTATGCCCGGCGGTTGGATCATTTGCTTTCGATCCAGATTTCGATCATTTCTACTGAGCCTAGGTGGTCCAGATTTATATAAAATCCTAATTTCATTAATTGCTCCAAAATTTGAAACTGATTTTACATATGAGAAATTAATTGAAAATCTCAAATTACATTTCGCGCCTAAAAAGAATATATTCCTAGAAAGCTTTAAATTTTTTAAGAGGCAGCAGAAACAATATGAGAGCTTAGCGATTATATAACTAGTTCGGGAACTTTTTGGAGAGAGCACTCTTAATTCAGTTTGTTTGTGGCCTAATTGACCCGAAAATTAAAAACAGACTCTTAAATGAACCCGATCTTAAAACGTTGGAGAAAGCAGCAGAAATTGGTCTCTGCATGGAGATGAACAACAACAACATCGATATGATGAGAAGCGGTAACGTTGATTACATAACAAATCAGAAGCGGAGCAACAACAACAATCAGCTAATCAGTTCGTCACAGTATGCAGATCGAAGAAATTCACCACAGTTCTATAGTAAGAGGCCGAGTAAACAGAAACAGCAGCAGAGGACATCGCACGGATCGCGGGATAGAAGAAGCACCAGGAAAGGGGTCAAGTGTTTTTGTTGTGGGCGATTGGGACACTATGCTAAAAATTGTTTTCAGAAAAAAAAAATGGGCTTAAACATACTGTAAATATTGTTGATGAGGGTGAAATAAATAATTTTGGTATACGGTATTTAAATTCTATGGAATGCGGAGGTAAGAGCCCTTTAGCCATTGAGATATGTGTTGAGAATGTTATGTTTAATATGGAAATCGATACAAGGGCTTGTGTTACAGTATGTCATGAATCGGACTATTTAAAACATTTTAAGCACTGCAAAATTTTGAAAGAGAATATACCTCTTAAGCTATTATCAGGTGATAACGTTGTGGTGGCTGGTAAAATTTCCGTGCTTGTCAAAAATAATCAAGCGTTACATGAGCTTCAATTAATCATTATTAAAAGTAAACACGTATTTAGGGCTCTATTGGAAAGAAATTGGCTAGAAATTATATACCCAGATTGGAAGCAGTACTTTATAGCAAATGTTGGAGTGGTATGTAAACTTAATAACTTACATGGAATTCCAGAAAATATTATAGGTAAGTACGCGTTAATATTTTCGAAAAGCGGAGAAACAGTCGTTTAACATTTTAAAGCAGAAATAGATCTTTCGGATGAGGCCTATCCAATTTTCAGTCTCAGCTGGATTGTCGTGGGGTGCACATCTGTTTGAAACCTAAACTTACAAAATGAAATGTTCCGTGTGTTCTCAAAAAATTGATCGAAATTGTTCAACAAAAATAAACTGCAGTGATTGTATGAGTTTTTCTCATTTTGCCTGTGTTAATATCACTGAACAAGATGCTGAATACTATAGGTCGCAAAGAGTGAAGATGGATGATGTAAGGAGTAAAATTATATTCTTTAATCTGGGTGTACCCCAAGGCTCTGTTCTGGGCCCTATTTTGTTTCTTGTTTATATAAACTCACTATTTTCCCTTAATTTCAGAGGCTCGCCTACTGCTTTTGCAGTTGGCGTTTTTCGTATGGCGTGAATAGTCCTTTAGATCTAGTCTGTGATATAAACTGGGATTTACATTTATTAAGAAACTGGTTTGCTGAACATAATTTGGTGCTAAGCACTAAAACCAAAATCATGTTTTTCAGTTTGTCATCCATAAATAGTTTGGATGCGAATGTTTCTTATCACGCACCTGAGTGCTTAAAATACAAACTTTTGAAATGCTTCTGTTCGTCTAGTTCTTCTTTTTATGATAAATGCTTTCAAATCGAAATAGTGGATGAATTTAAATACCTAGGGCTTACTATTGACTCTAGAATGAGTTTCTCCAATCATGCAGAAAGTCTGAGGAAGTATTTCCGCTGTACACTTAGACATTTCTTTTACTTGCAAAATATCTGCTCATCAATGCTCCTAAAAATTATCTATTATGGCATTTTCCATTCCAAACTGCAGTATGGTATTGCTTGTTGGGGAGGTGTTAATCTAAACAAAATGCAACCACTTTTAATTCTGCAGAAATATATGATACGAAAAATATGCCGCAAACCTAGTAGATGTCATAGTTTTCCATTGTTCTGTGACCAACAAATTCTTCCAGTTCGTCATCTGTACTGTTTCAAGGTGTTAAAAATGTTTTATATGAAGTCCGGAAATCGTAATTATCGGTTAATTTCGAATTACAATCTACGTGGAAACTCTTCAAATTTAGTATCTGTACCAAACTTTCGCACTACTGCGTATCGTAATTTTTATTCTGTTTCGTCCTATCGATTATTTAATAAACACAGTCAATCAGGATGATATCAACGCCTGGAATGCCTTTAAAACTTGTTAAGCACTGGCTTTTTAATTTTGACCTTGATGATTTGGAATCTACTCTCTCAGACATTCTGGTTTAATTTTTAATTTTTAAATTTGAAAATGTAATTAGTAAATCTATATATAAGGAGTTATATGTTCACATATGTACTATTTTTTACATTGCAAAGTATTTTGAATTGAAAAGTAACCTGTTTCTTTATTGGTATTTATTTCTATTTATATTGTTTCAAGCTCTTATTTTGATATTTCCTTAAATAATGATTGTTGTATTCAATTTCATATTTCTTTTTTGGTAACCTATCAATGTAATTTGTTTCAATGGATCACCCCACCCACAATTATTTATTTTTTATATTTGTACTAGCCAATTGATGTGACATTCAACACTATTTTTTTACTTAGTATAAAAATACAGAATGTCTCTATATTTCTTATATTCTATATTTAAAGTATCTATGAATTTATATTTGTGAACTTTGAATTTTGTACTGAATAAGGAAATAAATTATTATCTATCTATCTATCTATCTTTTCTGTAAAGCATACACCGTTTCTTTTTGGATTGAGGGATAAGGTGAAAGAAGAGTTAGAAAGGTTGTGTATGGCGGGTGTTTTAATACCTGTGAAAAGGAGTAAATGGGCAAGTCCGTTAGTAATTGTAAATAAAGGGAACGGTTCAATTAGGTTGTGTGTGAATTGTAAAAGAACGGTTAATAAATTCGTTGAAATGGAGCATAATGTAATTCCCAGAATTGATGACATTTTAGCAGGGTTAGCTGAATGAAAGTATTTTTGAAAGCAGATCTTACAGGCGCTTATTTGCAAGTGCCTTTATCAGAGCGGTTACAGGAGTTGATGACCGTGAACACACATATTGGATTGTTTAAATTTACTAGGCTAGCTTTCGGGCTAAAAACGGCTCCTCAAATATTTTCGGGAATAATTAATGAAATATTAAAAGGTCTAAATATAGTTCATATATACTTTGATGATATACTTGTAGGTGGAAAAGATAGAGCAAATTTTATGAGTAATTTAGTATCGGTGTTAGATAGGCTTTTGGAATTCAATGTCAAGGTAAATTTAGATAAATGCGAGTTTTTCAAGGAGGAAATTGAGTACTTGGGATACTGCATTAGTCCGCTAGGTATAAAACCAAGGACCAGAAAGCTAGATGCAGTTTTAAATTCACCTGAACCAACCAATAAAACGCAATTGAAGTCGTACTTAGGCATAATCAATTATTATAGTAAGTGTATTCCGCATTTATCGGGCGAACTTTCAAGTTTGCATGAATTGACATCGGTTAACAAGCCATGGGTTTGGAATGAGAACCATAGGGAAGCATTTGAGAGGAGTAAGGAATTGGTGTAAAGAGTTGATGTTTTAACTCACTATGACTCAAAGAAGACAATAAGAGTTTTCGCAGATGCCAGCCCGTATGGTATAGGGGCAGTTATTTCTTATCGAATTGACGGAGTAGAACGACCCGTCATGTTTGTATCTAGTACACTTAGTTCGGCTGAAAAGAACTACTCGCAATTGCATCGAGAAGCATTGGCAATCATTTTTGCAGTCCGGAGAATTCCATCAGTAGCAGCAAATAGATTACAACGATGGCCGATTATGCTATCAATGTATAAATATTCTATTATGGGAAATGCGGATGCATTATCAAGGTTACCTCTTTTATCTGGCACAGAAGTTGAGGCAGATAGTATCAATTCCTTGAATATGGCTGAGTTTCCGCTAAAACCAGAAGATGTACGCCGGGAAACAAAATGAGATAAGGTTTTGACGGAGGTGTATAAATGGGTGGCCAGAGTTTACGTCTTTGGAAATAAGACCATATTTTTGAAACAGAATCGGAATGCGTATTTTACGGGCATCGTATCGTAATACCAAAAAGTTTAAAATTGAAGGTGTTAGAATTGGAGGTCATATTGGGGTAGTAAGGGCAAAGTCGTTAGCTCGCTCATACGTATGGGGTCCGCACATTGATAACAACGTAGAAATGTTTGTTTTGCAATGTGAAGTGTGTCAAGTTACACAAAATTCCGAAGCGGTCTTTTTAAGCACATGGACGACTTCTACGCACTCATTCCAAAGAATACACTTAGATTTTTGCACAATAGACAGCATATCTGTTTTAATAGTGATCGATACCATCTCTTAGTGGATAGAAGCCTTTCATATGAGAAGTGTAATTGAGCATCTAAGATCAATGTTTAGTACATTTGGTTTACCAAAAAGTATTGTCAGCGATAATGGAATGGGAAAGAATTTTGCTTGTTTTGTACATCAAATGGAATAAAAGTATTGAAGTCACCACCTTATCACCCACAGTCAAACGGCATTGCTGAACGTGCCGTTCAAACTTTTAAGAATTCCATAAAGAAAATGTTGGTAGATCCAAAAATACGTCATCTACCTTGGAATTTGAAAATAAATAATTTTCTTACAAAGTACGAATACTCCTTTTACCTCCACCAAGTTGTCACCTGCTAATATGTTGTTTAAATTTAAGCCTAAAACATTACTGGATTTAATTATACCTGAAAATCGGGGAAACAGTTTATCTTTTGGGGAACTAGGTTCTTAAGATACCAGTTCATATGCACAGCAACACAAGCCCATTGATACCTGCAAAAATAATTAAAAAACTTAGTAATTTTAGATATTTGATTATTGTTAATGGAATAAATAAACAAGCCCATATCGATCAAATTAAAAAAAAAAGAATGAAACAAGTTAGATTTATGTCATGCCCAATTGTTCGATATACTAATATTAACTATAAAAGACATAAGTGTGATGATAATGATGATACGGATAATTCAAATATGATGACTCGAAGTAAGTCAAAGAGGTTAAGAAACAACTTTGCTTAAAGTTATCTCACAAACATATGGTAAAGTAACTAAGAAAATTTGCTATAAAATGTTAAGTAAAATTAATTCATAAACCTAATAATAATATTTGGTTGTTAAGTATCATAAGGTTAATATTAAGTTGTTTTTTTTTAATGTATGTAAAGTACATAAAATATTCACCTTCTCTCCCTTAAAAGTAAAGCTTAAGTTAGTTGTAACAACTTTTATTAAATAAAGTAATTCAGTCTAAGCCGAACTCTCGTGGTGTTTAATTCGTTAATTCAAACCTCATAGAATATATTTCAGCTGGAAACTCCTGATGATGAAGAATTTGAGGCCATTGTTGAGGAGGAAATAGAAAGAGAAGAGGTAGTCCGCAGCTGTAAGCAAGAAAAAGTGAAGAGCAAGTGAGGTATTTGATAAGCGCAAATTAATATGGAAGGTCGCTAATTTAATGTATGTATATATTGAATATAATCGTAATGTCTCGATCAGCAGTAAGTTTTACCGCACGCTATTGAATTTTGTCAAGTACCTCCAAATATGTCATTAGAGCACCGGTCCACTGTACTAAAGTTTGGGCCTTATAAATTGTTTCCAGAATGGAAGAAGTGAAAAACTTCTTGAATGTTTTGAGGAAGCCTAGACATTGTAGCGGGACACTGTATTAACTAATTTTTCTCAACAATGTCTGCATAATTTTTTTTTACCTTATTTTGATTAACGACAATTCCAAATTTTAGTACACATGGCGCATGCTTTTCCGGCTTATCCGCTGTACATTTTTCATTTTTGAAGCGCCACCTCTTGAACCAGCGGAGAATTTCTCTGCCTGTCATCTTCCACCTACACATAAGAAGCCATGTGCAATAGCACTTTTCCTCTTTTATTTGAAATTGGTTAAGTGTGATTGTTCAGCAAAGACGGAAAGCCCAGTGGTTAGACTATTCAAACAAGCAATAACCATTGATTCCGCTCATTATTAAAAACTTTTGAAAAGAAATTAATTTCAACAAAGAGAAAATTAAGCAGGAACAACTGATCGTAGAAGGTAAATTTATATATATTAAAAAATTACATTATCCCTCAGTGGTTAGTGCTAAAGCTAATAACTAATTTATAGCATCCGACGTTACATATAAACGAGCCTGTGATCGCGACTGCAAAAAGAAAAAATAAACTAACAAAATACATAGCCCCTCCTAGAGTAATTGTACCACCTACACCTGGTACGAGATAGTTACGTCGAGTCTCCGGCCAACGAATCGGTTCACTACGTTCGAATCCACGTAAAGAGTGGTAATAGTGTGCACCTGGCGCATTCTACGACCAGCACACGTGGTATATAATCCAAGTATCTATATTTGTACCATTGCCTACCTGCCCATAGAGCGGTATAGAAGCTTTACGGCCGTCGTCTCTCCATTGCAAGATCGCAATGAAATGAGTAGCGTAGAAAGTTAGGGGCCTTCCAATAGGAAAGGAGAGGCCATGGAGCTATAGACTATATCTGTAGTTTACGATTTCTCCGTGATTGCGTTCCTCTTTCGGACAGCTGATATATGGAAGGTGGAGAACGTCACTTCAGGTGATTTATAATGACCGGTTCGATATGGGTTGGATATTTGGCACGATATATTTTGTACCAATGATAGTAGCAGAAGGACCTCCCCCTCCGACGAGCTTTTGCCCGGCCTTATGCAAGCGTGCCACCATCTGCTACTGGGAATAATAACACCCTAACCCTCCAGGTTACAAGAACATTTCGCAGCGTTCTTGGCGACGTCGAATGTGTGATCATTTCAACGTAAGTTGTCATTAACACACATACGAATGATGGAAAGTCCTTACATTTTCGGTTTCAGTGATGCAAGTGCCATATATGGATCATTGCAGAGTATTATGGTTTCGTTTTAATGACAACAGACATCCTTTTCGTTAACCCTAAATAAATGTAAATTATAAACTACATATGTTTAGAGAAATAACATAATTTTATCTTGCTCTTCAATAGCTTTGGAAACCTTTAGTAAGTCATGACGTTGATATCGTCCGAATTACCCAGCCAATTAATTTCCACGATATCCAGCACATTTACCCATCATCGTAGAATAAATCTATTAAATTCAAGTGAATGACTAACAGAGTGACTTCTCTCTCCTTCAGTATATCACCAAACAAGCAAGTTCAAGCAAAAACATAAAACAAAATACATCGAATCCTTCAAACAGTCCTCAGTTTAATCTCGAACAATTCTTGTTGGTTAAGTGCGCATGAAATATAATTTGCATCATCACATGCACCGCACCACTCAAAGGTCACCCACCACGCACGAGTCACAGCAGTCATCTGCGATATGGCCTGACCATAGCCCCAGTCAGCGTTGTTGTTGCCAGCAAAAATATACTTTGCTGAATAAACCAAAATGACATTTTATTATCAGTCGCGCTGACCAGAAGTGAGTGATTCAGTGGTTTTTTAAGGTGATCAGTATACAGTTCCGTTTTTTGGTCTTGGTCAAAGTACTCGCTCTTGCGTGTTCTGTGGGCTGGTGTGCTGGAGTGCTGGAGTGCTGCGGTGCGTATGTGGTCATTTTTAACATTTCATGCGGAATGGTGCATTATATCATGTCTGGCGTATTTTATTCTGGTTGAATTAAATATAGGTATGTTGCCGCCAGTTGGAAGAGATTTAAGGCGTTTATAATAATGAATTCAATTGTAGCTGGACTTCATATTTTGCTACATGGGGACATTTTATGATTTTCCGCTGCAACGAATTTGGATTGCCTGGCAAGTAGTGACCATTAACTGCATTCCACGGCCGATGAAGTTGGGAAAATTGCAAATGTCAAATGAAAAATGAATTATATAATATTTCAAAGTTTCAATTCGCTTGTGCAAAATTTTGCATGCATTTCTGTCGAGTAGGTTAATATGTGGTGATGTCATGTATTTTTTAATCAAAAAGTGAGAGATAGAAATTTATATTAAATTCCTTGAAGAGCTTTTTCACTAGATGTCCGTTAAGACGGCGTGGTCGTTACTAAAGCTGTTTGTGTTGCTATTCGCAATACATTTAAATTTAATGAATTCGTGAAACACAGAGAAGTAACTAAGTAAAAGTATTTCACTTCAGTGAGTTTTCGACATACCAAGACTCTACTGAATTTCACCTTAGACCTTAAAAGGATACAACTAAATAAAAGTGAATTGATACGGATCAGGAGTCAGGAAGCCTTCACGTCAAAGAACCCATCTCGAAAAAATTGAAGCACGACCGACTCAGTTGGTATTGTCATGTTCAAAGGAGGGATCCTACGAACCCTGTCAAAAGAGTTCTTCGAGATCTCAACATACATAAATCCGCTGGTCCAGATGGTATTTCCCCTATCGTTCTGAAGAGGTGTTCTTCCACGATGGCAAAACCAATGCGGAAGCTTTTCTATCTGTCCTATTCTTCAGGGCTCTTTCCGAGAAGATGGAAAACAGCGTTTGTCCAGCCCGTCCCAAAAAAAGGCGAATCTTCCTCTGTCTCCTCCTACCGACCAATTGCACTAACGTCCCTTCTTTCCAAGGTCATGGAAACGCTGATGAATCGTCAGCTTATGAAATATCTTGAATCCCCAAAACTTCTTAATGACCGGCAGTACGGTTTTCGCAGCAACAAATCCACTGGTGATTTGATGACATATCTAACCGAAAAGTGGAAGCAATCTATTCACCGTGGTGGTGAAAGTAAGGCCGTTGCGCTTGATATTTCAAAGGCATTTGACAGAGTTTGGCATCAAGCTCTCTTGTCGAAAATGCGTGCATTTGGGATCGATGTTACCCTTCTTCAATGGATTAGAAATTACCTTTCGGACCGTTCAATACAAGTTGCTTTGGACGGTTTCCAGTCTGCAACTTACCAAATAAATGCTGTTTTTCCCCAAGGCTCCGTTTTGTCTCCGACTCTCTTTCTCATTTTTATCAATGACCTCCTGTCTGTCACTTCTAATCCAATCCATTCTTTTGCTGATGACAGTACCCTCAGCTTTACATATTCGTTTTCTGGGCAACGCCCCTCATCTTCGGGCGTCGAAATGGAACGGCAACGTATGTTAAGCTCATTGAATTCCGATCTTGACAGCATACTTAAATGGGGTAAAACCAACAGAGTGGAATTTGACAGCATACTTAAATGGGGTAAAACCAACAGAGTGGAATTTAATGCTTCCAAAACACATTGCTGTCTTCTGTCATTAAAGCAAAACCCCAATACTCTGCCATTATCCATGGATGGCACTTCCATCGACGAAACCGAAAGACTTTCCATCCTCGGTATGTGCGTTAACGACAAACTTCGTTGGAATGACCACATATTCAATGTCGCCAAGAACGCTGCGAAATGTCTAGGCTTCCTTAAGCGATGCAAGAAATATTTCACCCCTTCTGATCTGGCTAGAATCTACAAGGCGTTCATTTGCCCAAAACTTGAGTACAACGCTCATATCTGGTCTGGTGCACCAATGACATTTGGAGCTACTTACAGGATTCAAAAACGTGCGGTAAAATTTATTGGCGATCGAGACATCACGAAATCATTTGAATCTCTTAGTCATCGTCGTGATGTCTCCTACTTGTCATTGTTTTATCGGTACTTCCACCACAAGTGCTCAAATGAAATAGCCAGTTGCATTCCACCCCTACAGCAATTCAACCGCAATACTCGCCATGCTAGGAATGCGCATCAGTTTCGGACGTTCAGTAAAATACAAGGATTCGTTTCTTATCCGCACATTACATAATGCTTTACCCCGCTCTGTTTTTCCTTCGCATTATAGTTTACAGACATTTAAAACCAACGTGCATTGGTATCTCCTTTTTTCTAATCCTTCACTTCCCTAATGCCCGCACTGTGTTACTTCATTATAAGGGTATCCAAAATCCCTTTGGTGCGCGTACATTATATAAAAAAAAAAAAAAAAAGGCGATGACAATCAACGTTTCCTAACAGAGGCAGGCCTAAAAACTCCTGGATCACACAAATACAGAAACACCAGCATTTGATTGGCCTCAATGATGAAGTGATCCAAAAGCGGGAGGCCTGTAGATTTTGTTTTGAGGTCGAACCGGCGAACCCCACAGGCGGACCAGTAGGAATGCAGTGAAGTGGGAGGATTATGATCCCTATAATCCTGATCATAATCTTGTCGTTAAATGGAGAGAAGAAGATACGGATCAGGAGCACGGAATATTGGTTTTCTGTCGAGAGATCGTTGCGTCATATTTTTATATAAAATGTTGTTATCTCACGCGATTGAGATTCTTCGATTTCCCTCAGATGGGAGACTGCGTACTGTCTTTTATTTCTACCAGGGAGGAGATATCCCTTCTCCTGGCTCTATATTCTTTCCTTACTGCTCTTGTTTTCCGATGAAGCATTTTCATGTATGCATCTACTGTCACTTTTCTGGGGTGGCTGCTGGCGGGTAACCGCTTTGATGATTACGCGATACTGGTACCTACCACTAGTTGTTGGTGTTCGTGGTAGGTAAATGCACAGTGAAGAGTCTCTAACTCAGGCGTTCTAAGTAGCCTCTGGCTGCTCCAGATGTGTAGGCTTCCAACGTCGAAATTATTTTTCTAGTCCATTTTGCAGCTTCATCTGTTTGAACAGTCGAGCACTGAATCTAGTTGTAACAAGAAATTGATCAGAGTCGACGTTTGTCCCTCAGTAAGTGCCGATTGGCACAACCGCCCAATGTTGTCCTTTCACCGCTCCACTATTTCTGCTGTGATGTCAACCTTATACCGCATAAGGAGTATCCGCACATTCCAGGTACACACTCTTATATCCGTGGAGGTTCCTGGACTAGTTGCCAATTGAGGAAAATTTTTATTCTAGACTTGTCTTGTTGGGAAGCTACCCGGACAGCAGAACGCCAACGTGGAGGGTCAGGCTCTGGCTTTGACCTTAGTACAGCAGGTCGGTAGATTCGGTGCCAGGGATGTTATCGTGACTATCGTTGGCCCATGAAAGGCTCATCCGCCATCATCTCTTTTCAGTAACAATGACCAGTCCCGAAAATTTCTTATTGACCTCATCTCCAAATACATAAATATCGAAGTACCTCATGTAAGACATCTGCCTTCGCCCGGTTGGACCAAACCAGTATCCGGTGGTTACTGCAGGGAAGTGCAATAAGCACAATTGATGTGTACATATTGTTACATCACTGGGCATCGGCAAATCAATACTGATTTCAAGAACTAAGCTTGAACTGAACATGCAAAGAATATAGTAAAATCGATTGACTTATTGAGAAATATGTGAAACTAAAACCATATCAAAGTCCGGAATCCAGCTGTAAAAATTCACATCCGAAATAAACTCAACACATCCAAACACTTTATTATTTATATTCGCCATCGTTTTCTTCAAATAAAACAACATATGTATTTAACGGGTGCTGTTTTTATTGAAAGCTAAAGGTGCAGGTACAATTGCGAATGAATATAAATGCTGCCAATTTGACTACTGGTTGGAGTAAGTCGTCTGCAGGACAGCAAAGAACTGATACGACATGCTAACAACCTAATCGAAACAGACAGTAATATATCGCAAAATACATACGACCCCAAGGAATTGAACTCACCTTCATAAAAGTCTGCAAGGATATCGGTGGAAAGGTTGGCGCATGAATTGCAGCTGCTTTTTGACTTCGACATATTATCAGTAGAATCATTTTCTTATAGCTGGAGTCTCCATCATACCAGGGCTGAGCAAAAGCTGCATCACCAACTGCCTGGCTCTAAAAAAAAAATATTTTTGCAACCAAAAATTCAGGTCGACATTACTTACAGCATCAATCAGCTTATTGCCGTAAATGCAGATAACCATAACCTGTACCAAAGACGTAGTAAGCAGTACACTATATCTCAATAGTTCCTCAGTTGAGGAAGTTATCACCTGAAATCCTACAAAGCAAATCGTCGCAGATGACGTTAGGAAATTCAAGAGTAGGGAAAAACTAAACACTTTATCGATCACGTCACTCAACCTGCAAACAGAGATTCAATAGATAAGGGAAATCGGAGACCCATCTTTACTCACTCCAAACATTTCATGTGGCATTTTAAAACATCTTTCATGAACTTGCGATCTTCCTCCGTTCCCGACCTCGGGTGGTATCTTTCCAACCTTTTTGAAATGTAATCAAATTGAAAGCACAACTGTATCACTGATGAGACCAAGAATAAATCTGCAGTCAAAACGCCAATTCCTGTTAGAGTGCCTGCCCACATTTGCAAGCCATAGCAAAACACATACACAAACCAGTTACGTGTTGGGTCGAAGGGATGCCATATATAGAAACCAAAAGGATATTCAAATTCTGCACCATGAAAAAGAATTGCAACGACATTTTTGCCAAGCGGAAAAAATCCAAAGTAAGCCGTATTCCAAAGGCAGAGGACAGCATATATTTTCATAACAATTATCGTTGGCTCTACGTAGTCCCTAAGGCTGTAATCGTCCTGCAAATTCTTTGTTTTCGGATACAGATCGTCCAAGTTTTTGAGAACGCCTCTGATTTTCAATTTATTCATATGCAACGTAATCTGCTTAAGACTTCCCACAAACCCGAAGCCGATACACGGTGCCACAGCGGTTAGCTCCAGCATTGAGGCGGATCTTATCGAGAGAATAAAAAATACGATTTGAAGGAACAATTGTAGGTTGTAGTTGATAAGTGCGAAGAAAAATAAAATCCGTAAATATTTCGATTGTTTTGGATTGTTTGCGTCCTGCTCAAGAATTTCCTGTCCCATTGTCCTGTAGAATATGACGGGAATCTTAATTAGTTCAAAGTATGGTATCAACGCCATAATGAAGAGAGCACACTGTTCGCGAGTCCTGCAAGTCATTTCTATTTATGCAATATTCTTTTGTTGATAAACATGAAGGTTGTGTGCATGCACAAAATTACTCCACTTATCAGTCGATTTGGGAATGAATAATTTATTATGGATGCTAGCCGTTGTGGGTGTTCAATAAATAATTAAAGGAGCGATTGGAAGAAGGTGTAAAGGGTGACACAATTTAGGATACGTGGAGGTGAATTTTTCTATTAAGCTTAACCTTATGAGGTAAGCCTGGGAAATCTATGTTCTGGCATAGCGATGGTCACTCCATTTGATTTAGCCGCTGGTTGGCACCCTGGCATACGCTCGGCTTAGCTCGCCACAAAACAAGATTATTATTCACTCGTCCAAAAAACAATAAAGATGAACTGAAGACTAAAACTATAAAGTATCTCTGCTTTTGACGAACTAGGTGTTACAAGCGTTAGATATACCCGCACAAAAAAACTAGAGAATCACTAAAAAGTGCACAACCTCAGTTCTTGCAAATATATGCTTATTTAAAAAATTTGCTGCGCAATAATAACTACATTCTTTACGATTGCACAGTTAACATGGGGAAATATATTTGAACATATTTGAAGTTTATAAATAAGAAAAAAAAACAACAAAATATAGGGACCGCCATTTAACGTTTTTTTTTTTTTTAAACTAGTGCTTATTTCGCGGATGGTAACACTTAGCTCATGTCTGATTTGATAGATAATTAGTCTTATCCTTCCGCTGAACGAATATAGTTGTGTACACGCTTGAACAACGCTGGGAAATATTGCGACATTACTTTTAAAATCATGGTAATGTTGCAGAATGTGTGCGAAAATTGCGTACGAATTTTGGAAGAAGAGAAGCACCATCAGCTCCGTATGTTCGTTATCTTGTGAAAAAAGTGAAAGAAACTGACATCCTCATCGATAAACCAAAGCGCGAAAAGCCAAAAACAGTGCGTTCACCCGAGAAAATTGCTGCTGTGGCAGAAAATGTGCGTGAAGCGCCATCAATATATTCACCGTCGTTCTCAACTTGATTGAACATTTCGGAGACATCATTGAGATGAATTTTGCGTAAAGACCTTGGTATGACGCCATACAAAGTCCAATTGGTTCACGATTTGAAGCCAACTGACCATCCAATGCGTTTTCGCTTCGCTAAGTGGGCCTGCGATCGACTTAGAGAAAAAAATCATCTTTTCAGATGAAGCTCATTTTGATCTTGGCGGGTATGTAAACAAGCAAAATTGTCGCATTTGGGGCACAGAAAACCCGCATGCATCCATTGAAAAGCCGATATACCCAAAACGAGTCACTGTTTGGTGCGGATTTTGGTCCAGAGGCATATTGGGCCATTTTTCTTCGAAACTGAGCAAGGAGTGGCCGTTACAGTCAATGGCGATCGTTATCGGGCGGAGGATATTGGCAACATTTGGTTTCAACAAGACGGCGCTACGTGCCACACAGCCGAAGCTACACTCGATGTTTTGCGCCCTGTTTTTGAAGATCGCATTATCAGACGCAGAGCTGATGTCGTTTAGCCACCGCGGAGCTGCGATTTGACACCGTTGGACTATTATTTGTGGGGTGCCGTAAAAGATAAGTGTTACGCCGACATGCCAGAAACGATTGACGCTTTAAAGGACAATATTCGTGAAGCCATTAGTGAAATACAGCTGCACACAATCGATAATTTGCTTAAAAATTGGACCGATCGTGTAGGCTACTGCATGGCCCGCCGAGGCAACCATTTGAACCATTTTCCATTATTAACCGGAAGGATTGTACTTTCAAATAAAAAAAGAAATTTGAAAAAATATTCAGTAGTTTTTTTTTATAGCATTTTCAAAAAAAAAAAGTTATTTGGCGGACTCTATATATAAACTATTAAACTATAAGGGAAAAATTTAAAAAAAAACTAAAAACAATAAATAAAATTATTAATGAGATTATTTGAACATCATTATTATTTTAAATTTATGTTAAAAAAAACTTTAATGAAGTACTGAAATATGAAAAGAATAAAGACAAAAAATTCCTGTGCTCGACTTTGGTTCTTTGGTTCTCTTAGCTACATGAAATCGCGCAAGTGTAAACATTAGGTCTGATACCACAAGAACGAAGGGACTGGGAGAAAATTAATTTACTATATAGATAAATTGGTAGTTTTGCGTTTAAAATTTTACCCATCATTGCGCAAGTTTAAAAATTTCAAAATTGCTCCGGGCCGCATCCTTGTATATGTCGAGAGTGGCTCTACACATGATCGTATCTACGTAGATTGTATACGAATCTTGCGATTGAGATGAAGGCTACATTCAGCTTACGCTTGGAGTTGGTATCTGTGGTTGCGAACAACTCACAACCATACATGATTATTGTTCATAATAATACCTAGGTTTTTTATTTTAGACACCATTTCTACCAGAACAGCTTTTAATAAAAAAGGAAGAGGGCGAGATGATAATAAGTGCTTGTAAATTTGGATGGCTTTTGTTTTTGAAGGATTTATGAAAAGTCTATTATCATAAGACCACCTAGCGATTGAAGCGAGGTCCTCATTCATTCTTTCAACAGCGTCGTCCATCAAACCAATAGGAAAATTAATTATGTATCACAAATGGTAGGTCATTAATGAACACGGAGAATAACAAAGAACCGATTATTGAGCCTTGGGGCACACCACAATGAACAGGTAAGGCAGCCGATAAGGACTGGTTGTGAAACACGGATTGGACTCTTTTAGTTAAGTAAGGCAATATTAATTTTACAGAAAGGTGTGAAAAATTGAAATAAGACACAAGTTTATTACAAAGTATATCAGGACGAACGGAATCAAACGCTTTGGACAAATTGACTAAAGGTAAGAGAGTTAATTCGCCCTGGTCAATAGTTCACCGTATGTCATCAGTGACTTTAAGCAAAGCTGTTACACAGCTACGAACAGAACGGAAACCGAAACCGGACTGCAGATGTTATGTCCATCGCTTCAGTGTACCCGCCCAGCAGTGACGGTGCGTCATAGAGACATTTTAGACACTGTCTACCCAAAAAATAGAGAACAAAAAGCCACAAAGCTTATAATAAAATTAAGAGAAAGATTTGTTGAAAACGCATTTCCGTCTTGACTTTCGTCTTCTAAACTCCTCTTTCCACCTGTTTCAGAGAAATATATTGAGTATAGAGCTACTCCTGCAACTTTTCACCCTTTTAAACATTTTAATATGTAAGAAAAGGACGCGTCTTTTTTGTTTTCATACATCACATTTGAAAATGCGTAATTGTAACTGGAATGGTTTTTGAGTCCAAAACATGTTTTTTAACATTTAAAAGAGCGAGCAACTAATCTATTGATAATAATTAGACACACATACATATTCCGTATATCCCTTTGGCTTGGTAGTGTTCGTTTAGCTTGCGCCCGGTTGCACCGCATGAGGCTTGTATTCCTGAATACAAATTAATTTAGCAATATTCATGCTGCTAGCCAATTTTATAATTATACCCTATCATAAGGGTATATTAATTTTGCAACATAGTTTGTAACACCCCTTAATATTCGTCGTAGACCCATAATAGTATATATATTTATGATGAGGACCAAATCCTAAGACTATCTAGCAATGTCCGTCCGTCCGTACGCAATTTTTAGGCCTTTAAAATTAAGCTAGGAAGCTGAAATATGGACCACATATTCCCTAGGGCTCCGAAATGGTTAAGTGTAAAATTTTTTTGAATACGCTTACTGGCACGCCCACAATTTATAAAAAACCGTTTTAAAGCTAAAGTTAGAGAGATAGAGTGTTACATTCTTCAAAACATATGTAGGCACTGCCCCCTTTTATAAGATTGTCATATACATTTTTTTTCACGCCTACTTTTTGTAGGAGTTTTTTACTAAAATGCTGTTTTCTTCGAAAATTTTCATAGATAGCGAAAAAAATGTTTAACAAGATATTTACCCTATATTTTTTCCAACATATCGTCCATACAAAGTTTTTGGCTACGCTCACTTTTTGGGGGAGTTTTGTCAAAAAACTTTTTTTTTAATTATTAGAATGGAATAAAATCTTCTTAATGTTTTTTTCTTTGGGGCATATAGGGATATGGATAGGGTATCATACTGTTCGCCCCCAGCGGACTGTAGCCTTTCCTTATGTTTTTTCTTAAATTTAACAATTTTCTTAAATTTAAATTAAATTCGTTCTCTCAAAAATGGGTCTAACGAATTTGATAAATTTTTGATGCCAGTGGCACAAATTTGATTTTTTCAATCTCAGTTTTCTTGACATATTTTTCCAACTTGAAGTTTCGGCGCTAGGCGAATGAATTTATTTGCCGACCTTAGTGGTAAAAAGCGGAATTTTCCCGTACACAGTCGACCAATGCAAAAAAATCGACCCCGAAATCATAATATGGGTATAAGTTTTGACTTAAACGGATAGTTAGTTTTGCACTTTTTATGCATACTATTCAAAGATATATTTGAACCCTTAAACATAAAATAAAAAAATAAATTGTGAAATTTCCACAAAATTTAATAAATTAAAACTAAATACACACTCTCGAACTTCACACACTTTGAATATATTTTGACATTCACGTGTAATTACTTTATTAATTTTTTTTCCCGGTTTTTAAATGTTTGCATTGATTTAAGTTCCATTATAGAGGCAAAATGTAAACTTTTCCTGACAGTCGAGCGTTATATATGTATATATTTTGTCTACCATCGTAATGTAATTTTTCAACTCATTTCATCGAAAGAGCACATCATATTCTGGGAAATTCCACTCGCGGAATTTTATGATCGATTTTTATTTTCCCCCCATTTAATTATAAAACAACAGCTCATTTTTTACATCCATGACACCATTAATATGTTAATATGTGTATCGAATTAAGAAAAAAAAATTTTTGAAACAAAGTGAAGCACTGTTCGGTTTATATGTTTTTATTCAGTCGAAATGTTCATGAGCAAACATGAAATTAAAGAAATGCTCCTGGACTATTGGCAATTATTTTGTTATATCATATCGTCCTCCTTGCGCCAGAAACATGAATGTGCAGCAATGAAAAAGTAGGAGGATTTGTAAGATATTGTGATTTCCTTGTACATTATAACATTCTAGATTTGGTATAATTTTGGTCATCAAAATAACCAATTAACTTAAGATCGGAATATTGACACATTCATGCTTCTGCCATGACGGGGACGATAATCCAGAAATATCACAATAATAGTGGATGCCATTAACTACAGTGGACATTCGTTAAATCCATCGTTCATATTTTTCATTTTCATTTTAATTTATTTATTTTATTTTATGTAATGCATTGCCTATACAATTTAAGATATAATATCATATAGACTAAGGATAAGCTATATTCTGCAGGAGAAAGGTGCAAAGGAAGACGAATTAATTCAACAATATCTTAATATATAAAAGAGAGTGACGTTGGATACTACGCCTATAACTCAAGAAGGCATGGAGCGATTTCGATTAATCACATCAATTCGCACTGGTCTTCGGCGAAACCCAAGAAAATTCCCGAAAAATCAAAAAAAAAAAAATATATTTTCCCATACATTTTGTATCTAACGATTTTACGAGGCCATCTTAATTTTTTTTTTCGACAACTTTTTGCTACAATTGTTTTTGCACCAAATATGTGTGACAAGCATCAACTTTTGACAGATGATTCATTTGCATAATATAATAACTTCTCGAAATACTCGAATATAATTAAATATTTTATGCAAATAAAGTTTTTATACTATCGGGTTTTTATGATAACGGGTGATCCAAGTAGAGATACTTTTTTCAATAGCCTTTTTTGACAGATCACGTGTGAGTCGTGTCATGCTGTCATGTTATTTTTGTTTAGTATTGTTTGGCATTTGATAATGGAAAGACTTACGCGTGAACAACGTTTACAAATTGTTCAACTTTATTATGAAAATTCACGTTCTATGAGGCTATGAGGAATGTGTTTCGTGCACTTCGCTCAATGGTCAACATAATCGGCCTACTGAGCGTACTATTCGCAACACCATCACCCATTTTGAGACCCAGCATTCATTATTGGATAATATTCGACCGAATAGACCACGTCCAGCACGCTGTGAAGAAAATATAGCGGCCGTAGCTGAGAGTGTAGTACACGAAGACCGTAGAGAGTCGATTCGGCGCCGTTCGCAGCAACTCGGACTGACGTATGGAACGACTTCGTATTTTGCGTATTTTACGTCAAGATCTTAAATTGAAAGCGTACAAAATACAGCTTGTGCCACAACTGAAGCCGCTCGACCTTCCCAAGCGACATCGCTTCGCTCTATGGGCTCTTGAAAAGTTCCAAGAAAATCCGAGGCAAATTTTGTTTAGCGATGAGGCCCATTTCTGGCTCAATGGGTATGTAAACAAACAAAATTGCCGCATTTGGGACGAAGAGCAACCTGAAGAGATTGAAGAACTGCCACTTCATCCAGAAAAAACAACGGATTGGTGTGGTTTGTGGGCCGGTGGGCCGGTGGAATCATCGGTCCATATTTCTTTAAAAATTATACCGGTGCGAACGTAACCGTCAATGGCGACCGTTATCGTGCCATGATAACCGACTATTTGATGCCTGAAATTGAAGCTCGTGATCTCGGCGACATTTGGTGTCAGCAAGACGGCGCCACTTCCCACACATCGCATCAATCAATGGACTTATTGAGAGAACATTTCGGTGGGCACATAATTTCACGTTATGGGCCGGTCGATTGGCCACCAAGATCGTGTGATATCACACCGTTTGACATTTTCCTGTGGGGATATGTAAAGTCAAAAGCTTATGCCGACAAACCCGCTTCGATTCAGGCCTTGGAGGAAAACATCTCGCGTGTCATTCGCCAATCACCAGTCGAAATGCTCGAACGAGTGATCGAAAATTGGACTCAAAGGATGGACCATCTGCGACGTAGCAACGGCCAACATTTGATAGACATAATCTTCAAAAAATAAATGCCAAAGAATGTTCTTTCAAATGATAGTAAATATTCTCCATTAAATTTGAATTTTCTGTGTTTATTTTCTTTAAAAAGTAGGGAACCCCGAACACGGGATCCCAGCCAACTGTGTCGCGTGTGCAGTTTGGCAGCAGCTCATCTTAACTGTTCATATACCGGAAAGGAGAGCAGATACTGAACTCTTTTGAAAGAAAAATTCTTCGAAGAATTTATGGCCCTATGTGCGAGGAGGGGAATGGATTAGAAGATACAGCCGCGAACTCTATGAACTGTACCAAGATGGTAATGTAGCCCAGAAAGTCAAAACACACCGACTACATTGGCTCGGCCATGGACAATAATGCTCCAGCCAAGATCATCTTTGAATCCCAGCCCCCAGGTTCGAGACGACAAGGAAGACCGAACATCCGTTTCAAAGACCAAGCTATCGCGGATGCCAGAGCGCTTGGTCTGGATGACTGGAATCAGCATGCCCGTTAATTTAAGTAAAGTTAAGTATAGTTTGTAACACCCCAGGATTTGAACCAGCGACCACTTAGCCACTTCACTCACTATTGGCCAAAATATATGTATAATAAAATTGATATAGCGATTGCATCCCCGAGCATAAAGGGACCCTTCCCACCGCAAGAAAAACTTTACATTCCATGTTCAAAATTCCAAGTTGAATTGAAATGCAACAGGGACTAACGTGAATGCGTGTTAATAGTATGGGATGAATATAATATGGCTTATAAATTATTTGTATATAGAAGCCGTAAAAAGAACAATTCGGTACTAAGAAATGTCAGCAGAGTCTTTGGGGAGGGGATCCATTTTTGTTCTCTGGAGATTTAAAACAAAAATCACCTGTTGCCACGGGAGGTATGTACTCTGCATCAAACTTTAAGTTCTTTGGAGGCACTTTAGGCAACTTTATCTGACTTAAAATATGAGATCAATTTCCTAAATATCTCTTATATATTGGCGAAGGTAAGCGCCGAGAAATTAATGACAATCACGATATATAATTGACAGTTGTTCTTTGTCGCGTTGTAGTGGACAGTAAAATCCTGATTAAAACAATTTATGACCAAGTTCATAACATACGTACAAAGCAAGATTATTGGCTATGCGAATGGTCCTTTTTAGCACCCACTAAAGAACAAGTATCATACCTTAACAACAGAATCTTAGAGAAAATTCCAGGTGATTCAATTTCGTACCTGTCCATAAATATAGTTTGTAACCAAGATGATGCAGTAAGTTATCCGATTGAGTTTTTAAACAACAGCCCTTGGCCTTCCTTGCCCCCAAATGTACTTGAAAATTTGTAGTCTCGTTATGCTGCTTCGCAGTTTGAATCTCTCCAAGTTTGTAACGATAAAAGATCGACAAAAAAAAGATGCGTTTTTGAATCGCAAAATGAATCGAAAATGAATGGTCAAAAATTTATTTAAATCACTTTTTAGGTTTTGAAAAATTATATTTTCTCAAAAACTGCACCTACGATTTTGATGTTATTTCGCACATTGGACACTTTTAACATAATTGTTCCAAAAAATTAACTAAATCGTTCCAGCCGTTTTTGAGAAAACGAATTTAATTTATATTTAAGAAAATCGTTATATGAAACAAAAAGTTATTTCAAAAATCGATAGTAAATGATAGTAAAAAAACTGTAAATTTTATTAAAATTCCCTTTATTAGTTTTCGAGATATTGCCTGTTTTATACAATACCGTTAATCGATTTTCTTTTGCCAAAAACTGAGTAAGCAGAATTTTTTACCCCATCCTAAACATTCTCTGTACAAAAAAAGACCGAAGTCCTTGGAACCACTTTTGAGAAAGTAGTTATAAGTGATTTTCACAAAAAAAATTGTATGGCAGGTACCGTTATTTCAAAAGATAAAGCAAAAAAAAACATAAGAAAAGGCTACAGTCCGCTTGGGGCGAACAGTATGAAACCCTATCCATATCCCTATATGCCCCAAAGAAAAAAAGATTAAGATGGTGATGGATAGCATTTTATTTCATTCTATTAAATTTACAAAAAAAATTTTTTTTTGGGAAAATGACCCCAAAAAGTGGTCGTGGCCAAAAACTTCGTATGGACGATGTATTGGAAAAAATATTGGCTAAATATGTTGTTAAAATTTTTTTTTTTTGCTTCTATGAAAATATTCGAAGAAAACAGCATTTTAGTGAAAAACGCCCACAAAAAGTAGGCGCGGCAAAAAACTTTATATGACAAACTTATAAAGGAGGGCCCTACATCTCTCTAAGTTACGCTTTAAAACGTTTTTTTCTAAATTGTGGGAGTGGCAGGAGGCACATTCAAAAAAATTTTACACTTAACCATTTCGGAGCCCTAGGAAGTATGTGGTCCAAATTTAAGCTTCCTAGCTGCATTTTAAAGGCCTAAAAATTGCGTGCGGACGGACATTGCTAAATAGTCCTAGGATTTGGTCCTGATCATAAATATATATAATTTTATGGGTCTACGACGAATATTAAGGGGTGTTACAGACTATATATCAAAATTAATATACCCTTAGGATAGGGTATAAAGATGCCCCGAGATTTAACCCCAAGAACCTTATATACGAACTTTGAAGCAAATCCGTCGAACCGTTTCGCCATACGGCGCCCGGACAGACAGACAGACAGACAGACCGACGGGCGGCATTGGCGGACCCACTTTTTTGGATTTCTCTATAGTCGTAATATCATACTCATACTCATTTTGAGTTCGAAATTTCCGCTCGGTCGCAATAACTTTCTCTTTACTATACTAATGAATACAGGAATCTTAATAAAGCAAATAGTGTGGTGGGGATAGGTCGGGAAGAGAATGATGAAAAACTGCGATGTCTTAGCATCTGACTTAGGCAGGATGTCTTGAGCCTTAGGCCTGTGAGTATACTATTCTCACGCCCTAACAGACTAATAGAATAGACTCTGTCAAAGAAAGCACAATGAAAGCAATTAAAATGCTGGGTTTCATCCGAACACCGCAAACCCCTGCCTAACCATATGCGTAAAATGTAGCGCAGCACAATAGGACAACGAGGAAATAGAGAGGTAAGCTTCCAGATATAATATTCGGTTGTGTTACTAAAGAGTAAAAATATCTTGTTTCGAGCAAGGCCTGAACAGAGACATGGAGAGATGAACAAGTGTGATTTTTTAAGAGTTACGTTTTTCAGGTTGGCAACACTGGTAAGTAATGGCGTCCAAACGTCATCTGTCAAAGTAAAAAAATTTCAGTACACTCTGCCATTTAATCATGAAAAGACTTACCAAGGAGCAACGATTGCAAATTATTGAAATTTATTATCAAAATTCGTGCTCTCTGAAAAATGTGAAAATCCGCTGTTTTATCGAAAAATTGTGTTCAGCGATGAGGCTCCTTTCTGGCTCTACGGATAGGTAAATAATCAAAATTGTCGCATCTGGAGTGATGAACAGCTACATGCCATACAAGAATTACCGATGCATCCCGAAATGGTGGCATCATCGGTCCATATCCGAACGATATGGCGCCATAATAAGCTACTTTTTTTGCCTCAGTTGGCTGAGTTCAACTTGGTTGACATGGGGTTTCATTAAGACGGTGCCACATGCCACACAGCTCGTGATGAAACAATGGAAATGTTGAAGGATGAATTTGGTGACCAGCTTATCTTTCGAAATGGCCAAGTAGTTGGCCGCCAAGATCATGCGATTTAACGCCTCTTGATTATTTCTTGTTTGGTTATGAAAAGTCTTTAGTCTATGTGGACAAGCCGAACACGATTGAAGCCTTAAAGGATAAGATAACACGCGTAATTCGTGGAATACAGGCCGAAATGCTCGAAAAAGTGACGCAAAATTGGACCTTGCGAATGGACCATTTGAAACGGAGCCGCGGCCAGCATATACATGAAGTTGTCTTTAAAGCGTAAATGTCTTAAAGATATACATTTGAAAAAGAATTTCTGAAATTTTTAACGGAAAATCCGTCTTGCGACGTCATTTCCGGTGATCCCTCGGAAAAAAGGTATGTCCGCATTGACAGTAGAACTCGTGACAGGTTCATCAAAAGTGAAAAGAAAAATTCGGATGAAAATTGGATTTTTGTTAGACCATTTTTTTAACTTTCACGTATACATTAGTATACTAAAGAGAAAGTTATTGCGATCGTGCGGAAATTTCGAACTCAAACTGAGTATGCAGGATGGAAAAGTGGGTCCGCCAATGCCATCCGTCTGTCTGTCTGATTGTCTGTTTGTCTGTTTGTCTGTCTGTCTGTCTGTCCGGGCGCCGTATGGCGAAACGGTTCTACGGATTTGCTTCAAAATTCGGATATAAGCCTTTTTGGGTCATCTTTTTATTTTTTGCTTTATCTTTTGAAATAACGGTACCTGGCATCCAATTTTTTTTTGTAAAAATCACTTAACACTATTTTGCTCGAAAGTGGTACCAAGGATTTAGGTCTTTTTTTGTACTAAGGATATTTGGGATGAGGTCGAAAATTCTGAATACTCAGTTTTCGAAAAAAAAATCGATTAATGGTAATTTATAAAACCGCCAATATATCGAAAACTAATAAAGGGAACTTCAAAACATTTTACAGTTTTTTTTACACTATAAAGTAGAACAAATTTGCATACTTTGATTTTTGAAATAATTTTTTTTTAAATTTTTTTTTCATATAACGATTTTCTTAAATTTAAATTAAATTCGTTTTCTAAAAAACGGCTCTAACAATTTTGATAATTGTTTGTATTTCGAACAATTATGTTAAAAGTGTCCAATGTGCGAAATTACATTAAAATCGTAGGTGCCGTTTTTGACAAAATAACATTTTTTATAAACTAAGAACTGATTTAAATAAATTTCTCACCATTCATTTTCGATTCATTTTGCGACTAAAAAACGCATCTCATGTACCGAGAAAGTTTCGTATGACGCAGTCGTGTAACTTTTTTTCTTTTGTTATGGGTTGCTTTAGTAATGTATTTTGTAAACATCAACCAGATACTGTCGGCCTATTATACTAAATTTTGGTAAAGGTGCGATCAGACGGTCATCCAAACTTGTCATCTGAATTGTATAAGCTTAGCTGTAGATCATACAAATTTTTACATAACAGGCTCCCGATGCGTAAAAGTCTTTTCAGACTGCATTAAAATCTTGTTACAGTTCATACAGTTCGCAGTTGTATCTTCTCATCGCACACAGGGCAGGACGAGTTTCTTCGTTTGCCGATAGCATATACTTCCATGAAAGACTTATTCACTGCACCGTGGGAGTGTCCGCTTACTCCAGTGGCTCGACTACTATGTTATAAAGGATCCGCAAAATAAATTTTTTTTTTTGAAACTATTGAATATTTTCTCAAATTTGTTTTTTGATTTGAAAGTACAATCCTTCCGGTTAATTTCATTCAAATGGCTGCCTCGGCTGGCCATGCAGTAGCCTACACGATCGGTGCAATTTTTAAGCACATTATCGATTGTGTGCAGCTGTATTTCACCAATGGCTTCACGAATATTGTCCTTTAAAGCGTCAATTGTCTCTGGCATGTCGACGTAACACTTATCTTTTACGGCACCTCACAAATAATAGTCCAACGGTGTCAAATCGCAGCTCCGCGGTGGCCAAACGACATCAGCTCTGCGGCTGATAATGCGATCTTCAAAACATCGAGTGCAAAACATCGAGTGTAGCTTCGGCTGTGTGGCACGTAGCGCCGTCCTGTTGAAACCAAATGTTGCCAATATCCTCCTCTTCAATGTTTGTGAACAAAAATTCATTCAACATGGCCCGATAACGATCGCCATTGACTGTAACGGCCACTCCTTGTTGTTTTTGTTGTTGTTGTTCGTTGTTGTTGTTCGTTGCTCAAGCGTATACCCAACCATATTCGTTCAGCGGAAGGATAAAACTAATTATCTGTCAAAGCAGACATGAGCTAAGTGTTACCATTCGCGAAATAAGCACTAGTTGAAAAAAAAACGTTAGATGGCGGATCCTTTAGTTTGTTTTACCATGTACTATCTCTTCTAGTCTATTACTCGCACGTACTTGTTTAGTTGAAGAAAATTTCTTATATATATAAATGAAAACATTCAAGGTTCCCAAAAAAAATTTACGACTTTTATGATTCATTTATGTGAACTATTAATCCGCCCATTAATGAAATAAAAAAAAATGACTCTCTGTCAATAGTTCAATTCCTCCGCTTCCTATCATTCGTTGAATTTCTATCTTTCGTGCTTTCCGCCGCGGGCCATGTAATCTCTGAATTACGTCGATTCTGTGTTACGTCCGTTTCGAACACTAAAAGTCCGGAGAGATTTTTGTTATTCCCTTTGTAAGGCTGCTGTTATAGCCTTGGGCATTGTACATTTTTTTTATTTTTAAATGCATTGAAAATGCCGCAGTTCCGTGAGAAATCCGGTGAAAAAAAATTCACAAAATAAAACGAAAAATAAATGTTGAATGGTAAAAGTACAGTTCTTTATTTTTTTATTTGGACTAAAATGTTTTTTTTTTTTGTTTATTGTTTTCGACTTGCTCTTACCTTTGTATTCTATAAATACGCACTAGAAAGTTTCAGAATCCGAGTGAATGCGAGGGAAGTCAAGGTTTGATAGTGTAACAAGGTAGCAAGGTATTCGTATGGTAGATACGAACAAAAGAATTGCTAAGCGAATCCGACATAACAAGAAATATGCATGAGGAGCAAAAGAGTAATCGCATAGCTAGGCCTTAGAGTGCGTCATGGTTATGTAACATTGTGAGAGATTATACTGCAGAATGCTCTCAATCTTTATATCCTGTCTTTAGGGTATCTTAATTTTGCATATAGGTAGTTTGTAAGAGCCCGTTTCATTCGTCCTAGACTCTTAAAATTAAACTGGAACGGGGTGTTGCCTAAATTAAATTGATTGGAAATGATTTTTAGACGTTAAAAAACATCCACTGCGAACTATGCAAAATTTGTCGTGCGTAAAGTTCAAGTGCGTAAAGTTCAAATATTTGTGACCTATGATCTACAGCTTTGCCGGGTGTACTGACCGGTATCCTGACGATGCCCGTGTGGTGTAATTATCCGCATACTGGGCTTGTGCAAACGGACTAGACATGCTAAACTTATAAGCGTGAGTGAAGTATATTTGTAGGACTTCAGAAAGAGAATGTACGGCGAATGAATTCAATAGATTGGATTAGCGGCTTCAAAAATGTTCATGATGACAAGAACCTTACGTGAGCTATTTCAGTGAGCTTGCATCTGGAATGTGCGGACACTCTGCACCCCGGCAGACGTTACCGCGATCCACGAGATGCGACTGAGTATTTATACCTGAGATAATGAATAAACAAAATTTACACACATACATAAATTATAGCTGCCATAAAAGATTACATATATGATGATGCGGATTCGTCGTGGGAAATCGATTTAGATAAAAAATTATTGGTTTCAAGCACACGACCTTACCGACGAGGCTGAGGACACTATCGAAAAACTCCTATGATGTCATACTTTTGCTCGGGGGCTTCAAAATGAGTTAGTTAGTTAGTACACCATGGACATTATGTCACAGATGAGGAATTAACCAGATAGTCAACTCAAGAGCGAATCTCTCACCTTGCCTACAAGCTAAGTCGAACTGATAAGCCCCACATAATTTGTACTTATATGGGCTTCGAATTATATGGGGCTAATGGCCGCAGCCATGAAATGTCATTTTTTATAGCAAGAAGTTGGGAACAGTTGATGAATTTTAGCAGACTACAACTCAAAATTTGGGTGTTTAAAATAAACATGGCCAATATGCGGTGAATATGGATTGATGATTGATATGGATTGATTGATTGAACATACTTACCACACAACTAATAACATAATAAAATATTATAATATTAAGAATAAAGCTGAGTTTTAACTAATTTATTCTAATTTTTAATGAAAACATAAGGAAAGGCTACAGTCCGCTTGGGGCGAACAGTATGATACCCTATCCTATCCTTATCCCTATGTACCCCAAAGAAAAAATTCATAAGGAAAATGAAAGATAGCATTTTATTTCATTCTATGAAATTTATAGAAAAAAAAATATTTTATTTTGAAAAAACGCCCCCAAAAAGTGGGCGTGGCCAAAAACTTTGTATGGGCGATATATTGGAAAAAATATTTGCTAAATATATTGTTAAACATTTTTTTTCGATTTCTATTAAAATTTTCAAAGAAAACAGCATTTTAGTGAAAAACGCCCACAAAAAGTAGGCGTGGCAAAAAACTTTATATGACAAATTTATAAAGATAGGCAGTACCTACATATCTTGTGAAGGTTTTACAACTTTATCTCTCTAACTTAAGCCTTAAAACGGTTTTTTCTAAATTGTGGGCGTGGCAGTGGGCGGATTTAAAAACTTTTAACACTTTACCATTTCGGGACCCTAGGGAGTATGTGCTCCAAATTTCAGCCTCCTAGCAAAGCTTTAAAGGCCTCAAAAGTTGATACGGACGGACGGACGGACATTGCTAAATAGTCTTAGGATTTGGTCCTGATCATAAATATATATACTTTTATGGGTCTACGACGAATATTAAGGGGTGTTACAAACTATGTGTCAAAATTAATATACCCTTAGGATAGGGTATAAAAATAATCAAAATAATATTGATTAACTTGACTAATAGGTATATAATAAGTAAGTTCATCATACATTTTCGGTTGACAATAAATTTAAGTATAACTATACTAGCAAGGATTTCGTAGATTATGGATGGTTATATGGAAGCAGTTAAGTACTTTTAAACAAATAGGCACTGGTTTAAAACGCTTTTTAATAAAACGTAATCCAAAATCCTAAAAATATAATTTGTGGTACATCAAAACACTTTTTTAACAAAATTTGCAATTACTTCCTAGTAGTAGTAGTAGTAGTAAATTGTTTTGTTTATTTTCATAAAAAATAAAATTACAAAACATTATAACTTGAAAAATTTCCAAAACCGCCTTACAAAAGAAACAGCTAAGAAAATTGATTGACTAAAAGTAAAAATCTTGTAACACAACATAATTTAAAAAGGATTAAAAATACTTCTTTTTCACTTTTTTTTATCGATGTACGGAACCCGAATATGTATATTCATTAAACTTTCATATTTTGAATAAAAGCAATCAAAGAATTTAATATATGTAAATATATAAAAAAACCATTGCAAACTATTTACTACAAATATTTTACACCCAAACATTACTAATTTATTAATATTTATGCAATAATACAATAAATATGCATTTTATCTCATTTTTTAACCAAAATGGAAAAGCACAACAACCCAAGAATTTTTATTTTTAGGCAGATAAATAATAGAGAACTATTTCTTATAACCGCAAAAAATATTCCAATTAAATTGTAACAACTTAATTGGGTAACTAATTTTTTGTTTCTTTATAAACATTTATATTAAAATAGCTATAAAAGTTGAATCACATAAACTCAACACTTCGCAGAATTTCCTATTTCCCAACACATTCGCCGTGACCAGCTGTTTTGTTGTTGCGATTTGGATATATTACAAAACTCCCCACACTTATTTTTGGCGGGTAATCGATTAATTTAGACCTAACTTCAAGTGTCTGGCTCACACGTATTCACAGATGGGAAAATTGAGAGAGGATTTTGCGGCCATTATAAAATATTTTTTGCGGGTTGAAAGTGATAGGGGATTGCAGAGTTGCCTATCTGGTTAATTCCTCATCTGTGCATTATGTCTATTTAGTAAATAGACATAGCCAACAAGCAAATGAACAAAAGGGCCATGGAACATGGCCATAACTTTTAAAACTGTCCCGTAAAACTTTTTAAAACAGGCGTTGCAACATGCACCGAATTTCGGCAGGGGAATGCGGATTTCTTCAATCTTGTTATTAAGCAGTGCAGGCAGATCTAAACACAGGTGGCCCTATACATATATAACATAGTAGTCGAGCAACTGAGTAAGCGGACACTCCCACGGTGCAGTGAATAAGTCTTTCATGGAAGTATATGCTATCGGCAAACGAAGAAACTCGTCCTGCCCTGTGTGCGATGAGAAGATATAACTGCGAACTGTATGAACTGTAACAAGATTTTAATGCAGTCTGAAAAGACTTTTACGCATCGGGAGCCTGTTATGTAAAAATGGTATGATCTACAGCTAAGCTCATACAATTCAGATGACAAGTTTGGATGACCGTCTGATCGCACCTTTAGCAAAGTTTAGATTAATAGGCCGACAATATCTGGTTTATGATTACAATATACATTACTAAAGCAACCAATAACAAAAAAAAACATCATCTAGGAGCTTAATTTTGACTTACAGATTCGGTCGACATCCTAAAAAACGAAAAATTGAGTATGGGTTTTAAACGCAGTACATAAACAAGGCTTCATAATAAACATGGTCTCCAACTTGAACAACACTGAACAATTATACTTTGTGTGTAATGAAAATCAATAACACATATTTTATCTATTCATTTTTCATTTCAATCCCCCTAATATTAACCAAACACAGTTCATATATCTAAAGAACTTACTTATATATTTTATAACAGTTTACTTATTTATCAAAAAATAAAGTGCGCGACTGCGGCATACGAAATTCTCTCGGTACATGAGATGGGTTTTTGAATCGCAAAATTAATGGTGAGAAATTTATTTAAATAACTTTTTAGGTTTTGAAAAATTAGATTTTCCCAAAAACGGCCCAAACGGTATTGATGTAATTTCACACATTGAACACTTTTAACATAATTGTTCGAATTGTTCGAAATACAAAAAATTATCAAAATCGTTAAAGCCGTTTTTGGGAAAACGAATTTAATTTAAATTTAAGAAAATCTTTATATGAAAAAAAAATTATTTCAAAAATCAAAGTATGCAAATTTGTTCGACTTTATAGTATAAAAAAAACTGTAAAATTTTTTGAAGTTCCCTTTATTAGTTTTTGAGATATTACCGGTTTTATAAATTACCGTTAATCGATTTTTTTCCGAAAACTGAGTATGCAGAATTTTTGACCCCATCCCAAATATCCTTAGTACAAAAAAGACCTAAATCCTTGAAATTACTTTCGAGAAAAAGAGTGATAAGTGATTTTCAAAAAAAAAATTGTATGGCAGGTACCGTCATTTCAAAAGATAAAGCAAAAACTTAAAAGAAGTCCCGAGATTTAACCCGCAGAACCTTATATACGAACATTGAAGCAAATCCGTCGAACCGTTTCACCATACGACGCCCGGACAGACAGACAGACAGACCGACGGACGGCATTGGCGGACCCACTTTTTTGGACTTCTCTATAGTCGTAATATCATCCCTCAATTTCCGCACGATCGCAACAACTTTCTCTTTAGTATACGAGAAAGTTAAAAATAAATATGTAAACACGTGCACTTCAGACTGACTTTCATACCAGAGAATTACTTTACAATTTGAACTTTGCGATCATTTTTGTTGTTGTTGCACTATGCTCTAACAAAACAAATTCCACAGTTATTACATAGGAGGTTTAAGCTGTGCCTGTAATTTTTTGATTAAATCCCGCTAAATATTCGATTCGTCGTCACACTGTGCGGCGGTTTCCAAAAGTTTTTTTTTTGCTTTTCTGTCGCCGTTCGGACGTGGAGATAACTGTGATGTTCTAAATCTAGAGATGTCAGTATACAATTTCTTATTCGTTTATGACTGATATAACGGGTGATCCAAGTAGAGATACTTTTTTCAATAGCCTTTTTTGACAGATCACGTGTGAGTCGTGTCATGCTGTCATGGTTTTTTTGTTTGGTATTGTTTGGCATTTCATAATGGAAAGACTTACGCGTGAACAACGTTTAAAAATTGTTCAACTTTATTATGAAAATTCACGTTCTGTGAGGAATGTGTTTCGTGCACTTCGCTCAACTTATGGTCAACATAATCGGCCTACTGAGCGTACTTTTCGCAACACCATCACCCATTTTGAGACCCAGCATTCATTATTGGATAATATTCGACCGAATAGACCACGTCCAGCACGCTGTGAAGAAAATATAGCGGCCGTAGCTGAGAGTGTACACGAAGACCGTAGAGAGTCGATTCGGCGCCGTTCGCAGCAACTAGGACTGACGTATGGAACGACTTGGCGCATTTTACGTCAAGATCCTAAATTGAAAGCGTACAAAATACAGCTTGTGCAACAACTGAAGCCGCCCGACCTTCCCAAGCGACATCGCTTCGCTCTATGGGCTCTTGAAAAGTTCCAAGAAGATCCGACGTTTTCGAGGCAAATTTTGTTTAGCGATGAGGCCCATTTCTGGCTCAATGGGTATGGAAACAAATAAAATTGCCGCATTTGGGACGAAGAGCAACCTGAAGAGATTGAAGAACTGCCACTTCATCCAGAAAAAACAACGGTTTGGTGTGGTTTGTGGGCCGGTGGAATCAGCGGTCCATATTTCTTTAAAAATTATGCCGGTGCGAACGTAACCGTCAATGGCGACCGTTATCGTGCCATGATAACCGACTATTTGATGCCTGAAATTGAAGCTCGTGATCTCGGCGACATTTGGTTTCAGCAAGACGGCGCCACTTCCCACACATCGCATCAATCAATGGACTTATTGAGAGAACATTTCGGTGGGCACATAATTTCACGTTTTGGGCCGGTCGATTGGCCACCAAGATCGTGTGATATCACACCGTTAGACCTTTCCCTGTGGGGATATGTAAAGTCAAAAGCTTATGCCGACAAACCCGCTTCGATTCAGGCCTTGGAGGAAAACATCACGCGTGTCATTCGCCAGTTACCCGTCGAAATGCTCGAACGAGTGATCGAAAATTGGACTCAACGGATGGACCATCTGCGACGTAGCAACGGCCAACATTTGATAGACATAATCTTCAAAAAATAAATTCCAAAGAATGTTCTTTCAAATGATAATAAACATTCTCCATTAAATTTGAATTTTCTGTGTTTTTTTCTTTAAAAAAGTAGGGAACCTCGAAATGGATCACCCTTTACTATTTCTTTTTTGACAACGAAATAAACCATATTTTTAAATGGGAGCAAAGAATGTTACTTTCCGCTCACTATTTTTATGCAGGCAATATTCACATTGCACTTATTATGCCGTTTTAGTTTTAATACTTCCATTGTGATTATTTACGTGCAGAGAAACCTTCCCCAGTTCGGCATCTATCACTTCCGCTTATATATGACATACATACATACGCAAGACAATGATTAAGATAAACATATTAGAACATCGCCCATTTGCCTGTGCCAATTTGTCTAAAGTTTATTGTTTTATGGGAAGAACTGCTTAGATTGTTTTCCCAACACAAAGTGAGCCAGTAATTAATTTGTGTAGACACATTATACCTGGGTAGGTAGGTAGGTACCTACCAACCACAAGTCACTATTGACGATGCAATCGGACTGCAAATTCAATTTCTCTGGCACATCTGTCAATCGAATAATTTATGTTTACATTTCATCTATCGACAATCAATCATTTTCAGATTAATGCTCTCGACAAGAGCACTTCGATCCGACAATGTTTATAGCACACACACATGAGGATTCGAGGAATATTTTTTTTTAACTTGACATCAAAGGTGTGGGTGGCAATTGGGTCGAATTTGGAGCAAAATTGAACATTATTCCAAGTATTATATGTCATCTTGTCCGAGTGTCATCTATAAATCTTTAAGCTGTCATTGTAAAAGGGATGGAAGATGGTGGGAGCAGCAAAACAAGGGCGATATTAGGGGTTGTTACATACATATTTTGAAATTGAAAAAAAAAGAAGTAATAGAAATGCAATTTTTATGATTTATTTTCTTTTTCTTATTGACAAAATAATACAATGAAATGTTTGTGTCGTGTTATAGAGGTGGGTTGGTTCCATTGAATTGGGACTTTCCCAGAAGGAAGGATAAAGAAGGTGGTAGAAGCAATTTGGGCAGATTCATTCTATATTTTGGGTCTGTGGCAATAAAATAAATGTTTGTGCCTTGCTGGCTGAATTGTGACATTTGAGTCAAAAGTTCTATGATTATCGCAGAATAATATTGCATTCGCGAACCCTGCGCCGCACATATTTAAGGGTAGGATTTCCACCTTAAACATCAAGCGCCTGCCAAAAAATATCTATGCTAAAATTCGCGCAAATAAAATATATATAGAGTTAGTAAGTTAGTTAGGTCTGTCTACAGCCCAACGAATCCTGCAATGACTATAGTGTATACAGGGGCACAGTCATCAATGGAAGCCCATGCTAGGTATCTCAGCAGAGCCAAAACAACTTAAGGGCCTGAAAAAGCTTCCTCCGAGCCTTGACGATAGAAGGGGGATGTATGTCGACAGTGCCTCATGAAGACTCCACGAAAAGCCTGAAGATGAAAACCTGGAGGTTAAATGTAGAGAAATAAAAGAAAACGTTTTAAAAACAGCTGAGGAAGTATGCGGGAAGACAAAAATCGACACTATGAAAAAGAGGACGGCTTGGTGTACAAACGGCATAAGTTAAAGAAAAGAAGGAGACATGAAAGAAATACAGGGTTTTTTTTTAGACGTATACAACTTCGAATTAAAATAAAACACAAGAAAATCGTTGAAATGTCCATCAATTTGGCTTTATTGGAAGGATAATTTTATGCCATTAATGTTTATATATAAATTCGGGCATGTAGCTGCTTCGAATAAAGACAAGGCTAGAGGTCCAATTTTCAACCACTTTTTCAAGCATTTGGGGCTGTATGTCGGCAATAAAGCCACGAATGTTGGCTTCCAAGTCCCCTAATATTTCTGGTTTGTAGGCGTAGGCGAGCGATCTTGGTGGCCAATTGACAGGTCCATTCCGCGAAATTATGCGCTCGTCGAATGTTTCCTTCCATAAATCGACTGTATCGTGCGCTGTGTGGCATGTAGCGCCATCTTGTTGGAACCACATCTCATCCACATTCATGCAATCCATTTCGGAAACAAAATAGTCGGTTATCATGGCTCTATTCCGGTCTCCATTAACGGTAACTGACTCTCCAGCATCATTTCGGAAGAAGTATGGCCCAATGACTCCACCAGCCCATAGAGCACACCAAACATTCAGTTTTTGTGGATGTTATGTCGTTTCAAGGGTCTCATGTGGATTCTCTTCACTCCAAATGCGGCAATTTTGATTGTTGACGTAGCCATTCAACCTTAAATAAGCTTGCGGTAAACTTCGCGAACTGAACCATTATTTTCGAAATAAATTTGCACGATTTGCAAGTGTTGTTCATTTGACAACCTGTTCATGATGAAATGGCAAACCAAACTGAACATAAATATCATTAGAGTTGCCAGATTTGACCACAAAATGTCAGTTTCATCTCTATTCGAAAAATCAACCTCTAAAAAAAAACACCCTTTACATCCGAACCTGGAAGTTCCTATGTGGAAAAGAGAAATGAATCAAAAGAAGCAGTTAAGGAATCAAAGGAGACATCATGGGAAGAATTTAGAAACCTAATATTTAGAAGGTGGGTGCAGTGGCTTAGTGGTTAATTGCGTTGGGCCACTAAGCGAGACGTCGCTGGTTCAAATCCCGACCTGTACCACTTGAAAGTTTGTATTCGCTGCCCCACCTCTTGCGAACGTCTGACAAACAACCAAGAGTAAGAAATGTCATGAGAAGCTTCTCAAAAATAAATTGCCGTTCTGAATCGGCATTAAACTGTAGGTCCCTCCATTCGTGTCAAAAATATAACTTCGCACACACAATGGTTGGAGAAGCTAGGCTTTAGGTCCTGTATGGGCCGTTTACGCCTAATACTTATTTTCATTTTATTTTTTTAATATTTAGAAGAAAGAGTTAAAAAGAAAAATACTAAAAGCCTTTGGCAAACAGTTAAAAACCTAACAGGAAAATATAGAAAACAAACAAGAACAAACAAAGATAGAGACAGGCATAGACAGGTTATTGAAAAGAAAGATGTGCTGGATACATGTCGAAAGTATTTAAGGGAAAAATTTAAAAAAAAGATGAAACCATGCTTAATGAGGACGGAATCGTATATGGGACCATTTCGAGAAGTTAAAGACGAAACAAAAATGGACACCAACAGAACGAAACAACAAAATTCACTACTTTTGGACAAAGAAAAAACTTAAAACTTTAGACTTCTTTCCTACTTTTCCACATCGGGCCAAAACTCTGCAGAAATAGTTACAAAATGTTCCTCTTTCTAATATGATCAGGAATCAGAAATCAGAACGATCCCGTTTAAAATGAAATACAGGTTTTGTTAAATTTATCGGATGCATATAGGTTATTAAAGACCTGCCACTCTCCTACCATATTTTTTAACCCGTATGAAGGTAAATACTCTTGCTATTAACTTTGTTTGATTTGATCCTACTTGCAGGACACCGGTGATATCCAGGCATTTCATATCATATCCTATATGTTAGCCTTATATTGCAGTAATAGTCGAACTAGATTCTTCTTACGTAACAGTAAATTTACTAATTATCGAATGCTCGCAAAATGTTCGACATAAAGAAGGTCAATTTAATTGCCCAATTGCACCCCTTTTCATGGTGGTCAGCAACAATTAGACAAATAGCCTTAGTTAATTAATTTTAATCAAAATTAATGGTGACAACTGAACGCATTCGAAATTAAATACTCGTGCCCATGGAATGAGGGAAAAGTTTTTGACACCACTTTAAGCCACCCCATCAGGCGATGCACTTAAATGTCAGCCATTTATTCCTCTGCGCGTGTGTGTGGGTGTGTGCGTTTGTGAACGTACTTACGTCCGATAGGAGACCATAATTTATTGCAATACCATGCCCGGCAAGGAGTCAAACATATTTTATTCGAAAAGCGGTTGCATAATGGTAGAGTTGCTCGCTCTCTCTCTCTCTCCTCTATACATGGGATTAGGGTGTCGTAGGTAGTCGTAGTAGGTATATGTACATGGGAATGAGCTTAACATTTTTAAAATGGGTTGAGCAGCGTATTGACACCAGTGAAATTTGTCCGCAAAAACAAAACCCCATCCAAACATTAATCAGCTGGGTTTCGTTTGTTTTATTTTTACAGACGGCGGAGGCGGCGGGAGGCCGGCTGGCGCGGCGTGCATCTATAAAGTGTCAAGAATCATGGTGAAGAGAAAAGCGCAGAGACAGGGGGGGGGAGGACTGTAAATACGCTCATTTGGGATTACAATAAATCAATTAATCGAATTGACAGCTAATAAATTGTTAGGGTTGCGCACCATTAAATGATGCTGACGTTAAGTGCCAGGAATTGAGTGATTACACGCAGTTGCTTTATGCTTTGCGAATTCGTACAGCGTTAAGTCTTTTTCACTGTGGAAAAAAAATATTTAATTTATTTTTATTCAGGATCTAGGCAGACATAAAGGATGTGTAATAAGCGGTTTTATGTTTTCTTTAAAGCAACAAGACAATCGATTTGTTTACACGCTGAAAAAAAGTGGTGCTATCAGTTAGTTAATTTCAAGAGATTTAAATGGTTTCGTATCTTCTACATTCGATGGAATTATATCCGAGCTTGAAATATTTTAAACGAGGGAAGAGATGACATGTAGGAAACGCACATGATTGTATTCTTCTCTACTTGTCCTTCTGCGTGTAAACCTGCCGTTGGTCTTGACATCTCTTTATACTGGAATGAGAGGCGCTGACCAGATGATGACTGTCTTGAAATAAAAGAATAACTGACTGATAAAATAAAAGAATAAAAATCACCCGCTTATGTCCAATATTTACCTACATATGTACAAATTTTTATTTGGCAACCATAATAGGAGCGAAAATACAACATTCATAATTCTCGATCGCTTGTAAAACTCTAGATTTTGTGTTGGTTTTGTTTAGAGTTCTATTAAGAAAAGCGCACCACATTTACAAGAGAAAGAATCACACAAAAGGATGATGAGAGGACGGAAGTTCGCTTGCTTTGGCTGGTAATAAGGACTTTTGAATTATTTGTTCGACAGGATGAATATGTGGAATGAGTCGATTACCGAAGCGAGGTGCGCTTGATGAAGGAGAACACCAAGCCCTATAAGAAAACGAGTAATGCGTTAATTTTTTTAAAACATGTTGTATGAATTTTTTTGTATGCCTTGGCGCGCTGAGGTAAGGATAACATCCTAATGGGTAATATGTTTGACATATCACTGAAAATGCGCTTTTCGATTCGTGTCGGTTCAGTGTTGTATATATAAGAGAATAAGTATTGTATCCTTTTTTGAAAATTTTTTGTATGCCGATTTTTTTAAGGTGCGATCAGATGGTCTTCACAATTCTTAGATCGGTATGATATCCTGATGTCACTATGATGTAGAATTTGTACTAAAGGTGCTTTTCTTATATTGGTGCGCTAAAGTGACGCGAACATCATAGGGTGATTTGTTAGAAATTATTAATTTCTTGTTTACACATTAAAATTAAAAAATTAATAACAGAGAAGTCCATAAGTGCTTAAGTTGTCGATGTAACACCCCTTAATATTCGTCGTAGACCCCTAAAAGAATATATAGTTATAATCAGGACGAAAACCTAAAACTATTTAGGAATGTCCGTCCGTCCATATCAACTTTTGAGGCCTTTAGATTTATGATAGCTAGCTGAATATACTCCTTCGGGTTCCAAAAAGGTATAGCGTTAACATTTTTTAAATCCACCCACTGCCAAGCCAAGCGGACTGTTGCCTTTCCTTTTGTTGCCTTTTATTTGTAAATTTTGTTCTGTGTGTCAAAGTTTATAAGTGCGACATTTGTCCGGGTAAGTTGTAACGTGTTGACACCAGACCGCAGCTCGCCAAGTTTTACTAAAAAGTTAAACTTTAAGTCCCACACTCTCCCATTCAAAAATTTGACTCAACATCTTGTGATTGTGTTCTGTAGGTATATAAAATAAACAATCATCTGTCCACCGACTAGGACAAAATGTCCTGTAGTTAAGGAGTTCATCTACATCGGTGGAAACATCCATTCCACGAATGACACCTTGGTGGAGATCCGGCGAACAATTACCATAAGAAACGGCTGCTACTTCGGTTTGGCGAAACAAATGGGTTCAAAACTCTTAACTCTAAAGAAACCTTAGTCTGCCAGCTGTGCTATATGGCGCCGAGTGCTGGACGATAAACATGAAAGGGGAGCAGCCCTGTTAGTTGGTCCTGTGTGCGAGGAGGTCAAATGGAGGAGAGGATATAACCTCGAACTCTATTAGCTAGAACAGGTGTCATTGGCTCGGCCACATCGAGCGAATGGAAAACAATGCTCCGGCCAAGAGATTCTTCGAATCCCAGCTGTAACGACCAACCCATCGCAGATGCAAGAGCGCTTGATCTGGATAACTAGAAGCAGCGTGCCCGAGATCGTACGTACGAGATCGAACGGGAGTCGGGACTCGGATAAGTACGTAAGTAAATGTATGAAAGTCCACCACCGGAATATACATTCCCCGCGTTATAGATCGTATAAGGTCCAAGCTGTGCAAAATGTGTTCGAAAATGAAAGCAGAGGATCTTTCTTCGATCTAGCCATGACGTACCTCCGTCAATCAGATTTCGACCATTATTAAATTCTATTTAATATCCTTTAACCTTTATAGTGAATAGATATGTTCATAATATGGAATTTTCATTATAAAGTGCCCCCATGATCGATGAGTTGGCGCGGTCCCATGTTCCCTCCTCTAACCCCCTCTTTACCGCGGTGCGGAAGCCTGACAAAAATTCAGGAGTACAATAGCTTCCCAAATTTACCATTCGGGATCGGCATCAAATTGTAGATCTCTTCTCGAGTTCTGCACAAATATTTATAACTTCTCACACACAATGGTTACAGAAGTTAGAAAAAGATGGTACTCGCATAAGGAAAACACTTTATATTGGGTGGTTCATCGTGAGATTTGTTTTTGTAATTTTTTTGAGTATCGTTTGGCAAGTCATCAGGCAAGACCCACACCACAACAGCGTCTCCAAATTGTTCAGCTGTATTACGATTATCAGCGTACAAAATCCGGCGTTTTAACGTTAAATTTTGTTCAGTGATGAAGCCTATTTCTGGCTCAATGGATGCGTTAATTAACAGAATTTTCTTGGGGTTGATGAGCAACCCAAAGAGCACCAAGAGCTACCATTATATCCAAAACAAGGGAATGGTGTGGTTTATGGGCTAGTGGAATCATTAGTCCATTTTTTTTTTGTTTTTTTTTTTAATGAGGCAAATCAGAATCTAACCGTCAATAGTAACCGTTATCGCGCCATGATAATGGACTATATGCTATGGTGAATTGGCCGCCTAGATCGTGGGATTTAGCGTCACTTGACTATTTTTTGTCGTGGGGATATGTGAAGTCGCTAGACTACGCTGATAAGCCCGAAACGGTTGACCACTTGGAGGACAACATTCGCCGCGTTATTGCCGATATATGGCCACAAATGTTGGAAAAAGTCATAGAAAATTGGATCTCCAGATAAGTCTACGTCCGAACCAGCCGTGGTCATATGCCAGAAATAAGATTTATATTTTTCCTTCGAAAAAAGTCAAATTCATGTTCATTTAAAAAAATCATCTTTGTTTTATTACATTTCAAAGTTTTATGCCTCTAAAATAAACACCCTTTCTTCTCTCCATTTAACGACGAGATTATGATCAGGATTATAGGGATCATAACCCTCCCACTTCACTGCATTCCTACTGGTCCGCCTGTGGGGTTCGCCGGTTCGACCTCAAAAAATACCTGCAGCCATCCCGATTTTGGATCACTTCATCATTGAGGCCAATCAAATGCTGATGTTTCTGCATTTGTGTGATCCAGGAGTTTTTAGGCCTGCCCTCCATACGATTGTAAGGGAACGTGGATTGCCATTGCCTTTTTGACTTGGTTCGTAAGATCCCTTCTTTGAATATGACAATACCAACTGAGTCGGTCGTGCTCAAATTTTTTCGAGATGGGTTCTTTGGCGTGAAGGCTTCATCGGATTGTGGAACTTCTAATTTTCGGTCACAGAAGATGATCACAGAAGATGGCAGAGTTTTCCTGCCACTTCATCCACCCTACGCTTACACGATGATTGATGTCGTCATCAACGGTTGCTTCGCTGTTGATCATTGATCCCAGATATTAGAACTTTTCAGACTTGGGAATCACCATCTCATACAAATATATATCCGGAATGGGTTGATGTGCAGTACAGATACTCTGTTTTTTTTTTGGCTAATATGATACGCATTCCCTTCTAAAACATCTACCCAAACATCAAGTGCTTGTTGCAGGGAAGTCTGATCATCTAGCAGGGAATAACTGATGCACTCCAGGGTCCGTCGCAAAAAACACTCTTTACTTCCCAAAATTTGCTAAACTCAAGGGTGTTCTTGTCAAGTTGAGCGTAATTCACTCCTACGTTAACAAGAAACTACAGAGCCGTATTCCTCATTTATATTTCATAATACACACGAAGAAGAATTCAAATAAATAATACAAAAAAAATCGTTCCTAATCGAATCTTAATCTAATCGAATCAATTAATATTGTAACAAACATGCCAAAGTCGTCAATGTTATAAATTCTCGTAAAAGCCCCCTATACCTGCAAACGCAAAAAAACACATTAAATTCCTTAAAGCATCTTGGATTATGGAGCGACAGGTGTGTTTTAAGAATGAAACATTATTCTCTATGCTGGAATATGAAAATAAAAAAAAAATCTATTACATTTTCGATTCTGCGCTCTTTTCTTCCGGATAATCTCTTTAAAACTTTATCCGCCATTCGAAGGGGAAAACTAATGTACATTGTTCGTCTTTAAGCTCCGCGAATATATATGAAAAAAAAAATCCAACAAAAAAGCACAGACAAACGGACAGACAGACTGACGGGTACTGTAATATCCCATGTGTTATTATGTTTGCTTTAGAGTAGATGGAATATGGAAACACTTTATCACTTCTTTATAAGGGGGACACTGACCAGGCTATTTACCCATAAAACCAATATCCGGGGATTACATTAGAGATATTACATACACTATCGCGAGTAATGTTTATGTTTGCTAACAGTATTTTTCACTACGCTCCCTGCCCCATTCTGTTGTCTAGCGTTGTTTTCATAGCGACATAAATTTACGTAGGAAAATGAGACTCATGTGCATTACTATAAGAGCTTTTGCAACAATAAGAAGGTATTTTTTTTGCGTACTATCCCCCGTAAATACCCGTAACGTTGTCTATGAATTTATTCGAATTCGTTTGGAACGCGATTTTTGCATTAAAGTATTTTCGTTACTTGGTTTGAATTAATTTAAATGACTTCGCAATATTTGATAGTGCTATAGAGAGTATAAAGAATCCTTTTATAGAGGCGGCTAGTGAAGAACTCATCAGGTCCTCTAAGTGTTTACAGTTTCAAAACTTAACCTACTACCAGTACCACTGAGGGTTTCGATCTTTTTCCAAAAATCTCATTGTGCTTTTAAGCTTCCTGTGCGGGGGATTACTAATCGGATTGGCTCCACTCACATCGCGAACGGTCTCCTCTACCTTTTGTCTCGACCAGAGTTTAGCTCCTTACCAAACCGTGTTTAGGTTGTTTTTCTCTGATTTCTTCCTCTTTCGAAGTTAAGGCCTCGCATTGAAGATGAAATCGGTCTGACCGTGTTAAAGCATCTATTACGTAACAAAGTTAGGTGGGTAGTAAAAGGTAGGTCCATGACTACACAATTAGCTTAGCTTAGCTATTGAGTGAGATTTTATAATAAAATGTTGTGGCGACACTTGCTCTAGGGTTTAGGGTTGGAGGTTGTATATTGTATCTCAGATCACTGCGGCCTCGCAAGGGTCTATTGTGATATCCTCCATTTAGGGCTCATTCATGATGCCACAGCAGTTCTTGGCTGAGTCGGCAGCTATATTCGCAGCAACTTCGAGGTAGTTAAGGAGTTCATCTACCTCGGGGTAAACATCAACTCCACAAATGAAATCTTAGTGGAGATCTGTCGAAGAATTACCCTACCGCTGCTAATTCGGTTTGGCAAAACAAATGGGTTCAAAACTCCTATCTCGAAGGACAAAGTGCATGCTCTACAGAACCCTTATCCTGCCAGTTCTGCTATATGGCGCCGAGTGCTGGACGATAAGCAGGAAAGGAGAATTAATACTGGGATCCTTTGAAAGAAAAATCATTCGACGGATATTTGGTCCTTTGTGCGAGGAGGGCGAATGGAGGAGAAGATACAACCGCAAAGTAGATGTAGTCCGAAAAGGCAAAACTCGTCGACTTCATTGGCTCGGCTACATTGATCGAATGGACAACAACGCTCCAGCCAAGAGGATCTTCGAATCCTCGCCCCCAGTTTCGAGACGACAAGGAAGACTGAACCTCCGTTTTAAAGACCAAGCCATCGCGGATGCTAGGGCGCTTGTTCTGGAAAACTGGAAGCAGCGTGCTCGGGATCGCAGAGGTAAGTAAGTATTCTCATGGTCATGTTGTTGGACACGGCAGTGCCCCGTGAGGAAGCCTATGACTAGTCGAATCTGAATTCTACTACATGGCAGTAGTTGTTTTTCTTTTTTTTCGTGCGAACGGTTTGGCATGAAGTTTTTTGCTTGGCTAAATTCCTGCGGTCTCTCTCCAGAAATATATCCTTTTCTTTTTAGCCAAGTGTTGATAAAACTTTTTGTAGTGTTCATAGATAGCCCGCAGAATGGTCTTGGCATGACCTGGCACCCAGGTCAAATGTAATTTGTTGGTGGTGGCTAGTATTAGGAGGAGTTGAAGACAATCCCAGACTAGTTTTGATGTTATCTCAAAGGTGTTAATTGCAAAGAGCTACCCTGCTGTGAGAGAGAATGTAAATGATTTTGTTCTTTATGAATCGTTCGTTAGACTCTCTCGCATGCAGAGTTCTATTGAAGGATTTCTGCCTACAATACGGAGCTGCTTATGTGCATACACGCGTTTAGGTAAGTATTAGTGCAAGGACCGTATACTCCTGCCCCAACTTCATTATTTGTTTTAGATCCATACGTATACAATATATATAGGAATCCTTGGCCTATGTTGGTTTGTTCTGTTCCCAGTTTAAGCATTCTGGAAATGTAGCCTTGAAGTTATTTAGAGTAGTTCGCGGTTTTTGAGTTGCTGAAGATTACAGAATGGACTTAATTATAATTTGATTCATCCTCTGTAATGAGCGTGTAGGCATTTATCATAGCTTCTTTCATGAGTTCAAGAACAAGTGATGGGATGTTTAGGATAATCTCAAGTGCAGCAGTTGGTGTAGTTTTCATCGCACCAGTTGCACAGACTAATCTCTGTATTTTATTTAGTTAGCAGCTTTAAACCACCAAGCGACCGCATACGTGATAATGGGTGTAGTTATTGCCGTATAAATCCATAGTGTAATTTTGAGATTGAGTCCCCAGTTTTTACCTAATAGGCTTCTGCTGGTCCACAGCGAAATCATGGCCTAGTAGATAGTAGATATTGGTATGATGAGAGTTCCATGCAAGATCCAGTGTGATTCCTAGATATTTAATATTCGACGAGAACTCTTTTGATTTCTATTGCGTTTTTGAGTTTTTATTGCGTTCTTTTCTCGTAAGTTTGGTGCTATTGGTGCATTGACTCTGAGGACAACCTTTGTGCACTACTCAGCGACTAGGCTTCTGGAAAGTATTCTGCTTAGGAAAGCGCGGTTCCATAAGATACCGCCCCTATATGGGTACGTTCAGCTTATACGGTTTAAAGAATGACATCTCCAGCAACAGTATACTGGTCAACGGTCTTTCCATGTAGTTAGAGATTAGACGAACAGTGTAGAACCCTTTCATGTTATTCTCCACCCTTCCAGCAGTCGTTGCATCGTAGCTGATGCGAGTTACACCTGGGAACCAAGCCAAGTTTTCTTCTATGCCAAAATAAAAATTACACTAAGAGCTATAATCCTAGTTAACCGTGAAAGATGGTCGACATTTTCTTGAGAATATAAATAAAAAAATAGAGTTTGCTAGCGGGACTTATTTAAGACTCAGTTCAAATGATAGCGTTTTTAAATGTTATGTTTCCGATTTGGAGGTATTTATAACTACCTAAATAAATCTTATATTAATAATAGACAAATATACTAGGTGAGGCCGGCTAACTTAGACCAAAAATATGTCCGTTGTGATACCATGTGGATCTAAACTTTTAATAGATCTTCAAGATCGTCATGAGTGAAGACACCTAGGTGGAGCTTACGTTTTTAGGAGAGAGCAGGAGAAGTGCAAAGAAGGTGTAGAATAGTTTCCTCTTCCTCCTCGTGTACGCAGCTTCTGCAAAATTAATTTAAGCACATGGCAAGCCTAGTTGCATGTGTGCTAAGACACCTATTGTATAGCTGCCGTGTAGTCTTTTTAGAGAGACCAAACACTTAGAGCCTTTCAGATCCAGCTTAGGCCTAAGGTTAGTTTTCTCAACAGCTTCCAATTTTAGCATTAATTTGCATGTGGCAATTGGAATGCCTAAGGAATCTTTATCAGGTGAAATATCAAGCAGTGTGTTTTCGTGCTTTGCGAGTTCGTCGGCCTTTAAGTTTCTTACAATATTACCAAGCCGCGGCACACAGTAGAGGGGAATGTTGAATTGCTTCGACATCTCCTTAGATCGGTATTCTAGGGCCACTTTGGAGTTTAGAGAAATTGGGTCTAGCAATTTTAAGGCCGCTTGGCTGTCAAAAAAGATTCGGATGTTTCTAGCGGATATCACGTTTCTTTTTAGCCAAGATAAGGCTTCTTTAATCACCATGACTTTTGTTTGAAACACACTGCAATGATTGGGTAGACGAAACGAATAACTTAGATTTATTCTATTAGAGAAACCACCACCAACCTCTTCATCATCAATTCATCTTCCTCCCAGAACGATCTGGATGGAATGGTGACAAGAAAGCTTACTATGTGCACATATTTATGATGTGGTGTGGTGTTATCTTTATTTTAAGGGGAAGGGTCTTAAATTGATTTCGAATAGTAGAGTGGTCAAATTCCTTCTAGCTCCACTGGGATGTTGCCTTAAGGCGAATGGCCGAGTTAGCAGCTAATTGTTTGCTTAGGATCTCGAGTGGTTTTAAACGAAACAGGATGTCAAGTGCTGTCGAGGGAGTAGTACGAAGTACACCTTTCAGGCATAGACAGGCTGATCGCTAAGCTTTGCTAAGTTTGTCGCGATTTGTCGCAATGTCTTAGGCAGTTCACCAGATCACCACACCGTACGTGAGTATAGATCTTACAACCGACACATAAAGCCAATGTGTAATGCGACGTTGAGGACCCCATCTATTACTAATTGTTTTCTTGCAAGAAGAAAGAGCAACTGTTGCTTTCCTAACTCTTTATTGTATATTTTGCCAAATATTTTCCCTTTCTCAGAGAAGACAGACAGAGGGACAAACACTCAGCCCGCAACGGTCGCTTGTTAAGAGCATTCTGAAAGAGTTCTGTTAAAGTATTTAAATGTACCTACATATTTACTATGTGCACATATTTATGATTAGCATAGACAATTTCTTCGATTAGGATCTAAATATTGCCCAAGAACTTAAAAACCAAATAGGAATATAAAAACGGTTTTTTTAGAGGTTGGTTTTTCGAATAGAGATAAAACTGACATTTTGTGGTCAAATCTGGTAACTCTTAGGTCATTTATGTTCAGTTTCGTTTGGGCCGAAAATGAGATTGATATCGATGCTGATTTTCATCGCATTTTGTTCAGTAATGAGGCTCATTTTGGGTTAAATGGCTACGTCAACAAGCAAAATTGCCGCATTTGAAGTAAGGAAAATTTACATGACATCCTTGAAACGCTATTATATCCACAAAAACTGACTGTTTGGTGTGCTCTATCGGCTGATGGAGTCATTGGGCCATACTTCTTCCGAAATGATGCTGGAGAGTCAGTTACCGTTAATGGAGACGGGTATAGAGCTATGATAACCGACTATTTTGTTCCCGAATTGGATGGCATGAAGGTGGATGGGATGTGGTTCCAACAAGAATGCGCTACATGCCACACAGCGCACGTCACAATCGATTTATTGAAGGAAACATTCGATGAGCGCATAATTTCGCGGAATGGACCTGTCACTTTGCCACCAAGATATGTGAAGTCGCTCGCCAGAAACGTTAGGGGACTTGGAAGCCAACATTCGTGGCGTTATTGCCAACATACAGCCCAAAATGCCTGAAAAAGTAGTTGAAAATTTGACCTTTAGACTTGGAACTCGAACCACCCGCGGCGACTATTATCCTTCCAATAAAGCCAAATTGATGGCTGTACAAAAGGCTGCTTGTAAGCTGTTGCTAAAATTGGCTGCCGCTAACAGGTTTATGGAAACACATATCCAGCGACTTAACATATCTAGTCTTATATCTGAAAGGTTCTAAGGATTAGATGACTCTAATCAGACTGAACACTGTCTTATATATGCAAGGCTGTCTTTTTGTGAGATTCGGTGCCGGCACGTTCTACTCATTCCGTCCGTTTGCATAAACTTTAAATGTCGCGTCGCGACTTATTACTTTAAACTGCTATTTGTAGAACTTTGTAATGCTCTACTAAAGGAACCAATTCGAATGGAAATGTTGAACCAATTGTTCAGCACTTCTAAAACGAAAGAATTTAAGTTACGGCGTCGCGATGGAGGTTTTGCTGGAGTTGACACCTCTGCACCTCTGGTCTCAAAGACGGCAGACAAAATGGGTAATTGGAAATGCGTCAGTTCGAAATAATGCGATACATTACTTGGAAAGCTTTTACACTTAGCTATTCCTAGAGATGACAGCATAAATTGCATTTGAAAATATTTTTTTAACGAATCTCAGCAAAAGAAAGAATAAAAAAGAATGGAGCGATGAATTGGAACTACATGATAAAGTGGTATACAGACGGTTTGAGAAATTGAAGAAGGAACTGGTGTTTGGGCCGAGAACGAAACACTTCGAATCCATGGACAAATCTACCAAAGAAAGATCCGTTCAACTCAATCTCAAGAAGAAGTACAGAAACTGTAACATAGCAATAATGTCAGGTAGTCAAGCAACCATTAAGGCACTGGGACCCTTTGTCATTAAATCCAAACTTGAATGGTTTTGCCTACAAACAATGCAATACAAATAGAGTATCAAAACGAGATGTAGGACTCTCTAGCGAGACAAGAGGCAGCAGGGAAACGTATACAACGTAAGGAATTTAGGAAATCGGAAAAGGAAAAAAGGGCCAGAACCTTTCGAATCTCCAAGGGTTGAGACTTGTGAATTACGCCATGAGGGGGCTTTGGAAGGGGGAAAAAACCTCTTCAAGGTATAAGTAGGGAGCCCAATAGACCAAAAGCTCTTAGTGTACTACACCCTCTATTATTACTATTTTTATTATTTTTGTTATTACAGTGGCGCAATGGAAATTAGATTGCGGTACTAAAGTATCGCATGCGACTAGTAAAAAGAATGCCCTTCCAGCAGAGATAAGAAGAACTCTTACATTCGAACTCAAGCATCTGGACTACGCTGACGATACATGCTTACTATCTCACAGAAAAATTAACCGTCACCAAATGACAACAATTGTGGAGACGTTGCATTGCTTTTTGTGAGAGTATGGAGTTTCCAATACATTGGAAGTATTGTCTCATCGGATGGCGGAACCGAACTGGATAAGCCAGACGAATTTGCAAGGCAAAATCTACATTTGGGATGATATCCATGATTTACCATAGTAATGCAATTAGTTTAAATACCAAGCTATGAGGCTGTTCCGTTCCAACTTTGAACGATGGCGCGTGGGCGTTTCAGGGCCCACAACAGGGATAAAAATGCCGTTTTCTGTTTCGGTTTTAAAAATAGTGAGATGGAAATGCTTACATACTTAGTTGCTTTCTTTTAAGAATTTTGTCCGACCAAGTAATATGGTTTGGACTCTATTCTCTTTCACGCATTTAATCAAATGGGTCAGCGGTAATGGCAAAAAAATATATGTATCTTAACGAGTTATCTTTTCAGCATGTCCAGTTTCATTTTGCACTAGAACAAGAGTCTTTAAAATAGACCAATTAATCTCATCCTACCAAGCAGCCACTGACATCATATTCTGCTCAAAAGTGTTTTAAAAATCCTGCCCACAATCAAGAATAAAAGCAATTAATTTTGCTTATAGAGAACCATACTTAAACCATGCATATCCCATAGAATGATAATTTATTTTTATTTACTAAGGTTGCTTTTAACTGGAAATTTCTTGAGAAGATGCATGAATGTCTGTTGATTTGAATTTTGCATATCTTAAACTTATTTTCCATTAATCCAACAGTTCAAGTGAAAATAATGTGGATACAATGTACGTCCTCCATGTCCTTTCCTACTTAGCACCATATGTGTGGCAACACTTTATCGAATAGCATTGCTAAGATGAAGAAGCTTAACTCGAACACTCGATTCAATATAATGCCATGACAGTAACACCAATACCGAATCTCTTTTAAGCTTTTAAATGAAAAGTCAAAGATGGAAGAGTTTATGGGTATCGTACATATCGATGTAAAAGGGAGTATTGGAAAAGGGTGCCGTTAGAAAGGATAATCATGGGATTAACATCTCAAGTCCAACTAATTTCTCTGGTTAGTTTTAAATACGCTCCATGAACTTTCATAGATATTGTTAAATATGAGAAATATGGCCTGTTGCTCAATGTATAAACGGACCTATATGTCGCCATTTACTTTATATTGGTCAAAAGTGACACCGAAAAATAATTCTAAATTTTTTTTTCAAAAAAGTAGACTTGGTGTCAGAATTTGGGAAAAATCAATACAGGTTTTTTTTTTAGAGGTATAGAACTTCGAATTGAAATAAAACACGAGAAAATAGTTTTAATGTCCATCAATTTGGGTTAATTGGAAGGATAATTTGATGCCATTAATTTTTAAATATGATTTTGGGCATGTGGCCGCCGCGGCTGATTCGAATAAAGACAAGTCTAAAGGTCCAATTTTCAACCACTTTTTCAACCATTTGGGGCTGTATGTCGGCAATAACGCCACGAATGTTGGTTTCCAAGTCCCCTAACCTTTCTGGTTTGTTGGCGTAGGCGAGCGACTTCACATATCCCCAAAGAAAATAATAAAATGTTGTCAAATCACACGACCTCGGTAATTGGCCACCAGGTCCATTCCGCGAAATTATGCGCTCTTCGAATGTTTCCTTCCATAACTCGATTGTATCGTGCGCTGTGTGGCATGTAGCGCCGTCTTGTTGGAACCACATCTCATCCACCTTCATGCCATCAAATTGTAGAACAAAATAGTCGGTTATCATGGCTCTATGCCGGTCTCCATTAAAGGTAACTGACTCTCCAGCATCAATTCGGAAGAAGTATGGCCCAATGACTCCACCTAGAGCACACCAAATAGTCAGTTTTTGTGGATGTAATGGCGTTTCAAAGGTCTCATGTAGATTCTCTTCACTCCAAATGCGGCAATTTTGCTTGTTGACGTAGCAATTCAACCCAAAATGAGCCTCATCACCGAGCAAAATTTTGCGTTGAAAATCAGCATCGATATCAATCTCATTTTCGGCCCATAAAGTTAATGAAGAAAGCTCCAATTGCCGTACACGGTGGCGAATCGATTCATTCGGGTCCTCTTCAACACTTCGCTCTACAGCGGCAATTGTTTCTTTGGTGCGCACTGTTCGACGTCTCTGCGAAAGCGTATTATCACATAGAGTAAACGTACTGCGGAAACCATGGTTAACCGAATTAATTGCTCTGATGGACGATTATGTCGACCATAAAATAAACGGAGCTTGCGGTAAACTTCCCGAACTGAACAATTATTTTTGAAATAAATTTGTTGTTATTCATTTGTCAACCTGTTTATGATAAAATAGCAAACCAAACTGAACATAAATATCATTAGAGTTGCCAGATTTGACTATTCGAAAAACCAACCTCTAAAAAAACACCCTTTATATTTAGATAACGTTTTTTAGGTGAGAAAAGTAAGTTGGTTTTCTTAGTTATTGAGTTCATTAGCCTTACAATTATAAGGAATGTTATCTGCTTCGGCACCCAGCAAAGATGAATGTTAAAGTGTTCCGCCATCTCCGTCAGGGCCGATCAGCAGTAAAAGGTTATAATCCAGTTTATAGATACTGATTCCAAAGACTTTTTTTTCGAATTAATTGATGTCGCTTCCAAGAAAAATATAGATCAGACGCACAACTAATCGTATGTTTCCTGCTTCTTTCCTATGTGCCCACGTGTGTGACATGACAAGCCATACTCACATTTCGCACACATCCCTATGTAAAAATGATGTGCACTTCCAACGTGCCATGTACTTACCACTCTGTTAGATGGCTAACTTTCATTCACATCTCATGGAAAGTATTTGCGAATGGAATGCTAATGTTAGCTCATCATTTCCCCTAACCTATACGATTCCCGTCATTACCCGACAGATAGCAATGCCGTCGACAATTGACATCGCTACACCCTATCATTTCGTAAATTATTACAATTTTATTCGCCCTCTTTCATCAAGGTCAAACACATTCACATTACCCGGGGTGTCGTCCAGAGTTTTCCTTTTGTTTTCTTATCGTACTCACATCCTGTACTGATTGAAGGTATATTGTTGGCTGTTTTTTTTTGTTTGTATAACTTTCCGCACCACCACATACTAATGACTCAATAAATCTTTTCGCCCAAACAGCTGAAAAATTAACACATTTTCCATTTTCCTCAGTTCTATTGTATTGTGTTGACACAAAATACGACCGAGCGAGTATCGTCTGCCAAAAATAAGGGAACAAACACAAGCCAAAAAAAACTGCAAAGCTGTCAACAGGTAGGACGTTTAGTTGCCAAAATGTATACCTTTATCTTAAGCACCGCGAGAATGTTAAATGTGCCTTAAAATTACCATAATGTCCTCGTTTTCGTCATTAACAAACAATTCCACCGAAATACTTTGGCCATTAGACGATTGCACGATATCAGGACGGTCTTTTTTGTTTGTTGTTTTTGTATGTCATGTCGTCTTCGCCGCCTGTTATCCTTATAGCCATAGTCCAAAATGTATAAACACACAGAAGCCACAAAGCTACACAGATAATGAATAAAAGACGAAGGCAACTTTACTTCAAAGAGAAAAACCCACCTAGTGCCATCATCGTCATTATCATTCAAGATTTTCTTTATAAATACAGAAAAAAAAACACACAAACACACAAACACACATACAAAAAAGCAGAGTAAGGTATTAAGGACCAAAGTGTGTTCATGTTTTGAAGAATTCATTAGAATATTTTAGGACGCTCTTAAAGTGGTTTTCCCAAAATAATTGCGAGAATAAAATGTCCATATACCTATGTCAAAGATAGGTAGGTACCTACCTTCCTACACCTACTAGAGAAATAAATATCTGGGAAGACTTGGACTAAATAAAATAAAAACAAGGAAGCACCACAGTGGGATGTAATGGAAGATGATAGAGTGTCGTGTCGAAATGGCACGAATAAAGTCGCAGCAATATAATAAGCAACCTATTTTAATGACAACAACAAATGCAGCAACGAAGAGGGAACAAACTAACCATATCCTCACTATATTTTTAATATGACTCGAATGAATTTCTTTGGTAGTGATTGTGTTCATTTGCAGCTCAAGATCAAAAGGTGCAAGGAAATTATGAGTATTGAGAGAAATATCAGGTCTCATAGTAGCTCGTTTTGGTCATTTGTCAATGCAAAGAGAAAGTCTTCTGGACAAAAAATTGTAATCGATAATTCTTTTTCAGGTGTTCCTTAGGGTAGTCACTTGGGTCCCCTTCTGTTCAATATTTTAATAAATGATATAACATCAGTTATAAAATATTCCCATTGCCTTCTCTATGCTGATGATCTAAAATTATTCCTTAAAATTAAAAGTGTTGATAATTGCCGCCTATTGCAATTAGATATTGATCGAATTTCTGAATGGTGTAATTTAAATTGTTTAAAATTAAACATAAAAAAACGTAACGTTATCTCATTCTATAAGATTCATACGCACATAAACTTCGTTTACCAAATTGATTCTGCCCCACTCTTACGTGTAAAAAATATCAAGGACCTTGGTATTATGCTGTATTCAACTTTCTCTTTTAAAAGTCATATTGACTATATGATTGAAAGAGCTAATTTACTTGTTGGTTTCATTAAGCGAAATTGTATTGATTTTTGTGACCCATACGCTTTGCTTTCCATGTATATATCTCTAATCGTTACTCGAATATGCGGATATTATCTGGAACCCCTTGAAGACTTTCTCTGAGCGTATTGAAAAAGTCAAAAGACGTTTTCCTAAATTTATATTTTATAAAATGAAATGGACTTTTATCCCGGAATATAAGACGCGTTGTTTACTTCTTAAATCACTGAAATTCAGAAGATGTATGCATGATATAACGTTTTTGAATTATCACGTTAAATGCCCTTCCTTACTCTCCAAAATACAACTTTATACACCATCAAGAGTTTTACAAAGGAAAGAAGTTAGGTAGATAAGTAAAGACTTCTTTTGGAAACTGATTAAAAACCAAACGGTAGAGGTGGAGGTAGAGGTCCTAGAGGTGGAACTCAAAACAAGCCAGGGAAGTTGAGGAATGCAAAGATATTCTGGAGTGTCTGAGACGTCCGAGACGACATCAAAGAATGGCTTTCCTAGTGTATGATGCCTAGCACTAGCTTAAGCCGGAAAGCAGGAAATATACAACACTATTTCTTTCTCATTAAAGCTGCAGCTGTGAGTGTTGCCGATAATCCTGTATTTGCCGATAATCCTGTGCTTTGCAGCCTGCATGCTGCATCCTGCATACTGACCAGAACACGTAGGTACGCGTTCTGTGGATGAGGTTAATGGTTTTGGATTTATTTCCCTCTTTCATTGTGGTGCATTGATGGCAATTTTTGTTTTGAGGATCTTCTTATGACAGTTTGTACTCTTGGATGTTTGTCAGACTTTCGCAAGAGGTGACCCGTCGCTTAAGCCACTACACCCACAAAAATTATGAGTGTGGGCACAATCTTCCCTGGCTTGTTTTTCTTTTCCGTGGGTAGGTGGAAAATCTTCCATGAGACACTATGAAAACCGACCGCGGGTGCTCAAAATAGTATTTATAAAATTCTTACTCATTAATAACACCTCTCTTCAAAATATTTTTTTAGTACAAATAGACTCAAGCCTATCAAGCAGTTTTCATTTAAATACTCAATCACGTTTGACAGGAAACATCTCAGCGGAAGCATCTGCTTTACAAACAGCAACGTGTGGTTACTTCTTATTCAAAGGCTTATAACCTTTATAGTCGGGGCACAAAATTTGTCAGGTCTAGAAGTTCTAATGCGGCATCATTGAAATGGCAAAGAGTTAGTTGTACCGACTCAATATAAATGGGTAGATGGCTTACATTTCTGTTTGTAAAATCAATGCGCTTGGATGTTGTCTCGTTGAGAACAATACACCAAGTTTTGGTCCACACGCATTTTTTTTCGATAGCTCGTTAAAGCTTATTTGTTAAGAACTGAATCGAATCGCCTACAGCTAATATGGCCGTATCATCCGCGAATGTCAATACGATTGTATCCTTTTCTTGCGCTATATCTTGAGTGTATAAAAGAAATAAAATCGGGCCATGAACGCTTCCTTGAGGAACTCCCTACGCTATTTCTTTGATATCGGAGTACTAGAAAGAGTACGTGTGGAAATTGTAGGAGAAAGAGTCTGCCCGCTAAATAAGAGCTTAGGATCTCAAAAAATTGATGTCGGAAAGCCGTTTTAAGTCAATATTTTAATCCCGTATGCCACACCTTCTCAAAGGACTGAGAGAAATCAAGAAAAACGCTGGTAGTTGTAGAGTGGTTCGGTCTAAGACCGAATTGGTGATCCGGTATTAATCGGCGTTCCTCGATAATTGAATGTAATCGCTTTAATATGAGTTTTTCAAATATCTGCGACATAATTGGTAAAAGCGGTATTAGTCAATAAGATTTTTTATCATTTGGAGGGTGTCCCGGCTTAGGAACTATTATAACCTCAGCTATCTTTCACTGTCGGGGGACGTACAAAATCCTTATCGAAGTGTTTATGAGATAAACAAACTTGTTTAGTACTTTTCTAAAAACCTGTCCCGTAATTAATTCATATCCAGGAGCCTTGTTTAATTTAATTGTTCGTATTTCATGAAAGAGTTCGACTGGCGGTACTTGTCTTATTTGTATCCTTGTCATATACCGTGGTTGGAATTTTCTATGAAATGACACCACTCGGCAGTATTGTCCGCGTAGAATCTGCCGTCGCCGTAAAGTGCAAGGAGATTTTCTGTTCACCATTTGAACCAGTCAGTAAAGACAGCTATAGTGAATTGTTTTTTTACAGTGTCTGCCTTCAAGTCCGCTTTAAAAAGTAACTCTGCAAAGAACGTCAGTTAAGATATTGAACCTATGCCTATGGAAAGTAAATCAATTATTTGGTATGTCAAGTAGGTATACTTATATTTTTTGCAAAGAGGTTGCACTCTGCGTCTTCCTGGACATAGAGGGTGCTTTCGATAATACTAAATATAATTCTATATCAAACGCCTTGGTTCATAGACGAATAGACTAACCTACGATCATATGGATCAAAGCAATCCTAGAGAGGACATCAGAGCAACATCAGCACTGACCTCGGTATCAGTAAAAGCAGCTAAAGGCTGCCCACAGGGGAGGAGTTCTCTCACCCCTACTATGGTCACAACCTACTGCACGCCCTTAGTAACTTAGGCTTCCACGTAATTGGATACCCCGATGACCTGGTCATCATTATTGGTTTGGTGTCACAAAGAGGGCTCTCTATCAATACGAATAGGCTGCCACAGTTCCTTTTACAAAGAGAAGGAATTTAAATCTTAACCAAATTTCCATGAATCATAATCTCAAAGGCATCCATAGAAGTTCGGGAAATCCCCGGAAATCCCTAAACATGATCTGCGCGGTCACAAATCGAACAACGAAAACACTACGCTTAATTAAAGATTTCTCCACTGAAATCAAAAACAAAGAAGCATTGGTTTGCAACAACCCACCTAATTGCCAAAACGGCTTAATTGAGTATACGGATGGTTCAAAAATGGAATCGGTGGGAACTTGTATCTACGGTCCAAAAAAAATTCCACAATACCCATGGGAAAAAGTCCCAGTGTATTTCAGGCAGAGCTCCATGCCATTAAGGAATGCGCAAACATAATTTACCCCTCAGGTATTAAAGGCGACAACAACCATATATTCACGGACAGACAAGCAGCTATAAAAGCCCTTAACTCGCCAGCTATTGGCACAAAATCACTACACTACTTTCAAATCCTTCAGTCCGTAAGTACCAGGAAGAAGACCAAAATCTAGTGGGTTCCTGGTCACCAGGAAATTGAAGGAAATGACAAAGCTGACGAATTGACTTTTTTGTCCAATAAACAAATCAGCTATAAATCTAGAATTAAAAAGATGGGAATACAATATGTGCATCTCCTATTGGGAAAGCATCCCAGATCTTAGACAGACCAAAAAGGTTATATAGCCCTTCAGAAACGATACCACGAATATCGAGGCATGATATAAAAAATCTTATTGGTTACCTAACCGGCCCCCACAGATTAAGATATCTCCTTCACAAGCCAAAAACATAAGGAAATGCTACAGTCCGCTTGGGGCGAACAGTATGATAGCCTATCCTTATCCCTATGTACCCCAAAGAAAAAAAGCATAAGGAAGATAATGGATAGCATTTTATTTCATTCTATGAAATTTATAGAAAAAAAATTATTTTTTTCAAAAAACGCCCCCAAAAAGTGGGCGTGGCCAAAAACTTTGTATGGGCGATATATTGAGAAAAATATCGGCATAATATATTGTTAAACTTTTTTTTTCGATTTCTATGAAAATTTTCGAAGAAAACAGCATTTTAGTGAAAAACGCCCACAAAAAGTAGGCGTGGCAAAAAACTTTATATGACAAATTAATAAAGGTGGGCAGTACCTACATATCTTGTGAAGGTTGTACAACTTTATCTCTCTAACTTAAGCCTTAAAACGGTTTTTTTTAAATTGTTGGCCTGGCAGTGGGCGTATTTTAAAAATTTTAACACTCTACCATTTCGGAACACTAGGGAGTATATGTTCCAAATTTCAGCTTCCACGCATAATTTTAAAGGCCTCAAAAGTTGATACGGACGGAGGACGGACGGACATTGCTAAATAGTCTTAGATTTTGGTCCTGATCATAAATATATATACTTCTAGGGGTCTGCGACGAATATTAAGGGGTGTTACAAACTATGAGTCAAAATTAATATACCCTTAGGATAGGGTATAAATAGCCGACTCATCGGAGTGCCGACTGTGTCGAAACCGCAAAGCACATCATATGTGAGTGCACGGCCCTATACGGAATAAGAAGGATAGCACTTATGGAATTAAGAATCATTCTGCTGTTCGCATCATCAGGAAAGTAGAGGCGCTACTTGCCTAAGCAATAATTTTGACTTATAGCACAAAATATCTTTTAGGTCGAAGCTAAAAAAAACCCGTATGTTTACACTCCTTTGGTACATGGTACCCTATCGGAACATAAGCTCCGTATTTAACAAGCTCTGCTAGGTATTATTAAGTTTTATGCAGAGACTCATCCTTCACATGTCTTCACAATCTATGAGTCAAGTCTATTGGAAGACTAGGTATTATCAGGGAAATGAATGAATTAGATTAAAAGTGGTAGACAAAAGATCATTCAAAAAAATCAGAAATAGATCCAGAGCAGAGCCATTTTTAAGTCATGTGAATTCAGTTGGAATACTTCCAAAACAACTTTTATTGAACGCCTAGAGAATTTTATTTGAATTAAATCGGAAGAAGCTTTACGTCAAAGAACCCATATCGAAAAAATTTAAGCAATTCAAAGGAGGGATCCTGCGAACCTTGTCAAAAAGGCAATGTCAATCAACGTTCCCTTACGCAAAGGTTAGGTTAGTTTAGAGGGGTTCGCATGAAAGAATAGCTCCTTTCCTTGTGGACCCATTGTGATATCCTTCACTGGGGGATACGCCACGGTGTTGTGGCCTTCTTTGTGGTGCCTTCACTTATCTAGTGGCAAATCAATTCTATCAAGCCATCCCGATGTCTGCAGAAACCTGTAAAAATTAGAGAGTGAGACTTCTGGCAATACCTTAATGTCTTGGAAGAAGAAACTTCCAAGTGTTCTGTTCCTCAAGCGACAGAGATCCGGGCAATGAAAGGGTAGTGAGGGGTGCTCTTCATCGCCGCAGCCTCTGCAAATGTCGTCATTCTTGAGATTTAATTTCATTATGTGGCTTCTCAGAAAATTATGACCAGTTAAAGTACCAACCAGCTTGGACAGCGATACTCTTTCATACTGCAGGAGTTTTTTTGTTCGGTTTTTATTTTATTCTGGCCATAGCTTCCGTGATATCTCACAGGTGGTTAGAGATTTCCACTCCAATCGTTCTCTTAGATTGCAGAGTGATGGGTTGATCGACTGTCGTGCCTGGTCACGATCCATTTCGAATCCTTTTCTTGCCAGCTCGTCGGCCATCTCATTGCCGGTTATCACCCTATGTATAGGAATGTAGGCAGGCCTAAAAATTCCAGGATCACACAAATGCAGAAACACCAGAATTTGATTGGCCTCAATGATGATGTGATTCAAAATCGGGAGGCCTGCAGATATTTTTTGAGGTCGAACAGGCGAACCTGTAGGAATGCAGTGAAGTAATAGGATTATGATCCCTATAATCCTCATCATAACCTCGTCATTTAAATGAAGAGAAGAAAAAATAAAGAGACATCGACTCCAAATCAATACATTGCTTCGACAGGCAGTAGGAGATAGTTGAAGGGAGAATAAGATATCGCTTCTTTGGAAAAGTGCTGGATAAGAAACTTGAACACGACCTTTTAGAGCATTGCAATTATTTAGCTTAAAATCATGTAACCAGTCCAACAACAGCTAGTATTCCATTCGAGTGGCACATCCGTATGGAACTCAAAACAAATTCACTCTTTAAAAATTAAATTTTCGAGTATTTGGATTCACTTTCCATAAACAATAAATATTATGTATACGCACTCGAACTTTAATTTTGTTTTTCTCATCTTTAGAAAATTGAAAAAATAGCTAAGGAAACCAAAAACTAAATCGAACTGCACACATTCATAGTAGGGACATCCTATAAGCAAAATAATAGAGCTTAGATAAGCCAAATTGAATCCTGCGACGTAATACATACTTTTTGTCATCAAAACCGCATCAACGGATTTTGGCATACGTATTCGCCAACATTGTCATGTGACGGAAATTACCATAACGTAAAAAAGTCCTTTTAGTTCAACCAAGGAGTGTGATGTGCTGAGGTGTCACCATGACAACACATCAAAGTAAGCACTAGGATATTTGCCGTGAATGTTAAACCAAACAAGGAGAATATTGTGATGTGACGGTGATGCAAAAGCTCTATTTCAGATGGAACGTAGTGTCTGATGATTCAATCTCGGATATGTCGGTTTTACTATATGCAATTGGTTGAGGCGTAACAGCGGGTTGAAATAGAAATTCCTTAAATCTCTACTGTAATTGTCTTGACTACATTTTCTTCCAAAAATTAAAGAAACGTTTCAGTGATTTGTGCGCGACATTTTATTACCCTTTCCCTGCACTGCCATCGAATAGCATGTTTCTAAAGTCAAAGTTATTGTAAAAAAATCCAAAAAGGACTGAATGAGATAATTATTAGACTTTGATTTTATATGACCTTGTTATTAATACAACTGAATGGATTTAAAAGAAATTGAAGGATCAAAGGAGCGACAAATTCAATTTGTTGAGAAAAAAAATATATTGGGAAAGACGAGACAGTGATAAATTAAAAAGTCTTTTAATTGCAATTTTGCATATTCGGGTCGTATAGAAATGGGTTCACTTAACCTTTCCCCTGTCAACATTTCTGCCCCTACTCATTTCGCTGGCCAATCTCCTTCGTTTCTGGATTTGTTGCTAGAGAGCTATAAGGAAAGTGATAAGTTATAAGTTACCTGGGTGCGGGGATTCGAAGATTCTCTTGGCTGTCTATGTAGTATGTAGTCGACGTTTCTTAGCTTTTAGCACTACATCCACATTTTGGTACAGCTAATAGAGTTCGCGTTTGTATCTTCTCCTCCATTCGCACTCCCCGCACACAGGACCAAATATCCGCCGAAGAATTTTTCCATCGAAGGAGCCCAGTATTACCTCTCCTTTCCTGCTTATCGTCCAGCACTCAGCGCCGTATACAAGAACTGACATAATCTGTAGAGCATTCACATGATAGCTCATCACCTTGCCGAAATCTGGTGCATGTTTGGAAGTGTTCAGATGAGCTGCTGGCAAACTGCACATTGCACCGCGTCTTCTCCAGCGTCACGCGACACAGTTGGATAAGTTTGGCCGGGACCCCGAATTCGAATACCATTATATGAGCCTTTACAGTTGATAAAAAAATGGTGAGTCTCGACTTGGTATTTCTTTGGTCTTTTCCAGGATTTGCTTTAGTGTGAAAATTTGGTCTATGGTTGATATGCCGGGGCGGAAGCCACACGTGCCGATTAGTGTGTTGCAGAAAGGTTCCGCTGTGTGTCCATGTCCGTTAACGTTCCAGGTCTGGTTGCCACTTGAGGGAAATCGTTATCCGGGGCTATCCATGTCTCTCTCATAACTATATTTTCTCACATGTTCGGGAAGCTACCCCGACGGCATAACCCCAAACCTGGAGGGTAAGGCCCTGGTTTTGACCCTAAGACAGCAGGCCGGTAATTCCGGTGCCATTAACCCACTTCGGGGATGTGAGTGCTGCCGTTGGCCAATCAAGGGCTCATCCGCCAACAACTCTTTTTTAACACTATGGCTTAGTATTGGAGATCCCTATAGACCTTGGACTTTTCTAGTGGATTTCGCCTAAGTCTTTAATATCTCTAAACAGGCTAAGCAATGATGCTACACAAAGGGCTAATTTCGGTTCAAGCATGCTGGCATTAACCCAGAAGAGGAGACAACTATGTATCATCCATGTTTTTAGAACCTGTCCCGCTCGCTTTCTATAAAATTAGAACTCTCTTTGGTAGTGGCTCATATAAAGTAGATAAACTGATTAAATTAAAACAAGGATGATCTTTTTAAATGTTAATATCTAATCTAACTATAGTGTGGTTCATCTAGCGACCATATTAACGGGATTGGATTGATGAGGAAATTGGAGGATCTTTCACCTCGGGAAATATGAAGATTCTGGGATGGCTCATGCAAACCCATCTTCCCGGATCCACTGAGGTTATTCCATTAATGCCCCCAGGAATTCTTCATCATCCACTCCATTCCTAATAGAATTTCCAAAAGTCCTTACCGACAAATTTTCAACCCCAAACACGGTTAATGGTATATTCCCTGCCCTAGTTCAAAACAGAATTGAAATACCAACTCCAAATATAACGAATACAGTCATATCCCTCGCCCTTGGCGCAATGTAAACATAATCACAACAAAAACATAAATGTTAAAGAATAGCCAAGTTCTTTTATACAAAAAACGCTTTTACCTTACAAGTCTGCTACAAAAAGTACTGAGATCTAAAAAAGAATGTCAAGTTTGTATTGTAATTATTAAAAATTTCACAAATAGAATTTAGGTACATTCTTATACTTGGCAAGTTTTCCAATTTGAAGTTTTGAAGATATATATATACATAAAACACATGTGTGTAGAGCCCCAATTTTCACGATTTTAAAAACTTGCGAAGTATAACTTATCAAAATATGGAAAAAATTGTGTAAGACGTATTGAGGCCTCTGACAATACGTCCTACTCCTCCATGCAAAGGGTCGGCAATAACAAAGGAATAGACAAACTAAAAATTAATGCTGAGCAGCAGACCAATCAAAGCAGTAATAGGTTGTCCGCAAGGGGGTGTTCTATCACCCCTCTTCTGGGCATTCGTCAACGATGAACTTTAAGACGACCTCAACAACTCAGGGCTTAGTAAACAGGGAATTGCCGGCGACCTAGTGATCATAAAACTAAAATATATTAGGCGTAACAGGACCCAAAGCTAAGATTCTGCAACCACTGTTTGTGCGAGGATATACTTTTGGCACGAATGGAAGGGACGTACAGTTTAATGCCGATTCCGAACGGCAATTAATTTGTGAGAATATTCTTATGACAGTTCTTACTCTTGGATGTTTGTCAGACGTTCGAAACACGTGGAGCAGCGAATGAAAACTTTCAGGTGATACAGATCGGGATTGGAAACAGCGAGCTCTCGATCCAACGCACTTAACCACTAAGCCACTGCACGCGCAGTGATCATTACAAGAGGCAAATATGGCCAACATTATCTCAGAACAACACGCCAATACCATTTTCAAAGGAAGTAAAATATCTCGGTATCAGAATTGATCATAAGCTTATTTGGAATGCTCATCAAGAACGTACCCTATATAAAACGACTGCTATATTATGTGCATTCTTCAAACTCCGCCTGCGTCCAAAAATAATACATTGGACATACCAAACCCTAGTCCTACCGACGATCACGTTTTCAGCTCAGAAAAAGTAAACAAAATCTCTGCCCAGATTTTGACGGGTGCCATACGCTCCTGTCCATCCGCTACTATAAAGAACTCGTCGACCTCCAACCGTTACATGCACGAATAAGGAAGTGCGCTGCTTTAATCGCAATAAAACTTCACTTCGTGAAAGAGTTCAAACAGGTTGATCTCAAAGGCTACTTAGGTATCTTAAACTCCTCAAAAATTATACATAGCCCTTCGATTCAAGTCACTGACCTCATGCTCATAAAAGAAAACTTTCATCGACAATTTAACATCACCATATCGGATCGTTCGGTGTGGGAAACTGGCGCCCACTCAGTCTGGTTTAGGGATGGTTCAAAAGTGCTAACGGGTGTAGGAGCAGGTATCAGCTGACCCAACTCAGCTTTAAAATGTTAGCTCCCCTAGGACACACAACATTAATCTTCCAAGCAGACGTTCTTAGAAGAAGGATTACGCCGTGCTAACAAATTCATTGGCCTGGCTAACAAAAAACGCGCTCTTCAGATCGTCTCTATGAGCAAGCGTGATGCTAATTTAGTAACTGACTTACTAACAGGTCACTGCTATTGAACTATGATCTCATCCAAATGGGAAAAAGCTCTAGATATAGATCTGTGTAGACTCTGCCTCGAACAGCCAGAAGCGGCAGAACACATCCAGCCCTGCAATCATCCAAAAGAGGCTCACTCAAATCATCGGCCTTAACAATCATAAGACCTAGGATTGTCGTCAGACCAAAAGTATTATTAAACATTCGTAACGAGCACAAATAATCTTTTCCTTGGTCGCAGTGCTAATCAGCCCATATCGTTATAAAATAAAGTGCACGACTGCGTCATACGAAACTTTCTCGGTACATGAGATGCGTTTTTGAATCGCAAAATGATTTGCAAATGGATTTAAATCACTTTTTAGGTATTGGAAATTCAGATTTTCTGAAAAACGGCACCACAATTTTGATGTAATTTCGCACATTGGACACTTTTAACATAATTGTTCGAAATACAAAAACTTATCAAAATCGTTGTAGCCGTTTTTGAGAAAAGGCATTTAATTAAAATTTAAGAAAATCCTTTTATGAAAAAAAATGAAAAAAAAAATATTATTAAAAAAATCTAAGTATGCAATTTATTTTCTTGAGGTATTGACGGTTTTATAATTTTACCGTTAGTCGATTTTGCAGTATTTTTTGCACCATCCCAAGTACCCTTGGTACAAAAAAAACCAAAATCCTTGGAATCCTTTTCTAGAAAAATAATGATAAGTGATTTTCACAAAATATCGTATTGCAGGTAACGTTATTTCAAACGATAAATATTACCGATGCATCTCGAAAAAACGTCAGTTTAGTGTGGTTTATGGGCTGGTGGCATCAGCGGTCCAATTTCTTTCAAAGACGACCGTGGAAGAAACGTTACCGTCAACGGCGAACGATATCGAGCCATGATACGCTGCTTTTTTTTTGTCCCAGTTGGATGAGTTGAACTTGGATGACATGTGGCATCAAGCCGGTGCCACATGCCGCACAGCTCGTGAAACAATGGAAATGTTGAAGGATGAATTTGGTGAGCAGCTTATCTCTCGAAATGGCCCTGTGAGTTGGCCAAGAAGATCATGCGATTTAACGTCTCTTGATTATTTCTTGTGGGGTTATGTAAGGTCGTTAGTCTATGTGGACAAGCCGAACACGATTGAAGCCTTACAGGATTGTTATCGAACACGCCTAATACGTGGAACACAGGCCGAAATGCTCGAAAAAGTGACTCAAAATTGGACCTTCCGAATGCAGCATTTGAAACGGAGCCACAGACATTATTTACATGAAGTTGTCCTTAAAACGTAAATGGCAAAGGCCTATTTATCGATTGCGATAAAAATTTTGAATATTTGATGCAAATTTGAGTGTTTTATTAGATTTTTAAAAAAACTATGCTTAAAAAATCACCCTTTATAAGCATTTGCTTAACCCACACTAAATATTATGTTCTTGATTTATTTTTACGTCTTACCACTGGCTGACACTGCTAACACACAGCCACATGGGAATAAGATGCATGTATAAAATTCATCATGGGATAAATAAAACAATACATAAATTCATATATAGCTATGTACCTATGCATTATTTAATTTTGACAAAGGTTAAACAGACTTCAACATGACATTGAAGATGTCGTCAAAACATGAACCGTATGTGAGAGTTCATCGCATCAAACTGCCATCAAAGAAATCCAACTTTCAGACGAACACAAAGACAAATAATTTATTCCTTACCAAGCAAATGTCTCTTTTGTTCGTACAATTATTATTATTTTGCCCCGTCAGAAAATTAAAACAAAAAATCAATCTTCAAAAGTACAAAACGATTCTATGAAGGCAATGATCCTTTGGTTTATGTTTGATTTGCATTATCACTTTCTTTGATTTTCTAACGCTAAATATAAATAAATATTATGCAAATTAGTCGTCTGGGTGTTGTAGGAATGAGTACTCCTTTTGTCTAATCGTAATATTAGGTAGTTTAGTTACCTCCTCTGTTTAAGGTGAAAGTCTAAATGAGTCGCAAACGAGTAATATGAGCCCTCAGTATCTACAACTCGGAACATAGTAAATTTCTACTTTACTTGAGTAACTTCGACAATTTTCAGTCGGAAGAACTTTTCAACTTTTCTATATTGGAGAATGGGTTACTCAAGAATCATAATGGTTGTAACATAAATCGAAGTTACACATAAAATATAGCGCCATCTAGATCAGAATACATGATATAGATAATTCAGTATTCCAACCGTAATTATAATAATGAATCGAGACTAAATGAAGCGCAAATAAGGGCGCCTCAAAAGCGGCACGACATTCTTTAGTAGGTTGAAGATAAATAAAAAACTTTATCGGAAATTAGTAGTCTGATTTGACAGATAATTAGTTTTATCCTTCCGCTGAACGAATATGGTTGTGTATACGCTTGAACACCGCTGGAAAATATTGCGACATAGCGACATAGAGAAGATGCCGATTTTGCCAAAAAAAATCATCTTTTCAGATGAAGCTCATTTTGATATTGGCAGGTATGTAAACAAGCAAAATTGTCGCATTTGGGGCACAGAAAACCCGCACGCATACATTGCAAAGCCGATATAGCCAGAACGAGTCACTGTTTGGTGCGAATTTTGGTCTAGAGGCATAATTGGGCCATTTTTTTCGAAAATGAGCAAGGAGTGGCCGTTACAGTCAATAGCAACATTTGGTTTCAACAGGACGGCGCTACGTGCCACACTCGATGTTTTGCGCCCTGTTTTTGAAGATCGCATTATCAGCCGCAGAGCTGATGTCGTTTGGCCACCGCGGAGCTGCGATTTGACACCGTTGGACTATTATTTGTGGGGTGCCGTAAAAGATAAGTGTTACGCCGACATGCCAGAGACAATTGACGCTTTAAAGGACAATATTCGTGAACCCATTGGTGAAATACAGCTGCACACAATCGATAATGTGCTTAAAAATTGGACCGATCGTGTAGGCTACTGCATGGCCAGCCGAGGTAGCCATTTGAATGAAATTATTTTCCATTACTAACCGGAAGGATTGTACTTTCAAATAAAAAAAGAAATTTGAGAAAATAGTCAGCAGTTTTTTTTTATAGCATTTTCAAAAAAAAAAAAGTTATTTGGCGGACCCTATATAAGATTTTGTAAATTATTTTGCAAAATAAGTGACGAATAGATATTTGTTACGTTACAAGTAAATAGATACAATATTCGAGAGAAAAATTAAGCCGAATGCGTACATATATATTAGTTAACCTTTTTGGTATTTTGATTCCATATGACATCACTCATATTTTCAGCCATATTTTCTGTCCGTGTATAGTTTTCGGTTGTCTTTTTTTGCGGTATTTATTCTGAACTTGAACAGGGTTTTAAGCATTTGAAGTAAAAAATTGGTTTATTTTTGCCATCACCTTTCTATTAGTTATTTTGGAAGAAGGTTCTGAATTTTTTTTTTCGGAGGACTATTTTTATATTTTTATATTATATATATTATATGTATATTAATTTTGACACATATCTTGTTGCACCCCTTAATATTCGTCGTAGACCCCTTAAAGTATACATATTTATGATCAATACAAAAACCTAAGACTATTCAATAATGTCCGTCCGTCCGTCACCAATTTTTAGGCCTTTAAATTGAAATTTGGAATATATACTCCTTGGAATCTTTAAATGGTAGAGTAAAATACGCCAACCGCCACGCCCACAGTTTAGTAAAACCCGATTCAAAGCTAAAGTTAGATAGATGTAGGCTCTGCCCTCCTTCATAAGTTTGTCATATAAAGTTTTTGCCGCGCCGTTCGCCCCAAGCGGACTGTAGCTTTTCTTTATGTTTTTTTTTATCGAATATTAGCGTTATTCTACAAAAATAAGGAGAATTAATTGTAAAATTGTTGGTATGAGTTATTCTCCCAGTAATCGAAATAATTATTTTTTTTTTGTTCAACGTGGGAAAATAACAAATACAATGTGAAAAAGAACTACATATATAAAATATACTGTGTTGTACGAATATATTTCTCAGTAAGTTAGACTAGAGCAAAAATGCATCATATGAGGTCAAATGTTCAAAATTTCGAAACGGACTTAACTTTAAAGCACTGACAAAATTTCTGATTCGAAAATTTCACCCGGAGTAACATTTTAAAGGTTCAGTAAGAATACTGGTTAGAGTTCTTTAAGATCTCAAAATATAAATCCGCTAGTAATGTTTATGAAACGAATATCTGTTTCGTTTGTTGATTCTTTATTCACTGAACTTACTTACTAACTAACTTTCTGTACAAAGTGGCACATTCTTACATGCTAACAATATCGTATGTGTATTAGGTAACACATATATATATTTCATTTGTCTGTTTACCTAGTGTGGCACGATCGTATTCAATTATATAATACAACACATATATATACTATATTATATATTTAAACGCAACAGTCCAGGGCGTAAAGTTTTCTATCTGTTGAATTCTTCAGGACTCTTTCTGAGAAGATGGAAAAAAGCATTTGTCCAGCCCGTCCCAAAAAAAGGCGAACTTTCCTCCCCCTCCTCCTACCGACCAATTTCACTTACTTCCCTCCTTTCCAAGGTCATCCTTGAATCCCGAAAATTTCTTAATGACCGGCAGAACGGATTTTGCGATAACAGGTCCGCTGGTAATTTGATGACATATTTAATCGAAAAATGGAACCGATCTATTCACCATCACCTTGGTAAATAAGATCTTCGCGCTTAATATTTTAAAAGCATTTTACAGAGTTTGGCATCAGGATCTTTTGTCGAAAAAGGCGTGCTTAAAAATCGATGATACCTTTCTTCAATTACCTTTCGGATCATTCAATACAATTCCGGTTTCAAGGCTGCAACTCACCAAAAAAATGCTGGTGTCTCTTTCTCATTTTTATCAATAATCTCCTGTCTTTCACTTCTGATCAAATATATTCCTTCGGCGATGACAGTACCCTCAGCGTCTCATATTTGCTTCCAGGTTTACGTCCCTCATCATCGGGCGGGGAGCAGAAACGGCAAAGTATGTTAAGCTCATTAAATTCTGACCTTAACAGTATTCTTAAGTGGGCTAAAATCAATAGAGTAGAATTTAATGCTTCCAAAACACAATGCTCTATTCTGTCATTGAAACGAAACAATAATACTCTGCCGTTATCCATGAATGGCACATGCATCGCTAAAACCGAAAGGCTTTCCATCCTCGGTATGTGCGTTAATGATAGCCTTCGTTGGAACGACCATTGGTGGTTACATTCCTCCCCTCCAACACTTCAACACTTTAACCGTAATACCCCTCAAGCCGGGAATGCTCATCAGTTTACCTTAAAGCCTGTATTCAGACTTACTGTGAAATATAAGGATTCATTCCTCTGCTCGACAACTCTCCCTTTTTCCTGACCACTACAACTTGCAAACATTTAAAATCGGTTGCTCATCCATTCGTATAATTGCTTATTTACTTAATGCCCATGCTGTTAACATTTAAAGTCGGCTAATAATCCCTTTTCCACGTGTAAATTATAAAAAACAAAGAGAACAGAAAAATTTAATTCTATTTATTTTTTCCGGAAAATGGCGTAACAGTAACAGTTTGGTTTACTTCTGTTGGTTTTTTTTGGTTAAAGCATTGGGTGGATAGTAAAAGTAATTTTTATTAAAACGGGCATTCAGCTTTTATTAAGACAGGGCATTTAGCTAGTTTAGTAATATCGTCTTCCCATTCAACGTTTTGGGTCTTGCTCCTGTTTTTTTAAGGGCGGAGTACAAATCAAGTCGACTTCTACTTCCGAATGAGCTACAAATATGATAATGTTTGAAAAAAACTTAGAGGACCTGCGCTATTCCTCTTACTAATCGCCAATTAATTTTCTTAAAACTTCGAATAATACCAAAATATGAACTAAGTAAAGGTTCTGAGAAAAATTTACTTCAAATGAGACACAAAAAAGCGTATATAATTTAATTTCTCCGAACATTGACCCTCTACATGAAATTTCAGTTCATATAAATCTCACTTATGTTCTCACATAAGCCATTGTCTGAAGAAGTTCTGAATCTGCTACCCAAAAGCTTTTAATTTGTGAGTATTCGATCCCAGCAATGGTTATTCATTCGACACGCATTTTCTTTGTTTCCTAACTAAGACTTACCATATCCACATAAATCACCTCACCTCTATAGCAGTGAAAGAAATTCGAAAATACGTAACCCGCAGGACCTACATATAAGCGACTGAAGGCCTCCCGCTCCTGACATCGACAAAAAAGACAAACAATAATAACTCCCAGGTATGTTGTGAACAATGGAAATCATTTCGTTGTGTAAGCTGTTCATCATGCCAATCAATTTACCTACACACAGCTAGACCCCTGCCAAATGAAAATAATTTCAATAACACACAAGCTTTCACAGCTAAAATATATGCCGAATATTCCAAGCTTGAAAATAAAATACCTTGCGATTATTAATCACAGAAAATCCTTTGAAAACAAAAGGAAAGAAAAATGAACGTTACACTACATCAACTTTAAGAAAAAGTGGCACACTTGTTTGCACCCGCACATAAAAACCGTAGCGATCCCTGTCAAACCGCGTTCTGCGTTCTGCTACCCTCCAAAAAAGGGTTAACGCAGTCTCGTAATTTTCATCTATGCCAGTGTTTAAACTTTTATGAGCTCTTTCAAAACCATAAATTTCATCAAATCAATTATCCGTGAATGAAAGAATGCCGACTCTTGTGCCACAAAAGTCCCCTTATTCGGGGAATGTCTTTTCAAACGCCTCAATGCTGTTCCAAGGATAATCGCGCCGTAAAGTACAAAGATGTAGCGCAACGAGGAGAAGCAATAACTTTGTTGTATTTATTGCGCTGCTCTGAGGTGTCGAGAATTCGTTGTTTTTTTTTTACACTGGAATAAAGTTGTAGGCTACAACAGGTTTTTGACAACAGAAACAAAAAAAAATACCTTAACCCTTTTGTGATGATTGGAAGAAAGGTGCTATATGTGAAAGTTACAGATTTATGATGGTATTTTCGATCTATTTGATGTAAACGCTTTATGGGTTGCCTCCCTCAAGACTGTGGTGTAGCTTTTTCTTTAGAATTGATGATCTTAAAATTATACTAAAAATTTTACTAACCTGAAGCAATTTAATATGAATTGAAGAACGGATAAATATGTATATAATGTATTAACCGCAGCAAAATTTTAATAATTTTCATCGCCTAAATTTAGGAGCTTGAAAAGCAAACATTAGTAGTTCTTTTGTTAAGACAAAAGCTCGAGTGTTGTTGTTGTAGTAGTCAATGTTGTGTTGTATCGTATTGTTAGATATCCAAATGAAATAAGGATTTGACTGAGTTACACAGTTATCAATAGACAGAAGTACCTACCTACTTCCCTAACGGGCTCCCGAGCTGTGATTAGTATTTTAAGGTAGACTTTCATCCTCTGCTATCCTGCTTTCAGTTTTCTAGATCAAGAACTTTGGCAACCTTATTCGGTCTTTCTTATTCTTTTGAACTTGGGAGCTGGTATCCCGTTTAGTCGAAATGGTTGGTTATACTGATCTCCTGAAGATAGTAACTTCTGTGTTGACCATTTCCCTGTCCAGTATTAACAAGATTTAAGAAGTCATATGCTAAATCCGGTCACGTTTGGAAAATGCCAGATGAGCCAGCGTCTCGCGACACTTTAGCCGGAATCGGAATTCAGCAATCGCCAAGTAGAGCTCCTGACCCAGTCTGTGCAGTGGCTTAATGGTTAAGTGGGTTGGTATATTAAGTGGCGTCCCAGGTTCAAGTCTGACCCGTACCACCTCAGAGATATTTAGAAGGTACTACATAGAAAGAAAAGGAGAAGTTTACACAGATTAGACTTTACTAACAACCCATTGGTGTTTGCTAGTCTGTTTTATTTAAAAACGAAAAGGTACTCGTGATAAAGCAATGAGAAGAGGGGAGAGGGTGATTCCAGAGAAAATCAAAAAAAATGATGAGTAAACGAATAATGTATGTTTTTTTTTTTTAGGCGTCCATAATATCTGTGGATGATGGCAAAAATAGGATCAATTACTCTTTTTGAATTACTCTTTTTGAGTAATTGATTCCATTTTTACCATCATCCACAGATATTGTGGACGCATAAAAAAAATTGGATGTGCATCGTTTCGTTATCATTATTCGTGATCACCAAACTTTCATCTACCTTGGGGTAAACATCAACTCCACAAATGACATCTTAGTGGAGATCCATCGAAGAATTACCCTAGGAAACCGCTGCTACTTCAGTTTGACAAAACAAATGGGTTCAAAACTCCAAACTCGAAGGACAAAGTGCTTGCTCTACAGAACGCTTATCCTGCCAGTTCTGCTATACGTCGCCGAGTGCTGGACGATAAGCAGGAAAGGAGAGTTAATACTGGGATCCTTTGAAAGAAAAATCCTTCGACGGATATTTGGTCCAGTGTGCGAGGAGGGCGAATGGAGGAGAAGATACAACCGCGAACTCTATGAGCTGTACCAAGATGTCGATGTAGTCCGAAAAGCTAAAACTCGTCGACTACATTGGCTCGGCCACATCGAGCGAATGGACAACAACGCTCCAGCCAAAAGGATCTTCGAATCCCAGCCCCCAGGTTCGAAACGACAAGGAAGACCGATCCTCCGTTTTAAAGACCAAGCCATCGCGGATGCCAGAGCGCTTGGTCTGGACAACTAGAAGCAGCGTGCTCGGGATCGCAGAGGGTGGAAGGCAGCCGTATCTCAGGCAGGGACTCTTCACTGGTCGGGAGCCCGTTAAGTAAAGTAAGTATTCTTTTTGAATGGCTGATAAAATAATTATTACGTAGTTTTCTATGTGTTTAAATTTTATGCGTTGACTTTTGGTTCCATCGAAATTTGGGTTTCAGGAAAAAAACTTATTTACAAAAAAATAATTTAAAGATCTAGGAACAAAATTTGTTATTTTATTTGCCGAACTGAGTGGAATGAAAGATAAAAGGATCGTACTCTTTCCTGTGGATTGAATCTTATTCAACTTAGTAATTCCCTTTTTTTTTTTTTAAAAATTACTTTACGGATTTTAAGAATTTGTAGAACTTTTCACATTCACTGCCAAAATGGGAAAGAGCGAACGTGAGATGTTAACTTGTAAAAGCTGGTCTTCATCTTCTGTGCATTTACAATTAAAGTTTAGTACAAGCTGCAGCTGTAGATTTTTGATTTTATTAGGCAACAATAACATGTTCGTCCGGTTTGAGTCCAGGACAAGGGAAGCAGCAGTTAAATTCAAAACTTAATAATGTTATAGTTTTCCAACTGTTAGGTAAAATGGTCTAAATTATACCTTAAGAACAGGGTATTATCGTATTAAATTTAAGGGCTTATTATCTGAATCGTTTACTATTTAGACTGTAGTGTTCCGCAGGGAAGTCACTAAGGCCCTATTTTGTTAATTTTTACTATTAATGATGTAAAAGGATGCATGACGAAAACATCTGTATAAATCTGTAGTTTCGCTATTTGGTGTGTTAAAAACTGGCTTAAAATGCACTCATCTAAATGTCAATAGGCGGCATTCTCAAAAAGGCATATTCCGCTAATTTTCAATATAGGCACCTTATCTTATCACATTAGTTGATGGATTAATTTCGACCGCAGATTGAACTTAATAAATAATACATTCTTAAGAAATCGACGACCCCTATCTTGTTCCGTCCGTCCGCATCTGGAGCATGCTTCAAAAGTCTGGACTGAGTGCTCTAATTTATTTATTCAAATCGAATCGAAGCCATTCAACATAATTTCATCCGATTTGCCCGAGGAGGACTTCCTTGCGAAGATCCCTATAGAATCTACCTTTCTACAGTCAACGTACGAAACTTCGCCAAATAATACCACTTTCTTAGCGAAGACTTATTGATATAATTTATGTTTTAAAAATTCCTTTAGATATGACCAATTGTGGTAGGAAGTAGTGTGAGTAGAATTTATAATCTAAAGATAAGCAGTCTTGACGGTTGCTTGAAATAAGCACTCCATGGCACTGATCTGAGAGTGTATTCCCTTCTCGTCTGGCAATTTTATAACTGATTCGAGTTAATGATGAGAAATATCGACTATAGTTGATAATCCCCCAAGATTTAGTGTTTGCTGGAGTTTTGCGCACAATAGGCTCTTATTGTAAATAGATCGAGCTTTCCAAACATATTAAATGCATTATTTTGAGGTAAATATTAATGGTGCGGAAGAGGGCGATTTTATCTTTTAACCGGATCTACGTGCCTGAGCAGATTCCAGTCAGTCGTTTCTCAAAGTGATAATCTAATTAGCCGATGAGATCATGTGATTTAAAATAATGGGACTTACTTTTGTGGAACCTTGACGACTTAGGGAATAGACGGTTTATTCATATAATTTCCAATAAAGTGGAACCAACATCGATGTCATCAATGCCGCAGATATACAAAAATTTAAATTCTTTTATCAAATGAGCACACACTCTTCTGTCACTAAGAATGAAACAGCAAGCCAATTTTATCTATATTTTTGACGACTGTAACTACGGAGATTTTTTAATGAAATGTGTTAAATATTTTGGTACAGTTGTAGAATTGAAAAATAGTTAAGAATTGTGGTAGAAATGAGAACACTGCCCTAGGTAGCTATAATAGTTTTCAAACCAAATTTAACAAAATTTTAGAAACACTACTTACTTACTTACTTAACGGGCTCCCGACCCGTGAAGAGTCCCTGTCTGAGATACGGCAGCCTTCCATCCCGAGCACGCTGCTTCCAGTTGCATAGACCAAGCGCTCTGGCATCCGCGATGGCTTTGTCTTTAAAACGGAGGTTCGGTCTTCCTTGTCCTCTCGAACCTGGGGGCTGAGATTCGAAGATCCTCTTGGCTAGAGCGTTGTTGTCCATTCGCTTGATGTGGCCGAGCCAATGTAGTCGACAAGTTTTGGCTTTTTGGACTACATCCACATCTTGGCACAGCTCATAGAGTTCGCGGTTGTATCTTCTCCTCCATTCGCCCTTCTCGCACACAGGACCAAATATCCGTCAAAGGATTTTTCCTTCAAAGGATCCCAGTATAAACTCTCCTTTCCTGCTTATCGCCCAGCACTCGGCGCCGTATAGCAGAACTGGCAGGATAAGGGTTCTGTAGAGTATGCACTTCGTCCTTCGAGTTAGGAGTTTTGAACCCATTTGTTTTGCAAAACCGAAGTAGCTGCGGTTTCCTAATGTAATTCTTCGACGGATCTCCACTAAGATGTTGTTTGTGGAATTGATGTTTACCCCGAGGTAGATGAACTCCTTAACTACCTCGAAGTTGCTGCTATCAACAGTGACATTTTGTCCTAGTCGGTGGATTGTTTGTTTGTTGATAGCATATGTCTAGTCTTGTCCTCATTCACTTCAAGGCCAACTAGTTTCGCCTGTTCTTCAATAGCCGTGAAAGCCTCTATCACGGCACTCTGGGATCGACCGATGATATCTATATCGTCCGCATACCCCAGTAGTTGGAAAAAAAAATTTTAGAAATATGTTTTCAAAATTATTAGTCTGGGCGTTTATTAATGGCGACCAAACGTCATCTGTCCAAGTGAAATGTTTTCAATACACTCTGCCATTTAATCATGGAAAAACTTACAAACGTGCAAATAATTAAAATTTATTATCAAAATTCGTGCTTTTTGGAAAATGTGAAAATTCACTGTTTTATCGAAAAATTGTGTTCAGCGATTAGGCTCATTTCTGGCTCAACGGATAGGTAAATAATCAAAACTGTCGCATCTGGAGTGATGAACAGCTACATGCCATACAAGAATTGCCGATGCATCCCGAAATGGTGGCATCATCGGTCTACTTCCGAACGATATGGCGCCATTATAAGCGACATTTTTTTACCCCAGTTGGCTGAGTTGAACTTGGTTGACATGTGGTTTCATCAAGACGGTGCCACATGCCACACAGCTCGTGAAATAATGGAAATCTTGAAGGGTGAATTTGATGAACAGCTTATCTCTCGAAATGGCCCTGTGAGTTGCCCGCCAAGATCATGCGATTTAACGCCTCTTGATTATTTCTTGCTGGGGTTACGTAAAGTCGTTAGTGTATGTGGACAAGCCGAACACGATTGAAGCCTTACAGGATTGTTATTGAACACGCCTAATACGTGGAACACAGGCCGAAATGCTCGAAAAAGTGACGCAAAATCGGACCATTTGAAACGGAGCCTCGGACATCATTTGCATGAAGTTGTCCTTAAAACGTAAATGGCAAAGGCCTATTTATCGATTACAATTAAAGTTTGGAGTGTTTGATGCAAATTTGAGTGTTTTATTCGTTTTATAAGAAAACTACGCTTAAAAAATTACCGAAAATAATAAAACGAAGCTAATTAGATTGTGAAGGTCAGCGGTATTCGCTTTACAGCCACGCTTAATGATTTTTGTATTTCCCGACTGAATGGCAAGAGATGTGATTAAAGCAGAATGGTGTTACATGCCTTACATCGAACAAAACAACTCATATACTTGTAAATTTGCTACCAAAACCTTGTGATCTGATAACTCCGCATTATATTGTTTGGGGAGTCGCAAAGTCGCTTGTCTATGCTTAGCGTCGATATTGAATGCTGTATTGAATGTTTGAAAAACTGGTCGATAGCTAAATTTATCAGTATATCACAGTGAGCAGCGTAAGTACATGATTATTAAATTGAAAATTTTTTGGAATAAATCAGGTTCCGCTATAAACAAAGAAGAAAGCCTCCTATTGGTGGCTGAATGATATATTCGAGTTCTATTACTTCCGAAATAATTTTATCTTAACGGTTCAATTATCTAACAAAACAACCAAATTTTTTTTTGCAACATCATTAGATTTCTAGTAACAATCTACCCTATACAAGTTTTCACGACTCCACCCAAACCCTCTTTTCAAAAGCCAACTAAGTACCTACTTATCAAGTTTAGAGGACTTTATTGATTGTAATATTTCGACAGTCTCATCCATCTGAAAAGTTATTCTATTAGCTCTAAAAATCAGTGGCAAAAAAAAAATCATCAACAGTATCAATCACTTTTCTTCCTTAGCCCATTGAAAGGCATTCCTGAGATACGATTTAAGCGACTTTAATAACTCGAAATTCCATTAATCACAGATTCATATCCCATCGTCAGCCTATTTCTGTAATCTCAAAGTGTAACAAGATAAAATTATTCCCGAACAAGTACAAACACCATAACGACACGGAAAACTTTTCAATTAATCATAAGGTTTATCGACAGGATAAGCTGTCGCCACCAGCTTTCAAAAACTAAAATGCAGACATCTTAACGACGCGACGTAAATGCCTCGCACCTTTGACGACACACAGTACCTAGGTACCTCGTCTTCCTGTTGTAATTCCTGTGTTAAGTGGTACACAGCTCCACATTTACTTCACTACAACCACCAACCAACCAACACCTTGAAGTGGAACTAATTTCCAAATCGTTACCGGTATTCATTATTCATGGGAAGAAGCAGGAACAAAAAAAAAAAAAAAAACACACCTCCACCCTTCTTATTGCTCACTCCTCCTGAGAGCTTAAGCCTTATACTTATATTTTGATTGTAAGACCGCACCTTCTTCTGCAGGTGGTTGGCAAAAAATACTCTTGTATTGCGTAAATAATAATAAATAATAAAATTGTATCCCAAACACATAAAGTAAAAGAGATAAGGAAAGGAAAGGGACCGAGATGCCGAGATGAGATTGAGACTTTGTCTGTGCGTGAATAGAAACTGGAAACTAACTGAAAGAGTCTGAAAGTGATATCCGCAACCTGGGATTAAGAATCTTGCCAATCTCTGAAATGTACTCATCTCAAATAGTAAACTAGAACTTGGTATGTTGTGCTGATGTAGACCGAAGAAAATCCCCCGTAAAGAACGAAAAGGGAAAAGTTTTCTGTTGTTTTTTGATACGTGCTACAGCGGAACCGGAAGAGCACGCAAACACAAGAAATGAAAAAGGTTTACAAAACACATTCAACGGTTTGCTACTACATACGTGGTAGCAGTGGTGAAAGGAAGGCCTTGTGAAGTAAAATCTGATAGAACAAAATTATATTACCTATATGAAGAAATTAAGGAAGGGCGCTGTAAAGTGTGCGTTTCTGTGGGTGCAAGATGCACTTGTGAGTTAAAACCTTTCACAAAATCTTCAATCACGTTTATTGTTCATTCGACAACACCTTACACCTGTAGTAAGTCAGGGCTTTCAATGCATATTCCTAAAGCTCAAACGAAATTAAAGTCCTACAGAAAGTTAAAATGACAAATTTTAAAACCTTTTGTTCGCCGTTTGTTCATAATCGCTGCGTTAGTGGACTAAAGGTAACAGACAGCTGAATTAAAGAAGTTAAAGTGAAGGAAAGAGTCGAAAAGAATTTGTCGTTGTACCCTCCGGATATGTAAAGGTTACTTAAGGAGGTGGCGGTGGGTGAAATGGTATATCTGAAAGATCGATTTTAATTCTACTTCTTTCAACGTTGTTTTGATGAAACCTTTCGAATGAGTAGAGCTTATCTAAGGGGCGAAAAGGAGATGAAATAGTGACACTCACTAAATCGTGTGAAATTATCTAAGGAGGGGGCGGGGGAGGACTAGAGCAAGGGAAAAACGTATAATAATATGGCTAGGCTCCAATTTATCCGTTTCGACAGCTAAAGAAAAAAATACACAGGTGGAAAGCAATACGATGATAAGAAAACGCTGATCCATACCATTAAACTTGCCTGGAATGGAATTCAACTCGACTATTCGGCCTCATTGTACAACTCTCACAAAAACAGATTTTTTGAGGTTATTTTAAAGAATTGAAAATTATATTTTAACCATAAATTTGACACCTTTCTGAACCGCTTGACCTACAGATCAGAAAACTGGCTGGCAACAGTTTAGTACGACTACCTTTTTTGGGTCACTTTAAGAGGAACAGCTTCGGACATAGTACGCTCCTTTTGCAGCTACTGCCAGGAAATCCAATCATAATGGATAAACCCCCCCCCCCCCTTAGTTGACTTCCACATTCTGAATGATGTAATCCGGAAAGGGAGGATTGGCAAAGAGCTGCAGTTATCAAATCAAATGAAATTGCAATCTTTACAGATGGCTCGAAAACGACAGATGGAACAGGGTCTAGGATCTTCTCAAAAGATCCAGAACTAAGGGAATCTATAAGACTATCGGAAACAATGAGATCGGTATCCGGAAAGAATACTAGTAGGAGTCCCGACAGGGCATTGCCTCTTGTGAAAGCATGCAAAGAGACTCGGGCTGTCGGATACAGACATCTATAGATGCGAGGCAATCTCAAGTAGTCGTAGGTAATTCTTAGGAAGATACTTCTTTGATGCTTTTGAGGAAATAGACGGTACAAACTCCAAAGGCCTTTTTGGCTTTAGTAGGGTAATTGGTTGCTTCAAAGGGAAAAGTGTTCCGGTTTTTTGTCTACCATTTCGATTTTTAAATAAAATCAGCTGGTTGGCGGTGGTCCCACTTCTTTTTTGTGCAATGATTTTTACATGACACCGCAAAACCCCCAAAAATACGAAAATTTTCACTGTTTTTCATTGTTCTGCACCTTTCTATTCTTATGAACCAATTTAAATGCATGATTTTCTGACTCATTTAGCAAAACGGTCTGAAAGGTACCGTTATCTTGTTCTCTTCGCTTTTTCTATGGTCTATAGAACACCAATTTACTCTCTTATTAACCTTAATTGTTTTTTTTCTAGGTGATATATAATGGGAAAAAACTCAATTGAACTCTTAAAATCATCCGCAGTTTATGTATGTACTTTAAGGGGTCTACGACTAATATTAAGGCGTGTCACAAACTATGTGTCAAAATGAATATACCCTTAGGATATAAAATGATGACAAATTGTGTGATATACAAAAAAAGACGTGGCCAAACTTGTATAGATTCTAAGGCGTCGTTGTAGGCCGGGGAGGACCTGCACCTCAACCAATACGCCATTCCAACTTGAGCGGTCTATGGCTAACTGCCTGTTTCTGCGCACAGGTGGTTGAGAACCGCTTTCATTAATGCGCTCCACCTAGGGCGAGGTTTCCTTTATTGCGTTTTTCCTTCTGATTAGGGTTGAAGATTCCGTGAGCTGGAGTATTGGTGTTAATTTGCTTTACATGTCCCAGCCATCTCGAGCACCCAATGCACAAGTTCTGACCAGATCGAAGTCGCTCTCCAAAACCCGCCTAATTGCTAATAAAAATATATTTAAACCATAGAAAAAGACCACGCGCTGGCATCGTGACACTCAAACGAGTTGTCGATCTTGCAGCTTGTGCAAGATCTCATGTTACGAGCGCACGTCTGAGATGTCCGGCGATGACGATTACTTATCGCTGGGATCCGCTGTGTCAGCAAATGACTCTATCGTGTTAACATACGACGAGATTATGATCAGGATTACAGGGATCATAACACTCCCATTTCACTGCATTCCTACTGGTCCGCCTGTGGGGTTCGCCGGTTCAACTTCAAAACATATCTGCAGGCATCCCGATTTTGGATCACTTCATCATTGCCTCAATGATGGCTGTTTTTAATTCAAAATTTCTACCATAATGGTTCCATTTTCTAGCTTTAAAAATCGAATTTAATTTAAAAAAAAAATAATGAACACGCCAATCATGTCACTGTCAACAATTCGAAAGCCGCACGCCTCTTATTTATTTACTTTTGTCGTGTTCAGCCAGATGTTTCCAATTCTAGTATTTTACATTATATGAAGGCCACCTCCGAGACTGATGTGTATCGTGGTGATTGAACAAAATTCGATTTCTTTTCATAATCCATGGACATGCAAACAATGAACATACGAATATACACACCAGATATCTTTTATTAAAATAGCTGAATATAGGTACAGCTTCACAAGTATTTTTAAATTCAATCTGAAAGGAGATTTAATAACGTCCAGCACAATATGCTCAGTGTTCAAATTCGGAATTTAATTTAAACTGGCTAAAATTCCATGTCCGTAGGCAATCAATTCACTATTGTTTTGTTTTATAGAAACAGACAGCCCTAACCAGGATAGGCATTTAACTTATAATAAGTCCGATGCACTGTCTGATTCCATCACCAGCGTTGTCCTTTATCCTCGAACTGAAATCGTCATTGCGGGCACACAAATACCGGACATGAGAGGTCAAAACGTCAACACTCTGGACTTGTTTCTTATCTCACAGCCTCGTATTAAACTTTAAAAGTATTATCCCTTCTTGGGTCGTCAGACAATTGCATCATATCAGTCGAAAGGTCAATTGGGAATCTTTAAACGGTTCCTTTAGGAGTTGAAATGGTAAACGGATAATGTACATATATACGAAACGCTTTATCCTCAACAGGATAAAGAGTATCAAGCCAAGCATGGTGTGACGCTATAAGGGTAATAGTGGTGAGCTTTCGGTCTTACCGAAGGCCAACCGAACAGAGAAAATCCGATAAAACCGAGCCAGAAATGACTGCGTTGCCCATATTGATCAAGTCATATTCATCTACGACCAAAAGTTGGGCCAGCAATGCCCCTCGGTGTTATAAGACTCTATACGTTTCTCAAGAACATTAAAAATATTCATACTGATCATCTATCCCCGCCAATACTGTCTGTCAGTCTGTCTGTCCAGGATCCGTACGGCGGAACGGATTGACGGATTTGCTTCAATATTCGTATATAAGATTTTTGGAGTAATATATCGCGGCGTTTTTTTGTTATTTGCTTTATTGTTTTAAATAACGGTAACTACCATACAATTTTTGTGAAAATCACTTGTCACTCTTTTTTCTGAAACGGTTCCAACCCTCATCATCCCAGTCCTGCCGTATGGCGCAGAAGCATGGACGTTATCAAAGGTGGATGATCTCCTTGGTCGTTTCGAACGCAAAATTCTTCAAGTGATTTTCGGTCCCGTTTGCGTTGACGGACTTTGGAGGAGGAAATTTAACAGCGAACTCTACGAGCTGTACAGCGACATCGACCTGGTCAGAAAAATACGGATAAGTCGTCTAAGATTGCTGGGACATGTAGAGCGAATGGACACCAACGCTCCGGCCCAAAGAGTCTTCGAATCCAACCCGGAGGGACAACGCAGTAGAGGAAGACCTCGCCTAAGGTGGCGCGCGCAAGTGGAAGGGGACCTCAACCAACTTGGAGTGCGCAACTGGAGGCAGTTAGTCAAAGATCGTGCTAACTGGAGAGGCGTATTGGTTGAGGCCCAGGTCCACCCCGGACTGTAGCGCCACCTTAGTAAGTAAGTTCCAACGATACTTGTGATGAACCCGAAAATACTGCACACTTAGTAGTTTTTAAAAAAAAAATCGAATAACGATAATTTATAAAATCACCAATATTTATAAACCTAATTCAGGGAATTCCGATAAATTCGACTAGTTTTTATGATGTCATGTTGAACAAATGTATTTACTTACAGTGGCCGCCACAAATCTACATACGCTTACTTTAAATTGAAGTATTCCCTCTTATATTTACGTATAAGTCACATCAAATATCGCAGCATTGAAAGCCCTTTTTCAGGATGAAATTATTGGGAATCCGACGAAAATAAAAAAGTATGTTAGTGGGGTCTACTATCACCCTAATGCAAGTAATATCCTGTTTAGGTGAAAATGCCCGATTTCGAGATATAACTACTCTAAATTATATAACTTAAGAACTGTTAGATATAGCTACAAAAACCTCTTAAAATATTTTGTAGACCTAATTTAATAACGCAAAAGTTACTTGGTAGTGTAGTGTGATTTTATTAGCCAAAAAAAAGTTATAATGCCTTAAGTAAAAATTAAAAACTAATTTTGTATTTTAAACAATTATGTAAAAAGTGTCCAAAGTTTTACATGAAAGGGGTAGGTGACGTTTTTGAGAAAATCTAATTTCTTAAAACCTGAACAGTGATTACTTCAATTGACGGGAGGTCTTACCTGAAAGCTCAGGCAGATTGAATCTCCACACCAGATTAATGTTTTACCAGCATTTAACTGTTTTTAGTAATGATTTCTCTGAAACCGGGATATCTCTTGAAGACGTCTAGTAAGGCGGGGTTATGATGGTTTATGAATATATGAATCCAGCCACTTCAAAAGGTAAGAGAAAGGTAAAAAGAAAATCCTAAGAAAATCTTAGCAATAGCTTAAATCTATACCTGGTTAATTCAAGCTTCGTCAAGAAAGGAAAATTCCGGTCATTGAAAAATTTACCTTTGGCAAGGAAAATATTAAAAATTCTCGCAGGCATTTGACATCTGTCAAACTCAAATGTCATTTGAAGTGTCATAATCATAATGTTAGTTGAATGTTTGCCATTAACGATAATGGATCGCTTAACGAACAACGCGTCTTCAAAAGTATTGATTCAAACGTAGCTAGTTTTTGCGCTATACACTATGCAATCGGTAAAATCGTGGAGAAATTTGAATTTTTATTTAATTTTGGTGGGGGCGAATACCCCCATTTATAAGGCTTAAAAAATAAAATTTATTAACTAATATGGGAGGAATTGGGAAGGAGATCGGGTTTGAGACAGGCAGTGCTGCGGTAAAAATCAAAAACCCTAAGCTTAGCGTTTACCTTTCGCAGCATATGGGAGATTGGTTCGTTGGAACCATAAGAGGTCCGGTCGGTTAGTAAATAAAAAAGAGGAGGACAGCGTAAATTACGAGGGTTAGTGTTGAAGAAAATAGATTTGTAAATAGACGCGAGATCGATAGAATCTGAGAGGAGTCTATGAATGAAGAGAATGTCTGCTACGTCCCTGCGTTCTTCAAGGGTGTTCAATTTTATAAGTTTAAGGTGGTCTTCATAGGGAGGTAGGATAATAGGGTCATTCCATGGTAAACCTCGAAGAGCAAATCGAAGAAAACGACGTTGAATGCTCTCGATTCTGGATACATGAACTCTATGAAAGGGGGCGACCACACTTGACTGGCGTATTCGAGAAGGGGGCGAACAAAGGAAATGTAAAGGGATCTTGTATCCTAAGGGTTGGAGAATTCTTTGGACCACCGCTTAACAAAACCAAGTGAAGAGTTAGCTTTAAGAATTATCTCATCAATGTGCGAACGGAAATTTAGCTCCATGTTGTACAGTATACCAAGATCGCGAAGAGATTGTTCAAGGGATATAGGCTGACCTAGGAGAAGGTATATTCGGAGAGAGGACTGGTTTTGCTTACGAGAAAAGGTAATAGATTGACAATTGGCACATTGACCAAATCGAAAAATTATCAAGTTCTTGTTGAAGGCGACTAGAGTCTTGGGGGGAAGAAATGGTTTTGAAAAATTTTGTATCGTCAGCGTAAAGGGAGAGGGAGGAAGTTTTAATGACCCGCTCCAGATCATTTATTGTAAGGATAAAGAGAAACCGAGATGGCTACCTTGAGGGACACCAGAGGTTGCCATGAAAGGAGCCGAGATTAAGGATCCGAAGCGAACACTATCAGAACGGCTTTCTAGGTAAGAGGAAATCTATTTTAACAATATAGGTGCGAAACCTATGGACTTAAAGAGAGTGGAAGCGTTACTGATGTCGTAAGGCCTATGCATCAACGTTATGCAAGTGCATAACGAGTGCATATAAAAGTGCAAGTGTTGCTGATGATTCGAATTTATCGATTTCCCGGCGTTCGCAGAAATCAAACGTGTCGTAAACCTCACTACTGCGTATTTTGCATTTCATTTTGCATCTCCATCCTTAGAAAGTTCAAATTATAGTCAACAAGCCAATACACAAAACGACCAATTATGGCTTTATTCGCATGCTGCGAATCTTTTCGGGGCGGTCATTTGAATAATATTGTTTTTTTACACTTAATGACCAAGTCCAAACCTTAAGGTAGGATTAGATTGCATGACAATTGGACAAATAATGACCATTTCGTTGTCAAATAATCTTATTTTGAATGCCAAAACTGTCAGAAATGACAATTATATGACCATTTGGCATGCAGTCTCATCTTACCTTTACAAAGAAATCGAAAAATGAATGACCCTTTATAAAGTTCTTTCTTTTTTCAGATTTTATTGATATACATATAACTACCTCTGTTCTTAAAAAAACATTCTTTAAGTTTTGGCTTACGCTTCCCATTCAACTTTCGATGAATTTGAGCATACACAAAATAAATAAATGTTTTACCAGCATTAAGGCTATAAACTTAAGTTCATCATCAAAGTATCCTCGTCGTTCGCTCATCAGGAAAACTTATATAAAAATATTTCCTATTTTAAAACTTCTTTAAAATGTTTCCATTCTTTCGTGGCAATTCTAAGAATGGCTTTACCCTTCGCGCACCGCTCTTGCATAGCTGATAAAATTGTTCAGGAATAAAAGCTTCTTTCTTAACTCTTCTCAGACCCCAGCAACAGTGGAGTTGTAATAATGGTAACGGCACTGCGAGTTCTCTTTGGCGTTAACTGCACTATCTCATGATGCAAAACAGCACCGCATTAGAATACAAATTGAAACAAAAGTAGAACAATGTCCAAGGGCATAAAAAGGAAATTAGATCACAGTGGTAGAAAATAAGGAGAAGCACAATTTCGTTATCGAACAATAAAAAAAATACGAACTCCTTGAGCTGAAAAAATGTCTTTCCAATTCACTCTGCGAATTTATAGAGAAGAAACGCAATCTATTTTCGTGTGAATTAGAATTAGGTTTATTGTGTTGGGAAAATTTCTGTTGATATTCAATTCAAGTCATGTATTTCAAATGGTAAGTAAGTGTGGGCGAGTTTTAAAAAGAAAAGAAAAAAAAATTACAAGAATAAAATTGCTAAAAGGTACGAAGTTCCAACGTTAAGATTTCAAACCTAACTAAAACTACCTCTGCTTTTAACAAGAATTCACACGATTCTACTAGGGATATAACGTCCGACTTAAACGTTGGGCCTACTACCAGGCCCCCAATTTAAACAAAAAGGTTTTAAAACTAGCTTAAGCTCCTCCTATCATAATGTAACTCTTCGTTATACTTCAATCTTGGTTAGCCTTATGAAGAATACATAATATAGTGCGGGCCAATAAACTTCGGAAACGTGATGGAAAAACCGAGCGAGGAAGAGGATTCCCCAATTGTGTTGAACCGCAAAGGAACCGATCTCTATTCAATTGTAGTTTAGAATATTGACTTACTCAACTCACTCAACTCGACAATTCGCAGCATTCTTGATGACATCGATCAATGGAAAGTCTTTTCTGAATAATACCAGAGTATAAGGCCTTCACTTTTGACGACACCAATCATCGTGTAAGCATATGGTGGATGAAGTGGCAGACAAACTCTGCCATCTTCTGTGACCGAAAAATGTCCCCTAAGCTGAAAGGATATAGCCTACACCGCAGTTGTGCGTCAGGCGCTCACATACGTTTCACAATGCAAAGTATGAGGGCAAGTTGACAGCAGCTGATGAAGATGAGATGAAGATGCTCCGCACGACAGCAGGAGTAACAAAGCTTTATCGAATTAGAAGTTCCAGAATCCGAGGAAGCTTTCATATCAAAGAACCCATCTCGAAAAAATTGGAGCATGACCGACTCAGTTGGTATTGGCATGTTCAAAGGAGGCATCCTTCGAACCCCGTCAAAAAGGCATTGGAAATCAACGTTCCCTTACAATCGCGTAAGAGAGGCAGGCCTAAAAACTTCTGGATTCCGGAAAGTGATCCAAAATTGGGATGCCTGCAGATATCTTTTGAGTCGAACCGCCGAACCCCACAGGCAGACTAGTAGGAATGCAGTGAAGTGGGAGGGTTATGACTTCTGTAATCCTGATCATAATCTCGTCGTTAAATGGTGAGAATAAGAAGAAGAAAGACTTCGCTTTTATGACAGAAGACAGCATTGTGTGCCTTTTCTATTCTAAGCGTATACTAATTTTGACAAATAGTTTGTAAAACCCCTTAATATTCGTCGTCGACCCCTACTGGCAGCATCGAAAGTTATGGCGGTTTAGCAATGTCCATCCGTCCATACGGCATTTTAATTTAAGCTAGGAAGCCGACATTTTTAAATATAGAGTTAGTTCGGTTAATGTGGAGTAGGAGGGTAATGTGGACGCCTGCATTTCTCGTTTTTCTGTGAGAATAATAGATTTGTTACCATTACTTCACCTCTCTTTATAGGAGAGAAGAGGCAAATCTATCATCTCTAGGTGATCACGAGTTATAGATTTTGCTCAGCTCGATGCTTCAAAAAAAAAGCTTTAGTGTTGGAAATATTGTCAAAAACAATAAGGGTGGTCTACATTACCCGAATTTACTCTAATCCGAAGAGTTACGAAATGGTCAAGTGTGAAACATTTTTTTTGCAAAACAACTGACCTCCTTCACAAGTTTGCCGTAAATACTATTTTTTTTGCCACACCTATTTTTTGTGGGTGTTTTTTTTAAAATATTATGTTTTAAAGTAAAAATGTTCCTGACAACTTTTTCTTTTAGGGATTTATGAACAGGATATCATATTGTTCGTCAAAAATAGACTGTAGCCTCTCCTTATTTTTTAACCTCATTTGAGTATGTCACTAAAGTTGGAATTTGATGTTTTAAAAATACGTGACCATTTTAGTTCAATGCTCGACGATGAGTTGAACAAGAATAGAATATGAAAATCTGAGAGTACCGACATTAGCAAGGAATGAAAAGGACTAGAGATAATTTACAAAAAATATAAAGAGAAGTCGAAGACAAAATGGAGCCTTTGGGAACAGCAGCATTTATTTGGTGGGTTTCAGACATGAAACCACCCAAAATAACTTAACAACTAAGAACAGTATCATTGACTTTAAATCCAATAATTTTTGTCAAAAAAAAACTTGATGCCAAACTCTATCAAATGACTTTGAAGTATCAAATGTCACAAGCTCACCGTAACGCGGGTCATTAAGAAATTTTTTGGATCAGTGCTTCCATTACATTGCAATGAGGATATGCTAGAACAGGGAGGAGACAGGCTGGACAGATCAAGTTCTGTCCCATTTTTTTAGCTCTCGAAAAGAGCGCTCTTGAGAAAATCTTACGCAGTGGTTTTGACAGCCGTTACAAATGAACGTGAGGATATACATAAAACGTCGTCAAATTCTAAATATTTTCAACTCTATAACATTTTTTGTCTCAATTTTTGGTCGTAGGAGTAATTTGCACAGTTAATATGACAGCTTATCTGAATGCTTCTTTTTAGCTTTAGTTGCACCATGCAATTTTCTTTGGTTTGATACCAGTTTTGCTGTTAGAAATTAAGGATTTTATTTCTAGGAGAGTTATGTTTGTTATTCGGTCAGTAGCAGCATCCACATAGCTGTTGAGTATTGGCTTGTTGAATTTAGAGATAAAGATTTAAGGATTTAAAGAGAATTCTGACATCACAGAACTTGTATAATTTGATTGTCATGTGCGAGCGTGTCATCTGCTAGATGACACCCGATCATTCATTAGGTCATCCGAGTGTAAGTGTTTTCACATTAACATTCAAACGTGTGTTCTGATGTTAGATGAAATTGTGGAAAATTGAGCGATGTCATCCGTGAACCTTGTCATTCGTATGCCGCGTTCAATGACATACCGGATGACAGGCGATCACACTGGATAACAACTTTTGTAAAAATTCACATCATAGTGACGTCAGGATGTCATCCGCATGACAACTTTGGATGTCCAGAGTGTTGATATTATTTAACTGAGCAAAGATCTTAAGATACCTTCCCTTGGATGTTGTGTGCCCTTTTTATATTGAAATCGCCCTCAATTCAATATGACTATTGATTTTTTTAATTTAATTTCTGTCGCAGATGAGTAAGTCTCCTTGAACCCGGAAAGACATTTTAACAGTGGCCGCAAAATCCTTTTTGAATTTTCATATTTGTGAATACGCGAAAAATATGGTTTTCTGAAGCCCAGTTTGATATGATAACTGCCTACATGACATTTGTTCCAAAATGGATTCTTTGGCATAATACATCAATTGTGTGCGTGAGCTGACTCAATAGGATTTACATGAATACAAAAACTTATACAGACACAGTTCTTCTCCTTTATGAAGCAAATAAAAAATGGGGAAGCGAGAGAGCCAAAAATCCCCAGATTACTTATCTTTGGTTTTTGTAAAGCGATAGTCGGGGTCAAGCTAATGATGTAAGAGCTCTCCCTCTCTGAGGCGCTTGTATCGGAACATCGATCGAAGATAACTTTCCCTTCAACGATTGAGCATTGGATCACCTTTCATGAGTTTGGAGATAATGATGTTTGCTATCTTGTTACCAAACAGTTTCCATATACTTGGGAAACTTTTTCAATTAACCTTCTCAAATCTTATTCAGAGCGGGCTTTATCATCTCCTTTCTTACAGGAGCACGTTGAATCAAGCGTTGAATGCTGCTTCCTTTTCCCCTATCAAAACTTTTCCGCAACCATTTTGATAGTCCTTTTTGAAGGCTCTGACCAGTTATTAAGCTCTTTATCAAATTGAACGGAAGTGCTATGAAAAGTCCATTCCCGGTAGTTTAGTTTATTTCAGAAATGTTGTAATCAAACAAATTTTTACAGACGGCTCGAAGAACTTGATACTTCTCTCCATTTAACGACGAGATTATGATCAGGATTACTGTGATATTAAAAGATATCTGCATGCTTCCCGATTTTGGATCACTTCATCACTGAGGCCAATCAAATGCTGGTATTTATGCATTTGTGTGATCCAGGAGTTTTTAGGCCTGCCTCTCTTACGCGATTGTAAGGGAACGTTGACTACCATTGCCTTATTGACAATACCAGCCGAGTCGGTCGTGCTCCAATTTCTTTGAGATGGGTTCTTTGACGTGAAGGCTTCCTCGTCGTGTTCGAAGAAGTTGATACAAGATTCCCAAACACAACTATACAATTTATATAAAAAAAATACTGCGCACAACACTAGGTATACAACAATCCATCAACATGATATGATCGTGATCTGTTCTCCACCCCTGGCCGCTGTGTCTGTGTGACCGCAAATACGACCCGGCATCGCCAAAATGCAAAAAGATTAAATGGCCGTGAAATAGAGAAACATAGAAGATGAAGTAGAGTTAAAAGAGAAAGCAAAATACACCGGTACCGCAATAATAAATAACACCAAAAACATAAATGCTAAAAAATAGCCAAGTTCTTTTATACAAAAAAATGCTTTTGCCTTACAAGTCTGCTGCAAAAAGTGCTGAATACTAAAAAAGAATGCAAAGTTTGTATTGTAATTATTAAAAATTTCACAAACAGTATTTGTGTGATTTCAATACATTTTACAAAGATTTTCTTTTGCATGAAAATTTTGCAAAATTTTAAAATTTTAGGGATTTCGACCGAACGTAAGCGCCCTCTTTCGAGCAAAATACAATTTGGTATATAACTTTCCTTGTCTGCCCTTAAAAGAATTACCGACATGTAAGATTTCATTACTATAGAATGAGTTCGATATATGGGTGGTTGCCAAGCCTCTTCTTTGGAATATACACAAATTTTATATCTGGAATATCTGTTCTTCAAATCCTTCCTCCACGAAGAATATTATAGCTTTAAGTCTTTTGGGTGCAAAGTTAAAGAAAAGGGGCGGCTGCCACGCCCCCTGGATGGAAATCCACACATGTTGGATATTTCCCTGGGGTTCCTCCGCAAACCCTATTACTGTGCCAAATTTCAAGGTTCTACGATGATTGGAAGTGCTCCATAGTTCTGATGATATGTCAGTGAGTCAGTGGTTACGGTTTTTGCAAATTTTGGGGCCCTATAACTCAGGAACCGCTGATGTTAAACAGTTGAAATTGATATGGAGCCTGCTGCTGTGCGTCCCAATAAATCCTGAAATTTGATGTCTCTAGCTTTCTTGTAAGCGAAGTGAGAGGGGGGTCAAAATGGCCTGAGTTGGTTCGTGTAAGTAAGGGAGTAGTGCCAAAGTTGAAAAGAACTTGGCTGGTCACTACCGTGCCACTTTCGTTGTAGTACAAAATAGAGCTATGTGTTTCTTGGTCCCTAAATTCTGCCAAATTAATTAATTATGTGAACATTTTACGCCACATTCAACGCCTCAAAAAAGATTTGCTACATAGGTTTGAATAGTTTCGTCGTCGATTCGACAAAGCATGTCCTTTATGTACAAGAAATAGGCATGTACTTCCAGTGTTAAGATATGATTGTTGTCCCCGCATTTATACGTTTTTTTTTTAAACCTTAATAATGCCCCCTCCGTTCTCCGCTAATGCACATTACCTTAATGGCAACATATTACATAAAGAATAAATAACAACTCTTATAACACCATTAGACTTTCAACACATAATTTTTTTTTTTGCGCAACATTTTCCAGTAGCAGCATTTCTAATTATAATCAACAAATTTTTGCGTCCTCCCACACATACAAGGTATCTCTACAGTTGTACACGCGCAAACAGAATACGCTGACGCACATTTAAGTACTGTCATCGGACTGGAGGCACACTCCTCTGATTATACCCAAAGCTTTCGTATAAATTCAATTAAAACTTCATCCCGAAAAACGAAGAACGAAAGTTACCTAATTACTTACTAACCAGCAGATGTCCTCCTCACTGAATAAAATTATGTACATTCCTTCCTCTTTGTCGTCATCGTTTTGCCTGCTGCCGTGCACTTTTACGAGCGTTTTAATTTTGTATGATCTCTCGAATAAACAACAAATATACAATCAAATACAAACATTACGTGTTGGTCGGCTTTAGGATGGAATTTCCGTTATTGCGATTTCGTATCCTTCGTCTCTCTAGAGCCACCGCCTGTCGTGGGTAAAGTGGTAACAAGCCTTCCAGGTGGAGGATAATAATAATTCTCAAGTTCGTTGCTTACCCCGTGTATATGGGTTGAAATTTAAAAATTAATTAGATTTATGCTAATTGCTGGACACTTACGTACATACAGATCCAAATAACTTTGTGCTATTGGAACACGGGGACACCTGTTTTTGGTTTATAGCGATAATGAATTGTTTAGCCAGCCAATCGTAATCATTAATGCATTGAAAACAAATTTAATTTGGGGCAATATGAAGGAGGGTTATGCATGTGTACATTGGAAGGATACGTATGTGTTTTCTTGTACGTATGTACGAAAGTCGTTATAAATGCTAGGGAAAGTACTTCTTTTTGGCTCATGACACAGGCAAAGACTGATACCTTGCTGTGTTGCGTGGACTTAAGCGGAGGTAGGAAAACTGCGTCATGAAGTAAGCCCGCCGAACAAAATCTCAATTTGAAGTCAAGGTTGCGTAATGCGGACGATGTGGTCGTACTGGTATTGCGGATGTTTCGTGACGTGATTAGTGAAACCATAGAAAGGGTACTGGGGAAATAGCCAGCTTCCAGACTTCTCCGTCGAAACAACCAGACATTTTAAAACCTCCAAAGCTCAACTGGATGCTAACTATCAAACTTAGATTGCGGGAAGCTAACATCGCCTTAGTATTATTATTTATTTTTACTTCAAAAATAGAAAACTAGATAAAAATGTTAAATGAAATATCCCATAATATATTTTTCTAAGAGAATTTAAATGACGGAACGTCTGTAGACGGTAAAACCAACGAACAGTGACTTGCTTTTTGTAAACTTAGGACTTAATTAGACCAACTCAACATTCGGTCAATTATAACACCTACCATATTTAAAATGGTTTACGTGTTCAATTTCAAATCAAATGAATTAACGGTGGCGTCCACAGTTCCAGTTAGGTTGAACTATAGTGACATCACTATATGAGCTGCTTCGACATATTTGAATACTAAGTCGATAGGGATCTCCTACAATAAGCTAGGGTGTTAGAAAGGAATTGGTGGTGGATGAACCCTTAATGGTCTAATGGCAGCACTCACATCGCCAGGTGCTGCTTAAAAACTTGAGTCTGTTCTCTCGCGGTACAAGGCAGACATTACCGCGATCCAGGAGATACGATGGACAGGATCAGAAATTATGAAAACAAAAAATTGCGACATTTATTACAGTTGTAACAGAAGGTTGAATGTGTTAGGATGCGGATTCGTCGTGGGAAATCGGCTCACGTCAAAAGTTATTGACTTCAATTCGATAAGTGATCTCCTGGCTGTAATCCACTTCAGAGATACATTAAAATACGAAGGCGACGTTTTAGTAGGGCGCATCCACCAAATGATCAATCAAGTTTGGGTGGAGAAAAGCATGCCAGATGACTGGACCATCAGCTCCATATGCCCCATCTACAAGGAAGTCGATCCTACGTCTTAGTGTCGCATATAAGATTCTATCCAAAGTACTGTGTGAACGTTTCAAACCCTTCTGCAACACACTTATCGGCACGTACCTGCGTGGCTTCAGGCCCGGCAGATCGACCATAGACCAAATTTCCACACTAAAGCAAAAGACCAACGAATTCCAGGTCGAGACTCACCATCTCTTTACAGACTTTAACATGACTATACATGGCGAAGGCCGAATTCGGGGTCCCGACCAAACTTATCCAACTGTGTCGCGTGAGGCTGAAGAACACGCGGTGCAATGTGCTGTTTGGCAGCAGCTCATCTGAACTCATCCACCAGATTTCGGCAAAGTGATACGCTATTATATACCAGTTCTGCTATACGGCCCCGAGTGCTAGACGATAAGCAGGAAAGGAGAATTAATACTGGGATTTTTCGAAAGAAAAATTCTTCGGCGGATATTTGGTCCTGTGTGCGAGGAGGGCGAATGGAGGAGAAGATACAACCGCGAACTCTATGAGCTGTACCAAGATGTGGATATAGTCCAAACGAATGGACAACAACGCTCCAGCCAAGAGTGTCTTCGAATCTCAGCTCCCAGGTTCGAGACGACAAGGAAGACCGAACCTCCGTTTTAAAAACCATGCCATCGCGGATGCTAAGCGCTTGGTCTGGACAACCGGAAGCAGTGCGCCCGAAATCGCGGAGGATGGAAGGCTGCCGTGTCGCAGGCAGGGACTCTTCACGGGTCGGGAACCCATTAAGTAAGATCAATTTCAAAGCAATTCACATGACAGCGAACGCATATATCACAAGATACATGCGACAGAAAACGAACTATGAAACAGGTTGTATTTACCTTGCATATCTAGAGGCGTGAAATATGATCTCTTTATCCGGATACACTTGGTTAATAATACTGAAAAACAAAAGTTTCAGTCGGCTCTTTATACCCTATCCCAAAGGTATATTCATTTTGACACATAGTTTGTAACACCTTTTAATATTCGTCGTAGACCCATAAAAGTATATGAATTTCTGATCAGGACCAAATCCCAAGACTATTTAGCAATGTACGTAAGTCCATCCGTCCGTATCAACTCTCGAAGCCTTTAAACCCCACAGGCCTACCAGTAGGAATGCAGAGAAGTGGGTTATGGTCCCTAAAGTCCTGATCATAATCTCGTCATTAAATGGAGAGAAGAAGACACCCTACGATCCCAAAATGGTAAAGTGTTCAAAAATGTTAAATCCGCCCACTGCCACGAACACAATTTAGGAAAAACCGCTTTAAAGCTGTAGTATAAAAGATGACGCATAAAGTTTTTGGCCACGCCTACTTCTTGGGGCCTTTCCATTTCTTTTTCATTGTTTTATGTTATGTTTTTATGCAACAGAATGTTTGTTTCATTAAAAAAATTCTTCCTTTGCATCTGTTCGACACTCATGCCTTGTCCATACAAACAGATATCGAGACAACAGCACCATAAGTATATAATTCCAAAGTAGCTGAGTAACTTTTTTAATTAGATACGTACTCAAATTGTGAATTCACTGGATGCTGAATATACAAATAAAATCCAAAACTATAGCTTGTCAAAGATAATTTGACAGTAACATTTTATACCTCTCCATGTATATAATACTTCTCGTCATCAAAACAGCTTTAAAATCGTAGATCCTTATATTTAGTATTTGCATGACATATGCTGGTCTCTGCCCTCGGCGAAGACAATTAAAAAAGTTCCTGCTTCCCATACGCATACCTATCTATAGATGGCAGGAGAAATAAGTTGCTTAAATAGAGTTTGGCTAACTGATGCAAAAGTTGTACACATTTTTGGGATTACGGAAAAATTGCATAGGTAATTGGTCACAATCGAGGAATTTAGTGATGATGAGAGATGAAAACTTTCTCTACGCCCAGGCTGGAAGAGGTAAAGTGTTAATCTCGGCATGGGAGATAGAAGTACGGATACCTTATATGACAATTGAATTTCCTCGCATGAGGAGGATTGACAACAGCACAGCAATGGAGAGCTAGATATGCATATTCTAACTATCCAACCGCATGACATAATCAAAATAAAACTTTGTTTCACATTGAATAAAGTTTATGATGAGATTTTCACAATCAAACTTGACAAAATTTAGAATTTTAAATAAATTAATATCAAGCAGTAGTCGCATTGAGGAGCAGGGTAGGTAAGTTTGATTGTTTAGATAAAGCGCTTGGGCTGATGATGGAGAAACCTTTTGGGAAGTTTTCTTCTTCTGTGTTAAAAATTTGGTGAAATGACGAGTAAAAGAGATCGGGTCGGGTGCCTGGGGAAGAGAAGAAAACGGAACACATTCATAGGTCTGATCAAATAAAATAGGCAACCTTGTTGCGGATTAATGGTCATAGAACGAAATATCTACTGTGGGAGACTTCAAGACTGTCATTTATACAACCTAAATTAACTGCAAATGTGGAATAAGAGAGGCCCAAGAACCCGGGTATCATAATAAAAGCTCTTACAAAAGGTGACGGGCTGTCATGTGACTTCTAAAGTTTTAAGGATTGCGAAAAATATTCACGCCTACAAATGGGGTCCGCGAGTTTGGTCTTAGCTTACCTACACTTCCCTCATGGCATATATGTTAAAAGATATTTGCATACCAAAAATTGGTAAGTCCGACTGTACTTTAGCCAAAAGTTTCAGACCCATAACTTTGTCTCCCTACTTGCTGAAAAGTGCTGAAGAGACTGGTTAAGCTATATGTGCGCAATATTGCTCTTCGATCGCATTTTCTCTCTGAGATGCAACATGCCTTTCAAAGCGGGAAATCTTGCGAGACTGTGATACAAATACCAACAAGGATTGAAAGTGCTCTTGACCGAATGGAATACTCGTTCGACATTTTCTTCGATATTGAGGTTGCTTTTGATAATGCGAACTTTGATTTTTCCTGACAATATGGTGTAGATGAAACTTTGGTGATGTGGAGTAAAGCAATGCTAATGTATAGGACGCTAGTCCTCGTCCGCGACAGTGCTCGAATACAAATGCGATCTTCGACGAGCTTGCTAGACAAGGTTTAGAACAAGTTTTCTCAGGACCCGAAGGTCTGCGTTATGTCTGCCTGGATCCGTAGTCATTTCTAGTTTCGGCGGGGCGACTGCGATGGATGCAGACGGCCGAAACCAAACTACTGTGCGCAAAATCAATTTCAATTGAGATATTGACTGGCCACCAAAGGTGTTCCTTTTGGGCTATATTCTTTGATCTATGAGATTGCTAGGCTGTAAGAATTTACCATTTTTTTAAGCAACGCTTTAACCTCACGACGTAGGTAATCTTGCACAGTTACAGGGCGGCGAACGTTGACTCTGACCATTTCAGTGTAGCTGCTAAACTCAGAGCTCGACTGACTAACCGCCCAGACGGTGTCTTCAGAGAAGGAAAAATAACTATTTATTTGCAATTTTACTTGATTAGGCCATCGCAAGAAAGACTAAATATCCTATTAGTACATGAATGGGCATTTTTCTAATAAAACCATTTCGAACTCTTAATTAATGTGCTGAGAACTGATAGGGATGTCTCTATCAGCTCGGCCAATCAGTAGCAGCCAAGAGCAGCATTCCCATGCAGGATAAGTGCCGTTCCTACAGTGCTTAGCAGTGTAGTAAGAGTGGTTCCATAAATTAAATTTCCACTTCATCCTTGGGGCTTCTGCAGAAGTCATTAGTCATGTTTCCAACAATTTGTAACGACTAGTCAATACACCGACAATCACCCGGCCTTGGTGCTCCGATTTCGTCGCTTTTACTATCGATAGTCAGCGCGTGCTGAGGATACTTGCTTCTTTTTTCCATGCCAAACTTATCGTGAAGTTGTACCTACATTCATTCAGCATTTTTCTGAGTGACAACATTGCATTATTCTTGACGAACATCGCGTTAGTCAGTATAATGTAGTAAGAAAAATGTCCACTGCCCCTGTAATTCGATCTTCAGAAGTAGTGCTTGAGCAGCCCTCTTAAGAGCGTAGATATCAGTTTGGCAGACTCTGCAGTAACCACTTTGAAGATCAGTGGTTCTGCGAAGATTCCTGGCCCCCTCTGCGTTTTTGTTTTCGAATCTATAGAGACAGGTTTATCTTTGATGAAAGTGCTAAGGGCATTGCAGTTCTGTCAGGTACTTAGACTTCGAAGGTTAAAGTAAAGTCCTACTCCGATTTCTATAATAAGTTATTATAAGTCGCTTTTAATTAAAGAGGTCTAGAATGCGAGAATGTCCAGGAGAATAAGGCTTTCAAATTGTGTTCTCTCTCAGTTTGAGCACACCTTTGTCTGCCATATTCTTCGTCAGTATACACAGTACAGTAGCCCAGTTTAGATGTGCGTTAGGTTAGGTTAGGTAAGGTTAGATTGGGTTAGGTCGCACGTAAAAGAGTAAAAGAAGCTATTACTAAAGTCTTGAGGGTGAAACCGCGAATGGGATCTGTGGACAATCTAAGTCAATGAATTAGTCAACAGTGTCGATAGTTGATAGGATCCTGTAAGTTGGCCTGGTAGAATGTAAAAACAAATGACGTACAGGCACTTGAGACTGGTTCTAGTTGTATTGTTACAGGAGGATAGAAGAGGGAAAAGCTATAGCAGTAGGAGAATTGACAAGACCGCTATGGGTGATCCAATAGGACGCCACAATACCGACACTGTAACATAGACCGTACCGTACGTTCTAGTTTTGGTAATATAAAGTGAAAGGTTAAATGTATACTGATCAACTTTGCTTCGCTGGGTGTTTGGAATGCACGAGGCACATCCCGTTTTTTTTCTCTTTTCTGTGGAGTCAAAGGTTTTTTGCGTAAGTTTAACTGTAAAAGGAAAAAGAGGATCAATAATAGAAGGATGGGATTAAAGTTGATGTTATCCTAGAATAAGGTTTGGATTGTATTTGATTGGACGGATACGAAATTGCGACAATTTAGCTCCAATTTTGAAGTCAAAATTAGGTGAGGGTGATTCACTTTAACGTGCAAGATTGCCCGGCATTGGAATAGCCCAGCGATCTGAAGGACGAGAAAAGGGGGTAAAGTTTTGTAATAAATAAATGCGTTTCGCGGTAGATTGAATGGTATTTGGCAAATCATTGATCTATTTTAATTTGGAAAAAATTCATACTTCAAAGCCCTAATTAAGTTCAGGGTTCGATTAAAACTAATATAACTTCGAAACAGCCCAAACAGGTAATAAGGGGTGTTATTTTAGATGTTGTTTTTTTTCGAATAGAGATAAAACTGATATTTTGTGGTCAAATCTGGCAACTCTAATGACATTTATGTTCAGTTTGGTTGGCCATTTCATCATGAACAGGTTGACAAATGAACAACGCTTGCAAATCGTGCAAAATAATGGTTCAGTTCGCGAAGTTTACCGCAAGCTCATTTAAGGTTTAATGGCTACGTCAACAATCAAAATTGCCGCATTTATAGTGAAGAAAATCCACATGAGACCTTTGAAACGCAATTGGAGTCATTTGGCCATACTTCTTCCGAAATGATGCTGGAGAGTCAGTTAACGTTAATTGAAGGAAACATTCGAAGAGCGCATAATTCCGCGGAATGGACCTGTCAATTGGCCACCAAGATCATGTGATTTGACACCATTGGATTATTTTCTCTGGGGATATGTGAAGTCGCTCGCCTACGCCAACAAACCAGAAACGTTAGGGGACTTGGAAGCCAACATTCGTGGCGTTATTGCCGACATACCGCCCCAAATGCTTGAAAAATTGGTTGAAAATTGGACCTCTAGACTTGGCTTTATTCGAACCAGCCGCGACGGCCAATAAAATTATCCTTCCAATAAAGCCAAATTGATGGACAATAAAACGATTTTCTTGTGTTTTATTTCAATTCGAAGTTCTATACCTCTAAAAAAAACCAAAATTTACAATATCAAGAATTGAAAGAACATTTTTTCACTCGCTTCCACGTTAGTTAGGTACACAGACCGGCGGACAAATTTGCGAAACTCCACTTCTGTACAAATGTACATTTTTGTACATTTATTCCACTCAGTATAATAAGTAAAAACTGCATTTAAGGCAAGCACGTTCGAAATGAAAAAAAAAATGTCTTCAACTCCATACCTATACATTTCTAAGGAAGCGAGAACGAATAACAGAAAAATACAATTCAATTGAACTGAAATAAACGTCGACTTCGAGTTTCACTTGGGGAGTTTATGTGCCACTTGCTCTTGAATTATTTATACAAAATCCTTAGAATAGAACGCGAAATGCGTTCAAACTTGACACCAATATTTCGTATTCTTGAGTCGGTAGTTTTGCAACTACCAATTCACTACCAGTGTCCTTGGGTATCCTCGATTTCTATCTCAATGTATGTACGAACATCCTATGGAACGAACCTACTACCGCGCAATACAGAGCGCGGTACCATTATTATTGTTGTCCTCATATACATAAAATATGCGAAAATATTCACTTGAACGCACAGCACTTGCAGAGCAGTACCTACACACACCTCTGCTTTGCTCTGCCGGTGAAGGTGATCATGATGAGTGATGATGAGGGATGCTGAAAAATTATACCTACCCCAATTTAAGACTGTGCTGAATTTAAAAGAAAAATATACATACCTACACCACGTCTACATATTTAGAATAATACAAGTACGAAAATTCCCTTCTAGAGAATGGGGAGCATGAGGAGAGCGCGCTATTTTTTATGTTGAAAGAAAAAACTTTTTTGAATGAACTTTCATTCTGAATGAACTTTTCAGTGTTGGATGGAGGGATGTACTTTTGTTTAAAATTTGCTTCGAAAGGTGAAATATTTATATTTTACCCCTAAAGGCTGAAAGCAAAATAAAGGAAAAATCCAAAATAATTGCTTAATTTTGATAGGGAGCATTCATTGGATGCATTTTGTAAAAAAAAAAACTTTCACGTGACTTGTATAAGCCGCAAATTCATTGACAGCTGATTAATATTTAATGCATGCCGCACCTAAACCCTTGTTCTCCGCTATAGACATCCATCCAGATGTTATTTAAATTTCCAAGGATAATTGAAAAGCGTAAAACACCCCGTGCCATAACTCCTGCCTTTGTTGTCTTTCATGCGTCAAACATAAATATAATGAAGCACAAGTTTAGGTTTATACGTATATACATACCTTTTGCAGTTCAGGCCTACTGTGGCTTGATTGGCATATTTTCAAAATAAACATCCTTTTCTCCAGTCACTGTCCTTCACTATATAATTTCCTTTGACTTGAATATGACTGCCTCGATAGCTATTATAGGTGTCTATCAATAATTAAATCGCTAATTAGCAATCGGAATAATTACAAATCGAAGTATGTGAATGTGGTTGAGTGAAGTTTTTTGCTGGCTGATATTAAAGTAGGTATTCCGCACTTTGTCTTTTTTTTATAAAAAAAGCAACACAAACCGAATGACAGCTACAGACGCCACACATGTATATTTTAATTTGAATTTAAATTTGTCTTAATAAACCGTTTGTAGTTAAAATTGAATCAATACACTTTATTGAAGTGGTAAGAATACTTTGCTATGAGTATGTACTTACTTAGCCCTGTGCCTAATGTTCTGATGTCTGGTTTGTTGCTTATTAAAATAAAATGAAGGTCACACTTAGAGCAAATATCAAACTCATTTATTTGTTTCGTCAAGGAAGCTATCATTTAATGCCAACCTAATGGAGAAACCCTGAAAAAAGTTTAAACGACCCAGAATTGATCAAAATGCCCATAGTTATCGTGTCAATTTCTTCTACGGCCAAAAGTTTAGTCAAAGGCAGCCACTCCTCTTGCGAACGTCTGAGAAACATCCAAGAGTAAGAACTGTCATGAGAAGCTTTTCAAAAATTAATTGCAGTTCGAAATCGGCATTAAACTGTAGGTCCCTTTCATTCGTGTGAAAAGCTAGGTCAGCTGGGTCCTGTATGGGCCGTTGACGCCTAATATATTTTTTTGTATGCAACATTTAGCAGGTATATTCCTCGACAGATATTGTATTAGAAAGGATCGCCTTTCTTATAGATGGGGCATATGGAGCTAATGTTCCAGCCATTAAAATTGACTTCATTCGATTCAAAAATATTTCAATTATTATTAGAACTATTAACCAGATGTTTTGGCACTGTGCGAAACTCAGGTTAGCGTTGATTCTGATCCGTCGGAAATTAGTCTACCTGGTTACAAATTGGTGCCATTATTCTTTCCTCATTGTGGTCTCGACGTCTCTATACACGTTGTGATGTAGCCTACAAACTTCAACCTCAAAATTGCCTATGTTCTAATCCGGAATTTAATTTTATTTGGCTTAAATTCCATGTCCTTAGGCAATTAATCCACTACTGTTTCATTTATAGAAGCCCAAATTTGGACCGTAATCTTACGTTTGTGTCCGATTCCATTACACGAATTGTAACCCTTTATCCTCACACGTTGTTGCGGGTGATTTCAATGTTCACAGTTCGAATTGGCTTCGACTTTCTGGACAGACAACCCTCGGAGAAAGGTATGTCGAGATCTTTTCTGAGGTTAAAAATTTAACCGAGATTGTACCATTAGCGGTCAAAACGCCAACACTCTGGACTTGTTTCTTACCTCTCACCCTGATAAATAGACTTTAAATGTATTATCGCCTCTAGGTTCGTCAGACCATTGTATCATAACGGAGAATTTCTCATACTCTAGCCACACAGTTAACGAAAAAGCTCCTTAAAGGACCGTATGGCAATACGAGAAAGCCAAAGGGGAAGAATTAAACGGTTTCTTCAGGAGTTTTAACTGGTCGTTGTGCTTCCTCAAAAACGTGTGGTGTGACTTAAGCTGTAAAGAAGCTATCAGGGCTAAAGAGGTAACTTTTCGGTCATTTAAGGCCAACCCAACTGAGGAAAACCGAAAGAAGTTCAAACGAGCCAGAAATGACTGCAATGGCCACATTATTCGTGTCGAATTCTCCTACGACCAAAAGTAGAGGCAGAAAATACTACAAAGTCCCACCGGTAGTAAAAACTTTTGGTCGTTTGTTAAGAATATTAAAAATTCGGCTTCTTCATCCATCCCGACACTCATTTGCAATGATACCCCAGCTGTCAGCTCTTCGTATAAAACCAATCTGCTCGCTGCTCATTTGCAGCTAGCTCAACGCTGCCAGATTGTACTTTGTCTCCCCCTGTACTCGAGCGCGTAGAATCTTCTATGGGACCGATCCATTTTCGCACTCGTACAGTGGCAAGAGTTCTTCGAGATCTCAACATACATAAATCCGCTGGTCGAGATGGTATTTCCCCTATTGTTCTGAAGAGGTGTTCTTCCACGCTGGCAAAACCAATGCGTAAGCTTTTCTATCTGTCCTATTCTTCAGGGCTCTTTCCGAGAAGATGGAAAACAGCATTTGTCCAGTCCGTCACAAAAAAAAGGCGAATCTTCCTCTGTCTCCTCCTACCGATACCGGTATGTGCGTAAATGATTACCTCCGTTGGAATGACCATATATTCGACGTCGCCAAGAACGCTCCGAAATGTCTAGGCTCCCTAAAGCGATGTAAGAAATTTTTTAGCCCTTCTCATCTACAATTTGTTAGGCTTTCATTCGCCCCAAACTTGAGTATAACGCTCATATCTGGTCCGGTGCTCCAATAACAAATAGCGAATCCATTTCCATTTAATAATGGAAAGACTTACAAACAAGCAACGATTGCAAATTATTGAAATTTATTATCAAAATTTGTGCTCTGTGAAAAATGTGAAAATCCGCTGTTTTAAAAATTGTGTTCAGCGATGAGGCTCATTTCTGCCTCAATGGATACGTAAATAATTAAAACTGTCGCATCTGGAGTGATGAGTGTGAACAGCCATGAGTGGACCTTCCGAATGGCACGGAACGGAGCGGACAACAGTTACATGAAGTTGTCTTTAAAACGTAAATGGCAAAGGCCTATTTATCGATAGGAATAAAAATTTTGAATATTTGATGCAAATTTTTTAAGATTTTAAAAAAACTGCGCTTAAAAATCAGAAAACATCCAAGTATAAAATTAAATAACAGGTATTGGCTTAGGAAAACACGATTTCGTCTGAGAATGAAAGAAAAGAAAAGTCCGACTAAATCACAATCTGTTTAAATACATACTCCTCACCCCGCCCGCTGAAAGAATCAATTGCATCGAGCAGAGAGCAAACGAGAAAGTTACAAATTCAAAAACAACTTCAACGCATTTGGGTAAGTCATATTCTTTAAGACTTCAAACTTAGTTCTTAATTCTATCGATTTCTTCTTCGGTTTTTTTTTGCAAACCAAAAACACTCCTTGTTAACTATATGTACATTCAAACGCGCCTATCCCAACAGAATGAAAATAAATCTATATCACAAAGTATAGTACTATCTCCCAACTAAGAAAGAAAAACAAATATCTGCGTTTCAGATAATCACACCCAAAAAATACTCGTACATGGTTAAAGTTGGTATATCCTTATTCTCTGTGCAAATACACATACTTACCCACATGTACATACAAAAGAAATTAAAGCAAAGTAGTTCTTAAAATGCTCCACAAACCGAATGATAATGACACACCATCACCCAGAACATGAGCATAAACAAGTTGTTCGGTGTTGTTTCCTTTTTTTTTTGTTGTCTTCCCCAAGAACTATTCACTTTTGGGGTTAAACCGGAACAACATTGCCCTAGGGTTTATTGTATGTAGAAAACGCATGTTTTTGAATTGACCCAAGAAGGACCTTTTTTTTTATGGAAAACATTTAATGGGAACACAAATTCGGGAATGGAGAATTTTGGAAATACAATTCATTTCAGAAATGAACAGTTTTTTTGGAAGAGCTTTTCGCCAGTAGAGAACTAGAGACATGCGTGTTGTCAAGACGGTTGATGTTGCCTGTTTATCCTGGAAACTCCGAAAAGTTCTGGGAATTCTTGGAAAAGAGATTTTGAAAGTTTAAAAGTATTTTAAATTCCCACGTGGAAATGGTCTTATGAAAATGACAGCTTACCATCAGTTATAAGGTAGCTATTGTAGCAGTATTAGCACTGGATTTCGGCTAAAGAGGAATTTTATTGTCTAAATGGATTAACTTGAAGTGGGCAGTGTCTGTCGTTGGGTGGCTGAAGTGTACTTGTACCTATGGAATTTTGGTGGGTGGTGTGGGTGCAGTGGTGTTCTTGTTCCGCCAAAGACGTACCATATTAATGTTTTATTTTTACTGCCGAAAGTCTGATACTGATAAGCTTCAAAATTGCTTTGCAACGCGTCCTTAATTGTTAGCTGTTGTCATGTATAGCGACTAAATATTTATAAGATGAATGCCGGATTTGTATCAAATTTGTTCGTAAAGGACAGCCTTGCAATACAATTTACGCCTTTATGCTGCTCCGGTTTGAGACGGTTAGCGATCATGGGCATCGTAAAAGGAAGAAAATGGAGAGGAAAATGGCAGTTTTAAAACCCTCGGACCAGACATGGGTCTTTAGAAATGCATGATCTGTGTTAACTTTCAAGAAAGGAATGGATCGTCAGGCCATGCTGCATTTTGTATTATAAGTGAATAGTAAATAGACTCACTCGACTTTCTGGCAGTGTAAAGTTGCTTTTGGTAAGACATGGGGCTTGTCTCCGAAACAGGTCCTTTGGATCTATACGGCCATGATTAGACCGCTCTAGGTAATGGAAGGGCTTTGGTCAGACTCGAACCATGGATTGAATGCCATCATATTTTCACGGATAGCTCCAAAACCGGGCAGGGGTCTGGTGCTGGAGTCTTTGTGGAATGCGATGATTTACAACTTTACTACCCTTTGGGTAAACATGCATCTGTTTTCCAAGCGGAGATTTTTGCCATCCTAATGGCTATGTGCTATATTGTGAACAACAGGTGGAGGGCTAGAGGCATTTGCAACTGCAGTGATAGCCAAGCTGCATTAAAAGCGCTTTTAAACCCTCTTACCTCGTCCAAGTTAGTGCTAGAACTCAAGCTTTCTCTGAATTCGGTCGGAAGACTGAGCACAGTGAATCTTGTCTGGGTACCAGGTCACACTGGTATACAGGGAAATCAGATCTCGGTGAGCTTGCTAGGCAAGGTTTAGAAGAGGTTTGAACACAAGATTCCGTGGCGCGATTTCGGTGGATGTAGATAGACCAAACTACCGCGCCCGGACATTTGCAAAAGGTCAGCATCTTCTCTTGTATCTCTGAGGAGAATCGACTGAAGGCTGCTTGTAGGCGTTCTTTCGAGCCACCAAGCTTTTGCTAAACACTTAATTTTGTTGGGCTTAAGCGACACCACTACCTGTCCTGCTTGCGGTGAAAAGGATGACACAGCAGAACACTTCCTCTGCAGTTGTCCGGCCTATGCTCGCATCAGGTGGCGGATTTTCGGGGCTGACGTGGTGAGTGCCGAACTTCTAAGCTCTCTATGACTGAAGCTTCTTTTAAAACTAAGTACATTAATGTTAGGTGTCTGAATGGACGTACAATCGGCCTGTAGTTGTGTCTGAGCACTCCATCGGATAGCAGAAACCTCCGACAAAAAAAAAATAGTTTCACGGTTACGATCGCTAGAAACGTTGTAAAAAATGGCCACCGACAGGTGTAAAAGAAGATGTTGTGCATTTATCAGATTGAACTTAACCCAAGGAGTACCGTCTCGATTATTACCTACATACCTTTGGTTAAAGTCCGCTTCTAACTGCGCTCGATAAATTAGGTAATAACTTCCTTCACCTTGTTGTAAATACTATCGTGGTGACATCATTGATTCTCATAAAGCGTTACACGGTTGTTCGGCTGCCTTGCCGGAGTTTACTCTGCACAACAAGGAGGTAAAGTGATTACCTAGCTATGCCCGCCCATTGTGGCTTTCTGGCGGAATATCCGATGCTGGGTACGAAACACCCAGATGAGGATTTCAAAGTATACCTTGTTTGATCTTCTATCACCCATTAACCCATCTTAGCCGCATCTGCCTTAATATTGATAAATGCGCCAGCATGCCCGTGTTATTTTGATTGCATAAGCACGAGTGTCCAACCTCTTTTGAAAACTTGAATTTTTGGTTTCGTATGCCACACCCCCTAAGACCTTTTGGAAATCAACGAGTCGGTATAGATTTATCTGCCATAGTGTGGATACTTGGTCAATAATGTACCTTCGCTGCCTAGAATCAGACTCATAAGGACTTATAGGGCTGAGATGACTTAGGCGCTACGAAAAGTTTTTTTATTTTTAGGGATCGTCGTAAGATTTCGTTCATTAGGAAGAAATTCACGCAATAACTTCCCACAGATAAGCCAATGCATACTCTTTATTAGTTAATCTTATCTTGCGGCTTTGCAGTAGCCACTTTCGTTGAATTTCAACTAAAATTTTCCTCTTTTTACTGGTAGGAAATTTTTATTTTGTCTTCCCTAAAAGTTAAATGTTGATATTAATCGTATCCCCCTTGACAAATTGCAAAAGTAAGTAAATAACAAATATTAAGGAGTTAACGGGTGTGGAAAAATCGCATGTGTGGTTTTGGTTGCTTGAGTGATTTATACCACGTTCTTTATGATGAGCAATCCGAAAGACCTAGGACTTGTCTTATTGCATCGAAATCTTTTACAGCTACTATGATCAAAAGCCTTTGTATCCAAGATCTGGTAGTTGTTTCTTTAACTTACCATGCAAATGATAATTGGGAAACCTTTGTCGCTGCATCGGCTTATTTCCCCTATGACTCTTTAACCCCTCGTCCACCAAAGGCTTTTTTAGAGCTCGTAGAGTATTGTGAATCCAAAAGGTTAGGTCTTGTCTTGTGCTGTGAGGTTAATGCTCAGAACACTGTTTGGGGCTGCAGCAAATGCAACATAAGGGGAGATCGACTCTTGGACTCCATTTTATCGTCTGAAATTACCATCAACAATGTAGGTGTTGATGTTACCCTGTCAAACAGGCATTGTAAGTCTATCATAAATTAGAAGGTATCGCCAGATAGCACCTTATCAGATTACAGATACATCGAGTTTCAAATCTACTGCGAACTTTCACCTTCGCAAGAGACGAGAAATCCGAGAAAAACAAACTGGCCACGGTTTAGAGAGGAGCTTGCCAACTCTGTCAAAGTTCCACTCAAACTTAGACCAAGACAGGGAGTGGAGAGGTCTGCTCAGGATCTGAACAACGTTCTCACCCGCTGCTTTGAACTTTCGTGCCCTGTTTCTAACCCAACCCCCCCCCCCCCCCCCCCCCCGCAAACAATCGGTACCCTGGTGTAACTCCGACCTGCTGTGTCTTCGTAAAGAAACTAGGAAGCTACTAAATCGGTCTTTAAAAACCAACTTAGTGGAAGACTGGAATCCTTATCGAAACAAAAAGTTTTTAAGAGACTTATACGCAAGTCGAAAAATGACTCCTATAAAAAGTTTTGTGAAGAGGTCGAATCTCTAAGTGCAACTAGTAGGCTTGTTAAAGTAAAAAAAGGAGTTAACGGCTCCCATACACGACCTTAACCTAGACTTCTCCAAACATTCTAGGTGCGAAGATTTATTTTTTGAAAAATTAAGAAGAGACATTTTGAGAAGTTTCTCATGACTCTTTTTACTCTTGTATGTTCGAATGTTTGTCAGACCTTCGTAAGGAGTAAGGTTGTACAGGGACGGAAGGCTAAGAGTCTTTGCAAATGATTTTTGCAGAAGTTGCAGAGTTGAAGAATAGGAGATTGAGTCTGTGAAACATCTCCTATGCCACTGCCCAGCTATACAAGAACGCTGCTTGCCATTCATGGGAGCACAGTTGTTCGATACATCTATCAGACACCGTACGATTTACAAACACATCAAAGTGGTTTTGTTAGTCGCATGTCCTTATACCTGTACAACTGGGGTATTCATGTACCCACAATAAGTCTTCATGGCATTTGGTGCAAAACGGCCCTCCTAACCTAACCTAACTTATAGGAATTCAATCCAAGAGCCCTCGCTTAGTACTGCAACTTACTTGCCTAACTACTGAAAATATGATGTTTGACAAAATATATAGGAAGAAGATAACACAGCGGTCTGGGGTGGATATATTTCGTCTAACTGGTTTTAGTAGTAATCGGGTGTAAAGCAATGAAGTCCCTTAAATAAGATCTAGTTGCATATCTCCCAAGGAGTAATATTTCTCGATGGATTATTGTAATACTCGCTGAAACCGAAAACATGCGACAAATTATAATAAATACTGCCGAATATGGAACGTGCAACTTAAAAAACACAAACAAATCGAAGGTTATAATGAAATGGATTGATCTGGTTACGCAGTGGATGACAAAATCATGAGATGAAAAGAAGAAAAGAATCATGAGATATATACAAGCTGCATAAGCAACTAAGATGATGTAACTTCTTGCTTCAATTTCGAAAAAATACGTTCCACTCCCACAACTAAGAACAACTTTCTGTTAGGGCATCTACTAACTTAAAGATAAACATCACTCATCGATTTTTGAATAAAGGAATTTACAACTAACATCAAAGAAACCACTAGAATGCTTATTCAGGGATGAAGCGAACATGTTAAGTAAGAAACAATAAATCATAAAAAAAAATTTTTCTTCGGATTTAGTCTTTTACGTTCTAAATTTGGGGCTAAGGGTTACCATGCATCAAGTTTTAGCATCTACGGTATCACTGGGGTCTTTTTTAGTTTGTCTTTAACTTATGTATGTTAAGTTTAATTTGGAAAATAAGTTTTAAAAGGAGGTTAAATTTTGGAGATATAGGAGGTATAAAATTACAAGTTAAAAGGTGAGTCAGATCGGGCTGTTTACTACTACACCAAGCACACTGAACAGTCTGCGGCTGGTAGTCGTAACATTTGTGTTTTTATTATACTGTTTATAGCTGCAGCTTCAACTGAACTCTTGTTCCGCTGGTATTGAAGCTGACATTACTATAAAGGGTGATTTTTTAAGCGCAGTTTTATTAAAAATCGAATAAAACACTCAAATTTGCATCAAATATTCAAATTTTTTATTGTAATCGATAAATAGGCCTTTGCCATTCACGTTTTAAAGACAACTTCAAGGCATGTTCTCCGCGGCTACGTTTCAAATTTTGCGTCACTTTTTCGAGCTTTTCGGCCTCTATGTAGGCATCAATCGTATTCGGGTTGTCCACATAGACCACCGCATTTACATAACTTACTTACTTACTTAACGGGCTCCCGACCCGTAAAGAGTCCCTGCCTGAGATACGGCTGCCTTCCACCCTCTGCGATCCACAGCACGCTGCTTCCAGTTGTCCAGACCAAGCGCTCTGGCATCCGCTATGGGTTTGTCTTTAAAACGGAGGTTCGGTCTTCCTTGTCGTCTCGAACCTGGGGGCTGGGATTCGAAGATCCTCTTGGCTGCAGCGTTGTTGTCCAATTGCTCGATGTGGCCGAGCCAACGTAGTCGACGAGTTTTAGCTTTTCGGACTACCTCCACATCTTGGTACAGCTCATAGAGTTCGCGGTTGTATCTTCTCCTCCATTCGCCCTCCTCGCACACAAGACCAAATATTCGTCGAAAGATTTTTCTTTCAATATTAACTCTCCTCTCCTGCTTATCGTCCAGCACTCGGCGCCGTATAGCAGAACTGGCAGGATAAGCATTCTGTAGAGCATGCACTTTGTCCTTCGAGTTAGGAGTTTTGAACCCATTTGTTTTGCCAAACCGAAGTAGCAGCGTTTTCCTAGGGTAATTCTTCGACGGATCTGCACACCACATTCTTGTGCAGTTGATGTTTACCCCAAGGTAGATGAACTCCTTAACTACCTCGAAGTTGCTACTATCAACAGTGACATTTTGTCCTAGTCGGTGGACAGATGATTGTTTGTTTTTTACTTCAAGGCCAACTAGTTTCGCCTGTTCTTCAATAGCCGTGAAAGCATCTATCACGGCACGCTGGGATCGACCGATGATATCTAAATCGTCCGCATACCGCAGCAGTTGGACTGATCTGTTGAAGATAGTGCCTACCGTGTTGGCACCTGCCCTGCTAACTATCTGGTCAAGAACAAGATTGAAAAAATCAGCGCATCTCCTTGCCGAAATCCGGTGCATGTTTGAAAGAATTCAGATGAGCTGCTGCCAAACTGCACATTGCATCGCGTGTTATCTAGTGTCATGCGACACATCTGGATCTGTTTTGACGGAATTACGAATTCGGCCATCGCCACAAAAAGGCTCCTGACGATGAATGCTGTCATATACGGCATTAAAGTCGATAAAGAGATGGTGCGTCTCGACTTGAAATTCGTTGGTCGTTTCCAGGATTTGCCTTAGTGTGAAGATTTGGTCTACAGTTGATCTGCCGGGCCGGAAGCCACACTGGTACGTGCCGATTAGTGTGTTGCAGAAATTTTTTGAGACGTTCACACAGTACGTTGGATAGGATTTTATATGCGACATTAAGCAAGGATATGCCTCGATAGTTCTTGCAAGACATAGGATTACCTTTCTTGTAGATAGGACATATGGAGTTGATGGTCCAGTCATCGGGCATGCTTGACGACGGTAACGTTCCTTCCACGATCGTCTTTGAAGAAAAAAATCACCCTAGATTCTATCTCAGTATTTTTACCCCAGCTAACATTAATTCGGTAAAACACTGTATTTTTGAATTTGAGCATATTTTTATTTGATTTGAGTCTTATAAAAGGTAAAAGTTTTTTATAAATAAAGTGACGATGTTATTACTGCGAAATATTTTGGTGAAGGAGATGGTGACCTAACCGTATGACATGCCGCCAACCTAACTTTCCTTTGCGAACAGACGTAGGTGTGACTGAAGGGGCTTTTCGAGGGGTTATTCCTGTCAACAGCGGCCAGAATAATATCTTAAAAAAGTTGGCTGGCTGACACTTGTCAATAAGATTTGGCATGCCAACGGTTTATAACAAATCTGCATTGGGAAGAGTCTGAATGAGTTTGAAATAAGCTTTTGCACATTGGCCTTAAAATAAATAATAAAAAATATTAGGCGTAAACGGCCCATACGGGACCCAAAGCCTAGCTTCTCCAACCACAACGTATGCGAAGATATATTTTATGACACGAATGGAAGGTACCTACAGCTTAACGAAGATTCCGAAGCTTTTGAGAAGCTTCTCTTGACAGTTCTTACTCTTGGATGTTTGTCAGACGTGCGCAAGAGGTGGGGCAGCGTATAGGGCGGGATTTGATCCAGCGACCTCTCGCTTAAATGTCCAACGCTCGTAACCACCAAGCCACTACACCCACATATTGGCCTTGGTCATTGGAAATCATATGTTTGTTCTCACTTTTTCCCCATTCTAAGATCTCCGGAAGATAGTTTTTAGTTTTAATTTGTTAATATTCTCGTATACATTAGTATACTAAACAGAAAGTTATTGCGATCGTGCGGATTATATTACGGCTATAGAGAAGTCCAAGAAAGTTGGTCTGTTTGTCCGGGCGTCGTATGGCGAATCGGTTTGACGGATTTGCTTCAAAGTTCGTATATAAGGTTCTTGGGGTTACATCTCGGGTCATATTTTTGCTTTTTGCTTTATCTTTTGAAATAACGGTACCTGCCATACAAATTTTTTTGTGAAAATCACTTAACACTATTTTTGGTGTGGTTCCAAGGATTTCGGTCTTTTTTTGTACTAAGGATGTTTAGGATGAGGTTAAAATTCTGCATACTCAGTTTTTGGAAAAAAAATCGATTAACGGTAATTTATAAAGCGGGAAAAATCTCGAAAACTAATAAAGGGAACTTAAAAAAAAATTAAAATTTTTTTTATACTATAAACTCAAACAAATCTGCATACTTAGATTTTTTAAATAATTTTTTATAACGATATATAACAATTTTCTTAAATTTAAATTAAATTCGTTTTCTCTTAAACGGCTCTAACCATTTTCATAATTTTAAGTATTTCGAACAATTATGTTAAAAGTGTCCAATGTGCGAAATTACATAAAAATTGTAGGTGCCGTTTTTTAGAAAATCAAATTTAAATAAATTTCTCACCATTAATTTTCGATTCAAAAACGCATCTCATGTACCGAGAAAGATTCGTATGACGCAGTCGTGCACTTTATTTTTCTTCTTATCACCTTTTGGCAAGGATACAACTTTGTTGTGCCCATCCGATAAGCTTAGCCAAGCAACAGTAAGCATGCAGCGTTCCCATCATCTGTTAATTTTCTTACCCTTCAAAGATACAACCAGATGCTAGTTCAATGGTAAAGCAAACAAAAGCAAGAAGGAAGGATTTATATAGTATCATATTATGACGAACTACTGCAATTAAATTACATGCCAAATGCAATCGACTATGCTATGCAATAAAGCAAGATGGCCGTCATCTCTGCTGCTCCAAAATACCAGCGGCAAATTATAAGCCAAGCTTCTTAGATAAATATTTTGTGTGTAAAAAATAATATTCGATACAATTGTCTGCAATAACAGTAAAGTAACAGCATTTTTAATTTTAAATTTCATCAACACTTTAAATGAGAAGCAGAAAATATTCACTTTTATAAAGAAAAAAAAAACATAACCACTGCAGTGTCATAACTCTTAAATCAATTAAAATCGACAAATTTGTAGCGAGAAAAAAAAACAAAAACAATTTAAAATATTACCACGGCAACCAAATGTAGTAAATATTATTAAAAGTCGAACGGTATAGTAATACACCACATAATTATGCCATAAATCAGAGCTAATATTTTCCTTGTAATTAAATTTTTATTTTTTTATTTTTGGCTGCTATGCAATCCGGCCATCACTCGCTACTGACACCAAACATAACCGATAATCAACCAGAAAAATTCAATTAATACGAAGCTCGGTGTCAGTAGAGTACAATGGGCGGACATTTTCATTGAATAATTTACTACAGAATGCGCGACACTGCCACAAATGTGTACATTCTCGATCAATGCGTGCATATTTACTCTGAATTATAGATTTTAATGAATTAGTGCATTATTTGTATCTACCGTACTACGTAATTTTAGATTCACTACAGACGTGTAATCGTGTACTACCTTTTTCTCTGTAAAATAATCATTTACGGAGTGCAAACCAATATTATGTCATGAAGAATAAGCATAATTAATAAATTTTACGCAATTGTCAAACATATCAATGATAGAGTTTTTTTTTTGTTTTTTGGTCTTTGAAATTTTATCATCGGAAAAAAGTACATCTGAAATTTTTTTATTTAGTTTAGAGTCCCTTCGGATGATATGATATAGGTATTTGTTTTCTAACAATTATTAGTAATTTTGTATAAACAGATTTTGCCGCATTCATTATTCCTCTTTGATACATTGCGAATTATATTTCGTCTTCAGAACTCTGCAGCGTAAGCCAATCTGCAGCTATTTACAAAAAAATAAAACAAATAAAAAAAATCTCTGTAAGCCGCCTTAATAAATTTGACATATAATGTGATATATCATATCGGACATATACCATGTCACATTACCCGAATACAAATACTTGTAAGCCAAGGGATTTTGATTTCATTTATTATTTTAACAAAAGTAGGACATAAATACCTAGTACATAAGAAAAACAAAAGAAACTCCAATATTTAGCAGATATATTTTTATATATCAATTTATTTATTTATTTTATAATGTACGCGCACTAAAGAGACTTTGGATACCCTTATAATGAATTGACACAGTGCGGGCATCAGGGAAATGAAGGATTAGAGAAAGGGAGAAACCGGTGCACTTTGGTTTTAAATGTTTGTAAACTATAATGCAAAGGAAAAACAGAGCGTGGTAGAGCATTCCACATTCGCATTGTATGGTTGAGAAATGAATCTTTACATTTCCCAGTATGTCAGAAAACAGGCGTTCCTACCATGGCGAGTATTGCGGTTGAATTGCTGTAGGGGTGGAATGCAACTAGCTATTCCAGTACTTGTGCTGGAAATACCGATAAAACAATGACCGGCAGGAGACATTACGACGATGACTAAGAGAGTCAAGTGATTTCGCGATGTCTCGATCGCCAATAAGTTTTACCGCACGTTTTTGAATCCTGCCAAGTAGCTCCAAATATGTAATTGGAGCACCGGACCAGCATTATACTCAAGTTTGGGGCAAATAAACGTAGATTCTACCCAGATCAGAGGGGGGAAATATTTCTTGCATCGCTTAAGGAAGCCTAGACATTTCGCAGCGTTGTCAAAACAACTTGTATTGAACGGTCCGAAAGGTGATTTCTAATCCATTGAAGAAGGGTAACATCGATCCCAAATGCACGCATTTTCGACAAGAGAGCTTGATGCCAAACTCTGTCAAATGCCTTTGAAATATCAAGCGCAACAACCTTGCTTTCACCACCATGGTGAATAGATTGGTTCCACTTTTCGGTTAGATGTGTCATCAAATCACCAGTGGAGCTGTTGCCGCGAAAAGCGTACTGCCGGTCATTAAGAAGTTTTCGGGATTCGAGATATTTCTTAAGCTGACAGTTTATCAGCGTTTCCATGGCAAGAAGGGACTTAAGTGCAATTGGTCGGTATAGGAGGGGGAGAAAGATTTCTTCTCGGAAAGAGCGCTGAAGAATAGGACATATAGAAAAGCTTACGCAGTGGCTTTGTCAGCGTGGAAGAACACCGCTTCAGAACGTTAGGGGAAATACCATCTGGGCCAGCGGATTTGTGAATGTTGAGATCTTAAAGTACTCTGGCCACAATACGAGTGCGGAAGTAAATTTGTCCCATGAACACCTTCCTTTTCGGGTGTTGTCTGTCCAGAATGTCGAAGCCACCTTGAATTGTGTATATTGAAATCGCCCGCAATGACGATTTCAGTACGAGGATAATGGGTTACAATTCTGGTGATGGAATCAGACAGTGCATCAAACTCGTTATAAGTTGAATGCGTGTCCTGGTTAGGGCTTCTGTGAATAAAACAGTAGTGAGTGAATTGCCTACGGACATGGAATTTTAGCCAAATAAAATTAAATTCCGTATTGGAACATTGGCCATATTTAGGTAGAAGTTGGTAGGCTGCATCAGTGGGTGTATAAACGGCGATACACCGATGGGAAAAGAATAATGGCAGCAAGTTACATCCAGGCAGACTAAACTCCGTTAAATCGGAATCAATGCTGACCTGTGTTGCACTTAGTGCCAAAACAGCTGGTTTATTGTGATTTGCATTGGCGTACAATGAAAAAAACAAATTGATATTAACCCACGTATATTACTCACGTCTACTCTAAAATTCCTATGCATAACAAAAGTATTGTATACTTTGGTTTCAGATAATTTTTGGAATAAAGTCGAAAACCTGTCAAGAGAAACTGTTAGAAGTGGGAAACATAAGCCTGGGTGAACCAATACAAAAATGCCGTTTGTTCGAACTGGACAAATCAAGACTGGAAGACATACGAAAAAAAAATCTGCGGAGTCATCATCAAACGGGAACTTAACAGTTGATGCTGTATCAGAAAATTTCCACCATCTTAATACTAACCACAAATATTTTAGAAAAACTAACAATTCATTACATTTTAACAAAGTTTATCAATTAAATAAAAACAAAAATTATTACAGAAATTATAAAACTAAATTTCCTAACGACTATTCAAATTTGTCTAACCCAAAACAGGCCTCTTCTGTATCTATCATGAGTATCGAGTAGAGTGTTGAGAACGATGTTTTTCATTTCATGAACAGGGAAATTGTCTAACCCAGGGTAAATTTTGCACTTAATATACAAGGATATGCTCAAATAGAAAAAGAACTCCTAGCAACAGGCTGGCTTACAAGTATAAACCCTACACTTTCTCTACGTTCTATTTAAAGCGATTTACATGACTCACCTACGAAACTGCTTGCCGCGTTGGAAGACATTCATTGTGAGCCCAAAGTAAATCGCACTGCAAGCATGGTACCCATGTATTTGTCTTCCTATCCATTTTGAAAGATGTGTTACAAAAGACACAGACACTGTCCCTGTTAGGTAGAGTTTCGGCCCAAGGATCTTCGTCTGAGCTCAGTAAATGCAAACTTTCATCTGAATCGCTCGAAGTTTCTTTCTTTTGTTTTCTTTGCCCGTTTGCTTTTTACTATCATAGGTATTTTCGGCTTATTCTTGTGTCTTTCAATATTCTTAATGCTCTCGTCCAAAAAGACGTTTTGTACGGTGATGTTGTTAGTACAGTTGCACCTGATCTTTTACCTCTGGAGCTGATAATCCGTTTAAGTTTGGGCGGTGGTGAGATATCCCAAGGTAGCAACTGCTTGTCCTACTTGTGCTGGCAACTGGTTCTTCTACTTCTCGTACTGAAACAGCAGATTCTTTATCCCTCTGATTTTCAAATTTTTGAGCGATAAAATCGACCTCCTGAAACATATTTTTGTCGAATGGATAAATGCCAGTGCATTTGAATCCATTTATTGCGATTTGTGCTGTTTGGACTTTAAGGTGGGCCTTCGAAAAAAAGCTCAATAACATCAAACTGTGTTATATTTCAGCCCTGCTCTCGCATAAATCGCCTAATTTCGTCGTTATAATAAGTCTTCAGAGGTCCCATAATTGTTCTATCGAGCGGTTGCATTTTGTGAGTACAGTGCAGTGGCAAATATATAATAATTAAACTATTTTTGCGAGAAACTAAATATTTCGGGTATAACAGTAATGACCATCTAAAATAAGTAGCGAAGGGTTCTCCTTTGAAGAGTTTGTGAACCGCAAGAAATGGTCAAACGACTTTGTAAATATCAGACTTCGTATCCAACACGAAATGTGGCAAGCAGAATCCGAGCCAGGAGGAGCATGTTTCATTAAAGCCGGAGAATGGTTCTTTCTGGGAAAAATAAAGTACGGTGAAACAAATGAAATGCCTGCGCTCATGCAGCTGAGCCTCTGACTGAAGACGTCATACAACCTAATTGCATTTTCCTTTCGCTGCTAAAATTTTGGGTTGCCTACTTTGTACGATGGACACTCCTGTCTCATCTACGTTCCAAATACGAGTTTTATGGAAAAATTTATGTTTTTCGTACTCTTGCTCGAGCAAGCTATAAAAGGTGCTCACATTTTCAGCATTAGAGCTTTTGCCCTATCGATGGAGGTTCCAGTTGGAGTCCTGATACTAATCTCTGGTTTGTGCCTTTTAATAAATGCATACAACCAATATTTTCCTGCGTATTCTTTCATTACCGAAAATGAGATTCCTTTTTGCCACTTGGAATGCGAGTTTGACCCCAAAAGCGTGATTCCATTTTCCGGATATATCTTACCAGCTCCAATTTTAATTCAGTTAAGTGGACTTTTTAAAAATACAATCAGCTCTATTCACACACAAACAAAATGTATTACTTCAGTTTTTAATTCTGGTCCAATTTTTGCTGAAATATCACATAAAGCTCATACACAAAAACTGTCGACTGTACACCTTAAACAGTAAGTAGGTAGTAGGTAGGTAGGTGTAGGTAGTAGAGTTGTAAAAGAATGCAATCATTTGGTATTGCATTCTTTGAAGTCTCACTCAATGAATTCTAATAAAGGGTTTTTTTTAGAGGTGTAGAACTTCGATTTGAAATAAAATACAAGAAAAGCATTTTAATGTCCATCAATTTGGCTTTATTGGAAGGATAATTTTATGCCGTTAATGTTTAAATATGTTTTTTGGCATGTGGCTGCCGCGGCTGGTTCGAATAAAGACAAGTCTAGAGGTCCAATCTTCAACCACTTTTTCAAGCATTTGGGGCTGTATGTCGGCAATAACGCCACGAATGTTGGCTTCCAAGTCCCCTAACGTTTCTGGTTTGTAGGCGTAGGCGAGCGACTTCACATATCCCCAATGAAAATAATCCAATGGTGTCAAATCACACGATATTGGTGGCCAATTGACAGGTCCATTCTGCGAAATTATGCGCTCATCGAATGTTTCCTTCCATAAATCGATTGTGAGGTGCGCTGTGTGGCATGTAGCGCCGTCTTGTTGGAACCACATCTCATTCACATTTATGCCATCCGATTCGAGAGCAAAATTATCGGTTATCATGGCTCTATACCGGTCTCCATTAACGGTAACTGACTCTCCAGCATCATTTCGGAAGAAGTATGGCCCAATGACTCCACCAGCCCATAGCGCACTCCAAACAGTTAGTTTTTGTGGATGTAATGGCGTTTCAAGGGTCTCATGTGGATTCTCTTCACTCCAAATGCGGCAATTTTGCTTATTGACGTAGCCATTCAACCCAAAATGAGCCTCATCACTAAACAAAATTTTGCGATGAAAATCTGCATCGATATCTATTTTATTGTCTGCCCATATACATATACACAAAATGTTAGTTTTATCTCTATTCGAAAAACCAATCTCTATAAAAACTCTATTGACTTGGAGAATGGCTCAGATTGAAAAATGCAATCACCATTCATTTTGAAGTCAATGAATTACCATTCTTTTTGGAGCATTCAATAGATTTCAACCGAAAAGTTTTTTTGAAGTAAATTATTGCACTTTATTTCGGGGGTGGGTTAGAAAAAAAATAACCGAGTTTAAACGCGCAAAAAAAGAATAAAACGCGAGAAGATTACAGCCGCCGCTGCGCCGGTGGTAAACAGTCGAATACTGGCGGATAGGGAAACGTCAACAGGAATTCGCCGAAAGAGAAGTGCAACAGGTAGCCTGTTGAATGCTACCGTCCCGGTTGCTCAGCTGGGGTGGGTTGGGAGATGGAAATAATTTTAGGGAAGGGGAAAATTCTGAAACGAAAAGGTATGAAGAAAAGGTAAAGTGATGGTGGGTAAAACGGGCGCCACACAATCTTTGAAAAAAAAGGAATTGTGAAACCTTTTTAAGAAGAAGTCCATGATTGATTGCTAAAAAAAGGAGTTAAATAAAAAAAGGCAAGGTTTTCAAAACGTTACAAAGCTCGAATGAGCAACATTGAAGTGACGTTAGATTGCGGAACAACAAAAGAAAATATCGCCGTTTGAAATAGCCCGCTATCGCTATTTCCCGAAAGTTAATAAAAAAACAAAATGAAGGGGGCGCGTGTCCTGTGATTTCCGGGATTTTACCGTGACAAAAGTCTACCGGGTTCTTAAAATAAAATGCCTAACTAAACGAAACTTTGTTTTTTTTGTTTACACCAAAGCACTATACTTAGCTTTTACAAAAAAATCTTTTTCTCCTCTTTTTTTTTGTGTGGGATTCTGATCTCGATCAGAAATCCCAGATAAAAATATATATATAACAAAACAAGCGCACTCCGCAAAACTATATTAAAAAACTTCCTCGATTCTCTCAAGTCTACTAAAACCTTTGAGCGAATCGATGACCACATTCACACAAGTTTCCCCAAGAGGACTTGTTCACAAACACTTAAACAATTCGACAAGATAAAATGTTGAAAGAGTCGAGAAATGTTTGAAACGCGAAATTGTCCCCCAACGAATAAAAGTTAATAGCAAAACAATACCGAAGTAAACCAAAAATGAAAAAGAAAGAAGAAACGAAGACGGATTTTAGTTTTGGGACAATATTTGCTGGTGTCCCAATTTAGTACAACCCCAGGAGTCTTTGAGGAGGAGTGTAAAATCAATGACCGAAAAACTATTCTAACCCGGTGGACTTTCGCGCTATTTCTTACATACATGTTTAATTGTTGGGCTCTTGGCCATGGAAGTCTTCGTTAGGTTTTCTTATGTGAGTGGTTGGTGAATGTTGTTGAAGTTGTTGACAGTGTGTTTTGTATTTGAGCTCCTGCCCTAAGTTATACTGTTGTATATTAATGTTTTGTTGGTTTTGTGGTTTTGGTGTTAATGTTAATGTGTGGGCCATCTGCCAGATCGATTTGTTTTGTTGGGGGAGAGATCATTATTTCACATCTTCCCCCACCCATCGTTGTATAGACAAACAGTCTGTCTGGCTCTAACGGGGTCTTCATCCCGACCCGTTTGGAATCACGTTGGGGTGTGCTAAGGGATCGACCGCCCCCACCCATCGCTGTCGAGATGCCAACACGCCGTTGGGCTCCATACCTGCTTTTGTCATCCTCCGGGTCTCATGGAAACGAGCCAGCTTGATTGGGATTAAAGGTCAATCAGAGGCGGCCAGTTAACCAATCTCACAGCAGGATGACGGAAATAAAAATGAGAGGATAGGGCGCAAAAGTGGATTGTGTATGGGAGTGGAAGGGTTGGAGGGGAAACAAATTTTTGTGGCGTTTTTTTAACGCTACAAAATAAAACAAATATTTGGCATAAACGCCCTAAAGCCTAGCTTCTTTAGCTGATGGTAGGTGCAAAGGAATATTTTTTTACACGAATGGAATTGATTTCGAAAGTCAATTTATTTCTTAGATACTTCTCATGACAGTTCTTACTCTTTGATGTTTGTCAGACGTTCGCAAGAGGTGGAACGGTGCATATAAACTTTTAGGTGGTACGGGTCGGATTTGATCCGCCATTGTCACTGTACCTGTTAATACTTTTTTTTTGGCATTGTTGTCGTGGCTTATAAAAGATGAAAGCAATATTTTTGCTTTCTGAAATTTGTGCGAAAATAAGTCTATCAAATAGTGACTTTTCCGAGCAAATAATTCGAAATAATGATAGGCTTCAAAGTGGTAAGTCATTTAAGTTGGAAGAATTTCGTATTGAGTACAACAATGGACAACTCGTCTGCATATTCATTATTATTTTTCCTTTAAGATTCTAATGGTTGTCGGCCAAATCAGATGACCCTTGGGCAAAAGGGACTGGTACCTCAAGCAGAGAAGTCTTTTCTTCTCATAGCGAGGTATTTTATGAACCCACAGCTAGAACTGAATCTGGAACATATCACGATGGTTCCGTATTAAAAGTTACAACTCGCCTAATCAACTTAAATAGGATTACTTGCAACCCAAACAAAAATGGTGCAATCTATGTCCAAATGACTTGAGGCAGTACCACAACCAAAAGGGCACTCTACCAAGTATTCATTGAAAGTTTTATTATATATTTTTTTATCTTTCTCGTAAACATTAGTATACTTCGTGAGGACATTTCGAATTCAAACTTAGTAAGAGGGAAGATATTACGACGTCCTTCGCTCTGTCTGTCTGTCCGGGTGCCGTATGGCGATACAGTTGAACGGATTTACTTCAAAGTTCGTATATAAGGTTTTTTTTGCTTTATCGTTTGAGATAACGGTACGTGTCATACAATTATTTGTAGTAAAAGTCACTAATAACAATTTTTCTAGAAAATGATTCCATGGATTTTGGTCTTTTTTTGTACTAGGGATATTTTTTGTACTAAGGATATTTGGGAAAACTTCGCTAGCAAAAATACTGCTAAGAATATATAAACGGTAGTTTATGAAACCCCCAATATCTCAGTAACTAATAAAAGAAATTTCGAAAAATGTTAAAATTTATGATGTTAAGTTTAAAAAATCTGAGTAATTCGATTGTTGAAATAATCTTTTTTCTTATATAACAATTTTCTTAAATATAAATAAAATTCGTTATCTTAACAACGACTGTAATGATTTTGATAAATTTTTTTATTTTGAACAATTATGTAAAATGTGTCCAAATGTGCGAAAATCATAGGTGCCGTTAACATTCTTTTTGAGGCGATTTAAATATGACCATCATGTAGCGAGAAAGTTTCATATGACGCATTTGTGCAGTTTATTGGTTATGTATATAAAAAATATATCCAACAAAATTCAGGCCTAAGACACCTGGATCACACAAATGCAGAAACATCAGCATTTGATTGGCCTCAATGATGAAGTGATCCGAGATCGGGATGCCTGCAGATATTTTTTAAAGAACCGGCGGACCCCACAGGCGGACCAGTAGGCATGCAGTAAAGTGGAAGGGTTATGATCCCTATAATCCTGATCATAATCTGAGAGAATGGAGAGATAGCGTTCATTTTGCGTGTTAATAACAACCTTCGTTGGAATCACCACCTGTTGTATATAGCAAATAACGCTGGGAACGCTGCGAACCAACAAATTATTTCGCTTCTTTTCTTTTAGCTACAACTAGGAAGTCATTTATCCGCAAAAAACTTGAATATAATAGTCATACCTGCCCAGGTGCACTCAAAACTACTTTGGCGTCGCTCAATCAGACCCAAAAACGTGCTATACAATGTTAGGGTGATAGTTTTGAAAACATGCACTCTCCTTCTTTCCTCAAATGGTAAAGGTGGTTGGATCAGTCTGGTATTAATGCTTATTAGCTTACCCTAAAGCCTTTGTTCGGACTTCTGTCAAATATTGAGAGTCATTCATAGGTCGCACCATACGTATGTCTAATGCGTAGTTACGCTTTGTTTTCACCTTATTGTTTAATACCAGACTGCATCAGACCAAGGCTCTTTGCTTAACGCTATTTTACTGCTAAGAAGGATATAAATATCCCTTTAGCATTAGTGCCTTATAAAAACATGAACGAAATATGCCAAAGATAGTTTCCATCCAGACTTTGTGTTTGGTTTAAACTAACAGGCCGGTGATACCAATGCCAGAAACCTGCTTCAATGTGAGAGATGACGTTTGCTCATAAAAGGGTCATCCGCCAATATCTAATTTTCAAAATCCTGATGTTTGAATTTAACCTCCTTAGACCTCTTTCTTAAAGGCAGTATTTATTTTTCCTTCCAAAGTTGATAGCTAGGTTTAATTAAATAATAAATATTTTAAAATTCACCTTCGGCAAAATTAGAGAACTATTTATTTAGGTGACACCTGATTAAAAAACAAAGGCTCTCTGCTCTTGAATACGTCACCACAATTCGAACAAGTTAAACAACAAAATAATAGATCAAATGGTAAAGGAGGATAAAACTCTTATCCAATCAAAAACAAACAGTTCTTCCGCACAGAATTATAACTTTTCGGTAAAGTTTTGTGATGTTTCTATTGGCGACCAAGTGGAAATTAAAACTAAACAACCAGAGGGAATTTTCAAAAATTCTATTACTGAATATTGGCGATTCATTTTGTTGCGAATAATTTCTGTTCTTAAAATAGTTTAAGTAATTATTGTTTAATCGGAGCAGCATCTGCATTTGAGATATTATTAATAGAAATATTTAATTCAATGCAAATTTTTTTGCTAGAAATCTTTCTCACTGAGCTCTCTTTATTCATGAGCGGTATTGATACTTGATAGTCAAGCAATAATATTTTTAAGGCTATTATGAAAACAAACTAAAGAGAAGCTTAAACGAATTTAACACAACAAATAGCAAAACAGAATCTAAAATAAAAACATAAGGAGAAGGTACAGTCCGCTTGGGGCGAACAGTACGATACCCATATCCCTTTACGGCCCAAAGAAAAAGCATTAAGAAGATGATAGACAGCATTTTATTTCATTCCATTAAATTAAAAAAAAAAGATTTTTGAACAAAAAAACCGCCCCCAAAAAGTAGGCGTGGCCAAAAACTTTGTATGGGCGATATATTGAAAAAAATATTGGCTAAATATCTTGTTAAACGTTTTTTTTCGGTTTCTATGAAAATATTCGAAGAAAACAGCATTTTAGTTAAAATTTGCGATTAACTTACGAAACAGTGAACAGATTTTTAACGAGAATTCTACTCCCAAATTTATTTATTTTCCTCACTTTAATTCTAACGGGTGATCCAAGTAGAGATACTTTTTTCAATAGCCTTTTTTGACAGATCACGTGTGAGTCGTGTCATGCTGTCATGTTTTTTTTGTTTGGTATTGTTTGGCATTTCATAATGGAAAGACTTACGCGTGAACAACGTTTACAAATTGTTCAACTTTATTATGAAAATTCACGTTCTGTGAGGAATGTGTTTCGTGCACTTTGCTCAACTTATGGTCAACATAATCGGCCTACTGAGCGTACTATTCGCAACACCATCACCCATTTTGAGACCCAGCATTCATTATTGGATAATATTCGACCGAATAGACCACGTCCAGCACGCTGTAATGAAAATATAGCGGCCGTAGCTGAGAGTGTACACGAAGACCGTAGAGAGTCGATTCGGCGCCGTTCGCAACAACTCGGACTGACGTATGGAACGACTTGACGCATTTTACGTCAAGATCTTAAATTGAAAGCGTACAAAATACAGCTTGTGCAACATCTGAAGCCGCTCGACCTTCCCAAGCGATATCGCTTGAAAAGTTCCAAGAAGATCCGACGTTTTCGAAGCAAATTTTGTTTAGCGATGAGGCCCATTTCTGGCTCAATGGGTATGTAAACAAACAAAATTGCCGCATTTGGGACGAAGAGCAACCTGAAGAGATTGAAGAACTGCCACTTCATCCAGAAAAAACAACAGTTTGGTGTGGTTTGTGGGCCGGTGGAATCATCGGTCCATATTTCTTTAAAAATTATGCCGGTGCGAACGTAACCGTCAATGGCGACCGTTATCGTGCCATGATAACCGACTATTTGATGCCTGAAATTGAAGCTCGTGATCTCGGCGACATTTGGTTTCAGCAAGACGGCGCCACTTCCCACACATCGCATCAATCAATGGACTTATTGAGAGAACATTTCGATGAGCACATAATTTCACGTTTTGGGCCGGTCGATTGGCCACCAAGATCGTGTGATATCACACCGTTAGACTTTTTTCTGTGGGGATATGTAAAGTCAAAAGCTTATGCCGACAAATTCAGGCCTTGGAGGAAAACATCACGCGTGTCATTCGCCAGTTACCAGTCGAAATGCTCGAACGAGTGATCGAAAATTGGACTCAACGGATGGACCATCTGCGACGTAGCAACGGCCAACATTTGATAGACATAATCTTCAAAAAATAAATGCCAAAGAATGTTCTTTCAAATGATAATAAACATTCTCCATTAAATTTGAATTTTCTGTGTTTTTTTTCTTTAAAAAAGTAGGGAACCTCGAAATGGATCACCCTTTACTAATTGTGGACCAGAGTATATCTACAAGGTGGCGCAAAATGAATCACCCTATCGAAAGATGTTATGATTTTTGCCAATAGCGTCGTGTGTCAACCATAGCTTACATTCTAGATAGCTGCAGTTTTTATACTGCATTCTACACTGAATGTAAGTTATGTAAGTTGTGGTTGACATACGACGCTGTTCCCAGGTACTGTTGCCATAGGCGCGCGGAGGAGCGAAGTTGCGATTGCAACGCTCAACAAAATGAAAAACGTCAACCTAGAATATGAAAAATGGTCCCAAATCACAGAAATGTTCGTGTTGTTGTTTTTACCAAATCCTAAGGGTACATAGTTTGAAACACCCCTTAATATTCGTCGTAGACCCATAAAATCATAAAGGGTGATTTCTTAGCTGGTTTGGTTTTGGCAACACTGGTTTTGACAGCTGACGTGTGTTTAGTACCTTGTGTCACTGTCAAACAGCTTCAGTTTGGTTTGCAATTTAACCATGGATCGTCTTACAAATGAACAACGCTTGCAAATTATTGAATTTTACTATCAAAATTCGTGCTCGGTTCGAAATGTTCATCGCGCGCTGCTTCCATTTTATGATCGGCATTCTCGACCTTCTGAGCAGTCTATTCGGAAGATTGTGACCAAATTTAGCACCAAATTTACTTTGTTGGACATTAAACCACCAACACGTTTACGTACTGTGCGTATTGAAGAAAATATTGCGGCCGTATCAGCTAGTGTGATAGAAGACCGCGAAATGTCGATTCGGCGCCGTTCCCAGCAGTTAGGCCTTTGTTACAGCACTACGTGGAAAATTTTGCGGAAGGATTTGGGCGTAAAGCCTTTTAAGATACAGCTGGTGCAAGAACTAAAGCCAGCCGACCTACCACAACGCCGAATTTTTGGTGAATGGGCTCTTGGAAAGCTGGCCGAGGATCCGCTTTTTTATCGAAAAATTGTGTTCAGCGATGAGGCTCATTTTTGGTTGAATGGGTACGTAAATAAGCAAAATTGCCGCATTTGGAGTGAAGATCAGCCAGAAGCATTGCAACAGCTACCAATGCATCCCGAAAAAGCCACTGTTTGGTGCGGTTTATGGGCCGGCGGCATTATTGGGCCATATTTCTTCAAAGATGATGCGAATCGCAGCGTTACTGTCAATGGTGAACGCTACCGAGCGATGATAACAAACTTTTTTTTGCCCGAAATGGAAGTTCTTGACTTGCATGATATGTGGTTTCAACAAGACGGTGCCACATGCCACACAGCACGCGAAACAATGGCGCAATTGCGAGGCGAGTTTGGTGAACAGTTAATTTCACGTTTCGGGCCGGTCAATTGGCCGCCTAGATCGTGCGATTTGACACCATTAGATTATTTTTTGTGGGGGTATGCCAAGGCTAATCTGTATAGGGACAAGCCCGCTTCGATTGACGCACTGGAAGCCAACATCCATGCATTCATTCGTGAGATACCGGCCGATATGTGTGAAAGAGTATGCCAAAATTGGACTCAGCGGATGGGCTACCTGAGACGCAGCCGCGGTCAACATTTGCATGAAATTATCTTTAAACATTAAATTGCAAGGTTCAAACTAACGATTCAAATAAATATTTCATTCATTTTTTCGAATTTTTTGTGTTTTCTTTTTTAAAAAAAGTTCTAAACCTCTTAAAAAATCACCCTTTAGATATTTATGGTCAGGACCAAATCCTAAGACTATTTAGCAATGTTCGTCCGTCTGTTCGTCCGTATCAACTTTTGAGGCCTTTAAATTTATGCTACGAACCTAAACTTTAGAGCATATACTCCCTATGGTCCCGAAATAGGAAAGTGTTAACATTTTTTAAATCCGCCCACTGCCACGGTCACAATTTAGAAAAAAACCGTTTTAAGGCTAGAGACAATGTGTTAGAACCTTCACAAGATATGTAGGACGGTAGACTTTCCTTATGTTTTTCATATAAATTCGGGGCCAATTTTTAATTTTTTGTTTGGGGACATTTTTCGTAAAGCCATAATTCATGTAGTCATCTTTAGTTCGTTTCAACTGGCTTTGACAATTTTTAAACACTTATTGAAAGGCAACTGGAAATGCCGTCACTGAACAAAAAAAAAATAGGCAGCATAAGCTGCAAAAACAACGTTCCTTGCAGCAATACGAACCGAGTCAAATCATAGTGCCCGTCAATCTGTCTACAGATAGTAGAACTGGTGTATATAAATATAAGTTTTTTGTATGCAAAACGCATACAATTGCAGCACTGCGCCAAGGAATCCATTTTGAAGAAAATGTTATGTGGGTACCAATAATGTCAAACTGGGCTTCCAACACAATAATTTTGACAATCCACAGCACCCTTTTGGTTCACACGTATTCCAAGATAGGAAATTTGAGAGAGAATTTTGCAGCCATTTTTTAAAAATGTTTGCGGGTTCAAGGGGACAGGAGTATGCTGACCGATCCGATCAACATGTCATGTGATATATACCAGGCTATCCCATATTTTTACTCAATTTAACTGGAAGGATGAAACGAACTATACTCTACAAAAAGTTAAAGGCCATACAAACTCTGATAAGAAAACGATTTAAAAAAAAAATATTAGGCGTAAACGGCTCATACAGGACCTAAAGCCTAGCTTCTTCAACCATTGTGTGTGCGAAGTTATATTTTTGACGCGAGTGGCGAGTAATGCCGATTCTGAACGGCAATTTATTTTTGAGAAGCTCTCATGAAATTTCTTACTCTTGGATGTTTGTCAGACGTTCGCAAGAGGTGGGGCAGCGAATAAAAACTTCCAGGTGGTATAGGTCGGGATTTGAACCGGCGACCTCTCGCTTAGTGGTCCAACGCACTTAACCACTAAGCCACTGCACCCACAAGAAAAGAAGAAAATGATTACTTTTAAATAAAAACCTGTTTCAGTTGGTGAGCTGTAGAAGTGCAGGGAGCCGTCTGGATATGTGTCGTGTGGACAGATGAGATGAGGTGCAATGAGATAGTCTAACGCGGATGTTTCTTAATCTGAACCTGGGTATAGATAGTAGGTAAGGTTGCCTTATATTTCTGTTCTTTGCAATGTTTCCACTGCTTGTTTCAATTTTGTTTATTTTAAATGTCATTGATTATCTCTGTCTGAGAAGTACAATCATCATGGTCATGTCAAGACGTGACAAGTGAAGTATAGTCGAAATAACGCAACTTTATTTACAACATTGTCTGCCTGAGATCTGAAAGTCAAATAAAAACATTATCGTAATTTAAAAGCATTAAAGAGGCAACCGCATCCATCATGTTTGAAAGGTTTTTAAAGGTAAAACAAAAATATTTGCTCCTTATTTAGGTGACGTATTTATAAGTTTGGAGTATTATTTACCATCAACTGCTTGATTTTGAACGTGCTGACGTGATGGTGCTCTTTTCCTGTGGATTACTGATTATAGGTAGTCATTTGGTTACCTCATCGTCTTCTTTAGGTTTGTCGCTGTCGTTTGTATATGGTTGAGTAGATAACTGGGAAAAGGATTAACCAATTATTAACCGCAAAAATCTGTTGCAAAAGAAGACATTGAGCTGTCACGTAGTGATATTTGAGCAGAAATTTTGATGATTTGTGAATGAATTCTGTTTGGCGATGTTTTGATTGATTTTTGATGATTCCCTCAACAATCTCCATTCATAAAGTGTGATTTTATGCGTATTTTAGCGTATTTAAGCGTATTTTTTTTTTAAACGAATAAAACACTCAAATTTGCATCAGATATTCACAATTTTTATTGTAATCGATAAGTAGGCCTTTGGCATTTGCGTTTTAAAGACAACTTCAAGGCATGTTGTCCGCGGCTACGTTTCAAAGTCGGAAGGTCAAATTTTGCGTCACTTTTTCGAGCATTTCGGCCTCTATGTAGGCTTCAATCGTGTTCGTATTGTCCACATAGACTAACGATTTTACATAACCCCAGCAATAAATAATCAAGAGGCGTTAAGTCGCATGATCTTGGCGGCCAACTCACAGGGCCATTTCGAGAGATAAGCTGTTCACCAAATTCATCCTTCGACATTTCCATTGTTTCAGGAGCTGTGTAGCTGTGGCACCGTCTTGATGAAATCACATGTCAACCAAGTTCAACTCAGCCACCTGGGCTAAAATAAAGTCGCGTATCATGGCTCGATATCGTTCGCCGTTGACGTTTCTTCCACGGTCGTCTTTGAAGAAAAATGGACCGATGATGCCACCAGCCCATAAACCACACCAAACTGTCATTTTTTCGGGATGCATCGGTTTTCTTGTATGGCGTGTGGCTGTTCATCACTCCAGATGCGACAGTTTTGCTTATTTACGTATCCGTTGAGCCAGAATGAGCCTCAACGCTAAACACAATTTTTCGATAAAACAGCGGATTTTCACATTTTTTAACAGGGCACGAATTTTGATAATAAATTTCCATAATTTGCAATCGTTGCTCGTTTTTAAGACTTTCCATGATTAAATGGCAGAGTATACTGAAAACTATTCACTTTCGTTGCATAACACGTCTAGGTCATACAAATTGACTTTTCTCACTTCGCTTTCAGACTAATATTTCTTCTAGTCAACAAACTTTGCCACATAGGATTCCTGCTGATCTTCGCTGCACCGCTTTTCTTCTCAGATACAATTCATTCAAGAGATCCTTGGACCAATTCTAAACACTATTATGTCTTATTAAGATAGGTTTAATTCTTGGTAGTGGCATACGGCACAAACATTTCTAGGTTAGACTTACTGACTTTTCTGTGCATCTCAGTCTAATGTAGTACATTGCATTTTGAAAGTGAACAACTTCTAAATTCTAACCACGCAATAATCCTGGCTTTACAAGACCGTGCACACTTTTCTGGAAAGCTGATAAATTACGTATAAACACCTTAACATGCTTAATATTTTATGTAGATTCCCACAGAAAAATCAAAGAAAGAAGAAACTCACTCAAGTTAAATTCAAAATAAAGCAGATTCTAAATGCTCTAGGTGCATGAGACAGCTTTCAGAACGCCTATTTTTAACACCAATAGCTTTTTATTGTCCTTAATCGAAATGGAAGACCTGTTTAAGTAGAAAAGCTGAACCCCTCAGGGGGACCAGTTGAGATGAAATGAAAAGTTATGTTCTCTTGACATCGTCGGAAATATAGATGAAGCTAAATAAAATCAAAATTTCCTGAAAAATCTGTGTACAGCTACAAACCATTGAATCTAACTTAATTCAAAATATTCATAAAATTGACTAACCGCATGAATATTCCCAATTTAATTTGCATACAGGGATACGGGATATATGACTAAAACAGCCGTGTGCAAGCCAACCAATTTGCTCGCACTTTAAAATGTTTAAAGTAAAATCTGACGTTTCCATTGTCAGATGACAATTCCTTCTGTAAAAGCATGTTGAAGACTCAAAAGTCAAATTCTTATATCAATACAATACTAGGCGTGTTTTTTGTGAAATGTTTTCAAATGTCAACGCTGATGACATTATCTGTCAAAAAAAAAAACAATAAACGTAGGTAAAACCAAATTGATTGTTATTGAAATTAAATCGGTGAAAGAATAACTCGTAATAAATATCGAAAAAAAAATTGCAGAATTTAAGTGAAATAATTTTGTTATTTTTTTCGTTTTCTGTCAGTACAGTTACACCTTTTGAGGGTCAAAAAAGCAACGATATTTTTATCTGCTTCAAAGCAGATCAGAAGAGTTCGAAAGTGACATTTCGTTTCTGTTTTGGAGTATATTAGCAAGTATTTGTGTTGTTATGAGGAATAAATTAGTAATTTTTTTTTTTAATTTGTGGGTAAATAATAAAACTTACAATAATAAAAGAAGAAGTGCAAATAATATTTTTTATATGAAATGTTTTTGATGAGAAATAGAATTACAACTCACAACTGAATGTTTGTTCTTTATTATTTCGTGTTAGAATATGAAGCAGCATTTTTTGAAACACTTGGAAACTACTTTTTTACATTAATATCTTCGCACACAAAGTAGTTGAGTGGTTGCAGAATCTAGGCTTTGGGTGCTGTATGAACCGTTTACGCCCAATATTTATATTTTTTTTTTTTTATAAAATTTTATAAAAATAAATGATAAGGCGAACAAATTTTGTTCTGTGTGTTGAGAATATTTATATTTTTTTTTTTTTATAAAATTTTATAAAAATAAATGATAAGGCGAACAAATTTTGTTCTGTGTGTTGAGAATATTTATATTTTTTTTTTTTATAAAATTTTATAAAAATAAATGATAAGGCGAACAAATTTTGTTCTGTGTGTTGAGACAGATTTTTGAGAGAATTCTTGTGTTTGCTGCGCGCCACCACACTGTGATGAGTTTTTTTGAGAGATTTTTTGAGACTAGTTTTGCAGAATACAACAAATGTTATTGAATCGCAATAAATTTCAGAAGAATTCAACAGCACAGAATAACGGCAGAACCGTTAAATTTCTGCTTCTAGTTCAAATTTTTAAGAGGAAATCGAGTACTATAGTGATTATCGCATTTTAGATTCATGTGGTTATTGATTTAAGCTCCGAAATGGCTGCACCGATTTTAATGACATTTTGTGTGCTTCTCCGGGTATGTCTGAGAATCGGCCAACATCTATTTTTTACACCCCTAAATTTTATGGAACAACGTTTTTGTTTTTATTTTGTAATATTTCAGCATTGAAAAATACATAAAATTCTAAATTTTCACCTAAATTTATACGATCAACCGATTTTTATAATATTTTGTTCCATCCACAAGATCCACAAGATGGCAATCGAATATAATAATTCTAGTATACTATAATTTTCACATATAGTTCTATCCACCAATTAGTTATCGCCGCCAGGTGTCTCCCGTTGTCACTTCTTAACCAGCAAACACCACGGAGTAGGGATGAAAACGAAGCCGGCTTTCTTTCTCTCCCAACTAACAATTTACCTTCTATAAGGAACAATTTTTTAAATTTGTTAAGCTATTGCTTCTATTGTATTGTCATAAGGCTTATTTATAGATGTTTACAATTTTTCAAGATATACTTTCAGAAAATGTTTCTTTAAAGCTTTTGGGAAACAATTTCACAAGCTGTAAAGAAGGCAGAGATATTCTTATTTAATGAGGTGGCTATAAGGCCTTTCGAAATAAGTTGGTTGATTTCTGAAATTTTATAGCTTCTTTAAAGCTTGCTATTCTAAGTCAATAACAAGATTCTCTACAAGGCTTGTGAATAGGATCATAACATACAATCCATATAGTGGAGATTTGAACTGGAGTTTAGATATCATATAAATTTTTATTTAAGCAGACGAAAAGGAAAGGAATTAATTAATCCTTATTAATTAATTACCATAAATAAGAAACCAAAAATATAACAAAAGTTTGTAAATGATAAGTGGTAGTAATTATAAACAATTCCTAATAGAATTTTTATCCATTCAGTTTTAGATGTTTACTAAAGGCAGACCCACTTTTTTTACATAAGATGAAATTATTGTCGGCATCAAGGTCGTAACGTGCTATATAACTAGGTACATCTACGATGTTTAAGATGATGAAATGTATCTACTTATCAATTTTTAATCTTCACTCTGTATTAATCAGTTTGACCAATTTTCCAATTTAATTCATTATTTATTTCTTCTTCAGATAAACTTTCAAGCAACTTGACGCTTTCAAATGATGGAAAATATTAATACGAGCAAATATATAATAATCAAAACGAAAAATATAATAAAAAACTATGTAAATATGTGCGAGTTTTTGTAATTTCGTTAAGATTTCCGTAATAACTTCTGTAAGTCCTTAAAGTAACATCTAAGAAGAAACTATTACTTTTATAGAGCCTGTGAACAAAGGTATTAAGGAAAGTAAATAACTTCGCTAAAGTGCGCCAAATTGGTTTCCATAAGATCTCTTACAGTTATTATAAAAATAAGAAATTAGCTTTCCTTGGCCCTTATGGAATCGAAATTGTTGCTTGGGCTCTATACAGTTTTCGTCAATTTTTCTTTGTTGGTTTTATTTGTGTTAATGTTAACTTTATTCTTACAGTGAATTTATCAGTGCTATTATTATTTATTTACATTTTATTAATCTAATATATGAAATTTTGGTGCCACAGTGTTAGTTGCCGTACTGCTCCGAAACGGCTTACCCGATTTTGACGAAATGTGCAATTGGTAGGCATGAATATAGGTAGTTGTCTATTTTTTGTACCCCTAAGTAATAAGGGTGGTCCATCCCAAAACAATTTTTTATTTTTTTATTTGATTTTAATATAAAATCAATAAATTTTCACCCTTCTACCACCAATCCCTATTTTTTTATAGAAATATTAGTATTTTCTACTCTCGCGGCAGATAATTCTCACACAATAAGTTTCTCTCTTCTCTCTTTACTGTTTTGGCAATTGTTGTGAATCGATCTTAGTAGTGAAGTAGCTCAGAGCCAAGAGATGTCTTTTTGTGTTTTAGATTTGAGCACATCATGCATTTAACACGGGCAATTAAACGTGATATAAAGTATAAAGTAAATATATAGTTTGTTTCTGTCAGTTAAAGATGGGATAACAAAATATATTCTACATTCCATTTCGTTAAGGGATTGATAATGTAATTAGTTAAATAATTATAATTATCGATATAGAATAAATATTAATGAATGAGAAAATATAAATGTTTAGTGCTTTGTTATTGTTATAATCTGTCATCGTTCACAGCGATTTATGCCTCTTCCACTCACTTACAATAATTTATTAATTTATTTCTAAAGGGTGTGTTTTTTCGAGGTATAGAACTTCGAATAATGTCCAATAAATGTCCAATAAATGTCCAATTTGGCTTTATAGGAAGGATAATTTTATGTCATTATTATTGTTGATGATATGATTTCTGGCATGTGGCCGCCGCGGCTGGTTCGAATAAGGACAAGTCTAGAGGTCCAATTTTCAACCACTTTTTCAATCATTTGGGTCTGGATGTCGGCAATAACGCCACGAATGTTGGCTTCCAAGTCCCCTAACGTTTCTGGTTTGTTTGCGTAGGCGAGCGACTTCACATATCCCCAAAGAAAATAATCCAATGGTGTCAAATCACACGATCTTGGTGGCCAATTGACAGATCCATTCCGCGAAATTATGCGCTCGAATGTTTCCTTCAATAAATCGATTGTGACGTGCGGTGTGTGGCGTATAGCATCGTCTTGTTGGAACCACATCTTATCCACATTCATGCCATCCAATTCGGGAACAAAATAGACGGTTATCATGGCTTTATACCTCCAGTATCATTTCGGAAGATGTATGACTCCACCAGCCTATAGAGCACACCAAACAGTCAGTTTTTGTGGATGTAATGGCGTTTCAAGGGTCTCATGTGGATTCTCTTCACTCCAAATGCGGCAATTTTGCTTGTTGAGGTAGCCATTCAACCCAAAATGAACCTCATAACTGAGCAAAATTTTCGCGGTAAACTACGCCAACTGAACCATTATTTTCGAAATAAATTTGCACGAATTGCAGGCGTTGTTTATTTGTCAACCTGTTCCTGATAAAATGGCAATCCAAACTGAACATAAATGGCATAAGAGTTGCCAGATTTGACCACAAAATCTCAGTTTTATCTCTACTTGAAAAACCAACCTCTAAAAAAACACCCTTTACTAAAATAAACTCTAGAAATGATTTATATGGCAAAAAAACTTTTGCTCCAGCTAGTTCAATAAATTTTACCCCCAAAGTGTCATTTTATCATTTTCTGCGGCTCCTTATAGAACCTACTGTGCCTTCCCTGGAGGGGTCCTAGAGAATCGTCTCATGATGCAGGGTAGCAAGGTATGTTGGTGATATGATTTCCTCACCGAGGATGTCCTTCCTGAGAAGAAAGAGAGCCGGGCACTCCATAAGTATGTGGAGAGAGGATTCGTCACTCTCTAAGCAAAGTCTACATGTAAGGTCCGGTGATAGGCCAATGCGGTGAAGGTGTTTTTTCAGGAGACAATGGCCACTGAATATTCCTGTCAGGATTTTTAGGCTATTCCTGTCCAGGTTGGTTAGGAATTTGGATTTTCTGGGGTGGAATTTGGGGAAGAAATGTTTGGTACAGTTCTGACCTTATGAATGGAGCCAGACTTCATTGGATTCGGTCAGGGAATCAGGGCTTTTAACAAAGTTCCTGGAGTGGCTTTTGCTAACACCACAGAATGGTTGAGGGCCGACAAGTGGTGTTGTTGCGCCGACTTTAGCCAGTGAGACAGCCGCTTCGTTGCCAGCAAAAACCCCGTGGGCTGGGATCCAGTGAAGGTTTTCAGAATAAGCTTCGATTTTATGACAGAGGTTTGATCGCTGCTTGCCTATCTGAAAAGATAAATATACCTTTATCTTTCCATAGCATGTCGTCAAGAAGCATGCTGAATGAGCTTTCCGGCTCCATAGAGTCCAGCAAAGACATATGACCTCCACGGTAGAAGTAGGGGTTAATATTATTCGAATGGAATAGTCGATAAATACTCAGTCTTGCCTCCATTTGAATGTGTGTTTGTATGGGTATTAGACCCAATATGACATCAAGTTGAACTCGTTCTAGCTTTTTAACTGTGGTACCCATCCACTGTAACCGTAGCCTAAAACCAATCTTACCTCAACCAAGCAATAAAGGCTGGTGTGGCGTGTTGCTGTGCCTTGCTGTCCTTAATTGACAACTTGGTGCATTTGCGACAGTTATATTTGAAATGGCAAATATGAGGACAGTTACTACATTTGGTTGATCCGTTTTGGTGCATTCGGACATTGTCCAGGAAATTTTGAACGTTAATAGCTGTCATAGAATAAGACGGTTTGCTTTCTGAGACATTGTTAAATGTTATGGATTCCGTATACACATTCTAGATTTTAGTATAACAAAGAACTGCCATACATAGACCTGGAACTATCAACCAAGCAACTCGAAAATGTAAAATTTGCACATTCATGCTTCTCGCATGAGGTGGGCGATATAATATGCAAAAAATTCACTACTTTCGAACATAAAATGGATTCCTTAAATTTAGTTTTCTGGAGCCTCTTATTAAAAAAAATTCATTCAAGTATGCAAGGAAGTTTAAAAATATACAAACAGTTTTAAAAGCGAATACGTTCCTTAGACAACACTCTCTTAGCTATCAACAGCACTGATTTTACATTCCTTTCGATTGATAATATGTAGAAGACTGGGAGTACTCATTTTGTAACTGTTAAGTATTTCTTAATTAACATTTCTTGGCAATTTCTTATGGTACATTGTAAATTTCTATCAGTTATACGGAAAAAATGCCTACGCCATGAATCTTCATCTTCATAGGAGGTAAGGAATGTATCCACCTACAACTCCGTCCTATGTTTTGATACCTTTTAAATAAATTATTTGACAATCACTGCTGCTGACCCACAAAAGAAATTATCTCCTGTCACATGGCTTACCACTCCGGTTAACACATTCGGAACACTCTTTCGGTTGATAAAACATTAACAAATATAAATACACGCCCACACACGTACGGTTCTAGATAAATGGATCCGATTCAGTGTGATTTAAATTAATTGCCTTTTCCCTTTTTTCCTTCGAGCTGGACGGTATTTATTTCTTCGAATTGCCAATCAGTTATCATAATTGACCCGTTAGCATCTTAAATAAATTGCCATAGCAATTGAATGTATAGACATGATCTGAGACATGCATATAGACATTTTATGAGGTGTCGGCAAGACATTTTGTCATTTTATTCATTTTATTGTGTGAGAAGGTAAGGAAGATGTTTAAATTTGCAAAACTTAGAGTGAATGGATACTATAGAATATTAAAAGCTTGAACGCTTTGAATTTATAAATATGTATTGAATGGAAAATTGTAGAATCAAGTCCTTGAAATCGGTAATTTTCTACTCGACAACAAATTTGTTAATCATATAGACATATGTTTAGATGTTTATTAAGCAATTACGAAAATCATTAGTAGAATCCTACCTGATCCAGTGATTTTATGTTTATACTGTTTCAATGTGGATCCAGAAAACACAACACTATCCAGCTGACTCGACACAGAATGAATTTGAATACCATTGTCTGAATTATTATTCATGTTAGATATATTCTCTTATGTTATTAGGACATACTCATATGAGTAGGCAGTTGGTATGTATGTACATACTTCGGTGATTATAACAACCAAATAAAATTAGGTTAGGTGAGATATTGATTTCATATTTTTTCGAGGATTATTTTGTTAGATAGATTCAATACTAAACGTTGTAATGTAATATTGTAAACTGATTTTATTTTTCAATTCAAAGGTAAGGTAAGGTAAGGTAAGGTAAGGTAAGGTAAGGTAAGGTAAGGTAAGGTAAGGTAAGGTAAGGTAAGGTAAGGTAAGGTAAGGTAAGGTAAGGTAAGGTAAAGTAAGGCAAGGTAAGGTACGGTAAGGTAAGGTAAGGTAAGGTAAGGTAAGGTAAGGTAAGGTAAGGTAAGGTAAGGTAAGGTTAGGTAAGGTAAGGTAAGGTAAGGGAAGGTAAGGTAAGGTAAGGTAAGGTAAGGTAAGGAAAGGTAAGGTAAGGTAAGGTAAGGTAAGGTAAGGTAAGGTAAGGTAAGGTAAGGTAAGGTAAGGTAAGGTAAGGTAAGGTAAGGTAAGGTAAGGTAAGGTAAGGTAAGGTAAGGTAAGGTAAGGTAAGGTAAGGTAAGGTAAGGTAAGGTAAGGTAAGGTAAGGTAAGGTAAGGTAAGGTAAGGTAAGGTAAGGTAAGGTAAGGTAAGGTAAGGTAAGGTAAGGTAAGGTAAGGTAAGGTAAGGTAAGGTAAGGTAAGGTAAGGTAAGGTAAGGTAAGGTAAGGTAAGGTAAGGTAAGGTAAGGTAAGGTAAGGTAAGGTAAGGTAAGGTAAGGTAAGGTAAGGTAAGGTAATTAGCTTACAATACAATAATTATGTGTCACCAGGTTTGACAATTATCCAAAAGAAAGGAAAGAAGGAGAAATAATAGTTAACTTGGGCGTAGGTGCCAACGAACTCGGTCTCTCTCCGATAAAGTGAGACTAAGAAGGCCACACAAGATCTTAAATGTGACAAAAACCTAATCCGGAATGAGACAATCAAAAAATATCTCTCTAAACTATCTGCTGTTAAGAGCGCTGAATATTCACTCTGGAAAAGTACAAAATATCGAAAATAAAATAACAAATCATATACCACCAATAAGATGCGATAACTTACAATGGGCTAAAAGCAATGCAAATGTTTTTGACGACCACCTATGTCAGCTATATAAGGCGCTGAAGCAACTACTAAACAAAGGGTTTGTTCAACTCTTACCAATAATGAATAAAACATTAACATTAAACATTGAGTACGTACCAAGGATTTGGAAAGTAGGTGATGTGATTAAACCTAAAACAGGTAAGATCCCTCACATAGTATCCTCATATAGGCCAATATCTCTACTTCCCCTGACCTTAAAGTTATTTGAAAGGTAAGTCTCAAACCAATCGTTGAAAAAACAAACCTAATCCCAAGTCACCAGTTTGAGTGTGGTCTACAATCTTTTAAGAGTATTGCATGAAGGTCTACTCAACAAATTAAATGTTTACCTGCAAGATCAAAGTCGGATTTCCTCAAGCTAGTGTCGGACCTTTGTCATACCTTATCTACACCAACAATCTACCAACAATATCCTACACCAAGATTTCAACTCAACGCTAGACTCGACGCAAAACCTACAATTTGCTGAAGATCAAATAGTCAGGTGGACTCAAAGATTGATAATAAAACTTAATTCGGGCATATCTGTACACATTGACTTTACAAATAAGTCTTTCCATACTCTCCTCAAGTCTTCAAAAGTATTGGGAATGCTCTATGCTACATCAGAGACAATGACCTCCATCGGGATCCAAGAATTTCTAAAGATCTGGAAGAGCTGGTAAACACACGAAAAAAGACTCCAGGAGCAAGTTAACAAAGAAGCAAGAAGTCTTCTTAACGTACATGGGATTTGACAACTGCAACACACAAGACCAACGGACACTGCAATGCAATCGGAAAATCTTTAAAATTCCAGTGCGCATGGTACCAAAAGCCACCTTTCTTTAAACGAAAGATGGTTTTTAGCATACACCCAATGATATTTAAATCGAGGGCGGGGGGGGGGGGGGAGATTCATCAAAGCATCGAGCGCAGAGCCCAGGGATCCAGCAGACAGCCCGCGTAAGCTTGGGTGGTTTGTACACCTCAAACGATAAAGTCCTAAGCGGAAGGATTTTCGGCACCATACTGCTAATACATTCAGAGGTTTTCTGCGATGAGGTCGTCATCATGAGGGCGCAAGAAGTACGCACTTTAATTGGCGACAGGGCGATGGCAGACACAGGAGCTTAAGGAGGGTTGTACCTTCTTTTTGCTTTTCGGTTCATCAGAAGAGGAGGAATTGCCTGATGAAAGAGTAACGTCAGCTTTCATTGGTGAGACTTCCACCGACCTATCCCGTTTCATATACGCAACCGAAGAGCCGACCGGAGTGCATGCGCCTTTAGCCTGTGAAGTTTCTTTGCACCGCTGATCGCTCAGCTGCATCCTTTTCATCTTCCACTGCTCCTTTGTGAGGTGCACCCCAAAGCCAACCACTTCAGGAACCCGTTCAACCGTAGTGATTTTATGGGTCAAGCTGTCAGCGGCGGTGCAGTGGGTAGCAATCTTACTCATGTCCAGTTTGCCCAATGAGTCGGACATAGAGCCATAAAAGTCGCTAGTAGGTTCAATGAATGTTAGGGCCACCAGAATCTAAACTCCAGCCGCAGTCCAAAAGACCTCGGATGGATTTTGGCTATTGCCAGTGGAGTATTAAAATCCTTTAGGTTGTTCATTCATCTATTTATGGAGTTTAACTCCTACTATACTCCTAACGGATTATTTTACAGAGGATAGGTGAGAAACCGTTGCCTCACACACCTCCTCCTTTATCCGGGCTTGGGATCGCCATGCTACTAGCGTAACAAGGCGGAGTTAACGAGATAGTAACAGAGCGATCGTGTATGGTTGGTTCCAGCTTGAAACATGGGATGATTTTAGACCCGAGAAGTGGCGCTTTTGTTGAAATCTAAATAATAAATCGAATTTCTCATCCAAAAAGTAAATTCACTACACCCACATCCTTAATTTTTAATGCGGTTTCAAGAACATATTATCAAAAAAAACGGTCATAATCTAAACATTCAAGAGTTGGCATTATGATCAAGACTTGTTCCACACTTATAAAAAATTATCAGTTGGCTTTATGTACTTAATTTTGCTTAAGTTCATTATAGGTAACTCCACAGATGAGTAATTATACAGATAGTCGACTCAGCATACCTCTGTCCCTTTGTACCCGCAAAAAAATTTAAAAAATGGAGAAAAAATCCTCTCTCAAATGTTCTATCTGTGAATACGTGTGACCCAGCCAAATAAAGTACGTAGGCGTTGATGTGTCAAAAATATAGTTAAATAATAGTTAGGTATATAATAAATAATGAAGTTGTTGCAATTAAATGCGAATATTTTTTATGTTTATAAGAAATAGTATCTGCCTTAAAATAATCATACTTGGGTTGTTATATTTTATCCATTTTGGTTTATAAAGTGAGATAAAAATGTATATATGATTTTATTTTTGTATGAATATTACGAAATTAGTAATGTTTGGGTGCAAAATATTTATTGTTAATAGTTTTGGATTAGTTTTTCATGTATATAAAATTCTTTGGTTGTTTTATTATGTTTTTATTGAACATTAAAAAGTTTTATATGTTTACATACATATTCGGAACGTTCATATGAGAGCGAGCGAGCGATTTGACAAACTGTGACAAAATAACATAAAATTCATTTTTAAACACAAAATGTAAACTTGACTATTCCAATTTGTTGCGTATACCTTGAACAATCTATTTGCTTCGTTAAGTTTTGAATTTAACTGCTGCTTCCCTTGTCCTGGACTCAAACCGGATGTATATGTTATCGAAGCCTAATAAATCAAAACAAAAAAAAAAACAAAAAAACATAATATCTACACGATCAGCTGCAGCTGCCACTGAACTTTAATAGTTCATGCACAGGAAATGAAGACCAACTTTTACAAGCTAAAATCCCACGCTCGCTCTTTTCCATCTTGGCAGTGAACGTGAAAGGTTTACAAAATTCCTTACATCCGTAAAGTGGATTTTTCTCAAAAAAATATAATTATTAAGCTGAATAAGATTCAATCCACAGGTAAGAGTAGGATCCTGTTATTTTTAATTCCACTCAGTACGAGAATAAAGTAAAAAAGAAAAATTGTGTGCCTAGGATTTTGCATTGTTTTCTTGTGCATAATTTTGCACGTAATCTTGTTCTCTGGCCACCAAAATTTCGATGGAACCAAAAGCCCTAGTAAGATTTCCTTAAAATATTCGGAAAAACAACAAGTTTAACGCAAAACATAGAAAGGTACGTAATAATTATTTTAGTAGCCACTCAAAGAGAGTAATTGAACCCCTTTTTACCATCGTCCACAGATATTGCGAACGCCTAGAAAAAAAAAAGGTTTGGATGTTCATCGTTGCGTTATCACTATTCACGATCACCGAACTGACCATACAAGAGCGCCCGCAATTCCTTAATTTGTTGTTGTTCTTTTCCTCTCACCAATTGTGGCGAAAAGCAAACAATTTCATCGCTCAAGACGCCACGCTAAATACTAGCTCAGTCACGGTATCATATATAACGTCAGAAGAAGACGCGAAATAGCATAGCGACTGCGACGTGATTTTTTTTTTTTATATAATGTACGCGCACTAAAGGGACTTTGGATACCCTTATAATTAAGTGACACAGTGCGGGCATTAGGGAAATGAAGGATTAGAGAAAGGGAGAAACCGATACACGTTGGTTTTAAATGTTTGTAAACTATAAAGCGTGGTAGAGGATTCCACATTCGTATTGTACGGTTGAGAAAGGAATCTTTATTTTTCACAGTACGTCCGAAAACAGGCTTAAGGGTAAACTGATATGCATTTCTCGCAAGGCGAGTATTGCGGTTGAATTGCTGTAGGGGTGGAATGCAACTGGCTATTTCATTTGAGCACTTGTGGTGGAAATACCGATAAAACAATGACAGGCAGGAGACATTACGACGATGACTAAGAGAGTCAAGTGATTTCGCGATGTCTCGATCGCCAATAAGATGCAACGCTGCTTCCTCGCGCATTTTGTAAAATGACATAACACCATAGTGCCTATACACCAACGGAATACATAATCAAAGTGATTCCCAAAAAAAAAAAAAAAAACTGATTAACGTAATTAACAAAATATTATTTACAAAATTTGAAAATTTACAAGTGCATGTGTATTAACATAAAATATTGCCTAAGAAAATATTACCACATCTTTCATCAACCGGAAAAAGTAAGTTATAGAATAGTACTTTAAATTATAAAATAATTTTTAGGCAACATTTTTTAACAAATTTTTTTTATTAAATATGTACTATATCTTCTACATAAATCCATATAACATAATTTATATACAAATATTGAATAACCAATTAGTCACTAAATTGACCTAATTTAACATATATTTATATAATGAAGTCCCCCCCCCCCGGTATTTTTATATGCATGCATTGTTTTTTTACTGAATTTAAATAAACGTAAAATCAAATGTTTTGTAACATAAATTCGGTGCAGTTATTTAAAATGAATTCGTTTTGTGTATAAACAGTTGGTTAAAGGGTTCGTGATCGGGAAGATACATGTGAGGGTATCTATTGGGACTATCCTATATAGATAAGGAAGTAGGATAGTCATGGTGCATCTAGGCTATCACCAGATGCATGTAGGTACGGAATGTCCATAATGTTTCGCAACACCAGAAACATACCAGCTTCATACGTTTACTCTTCACTCTTTGTCTTCATTTCCGTTAATTAACTCTCTCTGGAATCACCCTCTCCCTTCTTCTCTCTTCTTTCTCCTTGTACCTTTCCGTATTTTAATCATAACATGTGTTTATAGGGAGGCAGCAAGACCCCACCCCACCGACAAGCTGACGCCGCGCATCCGCAAGCGTGCCTATTGCTGCCATGGGACATAGGTCAACCACCACCTCGTTTCCCAACCCACCTAGCTATACATCACAAATTCCAAGATAATAACGTTTTTAAATTTATTTCATCATACCGAACAAATTTAATAACGTTATTATCTTTGAATTGGAATACTGAATAGCAGTTTAGCAAATACTAATTTAGCAAATACTATATTAAATTATTGAAACGGTCAGTTAACTAATCATGCGTTACTCAATAATTTTATTTATTTTACCTACAATTTTAGTTATTTTACGGAATATTTCATTACTTCACTGCTCAAATATTTATCGCACCTTCCATTTAATATTTAATTTTAATTATTTTACTCGACATTCGACAAATCAACGAACAAAATAATTTAAATATTACTGACAATTTAAAACTGCTAAATTAGTTTAACTACCCCGGCAAACAAATTATGAAAATTCTTATTTTATGTTTAACTTGCGCAACTGCCAAAATGTTTACGAAACTGCTTAAAAATGTTTACCCAAAAAATATGTTTGTTAGGTAAAACTAAAATAGTACATAGTAATTGAAAACATTCACGAAATTACGATGTTATTGGATACAGCCCAGTTTTGACTTTTAATATGTCAACATGAGATCTTTTCCAAAATGGATTCTTAGGCGCAGAACTGTTATTGTGTGCGTGGGCTGGCTCAATCGAGCGGGAAATTTGGAAAGACATTCTCATAGAATTTATTTGGAAGCAATAGGTTTTTTTAGAAAAACATTCTCTGTGATGTATTAACGATGCATTCAGGAAAAATCGCTGACTTACCCTTAAAGTTAAATCAAAAGAATTCCCTGTAATGAGTTTTTCATGCCTACCGAATTTTTTGGACATGTAGAACCGGTTTGTGCCTGCATTCCATTACGACTTTCGGATATTGCGATTCAATTTAGTGTTATTTGTAATGCGCAGTTGCTTCGCTGTTCATTGTCTTATAAAAATTTAAATAGAAATAATCTCAAAGTCTTAAAAAAATATTGGATTGTAAATATTGCCTGGTAAGTACATAACTTAAGTACTTAAGTACGCGTTCTAAGCTTCGCCTGAAAAACTGCCGAATAAATGGATTTTCTTATTTATTTTCAGAAAAAATGTACTGGAAAATAATAAAAGTGATCAAATTCGCCAAGTATGTTTTGCCATCTCATTACTATATAACAATAATTATATATTATTACAACTCATTTTAGCTTTAATGCAGCCACCAAGTTACTGTGCGCTATTCCCCAGATGCCTCGTTACTTTTAGGTACGTACCATTTTATAAAACAAAGGGCCATAAGTTGGTTTCAAAATATGTTTTAATTTTTCTATAGATCCTGTCAAGGGCTGCAACAAAGGCAGCTGACAATTTAGATATTATTTTCAATATTGTAAGTTTATAAATCATATGAATTAAAATATAAAAAAAATATTATTGAATAAAATGCACTTATTAGTCACTGTATTTCGCTGGTTTATTTCTCTTGAATTTTATTCTAAGTTCATCCTCACAATACATTCTGGATTCATCCTTTGGATGCATTCTAAATACGTCTGCCAGATTCATTCTGGATTGATTCTCCAGAATCAATTCAAGAAACATTCCGAGTCATGTGTTCTAGATATTTTAAAAACCAGTTTTGTATTGCTTCCGTCCGCGGACAAGCCTTAATAAAAAGGAAATTATAGGCGCAACCTAGGGGAATGCATTCTCTGCTTCCTAGGATTGCGTCAGAATGCATATCGGACGAATCTTTTTCTAGCTGGGAAATTTGATTTGCATGTAAAAACATATACGAACACAGTACTGCGCCTTTTTGAAGCAAAAAAAAACGATAGGCGGGAGAGCCAAAATCCTCTCAGTCGACTATCTGTAAAATTACTCATCTGTGGGTAACTCGTTCAATTTTGATATAAGGTTAAACCCACTTAGGTATGTCTATTATGGTTGACCATATAGTCGTTTGTATCAGTCAGTCAATACAAGCTGGAAGATCAATGGAAACGAGTCGGAAGCTTAGAAGTAAAAGTCTTTTATGACTCATGTTGATTTTTGTTTTAATCTTTTGATTCTGACTTTGGGTGCAGTGGCTCAGTAGTTAGTGCGTTGGACTTCTATACGATGGCTCCCAAGTACAAATTAACGCTTGTAATTCATTTTATATACTGAGGAAGTTTGGTAAGCTGAAAAATATTGAGTTTTAATGAGGTGAAGAGATAAGATAAGTTAGCCACGACATCAGATATCCCCCAACAAAGAGTGTCAGAACGAATCCGCTAATGTAGCAAAAAACGGCGGCATCAACCCAAAATAAAGATACAGTTAGGTTACAACCTAAAATGGAGTCTTAATAAGGTCGATTAACTTAAAAAAGAAACCCATAGATGTGGTCCAAGTAGTGCAAGTATATTTTGTTTTTTTTTTTTCAAAATTAAGTTTAAATACAGCGCTTTTGGAATTGTAAGAAACAATACAATTTTTACGTCATCCATGCAAGCACTTAAAATTATAAACAAATTACCTCTTACAACCTCATTTCATGCTTTTTCACTTTTAATATTGTTCTATTAATAGTTTCCTGCCACAAAGTTAAGGATACCTTTTAATAACAAGACAATGTGGGTGATTGTTTCATTTAATTTGTCCATATATATATCCCTTTACCGCCAGAACGAATCCCATTAAGTCCCGATACTTATTTCCACGTGAGAGTAAGTTATCAAAGTATATACGTTGAAGAGGCATTATAGCTACTGCAATTGACTAACCGTTTCTAAGAACGCTCAAGTGGATCATTAACGGATATTCTTGCCACAACGGAAAGCCATTGCAAACAGTGAATTTAAATTTATTATTGGTGTTGATTGCTTTTTAAAATTACCAATATCTATTCAGTCCGCTTGGATCCATATTCCTCTCCATGAAAAAGATGAAGGACACATTTTATTTCATTTTCAATGATAAATAAAAAAAAAACAGAATTTTTAAAAATGTTTTTTTTTGCATTCTGATGCAATCTTCGAAGAAAACAACATTTTATTGAAAAACGTTCCTTAAAAGTAGGCCTGGCAAAAACTTTAAACCGAAGATTTGTTAGGGAGGTCAGCAGTCTACATATTTGTGTGTTACAAACTGTGGATGGGGTATAAAACCTGCATTAAATTCGGCTTATAACCTAACACTAAGGTGGTATGAAGGTCTTCGGATTTTCGGAAGTGGAGAGGCAGGTAATGCTTCGTCAACCTTCGGACCACTTTCATAGAGTGTTTAGCGAACAGTTGGGTAACAGTATTAAGGACCCTATTAGTTGTCCGAGAGAAGACTTTGCTTCTCAATTGTTTTCTTAGCCCGAAGAAACAGCGATTGGCAAGAGTAATTCTTCGTTTTATCTCAGCGCAGGAATAATTACTTGAGATCATTGCCGAGCATTGGTAGACAAAGTCCTTGAACACCTCAAAGTTAAATCTGTCTATTGTGACATTCTGTCTTAGACTTCGGTGTTGGGTGTCCTTTCTCGATGACAGTATATACTTTGTCCTTCCCTCATTGACCGCCAAACGCCGACATTGATCGGTGATTTCTTTACCGACCTTGATGGAGCAGCGTACATTCTTCATTCTTCGCCCGCAGGGATGCCATAATTAGACATTGTTCAGTCTAACTCGTGTCTACAAATGCTGTTATAGGCGGCCTTGAAATCAATGAAAAGGTATTGGGTATCTATTTGGACTTCCTGGCTAAAGAAGTTGTTACCATAACTAATATCCTAAAAGACTATTTGCACAAAACTACAACAATTTTAAGAGACTGCTATGCAAAACAACCGAAAACCGTAAACATTTCCATAACAACAATTAAACGCCATAGATGTCAACAATAGCTACCTACCTCAGCAGTTAACTTCGATTATCAGTTCCACCGGATAAACAGGGATATTAGATTTGAGCTTTAAGAAGAATTTTTGCAACATGACATTTTAAATGCCTATTATTTTTTAAAAATAAAATAAATAAAACAAATTTTTTAAAAAACCTTCTCTGACGAATTGTTTGAAGAATTTTTATTTAATACCAACTTATATGCCATTCAAATTAGTGCAAACTTTAATCCGACGGATGCCAGATATTTCAATTGGCAGTATGCAATTTCCACGTCATAGACTTTACAGGGATCCACTCCTTGGCATTGAGGCCTTCCGACATTTAATGTCATGTGATAGATTTTGTCAAAGGAAAACCTAATCCATGAGGAATAAAAGACTTATCTGGGAAGCCCTACAATTTTTTTCTTCATCATGGTAGTATTTCCGAGCTTGACTCCATAATTATATGGCCGTTTGGATTTGGTGCTTCAGTGGAGGTAAAGTTATGTCAGCGATCGCAACAAAAAATGGCATACTATGTTTTCCTTTTTTGTACGACAATTCACCCCAACAATTGAATCCGACGGATTGACTGTGGAGAGAGTCTGTCCGATCCGCATCCGTCCCCTTATCATGGAAACCGGCGAACAGTTGAATATATCGAAATTTAGAATGAAATATAATAAGACATTACTGAATACGTTTATTACATATTTTAAAAATCAGTCGGTAAACAATATCATTTCAATAAACTAGTTTTTCCCTTCTTCTGGATTACACATACTTGAGCTGTTTGGTTTGCCTTTTTAATTATCTACTTTCAGCGCTGCTTTTCATCAGGATTCCAAAATTATTTCCCACATTTTAGGAGAACTCGATGTCTTCACGGATAGTCTCGGTAGTATTTGTCTGAGTTTTTGGGGCAACAGGAACTTAGTTCGGGCAAATCCTCTACGCAGTCCTTCAAAAACACAAGATCGATCACCTCATTTTCCAGAGCAGTTAAGAAAATTTATTTGTTTTCTTTGTAGCTCTTAGTTCTCCTTTGTTCTGAGACAGTTTTTTTCTCAAAGCCGACCAATCCTTAAAAAAAATAATCTTAGCATATTCCAACTTCAAATTAATTAATAAACCTACTTCCTTCCATTCCGAAACTTCGTTAGAAGGAAGCCCCAAGCAGATCAACCTCTTTTTTAAAGTTTTCCAAAACGTTTGAATCTTTTTAACTTTCTCGTATAAATTAGTATACCTAAAAGAAAGTTATTGCGATCGTGCGGAAATTTCGAACTCAAACTGAATATGAGGGATGAGAAGTCCAAAAAAGTGAATCCCCCAATGCCGCCCGTCGGTCTGTCTGTCTGTCCGGGAACCGTATAGCGAAACGGTTTGGATTCAAAGTTCGTAAATAAGGTTTTTGGGGTTACATCTCGGGGCATCTTTTTATTTTTTGTCTGATCGTTTGAAATAACGGTACCTGCCATACAATTTTTTTGGTGAAAATCACTCAATGCTATTTTTCTAGAAAATGGTTTAAAGGATTTCGGTTTCTTTTGTACTAAGGATGCTTGAGATGGGACCTGAAATTCGTTTTTGGAAAAAAATTCGATTAACGGTAATTTATAAAAAATTCGATTAACGGTAATTTATAAAACCGCCAATATTTGGAAGACTGACAGAGCAAACTCCAAAAAAATTTCTGTTTTTTTATACTATTAAGTCGAACAAATTTGCATACTTCGATTTTTATAATTTTTTTTTTCATATAATGATTTTCTTAAATTTATATTAAATTCGTTTTCTCAAAAACGGCTCACACGATTTTGATTTTTTTTGTATTTCGAACAATTATGTTAAAAGCGTCCAATGTGCGAAATTACATCAAAATCATAAGTGCCGTTTTTGAGAAAATCTGAATTTCCAAAACCTTAAAAGTGATTTAAATCCATTTGTAATTCATTTTGCGGTTCAAAAACGCATCTCATGTACCGAGAAAGTTTCGTATGACGCAGTCGTGCACTTTATTTTTTTTATTATTCATTGTTTTTGTTTTGGACAAAAAAAAGTATGAATCCACAGCTACTTTGGTGCGGAATGAAAACATATGTAATTGTATGAGCTGCGGATGATCCGCGTTAACAGTGATATCTACTTATGTTCGAAAACTTCTTTGCCGACATTCGTTTACTTTTTATCCGGCGTTTTCAATAATTGACCGAAGGCACAAACCAAGTCCTGCTCCTTCCGCAGTCATTCCGCCGGATTCAATGATTTGGAAATGCTGATTAACTTGTGATTAACTTTGGAAATGCTGAAGCAGAGAAATATTAATGCTGCAGGAACCATGCGAGTTTGTGGCTTTGCAAATCCTCCACTAATTAACGACAAGGAATTGATAAAGTAAGGCCGGCGATCTTCATAACAAGTAGTAAGCAGAAACAGCTATGTTGTCGGGACAGAAGGTCAGTATGTGTCGAAGAGATACGTTTGATAGAAAGAGGATATTTTTGCAAACTTTGATTTATTTTATAAACTTTTTAGGTTCTTCAACGAATCAAAAATTCAACGAAACTTCAAAGACTTTACAAAAAATATCCTGACCACAAGTCGTCATATTTAATAATATGGGTATGCGTATGGGTGGTGTTGGTCTGTTAAATCAATATAGTTCATACTAAATTCTTTCCTAAATTCAAAGAAATGGACTCTGCGCATTTGTATGCACATCTTAGACTTAAGCTCTTGTTGTTAGCTGGCAAGAGTACAAACAGTAAGCACTAAAGGCTGTCAGATCGAAGCGTGATATACCAGATCTAGTACATTTTCGATTGGAAATTGCCGACGTTCTTCTTTATAAGAACCTTCTAAGCGGGGAGCCCCATTGAATTCAAACCAACCTGTCCACCTGTTGCTAACTACAATAAATTCCCGTGCCAAAGGGTTAATAGATTTTATTTTAATTTACTGTTTGTAAGTTTTTTTTCGCATATAAATACTAGAAACCAGACTACTAAATAGTATCTTATTTAAAACCACCCATTAATATCTATGGAACACTGATTAAAAAAAAAAGGTAACCCCGGAAGGCATTGAAAACAACCCATGAAAGGGCATCCTGTCTCATAACAGTTTCGATGCGTACCTACTTTGAAGAATATCCACATGCCCATCGCAAAACAAAATTACTTTATAGCACAAGAGCAGGCGACATGTGTGGTGATTTTATTGCATTTGGCAACATCCCCAACAAGCACAGCAGTTGGGAATTTTTAATAAAAAAACATTAAGGGTTCCATTTATACTGTAAATCCAATTTTTGGTAATCTCATAATCAAAAATGTTTCACTAGGTCATGTGGAAGGCACGTGCTTTCGATCAGTTTACTTTTTAAATTTTAATGACTCAATTATTATTCTGCTGGAAACATGAAGTTTAGGTGCGAAAGTCATGTCCTGCTAACAAGGACATGGCTATTTTGAGATAAATGTAATAAATACTGATACTGCTTTATCATGACTGATTTTACGTGTCGGGTATGTTGAAATGAGTTTGGACATTCAGGTGAGATGGGACCTAGCGAAGTGGGTGGTATAGATTTGAAAAGAAATGTGTAATAAGCTAATGAATAGCTTTAGGAACATTGGAGCTGATTCTCAGTGTCTCACCGTGTTCAATTTTGTGTACAACCGAACTTCACTTAACTTATATAAGGTTCGACTATAGAACAAGAAAACAGGAGCAATTATATTTAACCAGCGGTTATACAGATTGAACGATCTGATTGAACTCTATAACTGCGGCTTTAGGCCCGGTAAATCCACAAGTGACCGAATATTCACACTACGGCAGATCCCTGAGAAAACCCAAGAAACCGAGATCGAAACCTTTTTATAGACTTTAAAGGATGACGATGGAGAAAGCTCGCTGCTGCAACAAAGTCGGTAAAGACCTAACGGAGACCTTTGATGTCAAGGAATTCAGAAATCGGAGATTCTTTAACATCATACTTGAATAATTGTGCAAAACTCACAAGCCAACACAAAAAAAAGGTACGATCTTTCGAAAGTCTGTTCAATAAGAAAGTAGGTATGGTCTGTAAGTAACTCAGAAAGCTGTCACTGGTGTGTTCTACTACGAACAAAAGGCGCAAAACAAAGTACATATATGCTGTCAAAAAGAAGGGACATCCAACATGGACGATTCTGGCATAATTTTATAATCGATAGATACAACTTTGAGGTTGTATGGGACTTTGTATACCTTGGCTCTGCTATCTGATAACGATATCTCTTTAGAAATCAAACGAAGAATAACGCTTGCCAAACTTTGTTTCTTTAGACTGAGAAGGCAACTGCATATATAGTAAGGCCCTTTGCCAAACAACTAATTAAACTATATTTATGACCCTCAAAATCCTACTCCTGGTCTATGGTTCCGAAGGGTAAACTCTTCCCAAAGTGGATGAAGACATCATTGGTTGTTTCGAGAGAACATTTTTCGTAAGTCATTGGGTCCCGTATGGGTTGACGGGTTTTAGAGGAGACGCTTCAACGATTGTCGAAAAACTGCGCATTGGGCGTTCGAGATGGCTGGGACATGTAGAGCGAATGAACACTAACGCTCCAGCTCGCAGAATCTTCGACTCCTATGTGGAGGAATAATGTAGTAGAGGAGGGCGCATACAAGAGGAAGGGGTGTATCGCTGCCTATGTAATTAAGTAAGTTCCTCGAAGCTCACTCAGGTTTCATTTTTAGAACTGATGCACTTTTTATGGAAGTTTGTTAATTCTTCATTACATACAAAACGCGCTGGTCAATGCGAGGGACTATCATCTCAAGAATATACACTTTGCGGGTAGCAAAAGTCAACTGATACGTGTAGTTTTCGAATATAAAGAGATTGAAAACTCCCACGATTGAAACAGCATGCAGAGGTTCTGCAAGTAAGCTAAGATGGAGAAGATCAAAAGAGGATCGAGTTGTGTTTGAATCTGACAGCTCAAGGCCAGTGTTATTAGAAAAAATAGTACTAAAACATAAAAAATCATTTCCAGAAAAATTCCAAGTCCTTACCAGATATTAGACTTCGCTTCAGTGTCACATATATTTACAACCATGATCAACTTTTTTTCAATCAATAATAAAGAGACCTAAGACAAATCAAAACTAATGACAGTCTAAGACTCTCCTCTTTTGCAGGCAATAAAGTCTATTTTCGACCTAGTTCCCATTACTCTTTCAGCTTTTCGTTATTGAAGTGTTGGATTAGAAAAATTGGCTTTAGGATCCCTCTACTAACTTGTTAAAATTTATTGTTATATTTTTCTTTAATATTTTCCTCTTTTTAACTACATTGTCTCCCTTTAAATAGAGAGACTAGCATGCATAGCAACAACTGGTGCAATAGCAATGACATCAACCACTGGTTTGGCCGTGATTCTAAATTTGTTGCTCTTGGATCTACATATACTTGCGCGAATCAGCTGCCAAGAGCACCTTGAGATTCTGAAAATGTATATAGAGACAACGTTAGCTCCGACTACATACTACCCTACATGGACTTTAACAAACCATTATCCTGGTCGTATACGAGCAGGGACGAATGGAATATGAATGAACCCACGAGGAAATGACTCCTATATCCATATACACAGATAGATCGAAGATGGGTTGTGCCATCAGACCAACTGGTCAAAGTAGTGTTTTTTAGGCTGAGGTTCTGGCAATAATGGAAGCGGCCTGTACTGCAAGTACTACAAGAGACCATTAAGACTATTGAAATCAAATCCGAGCTAGTTCACCACTTTCGCATAGAGCTTAAGGCTCTTGACTCACAGCTCAAGATATGCCTTTCCCGGGTTCCTGGAGGATATAACCGGCAATGAGATGTCCGACGAGCTAGCAAAAAAAGGATCCAAATAGAATCGTGACCGAGCACTTTAGTCGATCAAACCACCACTTTACAACCTAAGAAAACAAGTGGTATAAAAGACAAGAATGAAAGCCAACAATAGGTGGTAATCTTTAACCACCTGTGAGATACCACGAAAGTTTCTAAGAAAAACATGATGACGACATTTGTAGGGGCTGCGGCGATGAGGAGCTGCACGAGGACACCCCCCCTAGTCCTAATTAAAAGAAATCATTGCCCGGGCCTCTGTCACTTGAGGAACGGAACACTTGGAAGTTTCTTCTCCCAATATATTGAGGTATTGCCAGATGTCTCACTCTCTAATCTTTGCAGATTTCTGTAGACATCAGGATGGCTTCATAATATTGAGTGTCCACGAGCGGAGGGAAGGACCCACAAAGAAGGCCACAACACCGGCATGGCCCCCACTAAAGTGTATTCACAAAGACCTGAGTGTGGAAGGAAGGAAACTATTCTTCCATGTCAACCCATCTAACCTAACCTAACCTAAAGCTTGGCGAAAAAAACGGGTACAGAAGTGGGGTCAATCATCACCCCAACTCAGGTTATATCAATTTAAATTTAATATCTTCAATTTTGAGGCACGACCACTCTAAATGATATAACTTCAGAAATATTAGATAAACAAAAACCACTCTACATGGTGCACATGATAAATACAAATATCTCGTTCAATTCGAAATGTCAAGCTCACAAATTTTCAAATAAAGTTCCTCATGTTAGCCTCAGGTTAGCCACAGCTGCTCAGGTAACATAAAATTAATTAACCTGCGTTTGGATCAATGCAACACTTTAAAATTACCTCAAAAATAATTGTGCAGAATTAAGTATTAAATAAATAAAAGTTTACTGGACTAGCTACCTATCCACCAATAACCAGATGCATTTTACAACCCACTGACAAACACAAACATACATTATGTAAATATGCTTGGCAGTCCTAATTAAAAGAAATTCACCGATAAGCTCATAATAGTTTAATTGAATTGACGGAAATTTCCGTGAATTTGTTAAACTATTAATATTTATATTTAAAACAAAGTTTATTGGATATTTTTATGTAATTTTAAATTAATTGATTGTCTGTTGAAATGACCGTGATTAAATCGCTTCCGCTTCCGAATTGTTTGCACATCATTTTAGCTCACAGAACATGGTTGTTGTGTATTTTTTAATTTTTTTTAATTAGTTTATGGATTGCATTTTAATAAATGGTGGTTTAATTTAAAATTATATAGATACACATTTCAATCTTTGCTTGAACGCTTGCAAATTGTGGGTATGTATCGATTAATTAGTCAGAAATGTATCAAGTACGGTGACAATGGAAATGGTGTTTGTCACATTGAAAAATGTAATTACTTTTAATTAATTTTCGTTTCCGTATAATATGAAGTACCTGTTGAGACTGGAAAAAATTTGGAATTCCTCTTATGGTTGGTATTGAAAGTACACGTATCTATAGTGAGAACTTTTCGGCGCAAAGTTTGCTTTACATTCATACGAAAAGGTTTGTGTTCGAAACCTATCATGTTTAACGTTTTCATGGCTTGGCGGCCTACACTTCTCAGAAACAACAACAATGTTGGGGACAGTAGGTTTTTTCGGAAAACGTGCAACCCTCCCTAGTTTCATTTGTAGTATAGCTACCTTACTGGCAATTTGTGCATCAGTAATATCCTAAACAAACTATAGATTAAATAAATCCGCCTTTTGAATTCGGGACACAATATAAAACCTCTATCCCAAACTTATACGAATTTACCCGCCATGCAAATGATAAAATTCAGACTCAAGGCAGCAAATGATATATGAAGCCAATGATATGATCACTGTCACTAAGGTTGGCATGCCAGCTGAATCGGAGTACTTCCGCAAGGTTGATAAAGCAGAGGTTCTAGCAAAGGCAGGACAATGTTCCGCAATGTCTTCACTTTCCCAAAGGCATTCTTCTTCGAATGTCTTATATCCCCTTGTAGGTCCTAGGGCCTCCACAACGCCTACGCGCTATAGTGTGCGGTTTCTGGCAAAGTGCATCAGTTTTCCCCAACCCTAGGACCACCGCACTATGGGACCAACCAGCGCTTATCGTCTCAAAAATCTAAAACTTTTTTGTTTTTGGTGCTAAAAGGGTGAAACTTCGGATAAAATGCCCGATTTCGTGGTATAACTACTCTAAGTGAACTTCAGAACTATTAGATATAGCTATAAAACCCACTTAACATATATTGTAGACCTAATTCAATTAAGGCGTCTTCTCACTTTGAAAATTCAAAAAAATCGATTTTTTTTTTAAATTTTGAAAGTAAATATCATCACAAATGTTATATCAAAATTTCATAAAGATCGGACGAGTCTAATTATATTTTTGGGCGACCGTTAGGTGGCTACTTAAAAGCACCCGGCTGATTCCTTTGACGCCGCTCAAAGTTTAAACGCGTTTATCTCAAAACAAGGTTTTTCAGTGCTTTGTTGATGAAATTTCGGAAACTATCCGGCCGATTGTCATAAAATTTGAATGACATATTCTTCATAGTTATGGCTATAGCGTATATCAACAGATTTTTGAAATTTTGATTTGAAGTATTTTTTTTTTAAAAAAAACTGAAAAAAACGCGTTTTTTTTTACTTTTTCGAAAAACGTGCGCCATTTTGTTATTTTCGCAAATATCAAAAATCTGATGATATGCGCTATAGCCACTGACATACTGAATATAAAACTGTTTTATTTTTTTGTTTCGGATGACCGGTCTCGGAGACAGTGTTTTGTTGACGAACATTACATTTCTACATGTGTTTTTCGATGCTACTGTTTTATTATAATAATTGTTCAAAAAAATAAAAAAAAAATTGTTTCTTGTACTTAAAAGATGTGTTCATTATATAGGATCCATTTTATCCCATAATTGTTTGCAAAAATCCTTGAAAAAAAAATCGCGAAAATAGCCTATTTTCGAGGTGCCTAAAGTGAGAAGACGCCTTAAGTAAAAAATGTTAAAAGCATCGTGTGATTTTATAAGACCAAAAAAAGTTAAGATGCCTTAAGTAAAAACTAAAAAACACATCTTTTAGCATTTCATTTCAAATGAATTTTTCTCTAAAAATGTACTCCATCAAAATGGAATTCTATTAAAAAACATAAGGAAAGGCTACAGTCCGCTTGGGGCGAACAGTATGATACCCTATCCTTATCCCTATGTACCCCAAAGAAAAAATTCATAAGGAAGATGATAGATAGCATTTTATTTCATTCTATGAAATTTATAGAAAAAAAAAAAAAAATTTTTGAAAAAACGCCCCCAAAAAGTGGGCGTGGTCAAAAACTTTGTATTGGCGATATATTGGAAAAAATATTGGCTAAATATATTGTTAAACATTTTTTTTCGATTTCTATGAAAATTTTCAAAGAAAACAGCATTTTAGTGAAAAACTCCCACAAAAAGTAGGCGTGGCAAAAAATTTTATATGACAAATTTATAAAGGTAGGCAGTACCTACATATCTTTTGAAGGTTTCACAACTTGTTCTCTCTAACTTAAGCCTTAAAACGGTTTTTTCTAAATTGTGGGCGTGGCAGTGGGCGGATTTAAAAAATTTCAACACTTTACCATTTCGGGACCCTAGGGAGTATATTCTCTAAATTTCAGCTTCCTAGCATACATTTAAAGGCCTCAAAAGTTGATACGGACGGACGGACGGACGGACGGACGGACGGACGGACGGACGGACGGACGGACGGACATTGCTAAATAGTCTTAGGATTTGGTCCTGATCATAAATATATATATTTTTAGGGGTCTACGACGAATATTAAGGGGTGTTACAAACTATGTGTCAAAATTAATATACCCTTAGGATAGGGTATAATAACATGACAGCATGACACGACTCACACGTGATCTGTCAAAAAAGGCTATTGAAAAAAGTATCTCTACTTGGATCACCTGTTATGTTTGCAAATACTTTAAAAACTTATGAAAAGTAGCAAACAAGCAAATAAACTTGTTTCACCCGATATGTTGAATATATATTTGCCAACTAACCAGAAACACATAAGTAGATCACTTGACCGTTATTAACTTTATTAATAACTAATAAATATATGTACCACTTCCGTCGGTAATCAATGCACCGTTGCGTGTAAAAAATATATAAGAGGCAATTTTGCTTTATAAAGTTAAGTGACACATTAATAAAAACTAAAGGGGCAGATTAGGGCACATTTTTTTTCCACATAATTACTGATGAACTAGGGAATAAAACGTAATGTACATTTTAACAGCGGCAAGCAGCGCTAAAAGTCAAATCTCTATTTAAACATTAGACAACCGGCATATTTTAGGTATTTCAGAAAAATTGTTTATTTCTAAATGGATTAATTAGAATGACTCAAATAAAAGAAAATTTAGAAAGTAGAGCCTTTCAAAAATATATAACACTTATGCAGTTAGATTTGCAGTAACAAAGAATGAAGGTGCTAAAAAGTAACTTCACAAAACTGTTTGGATGACATAATTTCTATCAAGAAGTTTAGGCATATGTTTTGGTATAACGGTTGAGTGTAAATGTTAAAAACGTGTTGTAACAAATATTTAAGGCATCCAGCCATTTTCATTGGTATATACATCGACATTTTACTTTTGAAAAACAGATTTTTGAGACGATAAGTGCTGGTTGGTAGTGCGCCGCCATCCTAAGTTGTAGTGCGAATTCGGGAATTTCTTTCTACGGACAGCTCATTCTGACTTGGGTGCATATTGCTGGCGAAGACTCGGTTCCAGACCGAAGCAAAATGCACCTTACATCTCTTGAGCTGATCCAATCCGATATCAGGTTCCGTAGCCAGCGCATTGATGTGGTTGCGCTTGTTATACCGCTGCACTTCTCTCATCATCGTGCGATATATGGACTCTAGCTCAATCCTTCCTGCTGCTGGAGTTGCTGCAATTCGAGCTCTAAGCTGTTTTCGTTCGTCGATTATTTTGCAGGTATCTTTGGAAATCCACGCTCTATGAAATGATGTGAAAACAGTTTTTACAGCAAACCAATGGTCTTGTATGGTGGCGGGCACTGAGCCGCTGATTATTTCCACTCCACTTGCGAGATGATCCCTTAGTTCTTGGTGCACTGTAGGATCTCTCAGTCGATCGATGTTGAACCTGGGCATTCAATTTGGTTGGAGGTTGCTTGCCTGCCAGTCGACACCCAACAGATCTTAAGGGAGGCTTTGTGCTCAAACATGGTGCCGCCTATAACAGGGCTTTTGTTCTTCCTTGTCTCCGCCTACCTAGGCATTCAGGTCCTCCATTACTATGTCAATGTCGCCGTTGGGTGTTGCACTGAAAACAGCTTCCAACTGGTTTTATTCCTTACACGCGCCCCCGGTAGGGTCGTATCAATAATGCTGACGTGACATACTCTGACCGGAATCTGGCCGTTAAAATCCTTTCACCGTGTGGCTGCCTCGAAATTAGCCCACTGGGTGCTGTAGGTGTTAACAGCAGTCCAGCTCCATATTCACGGGGGCTTCCGGAGTAGAGAAATATGATGTTCCACGTCGGCCATTAAGCCATTTTTGACCTGTCAGCATATTCTATTTGACGTATAGCCATTTTATAAATATCCAAAATCCCTAAAAATACATTCAGTCTAACAACTATAGGTCTGTTTACAATGCGAAAAATGGTACTATCGTATATTGTGTCTATAGGAGATCTAGTGATCAATGGGAGCTTTTAATAGTTTTTCCGGCAGACACAACACAAGTTTGGATACTGACAAAACTTACTTCAAATCTTGACGAGCATATTATTCCTATATTTCCGTAATTCCATTAGGTCCCGGAATTAAAACAAAACCTCAGGTTTTTAGTCTTCCCAACGAGTTTAAAGAGTTTTTGAGTTAAAGCACTAACTCAGAAGTGGTTAAAAGAGTAAGTGAGGCCTTAAGTGCAGCTTTCCATTGATTGACCTCAGAACGTGTTCTTTACAATTAAAGTCATAATCATTAGAATAACATAGATCTACACTTGGTGGACCTACGCAATTATACATCATGCTTTAACTTTCTACAAGTTGACTTTTAAATTTTACACAGTCCAAGTTCTGGTTTCGAAGGGTAATTCTCGAGCAGTATCATCGAAGTTACAGAGCGAGCTGTACCAACAATATTTTTTTTAAACAGGTTTGCTTTGATGAATAAAAATCAAGGAGTGGAAGATTAATCAGAGTACCTAGAGCAAAGAGTGCTAGTTCAAAAAAAAGAACACCAAAAATTAAAGAATCGGCCAGAACACCACAATCGACAGCTATAACTTTGAGGTAGTAAGGCCACGTTGGTCCCGTTTGCGTTTAAGCATTCTGGATAATAGGATTCAATTACGAACCTTGCTAGCTGTACGGCCTGGTAAAAGAAAACTTGCGCATTAGGCGTTTGAGATAGCTGCTATGTAGAGCGAATGAGTAAGGAATGAATGAGGAAATAGAGGAATGACTCGGCTTGATTAGCGCATTTAGGGGGACCTCAACCAATTTGAAGTGTGAAACTGGAAGCAACTGACTAAAGATCGTGCTAATTGGATTTTCGTTTAGTCCAAAGGGTAGGTAGCTGCAATATGGCACCTTTTGGTACTAAAAAATAAATAAAATAAATATTAAACGTAAACGGCCCATACAGGACCTAGCTTCTCCATCCGATGTGTATGCCAAGATATATTTTTTGATACGAATGGTAGGGACCTACAGTTTAATGCCGATTCCGAACGGCAATTCATTTTTGAGAAGCTTCTCATGACAGTTCTTAATAAAATCTTTCAGGTGGTACAGGTCGGGATTTGAATCAGCGACCTCTCGCTTAGTAGGACCGAATTTAACCACTAAGCTACTGCACCCACTTTTTGTACTAGTTCATACAACGGATTTAAATAGTCGATTTCCTCCTTCCTCTGAAGAGAAAAACCACGGTTTTAAAGACCTTATTTCAAGAAAACAAATCGTCGATCACTTCCAATGCCGCCTGCGCTTTCGCTAGGCCTTATCGGGACCAAAGAACAGTGATGTTACCAGCATAAGCTTGCGGGTAGAAACTCGAAGCGTTTAACGTGGTCAAGCACCAATTGTAGGTAGAACGGCGCCTTTTGGGCAAACCTTGTTAGCCCTGTCATTATATACAATAAATGAAAATGCACAGCTCGTACTCTGTCACATGGAGCGCACTCTGGAATCAGAAAGTGCTAATTGACTCTCAATGGCACTCGCAATTTAACCAGTATTCCCATGCTTTTCAACAGAAAGTATTTTAGACTCTTTGATCGCAAATTTTTAGGGATTGATTAGTCTACTTTTCCAACTATTGCAACATAGCTGTATACATTTCCCGGACTCATGGAAGACCTCTGTCTTGATAGTACTCCGTTGACTTTTATAAACAAATTTAACAGCCATAAACGTTGTCACCTAATTTTAATTAAATTTCTATTGATTCGCACGTCAAAATCGTTTGCATTTCCTTTTCAGAATTCTATACGAACCCTTTCATATGTACAACACTAGGAAATATAATATGTACTTCTGCTGCTGTTGGTGGTGTCCTTATCGCTTCATTACAAGCTATTCCAAATTGATACACACGAGAAGCTGCCTCGATTCCTAAAGCAATAAACGTTAAGAGTGTGAATGAGTTTTCAATGGGTAAACCCGTTTAAAGTACAATTTCCAACAATAGGTATTGTGTGTGTGTAGTGTATGTTCGCCCAGAACCCCGAGCACATATAGGTATTAGCTCCGCCACTAATAGGTCATAGTTCTAAACGAACTGGAAATCTTGATAAAAGCTTACATCTATTACTTTATTTGAACAATTTGTTCAGATCAAATATTTGCTTCGCACACATGCAAACGTTTACCCACATACACATGCATATATGCTTCCATTATTCGAGTGTGAAATGGCAACGGAGATATAATATTAGTGCGTAGGTGTTTGTCATATCGAAGAGTGTAGGTGCTCATAATATTATAAGTGGAAAATGTATTCACTAAATATTTCGACAACTTGTAGAAAAGGATTGTATAAGCTGAGACAACGAAGTAGGAGTGGAGGTTAGAAAGTCATTTATGCCAGTCAAAATGGCCTGGGAATATTTATTTAACGTCTATCCAAGGATACTCGGCACTAGATCTGGGCTTGGCTTGGCAATGTTGTGACGTTGCTTAGGTGATTCCTTTATTATCTTCTAACAACATTTTGATCTTAGATGCCTGTATGATAGGTAGATACGTCTATAGGAACCATAGGGACTTATTAATATTAATATTCCATAAATATCTCCAATCATTGTGGGTGCGAAGATATATATTTTGACACGAATGGAAGGGGCCTAAAGCAGTGTTAACTCTGAAAATTTTCAGAAAGAGTCAACTAAAAAAGTCCCGGATAAAAAAAGGAGTCCGATAACATCTTAAAAAAATCACCATTATCTATTAATGCTAAAATTGTATTTCAAATTCAAGTAGGACAACAAACGTAACGTCTTTTTATGACTAAATAAAAACATAAGGAAAGGCTACAGTTCGCTTGGGGCGAACAGTACGATACCCTATCCATATCCCTATATGGCCCAAAGAAAAAGCATTAAGAAGATGATGGATAGCATGTTATTTCATTCCATTAAATTAAAAAAAAAAATAATTTTTTGAAAAAAAAACGCCCCCAAAAAGTAGGCGTGGCGAAAAACTTTGTATGGCCGATATGTAGGAAAAAAATATTGGCTAAATATCTTGTTAAACATTTTTTTCAGTTTCTATGAACATTTTCGCTGAAAACAGCATTTTAGTGAAAAAATCGGACAAAAAGTAGGCGTGGCAAAAAATTTTATATGACAGACTCATATCTTGTGAAGGTTCGAACACGCTATCTCTCTAACTTTAGCTTTAAAATGTTTTTTTCTAAATTGTGGGTGTGGCAGTGGGCGTATTCAAAAAACTCTTATCCATTTCGGAGCCCTACGGAATATGTGGTCCAATTTTCAGCTTCCTAGCTTAATTAAAGGCCTAAAAATTGCGTACGGATGGACATTGCTAAAAAGTCCTAGGAATTGGTCCTGATCATAAATATATCTACTTTTATGGGTCTTCGACGTATATTAAGGGGTGTTACAAACTATGTGTCAAAATTAATATTGAAAGGCTACTACTACTTGCAACATTAAATGCTACTTTTGGGTCAAGAAATTTAAGTTGTGCAACAGCATCATCATCAAAAGGTAAGCGATTAACCATTTCAACGATGGCCGTTTTATAAAAATTGAGGCAGTTAATCTTTACCTCCAATTCACCATCAGCATCTAACTCTGTCAAAGAGTCTTGACATTCTTGACCCAAATATAAACTGTCTAAATCATTCATAAAGTGTGTATTAGGCTCTTAAAATTGTAAGTTGGGCATCCCATTTAAGCAAAAATAAATCTGGTTTAATAAACAATCGACACATTTTCAAAACCAATACCCTGCTCTCCTGCACAATGCAGTGAACTAATACCTTTCGGTTTTGAAAAAGTGCGTTAAACTGATTAAATAAAGCAAGTACATGTTTTAAGAAATAAAAATAAGATTTATTTTTATTTACTTGCATATCTTCGTAATTTTTTTTGCTTTTTTTCGTTTGTCTTCAAACGTCGCCAATCGAAAAAAAGATTTTAAAACTTCCCAATTTTCGAGAAGCCTCACCACACATGGATGAATAGTTAGCCATCGAGTATTTGCTGGTTTTAAAATTTTGCGAACTTCACCACCAAAGTATTTCTGGAACTCGACAAATTCCGCTGAGCTTTTTGCACTCTCAGAAATGTATGTGGAAATGTCTCTCATCAGCTCTTCCAACGCTTTAGGCAGTTGCTTACAAGCGTATGAAGCAACTAATGCCGATGAATGACACAAACACTTAGGAATGTGTTCGGACTTGCTTGCTTCAATTTAGTATCATAACTGATGCATTGTCTGAAGCCATACCTACTATGTTATTTAAGGGAATTTGTTTTTCAGCCATCATCTTTAAAAATTGATCATATAACGTTTCGGCGCCTGAATTTAGTGCGTTCATGTTTATCATCTCCAAAAGTTTTGTCGTCACTTTTCCATCTTCTGGATGAACAAATCGGACCAAGCAGCACATATGTTTGGTGTTAGTATTGCCCATGCTTTCATCCACTGGTATGGAAAAATTATTATTTTGCAAAATGCTTACTAGTTCCATTTCCTCCACAGCAGCAAGCACGTTCTTTATTATCTGGGAGCACTTTCTTCTTCCGAGTGTCACGCCTGATAATATCTCTGAGTCAGGGAAAATGTCCTTTAACAATGGAACGAGGTGTTCCACAACTTCGTAAGCAACATTGTGCACAGCAAAGAAAGCACTTAATTTAATTTCTGCCTCTTTAATTTTGTCCTTAGCTTTATTGCTTTTTGAAAACGGTGTACTAACTGAAGCTGTTTGACTGATGCATTTTAAGTTCGTTAAATGTTTGGAACTTGAACTGTGTGGCAGGATTTCGGTTTTACCGCAAATAATTGTCGTCCCGCAAGCTTTACAAACCGGCCTTAACCAAGCAGACAATTTTGGGTCCTCCCGCCATCTCGTCTGGAATTTTTTATACCCTATCCTAAGGGTATATTAATTTTGATACATAGTTTGTAACACCCCTTAATATTCGTCGCAGACCCCTAAAAATATATATATTTATGATCAGGACCAAAATCTAAGACTATTTAGCAATGTCCGTCCGTCCGTCCGTCCGTATCAACTTTTGAGGCTTTTAAAATTATGCTAGGAAGCTGAAATTTGGAACATAGACTCCCTAGGGTTCCGAAATGGTAAGGTGTTAAAATTTTTAAAATACGCCCACTGCCACGCCCACAATTTAGAAAAAACCGTTTTAAGGCTTAAGTTAGAGAGATAAAGTTGTACAACCTTCACAACATATGTAGATACTGCCCATCTTTATTAATTTGTCATATGAAGTTTTTTGACACGCCTACTTTTTGTGGGCGTTTTTCACTAAAATGCTGTTTTCTTCGAAAATTTTCATAGAAATCGAAAAAAAATGTTTAACCATATATTATGCCAATATTTTTCTCAATATATCGCCCATACGAAGTTTTTGGCCACACCCACTTTTTGGGGGCGTTTTTTGAAAAAAATAAATTTTTTTCTATAAATTTCATAGAATGAAATAAAATGCTATCCATCATCTTCCTAATGCTTTTTTTCTTTGGGGTACATAGGGATAAGGATAGGGTATCATACTGTTCGCCCCAAGCGGACTGTAGCCTTTCCTTATGTTTTTATTTACTTTTTCTGACGACATTGTTCTGGAACAAATAATTATAAAAGTCAATTATAATTTTTTTAAGCAATCAAAACAAATTACTCGTATCAAAACAAACTGCACGCATAAAACAACGATAAGTTTTGATAAGTTTCCTTGCTTTTGTATTTGACGTTTCCGTTTATTGAACTATAGGTGGCTATGACATGGAAATATTGGTTTTAAAATACAGTGTCTCCAAAAAGTATTCGTTAATTTATTTTACTTTGAAATATCCCTCTATACATGTATGTACATACATATCACATCCGAATACCACAGTACAAATATAAGATCTGTAAGGATAGTATTTATGGAATTTTGAGGAATAAAACACGGTATTGCAGGTGAGTATATTTGTATTCCCATTCAAGTTGAAAGCATCTGAACACAAAATGTTCACAATTGTTAGCTATTGCAGATTCACGACACGTATCTCATGTATAAATTTAAACGCATTCAATAGGTACATAGAATTCGAGTGAGTTCTTTCTAATCATTAACATTTTTTCTTAATAAAATGATTTTAGGAAAAGATTTGAAAATACTGTAAAATCCCCTTTCTTTGTACTACGAGGTTCGAAAAATCCCTTTATCCCTTTTAGCACTTTTTAGACGTGAAATTCCCAAAAAAAGGGAAAAATCCCACGATCTGGCATCAGTGCGTCGTTGTCCTTTGTTCGTTTTGAGACCGTCCTTAGCCGAGGCTATTGATTTGGCTATTGGTTGCTTCGTAACAAGAATTTTTACGTGGTTGGGCTGCCAACCCCACGCCTAAGCCCCTACCTCAAGGGCCAGACCTTTTTCTGACTCCTTGGGCAAACGTAGCCGGAACAATTTCGGAACCAGTAACCCGCTTCGGAGATGTCAGAACGAATACTTGGCATTTCATAAAAGTTTATAAGGGTAATTTATTTAAATGTTTATCCATTAAAAATAAACCAATTTTTTTATATGCATATAAGATGCTTTTTAATGCTTTTAATTTATTTTTTCCAATAAAATGTGGGGTGGCCGAATTTTGGTGCAAATCGATATTTTCCAATAAATGAAGTGCACAAAAACATTCATTCAAACCCCTTTTTTTCTTTTGAACTTAATATAGTAAATTGTTAAGAATAAAAACATATATGTACATAGATATGTGATAAAATGATTAGCCTGCTGCAAAGTTGGAAAAATAGTTAGGCGGCCGGAGACTGGTGCACTTACCCTACAAGTCTACAAGTTTCTTATAAGCTAATAAAATTTAATAAAAATTTAATGAACAGCCCTACCTTATTAATTGCCTTAAGAAGGAAAATAATAATTCAAATATTCTACAGCTAAGCTCTTGATTGTTATCAGTATCACCAACGACAGACCATTTGCTTGATTTAAAAAAAAAAATGAGCAGTCCTTAGTCGTCTGTCCTTCAGCATTGTTTACTGGAAGTTAATTTAAGCTAGAAACAAGAAACCGTTCATTTAACTTTCCATCCCCCGAGGGAACAATTAGATCCTTTTTTGTTCCAACAGACAACATGCCTACCGTAGCGTTATGAATGTGCAAATACAATAGCATCCAACCATCAGGACAAAGAAAAAAACAGAAATGAAGAACAATAAAAGTCCTCAATGTGATGGTGCCAATTGTGTGACAAATGTGCTTCGTGGAATAGTGCGCGCACATCCTTTTGTTCATGCATGAGGAGTGCAATAAAACCATTCTAATCGAACGTAACACAAAACAAAACACGTGTCAATGTCAATTACTAAGCGAACCGATGAAACCACTGACCCAAAAGAAATATCACAGTTTTCAAAGCATTTCGCGCCGGGGTCATCGAAACGAGCGTTGCTGCCAAAGCGGTTTCAGTTTTAAATGTAAGTTTCGCAGACATTTCTCCCCTAGTGGTTCGGTAGTATTTTTCATCAGTCTATGTTCATGACATACAAAAAAAGAGTGTACGTTTCAAAAGGACGAGTTAGCCTTGTGTAAAAATACCATTCAATGGGTCATGAAATATTTAAATGGCATATAGCACCGACCACTTGAAGGCACACTGAAAGGGAAGCTTTGGAAATTGCTCAGTATAACACACGTACGGATACGATGCTGCGCTGATACTCATTGAATGGATACTCTTTATTATGGTGAAGAATTAAATGTTGTAGGTACTGTAGTTAACTTTTCCATAGTGTAAATGAATTGTGGACTCATGTCAATAGTTCAGGGGTGTCAATCGGATTAAACGCAACTGAGAAGGAATATGTTTACCTTTTAAGTCTATTCAACTTTATTTGCAAAGAATTTATTTAATTGTGGTAAATTTGAATATTTTACAGTGGAAAGATCAATGCTCAAATCCTACTTTCGTACGAAATATGTAATACTATTACTGCCTGTATAAAGCTTTAAGACATCCATTCCGGAACATATCGTATTCTACGACGACAAGTGCATTCACCTTCATAAATGCAAAAAGCTTTCGACATAACATATAATTATAAGTCTTATTAATTATTGGCTGCCTAAGAGTAGAATGTGCACACATGAAAAATGCAATGCTTTTCGGCAATTCGGACTGTCCACTAAGTTGCGCTCCCATCATGAAAGTAGTGAGTCGTAAGCAACTCTTCGCGGTTTGAGAGTAAGTCTGTTGTTTTTTGTTTAGACAAAGGGCCTTACTAATCTTCACAATTTATACAAATAGTCACAACCATGGGGGTTAAAATTAAACGTATGGAAAGCCATGTTTAAGTCGCAACCAATGCTGCTACCCTTCGGATGATTGTAGCAATTTTCTTAATAGTAATTATTACGATCATAATGAAAATAATGACCTACAAGTCCAGTTACGCGCTATCAAGTGGCTGGGGCTTGGTTACGTTAAACATAGGTGTGGTAAAACGAAATCATCACATAACACTAGGTCCTAAAACGCCCATCGCGATCACCTAAAAGTCAGAAAAACTTCAACAAGATAAAGCAACCAATTTCTTTACAAGAACCTAGAAGGCCCTTGAAGTCCATGTCAAGTCTATCTATTTTTGCTAACGTTTTCCTAAATAATTTATTCGACTTTGCTTCGCATTAACCATAACAGGTACATATGCATGTGTATGATGTCCTCAGCAGCCTGCAGATCTCCGCAGAATCCGTATCCGATAATCTGAGCTGTTTGCGTGTTTTCGCATGAGAAAAAGGAAGAACTGAAGACTGGGGAAACTTATCCGTGCTTAACTATATTACCTCCATAGATCTTTTACTGGCGAAAAGTGCCCTTAGGTACCCTGTGTCCTATAAGACCTGACCAACTTAGATCTGCGAGTCTACCATTTTTTTCTTTAACAGTGCTCCTTATCACTCACGTTCTATATCTGCAACATCGCTAATAATGAGCGGCCCCCAAATTCTTGCGAGCTCATCCGCCTGCTCACATCTCTCAATACCGCAGTATTCTAATACCCAGCACAGTCTTACTCGGTTCTGACTGCATAAAGCTTTAAGCATGGTTCGACACCTTCAGACGATATGAGAATTGATGTTGGTTCATTCTATTGCCTTGAGTGCGGCCACGCCATCGATGTACATGGCGATATCTGTTCCGGATACCGATCTTATCAGCAAAACCTCAGCCGTCCTAAGGACAGCACTTCTTTAAAAACGCTACTTGTATCCAGTAGTAGTATAGATAGTCTCAGTTTTGGATCTTCTAAGAAGATACCAGAACCTGTTACTTCCGCTGTTTTCGAACCATCAGTAAAAATCAAAATTTCGTTGAATCTGATTATTGCATTTCTTGGCCAATCCTTTCATTCCGGATAACGTTGGAGACACTAATCATAAAATATATTTACACATCAATAATGCTTTGACTTTTCAGACCTACAAACATATTTGTATACTTTAAAAAAATTAAGCACAATGCCAAAACGCAGTAGATCTACCGCTATAGGAGTATATATGGTATAACATATTTCATTTTGCAATTTGTTATTTTTTTTATTTAATTTTAAGATCTTTTTGTGAAATAAAATTTTGAATTTTATATTCATGACATATCGAAATCTTCTGTTCATATTTATGAGGCCAGATAGTTGCGTAAGCATGATGGAATAAGTTTAGTAGTGTGTAAGTCGAGAAGAAGTGACGTTGATATGTTTTAGGTGACGAAGCAGTGAGCATATAAGCTCACTTTTGCATTAGGGGCCATTGAGTAAAGCAATGAGTGAAACAATTGCCAAGGTGTCGCTAAACTATTTTATGGATAGTTGACGGAGGGTGGGCCACACTCCGAAAGCCAAATACACCTAAGGTTTTCCCAAACTGTTTTGTTTTTGTTGAGGTCGGTCACAATATAGCAAGTCATTTATTAATTTTGAAGTTATAGGACATGTAAGTCAAGTACGGTGGTTCAGCGGTTGGTACAAGAACCCCCCATTTCGGCGAGCTAGTCCGTGCAATAAGCGAGAATATCCGCGTACCAACCGACTGAACAACCCTTCAAGCTCCTCGGGGATGCTTCGATAAGTCCTGTTATTTCGAAGTGTCACTGGGGTTAACATCGCCTTCCAATTTGAAGATAATTTTTTTTTCAATCTTCATTATAAATTTTTTTGTAATGCTTGAGGGAGACAGCTTCCGTTACAACTTCTTAGGAAAACTTCTTGAGGTAATCCTTGTAATTTTCTTAGGTACGTTTCAATATTTCATCATAATGCATTTAAAAACGTAGACGTTGGTCCAATTAATTATGACATCCATGTGAAAACAAACTTACCCAGCTCTCGAAATTGATCATTTACTCACCAAAACAATATCAACCTTTCTGGATTTTTAATGCACCATAATTCTGTTTTATTACATACGAAAACGGCAGACAGGATGGCAAGCCGTCGAAATAACGACAAAAGAAATAACTGTCCAAATGTCCATGAGTGGGGAGCAATAAAAAAGTGATTTCAACGAAATGTCTTAAAGTGGATACCTCCACATCCAACAGTTTGATGATGGCTGATTCCACCGATTTTATCCTTGTCGCGAAGGTACCTACCTATAGCTATTGTGGAAATAAATTTTCTGCAATTTTATAACCAAACAGAATTGACCATCATTAAGGAAGTGCTTTTACGACATGAAACGTCTACACTCACACTTATTTATAGGTCTACCCTATTATTCTAGAGTAGACAAATGGCAATGTCAACCAACAAAGCTTTAATAGGTGCCAGGTACATGGCACCAGGAAACCGCATCAACCCTTTTGCGGTCCCACCACGCAGTAAGAGGAAATAAGCGCCAGTAGCATCACTCTATAAAATTCAAGTTGTCCCAGGATGATGAGTTAAAAGTAAATTAAGACATTAATTAGCTGTTCAAGGAAGGAAAAAGACAAAACAACAAAAAATAGGTTACAGTTTTAATGGGTCATGGTAGATTTTAACCATTTAGAATGGGACAGGAAAAACACTGCTTTGAGTAGGTATAAATGTGTGTGCAGTTTTCCTTAATTTTTGATGGCGACTTAAAAAAAAACGTAGTCGCAAACAAGAGGCTTACTTTAATAATAAAATATAAATTTGTTATAATTAGCAGAATTTTTTAATTTTGTGGTAGAAAAAGGGCGTTGATTAGACAAGTTGAGTATGTCCTTTAAAAACATTGTTGGTTCATATTTGCTGTTTAAAACAAATGATTCTGGCAGCAGGTAAAGTGGCTGTTTCCTGGAAAATGTTTCCCAGATTACCGGCAATTGACTTTTAAGCTTAGGAAAAGAAGAGGAAGACCTTAAAAGCAGCATGGGAACTTAAGGAAAGAAATTATGTATGTTTTAAAGCTGAAGCTGAAGCTAAAATATAAATAAATATTAGGCTTAGATGACGAATACACGACCTAAAGCCAACCTTTGTGTGTGCGAAGATATATTGTTTGATACGACCTATAGTTGAATGCAGGTTTCCAACGGTAATTTGTTTATAAGAAGCTTCTCATGACAGTTCTTGCTCTTGGATGTTTGTCAGATTTTTCGAGTGATGTGGAGCAGCGAATAAAAACTTTAAAGGTTATACTGGGTCGGCTTTGAAACTGGAACCTAGCAGTCCAACGCACTTAACCACTAACCAACTGCACCACAAAATAAAGCTGGACATTCAAAAAGAAAATGCAACTCTTCTAAGTGTTCAAGCAACTGTAGCGTTTTTTATCGTGGCCGCGTGCGTACCTACCAGCCAGTGGCCCATGTTTATGGCCACCAGCATAGCGACATCTGAACACGTTATATATTAGGTTAGGTGGATTTCTGTATTCTGCATACACTGAACAAAAAAGGTACGTCATATTGATACCAAAGTTTAGTTTTGAGCCAGCAGTTGTCAATATGAAGAAATTCTGTTCCTCAAATTTCTGTATAGGTCCAACTAAGTCGGACGTTTTTTTCGAGATGGTTTCTTTGATGTGAAGACTTCCTCGAATTGTGGATCTTCTTATTCCATCAACCCTTGTTACTCTTATTGTCATGCGAAGCATCTTCATCTCAGCTGCTGTCAACTTGCCCTCATAGTTTTTGTACATTGTCCAGCATTGTGAACCGAATGTGAGCCCCGGACGCACAACTGCGGTATAGAGCCTTCCCGAGACATTTTTCAGTCACAAAAGATGGCAGAGTTTTCTTGACGTTTCATCCGCCCTACACTTACATAATGATTGATGTCGTCATCAGCGGTTTCTTCGTTGTTGATCATTGATCTTAGATACTTGGGAACTACCACCCTATTCAAATAAATGTCTGGAATGGGTTGGCTTGGGTCAGAGAAAGGGCAGTACAAATACTCTGTCTTTTTTTGGCTAACACGATACCCATTCCCTTCTAAAGCATCTACCCAAACATCAAGTGCTAGTTGTAGGGAAGACTCACTTATGATAGCTCCATCGTCAGCAAAGAATTAATGATGCACTTAAGAGACAGTAACTTTTCCCTCAAGCAGATAATCTAGGACCGTAATAAAGAGCAAAGGACTTAAGACACTTTCCTGGTGAACACCGACTTTAATTGGGAATTCATCGGTGACTCCTACTCGACATATGACTTTTGTCTTCGCTCCCTCGTACATGTCCATGATCATCTGTACGTAGGTTTTAGGAACTCATTGTCTCGTTGTCTTAGCGCTACGCATATCAGATCTCTTGGTTGTCTGTCGAATGCTTTTTCAAAATCAACCAGAATCATATGCAGATCCTTTACGGAATCACGATGTTTTTCCATTATGATCCTTATATAGAAACCGCCAAATAACTTTTTTTTTTGAAACAGGGCGCAAAACATTGAGGTAGCTTCGGCTGTGTGGCACGTAGCGCCGTTCTGTTGAAAACAAATGTTGCCAATATCCTCCTCTTCAATTTTTGTGAACAAAAATTCGTTCAACATGGCCCGATAACGATCGCCATTGACTGCAACGGCCACTTCTTGTTGTTGTTCGTTGTTCAACCGTATACACAACCATCAGCGGAAGGATAAAACTAATTATCTGTCAAATCAGACATGAGCTAAGTGTCACCATTCGCGAAATAAGCACTAATTAAAAAAAAAACGTTAGAGGGCGGACCCTTTACTTTGGATTGCATCTGTTGTTGATTTACCCGCGACAAAGCCGCACTGGTCGTCAGACAGCCGTGTAATTTGTCTTAGGCGGACATCTAATACCCGCTCAAAAATCTTCAAGGGGTGTGACATCAACTTGATTGAACGGTAATTATCACAGTTTCGCGTATCTTCCTTTCCTTTGTGCAAATAACAAATAACTGTTTTATTGTTTGAAAAATATACATAATTCCAACCTGAAATATGACAACTTATATATTTTAAATATGATATTTTATTTTATATTTTATTTTAAAAATAGTTTGGGCAACATTTTTTATATATACAAATCTTGTTTTTGCTTTGGAATTATTTTTTATATAATTTTAAATTATTATTATATTTAGTATTATAAAAATTTATCATTAGAAATAAGAAAAGAAAAGAAATAATCTGAAAATAAACAATTTAAAACAAAAAAGAAGAGAGGACATTTTTATATTACTATTACATAAGGAATTATGTGAATCCTAGAGAGAAGAATAAAAAACTTACCGATAGTTTTCGTTAAAATACAAGAGTTTTAATGCGGACAACCTTAAACCGAAAAATATATTTTTGTTTTAGAACTTTGGATAAGTTTATAGTAGGAAAGGTGACACGATTGTAATGCATGACCAAGCTCAACGGCTTAGGGAGAGGATCGTGCTGCTTTCTTTCCTCTACAAAAATTGTGTCTGCAGAAGGAAAATGACAGCGACACCACTTGTAGGTGATCAGACGATAGATTGCCATACTGAAAGCTTTGACGTCATTAAATAGAAGAGAAGATGGCGGTTCTTTCAGTAGAACTTCACGTGGAATTTCGATGGCCAGGTGTTCAACCACCGTAAATAGTTCCCGCCCTTTCGCAACAATGGAGTTTCCACAGCTGCTCTTTGACCTTAATACGTACCCTGTATGGCATGATAAGTTACCTGGGTATGACAATATCTATCTTATAATTTTTTTATAGAGCGATTGGACCGAAAACTGAAATCGTTGCTTCTTACAGTTTGTATTACGGTTGTGAGAAATAGCCTAACAATAAATTCATCGTCGTCGTTTTAATTATGCTGCGTTCTCGCTAGTGTGAATGATGATCTTCTGGGTTGGTTTGGGAGGATGCGCTATCTATCCTCTCTTGTCGCCACATATGATGGGAGCTATTCGATTTTGCATGCACATATGTGCATGGTTTGGCCTATGTGTTAAATTATGTCATCGCATGCACTCATGCTTTTTTCTAATGCACATAGGGAGCAGTGCTAGCATGCGGTGCTTCGATCTTCAACCTTAGTTTCCTAAGCCAAATCGTTTGGCGAAGTTCTCCATTCAAACTTTAATCTTCCAAGACCCGGAAAATATCATTTGGAAGCAATCGATATGCAAACCTTTTAATTTTTTTTACCTTATCGTTATTAAATATTTTAAATAAGATTAACAGAAAGCAAAAAAATACCACGTAAAAATCACACGCATAACTCTTGATTGAGCAAATACACGCTTCATTCAAATTGGAAAACTGCTTTCGAATTTATGTATAAGGTATGTTCACAATCGTTGACTTAATTAACTTATGCTAACCTCTCCCAATCGTTTCCAAAGAAATTGTGAATGCTTCCAATCAGAAGCTCATTTATTTCTCGAGAAGTCGACTTGGAGCGTCCGCGACAAAAGAAAGTTTAATTATATATATCTGCATACATATCATTATACGCCTCGTGAGTCTGTGAAAGTTTATTTAATGCAAAGAGTCACGCATGACGTAAGCTGCTCCAGTCGCCAAGTTCATGCGTTTGAGCAAAGTATATCCTTACACAACTTAATCTACGACCGTGCGCAAGCAAAGAGCACTTGTGAGGTAAATCATTGCACGCGGTCACAAAGCGCGGATACATCTACCCCAATCCCCAGGAAAGTCCCCCATGCAAATACATATAACACCAGTATCGCATCTCATCACCTTGACCATAATAATATGATTATGATCAAAAATATATTAAAACAATTTACGTACATAAAGTTATCCTTAAGTGCAGTAATAATTCAGTGATTGCATAAATTTATTAGCCTATACATTTGATAATTAATTGATAATTGTGCTTATTAAATTCTACCAATTAAACTAAAATACCATCTATCCTGAAGTTCTTGTATGTGTCCTAGAAATTGTTTTTATTTTAATAACGCAAAGAACTCTTTAAGAAAAAAAAAATCTAACACATCATCATCATCGTCTTTAAAGGGAAACTTGTGACCACAAATTGTACGGGAAAATTGTAACTGTACCTTATAATAATTTCTTTGGCAAAATATATTTTTTTTTTGGTTGCGCCTGGAGGTGATTAATCTTCAGAAGATACCAATGGCCCGTACCATTGGTTATGCCCGATTCAGATATATCCATTCTGCCTACGAGCTAAACCTCACACCTCAGAGAGGCACTATGAGATCCGGTCGCGCGCGCTCATAGTAGTAAGAAATTTGTTCCTCTCATTTTTTCATTTTAGTGATGACTACGACTAAGTTACCTTAACAAGTAGTTTACGCTTCTGAAGTGTTAATCGCGTTTGGTAGGTAGCTTTCCAGCGAACGCACCTACTAATACCGTCATTACATGCGGTTTTTCCTTATGGCGCTAGTTCGAACGGTCTTATTCTTTGTAGTCGGCTCTCAAGGTATATCACGTCCAGAGTACGAATTATTTCATTATTTCAGTGACCATGAATGCGAGTACGAAGTTTACGAGCAAAATTTGTTACTTAGTTACTCACGGTAGCAATTCCTAGATCTCTGTGAATATCACTATTCCTTATATACCATGGAGCATTCACGATTGCTCCTAGCGTTTTGTTTTGGAATGTTTGTATTATAGCCATATTGCTTGGTTTGGTACAACCCCAAAGTTGTATACCGTATGTCCAAGAAGGTTTTAGTACTTGCTTATACAGGAGCAGTTTGTTGTATACGCTTGTCTTCGAATATCTTCCGAGTAGCGCATACATTTCTCTAACAATAAGTCTGATTCCGAGCTCGTCGCGCTTTTTCCTAACGTGTGGCTTCCACTTAAGTTTTGCGTATAGGGTCCATTCATAGATACTTCGCCTCGTTTGCGTATGGTGTTTGTACCGAGTTAATAAAGACAGGTAAGTTGCTTATCCTTTTGTACGTGAAATTGACATGCGTCGACTTGGTCTCGCTAAGGGCAATTCGCCAGGTCTTTGTCCACTCGCATACTTTATTAAGAGCTCGTTGGAGTTTTCCAGTTGATGATTCGACTGACTCATCCATTGCGAGGATAGCCGTATCGTCTGCGAACGTTGCTACGATGGTCCCTTCATCTTGTGGTATATCTCTTGTGTAGAGCAGGAATAATATTGGGCCGAGAACGCTTCCTTGCCAAACACCGGCGTGGATTTCCTTGAATTCCTTCTCATAAACCTTAGATATTATCGGCAGTAGCGAAATAGGTCTATATGATTTCTTATCATTTGTATTCTTCCCTGACTTCGGAATCATAATGACTTCGGCTACTTTCCATTGTCTTGGAACATATGAAAGTCTCAGAGAAGCATTTATAATGTATAGCAGCTTAACTAGTGCTCTTTTCGGTAGCTCCCTCAGAACTTCGCCAGTGATTAGATTAACCTGGAGCTTTGTTATTTTTCAACTTTCTTATTGTCATTCGAAGCTCGGACAGAGAAACGGCTGTTACTTTATAGTTGTCGGATCGCGTATGAGCATTCGGTTCTTCGTTTAAAGACCTGAATGTTTCTTCTAGATGCTCGGCAAATAAATCCGCTTGCCCATTCGCCGTTATCTTTTCTTATTGGTGGCGAGTGCATTTTTGGTTTCCTTATGGACTTCAAGGCTTTCCAAAGTGAGTAGTTTGAGCTCTTTTCAGCAGTCAAGCCTTCTAGGTAAGTTGAAGTTTCGAGATTCCTTAGAACCTTTAGTTAATTTTTAAGTTTGTTGCAAAGATGGTTCAGATAGGTTTTATCAGGGGGTGCACGGGATTGTTGCCATCTCTTACGCGCTCTCCTCTTTTCTCGTATGAGGTCTTCTATTTCAGGCATGTACTTGACTTTATTGTTCCACGTAGCTGTCTTCCGGAAGGGAGTGTTTATCCACGCTGCGTTCTGAATAGCCTCCACAAGACTGTCAACTTCATCTGCTATTTCGAGCGGTGTCTTTAGTTGCACATTTAAAGCGACACTTTCTTTGCACTCTTTTCGGAAAACGTCCCAGTTGGTTTTGTTACTACTTAACCTGGGCGGTCCTACATTTGTTTCTACACTTCCACCCATTTTCAGGGTGACTGTTGAGTGGTCTGAGCATAGATCGTAGCATTCTTCGACTTCCGTCAGAGTTTTGTTTAGCCCTTTTGCAATGAAGTTGGCCAATATGTTGGCTTTCCCGTCGAATAAAAGTTCACACCACGCTTCATACTGGCTTTGTACAGTAGTCTGCCTTTCGTTGAGTTGCATCTTGAACCCCAAAAAGTGTGTTTGGCATTAAAGTCCCCACCGATAATAAAATTAGACCCAGATGAGTCAAAGAAGTGGTCGAGGTCGTCGTCTGCCAGTCTATATCCTGGTGGAAGTAGCAAGATCTGATAAGATAGTCTAAATGGTTTACTTTTACGGAGACTGAACTTATTTGCATAGAATCGAGTTCTATTTTTATATCTGTTGAGTGCTTGATACAATCTTTGACGCAAAGACAGGATCCGCCTCTGGCATTTTCCGAAGGATGATGCGCGTGATAAACTCTGTAACCGTTTATTGTGGGTCCAAAATATATTGGCAAAATATATTTTTTTTACATTTACATTTACATTCTACATATTCAAAGTTGGAATTAGGTAGGTTAGGTTAGGTTAGGTTGAAGTGGCAGTCAGATAGAAGTCTGACTCACTTAGACCAATATAGGTCCATTGTGATACCACGTGGATCTGAAGTTTCTGCCTACACGTTGAACCATTTTGAGGAGCTAATAAAGCGTGAGATACATTTTGGGTCGGTTGAGTTTAGATCATTAAGATCATTATAGAAGAAGGCCCCCATATGGAGGTTTCGCTTTCGAGAGAGAGCAGGGCATGCGCAGAGAAGGTGTAGAGTAGTCTCCTCCTCTTCCTCGTCCAAACAGCTCCTACAGAAGTCGTTGTAATAGGCACCAAGCCTTGCTGCATGCCTGCCTAACAAACAGTGTCCAGTTATGACACCAATTGTAGCACCAATGTGCGATCGATTAAGGGTAATCAAGCTCCTTGAGCGTCTTGGATCCAGCCTAGGCCAAATCTGCTTCGTTGTCAGACAAGTAGTACCATTTGTCCATCTGTGATTAGTTTTTTCTAATGCATCCAGTTGGATCAGGACGATATCTTCTCTATCTTGAGAAAGACGGAGAAGCAAGGAGGCCGAAGCCTTTTTGGAGTGTTGGAGGTTTATCTGTACTAACTGCAGCATCAATTGCTACAATTAGGCAGAACTACTTCCACCACGGTCTTATCTAGGCCCTCTGATTCCGAAGATGAACCAAGAAGTTCATCCTCACTAAGAAGAAGAACCTTGTTTAGGCAGTCCTCCGTCTCCATGTCCGACAACGTGTCAGTAATAGAGGCAGTGGGCCTGGTTGGGGTAGCCTGGTCTGCGGAGACATCGTCTTCCATGTGAGGAAAGGATACGGATGTACCCGGGTCAGGGGCTGCGGAATCGGAGTCTAAGGGGTGAGGAGGCAGTTTGCCAGTCTCTAACTCATCCTTTTTGTAGACGCGCAGAGTGATTTTCTCCCAACCAAAACTTATCATGCCGTTGGTCTGCACCAAAGGAGCAAGGGATTCCTGGTTGATTACTATAATAGTAGATCTATAGGCACCCCTTTGCTCTTCCAGCTTAGCGACCTTCCAGTCATGGGTGGGTAATGAGGGATTGCAGCGCTGGATGACTTCCAGGACTTCATCCGCGGATGGTGGTTCGATGGGGATCCAGGTGCGAGTCCTAGGTCTGCTAGGGATGTTCTCCTTTGCTACGACTTCGAGCTTAGCACCCGGCCAAACCTCTCCTAGACTGCTTACAGCCGACTTATAGAGATCGACAGATCTTATGTCCGCGCAAGCGATTAGCTTGACGTGTCCTTGATGCCAACCAGCATCTTGAGTATTCGGTGGCGGTCCAGGGGTTGCCCTGATGAAGGGTAGAAAGCTACTTAAGAGCTTCAGCTTGACCGTTTGCCACCGTTCGGGAGATATCGTGCCGTCTATGTCGCTACGATCAATGACAGCAACCACGATTTTGTCTTTGAGGACATCGCTGAAGGACCTGAGAGGTTTAACGGCGGAGGTGCTGGTGTTATGCACCTTGGGGCGTTTTGAAACCGGAGCGGTTTCTTCCACCGACCTCTGGCGCTTAGACGTAAAGTCACCGCTGGTCTCCTTGTCCTTGGTCATAAAATTTTCGGCCCATTTCAGCTTGGCAACCTGTTTAGGAGTTCTGTTGGTCTCCAGAATAGCTCCAAAGACCTTCAGAGTCCGTATTGCCTCACGTCGTTGTTTATAGTACGACCTCGAGGGAGTGCGTTGTCGCGAACTTCCACTACGAGACGTACTAGGGGTGTTAGTACCAGCAGTGGAAGGGCCATGAAGTGCCACAATCCTACCACTGCTAGGGAGGATACCTTCCTTTTGCTCATGAGGATAGCTGCTGTTGCCAGTACGGGGTGGACCACGAGTAGCCACAGTCGTACCACCGCTCGGCGTAGCAGGAGCTGTACCGGTAGACAGTTTAATCACCGTACTACCGCCCGGTTTGGAAGGGATACCGGTCTTAAAAATTGGATTAGGTTTTTTTATTTGATTTTTGTTATTGTTGTTCATGTTAGGACCCACGAGTGGCGGAGAAAGGAGGTCGATCTGTACAGAGATCCGCAATATACAGACAAGGCTAGCAAAATCCGGAGGGCGCCAGGTATCCGGACACTCCGTTAGCGACTGGGCTTTTTGACTTTTGAATTAGGTATAAAACTATAAAAAAAAATATTATGCGTAAACGGCCCATACAGGACATAAGGCATAGCTTCTTCAACCATTGTGTGTGCGAAGTAATATTTTTGACATGAATGGCGTTTACAGTTTAATGCCGATTCCGAACGGCAATTTATATTTGAGAATCTTCTCATGACATTTCATACTCTTGCAAGTTTATCAGACATTTGCAAGAGGTGGGGCAGCGAATAAAAACATTCAGGTGGTACAGGTCGGGATTTGAAACAAGAAACCTCTCGCTTAGTAGTCCAACGCACTTAACCACTAAGCCCCTGCACCCACATATATATATGTCATAAAACTATATCAAAACATTTTACAATATACACTTAATAACCTAAATACTGCAGTTAATACTTAAATATCTAATGAAAACCCTAAATACGCACTAATACACATTAGTAAAACCTAATTACTCTAGTTTATACATGCAATTACGTTTAATTTGTTTTTAAACTTCGTTGCCGCGTTATGGTTCGCTATGTCAGATGTCAGATTACATTATACACATACATCCGTATTTATTAGAATTCACTTAAATTCCTCTAAAACGTTGCATAGTGACAAAGAGCCGAAGTATTTAAGTGACCGCCGTATAATTTTGCATAAATCCTTAATCTGCTACTCATATTAGTTATAAAGTCCTTGTGTGAGGTTGAGACTCTGAAATTTCGTATTAAGCATAACATGCAAATGAAGTAAACGTTTTTTAATACAACTTAATCGGTTTTGTGTATTTTTCGTAACAAAACACATAGCCGTTGACAACTAATTAAAAACAATTCCTTTGTTGATATGTTTACGTGCATTTTTTGCACTTGTTATCTTCTTTATTTCGTTCTTTTTGAAACAATATGCTTTGCATCTCTTCCATTCGGGTGAGATTTTAGTAAAAAAAAAAATTTTTAAATTAGATAACGAATTTAGTTCAAGTTAAGCATTACTGATTAGCCCAAATATTTTGGTAAATAAGTCACACAGTGCTACAATGTTTGGTCAGGGCGAAAAGAACTGTCATATTAAGACACATTGTGAAATTTGCTCCGAGAATCACAATACAAATGACTGCAAATCAAAAAATATAAAGTGTGCTAACTGCAATAAAACATATAAATCATCGGGCCCAATGTGTGAAATTTATTTTTTATTTCATTTTATGAAATTAGAGGCAGACTCTCTAATACAAACAATGTTCAAGTGAGTCTCCCTTAATGAATATAATATTTTGCCCGCAGAACAATTTGGTATTAGGCCGCATCATTCCACAGTTCACCAAATACATCGCATAACAAAACACATTAAAATTAAATTTTGCAAGAGGAAATAGCACTGGAATTTTACTTCTTGACGTCGAAGTGGCACAACGTCTTGCTGCACAAACTCCTGAAATTGCACTTTCCGATTTATCTGATAAAAATTGTTCAATATTTTTTTACCAGGCCGCTCTTTTATAGTGTCAGTTAACAACTGGTTATCAGACGTGTTTGCTATTGAAGCAGGTGTACCTCAGGGCTCAGTGCTTGGATCTATCCTATATAACATCTACACTCATGGTTTCCCAAGATTATATAATTGCGAATCTGCTATTTTTGCAAATGACACAGATTTTAATGGTTTTAACATTGAAACTAATTTGCAATTTGACTTATAATCATATTTTAATAATTGGAAGATTAAAATAAATGCTTCAAAAACTCAGCCTTTCTTACCAAGCAACAGACTCGTATTCAATAGTTTGGAAACGGATTGGAAATCTATTCCTAAGTACCTTGGGGTATCCCTCGACAAATCATTAACGTTAAGTCTCCAGATTCAAGAAATAATTAGGAAAAAAAATGTCCCTATAAAAATGCTATAACCATTTATAAACAGAAAATCAAAAATTAGTAACGAAAACAAACTCATAATCCTTAAAGTAATTTTTAAAGCAATAATGTTCTATGGTTTGCCAGTTTGGGGTAACTGCGCACAAAGTCACCTTCGTCGATTACAAGTAACACAAAATAAGCTGTTGAAAATGCTGTTAAACTTGCCTTGGTATTTTTCGACTGATGAGCTACACGTGATTACGCAAATTGAAAAAGTAACTAAAATACTGAACAAATTATTTGAGCGCTGCAGCTGGTCATGAAGTTCATTTTTCTTTGTTTTTGCTTGAAAATAATTCATCTTGTCATTTAAATATTTATATATGTTAAACTATAGCGACTGCCAAATAACTTTTTTTTTGCAAATGCTATAAAAAAAACTACTGAATATTTTCTCAAATTTCTGTTTCTAAAGGGTGATTTTTTAGCTGGTTTGGTTTTGGCAACACTGGTTTTGACAGCTGACGTGTGTTTAGTACCTTGTGTCACTGTCAAACAGCTTCAGTTTGGTTTGCAATTTAACCATGGATCGTCTTACAAATGAACAACGCTTGCAAATTATTGAATTTTACTATCAAAATTCGTGCTCGGTTCGAAATGTTCATCGCGCGCTGCTTCCATTTTATGATCGGCATTCTCGACCTTCTGAGCAGTCTATTCGGAAGATTGTGACCAAATTTCGCACCAAATTTACTTTGTTGGACATTAAACCACCAACACGTTTACGTACTGTGCGTATTGAAGAAAATATTGCGGCCGTATCAGCTAGTGTGACAGAAGACCGCGAAATGTCGATTCGGCGCCGTTCCCAGCAGTTAGGCCTTTGTTACAGCACTACGTGGAAAATTTTGCGGAAGGATTTGGGCGTAAAGCCTTTTAAGATACAGCTGGTGCAAGAACTAAAGCCAGCCGACCTACCACAACGCCGAATTTTTGGTGAATGGGCTCTTGGAAAGCTGGCCGAGGATCCGCTTTTTTATCGAAAAATTGTGTTCAGCGATGAGGCTCATTTTTGGTTGAATGGGTACGTAAATAAGCAAAATTGCCGCATTTGGAGTGAAGATCAGCCAGAAGCATTGCAACAGCTACCAATGCATCCCGAAAAAGCCACTGTTTGGTGCGGTTTATGGGCCGGCGGCATTATTGGGCCATATTTCTTCAAAGATGATGCGAATCGCAGCGTTACTGTCAATGGTGAACGCTACCGAGCGATGATAACAAACTTTTTTTTGCCCGAAATGGAAGTTCTTGACTTGCATGATATGTGGTTTCAACAAGACGGTGCCACATGCCACACAGCACGCGAAACAATGGCGCAATTGCGAGGCGAGTTTGGTGAACAGTTAATTTCACGATTCGGGCCGGTCAATTGGCCGCCTAGATCGTGCGATTTGACACCATTCGATTATTTTTTGTGGGGGTATGCCAAGGCTAATGTGTATAGGGACAAGCCCGCTTCGATTGACGCACTGGAAGCCAACATCCATGCATTCATTCGTGAGATACCGGCCGATATGTGCGAAAGAGTATGCCAAAATTGGACTCAGCGGATGGGCTACCTGAGACGCAGCCGCGGTCAACATTTGCATGAAATTATCTTTAAACATTAAATTGCAAGGTTCAAACTATCGATTCAAATAAATATTTCATTCATTTTTTCGAATTTTTTGTGTTTTTTTTTTAAAAAAAGTTCTAAACCTCTTAAAAAATCACCCTTTATTTGAAAGTACAAACCTTCCGGTTAATAACGGAAAATAATTTCATTCAAATGGCTGCCTCGGCTAGCCATGCAGTAGCCTACACGATCGACCAATCAATTAAGCACATTATCGATTGTGTGCAGCTGTATTTCACCAAAGGGTTGTCCTTTAAAGCGTCAATTGTCTCTGGCATGTCGGCGTAACACTTATCTTTTAGGGCACCCCACAAATAATAGTCCAACGGTGTCAAATCACAACTCCGCGGTGGCCAAACGACAATGCAATGTATGCGTGCGGGTTTTCTGTGCCCCAAATGCGACAGTTTTGCTTTTTTACATACCCGCCAAAATCAAAATGAGCTTCATCTGAAAAGATGATTTTTTTGGCAAAATCGGCATCTTCTCTCTGTCGCTATGTCGCAATATTTCCCAGCGTTGTTCAAACGTATACACAACCATATCCGTTCAGCGGAAGGATAAAACTAATTATCTGTTAAATCAGACATGAGCTTAGTATTACCATTCGCGAAATAAGCACTAGTTGAAAAAAAAAACGATAAATGGCGGACCCTATATTTATTTTCTTTTCCATTAATAAACACAAATTTAACAAAATTAGTACGCAGTTTAAACGCTGGGCAAAGGCAAAATTTGCACACCGGACACGCGAAAGGCTATTGTTGAGCTTAACGGGGCTGGCCTCTCATATCAACGCATTGCAATGCGGCCAAATTTTTGTAAAAATATGGTATTCGATGCAATTTTTCCACTTTCGAAAATATGAGACCACAGAAAATGTCCCACGTCAAAAACGACCACTCAAAACTTCATATCGAATCGACAAAAAAATTGTTCAGCTGTCGAAAGCGGACCCCAAAAAGAGCACCAATATCATTCAAAGTGAAATTATGGATGGAATTGGCATAGGTATATTAAAGAGAACGGTCGCACGTCGTTTGGTGGAAGCCGGACTACATGGAAGACTCGCACGTTGGTCAAAGTGACTCAAAAAAAATAGCGCATCGAGTTTGCTAAAAACCAAAATATTTAGTTGGACGGCAAACCAATGGATATTTGCATTGTGGAGCGATGGCCCCGACGACAGAAGGTACGCCCGGCGCCCAAAATGTATTGAACTTGATCCCAAATAGACTTCCCAGTTCCTAGTTTTCGTTTGGAAATGTTTTTCGTGAAACGGCGTTGGCCCAATTCTTCGTATTGTGGGAACTATGATTAAAGAATAATACGTTAAAAATACTAGAAAATGTAATGCTACCATGGGCCAAAGAAAACATGCTGGTTACTTGGTCTTTCCAGCAAGACAACGACCCAAAGCATACCGCGAATCTTACAAAAGAGTTTTTTGAACTAAACACCATGCGAGTACTTGACTGGCCATCGCAAAGTCCTGACTTAAATCCCATAGAACATCTTTGGAGCGATGCTAAAAAATGCAGTCAGTACGTAAAACATTACCAGTTTGGATGTTTTGTTCGAAAAAGTTAAGAAACAGTGGTACGCGATTCCAGTGGAGAAATACCGAGGCCTTTTCCAATCAATGCAAAGGTGATGTGGAGCTGCATTGAAACAGAGAGGATTTCCGACAAAATATTGGCCATTCAAAATCGAAGTACTAAGTTCCATTATTTTATGTTAAGTTCTTCTCACATTTTTGTTATGGTTTTTTTCGCGTTTCTAATTAGGTGTATCAGTCAAATTTGAGATCTTAGTATAAAATTAGGTTCAATACCAAAAGTGCCATCCGTTGTTTCAAAGAGAAAGAAAGAAAGAAGATAAAAAGCATACAAAGCAATCGTTTCTAGGTTAGTTGTCAACGGCTGTTATTCAACCCGTCAACGAATCCAAAAAATTCTTACACTGTCGTATCCCTGCCACACATATACATATATTCATTATCGGTTGCACATACATCCTCAATAATAATTGAGTAGAACGTTTGAAATAATTTTTACATTGCAAACAAAATTTCGTCGAACACAATTTCGATTATTTTATCTTATTTTTGACACTTTTTACTCAAATTGGTTTTTATTGGGAGTCAGTGCCTAAATATTTGATACATTTTGAAAAATTAAAAACAAATAAATTAAATTTAAATAAACTAATGGGGGATTTCCTATACTAATGGGCAATATTATCAACCTGGGTTAGTGGTAATTAAGGGACAAGAATTGTCGCCCAACGCTGCATGTGTTTTTATAAATAACGGTTTTAAGTTTAGAGACATTTTATAGCGTGCATAACTTTGTACACTCTTTACAGCTGATGCTGTATGAATAAATTAGAAATGAATTTTATTTGGGATTCAAATTTACCGCTTTTAAGGTCGTGACGTGATCGACTATATAAGTTAAGCAGGCAAAGTATCAAGTAAGCAAATCCGACGGATGCATCTGTGCTAACAAATATTACTTCCGATGGTGAATAATTTGAAGATCAATCGAATTAATCGTAGGATAACTGTGGTATCACAATGTATGGAAGTTTTGACGGAATATCTAAAGGAAACCTTGCTGTCCATTGCTCAACGTCGTGGGTATTAGTGCTAAACGTAGATATAGAAAAGAAGTATTTAAGGCATAGAAATTAAGTAACATAACGTCAGTTATATTGTCGCCGGTTATACCGAGTGCAAAGGGGAGGGCAAGTCCATATATTTCTCAACATCCGAAACAACACCAACAATGCTCGCGTTCATTTAAAACTTTTCTTTTGCAATTTTTAATATTTTTTTTTTGTCGAATGTTGCTACTATCCGATGGAGCGGTCAGACACAACTATAGGTCCATTGTACTACCATTCAGACACCTTACATTAATGTACTTAGTTTTCCCGTCTTTCGAAGAAAACTGAGAAGGGGCTTCAGTGATGAAGAGGTTAGATGTTCGGCACTCACCACGTCAGCCCCGAAAATTCAACACCTGATGCGAGCATACGCCGGACAACTGCAGAGAAAGTATTCTGCTGTGTCATCCTCCTCACCGCAAGCAGGATAGGTAGTGGTGTCGCCTAAGCCCAACACATTTAAGTGTTTAGGAAAAGCTTGGTGGCCCGAAAGGGCGCCAACAAGCAGCCTACAGTCGATTCTCCTCAGAGATAGAAGAAAAGACGTCGACCGCAATCGCGCCACCGAATCTTGTGTTCACGAGAAACCCAAGTATGAATGGAAGACATGACTACAGATCTAGGCGGACCCAACACAGGTTCGGGTCCTGAGAAAATTTCTTCTGAACCTTGCCTAGCAAGCTCATCCGAGATCTCATTTCCCTGGATGCCAGTGTGGCCTGGTACCCAGACAAGATTCACTGTGTTCAGTCTTCCGACCAAATTCAGAGAAAGCTTGAGTTCTAGCACTAACTGCCCTCCACCTGTTGTTCACAATATAGCGCATAGCCATTAGGATGGCAAAAATCTCCGCTTGGAAAACAGATGCATGTTTACCCAAGGGGTAGTGAAGTCGTATATCATCGCATTCCACAAAGACACCAGCACCAGACCCCTGCCCGGTTTTGGAGCCATCCGTGAAAATACGATGGCATTCAATCCATGGTTCAGAGTCTGACCGAAGCCATTCCGTTACCTGTGAAAAGTTGACGTGGCAGTTTTTTCGCAGAAGGTTTTTTGGTGTTATTGCATCAGACGGCATATCCACAAGACAGGGGTCAAAGGATAATTCTCGAGCAAGTTTTTCAAAATTCCAGTGCGCATGTTACCAAAAACCACCTCTCTTTAAGCGAAAGATGGTGTTTAGCGTACACCCCATGATATATAAATCGAGGGGGGGGGGGGGGAGATTCATCAAAGCATCTAGCAGAGCCCGGGGTGCTAGGGAAGGCCCCTGTGCAGCCGAGACATGCTGTTCTTTGGAGTTTGGCAAAAGAAGCAGTAACACGTTTCCGCGAAAGCCTGTTCCACCAAATAACTGTTGCGTATGAGAGTAGCGGTCTAATCATGTCCGTATAGATCCAAAGCACCCGTTTCGGAGACAAGCCTCATGTCTTACCAAAAGCGCCTTTACACTGCCAGAAAGTCGACAGCGCTTTATCGGTTTTCGATTCGACATGTTTGGAACATAGAAGTTTTTTATCGAGGATTAAACCCAGCTACTTCATCGGATATAGGGATGGTGACACTTTTAGCACGAGATGGGACAGACCAGTGACGATTCTCCTTCTCGTAAAGAGAACAATCGTGGTTTTAAGAAGATTCACTGAAAACTCATTACCAGTGCACCGGGCATCGTGAAAGTGCACCGACAGAAAGAACGGTGATATCATCCGCATAAGCTTGAGTGTAGTTTCCAGGAAAATTGAGAGCCATAAGCAGAAAGTCTACACCATAAGAGGGGACAGAACACCACCTTGAGGGCAGCTCCTATTACCCTTGCCACAATCTGCATCAGCTACCAACGTCCTGTACATTAGCATTGCCTTAATCCAAAACACCAAAGTTTCATCTGCACCATGCTGTCTGGCTGAGGTGCACATAATGTCAAAGGTCGCATTATCAAAAGCAATGTCGAAGAAAACCAACAAGGTTTTAAAGGGAAGTCTCGCAGGATTTTCCGCGCTGATAGGCATGTTGCATCTCAGAGAGAGGATGTGATCGAAGAGCAACTTTGCGCACATGCAGCTCAACTAGTGTTTCCAAACTTTTCAGTAAGAAGGAAGACAGACTTATGGGTCTAAAGCTTTTGGCTAGAGTGTAGGCAGACTTACCAATTTTTGGTATGAAAACCACTTTAACCATACGTCAGGGGGAAGGTATATAGGCCAAGGCCAAGCTCGCGGTGAAAACTCTTTTAAACATTGGAAAAACCTGACTTAAACCTTGTTTAAGCAAAACTGGATAAATTCCATCCGGACCAGGTGACTTGAAGCTCTCAAAAGATGCAATAGCATATTTGATAGCATCATCAGTCACCACTCCCGATGCAATATACCAGCTGTGCCGCGTGGTATTAGTCGGTTCAAATGTAGCCACCGTCGTTTGAAGGGCTGAAGAAGACGTAGTAACCTGGTTTCCCGGAAAGTGAGTCTCTAGGAGAAGACTAAAAGTCTCCGCCTTTGCCTTAGTGTAGGTGCCTTCAGGTTTAAGGATTGCATCTAGCAGTTTTCAAATAGTTCTCTCTTAAGCACTTCTCTTTATATTTTCGCTTTCAGGCCCGTTTTTCATAAATGTAAAAAAAAATTCAAACCAAGCTCGAAAATTATGTGTGAATAGGAAGACAGCAAAATCCCACCCCGCATCGCAAGTGTGCCTACTGCTGCCGTGGGATTCAGGTCAACCACCACCTATAAATATATATGTATCTATAACCACCAACTATTTATTTGGAATGCTTCACTAATCTTCATATTGACAACTGCGATTGTTAGTCTTAAAGCTTAATTCATCATTTGAAGTAAAACAAATTAACATATTCTTAATATTGACGATTCAATTGTTAAATGTCGTTGAGATTTTTAAAATATGTTCATCAATATGGCAATTACCAGTTAGCAATCGCCGATTGTCAATATGACAACCAAATTTTTTTCATTGTATGTGAAATGTTCGTTAATAAGCGGGCCGCATCTCCCTTGATATGCACGCATCCTAGCTTGTGATAGACTTTCAGATTTGGCCGATATTATTGATTAAATTTTAGAACCTCAAGGTAGCTAGTTGCCAGACCCCATATTTCGTCAGTTAAGAATTACAAGGTCGTATGGAGGTGACATTTCCTATTCACATACGACCTTGTTTAATTTTAACTGACGATTTAAAGCAGGTTATTAATATATTTCGTTTCAACGTCTTAAGAGGGGTAAGATCTTCATTCCACCACGGTGGCAAAGCTTTGTGCTGTAACTTAGTGAAAAGCTGATTACATAGCCCCCTCTCAGCAATAATCATTGTGTCCAGTTCATCACTAAATATCTAGAAAGTATTTTAGAAAGTTTGGATTTTATCATTTCTAAAAGGACTAGGAACAATACACAGGAGCTCAAATTAACTAGAACCCACCTGTTATTAGTTTTCAACATAATGGCGACCTGCATTAGCATCCAGCCAATGCGCCGTTTCTCTGGCGCATGAGAAGTAACTGAGTTGGGACCTTCGTTTTGTTTGTAAAATAGGTTGTAATTGTTGTCTTGGAGGTGCTATGGGCAATTTATTCAACCAAGGTTCCTGTGTGTTCATGACAACCATACATTAACTCTAGGTCTAATGGGGAGTGTATTTGTCATAAGCTTAGGCTCATGGACACGAGCCAAGACCGTCCTTGAAAAACTGACACAATAACCGAATCGAATTATTCAGCACGGTTTCTACATCCATCTCGGTTAGTTTGGCTTCACAACTGCTCAACAGCAAGGTATAACACCGACTTCCTTATCTTTTGATAGACCATCTAACCCACATCTTTAGATTTCTGGCCGTGGGGGTATGTTTTCGTTGGCTTTTGGATAAGCTGGTCCACTGCCCGTAGTAGTACTTTAGTTGGACTTTGACCAATAACTCTTTCCTTTGACGTTGTTTTTAATAATTTATTAATTTTTATATACTTCTCAATTTTGTGGTAATTATTTGGCCCCACGGCAATGTTCGAAAAGGAAATTTTGTGCCGGCAGAGTTGACTTATAGGGACAAAGCACTTTGTACAACCGACCTTGTCGCAGATGACCGTTTGCGTCCAAATCTACTTAGCACTTTCTAAACATACAGCGCTCGGCGCAGGTACTAAACTGCAACCCCTTGGGTTTTCATTCTGCGGAATTACTTCCAGAAAGCACTCAAACTTAAAATGTTTGGATTGTTGTAGTCACCGTTGTCGTCAGTCTGTCGTCTGAAGCTACTGCGGACAGCTTACAAGGTATCTGAAATCATTGATCCAAACAAAATTTCTGAGTCGACTCATGCTTTCGCACCAAATATCGTTTCTGACCGCATGTACTACCTTCGGTAATAGATGGTTCAAATATTTTTGGATATTGCTTGAATTTAGCGAGGACGCTGTGAGGATTGTACTCGAGCGCGTATGGGACCAATTCATTTTCGCACTCGTACAGTGGTAAGAGCTCTTCGAGATTTCAACTTACATAAATCCGCTGGTCCACATGGTATTTCCCCTATCGTTCTGAAGAGGTGTTCTTCCACGCTGGCAAAACCACTGCGTAAGCTTTTCTATCTGTCCTATTCTTCAGTGCTCTTTCCGAGAAGATGGAAAACAGCATTTGTCCAGCCCGTCCCAAAACAAGGCGTATCTTCCTCTCCCACCTCCTACCGACCAACTGCACTTACGTCCCTTCTTTCCAAGGTCATGGAAACGCTGATAAATCGTCAGCTTTTAAAATATCTTGAATCGCGGAAACTTCTTAATGACCGGCAGTACGGTTTTCGCGGCAACAGGTCCACTGTTGATTTGATGACATATCTTACCGAAATGTGGAACCAATGCGCTTGAAATTTCAATGTCATTTGACAGAGTTTGGCATCAAGCTCTTTTGTCGAAAATGCGTGCATTTAGAATCGTTCGATGTGGCCGAGCCAATGTAGTCGACGAGTTTTGGCTTTTCGGACTACATCTACATCTTGGTACAGCTTATAGAGTTCGCGGTTGTATCTTCTCCTTCATTCGCCCTCCTCGCACAACGGACCAAATATCAGTCGAAGGATTTTTCTTTCGAAAAATTCCAGTATTAATTCTCCTTTCCTGCTTATTATCTAGCACTCGGCGGACTGATCTGTTGAAGATAGTGCCTTCCGTGTTGACACCTGCCCTGCGCAATATCTGCTCAAGAACAAGAACAAGAAATCACAGAACAGCGCATCTCCTTGCCGAAATCTGGTGCATGTTTGAAAGAGTTCAGATGAGCTGCTGCCAAACTGCACATTGCATCGCCTGTTATCTAGTGTCATGCGACACATCTGGATCAGTTTTGACGGGATCCCGAATTCGCCCATCGCCACAAAAAGCTCCTGACGATGAATGCTGTCATATGCGGAAGTCGATGAAGAGATGGTGTGTCTCGACTTGAAACCCGTTGGTCTTTTCCAGGATTTGCCTTAGTGAGAAGATTTGGTCTACTAGTTGATCTGCCGGGCCGAAAGCCACACTGGTATGTGCCGATTAGTGTGTTGCAGAAAGGTTTGAGACGTTCACACAGTACGTTGGATAGGAAATGTTTGGTGTAGTTTTAAATCCTTACATCTAAACATTTCTAGATGTCAAGTAATGTCTTATTTTCGTAACATCTCTCCGATCCATTACGATTATTAAATAGATACATAAATGTAATTTAAAATTAAGCAATGCCATCTGTTTGTCTTAAAGAGAATTTGTTCGTTGATTAATGAATATGAAGTAAATAAATAAATAAACAAAAAATATGTTTATTTCAGCGGGAACTAAAATCAGTGGTTTGCATTACAATTAAATTGAGCCGATTTTTATTTAGTAGCTAGGTACTTTTTGTAAGAAATAAGATTTCAATTTCCTGGTGTAAGCTAATAAAAAACAAGAAAAGGTTACGTGAAACAAATTCAGTTCAATCGACAGGTGAAAGCGTCCAATCAGAAACCAATTAACAGCATTTGTCCAGCCCGTCCCAAAACAAGGCGTATCTTCCTCTCCCACCTCCTACCGACCAACTGCACTTACGTCCCTTCTTTCCAAGGTCATGGAAACGCTGATAAATCGTCAGCTTTTAAAATATCTTGAATCGCGGAAACTTCTTAATGACCGGCAGTTCGGTTTTCGCGGCAACAGGTCCACTGGTGATTTGATGACATATCTTACCGAAATGTGGAACCAATGCGCTTGAAATTTCAATGTCATTTGACAGAGTTTGGCATCAAGCTCTTTTGTCGAAAATGCGTGCATTTAGAATCGATGATACCTTTGTTCATACCTTTCGGACCGTTCAACACGAATGTGGAATTCAAGTTGTTTTGGACGGTTTCAAGTCTGCAACTTACCAAATAAATGCTGGTGTTCCCCAAGGCTCCTATTTGTCTCCGACTCTCTTTCTCATTTATATTAATGACCTCCTGTCTGTCACTTCTAATCCAATCTATTCCTTTGCTGATGACCGTACCCTCATCTTTACATATTCGTTTCCTGGGCAACGCCCCTCATCTTCGGGCGTCGAACTGGAATGGCAACGTACGTTAAACTCATTAAAATCCGATCTCGACAGCATACTTAAATGGGGTAAAACCAACAGAGTGGAATTTAATGCTTCTAAAACGCAATGCTGTCTGCTGTCTGTGAAGCGAACCCCTAATTCTCTGCCATTATCCATGAATGGCACTTGCATCACTTAAACCGAAAGACTTTCCATTCTCGGTATGTGTGTTAATAACAACCTTCGTTGGAATGACCACATATTCGACGTCGCCAAGAACGCTGCGAAATGTCTAGACCTCCTAAAGCTAGAAATATTTCTGAACCCCCTCTGATCCGGCTTTATTCGCCCAAAACTTGAGTATAACGCTCATATCTGGTCCGGTGCACCAATTACATACTTTGAGCTACTTGACCGGATTCAAAAACTTGCAGTAAAACTTATTGGCGATCGAGACATCGCGGAAATCACTTGACTCTCTTAGTCATGGTCGCAATGTCTCTTGCCTATCGTTGTTTTACCGTTATTTCCATTACAAGTGCTCAAACGAAATAGCCAGTTACATTCCTCCCCTTCAACACTTCAACCATAACACTCGCCATGCCGGTAATGCTCATCAGTTCACCCTAAAGCCTATATTCGGTCGAACTGTGAAATTTAAAGATTTGTTCCTCAACAAGAATATGAAATGCTCTACCTCACTCTGTTTTTCGTGACCATTACAATTTACAAACATTTAAAATCAGTGTGCATCGCTTTCTCATCCTTTCGTCTAATCCCTCATTTCCTTTACGACGGTGCTAACAATCCCTTTTGCACGTGCAAATTATAAAAGAAAAAAAAGGTGTTTGGTTCAACAAGGCCTTAAAATATTATATTAGCATGTAAGTTCTGTATTTCTATAATGTAAGTATTTAAATCACAACATTCAACCGTGTTTTCTCATCCTAAGAACAAAATTTAGTTCATTGACCCAATAATAAGATTTTCTGTTTCCTTAAGATCTTTGTCTCCAAGAATATGCAACCGAACTAGCGTAATCACTATTTCAAACAAGTTTCAAATTGTTCTTTCTCCTTTGGTCGTTCATGTCAAAATTAAAAATAAACTTTAACCCAGGCCAATAGGGGATATAAAAGATGACAACTGCAAAGGGATTACTTGTAGTAGATAGTTATTAAAATTCGGAACTAATGCCTCCAAGTGAAATGAATTTGTGTGTATTTTGCGGATTTTCCACTGAGAGAAGGTGTTATTATTATTTGCATTCATAGACTTTGAAGTTCAACCCCAGCAGGATAAGTTTTTGAGAAGTTTTAGTTTCTTAGTTTTATGGAAGTCAATCTACTAATTAGCTGTTGTACTTTTCAAGATCGGGTTTGCTATGTTGTCTCTAAATTGCTACTTTCCCAACAAGGTAGTGTAACGAGTTTAAGAAATAATCGAATAAAGAGGGGAACAAAAAAGGAAACAAAAATGAAGAGACTACCAGTGTTGAAGATAAGAAATACAAAGTAAGGAGGAGTCAGGTGAAAAATGCCCGACACGCAGTCCAGTCGCTTTTTTATTAACTCGTGTTTCAATATGTTTTTTTCAGCGGAAAGTCAAATTAGTGGTTTGTATTACAATTAAATTGAGGCGATTTATAGTTCAGAAGTGCGAAAATTGTGTGAAAAAAAGGATACAACGTTTGAAAATATGAAAAAATACACGGCGTCACATTTAAAAGTGTGGCTCAGCTGAATGCAAAAACAACAGGCAACAAAAGCAAGTTACTGTTGCGACTGTTAAGCGTACCTGAGGAAAAGAGAGGCAATTGGATACTTGTCGTGTCATCAAAATTGGATGAAGAGGAGAATGCATACAAAGATAGGAAACCAAAGTCCACAAGTCCTTGTGGACTCATTGTTATTCACATCAGTGGAAGATACGCCGGTGTGGCCTGCCTAGTGGTTCCTTTCATTCGTTTATGGCTACGCAATTCTATCAAGCCATCCCGATGTCTCCAGAAACCTGTAAGGATAAGTGAGACATCTAACAATTCTTCAATGTCTTGGAATATAAGACTTCCAAGTGTTCTTTTCTTTAGTAGAGTATAAGCAGAGGGCCTATCCACAGACTGACTTTCCAAAAAGTCAAGAACGTTCTGAATGCAGTAGTAAGGGGGTAGAAGGTGTAGTTCCGTACTTCCCACTGTATACAGAAAAGTGGAATTTAATTGAAACTAGAGGTTCTTAGGTATATACTCAGTCAAGGACGTGACCTTAGCTGGGCTGGTACCAGATTTTCCATGTTGTGAACTGCTCAAGACGAGAGGCAGCCGAAATCACCGAGGAGAGCGATTGTTTTTCACACTGGGAGGCGCAGCTGTTTAACATTAAATCAGCTTATAAGTTCAAAGGAGAAAATATCAGAGTTTTGATATCATTCCAAATCGAATTTAATGACTGTTCCGGATCAGGCAATTTTGGCTGACATGAGAGAAGTGTTCGGTGACCGCATCAGCCGTTTACCGATGAATCTACGAAGCGGTTACTCAATGAATCGTTTCAACAGAATTTTCACGATAAAACGATCTTGGCTAACAAAATCAATGTGGATGATGAAGACCTTCTAGAGTGTCATATAGAAAAAATACCAGACGCACATATTTGGCAAGCATGCAATGCTTTCAGACAAAAAAAGCAGCTGTTGGAGGGCTTTCGTAAAATTCAGCTTCCTATACAACGAGATACGACATCAGCAGGCATCGAAGAACAAGCACCAAGAATTTTACGGTGCTTTAATTGTGATTCTGTGGATCACATGACCAACGAGTGATTGAGACCAAAAAGGGAGAAAGGAGCCTGCCACGTATACGAAGTAATGGGGCATTTTCAGCTGACTGCACTAAGTGGAGGAAGATTCATCGAGGCTTATATCGTGTTCGGCTTGTCCACATTGACTAACTCGACTCGGCTCGTCTTTACATAACCCCACAAGAAATAATCAAGAGGCGTTAAATCGCATGATCTTTGCGGCCAACTCACAGGGTCAGAGATAAGCTGCTCATCCTTCAACATTTCAGTTTTTCAGGTTGGCAACTGGTAAGTAATTCCGTCCAAACGTCATCTGTCAAAGTTAAAAGTATATTTTCAGAATAATCTGCTTTTTTAATCATGGAAAGACTTACAAACGACCAACGATTGCAAATTATAGAAATTTATTATCAAAATTCGTTTTCTGTGAAAAATGTGTTTCGCTGTTTAATCGGAAAATTGTGTTCAGTAAATAAGCAAAACTGTCGCATCTGGAGTGATGAACAGCCACACGCCATACAAGAATTACCGGTGCATCCGGTTACCGGTTTATGGGCTGGTGGCATCATCGGTCCATTTTTCTTCAAAGTCGACCGTGGAAGAAGCGTTACCGTCAACGGCGAACAATATCGAGCGGTGATACGCGAATTTTTTTTGCCCCATTTAGCTTAGTTGAACTTGGTTGACATGTGGTTTCATCAGGACGGTGCCAAATGCAACACAGTTCGTGAAACAATGGAAATGTTGAGGAATAATAACTGACTTTACTTCACGGGCTCCCGACCCGTGAAGAGCCCCTGCCTTAGATACGGCAGCCTTCCACCCTTTAAGATCCCGAGCACGCTGCTTCCAGATGTCCAGACCAAGCGCTCTGGCATCCGCGATGGCTTGGTCTTTAAAACGGAGGTTCGGTCTTCCTTGTCGTCTCGAACCTGTGGGCTGCGATTCGAAGATCCTCTTGGCTGGAGCGTTGTTGTCCATTCGCTCGATGTGGCAGAGCCAATGTAGTCGACGAGTTTTGGCTTTTCGGACTACATCTACATCTTGGTACAGCTTATAGATTTCGCGGTTGTATCTTCTTCTTCATTCGCCCTCCTCGCACAAAGGACCAAATATCCGTCGAAGGATTTTTCTTTCGAAAAATCCCAGTATTAATTTTTCTTTCCTGCTTATTATCTAGCACTCGGCGGACTGATCTGTTGAAGATAGTGCCTTCCGTATTGACACCTGCCCTGCGCACTATCTGCTCAAGAACAAGAACAAGAAATCACAGAACAGCGCATCTCCTTTCCGAAATCTGGTGCATGTTTGAAAGAGTTCAGATGAGGTGCTGCCAAACGGCACATTGCATCGCCTGTTATCTAGTGTCATGCGACACATCTGGATCAGTTTTGACGGGATCCCGAATTCGGCCATCGCCACAAAAAGCTCCTGACGATGAATGCTGTCATATGCGGAAGTCGATGAAGAGGTGGTGTGTCTCGACTTGAAACTCGCTGGTCTTTTCCAGAATTTGCCTTAGTGAGAAGATTTGGTCTACAGTTGATCTGCCGGGCCGGAAGCCACACTGGTACATGCCGATTAGTGTGTTGCAGAAGGGTTTGAGACGTTCACAAAGTACGTCGGATAGGAAACGTTTGGTGTAGTTTTAAATCCTTACATCTAAACATTTCTAGATGTCAAGTAATGTCTTATTTTCGTAACATCTCTCCGATCCATTACGATTATTAAATAGATACATAAATGTAATTTAAAATTAAGCAATGCCATCTGTTTGTCTAAAAGAGAATTTGTTCGTTGATTAATGAATATGAAGTAAATAAATAAATAAATAAAAAAATATGTTTATTTCAGCGGGAACTAAAATCAGTGGTTTGTATTACAATTAAATTGAGCCGATTTTTATTTAGTAGCTAGGTACTTTTTGTAAGAAATAAGATTTCAATTTCCTGGTGTAAGCTAATAAAAAACGAGAAAAGGTTACATGAAACAAATACAAAACAGGTGAAAGCGTCCAATCAGAAACCAATTAACCTTTTCTTTGTGAAAATAAAGCAATTTTTTTTTTAACATCAAGCTCTCTTCACTCTCACCATATTACATACTTGCAATGCCAAATGTAGCTGTGGGATTCCATTCCTGGAAGATATTTCAAATTGTGGCAAAAGGTTTTGAACAAGTTTCAATTTATTAAGTGGAGATGATTCCCACGCAATTTATTTTTTGTTTTCCCTTTGAACTGAGCATCGGGTGGTGGTCAAGGGAAATTGATTTTGCTCCAAAAAGGATATGCTCGAAAGGTTATTGTTTATTTTTGGATTAGTTCGATATTCGTTGTTGTATTTTAATAAAAAAATTGTTATAAATTATTATAATTATATCTACTCTCGCATTTTAAGAACTTTCAAAGCATACAGATAAACCCAAACTTGAAAGATTACGACACAACCAGTTTAGCCGCCCGCCTACGACCACAATTTCATTTGGTCAACTATCCATAATATCTCACAATTCCTCCAAGGCTTATGGATGAAAACAGGAAAAAAAATTACAAAATGAATGTTCTCCGAGAAATACGAAATCAAACACACGCCATCAATCTTTGGAATTAACGTCTTCTACGTAGAGTTCGTTCCGAAGCAATAAAGCTGAAATGAATAGGCCTGCTCGCATGAACTGACACAGTGGGCCAAGAGTATATGGGTACAAAATATTCAAATGGTCGTCGTTGATTTTGTTCCTTTTTTTTGTTGGTGGTACTCTCGCACATCGTAAAAGACTCAAGTGTGATGCAGTAGCTTATTGGAGAATAAATGACAGCATTGACCCGGAATGAGATTCGAACGAGGTTTTAAATTGGATTTCGATAAAGAGTTGAACTAAGGCTATGTGTTATTGTTGTGTGGTTAGTTAAGAGTTCAATGATACAGCTTTCATTGTTATAAAGAATGTTTTTTTTTTGAGGTTGGTTTTTCAAGTAGATATAAAACTGGCATTTTGTGGTCAAATCTGGCAACTCTAATGTCATTTATGTTCAGTTTGGCTTGCCATTTCAGCATGAACAGCACAGATCAGTAATTATACAGATAGTCGACTCTTCATACCTCTGTCCCTTTGAACCCGCAAAAAATTTTTAAAGATGGCGAAAAAATCCTCTCTCAAATTTTCTATCTGTGAATACGTGTGAGCCTGACATATAAAGTTGAAAAAATCGCCTGCCAAAAATATGTCATTAGTGTGGGGAGTTTTGTGACATTTCAAAATGTCAACAAAAAATTACAAACAAAATATTCATTTTCTGTTTCTTCGGACAATAAGTGAGTATTTATTTGTTTAAATAAAATTAGAATTAGAATTGCATTTTCATTGCAAATTAAACTGAGTAGTGAAGTGATAGTTTTGCAATATTAAAAAAGAAAATTAATTTGTTCGCGTAACGCATAACAAACAACGCAATCAAAGCAATTTCAATAATTTCTTTTGTTATCAACAAAATTTTAGTTATTTATTTGCAGATACAAATAGAATTACTCGTCTGTGCTAGCCTCTAAAGCTTAAAATCTTATCCAGGATGTGATGTGCACCATCACCGAAGGTGTTTATTCAGCGGTTTCAGATGGATTTCATGGAGACATCCAAAAGACTTGGCCGAAATCTACCAAGAAGTTAAACAAGATAAGTGTCATTTTTCCGTAGAAAGTTCTTTCTGTTTGTTAACTCTAAATTTCTTTATTTTCAGACTTACAGAATAGTCGTTTCAGTGCAGCTTCAATATAAAGTGGAAACTTGGAAATGCTTCATTTGGGAATTACGCAAAAGAAACAGATGGCGCGTAGGAATTGTTGGTGGGCCAGCGTAGACGAGGACATTCAGAAGAAGGTGGAGTATCCGATAACAGACTCAATTTAAATTAATGTAGTTTTAAAAATTTTCAGAACATACATCATATAATATCAGCGCCTTTCAACCGGAGCCCAACGGTGCTCATGTACCTGTAGCGGCTTCCAAGATTTTTATGGACACCGACCAGAAGGTGGATTCGCTCCAAAGTTTTTCTGCCAGCCTGTCGTTCCGCTCCCGGAAAATCACCGGCTGCGAAGTTGCACCGCAGAACACATCGTACAAAAGAATACAAAACGACAAAGTTAAAAGTTAACAGTAAGTATAAAAATTAGAAACATATATGTATATGTAGGGGGAAGGGAAGGCTAAATAAAATACCGATTTTAATAACATTAGAAATTGAATTAATTTAGGATAAGATAAGTAGATTTAAGCAATTTAAGTTACCTATTAAGTTTTGGTATTAATAAAAAGCCATATTAAATGTTAATCTTCTTAAGAGTGAATTATTTAATAAAATTTAAAAATTAAAAACATGTGTTTTCTTGAGAGGAAGAAGATCTATATCAATGGGAACGGCCGCAAATTATTAGTTTTTTTATGCAGCTGTGTTAGCTTCGGTCAGACTCGTATTTTTGCAGCCTTGACCTGTAAAGAGATAAGGGGTAGCATTTCCACACCACCCTTGAGGTATGCATTTTGGTGCGTTAACTGATTTTTTTTATATGGTGTTCAGTTTCCCCAGTAGGCCTATTGCACCAGACTAAAATATAAAATATTAAATATTGCAAATTGTTTTATTTGTATTTGTATAGGAATACCAAAAAAAGCTATTAGTTGCATTTAAGTTCAAAACAGAAACTAAAGTATATTAATTTATAAATGTGAGACTGTGATTTGCTTGTTCCTGAAATTCGGATCGTGTATATCCCTATTGATAAATTTTATAGCGAAGTGAATTCGTATTCGAAAGAAAAAATCGGTGATATATGATTTTTCTAAATTTTGGCAACAGACATAAGGAGGAAAATTCTGTGGCATGATGGTTAGATGTCGCAGAATGCCTTTAAGGTGGCAGTGGGTGGAGAACGTTTTCAAAAATTCCTGATCGAGGCTACGAACATATGCGACGAAATCTTGAGGTGGTGCTAGGAGGTTGCAGTTAGTATATTGCTTTCTTGCTGTAAAGAATAAGTTATCGGACTGTTCAGATTGGTTTAAATTGGGTAATGGCAAAGTGCATATGTGGCTTTCATGGCATTTTCGAAAAAGCCAACCGCAGACATAATTGAAACTGTTCTCCCGAACTAAATCAGCTCCTGTTAAGTCATTGGTTAGATTAACTTTCGAACCACTACTCGTCACAACTCGCTGTACTTTTGGCACCCATTCAGTGTTCGTAACCAGTTTGTGGCTTTTAATTGCCTCAATCTGGTAATTATCCACTGTTTCGCAATTTCCAGCACTTACAATCTTAAGAAATTGTATGCCCCAAAGCTTCTGAAATGCGCTTTGGAATTGTAATGCCGTTGGTCGGCTGTTGTTACCCCCACAACTTCTGATCGCACCAAAAAAATTCTCCAAGCAATCTTGGGTCAAGCGCCGAGTGAGTAAAAACTTAAACTCGTGTTTTTCAAGGTGCTGCCACATCGAAAACAAGGATGATATGTTAAGCAACCAGCCTTTTATAAAATAAAATTTGCCTGTTATATCCTTTCCATTATGGTCAATTACTTTCATACAAGTAAGAAACTTCCTTGCGTAGCCTAAAAATTCCTCTTGCTCTTTGCTTTTAGTAAAAGCTTTCTTAAAATTCTGCGGCTGCTTGATGTTGGATGTGTTGAATACATCAAATAGATTATTGAAAAATTCAAGAAACTTTGCAGTTTGCAACACATTTTCAGAACCTAAACCCGATTTTGAAAAAGTTTGAAGAGATGCGGACACAGTACTACTTAAAACCTGAGACGCATATTTGACCTTCATCTTTTTAAAGCTATTAGGCCGAATATGCGCCTCAGTCAACTTAGGGGCTAATTTATAGTCATTCTGGAGTCGACATTATGCAAACTAACAATGTCGCTCCAAGAAGCTTTCTGATGGCCGTCGAACACAATGTTGTTCGCTAATATACAATTGCGCGTACTTTTTAAAAGATGTGGTACATTGTACATGACAAAAATCTTTAAGTTGTCTACTAAAAAATAGGGTTTAGCTGGGGTTACATCTAAAATACGCATTAATCCCCTGAAATTTGAGCCCTGGTCGCATACTAAATGGACCGGTATCAATTGGCTTTCCCTCAGGGCACGTACTACTTTTAAGATTAATTTTCTAACAATGTGGGAAGAGCAGCTAGTGCGCGCGAAGTAATAAGCGATTGGGTGTTTCCATTGCTTGGCAATACCTTGCGCCATTACAACTAAAACACTGCATGCAGGAGAGCGCGTGCGGTGTTCGTCGTCGCCATAATCCTCTAATCCAACAAACTTGTCTGTTTTTCTGTTATAGTCTAAATGTGACTTTAAGGACATCTCGTCAACTGAAATAGAACAGTACTTGTAAATACTGGATAGTTGATTTAATTTAAGTTCTAAGCTCTTAACGTTGAATTCAATGTTTCCAGGTTCTTTTGGCCATGTAGATATAAAAGACTTCAGTGTTGTAAGAGAAGGAAGACTCAGCACAGGCCTCAAAAATTTAAAAGCTATCGGAGATGTAAAATAAATCGAAAGTGCCAGTATTTTCGACTCATTTGTGTACCTACAACCTTGTCCTGTTCTATCTAAATTTGTCTGGCAATTTTCAACTATACTTCTAACCTTTTCTGGCAAATTTTCTAAACTACTCTGTCCAAGGCTTCGTTCTTGTTGCAGTTTTACGATCTGCACTTTCAGTAAAGCAATCTCAATATCTTTGTTGGCAATGATATTTAAATATTCTGTGCTTTGTTCTTTTAGCTTTTCTTGGATTGTTAATAATTTTTTTTTTAAATGTACCTTTTTCGTGTTTCGTGCAAGGAAAGGTCTGGTGCAAAAGTTTCGTGCAAGGAAAGGTCTGGTGCAATAGTTTCGTGCAAGGAAAGGTCTTGTGCAAGAGTTTGGTGGAAGAAAAGGTCTGGTGCAAGAATTTGGTGCAGGGACAAGTCTATTGTGGAATTTGGGGGCGAATGCAAATGCGGTACAGCAGAACGGGTAAGCCTTTTTCTGATACCATTTTCAAACATTGCCTTGGAGAAATGTTTGTTACAAACTTTTGCAGTAGTTTTTAACACACTTAATCCAAGATTTTGCCTCCAAATTTCTCTGCTAAATAGAGTTAAAATAAAATTGACTTTATTGAAAAGTAAAACACTATGAAAATTGTGGAAAATAAAATATTTGCGCAATGTATACCTAAAAGTCGGCACAGAATTACAAGCTACTATTAATTTTAGAAAACTGTTAGTATGCTTTCACTATTTATATTTGATGGATGTATTTTATGTTGATACCAAATCAACTGTTAAAATCCAACTTTTATCATCCACGCAACTACGAATACCAAAATTCCGTCTGTGGTACACATGCAAACATACATACCGAACATCCAAATTCAAATTCATTCTAATTATTTCACCATCATATTCAGCCGTCATGTATTTGTGTATGACATGACAACATATAGGGGCAAGGTAAGAACATATGTTTAAGAAAAACATAAGGAAAGGCTACAGTCCGCGATACCGTATGATACCCTATCCTTATCTATATGTACCCCAAAGAAAAAAAGCATTAAGAAGATGATGGATAGCATTTCATTTCATTCTATGAAATTTATAGGAAAAAAATTATTTTTTCGAAAAACGCCCACAAAAAGTAGGCGTGGCAAAAAACTTTATATGGCAAACTTGTGAAGGAGTTCAGTGTCTACATATTTTGTTCAGGTTTGTACAATTCAACTCTGCAACTACAGCTTTAAAACTGTATTTTCTAAATTGTGGGTGTGGCAGTGGGCGGATTTAAAAATGTTTCACTCTTTACCACTTCGGGACCATAGGTAGTATATGTACCAAATTTTAGCTTCCTAGCATATATTTAAAGGCCTCACAAGTTGATTCGGACGAACGGATATTGCTAAATAGTCTGAGGATTTATTCCCGATCATAAACATATATACTTTTAGGGGTCTACGACGAATATTAAGGGGTGTTACAAACTATGTGTAAAAGTTAATATAAAAAAAACAATAACTACGCTGTATTCCCATTTATACGTAACGAATCCTTTACTAGAAGTGATGAATTCCGGCTGTTTTACATACCAATTCTAACGTATATTGAAAAAACTTTTCTATACGCGAAAACGCGTGTGTCAGCAAGTTAATAATACATACTGTGAGCGTCGAAAGTGAGTAAACGTTTTGCATTTATCCATTTGTGTAGAGTAAGTAGCAATTTGATAAATATTTTTGGTTGAATTTCAAAAAAATACTCATATATAGTTATTTCTGAAGCCCAGACGAGAAAAATGTTGTACAGTAAAGGGGTCTATCGTCACACCAACTCAAGTTATATCAAGTTAAAATCAATAATTACTATTTTGTGGTATAACTCCTCTAAATGATATAACTTCAGAAATATTAGATATAGGTAAAAAAAACACTTTTCATATTTTGTAGACCTAATTCAGTTACAAAAAAAATGTAAGCAGCATATTGTGATTTTATAAGCCCAAAAAAAAGTTATGTAATCCTTAAAAAACAAAATTTGTGTAGAGTAAATGTTTTGAGAAAAATGCATTTGAAATGAAAAGCTGGAAAAACTTATTTTTTTTTTATTTTTGGCTTATAAAATCACAATATGCTGCTTACATTTTTTTTGTAACTGAATTAGGTCTACAAAATATGAAAAGTGTTTTTTTTACCTATATCTAATATTTCTGAAGTTATATCATTTAGAGGAGTTATACCACAAAATAGTAATTATTGATTTTAACTTGATATAACTTGAGTTGGTGTGACGATAGACCCCTTTACTGTACAACATTTTTCTCGTCTGGGCTTCAGAAATAACTATATATGAGTATTTTTTTGAAATTCAACCAAACGTTTACTCACTTTCTACGCTCACAGTAACTATCATATGTAACCATAACTATACATAAAATTATAAAAATAATTTAAACATGTAACTCATAATCCACTTACATGCTTTTGTCCCGTGGAGATCGATGAAGAGATTCGTACTCCGTACATCCAAGTACACAGTCATCTTTATTGTGGAAGGTCCTGTCGGGCAGAACCTATTGCCTCACAATCAGATCTTCTTTAAATTCAAATGTCTGTAAAGAAAGATATTGATTGATTAATGGATATGATACACAAATGTATTTAAGATATGTATGTACCTGTGGTTCCACTGAGTAATCCTCTGAGAACAGCCGACGTTTTTTGAAACCTTAAGTAGAAAGTTATTTTACTTTAAAAAACATATCGTATATTTTCTATTAACAATTTTCCTCTTATAAGACTGTATTACACTCTTTTAGGAATAAATTATATGTAATTTTATACTTACCTTGGTTCAAATTCTCGGCTTCATCAGGTTCTTCGGTTTTTATTATCCCATATGAAAGAGCATATGAGTGATCCATTAGAACTATATTTTTCTTCATTATAATTATTGTTTAATAATATATTTAATGAAATAAATTTCTTCCGCCAAAATCAAAACTTTTTTTAAAAGCGATTCAAAAAAACAGTTATTGTAACTAGGTGTGGTGAATCTATATACCTTGTGAAATTTTTTCCCCACTTGCCGCGGATGTGTTTTAAGGTATTGAAATAATTTCCGTTTTCTTCTTCGTGCGTTTCCATCGTAATTTGTAATTAGTTTATGCTATGCCCAATTCTTTTTTTTATATTTCGGCTCACTGTATCAATTAATATTTTGATAAAAGTATGAACATATTCACAAATAATCAATATGTTTTGCTCTTTTATTTAATACCTTCGTCAGGAACGTATATTTCGCAATATTTTCATTAATGACATTTCGGAAATAATAAAAGAATTATTGGCAAGGCAACTATTTGGCATACCAAACATAATAAAATGCATTATATGAACAAAATAACTAATAAGAAAATATTATTTGTTAAATTGAGTGCGTACTACGTTTTTATCGTATGATTAATGTCATGTTCACTAATTTACATAAGAAACGTTCATATGAGAGTTAGCGAACGAATAGACAAACTGCGAAGAAATAATTTTTAATGCATTTTTAAACACAAAATGTTAACTTTATTATTCCAATTCTAAGATAATTACGTTATTAAATTTATTTCATCATGATGATGAATAACAATAACAATTAATAAATTTAATAACGTTATTAACTATGAATGGGAATAGTGACATTTTTCTATTTGAACAATTCTTATAAGCAATAGATTATATTATAGAATAGTAAAATAATTTTTTAAATGAAGGTGCGATAAATAGTTGAAAAGTGAATTAATGAAAAAATCCCTTAACTCACCTTTAACTCACAAACTAACTAAGCGATAGAATAAAACTTAACTTACGAGTTAAAATGTCTTATTAATAAAAATTCTGTCGTTTGGTAATATATTGGCAAATCTTTTATTACAATCGATCAAATTTTCTTTGTCTATAGAGCATTTTTCAAATTTAATGTAAACAAATAAATGTTTTTTAGATTTAAAAGTGCAATGTGGACAATATAAATGGAGAATCGTACAAAAAAATGAAAGAGAAGTTCGAAATTTCTGTAGGAATATCAACAAAAAAAATGTTTTCGTTTGCCTGCTAAGCCATCGTAGTTGAAAAACGTCAGCTAGTGTCAAATATGTTTTATTCTCGAGTTTATACGAGTGTGAGACCATTAACCAACCAAATAATTTAATTATTAGTGACATTTTAAAACTGCTACAATTACCGGCAAACAAAATATGATACTAATAATTTTATTTTTAACTTGCATAACTGCCAAAATGTTTACTAAACTCCTTAAAAATGTTTACCCAAAAAAAATGTATTTTTAGGTAAAACTAAAATAATAAATAATAATTGAAAACATTCAACGTAATTTTATGCCTTTGTAAATTCACCATAAATTGTCGCATGTTTTGGACACAGCCCAGTTTGACTTTTAATATGTCAACATGAGATCTTTTTCAAAATGGATTCTTAGGCACAGTACTGCTATTGTGTGCGTGAGCTGGCTCAATTTGATTTGCGTGTAAAAACATATACCAACACAGTACTGTGCCTTTTTGAACCAAATAAAAAACGATAGGCGGGAGAGCCAAAAATCCTCTCAGTCGACTATCTGTATAATTACTCATCTGTGATGAACAGGTTGACAAACAAACAACGCTTGCAAATCGTGCAAATTTATTCCGAAAATAATGGTTCAGTTCGCGAAGTTTCATCGCAAAATTTTGTTTTGTGATGAGGCTCATTTTGGTTTGAATGTCTACGTCGACAAGCAAAATTGCCGCATTTGGAGTGAAGAGAATCCACACGAAACACTTGAAACGCCATTACATCCACAAAACCTGACTGGTTGGTGTGCTCTATGGGCTGGTGCAGTCATTGAGCCATACTTCTTCCGGAGACCGGTATAGAGCCATGATAACCGCTACATGCCGCACAGCGCACGTCACAATCGATTTATTGAAGGAAACATTCGATGAGCGCATAATTTCGCGGAATGGATCTATCAATTGGCCACCAAGATCGTGTGATTTGACACCATTGGATTATTGGAACAAACACCCTGTAGATCCATCATGTTGATTTCTTACTTTCCTGAAATATATTTAAAAAAGTCACATCTACCACATTGCGCTCTTTTGTTTTGAACTGCAAGTGCTTCCCTGCTTGCTCGCTTCCTGCGCATCCAAGTTTCGAAGGAACAAGATTACTTGTTTATTTATTAGCCAAAAATAAATAAACGTTCCATAACTTGACCTTCACCTTCACAACCATCAAAGAAACTCCTTGAGCTGTCGGTGATGAAGAGCAGAACGATATCTCATAAAATTAATCAACTCTACCACGCTTTTCATTACTTGTTTCAGTGTAGTTTTTCGGAAGGGTCTGGCTGATTAATTATGCACTGATAAGATAGATATTAGATCTGCATTCTCTTTGCTGATGACTTTTCTTTGCCAATCATTGCTGGAGCCCCGTCAGTTGAGAGCCACACTATTTGATCATAGCTAATATTGGATTTTGTTAACAAAAGTATCCGAAGGTCTCTTTTTTCAAATCCAATTGAATAGGTGGGTAGGTATATTCAAAAGTACTGAGCGGTCCAAGGTTTGACCTGTTCGGTTGCTGACTGCAATGTAGATGGCGCTGTATGCTTTAAGTTTTTATAAGTCGGCTCGATATGAAAAAAAAAATATTCCTGCACCTTTTTAGACCAAGATCTACCTATATTAATTCAGCTTTGTAGACCTTACAGTTTCCAAGTAATTTTGGGTCGGACAGAAACTTAGTGCAGTGAACAGAAAATTGACTTGGTTATTATTAAATGGAGGCTTATTGGCACAGTTCGTGAAGTTTTAAAGGCTTTTCACCCAGATCGCCAATCATTGGGAAAGTGGTATATAGGTAGCATTAACCTAATCGCTACACGTACCAAGCAAAAAATAAAGCCAGCTGCGACTAAATCGAAAGAATCGTATCTATCAAATTATCTGCGCTTACATATATTTTTATATATTTTTTATACATTTTAGTAATATAATTCGAAATCTCTTATACCATCTCCCCGGTTAAATAGTCCAAAAGTGGTTTACACACATAGTTTCATCAATTTCGAGTCAAAAGTTCTCGAGCAGTTACAAATGAGTAAATACCATAATTTGTTACGAAAGCATCCATCCATTTGGATAAAAATTCGATTACTCTTTAGACATTTCATTACTGAGGCAACAAATAAAATGTTAAATCAACACGAAAATACACACAATACCACATAAGTGCAACAACTTCATTCATTGTGTTATTAATAAAAAAAATACCAAACCGTTCAATTTTGTTTATACATTAATAAATTTATTTTTACAGGATATGTAACTTTATCTTCCCCAGTGGCACTGAAATTTTAAACAACATTTTCAAGCTATATTAAATACTTTCCATTGAACAATAACAAAATGGTTTTAATTAAGTGCACAATATGTGAAAGATGAATTTAATCATTTTTATAAGGTCAATTATATTTTTGCACGTAGGTAGGTTATGCACTTCTCATGGAAGTGTACAGAAGTTGTATCTACCTATGTAGGTAAGGCCCACAGATGAACATAAAATGTGTTCACCGTTCGAAGAGAAATGATGGACTTTTTTTTGGGTACACGATATTTGGTAAATATTATAATTAAACTGACAAGAAGCAAACATTTTAAACATATGGAAATGCAAAAACAAATCTGATAAAGGCTATGAAAAGGCGAAAGAAGTATTTATTTAAGCATAATACCCTTAAGCATAATGCACCGCATTAAAATCTGAGGTTTCGCAAAAACTCCTGAAACCTCCATTGAAACCATGAGGTTTCCCATTAATTTTTCAGATTTCAAAACCTTGTTGTTGTATGAGGTTTCGATGCAACCTGCTCAGAATCTGTTTTCAATGTTGAGGTTGTCGAATCAAGCGCACTTTTTAACACATTCTACAAATTCCACAAAGCAGTTGACAAGCGTTGACAGATTTTCAACTGTGTTACAAGTAAACTGCAAGTCACTTAAGAGCCCGCTTACCGATTTCTTGAACGGTGATCACGAGAATTATATGAGGATATAGGCACTGTTATAAGCTAACTATTATAAGCTAACAGTGCCTATATCCCCATAAAATTCGCGTGATCACCGTTGCCGTGGACTTGCATCTTGAACGCAATAGTGAGTGACTTTTAATTTTTTAAGTGACTTAAGTAGTGTTGCCGGAGACAAATATTTTAAAGTAGTACAGAAGCCAAAACAGAGTAGTATTTTGAAAAACAAAGTAAAGAGTGATTTTTTAAGAGTTAAGTTATTCAGGTTGGCAGCACTGGTTAGTAACGGCATCCAAACGTCATCTGGCAAATTATATTTTTAGTATACTCTGCCATTTAATCATGGAAAGACTTACAAACGAGCAACGATTGCAAATTATTGAAATTTATTATCAAAATTCGTGGTCTGAGAAAAATGTGGAAATCCCGCTGATTTATCGACAAATTGTGCGATGAGGCTCATTTCTGGCTCAACGGATACGTAAATAAGCAAAACTGTCTCATCTGTAGTGATGGAGTTGTAACATGCCATAAAATCACTGATTCATCCCGAAAAAACGACAGTTTGGTGTGGTTTATGGGCTGGTGCCATCGCCGGCCCATTTTTCTTCACGAACGATATTGAGCCATTATTCGTTAATTTTTTTTGCACCAGGTGGCTGAGTTGAACTTGGTTGACATGTAGTTTCATCAAGAATGTGCCACATGCCACTCAGCTCGTGAAACAATGGAAATGTTGAAGGATGAATTTGGTGAGCAGCTTATCTCTCGAAATGGCCCTGTGAGTTGGCCGCCAAGATCATGCGATTTAACGCCTCTTGATTATTTCTTGTGGGGTTATGTAAAGTCGTTAGTCTATGTGGACAGGCCGAACACGATTGAAGCCTTACAGGATAACATAACACGCGTAATTCGTGGAAAACAAGCCAAAATGCTCGTAAAAGTGACGCAAAATTGGACCTTCAGAATGGCCCATTTGACACAAAGCCGCGGACAACATTTACGTGAAGTTGTCTTTAAAACGTAAATGGCAAAGGCCTATTTATCGATTACAATTAAAATTTGGAATATTTGATGCAAATTTGAGTGTTTTATTCGATTTTAAAAAAAACTACACTTAAATTATCACCCTTTAGTACAGTTATTTTCAAGCCTTTGAAACAAAATTTTTAAGCACAAAAACTTTTTTAGAACTTTATTTTAAAGTAATTCAACAAAATATGGCATAAAATAACAAATATTAAATAAATAAATAACTAGTTGAAAAAACAAAAGTAAATACCTCAATTTTTAAAAAAATGAAAAGATATGAAATATAAATTAATACTTAATATGTAGTATTAATTTCAAATTAAGAAGAAAATATACGAATATGTTGTTTATAGTTGTGCAAGAAATTTTGATTTTTCACTATTTATATTGCATCGTACAAAGACATGAACAATTTTTTATATATTGTCAAAAGACTTTCTGACGGATTCCATTTACTTCAATCAACTCCAGTTAGTAATTCGTTGCAACTCAGACTGCGTTCAATGTGCTTACCTCTTTTTTTTTCATAAATAAGGAAAAGTTGAGAAAAAACTCATTATGGCACTGCGCTACTGTGATGAAGACTTAACAATGCACTAACAAAATCACTTCTTAAAGGAAAAAGTTTGGATTACCTCAAATAAACCTAGTGATTTTTATTCAGTGCGCACCTTCCCAAGGCTGTATCTCCGAAACTTTTATTCAGAATAACTTAGATGATTTTTAATTTAGGATAATATTCTCGAATCGATATTTTGAAGCTGTGAAACCCATGTAACCCCTTAAAGAATGTTAGCAGTCACAAAGTACTGCAGTCTTTTAACTTACAGTCGTATTAACTTAAAAATCATGAATGCTAAAAATGACTGGTGAATGCAACTTTGAAGTTAAAGTACTTAAGTAAAGTATTAACTTACTTTCCAAATTTTAGTCTTACTTACGGCTTACCTGAATGCAGTACCAAAGTAATGCATTCATTACCAACTCTGGCGTATAAAACGAAAGATTTTACAGTTTTGGGTAAAGATCTTCCCCCTCCACCACCAAGAACTCAATCGATTCAACCATGTGGACGAAAACTATACTCTATATGTCCAACAAAAGTAAAATGAGTAATCAGAATTTTTTTAGCTGTATTTGCTTGTTTCAAGCCAATTTGTCTTTAATGCTCTAAGCCACTATGTGCAAAGACTGCCAAAAAAAAATGTGATTTTGAGGTAACATATCCTTAAATTAAATCAATGAATGGATCTCTTCTTTAATAGTCTGACTACCATAAGTGTTAACTTTATTTATTGAATAAGTAAATGAAGAAAGTATCTATGCTTTTTTGATCTTTTTTTTATACATATCAATAAATGCTGTTTAATTTCAAATGCCTTTTTTATTTTATATATTAGTACTTTGAAAAAGCATTGGATAGACTCGCAAGAGATCTGATATGGGTAGCGCTAAGACAACGAGGAGTTACAGATGATCATGGACATGTACGCGGGAGCGAAGACAAAAGTCAGATGTCCTGCAGGGGTCACCGATGAATTTCCAACAAAAGTCGGTGTTCACCAGGGAAGTGTCTTAAGTCCTTTGCTGTTTATTACGGTCCTATATTATCTGCTTGAGGGAAAAGTGACGGACGGATGGACTGATGGACGGACTTTGCTGACGATCCATCATAAGTGATGATCAGACTTTCCTGCAAGGAGCAGTTCATGTTTGGGTAGCTGTTTTAGAAGGGAATGGGTATCATATTAGCCAAGAAAAGACAGAGTATCTGTACTGTCCATTCTCTGAGCCAAGCCAACCCATTCCAGATATTTATTTGAATGGGGTGGTGGTTCCCAAGTGTGAAAAGTTCAAATTTCTGGGATCAATGATCAATAGCGAAGCAACCGCTGAAGAAGACATCAATCATCGTGTAAGCGTAGGGTGGATGAAGTGGCAGGAAAACTCTGTCATCTTCTGTTACCGAAAAATGTCCTCTTAGCTGAAGGGAAGGCTCTACACCGCAGTCGTGCACCCGGCGCTCACATACGGTTCACAATGCTGGATAATATACATAAAGTATGAGGGCAAGTTGATAGCCGCTGAAATGAAGATGCTTCGCATGACAGCAGGACTAACAAGGCTTGATCGAATTAGAAGTTTTAGAATCCAAGTAAACCTTCATGTCAAGGAACCCATCTCGAAAAAATTGGAGCACGACCGGCTCAGTTGGTATTGTCATGTTCGAAGGAGGGATCCTACGAACCTCATCAAAGCAATGGCAATCAACGTTCCCTTACAATTGCGTTAAAGAGGCGTGGATCACAAGAAACACCAGCATTTAATTGGCCTTAATGATGAAGTGATTCAAAATCGAGAGGCCTGCTGATATTTTTTGAGCTCAAACCGGGGAGCACCATGGCAGCTCCGGCACTCGTTTTGTTTAGAGCTGCCCCTTAATTAATATTAGACTGATTTACCGAACCTCACTTCGCTACGTTGTTTGGAAAATCACCACACTCCACCCCATAATAAATTTAAACACACGGCATTTTGTTATGCTACGAATACTTTAATGCTTAAAATCATTCCCTACCAATAATCATTTTAGCTTAGTTTTAATTTAGAATTAAGTTCATTAATTTATCTTAGCTAGGTTTATTTAATTTAGCAAGTAATTATCAACATTAAGCATATTTTAAATTTAAGAAAAAGTATATGTTCTTTGGTTTTAATAAGTATATAGAAAGGTGGTAGGAAAAAATCAAACTACCAATAAATAAAATAAAAAAAAACTCACCCTTGTCCGTCTGTAAACTGTGCACAATGTCGGACATGGTTGCGGTATCCAATTCTGTACCAAATTTCACTTGGTGATAATTCAAAAAAATATAATATTTACAACCCAAACCACTATCACAAACTACTTTAATTTACGTATTGTAATTTTAAGCAAGTTAGAAAAATTTATTTTTAGAATTTAGACGGGTAACAAAACTTCACTTCTTTTTACACCCTATCCTAAGGGTATATTAATTTTGACACATAGTTTGTAACACCCCTTAATATTCGTCGTAGACCCATAAAAGTATATATATTTATGATCAGGACCAAATCCTAAGACTATTTAGCAATGTCCGTCCGTCCGTCCATCCGTACGCAATTTATAGGCCTTTAAAATTATGCAAGGAAGCTGAAATTTGGAACATATACTCCCACTGCGACGCCCACAATTTAGAAAAAACCGTTTTAAGGCATAAGTTAGAGAGATAAAGTTGTACAACCTTCACAAGATATGTAGGTACTGCTCACGTATATAAATTTGTCATAGTAATTTTTTCGCCACGCCTACTTTTTGTGGGCGTTTTTCACTAAAATGCTGTTTTCTTCGAAAATTTTAATAGAAATCGAAAAAAAATGTTTAACAATATATTTAGCCAATATTTTTTCCAATATATCGCCCATACGAAGTTTTTGGACACGCCCACTTTTTGGGGGCGTTTTTTCAAAAAAATATTTTTTTTTTCTATAAATTTCATAGAATAAAGTAAAATGCTCATCTTCTTAATGCTTTTTTCTTTGAGGCATATAGGGATATGGATAGGGTATCACACTGTTCGCCCCAAGCGGACTCTAGGCTTTTCTTATGTTTTTTTTGTTTGTGATGACGCTTAATTCTGCAAAACAGTCTATTTATTTAAGGCTATATAGGGAGAATCGTGTCACTTACGCAAATGGCCAAGTAAAAACCCAAGAGATCTGTCTCCTCTTAAAGTCGATCACAAAAAGAAAGTTAAGGCGAGGAGATGTGGCTAGGAAGCATAGACAGAGGGTCTAAATGCATTATGCATACATGGAACGAATAAAGAAAAAATATACTGGTTCCGCTGGTCAATATGTCGGTCAAGTCGATAGCTTAGAAATTTGCCGAAACAAAATAGAGAGACACGAAAGAGAAATAAAAATATTTTTTTAAATTTTTTTATTTTTTGTGAAACTTCGCTTCCGTAACAAGTACTTTAAAATAATAAGGTGCCATCTTAGGGTTCCGCTGTTGATATCTCTAATGATTTCACTTCTTCCTCTCTTCAGTAAAATTTATGTGAAACTTATAAAAAGTAGGATAGTGAGTATGTAATTGTATGTAATTCGAATTCTAAGTGTGTCGTCCTCTTCATTTGTACAAATATTTTCTGATAATAAAGAATCTATATGATGAGATGTCAAACAAATGTTGGTACCGTCAGATGTTATGTTCAACCAGCAGGACATTTCTATGCATTAAATCTCCCGAATCCAGACCATTTCCAATATTTGGGAACCACAATCCGAATATTTAATCCTTCTCCTAATATGAGCCTTATAAAGGATCTAAACCTTCTTAGAGGGAGAGATTAGTCTACGTAATCAAAAATAAACATTCAATGACATATTATACTCCGCTTTGTTTGCTCTGACTGCAGAACTAATGTAAAGGGCTAACACTTTTGGTTAAGATTATGTAATCGGAATTCGATTTTGAAAGGATATTTGTGCTATGGGTTTGCAAACTATTTGAAAAGCTTACATCAATGAATAAGACACTTCAAACGGATTTGTGGTTGCTCTGCGGAAGTAAGTTACATATATCGGATTGTGAATTATTATCGTATAGAGGTAATTGTTGGCTTTGTGGTAAAAGATTTATTGTGTTTGTGAGTGCGTTTGATAAAGGAAGTTGGTTGGATTGACAAAATTAACATTTGCCTGCTTCAAAAAAGTGGTTTATGAACGAAATCAGGGTAGATAGGATATCAATTTAATTGAATTGTAAATTACTCAAAGATTTAACTCACAGATGCAAAAGACCGACAAGGAACAGATTAAGAATGGCAGTGATTTTAGTCTTATGGTAGATTTCCTAAGCAACGTATTGACCAGTGTAAAGTTCAGTGACCGTTAGATGTCTCGCAAACTAGTGATATCAAGTGAGGTTGGGAATATTGTCAGAGCAGAGGGAGAATATGCATTCTGACTTCACTGATTTAACCACATCAAAAAAATGGTGGTGTACAGAGCAATTTAAGGTAGAGGAGGAGAAGGAAAATTCCTCAACAACGCTCAAGGCTAACTCATTGTAGACAAAGGTATAGTTCCAGACAGGCGGCAGTCTTGTTAGTCAATTTTAATTGTATAGTTTTCTTGATGGTTAGTTTACTTTCTTCTAACTATGAAGAAGTAACCGACATGATAGTCAAAGATGATGGTAAAGCTGTCAAGAAGTCCAAATTTATTTACAAGGCCAGTATGTATGGAATAAGACATTGTTAAAATAGTCCACCGCGAGTTCATACGGTTGCACTTTTCAACGACTCCGGCTGTTTTTAAGCGATGGCCTGAGTTATGTAGGCTTTAAGGGGATCAGTTGACTGCGCTTTATTGGCATAGATCCGCGATGATAGAAAATCCCGCCGTTCGGCTGAAACCACTTGACACTCATATTAAAATTCGTCCAGTTCGGTCCAGAGCAATGTAAAAGGTTCAAAAATGCTATTGAAGCAGGAAGTCTTATGACATAGGTTGACTTCTTAGCAGGAACGGAAAGGCACGCTCGAGTGCGCACACAAACAGCTCACGTCTCAGTTTTTACTCGCGTGCGCACGCATTTTTTAAAATTCGCGAGCGCGTGCGTGAGTCAATTTTTATTTTTCCTACCGCAGTCGCACGTGGGTGAGTTTTGGCAAAAACAGAGAATGTCCGCACGTGGGTGAGTTTTGGCAAAAACAGAGAATGTCCGCACGCTTGTGCACGTGAAACGTGAGTAATGTTCGTGAGTCGTTTTTGAAATTCGAATTTCAGGATTAATGAACTGAATTGGTGTAAGAAAAACATGTTTTCTGTGTAATTGGAGTGTTGCGGTGCGGCAGTGCAATAGATATGTTGCGAGTTGTAAATGGAGCACATCACAATAGAACCACTTATGGTGGGAGTGATCTGGGATGCATTATACCCCCTCTATTTCACAATCTACCATTCCCCTCAAACCCACAAAATACTTGCCATTAATTCTTAAATCCTTTGTGATGTATAGCCAGGTGGGTTGGTAAACGAGGTGGTGGATGACCTATGTCCCATGGCAGCAATAGGCACGCTTGCGGATACGCGGCGTCAGCTCGTCGGTGGGGTGGGGTCTTGCTGCCTCCCTATACACACATGTTATTATCGTGCCTGCTAGTTTGTTTTGATTAAAATACGGAAAGGTACAAGGAGAAAGGGAGAGGGTGATTCCAGAGAGAGTTAATTAACGGAAATGAAGACAAGTATGAAGCTGGTATTGCGAAACATTATGGACATTCCCTACCCACATGCATCTGGTGATAGCCTAGATGCACCATGACTATCCTACTTCCTTATCTATATAGGATAGTCCCAAAAGATACCCTCACATATATCTTCCCGATCACGAACCCTTTAACCAACTGTTTATACACAAAACGAATTCATTTTAAATAACTGCACCGAATTTATGTTACAAAACATTTTATTTTACGTTTATTTAAATTCAGTAAAGCAACAATGCATTCATATAAAAATACGGGGGGAAACTTAATTATATAAATGTATGTTAAATTAAGTTAATTTAGTGACTATGTGTTTGTGTAATTGGTTATTCAATATATGTATATAAATTATGTTACATTTCTTTGGATTTATGTAGAAGATATAGTAAATATTTAATAAAAAAAATCTGTTAAGAAAAATGTTGCCTAAAAATTATTTTATAATTTAAAGTACTATTCTATAACTTACTTTTTCCGGTTGATGAAAGATGTGGCCACATGTTTCCTCCGCTAGTGATAGTGTTTGTCTTTTATATTATTTAAGAGGTTATATTTTCTTAGGCAATATTTTATGTTAATACACATGCACTTTTAAATATTCAAATTTTCTAAATAATATTTTGTTAATTACGTTAATCAGTTTTTTTTTTTTTTGGGAATCACTTTGATTAAGTATTCCGTTGGTGTATAGGCACTATGGTGTTATGTCATTTAACAAAATGCGCGAGGAAGCAGCGTTGCATGCTTATTGGCGATCGAGACATCGCGAAATCACTTGACTCTCTTAGTCATCGTCGTAATGTCTCCTGCCTGTCATTGTTTTATCGGTATTTCCACCACAAGTGCTCAAATGAAATAGCCAGTTGCATTCCATCCCTACAGCAATTCAACCGCAATACTCGCCTTGCGAGGAATGCACATCAGTTTACCCTTAAGCCTGTTTTCGGACGTACTGTGAAATATAAAGATTCCTTTCTCAACCGTACAATACGAATGTGGAATGCTCTACCACGCTCTGTCTTTCCTTTGCTTTATAGTTTACAAACATTTAAAACCAACGTGCATCGGTTTCTCCCTTTCTCTAATCCGTCATTTCCCTAATGCCCGCACTGTGTCACTTAATTATAAGGGTATCCAAAGTCCCTTTAGTGCGCGTACATTATATAAAAAAAAAAATCACGTCACAAATAGCATAGTGACTGCATCGCGTCTTCTGACGTTATATTAATACTGCGGGACTGAGCTAGTATTTAGCGTGGCGTCTTGAGCGATGAAATTGTTTGCTTTTCGCCACAATTGGTGAGAGGAAATAGAACAACAACAAATTAAAGAATTGCGGACGCTCTTGTATGGTCAGTTCGGTGATCGTGAATAGTGATAACGCAGCGATGCACACCCAAACCTTTTTTTTTCTAGGCGTCCGCAATATCTGTGGACGATGGTAAAGAGGGGTTCAATTACTCTCTTTGAGTGGCTACTAAAATAATTATTACGTACCTTTCTATGTTTTGCGTTAAACTTGTTGTTTTTCGGAATATTTTAAGGAAATCTTAATAGGGCTTTTGGTTCCATCGAAATTTTGGTGGCCAGAGAACAAGGTTACGTGCAAAATTATGCACAAGAAAACAATGCAAAATCCTAGGAACACAATTTTTCTTTTTTTTACTTTATACTCGTACTGAGTGGAATTAAAAATAACAGGATGCTACTCTTACCTGTGGATTGAATCTTATTCAGCTTAATAATTATATTTTTTTGAGAAAAATCCAAGGAATTTTGTAAACTTTTCACGTTCACTGCCAAGATGGAAAAGAGCGAGCGTGGGATTTTAGCTTGTAAAAGTTGGTCTTCATTTCCTGTGCATGAACTATTAAAGTTCAGTGGCAGCTGCAGCTGATCGGGTAGATATTATGTTTTTTTTTTTGTTTTGATTTATTAGGCTTCGATACCATATACATCCGGTTTGAGTCCAGGACAAGGGAAGCAGCAGTTAAATTCAAAACTTAACGAGGCAAATAGATTGTTCAAGGTATACGCTACACCTTATCCAGGAATAAACATTTACACATAAAGTTAGATGGTGTAAGAGGCCATTTTCAAGGTGAGGGCAATTCAGGTTCAGATTCGGAGTCATCAGAGTTTCACTATATCATTGCAGCTCATTTCATATGTGCAAACGACATACGGACACTCACACGCACACAGCAATCCGGCAGCTGTACTCTTAAAACACTTTTTGATTAAGAAATAATCGTTTTCTTATGAATATTTGTATCAACAGAATTTGTCTGGCCTATAACTTTTGCTACATCCATAATGCACACACCTGAAAAAAACATTGGAACGTGATCGGAATTGATAACTCTTGAGTAGCGGAAAAATTGCAGTGCCAAATCTTATTTTTATGGGTTCCGCAGAATGCCATAACCAAACCCTTAAAAAAGTTGTTTCGAAACAAAAGCTACAAATATATTTCTAGCTACAAAAAATTATATGTTGAAATCTTGATAAACCGTTTTTGTACGAATTGCAAAGTGTTTTTTTGAAGAGGAGTTAGGTTAGTTAAAATGGAAAATAGTCAACAACGACAACAGTTACAAAAAAGTGCAATAGAAGGTTTGAAAGCCAATTTTTAATTGGACTTTGGAAAACCGGAGACTAAATTTGCTTCTTGAAGTTACTGCCCCTGTTGATTCTTAATCGAACACAGAAAACCATATTCTTCTAAGTCTTCTAGTTTTTTTCGGAAAATTGAAATTCACGAAAAATACTTTTCATTAAATGTGTCTACTCTTCTCTGATATTAAAGAACTATCACCATTATATGTAGTTTTCTGAGTTCCTGGAAATAGCTGAATAATAGTGGGCAATCGCTCGCAGTAAGGAAGATGACTAGGCGCTACGCATGCAAACACTTACATAGCTCGACGCACAGATATAACCAATAATTATTTAAAAAAATGCACAAACAACCTCTGACCCTACCTCGATACGCCCTTGGATGACATAAATAATGTACGTATAAAATCCATAATGAGCTTCATGGTCATTGGCTGTCATTTCGTTTGGTGAACGCTTAAGGACATTTCGAATTTGATGAAATGCTTTTACCAATAAATTCGCTTTCCCAATGAAGGGTCATCCTGGCTTGTCATCATTAATTCCCTTTGACTCCGTTATTGCTTTACTTTCAAGTACATATTATGATTGCTCATTATGGGAAACTTGATCCTGAAAACAAAACACGAAACGTGAAAACCTAATTTGTATCCCAGCACCAGGACTTAATTTATATTTCTCGCCATCAAAAGTCCTCCTCCGCACTAGTGGTGTAATTAGTAGGAGAAGTCACGGCGAACATTAAAGGGCAATGCGCCGGAGAAAGGAGAGCGGCGAGAGGAAAGGATAAGGTAATAGTAAAAGCAAAAGCAAAATCAACGATAGTGAGTTAAGTCGGCTGATGCCGGTGCAGTTAAAATGCCTTTAGAAACTTGCATTTAATGGGTGTTTGGAGATCGGTGGGGGATGGCCGTGAGGTCGTTAAGTTAATGAGCAAGCAATTTGAGTTAATTTACGCTTCGCTGTTCTGTAATTTTGACATCATTTTTAAAAGCTGTTAAACAGGGTCCACAAGATAATAAGAGAGGAGTGAAAGTATTATGCAATGCCGAAACGTGGAGGAATGATAATTGTATCTACAAAACTGATTTTAATAGCGTGAAACTGAGACAGAAATAAGTGTGTGCAATAGTGGAGGGCATCTTTTTATTTCATATACTGGCATAGTGTGATTTTTTTATATAAACGAGTTTTATGGATATAGAAAGATGGCATGTGAAACACATTGCAGGAGCAGCCACATCAATCTTCTTAGGCGATGGGGTAAATAATTTCTTTATTAACTTTCGACTATGAGCAACATTTTTACAGCGGAACCAGGATATTTTTTTTTACTTTTTGTCAATCTAATTTCCTAGTTACATCTCCCGGCTTTAGATTTCTTTATGTAATCAAATTTAAGAGGAGACACAGCTTTGTGTGAACAGAAGGTGCATACGACTACTACTTGTGTAGGTTAAAGTAGCAGTCAGAGAGAAGTTTGACTCACTTAGACCTAAGTAAGGTCCATTGTGTAGCTTTTTTGTAAGTTGCACATAATATAAAGAACTGGTTTGCATAAATAAATAACAGCAAAAAACAGTGATTTAACAGCAGATACTTCATTCTTTACAAACTGTCACATGTCGCCCTGTTTCATATTTGTTTCCATCGAAAAATGTATTCCCTTTGCCACCACAGTACCCATAGCTGCGTATCCCATTTGGAACAGTCTTTCCATCAATGGCAAAATGGTAAAATTTTCGGTAAATAAAATTTAAAAATGCAAAAAATTTAGCGCATAAGAATTATAAACGTACCCAAAGTAATGAATATTATACGGTTTTCTCCCAATTGAGAAGGGAATTTTTGTTCCTTTCTAAATTATTATACCAACATTATGTTCATTCTATTGAACAAAATTTAAAAAAATATCCAAAAGATTTTTGGAAATTCGTAAATGCAAAGCAAAATAGTGTTGGTTTTCCAAAAGAGATGTTTTGTCAAGAAGTTTCTTCTTTGAATGAAGATTATTTAAGATCCTTGCCGGAAATTACTACTTGTCGTAATTTTGTTATAGGTCTGGATGAACTAGAAATTGCTTTGAGCGAAATTGTGCCAGAAAAGAAACTAGACCTTCTTGGGTTTCATCCCATAGTTTTAAAGAACTGCTCTTGTTCCATATCGTTGCCCTTACAAATCTCTGGCCAGTGGAATCTTTTTGGATGATTGGAAGTTGTCTTCTGTAAGCCCTACCCTTAAGTCGGGCAAAAAGGATAACATTGAAAATTGTAGGCCCATCTCAAAATTGTCTGTTATTCCGAAGCTATTGGATAAGTTGGTTAAAGATAAAATTAGTTGTGTAATTAATGGGTTTGTTAATGAATGTCAACATGGTTTCTGGAAAGGTAGATCAACTTGTTCTAACCTAGTTGAGATCACCAGTTACTGCATCAACTCTTTGGAAAAGCATAAACAGGTGCATGTAGTACACACTGACTTTGTCAAAGATTTCAGTAGAGTTAATTTGAATATATTGGGTTCTTCGGGCCTCTATTAAAATGGTTATCTTCTTATCTTATTGGAAGGAAGCAACATGTTGTAATTGGGGAGCATATTGGGTTCTTCGGGCCTCTATTAAAATGGTTATCTTCTTATCTTATTGGAAGGAAGCAACATGTTGTAATTGGGGAGCATATTTCAAAGGAAATTGTCGTTCCTTCCGGCGTCCCTGAGGGAAGACAGTTGGGACCGATCCTTTTTCTTCTGTTGGTTAATGATCTGCCTAGTATTTTGCAGTTTTGTCGGTGTTTGATGTATGCTGATGATGTAAAATTTCTTACCGTAATTTCGAATGCTGATAAAGGCGCTCTTTTGCAAATGGACTTAGACTTATTTTCTGAATGGTGCAATCTAAATGATCTAAAATTGAATATAAATAAGTGTGCTACAATAGAGCATTTTCTCATATAGAACCGTCTTACAGTCTTAACGATAGGACTGTTGGGGAAGTAAATGGTTTTTACTGATCTTGGCGTCTCATTCGATGCAAAACTTACTTTTGATTTACATATTAATAGCGTATTATTGAAAGCTAATTCGATGCTTGGTTTCTTAAAAAGGAACTCTATTGTTTTTAAGGACCCTTATAAATTAAAGGCAGTGTTCAGTAGTCTTGTTCGGCCTGCAATCGAATACTGTAGTGTAGTATGGAATCCAACTACGTTAAAAAATATTGATAGGATTGAAAGAGTTCAAACATTTTTTTTTCGTATAGTTCGTACAAAATTAAATGCTTATTGCTAGATATGCGATCTCATGAAAATAGGAAAAAAATGTATTGTATTATGTTCATTAGGGACTTAGTTTGCTCCACCATGGACTCTAGGAATTTGCTTTTTTGTATAAACCTTCATGTACCACAAAAATCTTTAAGATCAAAGCTTATCTTACAAGAACATTTTCACAATACTGCCTATGGTTTACGTGACCCCGTTTGTAGATGCACGAAATTAATGTAGAAATCAATTTAAAATGTATTTGAAGTCAATTTTAAACGGTAGAATCTAAATTAATTGTGAACGCAAAATGTAAATTTTAACTCTTAATTAAATATTAATTTCAATATCTGTATATTATAATTATAAAATCGTAGAATAAATAAATAAATAAATAAATAAAATACCGATCGAAGTACAGAAATCTTCCAATTGGTCTTTGCTAGACGTTTTTATACCCTATCCTAAGGGTATATTAATTTTGACTCATAGTTTGTAACACCCCTTAATATTCGTCGTAGACCCATAAAAGTATAAATATTTATGATCAGGACCAAATTCTAAGACAATTTAGCAATGTCCGTCCGTACTCAATTTGTAGGCCTTTAGAATTGAGCTAGGAAGCTGAAAATTGGAACATATACTCCCTAGATATGATAGAGTGTAAAATTATTTTTGATACGGCCACTGCCTTGCCCATAATTTAGAAAAAACTGTTTTAAAGCTAAAGTTAGAGAGATAGAGTGTTGTAATCTTAACAAGATATGTAGGTACTGACCACCTTTACAAGTTTGTCATATTTAAGGTTTTTGCCACGCCTACTTTTTGTGGGCGTTTTTCACTAAAATGCTGTTTTCTCCGAAAATTTTCATAAAAAGCGGAAAAAATGTTTTACAAGATATTTACCCAATATTTTTTCCAATATATCGGCCATACCAAGTTTTTGGCCACGTCCATTTTTCGGGGGCATTTTTTTCAAAAAAACATTTTTTTTTAATAATAGAATGAAATTAAATGCTATCCATCATCTTCTTAATGCTTTTTTCTTTGGGGCATATAGGGATATGGATAACTATCATACTGTTCGCCCCACGCGGACTGTAGCCTTTCCTTATGTTTTCTTTTATACTTTGCGCTTACAAAAGGGATTGCTAGCACCCTTATAATGTTAGTAACACAGCACGGGCATTAAAGAAATGGGGAATTAGATGAAAGGATGAGAAACCGACGCACATTGATTTTAAATGTTCGTAAATTGTCATGGTCAGGAAAAACAGAATGCGGCAGAGCGTTCCACATTCGTGTTGAGGAACAAATCCTTAAATTTCACAGTTCGACCGAATATAGGCTTTAGGGTGAACTGATGAGCATTCCTGGCATGGCGGGTAATACGGTTGAAGTGTGGAAGGGAGCAATGCAACTGGCTATTTCTTTTGAGCACTTGTGATGGTAGTATCGATAGAACAACGTCAGGCAGGAGACATTGCGACGATGACTAAGAGATTCAAGTAATTTCCGCGTTGTCGCGATCGCCAATAAGTTTTACTGCAAGTTTTTGAATCCGGTCAATTAGCTCCAAATGTGTGATTGGTGCACCAGCATTGGTGCATGAGCATTGTACTCGAGTTTAGGGCGAATAAACGCCTTATAAATTCTAGCCAGATTAGTAGGGGTGCAATATTTCTTGCAACGATTACGGAACCCTAGACATTACGCAGCATACTGGCTGGAAAATTCCTGGTTTCCATCTTCTCGGAAAGAGCCCCGAAGAATAGGACAGATAGAAGGCTAACGCAGTGGTTTTGCCAGCTTGGAAGAACACCTCTTCAAAACCATCTTAAATGCGTTGAGCTAGCTGCAAAATGAGCAGCAAGTAGATTGGCTTTATCAAAAGAGCTGATAGCCGGAATGCCATTGTAAATGAGTGTCGGAACAGATGATAAGGCCGAATACTTAATGTTTTTAACAAACGTCCAAAAGTTTTTACTACCGGTGGGACTTTGTAGTATTTTTTGGCTCAACTTTTGGTCGTAGGAGAATTTGACACGATTTGTTTGGGCATTGCAGCATCCACATCGCCATCGAGAAAGCATAGCGACCAGTTAAAACTCTTAAAAAATCCGCTTAAGTCTGCTCATTTGGCTTTCTCGTATTGCCATACGGTTCTTTTAGGAGTTTGTTCTTTATCTTTGTGGTTGGAGTACGAGAAATTCGCAGTGCCATCATACCTTGTTGAGGTGTTAGCACTCTATACCTCTAAATTTGCTTTAAAACATTTTTTTGTAAATTGTGGACGTACGGCGTATTTAAAACCACCTAACCATTTCGGAACTCAAGGGAATATGTGGTCCAAATTTCAGCTTAAGCAAAAGCAAAAAATTTCGTACGGACAGCTAAATAATCTCAGGTTTTGGTCCTGATCATAAATATTTATACTCTTAGGGGTCAACCTGTGTGTCAAAATTAATGTACCCTTAGGATGAAGTACAAAAAGCAACCAGCTGGAGCGAAAAGCACCTTAAAGGTCTAAATATGTTAGCTCAGAGACGATTAATGTCATTTTCCATATCACCTGTGATATATTCCATGTCATCTGTCATCTGTCATCTGTCACCTGCCATTTGTCAGTTATGTTTTTTTTACAGTATTGCGAAAATATTTAATGGTAATGATTTTGCTAAAAGACAAAACTGACCAAACTCATAACAGGATGTTTCTGCTTGTGTGATCCAGGAGTTTTTAGACCCGCCTCTCTTACGCGATTGTAAGGAATGTTGATTGCCATTGCCTTTTTGACAGGGTTCGTAGGATCCCTCATCTGAACATGACAATACCAACTGAGTCGGTCGTGCTCCAATTTTTTCGAGATGGGTTCTTTGATGTGAAGGCTTCCTCGGAATCTGGAACTTCTAATTTGATCAAGCTTTGTTACTCCTGCTGTCATGCGAAGCATTTTTATCTCAGCTGCTGTCAACTTGCCCTCATACTTATGTACATTGTCTAGCATTATGAACCGTATGTGAGCGCCGGTGTAGAGCCTTCCCTTCAGCTTACGCGACATTTTTCGGTCACAGAAGATGGCAGAGTATTCCTGCCACTTCATCCACCCTACACGATGATTGATGTCTTCTTCAGCGGTTGATTCATTGATCCCAGATATTTGAAAATTCAATTCATTGGCTTGGGTCAGAGAATTGGCAGAACAGATTCTCTGCCGTTTTTGGCTAATACGATACCCATTCCCCTGTAAAGCATCTACCCAAATATCAAGTGCTCGTTGCAGGGAAGACTCATCATTACTTGGAATATTCTTTATTGGTTATAGGGATCTATCTATCTATCGGTTGTTTTCGATGGCTAAGCTAAAAACATTCGGAAGCTTACACTTTTCATAAGCTGATTCAGTTGCCTTTGCTTACAATCAAATTCTACTGCTTTAACCAACGTGTTCTAACTTCCCATAAAATGTGTCTTAAAGCATCTCAATACCAAGCATATCATCAAAGGACATTCTTAAGAATTTCAGTCAGCCAAATGCAATCCAAGCAATCTTTGCCCGGAGTTAAAAGAGGAAAATGAATCCTTTTAACTTAACTATCTTCCTATTATGAACACCTAAAATTACAGTGTCTAAGAAGACGTATTTCCCACATGAAAATGCGTTCATCAGGGAAACTTAAAGAACTGTTCTAACAAGGATGTATACTGAAAATGTTGAATACCTAACTATTTAAACCTCTTTTTATTTAACTTTAATGAAATTATTAAGAAAAGCCTCAGCCACCGTAAATTATTACGTGGAATTCAGATTCTCTGCAAAAAATTATATACAATATCGTATCGTAATGTATATATATAGAATTCCCTAGTCAATCGAGGTTGGTTAACATTAAATTACACGTGAATCCATTTCCATAATACCACCGATAAAGAATGTGTTAACATAAATATTGCCGAATGGCATTCCAATAAATATATACTGGAGAATTTCAGCGCAACAATCCGTCTGGCCGAGAACAGCACTCCCAGACCGATAACTTTGCCATTTCCCTTTTGCAGATAAGCGCGCTCGTAGATACAGCCAAATTTGTGTTCGCTTTCTATTACGTTGAGTGTTGTGTTTCCATCGAACGCTCCTGCAATGGCGCGTACAATTGCGTGCGTGAAATAAAAATAAATTCAATTTCAGATTGGTCCCCAAGGGGTATTTTCTTTCACTCACTGATAATAAATGAACGAATGAAAGTTTCTAGCTGAAGGTCCGTTTATATTTTATATTTTTATCTGTTATCCTGCTATCGTGCTATATCTGGGTAAATGCTTCTATTATGCTTCGCGTATACGAAATGCCTTCGAGGACTTGGCGTTTTGTTTGCGTGTCGTCAAATATTTATTGAAGCGTGTTTCTGTGAAAAATTGGTCGCGCTTTATCGCTTATCGCGTTAAATTGCCCACAGATTAGACATGTCAAGAAAATTAAATAGTAATGTTTGGCGGCCGTTGCGTTGGAGGCGTGTAAATGTAATATAATATTAAAGAAAGTGTTGGTGTCCGGAAGAAGAACGTTAAGATTTTTAGATTGATGATGTGTATTGATTGGGAACACGCCTTTGTTTGGAGCAGGGAGCGTTAATCTATGCGAAAGCGAAAACTGAATAAAAATAATTTACTAATTAGTGTTTTTTCAAAGAAAGAAATGGAGTATAGAATTAATTAATTTCAATTCGACAGAGGATGGTAAGGGAATGAGTGTCAACTTACTGAATGAATTGTATCTTTTGAAAACGTTTTTGGAGTTCTATGGTGAAGTTCAGTGTGTGCTTTCTTGACAAGATGGTGGTCCAGCTCACATTTGATTGAGTATTATAACACAAAAAACAAAAATGTTAAAGAATAGCCGAGGTCTTTTATCCAAAATATCTTTTGCCTTACAAGCTGAATTTTGTGGCTGACTTGTAGGGCAATAGCGTTTTTTGTATAAAAGAACATTTATGTTAAAGATCTTTTTATGCATGGAAATTTTGTAAAATTTTAAAATTGTAGCGATTTAGACCGAACATAAACGCCCTCTCTCGAGCAAAACACAATTTTGTTTATAGCTTTCCTTCTTTGCCTAAGAATTGCCGAAATGTAAGATTTCATAACCATAGAATGAGTTCGATATATGGACGGTTTCCACTCCTCATTTTTGGAATATGTATAAATTTTGTGTCTGTTCTTCAAACCCTTCATCCAGATATAATTTTAATAGATCTAAGTCTTTTGGGTGCAAAGTTAAAGAAAAGGGGCGGCTACCAGGCCCGCTAAATGGAAAATAAACAATATTTTATTTTTTGCCGAGTTTGTTCTGAAAATCCCACCCTAGATATTAAAAGTCATAATTGTAGGACTTTTGGGGGCTGCGTTAATAAAAGTCGGCGACTGCTACGCCCCCTTGACGGAAAATCACAAATGTTAGATTTTTCCCTGTGGTTTCTCCGCTGTGCAAAATTTCAAGGTTCTACGATAATAGGAAGTGCTTCATAGTTTTGAGTTTTAGTGAGTCAGTGAGTTTGCTAATTTTGGGGCCTTATAGCTCAGGTACCGCTCATGTGAAACAGTTGAAATTTGGTATAGAGCCTGCTACTATGCGTCCCAATAAATCCTGAATTGTATGTCTCTAGCTTTGTTGTAAGCGTAGTTAGAGAGGGGGGGGGGGTCAACATTGCCTGATTGGTTCATGTAAATAAGGGTGTAGCGCTAAAGCAGCTAAAGAACTTGGCTGGGCACTACCGTACCCCTTGATACAAAAATGTATCTTATGATTATCCGTGGTAATAAAAAAAAAAGCAGCAATTCCAGTATCATGTTTCGAGTAAAGAGCATATCTATCGCATATATATCGTGCACTCCATACTACTTTATAAAGGGTGATTTTTTAGCTGGTTTGGTTTTGGCAACACTGGTTTTGACAGCTGACGTGTGTTTATACCTTGTGTCACTGTCAAACAGCTTCAGTTTGGTTTGCAATTTAACCATGGATCGTCTTACAAATGAACAACGCTTGCAAATTATTGAGTTTTACTATCAAAATTCGTGCTCGGTTCGAAATGTTCATCGCGCGCTGCTTCCATTTTATGATCGGCATTCTCGACCTTCTGAGCAGTCTATTCGGAAGATTGTGACCAAATTTCGCACCAAATTTACTTTGTTGGACATTAAACCACCAACACGTTTACGTACTGTGCGTATTGAAGAAAATATTGCGGCCGTATCAGCTAGTGTGACAGAAGACCGCGAAATGTCGATTCGGCGCCGTTCCCAGCAGTTAGGCCTTTGTTACAGCACTACGTGGAAAATTTTGCGGAAGGATTTGGGCGTAAAGCCTTTTAAGATACAGCTGGTGCAAGAACTAAAGCCAGCCGACCTACCACAACGCCGAATTTTTGGTGAATGGGCTCTTGGAAAGCTGGCCGAGGATCCGCTTTTTTATCGAAAAATTGTGTTCAGCGATGAGGCTCATTTTTGGTTGAATGGGTACGTAAATAAGCAAAATTGCCGCATTTGGAGTGAAGATCAGCCAGAAGCATTGCAACAGCTACCAATGCATCCCGAAAAAGCCACTGTTTGGTGCGGTTTATGAGCCGGCGGCATTATTGGGCCATATTTCTTCAAAGATGATGCGAATCGCAGCGTTACTGTCAATGGTGAACGCTACCGAGCGATGATAACAAACTTTTTTTTGCCCGAAATGGAAGTTTTTGACTTGCATGATATGTGGTTTCAACAAGACGGTGCCACATGCCACACAGCACGCGAAACAATGGCGCAATTGCGAGGCGAGTTTGGTGAACAGTTAATTTCACGTTTCGGGTCGGTCAATTGGCCGCCTAGATCGTGCGATTTCACACCATTAGATTATTTTTTGTGGAGGTATGCCAAGACTAATGTGTATAGGGATAAGCCCGCTTCGATTGACGCACTGGAAGCCAACATCCATGCATTCATTCGTGAGATACCGGCCGATATGTGTAAAAGAGTATGCCAAAATTGGACTCAGCGGATGGGCTACCTGAGACGCAGCCGCGGTCAACATTTGCATGAAATTATCTTTAAACATTAAATTGCAAGGTTCAAACTATCGATTCAAATAAATATTTCATTAATTTTTTCGAATTTTTTGTGTTTTTTTTTTAAAAAAAGTTCTAAACCTCTTAAAAAATCACCCTTTATTACTAGCACTAGCCAACAAAAAAATGATTTCATTTGTAACAAAATACATATATAGCAATTAATATGTTTACCAATTTTGAAACAAAGATATTTTTAAGTGCGTATTTTTAACTTTCTCGTATAGGTACATTAGTATACTAAAGAGAAAGTTATTGCGATCGTGCGGAAATTTCGAACTCAAACTGAATATGAGGGATGATATTACGACTATAGAGAAGTCTAAAAAAGTGGGTCCGCCAATGCCGTCCGTCGGTCTGTCTGTCCGGGCCCCGTATGGCAAAACGGTTCGACGGATTTGCTTCAAAGTTCGTATATATATATAAACCGGGTAATATCTCGAAAACTAATAAAGTCAACTTAACAAAAAATTGCAAGTTTTTTTTATACTATAAACTCAAACAAATCAGCATACTTAGATTTTTTAAATATTTTTTTTTTTATTTTTTTTTTCATATAACGAGTTTCTTAAATTTAAATTAAATTCGTTTTCTCAAAAACGGCTCTAACGATTTTGTACAATACAAGAAATACAATTGTATTTCGAACAATTATGTTAAAAGTGTCCAATGTGCGAAATTACATCAAAATCGTAGTGCCGTTTTTGAGAAAATCAAATTTTTAAAAACCTAAAAAGTGATTTAAATAAATTTCTCACCATTAATTTTCGATTCATATTGCGACTCAAAAACGAATCTTATGAATCGAGAAAGTTTCGTAAGACGCAGTCGTGCACTTTGTTTTATTTACAAAAAAATTTTAACAACATTTTGAAAATTTTTGTGAAGTTGTTTCCCTGCACCATTTTTGAGGAAGAATATAACTTTCCCTCCACTGATTGGGCATCGGATCACCTCTCATGAGTTTGGGATACGAATCATGAGCCATCTGAGCCCGATGCCTCCCAGCGTTTTCCAGAACTGACTAGGTATCTCATCCGGCCCAACCGCTTTTCTCTTCTTGGAGTTATTGACCGCTTTTCCAACTTCTTCGACTGTTATGTCGGTCCTGGAAAATATAGCCGATGAAACTGTTCGTTTAAAGTATTCGTGCTCGCAATTCTTTCGCCACCTGTGTACAATTTTTTCGTCGTGCACAAGTAGTTGGCCTTGAGCATTGTAAATGTACTTCGGCGAACAAATTTCCTGAGCATTTCTTCTTCTCTGTGCGGCAATCTTGAAAATTGTTTTTCTCTTGTTCGTGTTTTGTCGAAGCTCGTGGGTTACCTGGTTCCTATCAGCAGGCGAAGAAGATACCTCCTCCAACTCTTGATATAGACTCTCCCCACCCTTAGCTTGAAAACATAGTGATTTACCTCATTTACATTACAATTTTATATTAATTACTAAGTTATGCTCGCGGCTCCACTCGCGTGTAAATTCTTCTATAAATCCGGAAAGTTCACAATTAGAATGCTGAAAGAATTTTTCAAATCAGTCCACTAGTGCGAGAGATAGCCCATCAGTCTCATCCACCGTTTCCATTCATTGTATATCCACTCCTTCTATAAGTAAGCTATACTGATCCGAAGCATGTTAAAATAATTTTTAAAGCCAGGAAATTCGAAAAATATCCCATTATCTCTGCCGTTACTCTTCCCCCTTTACCGCCACTCTAAGACCTTTATTTGTAACAAAATATAAAATCGATGACAGTTCGAGTTACAGATGGACAGATATACAGACGTTAGATTTTACATATGTAGCTGTTTGATGATGATTTACACTTGCTTGTGATTTTATTCCAAACTCACGTTATTACTTTTCCCTATAAAAGACAATTAATTTCCTTCATGTTGTGTACTAATGAAGACATGCGGAATGCACACAGTGATTCCATGAAATGCAAAATGTTACGTATACGCCTTATCGAATCGCTCAATTTATTCACGAAGGGAAGCACATAATAAAAACAAAAGGAAAAACTGAGTTACTTTTTCGCCGGCATCTGGATACCTACGCTTCACCATTATTCAAACTAAGCTTGCTTGAGTTAAAGGCTTATGTTATGACGAATATTTTTATATTTTATTATAAAGCAGCCTATGAGGTGGGAGGACAAGCAACAAAATTTCGGTTAACAGTTTAGATAATATTTTTTTTTATTAATTCATTCTACTCCTACAAGTATACGTTCCAGTGGTGGAAACTGAAACGAAACTGGACACGTCTAGATCCACATAATATATAACTTTTACATTCGTATGTGTTTGAAACTGTTTATTAAAATAAGCGTACCCTTAATAGGGTATAGAATGCAATTACAGTACTAAGTTAATACGGTATTTTGTGTCCTCCTAGAAAACAACACCCAAGCTGCATGAAAAATAGCACAAACGAATTCCAACCAACCTTCACCTGAGCGAGTCTCATGTTTGAAAAATAGTGCTGCCGAGACTTTTGATTCCCATTTCAATTTTTCGTGGAACGCGCACAGGATTCCACACTTTTAATTGCACACGAAGACAATATCTCGTCAACTTTGGCTTCCTAGAAAGTCCCACAGCTATAGTATTTCGATGTCAAGTTTCTGTGCCATAGTAATATTCGTAAGCTAACGCCATAGTAACGATACCACACATAAGCGTAGTCCCTTTTGGTTTCAATAAATTGTATTTTTTTTTATCCCGACATCGTTGTTTTGTATTTGTGTGGTGCAAGGAAATTAAGGTTAATGTTGGGATCAAGGAGAAGTTGCATTTTTACTTAGAAATGCATCGAGATATCCTATTGTTAAAAAAATAAAATAGAAACTTTCTTCCCATTCTAGAATTCATCAGAAAGGACCTTATAGAAATCCCGACTGAAAAAGGCACAAAAAATCATCGTATTGTGCCTCGGCGTACTTCCCAGGTGATGACGAAAACTTAACACCTAAGGAGGTCCAGGTTCTCATCCACCACGACCAGACGTTTAACCTTCATTATGTCATCGGATGTAATGCGAATGCTCATAATAATATATGGCGAAGCAGCGACAACAATAAAGGAGATGAGTGTCTTTTAGAATTTCTTATAAACAGGCAAGTAGATGTCATTAACAAAGGTTCCATACCAACCTTAATAAATGCGATTCGCTAGGATCTTACACTCGCGAATCCATTTATTTGTAATTTCCTTATGAATTGCCATGTGTCAGATGAGGCTCCTTTGGCGGACCATAAACATAACAGGTTTGACATACCAGTTTACGCAAAATATTATCCGAAGAAGCTAGCCTTTCTAGTTACGGAATATGGGCTGAAAGTAGCCAAGAGGTACTAATAACATTGGTGGAATCCCACATTGTCAGATCACTCTGGCTCACTTAGGCATATAGACAACATGAATTTCTCTCTCTGAAGAGGAAAAATGCACTCTCATAAATATAGAAAAAATTACGGTGAGCGATTCAGTCATTTAAGGCGTAAAAATCTCCAGGTCCGGATGGTATTCCACAGATCATGCTACAGAAAGCACCAGAGGTAGTCATCCATCAAATTATGGAAATTCTTAGACACAGTCTAAAAATAGGGTACATTTTAGTAGCTTAGAGAGAGGTTAAAGTGGTTTTTATACCCAAAGCTGGCAAAGAGGGACATACAAAAGCAAAAGATTTCAGACCAATAAGTCTGTCAGCTTTTATGCTTAAAACCCTAGAGCGATTGTTGGAAATCCATATTAGGAGTAGATGCAGCAATGGATATTTGACTGAGGCACAGCATGCATAGATAAAACGAAAATCTGTGGAAACCGCCCTGTACGAAGTGGTGGGAAAAATAGAATAAGCTTTCAACAACGTGGAGTGTAGCGCCATAAAAAGCGCCTTATTGTACGCCAAAATCGAACAGGGCATTTCAAGTTAGTCAGAACAGAGTTTGACTGTGCTGGATGCCAGGACACTGCGGTGTTGAGGGAAATGAGCAGGCGGATGAGCTTGCAGGAATGGAAGGGCTACTTGTTGCCAGTGAGGTTCAAGACATCAAACCTCCCCTCTACATATTAAAGGGCATGGTTGTGGAAAAAACCATTAGGTCTGCCAATATAAGGTGGAAAAGAGTATCTAAGGGTATCTAAGGCTCTTTGGCCACTCTTCGATAGTAAAAGATTTATAAAGTTAATAAAACTGAGCAGGGTTAAGTTTAGAACATTAACTGAAATTCAGACAGGGCAGTGTCGCCTGCGGAAATATGCAAAATGACTCGGATTATTGGATACCGATATCTGCAAATACTGCGAAGATCTGCATGCTGCTAAGGATATAACACATTTACTGTGTGAATGTGAGGCAATAGCGCGCAGTCGAAGAAAATTTTTGAGGAAATACTTCTTTAAAAATTTGGGGGAAATAAATGGCAAGGGCTTTAAGGGCCTCTTAGGTCTCTGCAGGGATATTGGTTGCTTAACAACGGAAATTGTTTAGGTTTTTCTGCCTTTTGAATTGTAAATTTTTGACAAACCTGTTTAACCTAACCTAACCTACCAGGCGCATCGACACAAAATCCTAAGAGATACAATCCCAAGTCGACGGAGTGGAATACGTTTCGAAGACATGACCACTCTAAAACCGATATGCTGACTACATTTATTGAGTCCACGTGAGACAAGGATAAAGCAGCGCATCAGCTGAATAAAGTGTTGCATATCTCCTACAAAAGTACTTGCGTCATTAAAACCGGTGTGTCCCTGCTAAAATTAGGAAGAATCAGTTTAGAAAACTCTTTATTCTGGCTAAAACGAGTTGTGTGGAGGAAATGGCTGATATGCCGATTACGGCGCGTATCCACAAAGCTCTCACTAAAGATCATATACATTTTGTAGGCTTACTAAAAAAACCCAATAGCACCTACCCGACGGACCGCGAAACACACGAAACCTCAAACCTGACGGACCCTAACGTCTTCAAATCGAGTAGAGTTAATAGGATGGTTCAAGATCAGAAAAATGTACAGGAGCGGGCGTCTTCTCGGAAACACTTGCTATTAACCAGTTCGTTCGACTGACTGAGTCTTCGCAGACAGTGTCTGCCAAGCTGAGATCTATGCGGTTAAGAATGCAGCACAATCGGTTCCAACCTTGCAAATGCGAAGTGCGTTACAGACTGCCTCTTGTCACTCAGGCCATTACGTTATCAGTCAGTTCTACTCTGCTGGATTTCTGGACACGTTAGGGTGGAAGAGAACGAAAACGCAGACGATTTGGATAGATGCGGCTCTGATATGAATCCACTACTAGTGGACGGAGAGGTGCTACCTCCTTTTAACACTGATAAGACTTTAATAGACGGCGTCACCAAACAACTGGCTAACGAACAATGGTGCAACACCAGCGGTTGCGTTAAAACTCGAAGTCTGTGGCCTGATGTTGATCAAAGATCAAAGCCCCAGGCTCTTTTAACAGAAGTCAAATTCGGATGCTCGTCGGAGTATTAACCGGACACTGCATTATCCGAAGCATTGCTAAAAGACTAGGGCTATTTGCAAATGACTTCTAAAGAAGCTGCAGAGACGAAGAGGAAATAGAGTCCGTGAACATCTTCTATGCCACTGCACAGCTCTACAGGAATGCCGCTCATCCTGATCGAAGTGGTTTTGTTAGCCACATGTCCTTACTTGTAAAAATAGGGTATCTGGTATCTCTAGGATGTCTGGTAAAATATTTAGCCCAGATAAAGTTAGAAAAGCAATCGGCACATTTAAACCCATCAAAGTACTCGGTGGTGATGGTTCAGCCTTATCCCTTATCCAACAGGTTATGGACATCATACTACCATCAATTGCTGATTTATTTTTGGGTTATAACTAGCCCTGGGGTCACATTCCTTTCTCATGAAGACAGTCAATCAGATTTTTATCCTCAAAAATAACAGTAGGCTAATTGAACTGCCTAAATCATACAGATCTATCAGTTTAACATATTTTGTTCTTAGAATAATGGAAAGACTTAAGTATATAGATGTTCCTATCAGAAATCAGTTTGAAATATCTAACCCCCTTCACTCAAGTCAATTTGCGTACAGAAAGGGAAAGTGCTCTTCACTATCTTGTAACATAGATAGAATATCAAAGGAAACTGCCTTAACGGACAACGGAAAATAAGCTGCAGAAGATGCACCGTAGTGCGTTTCTCGGCATTACAGGTGCGATGTGCACCTGCCCAACAGCTTTCTGGAAGTCGGAGTGGTGGTGGCAACGTCTTGTTTAAACCAAATAAAATTAATGACTGCTCTATGCAATAATAAAGTACAAAAGTGCGTCATTCGAAATTTTCTCAGTACATGAGATTCGTTTTTAATCGCCTTAAAAAAGAATGGTAACATTTGATCACATAACAAATTTATTTAAATATTTTTTTAGGTTTTTAAAAATTAGATTTTTTAAAAAACCTCACCTACAATTTTGATGTAATTTCGCACATTGGACATCTTAAACGTATTTGTTTAAGATACTTTTTTGAGAAAATTTTATTTTAATTAAATTTAAGAAAAGCTTTATATAAAAAAAAATTAATTTAAAAATCGGAATAGGGTAATGTTGGGAGGATTTGACTTGCAGAAGGAATTGACATCAGCAGTTTTAGTTTTTCAGAAAACAACGAACTTGGTAGTACTTCATACCCAACCTAGCTCCTATTCCAAATCTAGCAGGGGGTTGCAGGGGGGTTGCAGGGGGGCAGCATATTCTTAATACTTTAAATAAATTTCAATGGGAAAAATATTTCTATTTTTTTATATATTATATATTATCTCTCAGAAAATTTGGGACTTATGTCCCAACTTAGACAAAATATTTCTTTTTTGGGACTTATGTCTTCGTGACTTTTGTCCCTGCGCCTGGATTTAAGGGCTGAAACCTTAGCAAAACTGACGTTGGCCTCTGATCTCCCTGGTTGCTCCAAATCAAGGCCGAACATATATTTTTTTGTTGAACAAAAAAGCAAAATAAATTTAAGAATGTTGTTAAATAACTATGTGTCGAATGCTCCTCCCTTCTTCAAGACCTCCCTAGGTTAGAATGATATTGTAACTTCTGTAAATTTTGAACATTTGAAATTGTGTTTGGATTTTAATATTTCTAAATGTTCGTTGCCGCATCAAAACCTCCCGACCTTACCCTATGCAGGTTTGTTGAACTTAACATGGTGAAGAAAATAGTAACATTTTTCGGAATTTACTTTATTTGCTTTTAAGATATTGGCGGTTTTATAATTTAGTGTTATTTTAATTTTTTTTTTGTTCAAAAAACTGAGTATGCATTGCATTTAACTCAATTCAAAGTACCCACAGTACAAAAAAGGTCAAAATCCTTATAACTATTTTCGAGAAAATTGGTGATTTTCACAAAAACCTTATAGACGAAGTCTTTCTTGGAAAACCCTTTATTACCCGTTCCATACTTTACGCCTTGAAACAAAACGGAGACATGCAAATCTATCTATACGAATTACCGTATGACAATAAACAAGTTCATTAAATCGCATAGTATCATCTGTTGTTCTCCTATGAACATACTACCTACATAGAATATGTTCGCGAACTGCAATGTATTTTACGTAATTGATATGTCGAATGCATGCTAACCAACTGCAAGTCGCTAAGACCCGACGACAGCTCTTAACCATTAATACACAATATCACTACCACTACTTTTGGGCATTTCTGATGCAAAGCGCCCTAACTGAGCGGGCTGCTAATTATCTCATTAGCTTGTTATATCACCATTCAGAATTCGGCATTTGCCAACATTTCACATAGGTACATACGTATGCTATCCCTATTTGCGGGCGCAATCAATCAAAGGAACATTATCTCAATTTATGGTGTTGTGCAGTTCCTGTTTATCGCCGATTATGTCTAATTGCGATATGAGGTAGTTTGTCATTTGGCTGCTGCATGATTATCTCGGGCATTGGTGACAAACGTGGGTATTATTGGCGGAGTCATGGTCAGAGCGAGCACAATTTTTGATTGGGCAATGCAACGTGACCACTGCAAACATGCATTTGAAAGACAATTTCCAATGAGTTATCTAGATTTTGTTGCAAATAATGGGCATAGCTAATAGCTCGTTCTAAAGGGTAATTTTTTAAGGGTATTTTTTTTCAAATATTCTAAATTTTTATTGTAAATAATAAATAATTTTTATTGTAATAATAATAAATAGGCCTTTGCCATTTACGTTTTAAAGACTGTGGCGAACACCTGAAACCAAAAAAAAAAAAAAAAAAAATAAATAAAAAAGCAAAGAAACAAAAACAACATATTATTGTTTATAATTTTCGTTCAGTTTCAAATGCAACGTTTGACTCCCCATATGTATGATTCAAGCCGGACATATAACCAACGCACCCCCTAAGGTAATGTGAATTCTTTATTTTCGCCACTGAACTATAGCCCGTAGGTGTCTTTTCTTTACCTAAACCTCAATCTTCCAAGACCCGAGAAAAGCATTTGGAATCAATTCATAGGTGGAAGGTAAGAAACCTTGAGATTTGTTTTTATCTGATCATTTAAATTAAAAATTTAAATAAAGATTTATAGGGATGCCTCATTTCGAAAGAGTAAATAGACCAAAACAAAAAAATACCACATAAAAATCACACACATTGTCTAAGCAATTATACACTCCATCCATGTATGTACACAGTCCTCAACTTAATTAAGTTATGCTAACCTCTCTCATTTGTGTCCACAGAACTTGCGGACGCCGCCAATTAAAAGCTCACTTACTTATCGAGAAGTCGAGCTGGAGCGTCCGCGCCAAAAAAAAAACGGGGTTCATACATAAATAATTTCTCATCATTTGCCTCGTGAGTCTGTGACCATCAACAAAATTTACTCAACGCATAAGACCAAAGAGTCACGCGTGACGAAAGCTACTCCAGTCGCACGCGGTCACAAGCGCTGATACCCTAAAACAAAAAACAAAAATTCCCAATTACAAAATTAAAAAAAAAAAAAAAAAAAAAAAACATTATAAATCATACCATTTTCATAACATATCATTACCTACAGAAAATGATCTACAAGTGCAGTGATAGTTCGGTGTTTGCATAAATTTATCAGCCTAATTAATTGCTAAATGTGCCTATAAATTAATACTTATAAATAATACTTACTTAAACTAAATCTCTTTCTATCTTAAAGTTGTTGTACTTGCCTTAGAAATGGCCTTTTTTTACACTAAATACGCTAAGTGCTATATAAAAAGGAAAAAGTCTACCACATCATAATCATCGTCTTCAAACGGAAACTTGTGGCCACAAATTTCAGCGACACGGGAAAACTGTAAGTACAATTGTACCACACAATAATTTCTTTGGCAAAATATATATTTTTTCTTTTTGTTACATTTTTACAATAAAAATATTAAATAACTTTATAAACAAATCTTACACCGAGTGTAAATGCACATAATAACCTAAATGCTACATTTACTACTCAAATATCTAAGAAAAAAAAAATAAAAACCTAAGTATACATTACTATACATTACTAAAACCTAATTTTGCTATTTGCACATACAATTACGTTTAATAAATAAAGTTCTCGCGTTAAGTACTAAGGCTTTATGCTTAAGAATTATAGAAGAAGATACGCGCAAGCGCATAGTTAAGGACTATCCCTTAAGATAAGCATGTACCAGGGATAGTCACGTGCATCCGGTTCTCACCGAGTGCAAAGGGGAGGGCAAGTCCATATGTTTCTCAACATCCGAAACAACATCAGCAATGTTCGCGTTCATACAACACTTTTTCTTTGCAATTTACAATTAGTTCTCTCCTGAACACTCCTCCTTGAACACGTTAATGCATATAGAAACAGGCACGGAAATCATGTGTGAATAGGAAAGCAGAAAGATTCCACCTCACCGTCGAGCTAACGCCGTGCGAGCGTGCCTACTGCTGCCAAGGGATTCAGGTCAATCACTATCTCGAATTTTTATTTCCCACCAGCTATTCTACCACAAGACAACTTCATGTAAATGTTGTCCGCGGTTCCGTTTCAAATGGTCCATTTGGAAGGTCCAATTTTGCATCACTTTTTCGAGCATTTCGGCCTGCATTCCACGAATTACCCGTGTTATGTTATCCTGTAAGGCTTCAATCGTGTTCGGCTTGTCCACATAGACTATCGACTTTACATAACCCCACAAGAACTAATCAAGAGGCGTTAAATGGATTATCGGCCAACTAACAGGGCCATTTCGAGAGATAAGCCGCTCATCCTTCAACATTTCCATTGTTTCACGAGCTGTGTGGCATGTGGCACCGTATTGATGAAACCACATGTCAACCAAGTTCAACTCAGCCAACTGGGGCAAAAAAAAGCCACGTATAATGGCGGCGAACGACGTTGACGGCAACGTTTCTTCCACGGGTCGTATTTGAAGAAAAATGGACCGATGATGCCACCAGCACATAAACCACACCAAACAGTCGTTTTTTCTTGTATGGCATGTGGCTATTCATTACTCAAGATGCGACAGTTTTGCTTATTTACGTATCCGTTGAGCCAGCCTCATCGCTGAACACAATTTTTCGATACAACAGCGGATTTTTACATTTTTCACAGAGCACGAATTTTGATTATAAATATCAATAATTTGCAATCGTTGCTCGTTTGTAAGTCTTACCATTATTAAATAGCAGAGTATACTGAAAACTTTTTACTTTGACAGATGACGTTTGGACGCCATTGCTAACCAGTGCTGCCAACCGTAAAAAACTTAACTCTTAAATATATGACACTTTATTACAAGACAATCCACGAAGGTAATAAAGTCACCCTCATGTTACCGTCAAGCTTAAGCAGTGAACCAGTTTCAAGGCTATATTTCAACACCCTCGTAGGACAGCAAATCTCCCACGTGCATAATACTAATGTTGCAATTCCATTTTATTTTTTATACAAAATGGCATATCCATCCACACCCCAAGCATTTTCATGTCTGTTATTTTTTGTTTGAAAGCCTCGCCTTAACGTAGGTGTATCAATCTCCATGCAATTACCGGGCGACGTTTTGCTCCATAATCCCACACTATCATCCTGAAAAGAAAAAATAAAAAAATCGCAGGTGAATCTACGGCATCCACACGAAACAAACTCTCGTCAATTGCCAGATTAGATTTTTAGTTTATCGCTTTTTTTTGTGAGCATATGATGCATTTATCGTTACCCAAGCTAATACAAATCAGTGTCAAGGGAAATTATGAGCTAAAAACGTTTTAAGCTTGCAAAATATTATACTAAAAATTTAGCATGAATGTCAGGTAGGTATGTGTAAATTTATTTTAACGTAATTTGAACCATTAGGGAGGATCAGTGGGCTTCAGGTGCATTCACCCTTAACTGTTGCAGAAGCACTTGAAATTAAATATCTATAACATGTTTCTATAGGAACTGAAGAGAGCGGGATACATTTACTAATGTAATCCTATCCATGTAATATTGGATTTGATAATAAATCTCTGGAGATGTCATGCTATTGATGTTTGCCAACTGCAATCGGTAGCCAGATTTTCAGAATCATTTATAAAATCCATCGATTTTTGTTTAGTATCTGGGTCAGTGATAACCATTACAAATGGTCTGTAGTATATGGACGGAAATGGCATCAATTTGTGCACGTTTCGACTTCACATATACGAGTACATTTCAGTTGCAGCTTTCAACTGAGAAGCTACAAGATTCGATGATAAGCGCATATGGACAGAGCTTATGTAACCTTTGAAGAGGAAAATCAATTTAAATGAACATGTTATATACGCGTCAGTTCTAGTTAAAATAAAAAAAAATCATCTGAATACAATAGCATGGTGTTCAAGTTTGATGGCATCGATATTCAATCGAAGCATCATTCTCAGACTATAGACTTGTGGCATCAGATGCTGATTGATAACGGATTTTTTTTTTTAACTTTTGTTGTAAATTTTGACAGGGTACGGGAATGCAGCTTAGTTTAAGTCGGATTTAAATGTTTGACGAAAATGCTTACGTGTGTTTCAAATTCAGTTGAATGCATCAGCTTGGCAAAGTCCAATATAACTTAAGCTTATTTTAAAAATGTAGTAAACATCTGCTTGTAATAGTGTTGCGCCATTTTGTTACCACCACTCATAAGGCCTTTAGAATACTAGGTTGAAATTGTCATCAGTGGACTCAGATCTATCCGGTGGAATTGAGGATTGTTATGATATCATTGCGACCGATATCTGATATGTCAAAAAGGTCGTCGAAGAATGGTTTTCCAAGCGCTCGAAGTCTGTCATTAGAAGGTGATCGTTCTAGATTGATACGTCACGCAACCTTTAGGCTAGCCCACCCTATTGCATAAACGATGCCAAGACTCCTTGAGCCTGTATTCTCCTGATGATAGACACACTTAGGTACTCATTTGTAGTTGATCACTCTCTTCACCCCTTTATCACCGTCATGAATCATTTAATCCATTATAAGAACATAGTTAGTTTCAGTACTAGTAGATGTCATTTGCAGACATACATGCCCTAAAAAAAAAAATTTGAAATAAATTAAAGAGAAACATCTGTAGGTATACGGTTTTTTAACAGGGACGCTACAAAAGTAGAGCGACAGGGACAGCAAACGACGCCATATTTCTTGCCGCTCTTTTGACATTTCTCTTCGCTAAGGTTTGCCATTTCATGATAGAAAGATATACGAGCCAACAACGAGTCGAAATTATTAAAATTTACTACCGAAATTCGGAGTCAGTGGCCTAAACGTTAAGAGCGCTACGTCGAATTTATGGTCGTCATAATCATCCTAGCAGATCAACAATTGAGCGTCTAGTGGACAAATTTTAATCCACAGGTACAGTACAAAATATTCCCGTGCCAGTGAGGCAAAGAGGTGCCCGTAGTGTCGAGAATATTGCTGCTGCTGAGGCTTCAGTTGAAGAAAGCCCAAATGTGTCTCTCACACGTCGTTTTCAGGCGTTGGGCATCTCTGTGACGTCGTTGTTGCGAATTTTGGGAAAAGATCTTGGCCTACATCCTTAGGATTAAAGATTAAATTGACGCAAGAACTGAAGCCGCTTGACCACCAGAAGCGTCGTATGTTCGTGAATTGGGCTGAGCAAAAACTTGAAAATGATTCGGATTTTTATCGAAAAATCTTCTTCAGCGTAATGAAGATCATCTTCCGTGATGATGAAGGCCGGACCGTACTGTGAATGGGAATCGCTACCGTTCAATCATAACCTAATATTTTTGGCCCCAATTGGATAATATGGACTTGGAGGACATGTGGTTCCAACAGGACGGCGCCACAAGCCACACAGCGAATGTCACAATCAATTTATTGGAAACCAAGTTTGTAGAACGTGTTATCTCACGAAATGGTCCAGTCGTTTGGCCGCCTCGGTCGTGCGATTTGACGCCGTAAGACTATTTCCGGTGGGGCTACGTCAAGTCAATGGTCTATGCCAACCAGCCAGCGACGATTGATGAACTTCGTACGAATTTCGAAAGTGAAATTGCAGCAGTATCGGCCGATTTATGCTTGAAAACCGTCGAAAATTGGGTTCAGCGTCTGGACTTCTGCAAGCGTGCCCATGGTGGCCATGCAAAAGAAATCGAGTTTCGTACATAATGGCATCGAACGTACTTTCACAGGAATAAAGAATTTCATTGATATCAAAAACCGTTTTTGTTTTATTTAAAAAAAACTTTTGTAGCGCTCTTATTGAAAAACCTGGTATATGCAATCTACATATGGATTAGAGAGCTACATAGATTCACTCCTTAAATTAAATGGGCTCGAATTGAATTGAATTGAATTGAATTGATTGAGTGTGGGGCACACAATGAAACGAATGAGTAGCAATGTGAGTGGGTGTTGTGTCTCACACCAGACGGCATTCAGCGAAAGGAATGAGAATAAATGAAGCGTAAAGGCGAATAAAAAATTTGGTGCAGCCGCAGGCACTTGAATTACTGCAGCTTATGGATGCATTCATTTCGTTCGATTCAACGACCGCAAGCAGTAGACTGTCGTTTTCTCCTTTCTTATTTTTCTTTATGCGCGAAAAGACAACAGTTAAAACCCTGTTTTGTCACTCGAATCCATTCGAAGCACAACCTCTTATTCCAATGCATTCCCACTCATTCAATTCGTTTTCTTTGGTTTGAATGTTGTGCGTCTGAGTTCTACCTGACCGCACTCACTCACTCAAACATATTAGGCTTCGCATTCTATTTCATTCAACTCATTTTTGGCATTGTTCATTTGAACGTGTTTTTTTGCCATTCATGCAGCTCTCTATTATGTTTGTTCATATATATGAATGTATGGCAAAAAAAAAAAATTAATAATAATCAGGGTTAAATGCGATGTCTTTGTGATCAATCTTTGGATAATGCAATTGATAGTGTAGGTATATCAATTTAATTATGTTTACAGATTAAGCTTATATAAATTTTATATTGATAGATATCCATATTCGTACCAACATTGACAAAAGGCTGCTGTCTACCTCCCAACATGCTTATTGCAAAGGCAGATCTGTAGAAACAGCCCTACACACGTTAGTACGTTCAATTGAATATTCCCTTCACCATAAGGAGTATACAATGGTAATCTTCCTCGATATAGAAGGCGCCTTTAATAACGTCAAGACATCCGCGATCTTAACTGCACTGTCGGATCTGAAAGTGGATGATACACTTGGCGAGTTCATAAATCAACTACTAACCAGTAGGATTATTAACTCAAAGCTGGGTATGACCTCCGCCAGAAGATCTGCCAGCAGGGGAACTCCGCAAGGAGGAGTCCTATCCCCTTCTTCTTTGGAATCTTGGAATCTTGTGGTGAATAAAATGCTTGTTATCCTGGAAGGAGAGGGCTGCAAAGTGATTGCCTATGCAGATGACGTTGCTATTGCCGTGTCGGGGAAGCACGTTAACACCTTAAAAGAACTCCTACAAAATGCTCTTAACAAGCTAATAAGATGGGCTAATAATTGTGGTCTAGGCGTCAATTCCCACAAAACCGAACTTGTCCTCTTTACTAGGAAATACAAAATCCCACGAGTCGATCCCCTTCAATCAGGGGTACCAGCTTAGTCTTCTCTGACGAGGCCAAATACCTAGGTCTCATCCTGGATAGGAAGCTCAACTGGAAATCTAATATACAAGAAAGAATTCGGAAAGCTACGGTGGCACTCTTTTCTTGCAAAAAAGCTATTGGTAACAAGTGGGGACTACAACCTCGAAATACTCACTGGCTATATATCTCGGTTGTAAGACCGATACTAACGTATGGAACAATTGTCTGGTGGACTGCCTTAGAGAAAGCGATAAATCGCGATAAACTGGGCAAAGTCCAGAGATCAGCATGTTTATGCATAGGCGGAGCGCTTCGCACCACTTTCTCAGCTGCACCTTGACATATTAGGCAGACAGACGGCTGCTACCACGGCCACTCGCCTCAAAGCAAAAGCGATAGTGAAATCGGCCACTCTGCAATTCTGAGCATACTCAGAATCCCTTCGAGGAATATAGACTACACCACACCCCAACTGCTGTTCGACAAAAACTTCCAGATATCCATCCCCCCTAGATCCTTCTGGTAGGATGCCTTGCCGGAGGAAGAATCAATCCATTTTTACACGGACGGTTCAAAAATGGATTTCTGTCTCCTCAGACAGACTAAATCTCAGTCTCTCCTTCCGTCTTCCTAATCATTGTAGTGTTTTCCAGGCGGGAATTATGGCGATAAAGGAAGTCTTGTCCTGGTTTAAAAAGAATGTGGTTTCCGTAAAGGATATTCGAATCTTTTCGGACAGTCAGGCCGCCATCAAGTGTCTGGACTCTGTCTCTATTAACTCTTTAGTAGCCCTAGATTGCCGTTTATCTCTAAAGGAGATGGCTGAGCAGTTCAACATTCACCTTTGCTGGGTGCCGAGGCATAGAGACATTCCGGGTAACTGCAAGGCCGACGAACTCGCAAAACTTGGAACTACCGTCTCAATCTTGCCTGAAACGGGCTCCTTAGGCATACAAGTTTCAACGTCCAAGCTCTTGTTTAAACTGGATGCATTAGAAAAAACTAACCACAGGTGGACAAATGGTACTATTTGTCTGACAACGAAGCAGATTTGGGCTAGGCTGGATCTAAGACGCTCAAGGAGTTTGACTACCCTCAACAGATCGCACATTATTTCTACAATTGGTGTCATCACTGGACATTGTCTAATAGGCAGGCGTGCAATAAGGTTTGGAGCTTATTGAAATGACATTTGTGGGAGCTGCATGGATGAGGAGGAAGAAGAGACAACTCTACACCTTCTCTGCGCATGCCCTGCTCTCTCCCGAAAGCGAAATCTCCATATGGGGGCCTTCTTCTATAATGATCTCAATGATCTAAACTCAACCGACCCAAAATGTCTCTCACGCTTTATTAGCACCTCAAAATGGTTCAACGTGTAGGCAGGAACTTCAGATCCACGTGGTATCACAATGGACCTTATATACGTCTAAGTGAGTCGGACTTCTATCCGACTGCCACTTCAACCTAACCTAACCTAAGCTTATATAAGTAATTAGTATCAATAAGTATAGGGTATAAGTAAATTTAATGTTTGATAGGTGTAGTTAGCGAATTAATTTTTTTTTCTTATAATTTTATTTTAATTTGTTTTTTTTTTTTTTTTTTTTTAATACCATCACAGAGCAAAACACTACTTTCTCTAAGTTTAAGCTCTCAGTACGGTTGTTTGTTGCGCGACTAAGCTTCATCTATCGATCTTCATCTTATAGACTGTTTCAAGTAATTACAATTATAATTAAATTAAAGTTAATGAATAAATTGACTTTTTAAAATCTGCTCGCGACGAGCAAAAATCAATTTCGTTGCGAAATTTATTAAATGTGCTTATGCACCTCGTAATAGGCTCATTATTACCATATTTGGTTCTTTGCTCATCTGTATAAAATAAGCTTCTAATCCGCAGTGACCTTTAAGGAACATATATATTTAAAAAAAGATCAATTCTGGTGAATTAACCTTAGAAGCATGGTGGTAACCCACGTTACCACTTTGATTTAATTGAATATTTCTAATTTATTTACGTTTGAACTTATTTAGAAACGGTTTTTTGCACTTTTCAGTTACTTGAGGGATGTACGAACATAACAATACACTCTAATTGGTATAATTGTTTATAATATAAGATTAATAAACAAACAAACTGAAAAAAATTTAATTTTTGTTTCGAAAGAATTCATTTTTGAAGAATCTATCCAACAAAATAATTGGAAATTTGGTGAGTAAGGGTTTTTGGGGTCGCTGATTACGAATCCGATTCGTATTTTCAAAATTCAAGATGGCGGATCCAATATGGCCGACAACGAAACGTAACTCTACGAGAATATCCATAAGATTTTAAAAATTTACCCTTTCTTGGCATAAACCAGTGCTAACGATGAGGATGTGAAGAGTTAAGCTCCATTTTTTTTTAAATTTTTATATTTTTTTTATTTTTTTTTTCTCAGTACTGTCTGTTTTGCCAGTATATAACGGGTGATCCAAGTAGAGATACTTTTTTCAATAGCCTTTTTTGACAGATCACGTGTGAGTCGTGTCATGCTGTCATGTTTTTTTTGTTTGGTATTGTTTGGCATTTCATAATGGAAAGACTTACGCGTGAACAACGTTTACAAATTGTTCAACTTTATTATGAAAATTCACGTTCTGTGAGGAATGTGTTTCGTGCACTTCGCTCAACTTATGGTCAACATAATCGGCCTACTGAGCGTACTATTCGCAACACCATCACCCATTTTGAGACCCAGCATTCATTATTGGATAATATTCGACCGAATAGACCACATCCAGCACGCCGTGAAGAAAATATAGCGGCCGTAACTGAGAGTGTACACGAAGACCCTAGAGAGTCGATTCGGCGCCGTTCGCAGCAACTCGGACTGACGTATGGAACGACTTGGCGCATTTTACGTCAAGATAAGATCTTAAATTGAAAGCGTACAAAATACAGCTTGAGCAACAACTTAAGCCGCTCGACCTTCCCAAGCGACATCGCTTCGCTCTATGGGCTCTTGAAAAGTTCCAAGAAGATCCGACGTTTTCGAGGCAAATTTTGTTTAGCGGTGAGGCCCATTTCTGGCTCAATGGGTATGTAAACAAACAAAATTGCCGCATTTGGGACGAAGAGCAACCTTAAGAGATTGAAGAACTGTCACTTCATCCAGAAAAAACAACGGTTTGGTGTGGTTTGTGGGCCGGTGGATTCATCGGCCCATATTTCTTTAAAAATTATGCCGGTGCGAACGTAACCGTCAATGGCGACCGTTATCGTGCCATGATAACCGACTATTTGATGCCTGAAATTGAAGCTCGTTATCTCGGCGACATTTGGTTTCAGCAAGACGGCGCCACTTCCCGAACATCGCATCAATCAATGGACTTATTGAGAGAACATTTCGGTGAGCACATAATTTCACGTTTTGGGCCCGTCGACTGGCCACCAAGATCGTGTGATATCACACCGTTAGACTTTTTCCTGTGGGGATATGTAAAGTCAAAAGCTTATGCCGACAAACCCGCTTCGATTCAGGCCTTGGAGGAAAACATCACGCGTGTCATTCGCCACTTACCAGTCGAAATGCTCGAACGAGTGATCGAAAATTGGACTCAACGGATAGACCATCTGCGACGTAGCAACGGCCAACATTTGATAGACATAATCTTCAAAAAATAAATGCCAAAGAATGTTCTTTCAAATGATAATAAACATTCTCCATTAAATTTGAATTTTCTGTGTTTTTTTCTTTAAAAAAGTAGGGAACCTCGAAATGGATCACCCTTTATTTGAAATTCACAAATATAACCAGACTCATCCGCACGAATCCATCATTTATATCCACGCTTCACTGGTTTAGCTGGCATATATTGCTTCATACTACTCTTTCCTTTGAACTTTATCATAGACTCGTCTATTGATTGGTACTGGCCTGGCTTGAAACATTCTTTGAAGTTTGGAGAGAGTTCATCCAAAAGCGGTCTCAACTTATACAGCTTATCATATCTTGGAACGCCTCTTTTCGGTTCTTTAGAATTATCGTTGATGTGCATATGGGACAGAAACAAACCAAAACGATTGACTGTCATGGGAGAAGGTATATACGAGTCATGCATTTGAGGATTATCAGAGCAATAATCGCGATAAGATGGTAATTTTTTGATCCCCATCAGAATATTGATACCGAAAAATATTTTCAGTTCGTCTCTCGTTATGGGACTATGCCGACTGTTTTTTTGAGGGCAATACAAATTTGTTTGTTCCACGATGTGATCCAACAGGTGTGTAGGAAATAAGCAAGTAAATATCTTTAATGGAGATTTCGCGTTTTCTGGAATGTTTGGACCAAAGCTTTTCGAAAATGTGAATATCCGTTCTCAATTTACTGATGGATTCCCAAATGTGACCTGCATCGGGATTTTGTTGGTCTGGTGTACTAGCATCTTCTCCTATAGATTCCTCACCTTGAGAGATATTATTCAAAATAGGAATCGATTAGTCTGCAAGTGACTTTGAATTCACAAGCTCTCCTTCATCATCACAATTGCCAAGTCCATCAACTGATTCTGAATCGCTAGGGATTTCGGTTTCGTTCACATGATTTTTTTCGGTTCATATTTGTGACCACCGAAATAAGCGTTGAGAATGATCGAATTTAAGTGAGAAATCCGTATAGACTATAAGAAGTATCTATTTCGATCAGCAGATTTTCTTCAACAAATCTTCAGGAACAAAAATACACGTATAATGTTATGATAAATTATTAATCGAGAACAACCTGTATGTTCCGAAGAACTATATTAGACTCATAGAAAAAAAAATCAAATGCCCGTAACAGCACATTGTTCATCGATATTTACAGTAGATTGCAATATTTGTACACGCTATCTCGAATTTTATAAATTGAATACAAATGGAAACATAAGGAAAGGCTACAGTCCGCTTGGGGCGAACAGTATGATACCCTATCCTATCCTTATCCCTATGTACCCCAAAGAAAAAATTCATAAGGAAGATGATAGATAGCATTTTATTTCCTTCTATGAAATTTATAGAAAAAAAAAATATTTTTTTGAAAAAACGCCCCCAAAAAGTGGGCGTGGCCAAAAACTTTGTATGGGCGATATATTGGAAAAAATATTTGCTAAATATATTGTTAAACATTTTTTTTTCGATTTCTATGAACATTTTCAAAGAAAACAGCATTTTAGTGAAAAATGCCCACAAAAAGTAGGCGTGGCAAAAAACTTTATATGACAAATTTATAAAGGTAGGCAGTACCTACATATCTTGTGAAGGTTTTACAACTTTATCTCTCTAACTTAAGCCTTAAAACGGTTTTTTCTAAATTGTGGGCGTGGCAGTGGGCGTATTTAAAAACTTTTAACACTTTACCATTTCGGGACCCTAGGGAGTATACGCACCAAATTTCAGCCTCCTAGCATGACTTTAAAGGCCTCAAAAGTTGATACGGACGGACGGACGGACGGACGGACGGACATTGCTAAATAGTCTTAGGATTTGGTCCTGATCATAAATATATATACTTTTATGGGTCTACGACGAATATTAAGGGGTGTTACAAACTATGTGTCAAAATTAATATACCCTTAGGATAGGGTATAAAAAGATAGAAAAGTGGAGTTGGGATTCTTATTGTAATTGTTCTACAAATCGATGTTGTGCCAAAGAACAGTGAATTTAAAAAATCAATGAATTTTTCGAAATCATGTGTTCACGTCGACTATTTTGTATCGACCATTTCGAATTACGCGAATCTGACTTCGGATTCGTAATCAGCGACCCCAAAACCCCCTAAGTACAAATTTTTATCAATATTCTCGTAGAGTTACGTTTCGGTGTCGGCCATATTGGATCCACCATCTTGAATTTGGAAAATCTGACTTCAGATTCGTATTTAGCGACCCCGAAGACCCCTGAGTAAGAATTTTCATGATGATAGGATCGTTCAAAAAATGTATGCTTCTAAGGGTTAATATGATAACTAAGATCGCGAATAAACATGACGGAAGTTGCATCGCGTCTGAAACTTAAAGTTTGCAGGAAGCTCATCAAACATATTTAATTTAGGAACCGCGTACCTCGTGAAGTTTTTTTTGGACTCTTTCGAATCTAAGTTCGTGGAATTGCACATGGTGAATCCCAAATTACGGAACTATATTCTAAATAAGGTCTAACTAACGAGCAATAAATAATTTTAAGGCTATTTATATCTCGAAAGTCTTTACTATTTAATTTAAGGAAGCCAACAATGAGTTAGAATCACAATGAAAAATGAAACTTAACTTATTGTCAAATATGACACCAAGATCTTTCACTTCATCAAAACGCTGAAGTCTAAGATCATTTATAAAGTAATCATGCAAAATTGTAGTACTAATACGATATGCCGAAAAAACTTTACATTTAGAAATGTTCGGTTCCAGAGCATTACGTTTGCACCACTCCCGACAATCTATTAATATCTGACTAAAAACGAATGCAATCAGATACATTTTTTATCCGAGAAAATAAATTCAAAACCTTACAAACTTGAAATACATCATGAACATCATTTATAAATATATAAATAGCAATGGGCCCAAATAACTGCCCTGTGGAACACCCGAAGTAGCTTCTATAATGCGAAAATTTAAACCATCGACTTTAACCATTTGCCTTCTATTAGTTAGGTAATTAATAAACCATTTTAGCATTGAAGAATGGAAACCCAAAGACTTTAGTCATACGCTTTTGTATTAAAGTCAGTGTAAAGTACATCAACTTGTAACAGTTCAGCAAAACTATTAAATATATAATTAGTCAACAAAGCTAAATTAGTAGCACATGATCTACCACGAACAAAGCCATGCTGACTATTTGAAATAATTTCTTTTACCGCGAAAAAGAGTTTGTCCTACTTTCAAACAATTTTGGTATTCCAGAAATCTTTGATATAGGCCGGATAGTTTACTACATTTTGTCTTAAACCGCTTTTATAAATAGGTGTTATGAAAGAATATTTAAATTTAAAATTAAATTTAAATGCAAATTTAATAACAATATTCAACGTGTAGATCTTGTGTGCACTGTGTACTAGGTGCAGAAGGCACACGTACAGGTTTTTTAATGTTCACTTGGGTTTTTTTATGAATCAGTTTGAGGCTAAAGAAAATGCATGACTATGATAATTAAATAATTAAGAAAGGCCAAATGACTTACGTTCTTACCGCTTATGTGTTCAATTGTTTTTGTAGCTTTGTCGACGATTGATGAGTATACATTTTAGATATTACACTTTGGTAAATTCTGATGACTGCACATCGTTTCTGAAGATCGCTATTGGGATTGTTTAGAAAATTAAAGTTTGTTACTAGAAATGTATAAAAAAATTACGTGGCGCTTCTTACCTCGAATTCATGCGTGTATGAGTGATATTAATTACTATACCTGAATATATATATATACATATATGTAAAGCGTGTTTTTTTAGAGGTTGGTTTTTCGAATAGAGATAAAAGTGACATTTTGTGGCCAAATCTGGCACCTCTAATGTTATTTATGTTCAGTTTCGTTTGCCATTTCATCATGAACAGGTTGACAAATGAACAACGCTTGCAAATCGTGCAAATTTATTTAGAAAATAATGGTTCAGTTCGCGAAGTTTACCGCAAGCTCCGTTCATTTTATGGTCAACATAATCGTCCATCAGAGCAATTAATTCGGTTAACCATGGATCGTTTTCGCACTACGTTTACTCTATATGATAATAAGCATCCGCAGAGGCGTCGAACAGTGCGCGCCGAAGAATCAATTGCCGCTGTAGAGCAAAGTGTTGAAGAGGACCCGAATGAATCGATTCGCCACCGTGCACAGCAATTGGAGCTTTGTACATCAACTTTATGGAAGATTTTGCGCACAGATCTCTTCTTACGTCCTTACAAGATCCAGCTTGTGCAAGAATTAAAGCCGCGATACCATGCAATGCGTCATGATTTTGGGGTATGGGCCGAAAATGAGATTGATATCGATGCTGATTTTCATCGCAAAATTTTGTTCAGTTATGAGGCTCATTTTGGGTTGAATGGCTACGCCAACAAGCAAAATTGCCGCATATAGAGTGAAGAGAATCCACATGAGACCCTTGAAACGCCATTACATCCACAAAAACTTACTGTTTGGTGTGCTCAATGGGCTGGTGGAGTCATTCTTCCGAAATGATGCTCGAGAGTCAGTTACCGTTAATGGATACCGGTATAGAGCCATGATAAGCGACTATTTTGATTCCGAATTGGATGGCATGAATGTGGATGAGATGTGGTTCCAACAAGACGGCGCTACATGCCACACAGCGCACGTCACAATCGATTTATTGAAGGAAACATTCGACGAGCGCATAATTTCGCGGATTGGACCTGTCAATTGGACCAAGACAGTGCGATTTGATACCATTGGATTATTTTCTTTGGGGATATGTGAAGTCGCTCGCCTACGCCAACAAACCAGAAACGTAAGGGGACTTGGAAGCCAACATTCGTGGCGTTATTGCCGACATACAGCCCTCAAATGCTTGAAAAAAGTGGTTGAAATTTGGACTTCTAGACTTGTCTTTATTCGAACCAGCCGCGGCTGGTCACTCATTTGACGGGATTTTTGGGACATCTGGGATGTCTTTCTTTTTTTTTGTTGTGTTGAAGGCAATGTATGCTGATGAAAATCGGCTGAAGGTTGATTTTATCGAGATGTGGGGGTAGGTGGAAATGCGATGTATGGTGCGATCGACTGCACATAGCTTGGAAGGGTGTTACTGTGCAAGTGTTCTGTAAGACGTGGCGCTACCGCTTAGGTAAGGCCCGCCATTTAACGTTTTTTTTCATCTAGTGCTTATTTCGCGAATGGTAACACTTAGCTCATGTCGGATTTGACAGATAATTCACCGTCGTTCTCAACAATTGAACATTTCGGAGACATCATTGAGACGATTTTTGCATAAAGACCTTGGTATGACACCATACAAAGTCCAATTGTTTCAGGAGTTGAAGCCAACTGACCATCCAATTCGTTTTCGCTTCGCTAAGTGGGCCTGCGATCGACTTAGAGAAGATGCCGATTTTGCCAAAAAAATCATCTTTTCAGATGAAGCTCATTTTGATCTTGGCGGGTATGTAAACAAGCAAAATTGTCGCATTTGGGGCACACAAAAACCCGCACGCATACATTGAAAAGCCGATATACCCAAAACTAGTCACTGTTTGGTGCGGATTTTGGTCGAGAGGCATTTTTCTTCGAAAATGAGCAAGGAGTGGCCGTTACAGTCAATGGCGATCGTTATCGGGCGGAGGATATTGGCAACATTTGGTTTCAACAGGACGGCGCTACGTGCCACACAGCCGAAGCTACACTCGATGTTTTGCGCTCTGTTTTTGAAGATCGCATTATCAGCCGCAGTGCTGACGTCGTTTGGCCACCGCGGAGCTGCGATTTGACACCGTTGGACTATTATTTGTGGGGTGCCGTAAAAGATAAGATATGTTACGCCGACATGCCAGAGACAATTGACGCTTTAAAGGACAATATTCGTGAAGCCATTGGTGAAATACAGCTGCACATAATCGATAATGTTCTTAAAAATTGGATCGATCGTGTAGGCTACTGCATGGCCAGCCGACGCAGCCATTTGAATGAAATTATTTTCCATTATTAACCGGAGGATTGTACTTTTAAATAAAAAAAGAAATTTGAGAAAATATTCAGTAGTTTTTTTTATAGCATTTTAAAAAAAAAAAATTATTTGGCAGACTCTTTATTTGACTGAATAGCAAAGGCTCTCCTAACTAAATTATTTTTAGCTTTGATGATGCTTGGTAGCTGTTTTTTCTATCGGCAATAGAACAACGCGCCGTCACCTAATACTTCAGCAGCAAATAATAAAAAAAAGACTACCCATTTGGGTTGCTCAGTTTATATACACGGAGTTTGGTATGAAGTGGTAGTGATTATGTGTGGTGAAAGTCACATCTTTTGGCATTTACGACAGCTTTTTCAGAATGGTATAAGCAAGAATCATTGATATCAGTAGAATTAATTGTTTCGTCAATCGAGCTATATCTTTAAATATTTGCAAAAATATTTACAAGGTGCATGCTACATACTATTTGCACTTAGCATGGTACAATCGTTTTTTCTTGAATTTTTTTTTCGTTTTCGTCGCCTTGAGTTGTCGCAATAGTTGTGTGTGCAACGACCCCGTCCTCCCGTGACATAAAAATGCTGCTAATTAAGATACAAAACATTTCAACACTCACATTTCCCTAAAAAAAAAATTCTACTACAAATCAGCAACCATGTCTAACTTTCATTCCACATTGCACCAGCTACAAGTCAAGCTCCAAGTTATTCGTATTTTGCTTGCAGCTAGAAGTCCCATGTCACATCACCACCCACATGATTTATTATAAAACCTACGACATTTGCCCTCTGGTTAATTATTCACATAACCGCAGAGTTCTAATTGACTGCTTTCGGCATTCATTTCGAGACTCTGAAATTCATGCATTGTCACCGCAAAGCAAGCAGCACAAACAAGGACCAGTGACAAAAAAAAAAAAGCAGAAAGCAGAAAAATGAACCTAACAAGACTTTAATTTGAAATGGCGATTAAACGTCAACGAATAGGTAGGTCTAGGTACCTTCAGCAATGCTGTCGCGCTGCTGTTTAGAAGTATTAATTTAATATTTAATTACTGAGAACACACAGTTTAGCCGCAACGGTTCACATTGCAGCCTTATGGCCAAAGTATAGCTGCATCCGCGCCATGAATTATTCAAATAAATTAGTTCTCGGATCACGGGGTAATAATTTTTAAATTAATTTGCTCCCAACCGTGCTTCGCTCGCTATACGGGGGCTGGCTCTATTCTACTCTGCTCTGCGCTCAGATTGCAGAATTCTCTCCTGAAGCGGTTATTTTGCCAGCCAGCGAACGAACACTAGGCTTCAGCTTAGTTAACGGCTGTGTTAAGTGTCAAATAAAATTTTGTTTTGAAATTATTATTTTATGTTTGTGTATGGTGCTGATGATGCAGGAGCAGGAGTAGGAGCAGTCCGAGAGTAGTGAATTAAAAACTTGGCGGTTTTGATATACTATTTTCATTAATTATTTGGATGACGCGTTAAATAAGAGTTAATTAATTGGACTGGCTTATGGAATTTTCCGCTGGATTTGCATGTTAATTTAGCGAGTGGGGGGCTGGAGAAGGAGAACAATATAAGTTTGTTGGATGCATTTCATAGTAAATGGATGCAATTAAAAAAGTTATTGGAGGGACTTTACAGAATTACAACTCGTTAGTAGACTCTGAAATAATATCATTTAAATTAAGCAGTTAAACTCCTCATACACCGTCACAGAAGATTAAATTTCTCAATTTCCGGTAGGTACTTTGGTACTCTATTCTTACATGAAAACTTTCTCGGCATTCCCGACTTCCAGTTAAGCGTGATAGACGAGAGAGGCTTTTATGAAACACTTCCTTGAGAAGGAAAACGAACACATTTGACTTTTTTGTTTCCACTTTAACGATATCGCGTACGACTCAAATTATCAGTAAACCGTAACCAAAGGATAGGTACCTAAATCAAGCCAACCCAGTAATAATATAATAAGCACCTAGCTCCTGCTCAAAAACTTTGTAATTAAAATCATAAATAATTGGCAACACTATGCATTTGCGGAACCAATTACATGTGAATATGTGTTAGTGTAAGTGTTACATCGTTACACATGACTAAAAGTTGCACTCGACCAAGAAGGCCAATAGAGCAAGGTGTTCATTTTTGACTTTTGAAGAGAACACGACTATTCTCAAGACTTTGCCCACCTACAAACACGCATGCCAAAATATCATGTAAAGTTTCTGAACAATACTGGGGAGAAGGGAGGAGGAGTGAAGATACTTGTTTTTGTATTTGAGAGTGTGTGCATGTTGGAAAGTACCTACTTTTATAGTATGCGTTTAATGACACGTGTAGGAAAGTTTGGCAATTATAAGGGATGTTTAATACTTACTTTTGGAGTATTCAAAATACCTTCGTTTACCAAGGTAGCGTTTGGGGGTTTTTTTGCCGTATGTTCCTGAAAAATTCAGTGGAATATAAAATTTGCAGGCAAAATAAAAAAAATAAAGTGCACGAATGCGTCATATGAAACTTTCTTGTTTTAGGTTTTAAAAATTCGCATTTCTCAAAAGTGGCATCAACGATTTTAATGTAATTTCGCACATTTGATATTTTTAACATATTTGTTCGAAATACAAAATATTATCAAAATCGTTAGAGCCGTTTTTGAAAAAACGTATTTAATTTAAATTTAAGAAAATTGTTATATAAACAAAAAATTTAAAAATTCTAAGTAAGCAGATTTGTTTGAGTTTACAGTATAAAAAAACTGTAAATTTTTGAAGTTCCCTTTATTAGTTTTCGAGATATTGCCTGTTTTATAAATTACCGTTATGTTGATTTTTTTTCCAAAAACTGAGTATGCGGAATTTTTGACCCCGTCCTAAATATCCTTAGTACAAAAAAAAAACCGAAATCGTTAGAACCACTTTTGAGAAAAAAAGTGTTTAGTGATTTTTACAAAAAAAATTGTATGGCAGGTACCGTTTTTTCAAAAGATAAAGCAACAAAAAAAAAGATTCCCTGAGGTGTAACCCCAAAAACCTTATATACGAACTTTGAAACAAATCCGTCGAACCGTTTCGCCATACGGCGCCCGGACAGACAGACAGACCTACGGACGGCATTGCCGGGCCCACTTTTTTGGACTTCTCATCCCTCATACTCAGTTTGAGTTCGAAATTTCCGTACGATAGCAATCATTTTCTCTTTAGTATAGTAATGTATACGAGAACGTTAAAAATTTAAACTCGAACTTTCCAACTGAGAACACGGTTAGGATTTACAAAAATAAATGACTCTGTGTGTATCATTAGTAAACAAAAATTGACAAAGGAAGAAGCTTAGTCCTTGAACTTAGTCAAAATATTTAAGCATTTATGCATATATGCATATAGTTGTGTTGTACTTCCTCAGATTCAAGCATAGAGTGCGAACAGAAGAGTTTTTTTCACAGGTTTGGAGTAGTCAAAGGTATGAAAAATTTAATATTTTTATTTGTTTAATTTATTTTATGAAGCTAACTAACTGAATACCCCTGCTTTGCTGCGGAAATATTTATTTTATTTAAATCGCGCCAACTCATTTTGTGACCGAAAAATGTGCCCTAAGCAAAATGCAAAATGCATGAGGGCAGGTTGTCAGCAGCTGAGTTGAAGAAGCTTCGCATGACAGAAAGAGTAACAAAGCTTGATCTAATAAAAAATTCCAAAATTCGAGGAAGCTTTCATGTCAAAGAACCCATCTCGAAAAAATTTGAGCACGACCGGATCAGTTGGTATCTATTGTCATGTTCAAAGGAGGGATCCTATGAACCCCGTCAAAAAGGAAATTGCAATCAACGTTTCCTTACAATTGCTTTAAAGAGGCGGTTCTAAGAACTCCTGGATCACACTAATGCAGAATAATGATATTTTTTGAGGTCGAACCGGCAAACTCCACAGGAGGACCAGTAGGAAAGCTTATGTAATTTAATCAATTTGTAGAGTTTGCTAATGCCGTCTCAGGCAAGACCCTTAGTTCTATTAACGATCTCCTCTAAACCCCTCTTAACAAGCTAAACAAGTTTGGAAGTTCGATGTGGCCTGCGTGTTAACCCTCGCAAAGGGAAATATACAAATTCTTATATTGATCCTTCCTCTATAAGCGTCGTAGTCTTAACTTTCTCTGAAGAAGCAAAATGTTTGGGTCTCCAATCCCCGATGTGGGTTGCTGGCACCGGAATTACCGGCCTGCTGCACTAGGGTTAACATCAGGGCCTGGCCCATCGGATAGTAATTTCCTTCAAACAGCAACCAGACCCGACGGATGACACTTCCATTCTAAAGTTGGGTTGATTTAAGCCCACGAAAATTATTGCGCCAAAGTATAAAATTGTTGTAATTCCAATTTTTTTTCTGAGTGCAATAATTTTAAGTAAAAACTCATTTTATAAACATAGAAATAATTAATTAATATAAATCCGCATAATGTCATTTAAATAGTGATGGAATTAGCAAAGTCTAAAAGCGAATATCTGGGGCAGAATCTGATGCTTTAACGTATCCAGGAGATGCATACTCCAACAGAAATTAGTCGAAAGGCAAGATCAAAGGATATTCTATAATAGGAGTAACATCAGAGACAATCTACATAATGTCTTTCTGGTAGATGAAAGCCCCAAAAGAAATATATGTCATGAATACTTACAAGCCACCAAACATCCGTGAAGGTATGCAGTGAATGGCATAAATGACATACCCCTTGTTGAATGGGTCGATTAGAAGATCTTAGTCGGTTCTAGAAGATGGCTTCGCGATTAAAACCCAACCTCTCCAGACCCAAGGCATTCAGAAAACCACTCTGTCAAAATTACAAAACAAAACTGAATGCGAATAATTTACTACCCAATGAGAAAGTTTGTAGGTGGGGGTTTTAGAGTGTTGATTTTCCCGGTAGCAGAAGTGGCACGCATGTTGTTGCACGGCAACAGCTCGTCAGATTGGGAGGATCTTTCTGCCACAAACGATGTATGTATCCGATTGATACCTAGTTTGTGCATGTACACATTGTCTAGCTATAAGTTACTTTGTACTTAGTTAATTGATCTTGTGCTCCGCAAGGTGATGACAAGTCAGTATGTGGAAAAGGAAATCGGAAAATAGAAGAAACTTGAAAAGCTTAAGAGATGAAGTAAGAGAAGAAAGATAAAATAAAGAGGAAATCCGATGTTGATGACATACATATATGGTAAAAAAAATAACCATCAGGCTGGCCCACCCTAGTGAAGGAATAACGTCCAACTCCTTGATTACCTTATGCCTGGATTCTCTAAAGATAATCCCTGGTCAGGTTCTACATTAAGAACTACACGCTCTATCACTCCTTAATTTTACTCATGCTCACCATACCCACATCGCCAACGAAAAACTTAAATACTCATTGTGGAAAGAAGGTAATTTCAAGCATTTAATTGTTTAAATTTATTTAACATTTTGTTTTAATTCTAACACTGGAGACTGTTTAAAAGAGAGCGAGGAAATTCAAGGGATGCATTAACTTTAATTATCATCTCCTTTTTTCTTATAATATTTATTTGGTAAATGTAGTAGATGAATGAAGTTAGTTAAGCAAAGCAGTAAATTTAGAAGTAATAATTAAGTATCGTACAAGTGAAAATGGAATAATGCATGAAAACATAAATGTCATAGCCAAAAGATTACTTAAGTTTATTGATTTAACTCTTACGTGGATATTGCTTAATGTACCGATTAAGTGTTATGCGCACACCGGGATCTGTATGTCACTGTTTGGGAGGAAAGTCAGTTTAAATAATGTTTATGTTGCAAAATTGGACAATCTTTTGGCTGACCTTACCTTGAAGTTTCATGCATTTAGCCTTAACCTAAAATTAATTCTAAACTTACTTGCTAATAGAAAATAATCGAATAAACTTATACATTATTTAATCAAAAAAAAAATTGGTCTATTGAAAGCTGCATCACGGGATCACTATAGATGAGGTGTCAGGTGTTCTATTCAGATAGTGTGAGACTGGAGAACTACCAATGCCAGTTATTGATCGGTGGTCAATGCTTCATTTTTGGCGGGCTACGTGCCTATTGCGGTGGTAATGTCATACTTATCTGATGTTTTACGGTCAAATTTCTTGTTGCCATGATTCTACCATGCGGTATTTTATAACAAACGAAGTTGTATTTTTACAAATTTTGTTGGTTAGATTAACCTTTGTTCGCGTGTATTTCACGGATGGATTTTGTGCTTTGCCTTTTTTTATGTTATTTTATTATTTTTTTTTTGTAGTTATGTGTCGGTGGCACCAGTTCTTTTGTTTAATAAAAAGGCACTTGGTTGCCTTTAACGTGTTTAGGTTCTAACTTTCGAGCCCACGTATTTAGTTTCGCTGATGTTAAAGCGACTTTAATTTTATGGAGTTTTGATAGTCTTTAACTATTTACTGAAAGAGTTTGTACCACTCAAATGGATTTTTTTTTTTTACATCACGAATTTGCATTTTCCAAGAAAAAACTTTGTGATCAGATAAGATCGTATAAGGCAGCAGAACAACAAGGAGAACCAGCACGCGGTTTTTTTTTTAGCTTATATACCCGTGTGTCGGCGGAAGTGGTAGTGATTATCTGTGGTGAAAGTCACTTCTTTTGACGTTTACAGCGGCTTTTTGTAGAATGGTATAATATACAAGCATTGCCATCAGTAAAAGTAATTCTTTCGTTTGAAGAAACTTGAGTTCTGTCCTTAGATTAAAAAAAAATATTTACAAGGAGCATGCTACAAGTTCAATACGAAGATAATACGCTACCGTGGCAAATCCCTAAAACGGAAAAAGTATGGAAACATTGCCTCTTTCATTTGTCATTTTGACATAATGTTTTAGGCGATTTGGTTTTGGCATTTTGTCACGAAACCAGAGAATATATTTCTCGGAGAAAAGCAACGAAATAGTCGATCAGCTGCCCAGATCATGTCGCAGTGCATTGAATTTATTAAGGAAACTAAATTCGGAAACATTTATGCTCAGAGACATAAGTGTAATCTAAGCCCACCACTATCACAATTTCTGAAATATGATGGGCCTACTAAATGTTTAATATATACCACCTAAAACATCAAAAAAGTTCTCATATGTCAAGGCAACCGTACGTATACCTTGAACAAGGTTTTGTCTTGAAGACATACATACTTTGGGGAATAGAGGTACAGCTTAAGATCACAACTACATATCACTGGAGCGCTACACGTATTAAGACTGGAGCCCTAAGAATCACGCTAACACCTTGCCTCCCTACAATCAAAGCTTTCCTTCTCGCATTGCATCGCTTTCTAGCTGCACAGTAAAGCATAGGACCTTTCAAATCCCCTAAAGGCATCGCACGGAATGTGAAGAAAATGCAGGAAAATCTAGGCCAATGAGTTTAGACAAGTTGAACAGCCTTTGTCTTGAAAACTTTTGAATGAGCGTGTATTTTTCACATTTCACATTTCATCACATAGGCAAAGGATTGAGAACAGCACTTCATGACGTCGTCAACACTTTAGAGAATTTATTGAACGGCAAAGAATATACACCAGCAGCGCTCCTTAACATCGTAGGAGCATCCAATAATGTCAAAACATGCGCAGTAAACAGAACAGAAAAAAAATCAAAATCCCAACGTTGACGAAACTTTTAACACTGCAGTGATTCAATTTACAGAGATATAAATGCAACATCCAGAGCTGCAGTACAACTCAAGAAGGTGTTATCTCAATAAGAAGGGTAAAGGTAATTGCTTACGCAGACGATGTTATAATGCTTGCGTCAAGCCAATTCCTTGCAACCATAAGCCAACTGTTAGAAAAGTCAATGCGAACACTTCAATTGTGGTATTGGAGCCCACCTGAAAAATACCGAACTTGTGCTGTTCACAAATAAAAGGAAAATACCACAATTCGAACCAATTAAGGGGATGCGCATGAAGGTGACCGAGAATGCAAAGTATCGGAGGTACGGAACGTAATTGGAAATTGAATGTCAATTAACAAGTACGCCTTGTATGTATGCAAACTCATCTCCGGCACAAAGTGCGACCAAACCACAAAATAATTCTAACATTTGACCATGACGTGGTGCCAAGCCGCAGACAAAGCAACCAATCTGAATTTTATGACAAACACACAAAGGCAAAGGAACAACCGGTGCAGTGAGAACACCACACGCACCGCTGAAGTGCAGGCGATTTCAAACATATATTTGTATGAATCAGCAACCATTGTACTGAACATCTAACTGGCAACCTTGAAAGATAGTCACGCCGAATAGGCAATTCTCACATTCATATGCTAACTGCCATCACTTCATATCATAACGCATAAAATTAACTTTTATGTTTGTTGATTTGATTAACACTAAGAAGTACAAGGATGAAGTTTTTGAATAGGTACGATATCTACTTCCATATCCCAAGCAAGGCGACGACGACGCGACGCGACACGCAACGTAACGCACTGCAATCAGAGTTCATGCAAAATTCTTTATTAGATTTCCAAAAGTGAAATTAAAGTTTTCAGAGCTCAACTTTTTGGCTGAAAAACACGTAGATTCCATTCCATTTGAAGATGACAAAATTTCGTTCAATTTGTGTCGTCAGAAATTAATTGAAAGAAACTTTTCTGGTGGAATCACTTGAAACCATCGTGTTGTTCATTTGTGTCGTTGTTGTCATCGGCGTCGGCGTCGGCGTCACTGTCATCACAGTCATGCAAGCGAACTTTCTTTGGGAATCTTCCACCAGAATCTGAAGAGTTTTGAAAGGGGTGGAATTCCTAAACTGGCGGCAACAGTGATTACAAGGAGAAACTTTTGCATGTAATGGAATTCTGTCTGCATAAGAACCAAAGGGCTAGGAATTTGTTCAACACGTTCGGGGTTATCGTTTTTTTTGTGTGTTATGTTTAAATATTTTGAAGAACACGATATTGTTATTTTTATTCTGAATTTAACCGCAATATTTATTTACAGGCGAACGCCTGTTACTAAATATTAAAAGTATTTAGTATTGTAGCGGTTAAGTACGGATAAAAGGTAAGTTAATGTTAAAGGTCCTTTAAGAGCGAGCAAAATTAAGTACATTATATAAATACTGTGAACCTTGATATGTTTTTATTTTATGTAAGTTTTTGGCATTAACCCATTTCCGGCGGCTACCAGTTCCAGTTGAGTTAGAAACGTGAAATTTCAAAGATTGTTTCTTTTTGGCCTAATTAGATGAAAAGTGAAAAAAATGTTAATATAGCTTTTAGTTTCCCGGAAAATTCACCGAGCGTTTTCTCAACGTTCGCCAAAAGGGATATCAAAATTATGTGGCTCTGGTACTATTTATCATTGCCGCCCAACTCCCAAATCATTCAAATTATGTAATCCACTTGGTTTTCATCGAGCACTTAATTAAAATCTAAAAAAAAAATTTATTCTCTTTAACCGTTTGGGCGTGGCACGCCCCCAAAGATTCAAAAATGGCCTATGAAATGATATCAACATTAGTGAAAGTGAGGGTCCAAATTTTGCAAAATTAATTTTCTGTTAATCGTGAAATATGTAGTTAATTGATTACAAAAGTTTCATTAAAATCGGTTAATCAAAATAGAAGTTATCCGATGAAGTAAATCAAATCGAAAAATTTAAGAATTTCTAAATCAATTTTATTTGAACAAATGTATTTCTTGCAGGAATACTCGATCTGGTCTTCTTGACGTCATTGACATAAATCACTTCATTTGGGTTTCCTTTACTTTGGAGCATATATTGAATAGTTGACTCAAATCACAACAAGAACTCTACAATACATGTTCTAAATTCTAGTTATGACATTGGAGTTTCTTTAGCAAATTGTTCAATGTATCTTCCACGTGTACAAATGTACAATTATCTTGATAAAAGTGGCCGCAACCATTCCTTAAGGATGAGTTTCCTTTTATCATCGAAATTAAAATATTAACTTCCGTTACTGTACCTAACTATAGTAGAGTTCCTTATCAGGCCTGCGCGCATAAGCAAAATGACAGGCTTTGAGGTTTCCTATACCCATTGTGCACTTTATAATTATTTCTGAGAATGAAGTCACGTGGATGGAAAAGGGCTTTTCCAATGCATTTTTGATCTGCATCTAGGACCTTAGATGGGAATCAAGCGCAAATATTTGAAGACAATGAAGCATAGACATTTCGCAGCGTTCTTGGCGACATCGAATATGTGGTCGTTTCAACGAAGTTTGTCATTAACGCATATACCGAGGATGGAAAGCCTTTCGGTTTCAGCGATTCTAGTGCCATTCATGGATTGTGGCAGATCATTAAGGTTTCGCTTTAGTGACAGAACACGGCATTGTGTTTTGAAAGCATTAAATTCCACTCTACTGGGTTTACCCCACTCAAGAATGCTGTCAAGATCAGAATTTAATGAGCTTAACCTACGTTGTCGGTCCAGTTCATCGCCCGAAGATGAGGAAATGTGTAAATTTGAGGGTACTGTCATCGGCAAAGAAATGAATAGTATTAGAAGTAACAGACAGTAGATCATTTATAAAAATAAGAAAGAGATTAGGAGACAGAACGGACCCTTGAGGGACACGACCATTTATTTGGTAAGTTGCAGACTTGTTAGCGTCCAAAAAACAACTTGAATTGAACGGTCCGAAAGGTAATCCATTGAATAAAGGTATCATCGATTCCAAATGCACGCATTTTCGACAAAAGAGCTTGATGCCAAACTCTGTCAAATGGCTTTGAAATTTCAAGCGCATCGACCTTACTTCACCACCACGGTGAATAGATTGGTTCCACTTCTCGGTTAGATATGTTATCAAATCACCAGTGGACCAGTTGCTGCGAAAACCGTACTGCCGGTCATTAAGAAGTTTTCGGGGTGCAAGATATTGCATATGCTGACGGTTTATCAGCGCTTCCATGACCTTGGAAAGAAGGGAAGTAAGTGCAATTGGACGGTAGGTGGAGGGGAGGAAGATTCGCCTTTTTTTGGGACGAGCTGGACCAATGCTGTTTTCCATCTTCTCGGAAAGAGCCCTGAAGAATAGGACAGATAGAAAAGCTTACGCAGTGGTTTTGCCAGCGTGAAAGAACACCTCTTCAGAACGATAGGGGAAATACAATCTGGACCAGCGGATTTATGTATGTTGAGATCTCGAAGAACTCTTGCCACTGTACGAGTGCGAAAGTGCATTGGTCCCATAGTATATTCTATGCGCTCGAGTACAGGCTATAGCTGCAAAATGAGCAGCAAGCAGATTGGCTTTATCTAAAGAACTGACAGCTGGAATGTTATTGCAAATGAGTGTCGGGATAGATGTTGAGGCCGAATTCTTAATATTCTTAACAAACGACCAAAAGTTTTTACTACCGGTTGGACTTTGTAGTATTTTTTGCCTCAACTTTTGGTCGTAGGAGAATTTGACACGATTAATGTGGGCATTGTAGTGATTTCTGGCTCGTTTGACCTTTTTTCGGTTTTCCTCAGTTGGTTTGGCCTTATAAGATCGAAAGCTCACCTCTTTTAACCTGATAGCCTCTTTGCAGCTCAAGTCACACCATGCGTTCTCCTTGGGTTTGATACTTTAAATCCTATTAGGGATAAAACGTTTCATATCCAAGTGAATTATGTTTGTTATCATATCAGCAGCGACATCCACGTCGTTGTTGTTGTGGAAGCACAACAACCAGTTAAAACTCCTAAAGAAACCGTTTAAAGCTTCCCAATTGGCTTTTTCGTATTGCTATACGGTTCTTTAAGGAGCGACCATTTTCCGCAAAGCTGTTCAAAAAATTGTTTTACTCTCTTGCGCCACCAGTAAATATTATATGTTTGACCTAATTTTTCGGATAACACCATTTATTGGTTAAATGAACTTAAACACAATATATATATATATTTTACTAAGAATGTTTTCCAAACCAAACAAAAACTAAATACACTAATTTCTATACATTGTTGTTATTTATATTCTCATAAAACTTGCTTAAATTTTCTATAATTAAAACAAGAAAACAAACAATTTACGCTAATTACCGAAAAAACTTTTCCTTCGATATGATTACCAACGACCGACCATCTTCGGTTGTTATCTTCGGCTACTCACCTTAAGATGATTTCTATACTTTTACAGAACCCCTTAATCGCTTAATACTTTAAGCTGTGTTCTTTTCGAGAAACATGTCAGTCTGCCATGAATTCTATATCCATTCATTGGGCTTTAGCATTTTTTTTCTGTATTTGTTTCATTTATGAAACTTATGTCTTGTGTCACAAGTGACAATCAATGTAGCAATGGGAATCGAGTTGGGAATTCCGTAGTATGGTGTGACTTGAATGACATGAGCTATGAAATCCCTCTGCGTATTAATTGCGAATAAGATGCAAAATAAGATTGTGAATCACTATTTTTACTGTAAATTTTTTTTAATAAAAAATTCAGAATTTCCCAAGTACCCATGAGTAATTGATGTAAACACGTTCGTCGAATGAGCGTCAGAATTTGTAAGTGGAAGAGCTTTATGGGAAGAGTCTATAAAAATGGATCGCCTCAGCTTGGTAGCCATTAGTGCGGTACTATCAACGAGCGAACCAACCAACCAAGCCAAACAGTATGGCAATTAAATTTGTATTTCTCTTCGCATTATTCGCGTTATCCCATGGACTACCAACAACTAGGCCTAGTGCGTCTCCAGAATTGAAGGCACTGACTGTTGATGAACTCCAAGCAGCAATTGATAGCTACCTTGACGCTTTATTTACATCCTATGACGAGTTCGGTGACGAAAGTTCGATGCCCATTGTAAGTAAACATACCAAAACTATTAACTTTAATGACGACAAATTTATTTTAGGGCAATACTTTGGAAACATCAGCTCCTGTCCGTGAAAAACGAGCAGTGAAAAACTGCACGTGGATTACAATGCGCGACGCAACCACACGATTTTACCAAGTCCGAAGATGCCTGTAAACGCAAAGAAAATATCCAATAAAGGCACAGAATACTTTCGTTGATTCAATTTATTTATCCCTCTCGCTGCAAATTTCCGCACACACTATTATACCTACTTTGTGTCAAACGTTCAATCCTTTGTCACAGGCTTTGTAGCGAAAATCACCTTGTCACTTGCAAATTAAACACAACAAGACTGAACTCAGGCATCCGTCTCCTTTGTTACATCGCTCAATTGCCATCGTCGTCGAGTCATAAGCAGCATAACCCTCACCCCCTCCCCCCCCACTCAATTGCTGGTTGTGACTCCTGGTGGCATCTGCAATTACAATCTTGTACCTTTAAATATTTGGCAATTAATTTTCGGCTGAAACGTTTTACCGCGCTTTCACCGCTACCATCCAATTTAATCACTGTAAAAGGTTTCTGCTTGGCTTTTCCCAGTCATATACCGAAAAGTTGTCATCATCCCTCTTTGAAAAAGATACGCCACTGTCATTCGTGAGGGTATAGCAAAGAGATACTTTACACACACACATACCCAAGCATACGAGTGGGGTATGAGCACATAAAAAAAAAAAAATTATACGAGCAAAGAAGCTCTATTAAATTTTATAACTCTTCTAGATGGATTGAGGTGAATGTGTGCATGTGAGTGTGTATCCACACAATTGAATCTTAAGCGCTTAAGAACTCAACTCGCAACTCAACCCACTACGACCACCCTCACTTAAGTGCGTGTGTGTGTTTGTGGAACTTGTTACTTACGAAAATTACTGATTACTTGGGGTATGGCTTTGTGTCAGCGCTTAAATTGTAGTAAGGGTTGCGGTTCATTTTGGGCGGGGCTGGAACAGAAGGTACAAGTAGAAAATTCAATTAGCTAAATATGACAAGTAGAGCGCAAACCTCAGTTCGCAGAAAGTGGGTTAAGCCTGAGAAAAATTTAAATTTTAACTTTAAAGTCCCAGCCGCGAGCATTTTAACACTTCCTTGTTTTTTGTTGTTTTGTTTTAAAAAAAAAAAAAAAAAACCTTGCAACTCAACGCATAATATTGTGCCAAATATTTCACTCAAGCTGTTGAAGACCGCGTGCATGAATAAATAATGGGAAATAAAAGAGAAAAACTTTCCAAATCGACATAACTGCCCGAGCTATGTATGTTTGTAGGGAGAACCTACTAGGTACCTCTGGCGCATCGCGGCGAGGGAGGAACCTATGCAAAGCGACCTGCGCTGCGTTCCTACATTCAGCATTCAAACAATTCCACTCTCGGTTTATGCAAATCGTTTTTCTATTTAAAATATTATACGAGTAGGGAATGCTGTCGCTTTGTTGACTTTTGCACACCCAGAATCAGGCCCAGACTTCACTCCTAAAACGACTGGAGCCCGCAGAGTTTCGTTGGCGTATGTGTGTCGCGCGCAGGAGGTGATAACAACGAATCTTGAATAAACAAAAAAAAAAAAATATCCCAAAATATTCACTAAATTTAAATGTTTAATGCGTGCTGATGGAACGAAGTTTTTTTTTTGTTTTGGCGAATACATTTGTACCTACCTATTTGGGTTGAGTTTGCAACCAACTGTGAGGCTACTGGGTTGAGTTCCAGTTGTTCAACTTGTGTGGAATAACACACAAGGACTTTTGTATATGTGGAATATATACGCAACTAACCAGATCTTCAGGAATACTACCGTTAATCATTCATTGCAAAGCAGTGCAACTCCTTACCTAACCTAAATAATCCTTTTACAAAGCTCAAGAATGTACTTGCATTTTCAGTGATGCTTCGGTGACTAACAAAGGTTCAGGTGGAGTGTAGGTACTATTTTTGCATTTCCCCAAATTTCAGACTACGACTGGTTTCAAGAGCCTCTTTATTATTTATATAAAGGGAATTTTCATAAAAAAAAGAATCAATTAAGCTACAATTAATTAGCTACGGATAAAGGTTCGCCATCTTTGCATATGGCAGCGACTAGCCAAACAGTGTACTGGGGTTATGTTCTTATAAGTATGAATTATTTTCAATATTCTAATGATTGGTACTGTAGTAGTTATTGGCAAAATCTAATGATTTGCACAGTGGCAATAACCTGGTAATTGGCACTACTACCAATCTGAGGGACATACATTTTCTAGCCCATTGTTGGCACATTTCATTTAGTTTAACGTGCAATGTTTCAACTTATTTCAAGGTATACATATCAAGGGGCACGATAGTGCCCAGCTAAGTTATTTAACCAACTCAGGCAATTTTGACACCCCCCTTAAATTCGCTTACAATAAAGCTAGAGACATCAAATGTTCAGGATTTATTGGGACGCACAGTAGTAACCTCCCTATCAAAGCTCTGTTTAACATTAGCGCCAACTGAGTTATAAGGCCCCAAAATTAGCAAAAACCGTAACCACTGACACACTGACTCAGTGATTCACTGACAGATCATCAAAACTATGGAGCACTTCCAATTATCGTAGAACCTTGACATTTGGCACAGTCATAGGGTTTGCGGAGAAACCACAGGGAAAAATCTTACATATGTGATTTTCCATCCAGGGGGTGTGGCTGCCGCCCACTTTTATTAACGCAGCCCCCAAAAATCCTACTAACGGGTGATCCAAGTAGAGATACTTTTTTCAATAGCCTTTTTTGACAGATCACGGAAAGACTTACGCGTGAACAACGTTTACAAATTGTTCAACTTTATTATGAAAATTCACGTTCTATGAGGAATGTGTTTCGTGCACTTCGCTCAACTTATGGTCAACATAATCGGCCTACTGAGCGGACTATTCGCAACACCATCACCCATTTTGAGACCCAGCATTCATTATTGGATAATATTCGACCGAATAGACCACGTCCAGCACGCTGTGAAGAAAATATAGCGGCCATAGCTGAGAGTGTACACGAAGACCATAGAGAGTCGATTCGGCGCCGTTCGCAGCAACTCGGACTGACGTGTGGAACGACTTGGCGCATTTTACGTCAAGATCTTAAATTGAAAGCGTACAAAATACAGCTTGTGCAACAACTGAAGCCGCTCGACCTTCCCAAGCGACATCGCGAATTCGCTCTATGGGCTCTTGAAAAGTTCCAAGAAGATCCGACGTTTTTGAGGCAAATTTTGTTTAGCGATGAGGCCTATTTCTGGCTCAATGGGTATGTAAACAAACAAAATTGCCGCATTTGGGACGAAGAGCAACCTGAAGAGATTGAAGAACTGCCACTTCATCCAGAAAAAACAACGGTTTGGTGTGGTTTGTGGGCCGGTGGAATCATCGGTCCATATTTCTTTAAAAATTATGCCGGTGCGAACGTAACCGTCAATGGCGACCGTTATCGTGCCATGATAACCGACTATTTGATGCCTGAAATTGAAGTGATCTCGGCGACATTTGGTTTCAGCAAGACGGCGCCACTTCCCACACATCGCATCAATCAATGGACTTATTGAGAGAACATTTCGGTGAGCACATAATTTCACGTTTTGGGCCCGTCGACTGGCCACCAAGATCGTGTGATATCACACCGTTAGACTTTTTCCTGTGGGGATATGTAAAGTCAAAAGCTTATGCCGACAAACCCGCTTCGATTCAGGCCTTGGAGGAAAACATCACGCGTGTCATTCGCCAGTTACCAGTCGAAATGCTCGAACGAGTGATCGAAAATTGGACTCAACGGATAGACCATCTGCGACGTAGCAACGGCCTACATTTGATAGACATAATCTTCAAAAAATAAATGCCAAAAAATGTTCTTTCAAATGATAATAAACATTCTCCATTAAAATTGAATTTTCTGTGTTTTTTTCTTTAAAAAAGTAGGGAACCTCGAAATGGATCACCCTTTATTATTATTTTTTACGTGAGGCTTGGACTTTAAGAACAAACTTGGAAAAAAATAAAATATAGTTTATTAGTTTATGGCTTATTCCATAAGGGGGCGTCGTAGTCGCCCCTTTTTTTTAATTCAGCCCCCAAAAGTCCTACAATTATGATTTTTTACATGAGGGTTGGATTTTAAGAACAAACTCGGAAAGTAATGAAATATTGTTTATTTTCCATTAAGGGGGCGTGCTAGCCGCCCCTTTTCTTTAAGTTTGCACCCAAAATACTTAGATCTATGAAATTCTACGTGTAGGAAGGATTTGAAGAACAGACACAAAATTTGTGTATATTCCATAAAAGAGGCGTGGCAACCGCCCATATATTGAATTCATTCTATAGTTACGAAAACTTACATGTCGGTATATCTTTTAAGGGCAAACAAGGAAAGTTATAAAACAAATTGTATTTTCCTCTAAAGAGGTCGTTTATGCTCGGTATAAATCGAACGGTATATTTACAAAATTTCCATGCTTAAGAAAATCTTTGCAAAAGTATGACATCACACCAAAAACATAAATGTTAAAGAATAGCCAATTTCTTTTATACAAAAATCGCTTTTGACTTACAAGTCAGCCACAAAAAGTACTGAGATCTAAAAAGAACGCCAGGTTTGTAATGTAATTATTAAAAATTTGAAGATATATATAAATAACACATATGCCTAAGGCCCCAATTTTCACGATTTTAAAAACACGACAGGTATAAAAATGTATATTAATACTACTTGTGAAATTATTAATAATCACAATACAAACTTGGCGCTCTTTTTTAGATCTCAGTACTTTTCGTGACTGACTTGCAAAGCAAAAGCGTTTTTTTGTATAAAAGAACTTGGCAATTCCTAAACATTTATGGTTTTGGTGTGATTCACTTAATCAAAATAACAAACCTTATTAAAAGAAATAACACATAAACAATTAACTCTTGTAAACTTGGGAGTACAAAAATAAAAAAACTCTTCTATTTCACTGTAATCCGTATGAAATCGTTAACGAAAGTGACAAAAGAACGCGGGAATGAAATGTGTCATATTTTAATACGTAATTTTCTCAATCATACCAATATGTAGATAAATCCGTTGGTGCCAGATTTACCAAATATATTTCTGGGATCATTGTTTAAAAAAATTATACAGTAAAATCTTCAGGAAATTCCTTTAAACATTGTTTAAAAGTTCAAATGCCAATCATTGGAGTAGTGCCAACAATTGGCGAGTTTACCCTATTCCAATTCCTCCTCATCGATGGAAGTTTCAGAGATTTTTTTTTAATGCCGGTAAAACCAGGTATTACATTAAATACTGACTAACAATCTTTTCAAATGCCATCTATTTCCTCAAAGTTTTGAAAAAATAAAAATTTTTCTTGGACTACACGATATTGTCTCGCATTAACTTTGCATATGACCATACACATATGCATAGTTAATCTTCAGCAGCTTGCAGATGTCCACAGAATCCGTATCCTATAAGCCGACACTCTTTGGGTGTTTCCGCAGGAGATGAAGGAAGAACCGAAGACTAAGGAAGCGTATCCCCGCTTAATTATATTATTTCCATAGATTTTTTACTGGCGAAAAGTGGCCTTAGGTACCCTGTGTCCGTCAAGACTTGCCCGACTTAAATTTTCAGGCCTGCTCTCTTTTCTTCTAGTGCTCCTTGTCATGCAGCGGGGAGGTTTGATGACTGAAACCTCGCTTTTAATGGGCAGCCCTCGTATTCTTGCAAGCTCGCCTGCTCATTTCTCTCAATCTCAATATCACAGTATTCTGACACCCAGCAGAGTCTCACTCGGTTCTGACTGCATAATGCTTTAAGCATGGTTCGACAGCTTCAGACTGTCTCAGAATTGATTTATCTAAAAGATTTTAAAGTAGGTATTGTCCAAACAACAAAAAAATATTTAAAAAAGTTTATTTACTCAAAAAAACCGCCTAATTTGTCAAAAATTTGCCGGAAATACCAAAAGTCAGACCAATAACTTCAACTCAGCCTACTGTACAACAGGAGGCCCACTACTGGGTAAACTGCAATAAATAGATCTAAATAACTGAATTGACTTGTATAACCAATTTTAATTATATTGGGGAAATTCGTGAAAATACTAATATATAATAGTCGGCCGTAGTAGGCTGAGTACTGGGCGGAACACATAAAAACTTATCCCAGTAGTTAGCCCCCTACCTATTGTCGAAAAATTCGTCGTATAAAAATTTTGTTTTATTTTTACACAATCAAAAAAAATTTTTGTTGATAAAGAAAATCAGTGACGTGAAATAACACCAAACGAAATAATGCCAAATTTGAAATAAGGCGGCTTTGGCAACAGTACTTTAGTGACCCGCTACGAGGGATTAAGCGATTTCAACCCTCTTTCTGCAGGCGGTTTGATTTTGGAATGGAAATAATGTGAAATTTTTCGGATTTGGCTTTATTTCTTTTATGGTTTTTATACCTTATCCTAAGACATCCTTTTGACATATAGTTTGTATCACCATTTTTTTAATATAACACATATTCCATAGAGCTCCGAAATGGTTAAGTGTAAACATTTTTTAATACGCCCAATATTAATAGCCAATATTTTTAACTTTCTCATATACATTAGTATACCAAAGAGAAAGTTATTGCTAACATGCGGAAATTTCGAACTCAAACTGGATGATGCCGTCCGTCGGTCTGTCTGTCTGTCTGTCTGTCTGTCCGGGCGCCGTATGGCGAAACGGTTCGATGGATTTGCTTTCGTTCGTATATAAGGTTCTTGGGCTTACATCTCGGGTCATCTTTTTATTTTTTGCTTTATTTTTTGAAATGTGCAAATAATTATCACTATTTTTTTTTCTCAAAAGTGATTCCAAGGATTTCGGTTTTTTTTTGTACTAAGGATGTTTAGGGTGGGGTCAAAAATTATGCATACTCAGTTTTTGGAAAAAAAAATCGATTAACTGTAATTTATAAAACTGGCAATATCTCGAAAACTATTAAAGGGAATTTAAAAAAAACTACAGATTTTTTATACTATAAACTCAAACAAACCTGCGTACTTAGATTTTTTAAATAATTTCTTTAAAATTTTTTTTTCAAATAACGATTTTCTTATGTGCATCTTAGTTACATCAAAATCGTTTGTGGGGGCGTTTTTTTAAAAAAAAACTTTTATTTTCATAAATTTCATAGAATGAAAAAAAATGATATCCATTATTTTCTTAATGCTTAATGCTTTTTGCATTGGGGCATATATGGATATGAGTAGGATAACATACTGTTCGCCCCAAGCGCACTGTACCCTTTGTTTATGTTTCTATCAATGTATCTTCTCTCCATTTAACGACGAGATTATTATCAGAATTACAGGGATATTAACCTTCCCACTTGACTGCATTCCCACTGGTACGCCTGTGCGGTTCGCCGGTTCGACCTCAAAAAATATCTGCAGACCTCCCGATTTTGAATTACTTCATCATTGAGGCCACAAATTTTTAGTCCTCTTTTAATAAAGTTAACGTTGACTGTCATTTACCTTTTTATTGTGGTTCTAAGGATCCCTCCTTTGAACTTGACAACACCAACTGAGTCGGTCGTGCTCCAATTTTTCCGAGATGGGTTCCTTGACGTGAAGGCTCTGGCACTTCTAATACGATCAAGCCTTATTACCCCTGCTGTCATGCGAAGCTTCTTCATCTCATCTGCTGTCAACTTGCCCTCATACTGTTTGTACATTTTCCAGCGGTGTGAACCATATGTGAACGCTGGACGCACATCTGCGGTGTAGAGCCTTCCCTTCAGCTTAGGGGACATTTTTCGGTCACAGAAGATGGCAGAGTTTTCCTGCCACTTCATCCACCCTACGCTTACACAATGATTAATGTCGTCATCAACGGTTTTTTGTAATTGTGCTTAAAATTTGTGCATATATTTACAACTATTCGGTTGGGAGCTAACTACTGAGTGGTTTACCCTACAGCGTTTTTTGTCATTGTCATTTTTCTATAGGATTTCTCAGAAATCTATACCTATAGCATGTCACGAAACCACCTTCAGCGAAAAAACCGTATATAATGTCACTTTTAATTGCCTTTGATTGGGAAATAAGAGATGGTTAATTAAAGTCACAATATATTTGTTCGTGCTTTCGAATTGGTTCAAAAGCAGTAGATAGCACTTTTTCAAAATATCTTATGGAGCTAATTTTAAATTCAACTTTAATCTTTCACATTCACTTTGTCTTATTGACTAACTCTAATAAAACATAAATCTCCAAATCGTCTTACAACCAAATTCACAAATATACCTACAAACATCTACTATCAAAATTAAATTTTCATCTCAACCCAAAAAATAAATTAGAATGAAGTAACTTAAAGTAACGAAACGTTTCTTCGAATTTGAACCATTATACCACTATGATTTGGGGTGCACTTTACCAAAAAATAAAACAAACGAAAAAACAACTCCTGCATGCAACAAGAAATTAAATCTACAATCAATGCAAATATCTTGAGATCCGAATTTATAAAAATAAATCCAGCCCAGCCCGATGACGACGAAGCCAAAAAGTTCAATTGCAAGACTCGAATGCATGAATAATGCATGTTATGCAAATATACTTACACTTTCTTGACTTTTGCTCCTTGGTAGGTAGAAAAGGAATGACTTTTGTGCCATTCAGCTGCTTGAAAATCTGCACCTGCAGCAACAGAACCAGCAGCATCAAGCAGCACCATTATATTGGAATCAACACACCAACGGGATTGAAATTCACTTTACGAGATTTATTTAAATGATTGGATGCCAAAACGACACCTGACTGGCTGCGATGACGACGACGAAGCCATGCCAGGCTATACTATCAACTTTCATAGCAAGAAGACCGCAAGGCAATGCACAACACAACGGAATTTCTTCTTAAAATAGGATTAGGATCACAATCAAATCAAAAAACTGCCACCCGGGAGTCCTTCATACTTTTATCTTTTACATATTTTATTTCCTTCCTTTTGAAACAATATAAATAGATAGATATGTATGTAACAAGGAAATTTTATATCTGCACTGTTGTTCCGTTGAATTAATTTACCAACAATAATTATGTTGCCCTAAAAAGAACATCACATACTTACAAATGTATGCGACTCATCACTTTGCAGAATCTAAAAATTCATTTAGCCCAACAAAGCTGTGACAGCTAGTTATGACACCTACATCCGACAATTTGACAGCTCTACAAATTGCCATAACACCAACGGCTTGGTACGCTTTAAAATCCCTGTGCTGTGCTGCTGCTGCCATGCCGTATCCCTGCTGATACAGCAGTGCGCTCGCTACTCAAGTAATTGTGCACTCATTCAAATGAAATATTGTTGGTAGAGCTCTAATTGAGTGTGCATTATTAACACTCGAATGGCGCTTCCGCTATTGCCCCCGCATGACTGTTGCTCGTGCTGCTGACGTTATGATGGGTCCTGGCAATAAGTCTCGCGCCACTGTGATACCTATCTGTTCGCCCTACCCCCACTATTAACACTTTTGTGACAATAATAGCACATGCAAAGGCGATGCCAATGAGACGGTTAAAGGATGGCTTGGCATTTGGTTCGGTTTGGTTTGGTTTGGTTTGTGCTTTGTCCCATCGGTTTTGCAACGTAATTGATGTTCATACACTGCAAAGCTGTTAGTTGACGGAGTACCCAAAGGGTTCTATTCGAAGGAATAGGAAAAATGGAATTAAACTGCCTTAAGTGGGTGATGTAACATTTTGGGGTGGAGTAACTTGGTAGGCAGTTTTTGTTCTAATTTTTGGTGGCAAAGCCGAAAGGGTTGTCGAGCGCCTAATCCCTAGCCCGATTGATGTATCGATCTGATCCGACGTAGATGCCTTAATTGTTGTTCCTAAATATTTTTAAGTAGTGATTGTAATTTTATTTAATCAATTTTAAAATGTGCATTGGCAAGTGCCATCAGCCGGAAAAATAGAGAGAACTTTTACATATTTTTATCAACAAGAGTCAAAATGTTTTTAAATTGTTTAAATGTTGCAATGACTCAACGGGCTATGCTGTGGAAGACTTTGGTCCATAGAAGGGAAACCCATGGCAGACAGGCTGCTGAGGAGCAACTAACTAAAAACTACCCAAATGGGAAGCTGACCCCATCTTCAAAATATAGCCCTAACTCAAAAGTGGAACAGCATACGCTGAGGGATGCGTGACCTGGTACACAGACGGATCGAAAATGGAAACTGGAGTTGGAGTTGGTGTCTTTTGACAAAACACCAAAGTCTCTATTCCAATGGGAATGTGTCCCACTCTATTTTAGGCGGAAATCCATGCTTTTGAGATCTGTGCCAATTTGATTTACCGAAAAGGAATTAAATGTGCCAGAATTCACACCTTCAGGAGCACTATCATCTAACACTGTAACACTGTAACACTGGTTTCTGGCAAAACCTAGCCAAGCATAACAAGGTCAAACTTGGATGGGTTTCTGGTCACCAAGGTATTGCAGGCAACTAACCTGCAGACGAGCTGGGTCAGAATCTGCGTTCTTAGGACCAGAACCGTACTGCAGAGTCGACTGGGCTGCTGCTTTAAAAGGCTAATTAATGAATGGAAACAACAACTTCGTCTGAAGCACTGGAAAAGTGTCCCGGGCTTAAGACAATCCAAAAGATTAATGAAGCCCTACTCCTACAAGGCAATTCTACTACAGTAAAACCTGTAAAGTTGACCACCCTTGTAAGTTGGCCACCTGCCGAAGATGGCCAGTGTATAGTAAAACCAAGCCAATTGCATACAAATGTTTCGCCAAATACCTACGTATGTTGGCCAATGGCCGCCTGTCTATCTTGGAACTTGGACACACATTCCTTTATTTCAGTTCATCTTTCGTTCTAAATAACCCGCGATAGTTGGCCATGGGCGTTCTTTTGGCGTTCGAAATTTTTTTGTGTGTACAGACATAGGTAGCGGTAAAATAAGGAAATTTTCGTTCGCCTTAAATCTTGGAGGGATAGATATGATTTAATTTCTACAGTTTGCGAATATCATCAGTGTTCCTCTGGCTTTAGTGGAACATTAGGAAAACAAAATAGGGACCAACTCTTATAAGTTGGCTACCTCTCTAAGTTGGCCAAAAATGCTTGCACCACAGGTGACCAACTTAAGCAAGTTTTACTGTACTAAGTAAGGAGAATATTAGGAAGTTGGTAGGCCTCCTCTCAAATCATTGCGGCCTAAGATATCATTTTTACAAAATGAACTTGTGCCCAGAGACTGAATGTAGAATCGGTCTAGAGGATGATGAGACTTCACAACATGTCCTCTGTAATTGTCCGGCCCTTCTAACCAATGAAGACGACGGATCTTCCATAAAGACTTCCGCACATCAGAAGAATTCAAAAACTCTGCAACTAAGGATGTTGTGGGTGTTTTCGGTGAGTAAGGCAAGTGTTGCGGCTTGTTTTATGTCCACTTAGGTGCGTGTTGTAATATAATGGGTGTGTGAAAAAAAAGTTCGCTGGTTCCGGTCAATCAATTCGCATGTTCACAGAAATTGCAACGCTGGTTGTTGCTGTGGTTCGTGCAAAGTATGCGTGCTGGTAATTTTGCCGGTTCCCCTTTGAATGAGAGGTTCATTTGCGTATGTGTTGCATTTACTTAGTTCCTCCTGCGCAGAAGTCATCGAATCAAATATATGTATCAGATAGCATATTGGTTCCCGTGGAAACCTATTGTGTTTTTGGCGTGTGTTGTAGTGCTACGCATCTTAACATATCCTATTTTTTGAATTTGTTTAAATTGCAACTCGTGTTGTTACTGCCTTTTATTTATTTTAAAAATCTAATACTGACCATTCAAGTATACAACAACTTTGTCTTCCGTTAGTGTAGATTTAGCCCAATAAGCTCTTTTGATACTTGTCACAAAAGGACAAACTCGAATGAGGAAGGATATAATAGGTCCTGTATATATCCTTTCAACAATTCTGCATTTTATTCTGATATCGGGACATCATGTTCTGCACTCAATCTGGTTCATTCTTCGAAAAAGAATCATTCATCATCACTTTCGTGATGGTTTAAGGTTACACCTAGATATTGTGGCTATATTTGTCACAGAGAATATGTGATCAACTGTAGAGTCCTCTTTTCTAAAACCCGACTGGAATTCGGTCAGTAAAATTATTTAAGGGCTAATTGTATTGAACATTGGAAACTTCGTTTAATGTTCTTCCGACGTGTACTCCGCACAATATTGGAACTTGCATTTAATTTCATAGAACTGGCCCTAGCACTTAACCCTGAGGAACTCCTACATATCTTGATTTTCTACTTCTTAGTACTCATTGCGGTGTCATTCTTCTCCGGGATGGTATCAACGCTTTCCCGGTTCGAAGCACCCTATCTACTTGAATGCGTTCTCATTGCATCTTTTCCTTCTTCTCCGTTGGTTGGTGCAAATGCAGCATTTGATATGGTCCATGCTTCTCCGCCATACATCAGGATTGGGTTGGTAGAAGTATCTTATGATATCATTTATAATATGTGAAGAGAAATTCTTCGTCTGATTTCTGGGCAATTTTTCTGAGTACTGGTCCCGGCTACAAGTCCGTCCCGTTCCACTTAAAAATTTCTATTCGCTGCCCCACTTCTTGGGAGATTCTGAAAAAACATCCAAGAGTAAGAATTGCCAGAAGATTCATTAAATTGCTTCTGTAAATTGCCGTTCGGAATCGGCAGGTCCCTTCGATTCGTGTCAAAAGTATTTCTTTTCCACCCGACGTCTAGAGAAACTGGGCTTTAGGTAAGGCGCTTTATTGCAGAAGGCCGGAAGTTTTCCCAATCATGACTAATGCAGTTCCATGTATTCGGGGGCGGTAACACATATAAAGTCTTATTCGATATAGAATATTGTTCATCTTCAGCTCACTAAAAAGGCATAGGATATCCAAGAGCAACTCTACTGTTTCCGAATCACGGTCAAATGAGGGCCTACTGATTAGGCCGAAAGTGATACTCTCTGAGTTTTAGAAGAAAATAGAAGATATCGGGTTGTTCCTTGGCACATTGAAAAGGAAAATACCCTTGACTTTAATAATAAGCATTACATGGATAAAGGCGACGGTTAGTTACAATTATTGGTAGATCGTCAACAGATGCGATAACCAAGAGGTCGCTTAGATTAAGAGGTGCTTTTAAAACATTGATGATAGACATTTACCAGGGAGCAAATACTACAGTTAGAGGCGTCAATTGCTATATATTGCAGTTCTGTAATATTATTAAAAAATATATATTAATCGTATATCGCATGGGCCATGCAGGACCCAAAGACCAGCTTCTACAACCATATTTTTTGACACGAATGGATGGAACTTGCAGTTTAATGCCGATTCCATGAATGACGACGTCAACGTGAGTGTGGTGTGGCTGAAATGACTATTTTCTATGAGCGAAAAATGTCTTTTATTCTGAAAAATGGGATCATCACCGGTGCTCGCAATGTTAGACATGGTAGAAAATGCATGAGTGAAGCACTTGGCCCTCAATATTCAAGATTCAAAGATCCGTTGAAGCCTTAAGGTCAAAGAACATTATATCAACAAAAAAAAATTGGAGCACGACCAGCACAGTTGGCATTGCAATTTTTAAAGATGCGACAAACAACGTCAAAAATATAATGCTAATGATCCCATACAAGCCCCATACAAAGCCTTAACTGCACTTAAAATTAATTGGGAAAGCTAATAAAGATATCTTTAGTACTGATCACAACTTCTTCGAATAAAAAGAGAGGCGAAAAAGGAAAGTGTAAAACTTCCTAGCTCTTTAGTAAGACAAAATCGATTTATTTGTTTTGATACAGTTAATACATTTCACAATCTGAAAAAAGATGCATTTGATACATTTAAAAAAAAAAAGATACATTTTCCGAAAAGTCGGTCGCGTTCCCTCGCTACCACCGCTAAGGTAGGGATGGTCAAATAAGTTTGCAAGTTTGAGGAAAATTATACGAACAAAGCAAGAACAGGTTTGGATTTTCTTTTAGTGACAAGCTCCTCCATAAGACCCAACAGAGTCCATGGCCGAATAATTTTTGGTATGATAGCAGAGGGGGAGTGATGAGTGAAAATGCAATGCAAAAAAAAAGTTGATTTTAATCCTAAATCCACCTGAAAATATGTTCATTTTTATATGCCGTCAACCTTCTTAGAATTCAATTCACTTTTTATAGTGCCAGCCTTTTTATTCTTCATCAGCGCGTAACAGACATGTAATTCTCATCATCCATACTAAGCGCAACAGCCTTAAATGTGCTAAAAACCCGCTAAGAAAAGTAAGCCCCAATTATCTGTGTCAACATTCAGGACATTCTTACTTTTTCGCACTGCAACTCAGTGTTGCTGCTGCCAATCCATTTCCCAGCAGCTAACTTATCTTCGAAATAGCATTTCAATTCGAAAATTCATTTCAATTCCAAGGAAATTACCACCAGTTCACTAACACAGCAATTTTTTATTTTTTCTCTCCTAGCATTTTCGCAGACGCATATCTTCAACGGAGCGGAAATTGACTGCTGCCAAATTTGCAGATGCCGGATGTAATAATGTAACCTCGTTGCAAATGCCCAACAAAACATTCATAACACACATACATAGATAGATACAGTCTGCATGTCCGTTTCCACCCCACTAGCTAGAATTTTCCATTTCCCTCGATAACGACGGATATTCCATAGGGAAGAATCTGAGTTCCTGATTTCCGATTTCAACCAAAAAGAAGAACCTCCTAAGCCAAGCAAAACAGCAAAAAAAAAATCCGATTTTAGGATGAAAAAATGACTGTCGCGCACAACACAGCAGATGGCTGAAATTTGTACGTGAAAATCGAATTCGCTACAAAGCACCCAAGAACTAGGTTCTGCCACCATGGTAATTGTATTCAAAGACACGCAGCCATGGAGAGGTTTTAGCGGCGGCGACCATGCATTTCGTGGCAATAATAGCAACCAGCTACATCACACAGTGCTCCGTGACAATCGTGGCGATATTATTCTCCATTGAATAGTAGTTTCACTCCTCTATCGGGTTGGCAGACGTCATAAATGACCAAATACATTTGCCGCTTCACCTTCCGATGGACGATGGTGGTACTGCTGGTGCGGTCCGAGTCCAAATGCAAAGCTGTAAAACTGTAGGTAGCTTTGTTTTTTGATAAAGTGATTTGGCGATAGGGGTAGTCGTTATAGTGTGAAATCGGCCTAAATTGGATGTCGCTCAATGGGCATGAAGAGGAGGATAAATATGGCTATCTACACACAGGCACACAAACACATAGAGAACAAAGAGAAACACACTTGGAGCCGATGCACGATGGACAGAACCATTAAAATGAACTGATGGCAGGACATTTTTATTTAATCTCCGTGGAGCTTTGAACCATTTCCCATTCAGGATCATTGTTTTGGATTTGTTTAATTTTAATGAAAAAAGTTTCGCAAATATTTTCTAAGTGCTGTTGCTGCTTCTGCTGCTGCACATGTTTGTGGGCACAAACAGTCTTCAGACTCTGAAGTATAAAGGTACCTACTTCAATAAAATAAGAGAAATACAATTTCTTTTAATTTTAATTTCACTTGGATTCAAATTGCCATAAGGCAATCCATAAAAGAATGGTCTAACTGTGCACCGATGGAAATAATGCTATTTTTATAGCTATAACCATAAACAGGGAACGTTGCTATTCATTTTTGGTGATTTTATCGTTACTTAGGCTAATCAAATGCTGGGGTTGTTGCATTTGTGTGATCCAGGAGTTTCAAAGTCAACCTCACTTATTGCGCTTTGTCGCAGTTCGTAGAAACTCCCCTTTTGAACATGACAATATCAACTGAATGATGTGTTCTTTGCAGTGAAGGCTTCCTAGGTTCTTTGAACTTCCAATTTTATACTGCTTTTATTTTTTTTGTTTCCTTAGATTTTCTCTCAAACTTTTTGTACATTTTTGAAAGTTTAGAACCGTAAATGAGCGTCAGACGAATAGAGTCTTCCTTCTAACTGAAGGGCAATCTTTTCACAGCCTCCTTGATTTGTTACAGATAGCCATAGTTTTCCACTTGGTAATAGCCCTTATTTGGATCTTAGATTCAACTCTTTGTCTTAAAAGTGTATTTTCAACAATTTTTTTTTTAATTAAAAAAAAAAACATTTTGTTCAAACTTTTTACTGTCTTAAAGATATATGTACATTTGAAGAAGAATTTCTAAAATTTTCAAAGGAAATATTCAAAACTCCTTCATGGTGACGCCATTTCCGGTGATCCCTCGGAAAAAGGTGCGTCCGTAGACAGTAGAACTCGTGACTTTTTACAAAAAAATGCTAATTTTGGTAAAATTTGCTCAAAATTGCTCAAAAGTGCACGACTGCGTAATACCAAACTTTCTAGATACATGAAATGCGTTTTTGAGTCAAAAAATGAATCGAAAATTAATGGTGAGAAATTTATTTAAATCATTTTTTAGGTTTTTAAAAAATTGATTTTCTCCAAAACGGCACCTACGATTTTAATATTATTTTGCACATTGGACACTCTTAACATAATTGTTTCAAATACAAAATATTATCAAAATCGTTGTAGCCGTTTTTGAAAAAGCGAATTTAATTTAAATTTAAGAAAATCGTTATTTGAAAGAAAAAAATTATTTAAAAAATCTAATTACGACAAACCTGCGTTTATAGTATAAACAAACTGTAATTTTTTTTAAGTTCCCTTTATTAGTTTTCAAGATATTGCCCGTTTGAGAAACTATCGTTAATCTATTTTTTTTCAAAAACTGAGTATGTCGAATTTTTGTCCCCTAAGCATCGTTAGTACAAAAAAATACAGACATCCTTGCAACCACTTTTGAGAAAAATAGTAATTAGTGATTTTCGCAAAAAAATTTGTATGGCAGGTACCGTTATTTCAAAAGATAAAGCTAAAAATGAAAAGATGCCCTCAGATGTAACCCCAAGAACCATATATACGAACTTTGAAGGAAATACGTCGAACCGTTTCGCCATACGGCATTGGCGGACCCACTTTTTGGACTTCTCTATAGTCGTAATATCATCCCTCAAACTCAGTTTGAGTTCGAAATTTTCGCACGATCGCAATTACTTTCTTTTTAGTATACTAATGTATACGAGAAAGTAAAAAATCCTTCGTCCAAGTCCTCGTGAATTGTATCTCGAAGACCTATGTAAAATTTCTTCAAGATCGGTCGAGTGGTTTTCGAGAACTTTTGACAACCGACTTTGAAAACACAGTTTCGAGAAAAATGCGTTTAAAGTTTGGATAACCTCAAAAAAAACCTCGTGATTCAATTGAGTGCGCACCTTCCCAAGGCTGTATCTCCTGCTGTATAATATTTCCGAGATGTTGTTGAAATTAATGAGACAATAAAAAAAACATCGATTTTTTAAGCATTGAAACCCATGTAACCGCTTAAGTCGAAAAGTGCCAGCTTTCTCGATTAAATTCGTCAAGAACATGTTATTTTCCACTACAATAGTGATTTATTTGTTACTTTAAGTGGAACCATAATTGACATCATAAAAGTTAATCCATTTACGCTAAGTGGTAAGCAGATTTCTGGGCAGTTATTTATCGCCAACAATTTCTGTTGAGAATTTTAATTTACATACTTACAAATGCATTCATTTTCTCTTTCCATGTTCTTTTTTTGATGATTTGAATCGAGTAAAGATAACTTCTCACTTTACCACCTGCGGACGTCACTTATGTATCTGGCTCGCAATGGATCCAACTTGTTAGCAATAAAAAAAAATTAAAATAACACGAATTCATTGAATTATATGTAAATCAATGTTAATTTCCCTAAAAACTGTTTTAACTCTCGTTTTGTATAATTTTTTTCGCCGAATGAATTCCATAGGATAATAATCTGCATCGTACTGAGGTTAAATGTTGAATAAAAAACAAACATTTATTTATTTTGAATTGAGATACAAAAAAAGTTATATTCCAGTTAACCGCTGGTGTATGGTAAACACGCAAAATGCCCTAAATAAAGATATAAATTTCTTTTGACCAAATCAACTGATGTGTAAATATTTCTGTTTTCAATAAAATTTCGAATTCGATTCATTTGAATAAGAATAACATTTATTCAGGATACCTACCTTTTCTCAAATGGCACACAAAAAATATTATTCCTCAAGTCATCGGATTGAATTTGAACCCAATACCGTGACCCCCAATGAAATTCTATATTAATCGTGCAACTGACCGTAATCTATACCATCTAACAACAATCGCCCAGATAAAGGGTGCTAACGCTTCGATGAGTTAGGATATATATATATAAAGGGTGATTTTTTAGCTGGTTTGGTTTTGGCAACACTGGTTTTGACAGCTGACGTGTGTTTAGTACCTTGTGTCACTGTCAAACAGCTTCAGTTTGGTTTGCAATTTAACCATGGATCGTCTTACAAATGAACAACGCTTGCAAATTATTGAATTTTACTATCAAAATTCGTGCTCGGTTCGAAATGTTCATCGCGCGCTGCTTCCATTTTATGATCGGCATTCTCGACCTTCTGAGCAGTCTATTCGGAAGATTGTGACCAAATTTCGCACCAAATTTACTTTGTTGGACATTAAACCACCAACACGTTTACGTACTGTGCGTATTGAAGAAAATATTGCGGCCGTATCAGCTAGTGTGACAGAAGACCGCGAAATGTCGATTCGGCGCCGTTCCCAGCAGTTAGGCCTTTGTTACAGCACTACGTGGGAAATTTTGCGGAAGGATTTGAGCGTAAAGCCTTTTAAGATACAGCTGGTGCAAGAACTAAAGCCAGCCGACCTACCACAACGCCGAATTTTTGGTGAATGGGCTCTTGGAAAGCTGGCCGAGGATCCGCTTTTTTATCGAAAAATTGTGTTCAGCGATGAGGCTCATTTTTGGTTGAATGGGTACGTAAATAAGCAAAATTGCCGCATTTGGAGTGAAGATCAGCCAGAAGCATTGCAACAGCTACCAATGCATCCCGAAAAAGCCACTGTTTGGTGCGGTTTATGGGCCGGCGGCATTATTGGGCCATATTTCTTCAAAGATGATGCGAATCGCAGCGTTACTGTCAATGGTGAACGCTACCGAGCGATGATAACAAACTTTTTTTTGCCCGAAATGGAAGTTCTTGACTTGCATGATATGTGGTTTCAACAAGACGGTGCCACATGCGACACAGCACGCGAAACAATGGCGCAATTGCGAGGCGAGTTTGGTGAACAGTTAATTTCACGTTTCGGGCCGGTCAATTGGCCGCCTAGATCGCGCGATTTGACACCATTAGATTATTTTTTGTGGGGGTATGCCAAGGCTAATGTGTATAGGGACAAGCCCGCTTCGATTGACGCACTGGAAGCCAACATTCATGCATTCATTCGTGAGATACCGGCCGATATGTGTGAAAGAGTATGCCAAAATTGGACTCAGCGGATGGGCTACCTGAGACGCAGCCGCGGTCAACATTTGCATGAAATTATCTTTAAACATTAAATTGCAAGGTTCAAACTATCGATTCAAATAAATATTTCATTCATTTTCTCGAATTTTTTGTGTTTTTTTTTTAAAAAAAGTTCTAAACCTCTTAAAAAATCACCCTTTATATTATACTGGCACTTTGCAATGAAATCATAGTAAGGACAAATTTACGAATTAATTTCGAGTCTTTTGGCTGCTAATAAGAAAAGGACTACGATGACTTAAAAAATACCCGTATCTTTTGCCTTCCGGCATATGTATGAGAAACGCCATTGATTTGTTCACCAAAATAGTAAAAATAAATTTTGATTCGGAAACAAACCCAGGTGGACCCGCTTATTGTAAAAATAAATTTCATACGTACCATTGGCGTAGTTTTTGTGGGGATCAATCCCCCTTTCCACGATTCAGTCAGTTAAGAACGAAAGGAATGGAAACGAATTCTACATCATGATTGGTACATAGTGCCATCGCGATTTGCTTATCATGAAAATATGTTAGAAGAATTTTTGGAGCTTTCTCCGGTCCGCTGGGGGCGAACAGAATGATACCCTGTACATATCCTTTTATGCCCCAAAGAAAAAAGCGTTAAGAAGATGATGGATAGCATTTAATTTGATTCAATGAAATTTATAAAAAGTTTTTATTAAAAAACGCCCCTAAAAAGTGGGAGTGGCAAAAAACTATCGTATGGGCGATATATTGGAAAAAACATAAGGAAAGGCTACATTCCGCTGGGCGCGAACAGTATGATACCCTATCCATATCCCTATATGTAGGCTTGCCATACGTCCCGGTTTGACCGGGACAGTCCCGGTTTGAGGCTGTTGTCCCGGCGTCCCGGCCGGTTTGGCATTTGGTCCCGGTTTTTAATTTTTTTAAGTACAAAAAATTCCAAACAGTCTGGAACTTCACGGTGCGTCTAGCTCTACATAGATTTTTCCTTTTCGCCAACTAAAAACAAACATGTTATTATGTGCTAATAAATATTTTTTTTTTATTTTTTTATTTCCGAATTGTTTTGAACTCTATCGGCATTCCTCGCCTCCTAGGTTTTCGTAGTACCTACCTTCTCGGAACTCGCAGTACTCGCTCATTCTTACGTTGTTTTTCAGTATTCAGTACAGTCAGTGCTGATTGTGTATTGTTTTCTTTCACCAGTGTCTTTTCGAGTTATCTAAATTCTGAATCTAGTTACACTCACTAAAATTGTTCATTTAGTTTTTAGTGCGCGCTTTACTCTTTTGTTAGTGATTGGATTTATTAATCAATATGCCTAAACGTACATGTAAATTTAATAGTGATCTCGAAAAGGAATATCCTTTCTTAAAGAAACTTTGTTCTAGCTCTGATCAAGGTGAAAGGGTTCGATGTGGGCATTGTAGTGCAGAGTTTTCTATTGCTCATGGTGGTCGGTCGGACATTAAAGACCACTTAAAGTCGAACAGACATAAAAATAGTCTTTCAGCAGCTGCTAGCTCTTTCAAGGTTTCATCATATTTTAAGTCTACCAATCCGAATGACATGAATTTAGCGCTTGCAGCCAAGGAGGCAACTTTTGCGTATCATACAGCAAATCATAACCTTAGTTTTAATTCAAATGCGTGTTCTTCTAAATTGATATCAAAGTTTTTCGAACCTAAATTTGGTCTTGGAAAAACTAAGAGTGAAGCCATTCTTGTTAGCGTCATTGCCCCGTTTGCCGAAGACGAAGTACGTAAAGATCTCGAGAAAACAAACTTTGTGACCGTCAGCATGGATGCTTCTAATAAAAAGGAAGTGAAACTAGTTCCTGTGGTAGTTCGATATTTTCAACCGGAATCCGGAGTGCAGATCAAACTCTTAGACTTTAAATCAGTTCCTGGGGAGACAGCAGCTATCTTGACAGATCATCTAATATCAATTCTAAAGAAAAATAATTTAGAAAGTAAAGTTGTAGCTTTTTGTGGAGATAATTGCAACACGAACTTTGGTGGTGTTCTTAGAAGAGGACAAAATAACGTTTATGCATTGCTTCAAAAAGAACTGGGAAGAAACATCATTGGTATTGGCTGTGGTGCTCACATTGTGCACAAAACTATTCAAAATTCTGTGGATGTTCTCCCAATTGAGATTGAAGCGTTGGTAGTAAAAATTTACAAATACTTCCATATTTACACTGTGCGTGTAACTCAGCTCAAGGAGTTTTGTGATTTTGCAGGGATAGAATACAGAAAACTGTTGAAACATGGGAACACACGGTTTCTATCCTTACTTCCAGCAATCGAGAGAATATTGCAAATGTGCGAAGGATTGAAAGAGTACTTTTCTTCCCTGGAACTTTGTCCTGTCCTAATCAAAAAATTTTTTGATGATGAGCGGGGTGAAATCTACATGTGGTTTGTCCATGGCCAGCTTTCACTATTCAATAAAGCTGTGCTTTCAATGGAGAAGGACAAATCTAGTGCAACTGATGTTGCGAGTGCCCTCCAAAATTAAAAAACAATCCTTCAAGAAAGGAGGGACAACAAGTTCATCCCTAATGGTGCAAAAAAACTATTGAGAACTCTTGCCGAAAAATGTGAAACTGAAGATAGCTTGTCCAAAATAAAAGAAGATTTTAGAAAATTTTACGACAGGTAAGTTTTGTTCACAAAAAAAAAATAAAAAAATATATACTGGGTGTTTAGTGTATGTACCTATTATTTGTAGCAACAAAAAATAATAATTGTCTCTTTTACAGGTGCGTGTCATACATAGAACTTTGGGAAAATAGTTTCGGAGGTTCATATGAATTTCAATGGATAAACCATACCTCTTTTGAATGGAAAGATGTAGAGAAGACTGCTGAGAAAATAAACGAGAGCCTGGGAAAAGAAGCTGTGAACACAGATGAACTATTTGATGAGCTTGTCGTTACAAAGAAGGTCTGGAAAACTCTGACTGAACAGAATAATACGGAGCCAAAGCTTACACGCGAAGAGATGTGGTCAAAAGTCTTCTGCCACTGCAAGGAAAATGACGTTCCTGTTCCTAATCTCAAACTCATTCTAGAGTATATCTTCTGTCTGCCAGGAACTTCAGCTCCAGTTGAGAGAGTTTTCTCTCTCATGAACAATACTTGGAGAGATGACAGAGGTCAAATGCATGAAGCAACTGTGAGAAGTCTGATTCTTTGCAAAATTAACATAGGGCTTGGTTGCAGCGACTTTCATGACAAGATACAAAATAACAAGAAATTTCTTGAAAAGGTCCATTCCAAGGAAAAGTATCCACAGCAACAGCAATCGATGGATCAGGATGATGACTAAATCTAATAAATACCTACTATCCTATAAGTTACTAATCACTAATCTTGATTAAAAAATAAATACAAAAAAATTTTTGAATTTAAACATTTTTTTTTTTTTTTGTGGTGTGTCCCGGTTAGTCGGTTCGAAAATATGGCAAGCCTACCTATATGCCCCAAAGAAAAAAGCATTAAGAAGTTTTATTTCATTCTATTAATTAAAAAAAAAAAGTGGGCGCGACCAAAAACTTTGTATGGGCGATATGTTGGAAAAAATATTGGATAAATATCTTGTTAAACATTTTTTTTCGCTTTCTATGAAAATTTTCGAAGAAAACAGCATTTTAGTAAAAAACGCCCACAAAAAGTAGGCCTGGAAAAAAACTTTATATGACAAACTTATAAAGGAGGGCAGTGCCTACTACATATCTTGTGAAGGTTGTAACACTCCATCTTTCTAACTTCAGCTTTAAAACTGTTTTTTATAAATTGTGGGCGTGGCAGTGGGCGTATTCAAATTTTTTACACTTAACCATTTCGGAGCCCCAGGGAATATGTGGTCCAAATTTCAGCTTCCTATCTTAATTTTAAAGGCCTAAAAATTGCATACGGACGGACATTGCTAGATAGTCTTAGGATTTGGTCCTGATCATAAATATATATACTTTTATGGGTCTACAGCGAATATTAAGGGGTGTTACAAACTATGTGTCAAAATTAATATACCCTTAGGATAGGGTATAAATATTGGCTAAATGTCTTGTTAAACATTTTTTTCGGTTTATATGCAAATTTTCGAATAAAACAGCATTTTAGTAAAAAACGCCCACAAAGAGTACGCGTGACAAACAAATTTATGACAGACTTGTAAAGAAAGGCAGTACCTACATATCTTGTGAAGGTTGTAAAACTCTATATCTCCAACTACAGCTTTAAAACGGTTTTTTTCCAAATTGTAGGCGTAGTAGTGGGCGTATTTGAAAATATTTAACACTTTACCGTTTCGGAACTCTAGGGAGTATGTATTCCAAATTTCAGATTTTTAGAATATATTAAAAGGCCTCAAAAGTTGATACGGATGGACGGACGAAAGGATGGATATTGCTAAATAGTAGTGCTTGGCCCTGAAGGGCGGTGTAACCATTTTGGTCTGTCTAAGGCCTGGGATGCTTTTCCAATATGAGCTGCGCATTTTGTATTCCCATGTTTTCGTCTTCATATTAGTAGCTGATTTTTTTATTGGGCAGAAAGGCTCAGCTCCTATAAAGGGAGTCTAAACGAGGCCTTTCATCCCAATTCGGGAACCCAACAGGTTTTGGTTTTGTTATTGGTACTGAGTTCTTGGAGGGTTTCAAAGCAGTGTAGTACTGATTTGAAGTTAATAATTCTGGAATTTTCTAGCTCCTTGATTTCCCTGAATATATGGATGTAAGCGTCTTTAATTCCTGAGGTGTCAATAAGGTTTGCGCATACCTTAATGGCATGGAGCTCTGCCTGAAATACAATGGGACTTTTCCCCATTGATCTTGAGACATTTTTGTTTGGTCCTTGGATACCAGCTCGAACCTGACGCATGCTTCATTATTTGTGGTTTCAGTGGAGAAACCTTTGTTGAAACATAGTGTTTTTGTTGTTTGATCTGTTCGCAATTGCATAAGTTCGAGGTGTTTACTAACGGTTTGCTATTTTATTTGTTTCAAACTTGCGGTGTTGCATATTGCCACCTTTGGTTATGAAAATGTGCAGGGGTTTTAATCCTATTAGATCTTCTATGGTCGTCATGGAACAGGTTATCATGGCACCGGAGATATTCAAAATTGCATGTCTTTAGCTTTGGTTGTAAGCGACGTTTGGGGGGTTAAAAATGGCCTGAGTTGGTTCCTTCAGTTTTCTTTCTTCGAAAGAACTTCCAATTACGGGTTCTTCAAATCTTTTTTAACTGCACATGACTGAAACTGAAATGGTGTTTTTTTTCTTGACGCCAACAAAATACTTCGGTTTTGCTAACCATATTGATCATAAACAAATATACTTTTAGGGGTTCTACGACGAATTTTATCGGCTGTTAAAAACTATGTGCCAAAATAATATGTATAACCGTTTTAAAGGATATAAAAAGAAACAAGGTACATCAACTAATAAGAAACGAAACTGGAGTTATGGAGATCACAAGAGAACGTGCAACTAGTTTTGGTTCATCAGTCAGAAGCAATCTACTTTTTAAACACAAAATAAATGAAACAAACATATCATATGCCTCAAATGTTTAACCTTTTACAGTCCTATTTAATATCATCTTTTGCCGGAGGGTAGCTATACTAGATTTACCAATTTTTACAGTTTCAGCGCAGATGCGTAAAAACATCGACCGACTTATACAAATCGTTATACCACAAAACAAGTGCCCTTTCCTCAGGGTATATAAATTTTGACACATAGTTTGTAACATCCCTTACTATACCCCTAAAAGTATATATATTTATGATCACGACCAAAACGTAAGACTATTTACCAATGTCCGCCAGTCCCTCCGACCGTATCAACTATTGAGACCTTTAAATTTATCCTACGAAGCTGAAATTTGGAACATATACTTCCTAGGGTCCCGAAAAGGTAAAGCGTTCATTTTTTTCAAATACGCCCACTGCCAGGCACACAATTTAGAAAAAAAAACCGTTTAAAAGCTGTAGTTAAAGAGAAGAAGGGTTAAAACCTTAACAATATATGTAGATACTGAACTCCTTCACAAGTTTGTCATACGAAGTTTTTTGCCACGTCTACTCTTTGAGAGCGTTTGTTATATATGTTGTTGTCGTCGAAAATCTGTATAGAAAACGAAAAAACTTGTAAAGAGTGTTTTTTTTAGAGGTTGGTTTTTCGAATAGAGATAAAACTGACATTGTGTGGTCAAATCGGGCACCTCTAATGTTATTTCTGTTCAGTTTGGTTTGCCATTTCATCATGAATAGGTTGACAAATGAACAACGCTTGCAAATCGTGCAAATTTATTTCGAAAATAATGGTTCAGTTTGCGAAGTTTACCGCAAGCTCCGTTCATTTTATGGTCGACATAATCGTCCATCAGAGCAATTAATGCGATTAACCATGGATTGTTTTCGCACTACGTTTACTCTATATGATAATAAGCATCCGCAGAGACGTCGAACAGTGGGCACCGAAGAAACAATTGCCACTGTAGACCATGTCACGTTCATGTAACGTAACAAAAGTGTTCATCTCCCACCTTTCTGCTTCCCAAACCCACTCCTATTTTCGCCTTTGATTCCTTCCGCTATGCCTTTAAGGAATTGGTATTGCCGATCTTGTCGGATATTTTATATCCAACGATCTTGCTTTTCATATAAAAGTAAAAGTGTACATCTTAGATTTCATTTACGTAAGGCTAGGAATATTCCACAACCTTCTAAAACTAGAGTTGGCTTTCGTTCCGAATGATCCCGGAAAAGAACAAGACGCGCGTCCTGTAAAATAAATCTTAATTTTCTTTACCTCGGGAAAAAGCGATAGTGAGCAATTCCCAACGGCATATCCGCCATCTTGTCGAAAAATTCAAAAGTTATTGTATTCCCAATTCCCTAAATTTTACCTCGAATACACCCCTCAATTACACTCCAAGTATTTATAACTCAATAGAAAAAAGGACGTATAGGATAATACGGAGTTTTATAAGGAAGAGAAAAAAAATATACATCTTTTATATTCATTTCATTGTTACAGCTAAAATCTTTGGGAAGTATTTTCTAGAGGTTTCACAATTCCTCGTAGATAGATTGTGTGGTGCCCATTATAATAATCATATAGTCCGTACCAAAAATAATTAAAAAAAGAGGTTAGCTAATTTATTACCATCCTTAAATTTCCCGCCTCAAGTTTAATTTTCGAACCCACCCTAGCTGACTAGCCAAATCGCAGCATTTACGGTGCTGCCTGTTGCACTTTATCGCACTTTATCTCTCTCTAACCCATATCGCACCGGCGAATCGGTCTTTGGCATATCCATCATACTGTCATTATCGACTTGAAATCCATCGGCGCAGCGGCGGCTGCAACTTTTTTTCGCGATTAATTTTCTTTTCGCGAAATTAATTAAAAGTGTAACAAGCACCCGAATGAATCGATTCGATTCGCAAAGATTTCTTCTTACGACCTTACAAGATCCAGCTTGTGCAAGAATTAAAGCCGCGAGACCATGAAATGCGTCATGATTTTGGGGTATGGGCCGAAAATGAGATTGATATTCATGCAGATTTTCATCGCAAAATTTTGTTCAGTGATGAGGCTCAGTTTGGGTTGAATGGCTACGTCAACAAGCAAAATTGCCACATTTGGAGTGAAAAAAAAATTAGACCCTTGAAACGCCATTACATCCACAAAAGCTGACTGTTTGGTATAGAGCCATGATAACCAACTATTTTGTTCCCGAATTTGATGGCATGAATGTGGATGAGATGTGGTTCCAACTAGATGGCGTTACATGCCACACAGCGCACCGCACAATCGATTTATTGATGTAAACATTCGATGAGCGCATATTCGAAGTTCTATGTCTCTAAAAAACATCCTGAGATTTTTTCTAGTATATCACCCATACACGATTATTGGGCACGCTCGCAATAATTTGAAGGAGTCTTTTCAAAAAAATGTTTTTATTTTTATAAATTTTATAGAATGAAATAAAATGCTATTCATCATGATCTCACCGCGTTTTTCTTTGGGACTTATAGGGCCACTTTTCTAATTTTTATTTAGTCGTTTCTGTTACTTATTGCAAAAAGCTACCTCCGCCACTGAACCTATTCAATAGTTTTGCCAGCAAATCAATCAAAGCTGATTACATATCAAGAAGCTCGAAACACACTTTTGTCTCAGACCAAAAACCCTTTTAAATACTCTTCCACTTCATTGTGTCTGTAGTTATATAGATTAAATGATAATTGTATTATCCAACCAACTTGCTGCCACAGTAGCGATTAGTAAAATTCTTGTCTTAACAAAATATCGCAGATAAGGACAATCAATTTGCATAACATTGATAAGGGTCCATTAATCCAATGTTACGAATTCGTCGTAAAAGTTTTACCATCAAACAACTGCAAAATTATTAGCTTGGGTAAACCAACAGAGTATTGTTTGCTTGCCCTAAAAGTTTTTCCCAAGAGATGGGAGTACCGGAGACTTTATATAAAATAAAATATTCTAACGACCAAGTTTTGTAGTGCGTATATCTGTGCATATTTTGGTAAACGTTTTGCCTTGAAACTCACAAAAGTTTAGTACTGATTTTGTTTTGTCGGTACGTAGCTCGCTACTTCTGAAATTTGTTTGAACTTAAATTTTATGTAAACAGTAAGACAGTAGGACTTGATGACGATGTATGTGTTCGGATTCGGATTAAAACACTTTCATTTTGGCCTTTTTCGGTTGTATACTTTTGATGATAAGATATTCTTATTGATTCAGTTATATTGGAAAGTTTTTGAAGTATGTCTAGCTAAATACTTTGCCTGAGCAAATATTAAATTCAATTTAATGTATTTATCTTGAGTAATGGCGGTGAAGTAAGTGGGAGAGGGTGGTACTTTGTAAAATATTTATATAGACGTGTTTTGAGTGAGATGTGATTTATGGCTATTTTTCTTCGAAGGGTTGTTGGAATTGACTCTCAATTATTTTGATTTGAGATTTCGTTTTCATATCAGTGCTGTTGACAGTGTTTCTATAGAATACTTTGATACCTTGGTACAATGGCTGTAGACAGCGGTAAGACCAATCCTAAGATACGACATGGTTGTATGGTGGAAGGCCATGGAAAGGAAATACCTTCTCTACCATCTCACCAAAGTCCAAAGGGAGGCTCGCAAGGTCCCTAAGGATAACACTCACTGCAGTTTTCGAAGTACTGTTTAGCCTCAAGCAATTGGACATGTACTGCAGCAGCAAGGCGGCGAAAGCGGCGGCAAAAGCGGCGGTCAGATTAAGAGAGTCTGGACCGTAATGCCATACGGACACACCTCGGTGGAGTCCCAACGGTGCACCTCTTTAGAGGCTACGTAAACTACGGTTTATCTTGCCGCGACATGCAGAACAGAGAATTCAATACCAGAACACCGGAAAGAAGCGAATGGGGTAAGAGGAAATTTGCAAGGGATCGCAATACACTCCCACGGTTCCGAAATGAATATCGGCATGGGCTCGGGCATATTCTTTGAATCCCTATGATTAGGCAAATCCTTTAGAAGCAAGGATTTTCAAGCCTTTCTCAGTTAGAAATAGCTGCCATAGGCCGCTGCAGAACTGAAAAAGCGATTCCTTGCAGACGGATGTGGTGACATCAAGGCTGTGAATCAATGCTGGAAGTCGTTAGACAGATATCATCTAACAACACAGTAACTCTGTGCTGGGTGCCTGGAAATTGGGTCCTTGAGTGGAACTAACCTAAAGTGGACAAAACCCGATACGAGCAGACATAGCAAAGAGCTATTGCCAGTGGTTAGCAAAAGAAGATACAAATTAAGGAGCGGGCTAAACCGCTACGGTATCAGGCGTCCTCACGGGGCCCTGCGCTGTAGGTCTGCACAAAGAGTACTGCAGAAGCTGTAGGTAAGTTGAAGAAATTGAATCTGTAACCTATTATACGCATGCCCGGGCCTGAATAGCGTAAGTTTTATGACCTTCGGCAGATACTTCTCTTCTATAATGAGCTGTATAATAAATATAATAAGCAGAGTTCTCAGATTTGTGTGCAAATTAGGATGGTTCTAAGGGAGCTACACATTGAGCCCCTAACAGCAACTTCCATTTGTATATTTCATGGGTTTTGATTCAAGGAAGTTACCCAAATGAATACATTTGAGCTAAAGGGTCACCAACCTACCTATCTACCTAACTGAATCTAGCTCAGGTATTTTATTTTCGAGCGAAAATTAATCAATTCACTTTAGTTTGTTACGTCGACGATCGAGTTTTACTAATTTTTATTAGTTGCCGTAACTAATGTAACAAACGTAATTTATCCACGGTTTTGACAGTTCTTTACAAACAAAATTCACTTTAGAATATAATTGGAAGTAATAAGTCTCGTCTTTATCCCTTATCCCTCTATGGACACCAATGTGTTAGCACCCTCGTGTTTCACATGTCAGCTATATTTTAGTTCCATTTTTATCGGATTCGAAACAGGCATTCCATGTCAATCGACGTGTTTCCGTGTTTTCGATATCTCAATCGGAAGATAAAATAAAATAAAAAGTGGCCTGTTTCGGATTAGTTGAAAATGAAAGCAAAATAATGCTGCCATGGGCAGCACGGGAAGTTCATATAGGAATTCCTTTAAGAACAAATATTGAGTTCTTTGATCAGATTTGTTAATTGATAAATAATTGCCAACGTTCAACTGCTTCATTAGCTGACGCTGTCAAGTTTATATGCGCTGAGTTATATGAAGTTTCTGTTTCTCTGCGGCACTTTAAGATTGCAAGACGAACATTTTGGGTAGAATTATTGAATTTATTATTACGACAAGTTTATGATAATTAAACAAAGCATTATATTGTGTATATTTATTTTTGACTTACAGTGGCCGACATACATAAATCTGCGTACACTTACTTTGAATTGAAGTATGCTCTCTTATATTAAAGTGTAAGTCACAGCAGAATATCACAGTTAAAAAATATGAAATAAAATGAAAATAAAATGGTATGGTAGTCGGGTCTACTGTCGCCCTAACTGGAGTTATATCCAGTAAAATTGAAAATGTCCAATTTCGAGGTATTTATAACTACTCTAAGCTTCAAAAACCACTTACATATTTTGTAAACGTAATGTAATTACGTAAAAGTTAGTTTGTATCATCTTCTGATTCTATAAGCCCGAAAAAAGTTATTATGCTTGAAGTAAAAACTTTCTCGGTACATGAGACGCAAAATTAATCGAAAATTAATGGTGAGAAGGTTTTAAAAATTTTATTTTCTCAAAAACGGCACCTACAATTTTGATATAATTTCGCAAATTGGACATTTTTAACATAATTGTTAAAAATACAAATATCAAAATCGTTAAAGCCGTTTTTGAGAAAACAAATTTGATTTAAATTGAAGAAAATCGTTATATGAAAAAAAAATTTAAAAAATATTATTTAAAAAATCCAAGTATGCAGATTTGTTCGAATTTATAGTATAAAAAAACTGTAATTTTTTTTTAAGTTCCCTTTATTAGTTTTTGACCCCATCCTAAAAATCCTTAGTACAAAAAAAGACCGAAATCCTTGGAACCACTTTTGAGAAAAATAGTGATAAGTGAATTTACCCAAAAAATTTGTATGGCAGGTACTGTTATTTCCAAAGATAAAGCAAAAAATAGAAAGATGCGCCGAGACGTAATCTTATATACGAACTTTGAAGCAAATCAGTGGAACCGTTTCGCCATACGGCGCCCGGACACACAGACCGACGGACGGCGTTGGAGGACCTACTTTTTTGGACTTCTCTATAGTCATATTATCATCCCTCATACTCAGTTTGAGTTTGAAATTTCCGCACGATCGCAATAATTTTCTCTTTAGAATACTAATGTATACGAGAAAGTTAAAAATATAATTATTTTAAGGATCTATTTCTCTGATAAATTTTCCATGATTTTTTAAAAAAAAAAAAACAAATTTTGTGTAGAGTTTTGGAAAAATGCGTTTGAAATGAAAATCTGGAAAATGTAGTTTTTTAGTTTGCGATATTCTGATGTGACTTATACGTATATATAAAACATAAGGAAAGGCTACAGTCCGCTTTGAGCGAACAGTATGATACCCTATCCCTATCCCTATAAGCCCTAAAAAAAAACCTTAAGAAGATGATGGATAGCATTTTATTTCATTCTATAAAATTTAGAAAAAAAAAAAACAATTTTTGAAAAAACGCCCCCAAAAAGTGGGCGTGGCCAAAAACTTTGTATGGGCGATATATTGGAAAAAATATTGGCTAAATATCTTGTTAAACATTTTTTTTCGGTTTCTATGAAAATTATCGAAGAAAACAGCATTTTAGTGAAAAACGCCCACTAAAAGTAGGCGTCGCAAAAAACTTTATATGACAGACTTATAAAGTAGGGCAGTGCCTACATATCTTGTGAAGGTTATAACCCTCTATCTGTCCATCTGTAGCTTTAAATCGGTTTTTTTCTAAATTGTGGGCGTGGCAGTAGGCGTATTCAAAAAAATTTTACACTTAACCATTTCGGAGCCCTAGGGAGTATGTGGTCCAAATTTCAGCTTTCTAGCTTGAATTTAAAGGCCTAAAAATTGCGTACGGACGGACGGACGGACGGACGGACATTGCTAAATAGTCTTAGGATTTGGTCCTGATCATAAATATATATACTTTTATGGGTCTACAACGAATATTAAGGGGTGTTACAAACTATGTGTCAAAATTAATATACCCTTAGGATAGGGTATAAACAGGATACTTTAATTAAAAGTAAGTGCAGTTATTTCTATAACTTAATGCAGTTTTCACAATATTATAAAGAACATATAAAGAAGGAGTAATTTAATTGCAGCAACTATCGTCTGATTTAGATATCTTTAAAATTTTTGGTACCTATGTACATCCATGTTATTTTCGGAATAGCCCTTGAGTCCATTGTTGGGCTCTCACCCATACAGATCTTCATTAAGAAGACAGCAGCTAGAAGCGCTATTAAGCTGCAACTTAAATACCTTAAGAAATCCCAAACATGGACAGGTTTTACTGCATTCCTGATGTTATGGTTAGGAAGTAAATACAGGATGTTTTTTTTAGATGTATAGAACTTCGAATTGAAATAAAACACAAGAAAATCGTTTGAATGTCCATCAATTTGGCTTTATTGGAAGGACAATTTTATGCCATTTTAGCCGCGGCTGGTTCGAATAAAGACAAGTCTAGAGGTCCAATTTTCAATCACTTTTTTCAAGCATTTGGCTTCCAAGTCCCCTAACGTTTCTGGTTTGTTGGCGTAGGCGAGCGACTTCACATATCCCCAATGAAAATAATCCAATGGTGTCAAGTCACACGATCTTGGTGGCCAATTGACAGGTCCATTCCGCGAAATTATGCGCTCATCGAATGTTTCCTTCAATAAATTGATTGTGACGTGCGCTGTGTGGCATGTAGCGCCATCTTGTTGGAACCACATCTCATCCACATTCATGCCATCCAATTCGGAAACAAAATAGTCGGTTATCATGGATCTATACCGATCTCCATTAACGGTAACTGACTCTCCAGCATAATTTCGAAAGAAGTATGGCTCAATAACTCCATAGAGTACACCAAACAGTCAAGGGTCTCATGTGGATTCTCTTCACTCCAAATGTGAAAATTTTGCTTGTTTACGTAGCCATTTTTTTCGTTGTAAACTTCGCGAACTGAACAATTATTTTCGAAATAAATTTGCACGATTTCCAAGCGTTGTTCATTTGTCAACCTGTTCATTATGAAATGGCAAACCAAACTGAACATAAATGACATTCGATTTGCTAGATTTGACCACAAGATGTCAGTTTTATCACTTTTCGAAAAACCACCATCTAACAAGATTGGGAATCTATTCCAGGTTGAAATGTTTGACCGCTCTAAGTGGGCAAATAGTGTTCCGACTCTCGATCCGAGAAGTTTGATCTTGTATACAGACGGATCAGATGTAAAAACTGGAGTTGGAGCTAGTGTCTTTGGACCCAACACAAAAGCATCAATACCCATGGAAATGTGTCCCACAGTGTTTTAGGCGGAAATCCATGCCAGAATTCACATCTTCTCTTGCGATAGTCAAGCAGCACTAAAGGCACAATCATCTAACACTGTAAATTCTCTGACAGTGAAATGCTGCTATGATGCCTTGCAAAACAAGCCATATACAACAAAGTCAAACTTGGATGGGTACCTGGTCACCAAGGTATTGGGCAACGAATCTGCAGACGAGCTGGATAGAGCTGAATCAGAATTTGTATAATAAACGCGCACTAAAGGGATTTTGTATACCCCTATAATGAAGGGACACTGTCCTGCATTAGGGAAGTGAAGGCTTGGGAAAATGAAGATACCGATGCAGGTTTACGATGTCTATAAACTGTAATGTGAGGGAAAAACAGAGCGTGGTTGAGCATTGTACGGTTACGAAAGTAATCTTTATATTGTACACTGCACTGTACGTCGGAATATAGGCTTGAGGCTAACCTGATGTGCATTCCTAGCATGACGGGTATTTCGGTTGAATTGTTGGTGGAATGCAACTAGCTGTGTCGTTAGAGCACTTATGATGAAAGTAACGATACAACAATGACAGCAGGAGACATTGCGACGGTTGGCGATATCTCGATTGCCAATAAGTTTTGTCGCACGTTTTTGAATTCTATCAAGTAGCTAGTCACCGACGTGCAGGGAATAGTAGATGTATTTAAGCAGGATTTCCAGCAGCTGCTGAACGGATAAAATGTGGAGAGAGTGATGGGGCAAGAAGAGAACCCACGTCCAGTCAATGAAGAACCAGTCTCTGGCTCCGGCTCTGATGGTCTACCTCCAGAGGCTTCTCAAATATGGAGGTGATGTAATGGTGAGCCGCATGCACCAAATTATCATGCGGAGAAAAGCATTGCCAATGACTGGACTATCAGCTCCATATGTCCCATCTACAAGAAAGGCGATCCTATCCTCCAAGAACTATCGAGGCATATCGCTACTAAATGTCGCATATAAGATCCTATCCAACATACTGTGTGAACGACACAAGCCGTTTTGCAGCACACTAATCGGCAAGTATCAGTGTGGCTTCCGGCCCGGCAGATCAACTATAGACCAAATCTTCACACTAATTGTAAGGCAAATCCTGGAAAAGACCATCGATTTTCAAGTCGAGACACACCATCTCTTCATCGCCAGGAGCTTTTTGTGGCGATGGCCGAATTCGGGATCCCGTCAAAACTGATCCAGATGTGTCGCATGACACTAGATAACACGCGATGCAATGTGCAGTTTGGCAGCAGCTCATCTGAACTCTTTTGAACATGCACCGGATTTCGGCAAGGAGATGCGTTGTCGTGTGATTTCTACAATCTTGTTCTTGAGCAGATAGTGCGCAGGGCAGGTGTCAACACGGAAGGCACTATCTTCAACAGATCAGTCCAACTGCTGGGGTATGCGGACGATATAGATATCATCGGTCGATCACAGCGTGCCGTGATAGAGGCTTTCACGGCTATTGAATAACAGGCGAAACTAGTTGGCCTTGAAGTGAATGAGGACAAGGCTAAATATATATCAACAAACCAACAATCATCTGTCCACCGACTAGGACAAAATGTCACTGTTGATAGCAGCAACTTCGAGGTATGCGATAGTTAAGGAATTCATCTACCTCGGGGTAAACATCAACTCCACAAGAATGTGGAGTGGAGATCCGTCGAAGATAGGTCCCCTATCTGTACCAAGATGTGGATGTAGTCCGAAAAGCTTAAACTCGTAGACTACATTGGCTCGGCCACATCGAGCGAATGGACAACAATGCTCCAGCCAAGAGGATCTTCGAATCCCAGCCCCCAGGTTCGAGACGAAAAGGAAGACCGCGGATGCCGCGGATGCCAGAGCGCCAGATGCCAGATACTATCATCAGCGAAGGAATGGATTGGATTAGAAGTGGCAGACAGGAGATCATTGATAAAAATGAGAAAGAGAAACGGAGACAAAACGGAGTCTTGGGGGACTTATTTTGTGAGTTGCAGAATATCATAGAGTTCAAATTTAATTTTTTGTTGGTTAAACTCAGAAAGATTTAGTGACCATCCAGCACGCTCCGCAAGCTCATTCCAGTTTTCATACAATTTTTTTTATCCATAGCCTGTAAAGCTACACCTTAAGGTAGACGTTAAGGGGGCATGTTTAAAATATTAAGGACATTATCAAAATGTAGCTTCAGCATTGTGAGAATCCTGTTTCAATATGTAACATGTACGTGGGAGTTTTCTGAGGAAGATGCGGTACTCGCTTAAGAAAAAATCGGAGCACTTGTTTCCCGGATTAATTTTGTCAACAAAAAATAGATTTGATAAGTCTTTTATTTTTTCATACAGGCCATCCAGGTTGTGTTAATAGCAAGTTTCCATAGATGAAGTTTCACAATGTTACCAATGTCCGCTACGAGTCCCTGTTATTTAAGGGGTTACATGGGATTATTCGGGGAAAAAAGGTACCAACAATTTTTTTTTATATAAAAAATAAAATATTTTATTCAAACATTTTACTGTGTTAAAGGTATGTATCTGAAAAAGAATTTCTGAAATTTTCCAAGGAAAATATTGTGACGTCTTTTCCGGTGACCCCTCGGAAAAAAGGTACGACCGCGTTGACAGTAGAACTCGGGACAGGATCATCAGAATAAAACAAAAATTCGTGTTTTAGTTAAGACCATAATTTTGTCTCGAAGACCTGTGTAAAATTTCATCAAAATCGGTCGAGTGAAAACACAGTTTTGAGAAAAACGCGTTTAAAGTTTGGATAACCTCAAATAAACCTCGTTTTTCAATGGAGTGCGCACCTTCCCAAGACTGTATCTCCGAAACTTTTATTCGGAATTACTTGAACATTTTCAGGATAATATTATCGATATGTTGTAGAAATTACAATAAAAAAACTTAGATTTTTTGAATCTGTGAAACCCAAGTAACCCCTTAAGAGCGTCCGATCCGTTATATCATTGATCAAATTTTACAATTCAGAAAAAAAATTTTTCGTGCCGATATTTTCGTACGACGCAATCATGGAATTTATTATCTTTGCTCGTGCATTTTTATCCGTAAAGAGTTTGGGTAAATGTTTTTTCTGTAAATCACTTAGCTAGAAAGGAACATCAACAAACCCAAGCTATCCATCGTATTTGCATTCGAATAAAGTCTAAAACATGTTATAGAACTGATCCTTGTACGGCAACTCTATAGTCTCTTCGACATCACCACTAACTCAGAGTTAGTTTAGCCTTTGTTATCACGCCATATATACATATGTATGTACATGCAACTTCAAACACATATTCACTGTCCCATGGAAGTTTACTTCCGCAATATAAGGATTACAAAATACCATTATGCCAAAGGAAAACTCAAATTGTGCGCATTCAGAGGAACACTGTTATGCTGATATTTTGCAAAAGCTCATATCATCCGAAAGAAGTCAGTCCTGTCCTGCATCTGTTGAACAAATGCAATTCAAAAGGATGAATGTAAAATAAATCACAAATTGAAATGGAAATGCAGGATGTTTTTTCTGATATTTATTTTTTATTTTTTTTTTTTTTTGCAGTCCTTTTGAATTCTTATCACTATCGTAACAAAGTTAAAATTGGATTTCAAACTAAGCGAAAGACTTGTTGACAGGGAATTGTAAACAGCAGCTCATACCTACCTCCATAGAGCGTCTGCTGGATTTATGTATAAAGGTCAAAGTTCAGGATACACTAAAATATGTTCATACCTACATGATAAAGTCCTTTATAAATGTTCATGTTTTTAATTTAAACCTTACTAATCTCAAAACTGGAACTTTTCCAAAAAAAAAAAATTGAAACGAAAAACACAGAATTTTGCACATTGGTGTTGGGGGAAAAGTTACAAAACTTATTTCATATGTACATTATTTATAAGGAGAAATTAAATTGTATGATTTGATCCTAATTTTGGGTGTGGTTGTGCTCAAAGAAAGGTCAAAAATTAATGGCAAATTAACTAGTAATAAGGGAATTAGTTATTTACTCAATGTGTAAATCAGAAAATAGCTACCTTTAGGATATGTTTTTGGATCGCTGAAGCAGACAAGTCCCTCCTTCAACTCACGTACGCTCTCGTGGAGACTGAGTTTCCTGCATATGGCGCCAGTCATTGTGTGGTTGTCAGTAACCTGTTAATTTGGGAAAATGAGAATCCACGAATGATTGTTGAAAAGCCGATGCATCCACAAAGAGTAACTGTTTGATGCGGCTTATGGGGTGGGCGGCGTCATCGGGTCGTACTTCTTCGAAAATGAGGTCGGCCAAGCAGTTACCGTGAATGGTGTTCGCTATCGCGAGATGATAACGGACTTCTTGTGGCCAGAAATTGAGGATATGTAAATGGACAATATATACTTCCAACAGGATGGTGCCACTTGCCACACAGCCAACGAAACTATTTTTTTTTCCGCGAGAAATTGACTGGCTGTTTTATCTATCTCACGTCGTGGCGATGTTAACTATCCGTCACGATTATGTGATCTGACACCGTTCGACGCGCTTAGGCGCCGTTTTGTTGCCACCACTCACCGGACCTGAGAAAGGAATGTAGGTACGAACCTGTAGTATTAAGGAAAGTAACTATGCTGCTAAAGTTCATATTCAAGATGCCCAGTGAATGATATCTGATTTTCGCTTAAGCCGGACATTTACAGAGAAGATGAGACTCTCATTAACGTTCAGACAACTGCGACAGAAGATACTATGAGGGATTCCAAGTTAGGCCGCAACCGTACCTATTGGCCAGTGACCTGTAGATATGGCCACCAGCCTACCGACGTCCATTGCGTTCTACATGTAAGGTTCTGTGTTCTGATTTGTGGGCTACATCTTCCTTGATATGGTACAATTTGTCAAAAGTGATGGTGAACCGGATAGCTCGGGTAGGTTTTTTCCTACAGTCCCCAGTAAACATGGATGTAGTCACGGTTGAATCCAGATCCTTAATCGCAGCCTTACTATCGATGAAAATTGTCACTGTTTTTATGGTTGTTGATGAATTTAAAAGTACCTATCCGGCCTCCCCAATAGCAAGGACTTCTGGAAGACACTAGAAACGTTGGGGAGGCGTAAAGTAGTTGACGGTGTCCCCCTCCCATTTCAAACTGGATGGAAAACTGACAGAAAAGGTTTGTGAAAGTTTGGTGTTGGTATAATATAGTCAGCAGGTCTTGGGTCATCACTATGTAGTGACAGTAGAATTTTGCTGTACCCAAAGGGTGTTGTAGATCAGCATCCAGATTCCCTTTGTCTAACTGCAAACGATGCTCTTGTTTTAATATGCTGATCCAGGGGGGGGGGGGAAATTCAGAATCACGTTAAGTGCTTATTCCGGCTGTTCTTTGGACTCTGCTCATGTAATGTTTTAAGCTCTACTTAAATCGGGCCACCAAATTATAGACCCATAAGTGAGGATAGGACGTACTATAACTGTATACATACAGAAGACCATTTTTGGTTGGAGTCCACACATCGTGCCATAAAAAGTTATACTTGCTTTTCGCACCCGTTGTTCGATATTTAACCTCCAATTAAGTTTAGGGTCCAAAGTGATTTCTAGGTACTTTGCACTGGAGAGTAGGGTAAGATGTTGGGTATTAACATGGGAATGTTTGAAAGTTGTTATTTTGGTATTGGTAGTGAAAAGGATCAGTTCAATTTTATTTGAGTTCACGTTGAGGCCACACCTAGCAGCCCAAGTGCTGATCTTACTCAAGGCCCTTTCCATGATTTCACTAAACACGTCAGGAAACATTCCCGATACTAGTACAACTACTTCATCCGCATATGCAACCTCTTTGATACCGTCTCTCTTAAGCCCCAACAGGATATTTTTTAGAACCATGATCCATGAGAGAGGCAAGACCACCCCTCCTTGGGGTGGAACACTAATTACTGATTTAGTGAAAATACTATTAACTAGTTTAGCCTAATTGATCCTTGTTTTTAGCATGGAGACGATCCATCTAGATATGAACTCCTCTACACCAAACTCGATGAGAGATTCTTGAATACATTCAGTGTGGACATATACCCCTTTTATGGCTAGGAAGCGTGTAGTTTCGGTAATGTAATGACCTGACGGTTTTCACAGATTTGTCAATTGAGGACAAGCTGATTGCCCTAAAATCCTTCGTGGACTCGTGCCCGCATTGCCAACTTTTGGTATGAAGGCGAACTTCGAACCTCGAAGATTGTGGGACATGATTAAGTAGGATACAGCTTTAAATATCACAAAGAACTAAGGCCTCACTGCTTTTGTCGCTTTTTCAATATTATAGACAAGATACCGTCTAGACCCAGTGACTTATAGGGAGAAAAATTGTTAATAGCCCTGGAAACCTTCTCATCTGTAAAAATTGGTTTAAATCCTGCAGATTCACAGAGTTGATGCGGTTCTCCCTGCATCCCGGAAAGTGTGTATTTATGAGTGTAAGGACTATTCCGTTTATTTTGTCCAGTTTCCGTCCGATTTCTATGGAAAAGACCTACACAATTTTTTATTCTTAATATTGCCGCCTCACTAAATAAACCTCTTCTTCTCCGCTCCATTTAACGACGAGATAATGATCAGTATTACAGGTCGACAGTTCGACTTCAAAATATATCTGCAGGCATCCCGATTTTGGATCCTTCATAGAGGCCAATCAAATACTGATGTTTCTGCATTTGTGTGATCCAGGAGTTTTTAGGCCTGCCTCTCTTACGCGATTGTAAGGGAACGTTGATTGCCATTGACTTTTTGACGGGGTTCGTGGGATCCCTACTTTGAACATAACAATACCAACTGAGTCGGTCGTGCTCCAATTTTTTCGAAATGGGTACTTTGACATAAAGGCTTCCTCTGATTCTGGAACTTCGAATTCGATCAAGCCTTGTTACTCCTGCAGTCATACGAAGCATCTTCATTTCAGCTGCTGTCAATTTGTCCTCATACTTTTTGTACATTGTCCAGTATTGTGACAACTCCGGTGTAGAGCCTTCCTTAGGGGACATTTTTCGGTAACAGAAGATGACAGAGTTTGCCTGCCCTACGCTTACACGATGATTGATGTCTTCTTCAGCGGTTGCTTCGTTGTTAATCATTGATCCCAGATATTTTAACTTTTCACGCTTGGGAACCACCACCCAAATTCAAATAAATATATATTTTAATGGGTTGGCTTAAGTCAGAGAATGGGCAGTACAGATTCTCTGTCTTCTTTTGGTTAAGACGATACCCATTCTCCTTTAAAGCATCTACCCAAACATTAAGTGCTCGTTGCAAAGAATTCTGATCATGGCTCCATCATCACCGAAGAATAACCGATATACTTTAGGGTTTCTCACTGTTCCCTCAAGCAGATAATCTAGGACTGAAATAAATAGAAGAGGACTTAAGACGCTTCCCTGGTGCATACCTACTTTTATTGGGAATTCATCGGTGACACCTTCGAGACATCTGACTTTTGTCTTCGCTCCCTCGTGCATGCCCATGATCATCCGTTCGTAGGTTTCAGGACCTCCTCGTTGTCTAAGCGCTACCCGTATCAGATCTCTTGGTTGTCTCTCGAATGCTTTTTCAAAATCAACCAGAATCATATGCAGATCCTTTAAGGAATCACGATGCTTTTCCTTTATGATCTGTGGTTGATTTATCCGCGACGAACCCGCACTGGTCGTCAGACAGCCGAATTATTTGTCTTAGGCGACCATCAAATACTCGCTCTAAGATCTTCATGGTGTGTGACATCAACTTAATTGAACGGTAATTATCATAGTTTCGCGTATATCCCTTTTCTTTGTTCAAATGAAGAATATAACTTTCCCTCCACTGGTTGGGCATTGGATCACCTCACATGAGTTTGGAGATAAACCTCAATTAACCAACAATTAGTTATTTTAAAGAATTTTTAAAATTAGTTGACTGCAACAAGTCAAGCACGTATTCGTACTTATAACACTCACTCTAATTGGATAAAACAACAACAAAGGGCCATTGAACTTCGCACATTTGTTCATGCCCATTCATAATATTCTAACGCGCCATATGTCACAGCTGAGGATTTTCCATTTCACATTTTTCGCATAATATCTAATTTCAACATAATTTATCTACCAAATGCCAATCACTCGCATTACACAAAGCACGATACAAACTAGGTAACTGCCCTGAATTTCTAAACGGTAAAAAAAACCAACACCCGACAAATTGACGGGCGTTGTAATAATTAATTGCATAATATCATATCCTGCTATACAAAACTACCAATTGAAGAAGAAGAATATCGCAAATAGTCAGTTTCTCCGGGAATCAAATTAATAAATACCTTTACCTACTTACAAACGTAAATAGCAAAATAACATTTCATTCAAAATCAGCATTAGTAAGGAGTAATACCCGTCCATTGTCTTCCGTGGTTCAAGCAATTAGCTATCGTTCTTCGAGCTACTTGTTCCGTGCTGTAACAAGGACGCTATTACCAACCCTCCGGATGAGGTAATTCCCTCTAATTAACGTTGACTTTAATTGAATCAGAACTCAAGTTTTTACCATACGCACACACCCAACTCGAGCTATGGTGATTATAACCTTAGCGCTGCTATATCCGGCAAGTTGTTTACTTAATGCTCGCAAGTACTGCGATTGGATAGCGTGTTGGACTGAAATTACATTTTTTATTAGAGGGAAACGAAGTGCTTTTCGATTTATTAGTTTCAGATCTTTTGTTTTTTTTTACATATATTTTAAGGAATTGATTTGTAACACGAGTTGACTTCTTCAAATCTTTTTGAAGACTCACTAATCATTGCTTACTTAAATGCGCAATGCGACATCAAGTCATTATCTTGGGGTCATCCGAAAAGAAATACTAATTCTCTCAAATTGCCATCAGTGATTTTATCAAAGCGAAGGCCAACCTTTGTCAAAAATAAAGTGCACGACTGCGTCATACGAAAATTTCTCGGTACATGAGATGCGTTTTTGAGTCGCAAAATGAATTGAAAATTAACGGTGAGAAATTTATTTAAATCACTTCTTATGTTCTAAAAAAATTGTTTTTCTCAAAAAAGGCACAAACGATTTTGATGTAATTTCGCACATTGTACCCTTTTAACATAATTGTTAAAATATAAAAAAATTATCAAAATTATTAAAATCGTTAGAGCCGTTTTTGAGAAAACGATTTTAATTTAAATTTAAGAAAATCGTTTTATGAAAAAAAAAATTAAAAAAAATTATTTAAAAAATCTAAGTATGAAGATTTGTTTGAGTTTATAGTATAATTCTCTTTATTAGTTTTCGAGATATTGCCCGTTTTATAAATTACCGTTAGTCGATTTTTTTTCCAAAAACTGAGTATGCAGAATTTTAGACATCATCCTTAGCATAAAAACATAAGGAAAGGCTACAGTCCGCTGCGGGCGAACAGTATGATACCCTATCCATATCCCTATATGCCCCAAAGAAAAAAGCATTAAGAAGATGATGGATAGCATTTTATTTCATTCTATAAATTTTATAAAAATAAAAACGTGTTTTTTGAAAAAACGCCGCCGAAAAGTGGGCGTGGCCAAAAACTTTATATAACAAATTGATAAACGAGGGCAGTGCCTACATATCTTGTGAAGGTTGTAATACCCTATCTCTCTAACTTTAGCTTTAAAATGGGTTTTTCTAAATAGTAAGCGTGGTAGTGGGCGTATTAAAAAAAATTTTACACGCAACCATTTCAGATCCCTTATGAATATGTGGTCCAAACTTCAGCTTCCTACCTTAATTTTAAAGGCCTAAAAATTGCGAACCGACAAACGGACGGACATGGCTAGATAGTCTTAGGATTTGGTCCTGATCATATATATAAATACTTTTATGGGTCCACGACGAATATTAAGGAGTGTTACAAACTATGTGTCAAAATTAATATACCCTTAGCATAGGGTATAAAAAAAGACCAAAATCCTTGGAAGCACTTTCGGGATAAATAGTGATAACTGATTTTCACAGAAAAAATTATATGGCAGGTACCGTTATTTCAAAATATAAAGCAAAAAATAAAAAGATGCCCCGAGATGGAACCCCAAGAACATTATATACGAACTTTGAAGCAAATCTGTCGAACCGTTTCGCCATACGGCGCTCGGACAGACAGACAGACCGACGGACGGCATTGGCGGGCCCACTTTTTTGGACTTCTCTATAGTCGTTATATCATCCCTCATACTCAGTTTGAGTTCGAAATTTTCGCACGATCACAATAACTTTCTCTTTAGTATACTAATGTATACGAGAAAGTTAAAAATAAGGATTAAGCGGTTACATGGGTTTCACAGCTTCAAAAAACCTTTTTTTTTTTTGTATTGTCTTATTAATTTCGACAACATCTCGAGAATATTATTTTAAATTTTGAAGTCATTCCAAATAAAAGTTTCGGAGATACAGCATTGGTAAGGTGCGCAGGTTATCCATACTTTAAACGCGTTTTTCTCGAAACTGTGTTTTCAAAGACTGTTGTCAAAAGTTCTCGAAAACCACTCGACCGATTTTGATGAAATTTTACACAGGTCTTTGAGATACAATTCACGAGGACTTAAATGTAGATTTTTTTTAATCACAGTTATTTAAAAAGAGAAAAACTGTTGAGCAAATTATACCAAAATTAGTCTGCCAAAAATCCAATTTTCACTTCTTTTTTTCCTTCGTCCCAATTCTAGTTTATGGTCTTAACTAAAACACGATTTTTTTTTTCACTTCTGATGATCCTGTCACGAGTTCTACTGTCAACGCGGACGCACCTTTTTTCCGAGGGATCACCGGAAATGGCGTCACAATGACGGAGCTTAAAATATTTTCGTTTGAAAATTTCAGAAATTCTTTTTGAAATGCATATATATAAGACAGTAAAAAGTTTGAATAAAATATTTTATTTTTTATATAAAAAAAAAAAATTGTTGAAAATAAACCTTTTCTTCCCCGAATGATCTTGAGATGCACATTGAGAGCCTGTGATGGACACACTTAATATTGTAATCTACTTCTAATTAGTCCGAGAAATTATAAAGATCTGCTTATTTTTGGACCATCAAACAGGTTTTTCGAATGTTTACTTACTTACTTACTTACTTAGGTGGCGCTACAGTTCGGGGTGGACCTGGGCCTCAACCAATATGCCTCTCCAGTTAGCACGATCTTTGGCTAACTGCCTCGAGTTGCGCACTCCAAGTTGGTTGAGGTCCCCTTCCACCTGCGCGCGCCACCTTAGGCGAGGTCTTCCTCTACTGCGTTGTTCCTCCGGGTTGGATTCGAAGACTCTTCGGGCCGGAGCGTTGGTGTCCATTCACTCTACATGACCCAGCCATCTTAGACGACTAATCCGTATTTTTCTGACCAGGTCGATGTCGCTGTACAGCTCGTAGAGTTCGCTGTTAAATCTCCTCCTCCAAAGCCCGTCAACGCAAACGGGACCGAAAATCACTCGAAGAATTTTGCGTTCGAAACGACCAAGGAGATCTTCATCCGCCTTTGATAACGTCCATGCTTCTGCGCCATACAGCAGGACTGGGATGATGAGGGTCTTATATAGAGTCTCCTTGGTGTTTCTCGACAAGGCCTTACTAATCAATTGCCTCCTTAAGCCAAAGTAACAGCGGTTGGCAAGTGTAATTCTTCGCTTGATTTCTGACGATATGTCATTGTCAGAGTTAATAGCGGAGCCGAGGTAGATAAAGTCCCGAACTACCTCGAAGTTATAGCTCTCTATCGTGACGTTCTGTCCGATTCGTCGATGTTGTGCGTCCCTTCTTGTCGACAGCATATATTTCGTTTTGCCCTCATTCACTTCTAAACCCATTTTTGCCGCCTCCATACTGATACTTGCAAACGCACCAGTGACAGCTCGCTGTGTTCTGCCAATGATGTCGATGTCGTCGGCGTAAGCAAGTAGTTGCACAGACTTTTGGAAAATTGTGCCCCTGGTGTTGGCTTGCGAGTTTCGCACAATTCTCTCAAGTATGATGTTGAAGAAGTTACATGACAGCGCATCGCCTTGTCTAAATCCTTTTTTGACATCAAAGGTCTCGGTGAGATTGTTTCCGACCTTAATGGAGCAGCGAGAGTTATCCATCGTCATCCTGCACAATCTGACGAGTTTGGCAGGTATGCCAAAACTAGACATGGCTCTGTATAGCTCGTCTCTATAAATGCTGTCATATGCAGCCTTAAACTCGATAAAAAGATGGTGAGTATCGATCTGGACTTCTTGGGTTTTTTCCAGGATCTGCCGAAGTGTGAAAATCTGGTCAGTTGTGGACTTACTGGGCCTAAAACCGCACTGATAGGGTCCAATCAGTTCGTTGACGAATGGCTTGAGGCGTTCACACAGCACGGCAGACAGGATCTTGTATGCGATGTTGAGGAGACTTATACCTCTATAGTTGGCGCAGTTAAGAGGGTCTCCTTTCTTGTGGATCGGGCAAACAATGCTGAGGTTTCATTCATCAGGCATACTTTCCTCTGACCAAATCTTGGAGACGAGCTGGTGCATGCTCTCTACCAAATCATCTCCCGCTGCCTTGAAAAGTTCGGCAGTTAAGCCGTCCGGCCCGGCAGCCTTGTTGGATTTTAGTTTGGATATTGCTATCCTCACTTCATTTTGGTCAGGTGGGCGGGAGTCTTGGCTTTCATCCCCATGTTGAATGGTTCATTCTGCCTGACAGCGGAATTTGTGTCATCATCGCCGTTTAACAGTCTGCAGAAATGGTTTTACAGTGAATCCGTCCGTATCCGAGGCTTTTGGTTGCTTCGTAACCATGTGGTTTTTCCGTGGTTGGGTACAACGCACATATGTTTACATAAGGTTAAATCCTGTTGGTATTCGGTATGCCGGAGACGTAGAAACTTATGAATATTTTTCGAAAGGCAGACAAGAGCATTGTCTGGCAAGAGCGTCATACATATCCACCAGTATTTTTCCAACAGCTAATAGTTATCATGAATTATGGTGCAACTTTTACTGCATCTGGTTCGTTCGCCGATATTGAACTTACATTTAATGTTTTTTTTATTTTTTGTTTGATTTAAAAAAAATAAAAAGTGATATCCCTTGGGGTATGCGGTGTAGGCCACCAAACACGCTCAACTTAATATGCGAAGCAATTTGGGATTAAGTCCCAAGATCCTGCAGGGATCCTGTGCATTGCCAGAGTTTAAAAGTGCAAAGTATTTTTATGCCATCCGGACACTGCTTTTGTCCTTTATCTTCTACGTGATCAGCTGGTCACTGATCGGTAGTAGATCTTTTGCTAAAGAAATGGGAGGAGATTCAGAAGTATGGGTTACAAGGTAAGAGTAGGTATGCATCGTAGACAAAACAAAATTCGATACAGGTTTATCAGACGCAAACGAAACATTCAAGACATATCGTGGAAAAGCATGTGTTCCACGTTTTCAGAGACGGTTTCGGAATGTGTGCAGTTTGGGCTGATTTCATGTCCGCGTTTAAAGAGATATTCTCTGTAACAGACAACACCCGTTAAGAACTGTGTCAGATAGAAGTTTATTTCGCCATGTTTCCGTTTAATCCATACATCGATCACTGGTATGAGCCTGTGGGTCCATCTTCTCTTAATCGATTCGCTCCAATGTTGTTGCCAGGTTGCTATACTACGATTCCTTTCGTAGTTTCTTTTATCGTCATCTACCCGATCATTACGGACTCGCTCGCTTTTTAATCGATCTAACCATTTCTTCAGCAAGTATATCGATAGGTACCATCGAAACGCACACTTTTAGAGCGACGATGGACGGTTTGACTCCCCCAATGTAGGACTTAACTTTCGCTGCACTCGACGATATTTCGGCCGCATACAGCTTTGAAAGTGCGCAAACAGTATTTGAAGACTTTTTGCAAACATACTGGAGATGATTTTTAAAGCTTACCCGAGCGTCAATAATTACTCCAAAGAACTTTATAAAAGGTTGGGAAACTACTTCGTGTACTCTTACTCTAAAGACCCGAGTTCAGTTCAGTTTAACTAGTTCAGTCCAACTCACTTAAAGTTCAGTATAATCCTTCCATCTGACTTTCCCCCACCAGTGGGTAAGGGGTCAGCAACATAAGTTATATTCAGTAAATAATAAATTATAAATAAAGCGATTTAATCAATTTTTCGGGAAAGGAACTCATCACTTTTCTTACCCCTGAATGTTCTCAGACTCCCAAAAGGTCGGCGGATTTGAAGCTTGGATACCTGTTTAGTAGTAAAGCGTACCGAAGCACTGCACTCTATAAATGGTTGGCCATGATAATAATAATGAACTTTGCTTTGTTCGCTAGAATATCTACTGCTGCACTAGTAGGGAAGTAGGCTGTTTAAGAGTATGGAATTGCAAATTTCTGATTCTAGCACCAGGATCACAAATAGTACTCTCTGCACCCTCGACACTGCGCTAAGGTCCTCTGTTTCCAGTGCAGAATTTCCTCTGTTTAGTAGCTTCTTTAATTTTTTTCTAATATGCTTCAGAAACGGGTGGGGTTGACATGCGGCAAATGTTTATGCTGGATAGGGATAAGGCTTCTGTCTGATCCCTCAAAGCACAAAAAAAAACAGAGGAAATGTCCGAGAAAGATGGACTAAACTCTTCCCAGTTATGGACTCAAATGCACATTAAAACTGCTCTTGATATTTAATTCAGGTGCAGCTGTTTTCATTTTCGGATTTCTTCTCCTACGAAGGATTTCTCAATGTGAGTTTTTGAAGAAGAAAATGCTCTGAACGGCGCCATCCATCTTACTCCTGTTTCGCATCTCCATCAAATTTGCTAAGATCCTTTGCCTTTGCAGTTGCCCTATTAAGTCCTGCTTTTGTCTTTTTCTCCTACGATTTCGAGTAGAACTGGCTCCAAAACTATTTTGTATGTACCCGTAGGGTATCTATACTGCGCCAATCGTCTTTCAATACTCCTCGTTTCTGAGCATGTCGGCCCAGAAATCTTAGGCATGCAGAAGGATGGCATGGGTGATCGCATGGTCTTCCAAGCATATTTTCGGATCAATTCATTAGACTCCATTGTAGGACACCCCCTCAGGATTGAGCGATTTTCTAGGTATAGTCCTTCACCATTCTTATTATATATTGCATTATTCAACCTGATCGAGTTGAAGGCCTTTCTCATAGGGCAAGCTTGAGCGACGCGAAGATTTGCTTTTTCCGTATATCCTACAGTAGACTTCTCTATATGCGTGTTGTCGTTCGGACAGGCCAGCTTTTGTAAGAGTTTTTCTGCCGTGTCCAACATACACGGGGTCTGAAGGTATTATTTTGCTTTAATGATTGGACCATAGTTGCGTCAATTTTTATATATTACGTATCCCTTTTTTAAGGCACTCCCTATTCTCTTTAGCTACCGATTTCAAGTAGTGCAACTCTGATTTTTCTCACTGTAAATGTCGTCTAACTTAGTTTAGAAATCATTCTTACCGCGCTATGGAAACTAAACCCCTGTAGCTTTTTATATAATCTACGGCAATGTAAACGTATTGTAAATTTTATAGGTTTCGAGTCTAAAGCCGTGCTGTGGTAAATAGTAGCAGTCTATATCTTAAGGATGCTGATACCTCTATAGTTCAGTAGATACGTCATCCAAGTAAGGAGTGGACTTAATTGGAACGAAAAATACGAATGAATTTTCCCATAAATATGAACCTTTTTGTACCTATCAATACCTCAGTTTGCGGCAACAACTCACAGTCTTAAATATTTTCAACTTTCAAAATTAAACATCTATGCAAGTTGACACAATTTTTGTACACTATTTACCCACTCATACATGTGTACCTACAGTTAAAAGTACATAACGCCAATCATAGATAATCTTCTAAGAGGAAAATTTCTTTCTTAAATTGCTCTAGTTTCTTCCTCATTAACACAGTAACTTCAGCCATATACTTAACACACTATCCGACTGAAGGATTATATTTCTTATTTTTTAATCCTTTTTTTTGTTTTTGTAGAAAAAGAATAGCAAGAAAATGCATGCATCTCTTACACTGACAACCAGAGACAACCAACGTAGTTGTCCTCGACGCTGTCATCAACATCATCATCATTATCGTTGTCATGTCCTTAAAATAAAGAAAATTGTGAATCAAGGAGACACGTACAACATAATTTTAAGAAACTCATTACAATATTTATGTTCATGTACTCGTGTGTCGGTGTCGTCTGTGTCGTCAGTTTACGAGGAAAAGAAACCTGTCATCCGGCGAAACAACGTGCAGGCGGAAAAAGATGCCCGACGACAAGAGAAACCCAAACAAAACCGAAAGATTAGAATTAAGCACAAGACAACAAGATGTACAACAATATTATACCGAATGCAAGAACAGAAAGGACACTTAAAATTAGCAGTATCCTTTTTCTTGTAAGCTAGCACATGTAGCATGTACATTTGTCTCGTGCTATAGGGAGAAGAGTTTTCAAAATTGGCTTTTGCCAATAGATGTCCATTGCCATGGGAAAGACCACATCCGAAGAGAAGCCAGACCGGAAAAATGAATTTTAAAATAGACGATTGGGAGATAAGGACACCGCAAACTATACACGATATAGCGTACAGTATGGTTTACAAAACAATTTCATACCTTAACACATAATAGTATCTACTTCGAAGAGTTATTTAGAGAAGAACCATTTTGTGTACAAAGTTATATTTTTACCACGAATGGAAGGGATCTTTAATTTAACGACGCCATTTATGAATGGCAAATTGCTAGAAACTACTGCTGACAACTTACCCTTAGATGCCTTTTAGACTTCCCCAAGCGAATAACTTACGGAGGAAGAAATCACATTTATCAAAAACTATTCGAAAGTCCGTCGGTAAAAGCATGGAGGTCTTTTCTGTTCTGCATGTAGTCTCGGATTAAATAATGTCCAACAAGCTCTCAGGAACTGTATTGTTCCACCTATTTTGCTTTTGGAGCAAGAAGTGGTTTCTTTAGTGAATCAGAGGAATTTTTTTTGTTTTTTTTTTTTTATAATGTACGCGCACTAAAAGGATTTTGGATTCACTTATAATGAAGTAACACAGTGCGGGCATTAGGGAAGTGAAGGATTAGAAAAAAGGAGATACCGATGCACGTTGGTTTTAAATGTCTGTAAACTATAATGCGTAGGAAAAACAGAGCGGGGTAGAGCATTCCACATTCGTATTGTACAGTTAAGAAACGAATCCTTGTATTTCACTGTACGTCCGAATACAGGCTTGAGGGTAAACTGATGTGCATTCCTAGAATGGCGAGTATTGCGGTTGAATTGCTATAGGGGTGGAATACAACTGGCTATTTCATTTGAGAACTTGTGGTGGAAGTACCGATAAAACAATGACAGACAGGAGACATCACGACGATGACTAAGAGAGTTAAATGATTTCGTGATGTCTCGATCGCCAATAAATTTTACCGCACGTTTTTGAATCCTGTCAAGTACCTCCAATACGTTGCCGTTCCAGTTCAACACCCGAAGATGAGGAGCGTTGCCCAGAGAACGGAATTGTAACGCTAAGGGTACTGTCATCAGCAAAGGAATGGATTGGATTGGAAGTGACAGACAGGAGGTCCTTGATAAAAATGAGGAAGGGAGTCGGAGACAAAACAGAGCCTTGAGGGATACCAGCATTTATTTGGTAAGTTGCAGACTTGAAACCGTCCAAAACAACTTGTATTGAACGGTCCGAAAGGTAATTTCTAATCCATTGAAGAAGCGTTACATGGATCCCAAATGCACGCATTTTCGACAAGAGAGCTTGATGCCAAACTCTGTCAAATGCCTTTGAAATATCAAGTGCAACGACCTTGCTTTCACCACTATGGTGAATAGATTGGTTCCACTTTTCGGTTAGATATGTCATCAAATCACCAGAGGACCTGTTGCTACGAAAACCGTACTGCCGGTCATTAAGAAGTTTTCGGGATTCGATATATTTCATAAGCTGACGATTTATCAGCGTTTCCATGACCTTGGAAAGAAGGGACGTTAGTGCAATTGGTCGGTAGGAGGAGACAGAGGAAGATTCGCCTTTTTTTTGGGACGGGCTGGACAAATGCTGTTTTCCATCTTCTCGGAAAGAGCCCTGAAGAATAGGACAAATAGAAAAGCTTACGCATTGGTTTTGCCAGCGTGGAAGAACTCCTCTTCAGAACGATAGGGGAAATACCATCTGGACTAGCGGATTTATGTATGTTGAGATCTCGATGAACTCTTGCCACTGTACGGGTGAGAAAATGGATCGGTCCCATAGATAATTCTACGCGCTCGAGTACAGGGGGAGACAAAGTACAATCTGGCAGCGTTGAGCTAGCTGCAAAATGAGCAGCGAGCAGATTGGCTTTATCCGAAGAGCTGACAGCTGGGATGCCATTGTAAATGAGTGTCGGGATAGATGACGAAGCCGAATTTTTAATATTCTAAACAAACGACCAAAAGTTTTTACTACCGGAGGGACTTTGTCGTATTTTTGCCCCAACTTTTGGTCGTAGGAGAATTTGACACAATTCTAGTTCTAATACACGATCATCGTTATCAAAATCAAAGTCTGACTATTGATGATAAACTACAAATATTTGGATTTGAACTCATTAGAGGTCATATTCACATAATTATTATTAGACTAATCCTATTTGCTTAGTTCAAAATCTAGATGGCACATACGCCGAAAACGGACTAAAGACGCTATAGCTCTTAGCCGAAACGCATTTCCCACATTGTGACAAACGACTTAAACTCGAAAAATAGAAAAAAATATTTTCTTCGTTAAATTTTGAATTTAACTGTCCTGGACTGAAACCGGATATGCGTACCAACGTTTATTAACGAGCGTTTACCAAAGTACCCATGCATCCCCATTTTGTAATTTGATATGACATCGATTCGTTTCTAAGCTAGTGAGGGTATCTTAAGGGACCATCCTTAACAGATACGGACACAGGGTAGTCAAGGTGCATCTCGGTCCTCACCAGATGCAAAGGGTCGGGGCAAGTCCAAAATGTTTCGCCACACCCGAAACATCGTCAGCTGCATTTGCTTCTTTTTACTCTTTCATTTTTACTATACCATATCCTAAGGTATATTTATTTTGACACATAGTTTGTAATACCCCTTAATATTCGTCGTAGACCCATAAAAGTAATATATATTTATGATCCGGACCAAATTTTAAGACTACTAAGCAATGTCCGTCCGTCCGTCCGTATCAACTTTTGAGGCCTTTAAATTTATGTTAGGAAGCTGAAATTTAGAGCATATACTCCCTAGGATCCCGAAATGCTAAAGTGCTAAAAGTTTTTAAATCCGCCTACTGCCACGCCCACAATTTAGAAAAAAAAACGTTTTTAGGCTAAAATTAGAGAGATAGAGTGTTAGAACCTTTACAAGATATGTAGGCCCTCTTTATAAGTCTGTCATTTTTTCACTAAAATGCTGTTTTCAGCGATAATTTTTATAGAAACTGCCAAAAAATGTTTAACAAGATATTTAGCAAATATTTTTTCCAATATATCGCCCATAAAAAGTTTTTTCCCACGCCCACTTTTTGGGGGTTTTTTGCAAAAAATATTTTTCTTTATTAATATAATAGAATGAAATAAAATGATGCCCATCACCTTCTTAATGCTTTTTTCTTTGGGGTATATAGGGATATGGATAGGGTATCGTACTGTTCGCCCCAAGCGGACTGTAGCCTTTCCTTCAGTTTTTTAATTAATTTACCTTCTATCTTCTTGATTCTATCTTGAGTCACCCTCTCCCTTTCTCTCTCTTTATACATTTTTTTTTATCAATACAACCAGACACGATAATTTATGAATGTCCCACCCCACCGTCGAGCTAAAGCCGTGCATTCGCAAGTGTGTCTATTGCTGCCATCGGACATAGGTCATCCACCACCTCTTACACAATCCCACCTAACTATACTATCAAACTTTTATGAAAATCAAAAAAAAATACTAAGTAAGATTGACTGTAATCAATCGAAAACAGTCCAGTCCAGGGTGTCTTTAAGAACTTTTTGGATACAATTAACCAAATCGAGTTTGTCAACTGACAAAGATATGATGTTGTATTTTACGTTCTTTAAAATTAGCAAATAATCATATACCACACTGAAAATAATATTCTTCTTAAATGATGAATTTTCGTTCATTAAGTAAAATTTATTGTTTCAATGTACGAATTCATTAAAGAAAATTGTTGCTTAATGAACAGTTCATTAATTCAATTAATGTATGTTCTTTAATATTTTAACATTGTTCAAACATTACTAATTATTTTTAATGAACAGTTTCTTTCCTTAAAGAACTGTACATTAAAATATATATTTCTATTCTTAAGAGCTATATTTTTAGACTTATAGAAATTTATATGAGGTAGAGAAATGTCATTTTTTATAGTTTCAAAACAGGAAAATCTTGCAATATTTTTAATCATAAAATATGTAAACGAAGTAAAGATATTATTAACATTTTTGGGTTTTCTGTTCATAACATAATTTATGATACATTCAACTAGTTAATTAAGTTAATTGTATTTTTGTCGAATTAACAAGGTTGGCTGGAAAATTTAATTTATATTTTGGGTTGACAACTGAAAAGATTCTTTTATTCTTGAAGTAAGTTTCAATGAGGTTAGCCGAGAAAAATTTTAAATTATTTAAAGTGAGATTTTAAGTAAATAAAAACGTGAAACATTAAAAATATGAGAAAAAAAAATAAAATGGGAAAAACAAAAGAAATAATAAAGGTAAGTTCATTATTTATTAAATTGAAAGGTATGAGTTGCTAATTGTCGCTTTTCTATGTATACATTTCATAATTCTAATATATGCTTATTTTTCAAGCTCACACATGAAGATATCAACATCAGCGTCGAATAAAAAATTTCCTCCGAGTATACGCTTTGTAGCTCCTACTCCCGCCAGGCGACTATAGTGTGTACTACCCAAAAAAAATTATATAAGTTTTTTCTGCTGCCATTATATAAAACAACATGTACATAATAATTTCTTTTTCTTTTATTTAATTTTTTTATTATTTTGTTATTATATTCACAGTTTTATTTCATTTATTATTGTATATGTTATTCTAATGTTGATTTAATGTTATATGGTGATTATTATTAAACCAATAAAAGAATAAATAAATATTATTAATCGATTTCGAAGTTTTTTATTTATTTTATTTATTTATAAATTTTCAGAAGAGTATGGAATAACGGGTGAGCATTTTAACTTTCTCGAATAAAAGGATGAACCTTTTACATTGAATTAATGAACAGAATACCTTGAGTCAACGAACACAATTCGTGGATTAATGAATATAATACATACATTCATGAACAAAGTTCATTGATTTAATGAACCAAATTCGTTCACAAAAAGAACAAAGTTCGTTGATGAATGAATAAAATACAAAAATCAATGAACTGATTTTCATTAATATAAAGAATAATTCATTATTTAATGAACAGGTTCATTGGTTGATGAAGGAACATTCTTTGGATCAAAGAACATGTTCATCAACTGAATTTTAATGAAAAATACTTCTTTATATTTAAGTACCTTTTTGGTTCAGTGCATGTACGCCCTGTTAAAAGGTTGGAAATAAGTATTAGCAATACCATTGAAAATGGACACTTCATTTAATTTATTTATTGATTCATCTTTTTTGTTTTTTGTTAGAAAGCAGCCAATGTACCTCAGGTTTAATCGTACGTGTGTACTTTAAAGTAAACTTTTTTCTTCCTATTTACTTTCTAGTTACTGGAGTCAAAAAATAGTTCGTCAATTATCAAAGAGTCAACCTGCTGCGTGCATACTGATGCGCTCGGTCATGACCCATTTCGGATCATGGCTTGTTAGCTCGTCGGCCATCTCGTTGCTGGGCACTCAAACGCTGGTCACGAAATGCTCGAATAAGTGACGCAAAATTGGACCTTTCGAATGGACCATTTGAATCGGAGCCGCGGACAACATTTACATGAAGTTGTCTTTAAAACTTAAATGGCAAAGGCCTATTTATCGATTATAATAAGAATTTTGAATATTTGAAACAAATTTGAGTGTTTTATTCGATTTTTGAAAAAACTACGCTTAAAAAATTACCTTTTACAACGAATATTTACTAAATGGTGAATTTGCAGCTTTTAACGTGACTGAATCTGGTTGACGCATGGCCTTTAATGTTGCTGTATTTGAAGAAAAGACTGTTGTTGTGCCGAAATCATCTGGCAGAGCTATCTTATCTTTGTTTTAAAAGTGTTTGTTACGAAAGCGAATTTTCACAAAAAAAAAATCGATTTTTATTTCTCTTTCGTGTCACCCTATTTTGTTTCGGCAAATTTCTAAGCTTTCGACTCGACCGACATATTGACCAGCGGAACCAGTATTTTTTTTTCTTTCTTCGTTCAATGTATGCATAATGCATTTAGACCCTCTGACTATGCTTCCTAGCCACATCTGCTCGCTTTAACTTTCTTTTTGTGATCGACTGTTGCGTTAAAAAAAACGCCACAAAAATTTGTTTCCCCTCCAACCCTTGCACTCCCATACCCAATCCACTTTTTTCGGTCATTGATTTTACACTCCTCCTCAAAGACTCCTGGGGTTGTACTAAATTGGGACACCAGCAAATATTGTCCCAAAACTAAAATCCGTCTTCGTTTCTTCTTTCTTTTTCATTTTTGGTTTACTTCGGTATTGTTTTGCTATTAACTTTTATTCGTTGGGGACTTTTTCGCGTTTCAAACATTTCTCGATTCTTTCAACCTTTTAACCTAGTGTTTGTGAAGACGTCCTCTTGGGGAAACTTGTGTGAATGTGGTCATCGATTCGCTCAGCCCCAGAGTTGCAGCGAATTCGAAAGAGAGTATGAGACGGAGGCGGTGGCACACTCCAGTAAAGTGACAGAGTGCATGCTAGAAAAAGCCGCAGTGGATTCCGTAATTGCTGAATGTGGTGGTATGAAAGAGAGAGTGAATGGTCCATCACGGACAAAGAAACCTGGAAGTGGACAAACCGAAACTTCTTGGTTGACCATCAAAGTTTTTAGTAGACTTGAGAGAATCGAGGAAGTTTTTTTGTTTAAATATAGTTTTGCGGATTGCGCTTGTTTTTTTTGTATATATATTTTTATCTGGGATTTCTGATCGAAATCAGAATCCAAAAAAAAAGAGGAGAAAAAGAAAGAAGACGGCCGACAAAAGATATAGCGGCAGGACAGGCAGCTGATCCCAGGGGTACAAATATCAGGATACCTAGAGGAGCAGATTTTTTGTAAAAGCTAAGTATAGCGCTTTGTTGTTTAAAAGTTTCGTTTAGTTAGGCATTTTATTTTAAGAACCCGGTATGCTTTTGTCACGGTAAAATCCCGGAAATCACGGGACACGCGCCCCCTTTATTTTGTCTTTTATTAACTTTCGGGAAATAGCGATAGTGGGCTATTTCAAACGGCGTTATTTTCTTTTGTTGTTCCGCAATCTAACGTCACTTCAATAAATTGACCCTTGCTCATTCAAACTTTATAACATTTTGAAAACCTTGCCTTTTTTATTTCATTCCTTTTTTTAGAAATCAATCATCGACTTCTTCTTAAAAAGGTTTCACAATTCCTTTTTTCCAAAGATTGTGTGGCGCCCGTTTTACCCACCATCACTTTACCTTTTCTTCATACCTATTCCATTTCCGAATTTTCTTCTTCCCTAAAATTATTTCCAACTCCGAACCCACCCCAGCTGAGCATCCGGGACGGTAGCATTCAACAGGCTACCTGTTGCACTTCTCTTTCGGCGAATTCCTGTTGACGTTTCCCTATTCCGCCAGTATTCGACTGTTTACCACCGGCGCAGCGGCGGCTGTAATCTTCTCGCGTTTTATTTTTGCGCATTTAAACTCGGTTATTTTTTTTATTAACCCACCCCCAAAATAAAGTGCAACAAGGAGACAGATCTCTTGGGTCTTTACTTGGCCATTTGCGTAAGTGACACGATTCTCCCTATATAGCCTTAAATAAATAGACTGTTTTGCAGAATTAGCGTCATCACAAACAAAAAAATAAAGTCGTATTTCGACAAGCCACAAACAAAGAAAAAATTAAATAAAAAGCATAAATATAAAAGCATAAACTCTATCGGTTTTGATAGAATTATTTTTGTATACTGACTGAAGCCTAAATGACAGAGTAAATGTATTTTTTGCAAACTACCACCCTATGGTCTTCACTAATTCCGAATACATATATGTAGGCATTCAGGTATAAAAAAAAAGAAAGAAAAAACTCTAAAAAACCAACACATTACGTGATTCAACGACCCCTAAGTCCCCATCATTTCAAAGAGAGGATTTTACCAACAGCTAAATCACCGTAAGTCACCATTCATATACTTCTAAATATTAAGTACATCCATTTATACCATTTACATACAGTTTCACAGAATATCATTATGCCCGTAAAACAAGTGTTTGGTATTTTGCTAACCAAGTAAGGATACCGGTGTATACTATGCCGTAATTGCTAAGCTGAAGGGTGATTTGGACACGCAAGTGGGTCAACACGCTGTAAAAACAAAAAAAAAATCTATTCTAATACTTACCTGAGTGACCTAAAAAAACTTAAAATAAGAGAAAAAAGAAGTTAAGTTTTGCTACCTATCTAAATTCTAAAAATAAATTTTTCTAACTTGCTTAAAATTACAATACGTAAATAGTGAGTTTGGGATGTAAATATTATATTTTTTTTAATTATCACCAAGTGAAATTTTGAACAGAATTGGATACCGCAACCACGTGGGACATTGTGCACAGTTTCCAGACGGACAAGGGTGCATTTTTTTTTTGTATTTTATTTATTGGTAGTTTGATTATTTCCTACCACCTTTATATATAACGGGTTATCCCAGTAGAGATACTTTTTTCAATAGCCTTTTTTGACAGATCACGTGTGAGTCGTGTCATGCTGTCATGTTATTTTTGTTTAGTATTGTTTGGCATTTCATAATGGAAAGACTTACGCGTGAACAACGTTTACAAATTGTTCAACTTTATTATGAAAATTCACGTTCTGTGAGGAATGTGTTTCGTGCACTTCGCTCAACTTATAGTCAACATAATCGGCCTACTGAGCGTACTATTCGCAACACCATCACCCATTTTGAGACCCAGCATTCATTATTGGATAATATTCGACCGAATAGACCACGTCCAGCACGCTGTGAAGAAAATATAGCGGCCGTAGCTGAGAGTGTTCACGAAGACCGTAGAGAGTCGATTCGGCGCCGTTCGCAGCAACTCGGACTGACGTATGGAACGACTTGGCGCATTTTACGTCAAGATCTTAAATTGAAAGCGAACAAAATACAGCTTGTGCAACAACTGAAGCCGCTCGACCTTCCCAAGCGACATCGCTTCGCTCTATGGGCTCTTGAAAAGTTCCAAGAAGATCCAACGTTTTCGAGGCAAATTTTGTTTAGCGATGATGCCCATTTCTGGCTCAATGGGTATGTAAACAAACAAAATTGACGTATTTGGGACGAAGAGCAACCTGAAGAGATTGAAGAACTGCCACTTCATCCAGAAAAAACAACGGTTTCGTGTGGTTTGTGGGCCGAAGGAATCATCGGTCCATATTTCTTTAAAAATGATGCCGGTGCAAAAGTAACCGTCAATGGCGATCGTTATGGTGCCATGATAACCGACTATTTGATGCCTGAAATTGAAGTGATCTCGGCGACATTTGGTTTCAGCAAGACGGCGCAACTTCCCACACATCGCATCAATCAATGGACTTATTGAGAGAACATTTCGGTGAGCACATAATTTCACGTTTTGGGCCGGTCGATTGGCCACCAAGATCGTGTGATATCACACCGTTAGACTTTTTCCTGTGGGGATATGTAAAGTCAAAAGCTTATGCCGACAAACCCGCTTCGATTCAGGCCTTGGAGGAAAACATCACGCGTGTCATTCGCCAGTTACCAGTCGAAATGCTCGAACGAGTGATCGAAAATTGGACTCAACGGATGGACCGTCTGCGACGTAGCAACGGCCAACATTTGATAGACATAATCTTCAAAAAATAAATGCCAAAGAATGTTCTTTCAAATGATAATAAACATTCTAAATTAGATTTGAATTTTCTGGATCACCCTTTATTTATAAAAACCAAACAACATCTACTTTTTCTTAAATTTAAAATTTGCTTAATGTTGATAACTAATTACTTAAATTAAATAAACCTAGCTAAGATAAATTAATGAACTTAATTCTAAATTAAATCTAAGCTAAAATGATTATTGGTAGGGAAAGATTTTAAGGGTTAAAGTATTCGTAGCATAACAAAATGCCGTGTTTTAAATTTATTATGGGGTGGAGTGTGGTGATTTTCCAAACAACGTCGGGAAGTGAGGTTCGGTAAATCGGTCTTATATTAATTTAGGGGCAGCTCTAAACAAAACGAGTACCGGAGCTGCCGTGGTGCACTTCAGTGCAAAAGGGGTGGGTCAAATGTACTCTAGGCAACATTATATCTAGTTGCCCGCGAACTATAGGGAAGAGGTGTGGGTGATGAATAGTGTCCATCCGGTATTTTTTGGTTGTGTCTGGTACTTACGGAGCAAGAACCACTCCCATCCGAAGTTCCTAGCCGCGCGTATGCAAGCATGCCAAGTGATGATTCGTACAAGTAAATCAGAGTAGTGCAGTAGTGCGACTTTTTATATAAACTTTCAATTAACGACTGAGAAGCGGTAAGAGGTTGTCAGCTGTTTTGCTCCTGTGCATGATTTTTATTTTTGCATTGTTTGACTCTTTGACGGCTGGGCTACGGTCGTAAGATGTTACTTTTTCATTTGCATGCTATGGGACACTCAATTTGTGTGCCTTTGATGAGCGTCGTTGTGACACCTAAGTCTTTTATGCACTTTAGCAGCCTCTATTGTGTTGACTTGCTTTCTATGGCTCACTCACTCACTATTAGTTCCACGGTGAAGTTCTTAGCCAGTATTGTAAGGCCTTCCCAGACTTCTTATTGTGTTGTTCCGTCGTCTAGATCACCTACTTCGAAGTCTTTCTGGGCCAAAGGCTACGAATGGTCGCATTCTCTCCAACAACTATTTTGAGGGTTTTGCTCCTGGACTTTGTCTTGCCCCTTTTTCTTTCTTAATGCCAAGGAATGGTTCAACATTCACCTTTTTATCTTGAAAAATACACAGGCAGATACAACCGTCGCAATTTTGTTATAGGTCATCTGTTTTGAAGCTTCAGACCCCCATTCTGAATACTATATTTTATGCTTTACTCGGTGCAACCTCTATTACAATGAAGATACACAAATAACATTCACTGAAAAACTTGGTTACAAACTAAACTCTTATGCAAGGTGACCGCAGTTGAATAATTACCTACTCCTTTATTAAATTTGATAAAGGCTCTTATTCGTACCTCCTTTAACTTTTCGTGCCTGCTCACTGAGTACAAGTACCTGTTGTGCTGGAATAAAACCTTTTGCAACACACACTGTAGAAGTAAAACAACAAATAAGAAAACAACCTTTCGAAAGTGCTTATATGAACCTGTTTACCATATTAAAAGCTTATAACGAGATAATCTTAATTGGGTCGTCGGGTGTTGGTGTCATTTTGAATCGAGTGTTTATGCCGCAGAAAGTGTATACTAATCCTCTCTCCAGCCCTTGAATATCTTTCAATGGTTTTTGTGTTTTGTTCACGCGCAACTACAAGTAGTAAATGATTTCGAGAATTATGTAAGCTGTTCTTTGTTCTTCATTGCTTCCTTTTTTTTCCTTGTTTAAGGAACAGAGAATGCAAATAAGAGGATTTTAGAAGACAACAAAACACCCACTAAACCTAAATAGAGAGACTTTTTGTATGTGGAACCGCTCGCACGAGGTTAGGTAATGCTCAAAAAAAGACCACTTCTGAAGTACCTATGTGAAACCCCAAAAGGGAGGGTAAAGGACAAATGTCCTTTCTGTTGATGGTTTTTCTTTTTTTCGGTTTGGTTTAAAGTTTCTGTTGGGTTTTTTTTATGGGACAATCGGACTCGGGGGAACAATTTCGACACCTAAGTGAGATGGATGAGTTTTATTCACTTCCCCGAGTATTGAGTGGGCTGGGGAAAAGGAAGGAGGCAGCACAAAACACCTTGGAGATATGCAATTGTAAATTAGGCTTAAGACGGATTAGAGGCAACTTAAATATTCAGACGGTAATAGCCCTAAGAAGAATGATAGGCAAACCTTTATCACGTGACGATTCAGAATTTCGGTAATATTTCATTGGTTTCATTCCTGTGATTCTGTATTCGCTTTGGAAAGAGAGTAAACATATTATGCGCCTAAATTCGAAACCGGTTGAAAAAATATTTAAGTATATCATGTAAGAAAATGTTCACATACCTATTAATTCTCATCGTTATTCCTAATTAACGTCGACAGCTTAAGATTTCGAAGAGGCTTTAATAAATTAAGTATACATGAAGAGTACGATACCCCCGACCTATGGGATTTCTATTTGATATTGGAGGTGGCTGACACCGGCAAAGTTTTTGAAACTAATGAAACCGTAATCGAATGACCAAAGTTAGTTTGATATACGACAGTGTGTGTGGTACATTGTCCTTGTGGGAATAATATTAACCAATTATCATTATATAATTGAGAAGTAGATGATTAAAGTGGACTGATGAGACAATCCGCATCGCAAAGTTTGAGGTTCAAGTGTACATAAGTTTTGTATAAATTGGATGGTTATTGAGAAAGAAATGTTAGGAGTTTCATGAACTAGGTCATTCAAAATAAGCGTGATCAGATTTGAGAAGCGTTTTTTTTTCGTTGGTAATGCTAGAGAGTTGAAAGTAAAAGTTAAGCCTGGCCATCTGGATTGGTCAGTATGTGAAAGAATATGACTGATGAAAATTATACCAAAATTATAACTTTGCGATACCGAATATTTTTTTTTGCCGAGATTAATCAAAAGGAATTGCCAGGAACCGCTCACGAAACTTCGTTTCTCTTCTATGGAGGCGCCTGTGGCAGCAGGACCAGGGTGGACGCTCTCTGAAGTTGTTTGCCGCTTGCGAAAAGAAAGTCGAAATCCGTAGAATATGGTTTTGGGCGATTGTTTTTTTTTTTCGGATTTAGGGCGATCTAAATATTGGGTGATGGTTCATTTCAACTTTTGGGTAAATTTTGGTTTTTTTTTTGCTATCCTTCTGTATGTATAACTGCCCCATATTTTAAGGCGTTTATTTTGTTTTTTACTCAGACAGATTTGTTTTTTATCGAAAACGATTTATTGAGAACTGTAATTTAGCAATAAAATTTAGATAAAGTGTTCCCAACTAGGATTCCCTCACGTTCGCGCTCATGACGGTTATAGCCGTCATATTTTCATCAACAGAAAAACATATGACGGCTATAACCGTCACTTTAGATTTGTCTCATACTGAATCATTAATTGAATTCAGCCCAGTTATTACGATTCTTCATGATGTGGCACCACTTTTCGTGTTTGAATCGGGAATCCCCGATGTGTGACGGAAATTTCAAATTTGAAGTTGACATATGAAATAGTGTATTCCGTGAAAAAGTGTTTCTCTAAAGGTATTTTCTGCTAAGAACTAATTATTAAATTATATATTATTAAAAAGTGTGTTCCTGGAGATCTTTTCTGGTAAGGCTTTATAAAATTGTTAGGAATAGATATCTTACTAGAATATCTTGTAGAATCGTGGAGGAGTATAACAAAAAAGAAAAAGCAATTTTGAGCAATTTTCAGAATCGAAAACAGATTCCGACAGTCAAACCAGCGACCCATTTTGCAATGGCACAATTGGAAATTATCCAGATTTTGATCATGGTCAGCTGGAAAATGAAAGTGACGATGAGGAATATGAAGACAGCAAGTCCGATCATTTGGAAGACATCGCTAAAGATGGACCAATTAAAACCAATAGTCAGGATAGAGTAAGAATACCCTAATTTGTATTTAATACTTTTCATTGTGGAGTGAAATTAGACATTGGAAATGAGTCATCACCCCGAGAAATATTTGAAAATCCGGTTGAGTTGTTGCTTAAATCAACTAACGCATACACTGAGCACATGTGTGCCAAAGTCGCGATCATCTGTAAAACTAAGTTTCAGACAATTACTGCATCGGAATTGATGAATTTTTTGAGAGGATTCCTGTCCTACTAGCTATACGTCAACTTTTTTCCAGCAACCCATTGCATTTCTAGTCTTTCTTCCCATACACCATGAATGGTCGCCCTTTTTCAATAAATTCTGCGATGTTTGAATTGCCATTTGGATAAAAAAGAGGGTGGGAAATTGCAAAAAGTTACCCCCCTACTGAATCTACTCTTGCCAAATTTTCAAAACGGTTTTATCTTTGGATCATGGCCTCAGTTTCCGACACTACCTAAAAGGCAAGAAAGCAAAGTACGGAATCAATTTTTTTGAATTGACTGCAGCTACTGGATACGTTCTAAACATAGAAATATATCAGGGGAAAACGGAAAATCTGGAAAAAACGTCAAAAACAGAAGATCTAGTACTCTCGGTATCCCGAGGGTAATAAAAGATACGAAGCTGAAAAAGGGAGAAAGTATGGAAGTAATGGAAGGATAAAAGCGATGTCCTCACTATAACAACAGGCTATCATCCAGAGTTAGTAAGTTCAAAGAACAGATTTGGTAAGGAATCACTGAAACCGAACGATGTTGTTCATTACAACAGATTTATGTCAGGCATAGATAGATGTGATCAAATGGTGGCATACTATTCTTCTCCACGAAAAACAATACGGTGGTACAAAAAAGTGATATTTCATTTACTCGATATAACTGTTTGGATCTCATATTTTCTTGAGTACCGGAATAATTTGATAGCGTCACTTATTGAGTTACCTGCAAATATACGATGTGGAACGGATCTTTTACCAAATATACCAAAGCGTGGTCGACCTCGAGGAACATATCTTCAACATTCTTTACCATCAAGTCCTTCAATTGATTCTCCAAAACTCCAGTACAACATTTTATAGAAATAATTCCAACACCACCATCTTATAAGCGAAAAACATATTTTCTTACATGCTCGAGATTCACCAAACTAAAACTTAGAAAGGAGACCAAATACCGATATAAGACATGCCCAATGAAGCCTGCTTTGTGCGCTGAATGCTTTGATCCTTTCCATAACACTTAAAAAATGTTGTGTCCAACTTAATTCCAAAATATATGTTTTATTTTGTTGTGATATGATGATTTGTCTTAATTGATATAGCCGTCATTTTATTATTGCAGTTATCATAACAATATCTACATGCAATATAAATGGTTGCCTATGAATGGGACAAATGACGGCTATAGCTGTCATTTTCAAATGAGTTTTTTTTTTATTCCAATCGTTTTAAATTGAATTCTTATTCATATCTGTTAATGAACAGGACTCAAATGATGTTTTAATCATAATACTAACTGTGTTTTTCTGAGTGACTTCGCACTTCTAAAAGTGAGCGCGAACGTGTTAAAAAATTGAGAATTTGTGAAAGTATTCGTAGAAAATAAAGTGCACGACTGCGGCATACAAAACTTTCTCGATACATGAAATGCATGTTTTAATCGCCTCAAACAAAATGGAAATATTTTATCTTATACCAAATTTTAAATCACATAAAAACTGAACAATTTTTTAAAAAAATTATTTGTGAAATCGAAGCACGCAGATTTGTTCAAGTTAATATCTTAAAAAAAAATAGTAAAATTTTTAGCAATTCTTAATCAGAGTTTAGGATATTGATAGTTTTATAAATTATCGCTATTCCATTTTTTTCAAAAAACTGTGTATTCAGTATTGTTGGACCCATCCCGAGTATCCGCAAAATACAAATAAGATCAAAATTATATAATACAAAATTAAATAAGACCTTGGAACCATTAGTGAGTTTTACAGAATTAAAAATGTTTGCAGGTACGCCTTTTACAAACGATAAATCAAAACATAAACAAACGAGATGTTATCCAGAAAACTTTATATACGAATCGGACAGACCGTTGGCGGTCCCGCTTTTTTAAACTTCTCTATAGTCGTTTTACCTGTACCTGTACCTGGAATATGCGGACACTCTACACTCCAGGTGCTACTCAAAAACTTGAGTGCATTAGAACGCTGTAGAGGAAAACTAGGGCAGCAAGGGATGAGTACCGAGCCAGGAGAAGGGAGGAGAAGAAGATCCGGAAGATCTGTAAGAAAGCCAGGCAACTGGCTGCTGGCTTTAAGACCGGAACACAGGCTCTTCGTAACAGCGATGGCAACCTAGTACCCGACGCGCAGGGAATAGTAGATGTATTAAACAGCATTTCCAGCAGCTGTTAAACGGACAAAATGTAGAGAGAGTGATGGGGCAAGAAGAGAACCCGCGTCCAGTCAATGAAGAACCAGTCCCTCCGCCCAGTATAGAAGAGGTTTGCTAAGCTATAAAAAAGCTAAAGAACAACAAGGCCGCCGGCTCTGATGATCTACCTGCAGAGCTTTTCAAATACGGAGGCGATGTTATGGCAGGGCGCATGCACCAAATCATCAACCAAGTTTGGGTGGAGGAAAGCATGCCCGAAGACTGGACCATCAACTCCATATGTCCCATCTACAAGAAAGGCGATCGTATGTTTTGCAAGAGCTATCGAGGCGTATCCCTGCTTAATGTCGCATACAAGATCCTATCCAACGTATTGTGTGAACGTTTCAAACCTTTCTGCAACACACTAATCGACACGTACCAGTGTGGCTTCTGGCCCGGCAGATCAACTATAGACCAAATCTTCACTCTAAGGCAAATCCTGGAGAAGACCAACGAATTTCAAGTCAAGACACATCGTCTCTTCATCGACTTTAAAGCCGCATATGACAGCATTCATCGTCAGGAGCTTTTTGTGGCGATGGCCGAATTCGGGATCCCGTCAAAACTGATTCAGATGTGTCGCATGACACTAGATAACACGCGATGCAATGTGCAGTTTGGCAGCAGCTTATCTGAAGTCTTTCGAACATGCACCGGATTTCGGCAAGGAGATGCGCTGTCGTGTGATTTCTTCAATCTTGTTCTTGAGCAGATAGTGCGCAGGGCAGGTGTCAACACGGAAAGCACTATCTTCAACAGATCAGGCCAACTGCTGGGGTATGCGGACGATGTAGATATCATCGGTCGATCCCAGCGTGCCGTGATAGAGGCTTTCACGGCTATTAAAGAACAGGCGAAACTAGTTGGCCTTGAAGTGAATGAATCATCTGTCCACCGACTAGGACAAAATGCCACTGTTGATAGCAGAAACTTCGAGCTAGTTAAAGAGTTCATCTACCTCGGGGTAAACATCAACTCCACAAATGACATCTTAGTTAAGATCCGTCGAAGAATTAACCTAGGAAACCGCTGCTACTTCGGTTTGGCAAATCAAATGGGTTCAAAACTCCTTACTCGAAGGACAAAGTGCATGCTCTACAGAACCCTTATCCTGCCAGTTCTGCTATACGTCGCCGAGTGCTGGACGATATGCAGGAAAGGAGAGGTTGTACTGGGATCCTTTGAAAGAAAAATCCTTCGACGGATGTTTGATCCTGTGTGCGAGGAGGGCGAATGGAAGAGAAGATACAACCGCGAACTCTATGAGCTGTACCAAGATGTGGATGTAGTCCGAAAAGCTAAGACTCGTCGACTACATTGGCTTGGCCACATCGAGCGAATGGACAACAATGCTCCAGCCAAGAGGATCTTCAAATCGCAGCCCCCAGATTCGAGACGACAAGGAAGACCGAACCGTTTTAAAGACCAAGCCATCGCGGATGCCAGAGTGCTTGGTCTGGACAACTGGAGGCAGCGTGCTCGGGAAGGCAGCCGTATCTCAGGCAGACACTCTTCACGGGTCGGGAGGCCGTTAAGTAAGTAAGTAAGTATAATCCCTCATACTCAGTTTGAGCCCGAAATTTCCGCACGATCTCAATAACTTTCTCTCTCTCTTAAGTATACTAAAGTATACGAGAAAATTAAAAAGTCTTTATGGTCCATGTTCTGAATTGGTAAGAACTCAGAGTAGATAATTAAATGAAGGTAACGATTTATTAAAAGTCATAATTTAATCTTTATTCCATGAAGATTTGCTAAAGAAAGCGTAATTCTTGTTTTTCACTTTCAATGGACCATTTTTTAAAAGCCATATTTGTGTTGAAGGCTTAAAGTCAATGAATCTATACAATAGTGAAACTTTTACATTTAGTTGTTTTGACTATTATTGACCCGCCAACATTTTTATGGGTTTCACTTGTGCCGCCGTGATCAATTGTTGGGAAACCATCAATCTTCATTCCTACCCCTACTTTGGTGCACCCTTTTTGTATGAGATGATATTTTGTGGTACACATATTTCGCCACAAATAGTAGGTATGTGTAGATGCATATCTATAACAATGGAAGGTTTGGCCTAATCAGCCTACGTGGTTTGCATTACACACATGGAGAATGGAGGACGGTAACCCTACTCACATAAGCAGACAATTTTATAGAATTGGTTAACAATACATTTTGATCGCTTCATTAAAAATTTGTTCGTTAAGTCAATTATCTTATATACAATTGCAATTATGTATATGTCATACCCTTTTGAAAAGGTATATCCATATTCCTTTGCTCGCCACACAATCGTGGGTTCCTCCCATTTCAGAGCAGCAGCTCCACTTGTCCACGCCACACCAGTCGCTAAAGTAACACCTTCCGTGTAGAGTGATTGCACAACGGAATTGCCATCCAGAATGCCTGTCCTAAATTTGGCTCACTCACCTAAAGCACTTTATTCGGCTTCTGCTCCTTAAAAATCTACGTACGTAGGTACCTTCGTATATGAAAATAAACATCTCAAAACTACGACTGCAAACAAATTCGCACACCAACACGCACGCAAATAAACGAAAAATATTTTTCAACTTCCGTCTCAAGGACTCTCAACCCGCAGTCATTAGTCATACGACTAACGGATATACTGCAAAACAAATCTTTTCATCAGTTCTTCCTGAATACTCCACGAAGACCCACGGCGCGCAATTGACGACGACTGCAACGAGAGAGATACACGAAATGAATAGCACACTTGAATGTGTTACAAGCCAGCGAAATGCTTAAGCCGAAAGGATCACAAGTAGCACATATCCATTTCTTTGGTTCTATCGTGGTAGAAGCGCTGCCATTGCCACTGCAACTGCAACGGCTTTTGGTGCAATTTTTTTTGGTTTTTTTTTTCTAACACCTTTTCTTCGTTGGATGCAGCTTTGAAACTCTTGTGGGCTGGAATGGAGTATCCGAGTCATTTGAACCAAGCTTCTATCGCTTCACCACACCGTAGTATTTCGTTATCCTTTCAACAGAAAATGTAATAGGATATTTCAATAGTTTTTGTTTTTTTTTTTTGGTTTTTTTTTTGCTCCTTCATTTCTTCGCAATGTTGGCGACATCTTTATCCCTTCTCATGGCGAGTTTTCAAGTATTTTCTCTCCCTAAAGATTTATTCCCATTTTGCTTCCTTGTTTTTTGAAAGGATTTCCATTTGAAATGGTATAGAAACGTTAACCATAATCCACGACCAAGCTTAAGTATGTCCTTTTTTTTGCTGGTCCCGCTTTCAATCCCCATCAGTCGTGTTTCCTGTTGCAATTTTTTGTGTCACCCTCATCGTTTAGTGTCACTTAAGGACATTAACGGAACCAGATTCTTGCACAATCTTTTCAGTTTCCATTCTCCTTGATATTTTGGATTTATGTTGAGTGAAATCTGATCCTGCCACCCGTCTTCTTCTTCGTGGTTTCTGTTCAAAGAAGAGGCGGTAGGTAGACACGCAGGATTAACTTATTCAGATGGAATGTCGATTACAAAAATTCAAGTAGACAGAATGACAAGGATGAAGTAACTTTGTTCCACATTGGTACCTTATTTCCCGAAACACAATCGACACATCATTCTTCCTGTTCCTATAAATATTGCAGCGAAATTAGGGAACCACGCAGTCTTAACGTTTCGCATCCTAATAAAGGTTTCTTTCACACCCAGTGGATGGTTTATCCTTTTTGTTTTGTTTTCTACTTCGCAGCTGAATGGCAGAAAGTTCACCCTTCGTCGCAGGAGTCCGAGTACAGAACACAAAATGTAATGTACATACATTGAGCTCAATATCGTCCTATTGGGACAAGGACGCGGACATGGACTAACAGGTACCAACAACGCTACCTCCTGTGTACTAACTTTAAAGCTAATATCTTGTGCTACGCTCGTCCGCCCTGGAACAATAATAATAATTATCTACGGGCGTAATTATAAAGTTTCTCTCAGCGAAGATAAATTTGAATCTGGAAGGATAATACGAGATGTCGAGCGGTGAAGTATGGCCAAGCATCTGGGAAAAACTGTTAAGGCAAGGAATTCGGCATTCAATTTAGAACTATGGAAACTTCATGGATAGATAAATGGTATACCGTTGTTGTTTTTCACAATTGAGCACAATTTAAAACAAATTTGTGTCCTTATTAGGTACTGGCACAGCGTGTAGTGCATAAGGAAACTTTTATTCCAAAGACAAGGAAGTACTTTACGTGAAAAGAAACAAAGTAGGCACCTAGCTTACAGGTAAATTTCGGGTTTCATTGAAACTTCTTATTATGCGCGAAGATTTAGTTGAAGGCGCTTCGTCGAGCTTTAAATATTTCATGGCGAGATGACAATCACTTTTACTGGTTTTATGCGAAGTGAAAATGCAGCGAAGAGATAAGCCTTTAGAAATTTTAAGTTAATTTCAGAAGTTGTTGATAATAAAAGACGCAGTTCTTGTGCACCGAAGAGGACATTAACAATGAGCTCGTTGTATAGAATTTGTCAGAAGACAGGAAAAAAGGGTTTGTTTCTTTTGATTTAGGCAGGCTGATTTCCAATAAAGTTTGAATGTATGAATTGTTGAAGGTTTCGCTGTTTTGAGTAAAATTAGATTGAAAATCAGAAAATTTCTCCAATGAGAGCTTAACTTTGTATGCAGGAGAATCAACAGCTAACTATTTACTAAAGTTTAAGGCTTAAGAGATACCACTACCGGTAATACTGATGGTGACGTCGATGATAGAGCAAAATACTTCCTCTGCATTTGTCTTGCCTTTGATCGAATCAGGTGCCGAATTTTCGAGGCTGTGTGCATGGTGAATGCTGACGATATAAACTCTTCATTACTGCAACTCCCTACCGTCTAGTGTAAAGACCCCTATAACGAGCCCCCTAGTTATATTTTGGTTTATAGCTAAGCTCCTGTCCGATTGTTAGGTGAATTTCGTAAGGAATTGCATTATAAAAGCTAGTTGGTAAGTACATCCTGATCAGTAACATTGTATAAAGTACTGATTATAAAGAGTGTTTTTTTAAGAGGTTGGTTTTTCGAAAAGAGATAAAACTGACATTTTGTGGTCAAATCTGGCAACTCTTATGTCATTTATGTTCAGTTTGGTTTGCCATTTCATCATGAACAGGTTGACAAATGAACAACGTATGCAAATCGTGCAAATTTATTTCGAAAATAATGGTTCAGTTCGGGAAGTTTACCACGAAAATGTTTCTTCAGTGATGAGGCTGATTTTGGGTTGAATGGCTACGTCAACAAGCTAAATTGCCGCATTTGGAGTGAAGAAAATCCACATGAGAGCCTTGAAATGCCATTACATCCACAAAAACTGACTGTTTGGTGCACTCTATGGGCTGGTAGATTCATTGGGCCATACTTCTTCCGAAATGATGCTGGAGAGTCAGTTACCGTTAATGGGGACCGGTATAGAGCCAGTCGGGAACCGACTATTTTGTTCCCGAATTGGATGGAATGAATGTGGATGAGATGTCACAATCGATTTATTGAAGGAAACATCCGCTGAGCGCATAATTTCGCGGAATGGACCTGTCAATTGGCAACCAAGATCGTATGATTTGACACCATTGGATTATTTTCTTTGGGGCTATGTGAAGTCGCTCGCCTACGCCAACAAACCAGAAACGTTAAGGGATTGGAAGGGGACATACAGCCCCAAATGCTTGAAAAAGTGGTTTAAAATTGGACCTATAGACTTGTCTTTATTCGCGGCTGAAATGGCATAAAATTGTCCTTCCAAAAAAGTCAAATTAAAACGATTTTCTTGTGTTTTATTTCAATTCGAATTTCTATAGGTAAAAAAAACCCCTTTATATTACTACCACGGATTCCTATTATACCAACAGAAGTGCCTATTCAATTTCTACATCTATAATTTCCAAATAGGTTGGCATATGCCGTTACTATAAATTAATTTCTAAGCCAAACGTCAAAAAAAGTCTATTTGTAGCTTCGATTTGAAAACACCACGCTCCCTAAATGGAAAATACATTTTTTTTTTATATTTTTCCGAGTTTGTTTTTAAGATCCAACTCTCATGTAGAAAATCGTAATTGTAGGTCTTTTGGGGGCTGCTGCCACGGCCCCTGGATGGAAATCACAAATGTTAGAAAACAAATGTTGGAAGTACTCCATGGTTTTGATGATCTGTCAGTGAGTCAGTGGTTACTATTTTTGCTAATTTTGGAGCTTTGTAACACAGGAACCGCTCATGTTAATCAGTTGAATTTGGTATGGAGCTTGCTGCGGCGTTCGTCCCAATAATTCCTTAAAATGTTATGTCTCTTGCTTTGTTGTAAGTGAAGTTAGAGGGGGGTCAAAATAGCCTGAGTTGGATCGTGTAAATAAGGGTGTAGTGCCAAAGTTGTTAAAAAAACTTGGCTGGGCACTACCGTGCCCCTTAATTTGTATGCATATTACCCAATGTATGAAAGTTAGAACTTTTAACTGTCCTTAGAATAGGATAAGATTAGCGATAAAGACGTTTCTTTCCGCGGCACCCATGTCCTATCTAATTTACAGTGTGAACATTTCAAACCCCTTCTGTAACATAAATGAACCAAATCTTTCCACTTAATCAGATCCTAAGACAGGCCAACGAATAGTTGAGATACTCCATCTTTCCACCGACTTCAAAGCCGAAAGCAAATATCAAATATGAAAGAATTTCGGTATCCATTCAAAACTGATCCAGCTGTGACACGTGACCTAAAAATAAAACGCGATGCAATGTGCAGTTTGGTAGCAGCACCTCATCTGAACCTTTTCAAAAATGCAACGAATTTCTGCAAAGAAATTACGCTGTGATTTCCTTAATCTTGTTCTTGAGCAGATAGTGCGTTGTTGCGTTATAAAACGCCACAAAGATTTGTTTCCCCTTCAAACCTTCCACTTCCATACCCAATACACTTTTTGCATCCTGTCTTCGCATTTTTATTTCCGTCATCCTGCCGGAAGATCCGTTAAATTGCCGCCTCTGATTGACCTCTAATCCCAATCAAGGTAGTTCGTTTTCATGAGACCCGGAGGATGACAAAAGCAGGTATCGAGGCCAACGGTATGATGGTGTCTCGACAACGATGGGTGGGGGAAGGATGATCCCTTGACATACCCCAACGAAACAAATCAATCGGGCAGATGACCAACACAGGAACCAAAATCACAAAACAAACAAAACATTAATATACAACACTACAACCAAGGGCAGGTGCCAAAATGAAACATCAACCATTAACAACAAATACAAGTACAAAAACAATACGCTAGACACCGGTAAAGGCGGACGGCCAAAGACGAATACTACCCTGTCTTGAAGGACCTTACAAGGGCGTGGCAAGTGGCCTTAAAATATAAACCCCCTGAGGGTATCTTGAAAGACCATATGGGCAGGCGACCCAGGTCTACGAACACCACTCCAACCACAATAACATCAATGACAACTTCAACAAAACTTAAACGAAGAATTCCATGGCCAATAGCCAAACAATTACAACATGTATGTAAGAAATAGCACGCTATACAGATTCCCCATCCCCCAAATCTGCGCGAAAGTCCACCGGGTTAGAATAGTTTAACAGTGATTAATTTTACAATTCCTTCTCCTCAAAGACTCCTAGGTTTGTACTAAGTTCGGACATCAGCAAATATTGTCCCAAAACTAGAATTCTTCTCTCTTTTTATACCCTATCCTAAGGGTATATTAATTTTGACACATAATTTGTAACACCCCTTAATATTCGCCGTAGACCCATAAAAGTATATATATTTATGATCAGGACCAAATCCTAAGACTATCTAGCAATGTCCGTCCGTCCGTCCGTCCGTACGCAATTTTTAGGCCTTTAAAATTAAGCTAGGAAGCTGAAATTTGGACCACATATTCCCTAGGGCTCCGAAATGGTTAAGTGTAAAATTTTGAATACGCCCACTGCAACGCCCACAATTTAGAAAAAACCGTTTTAAAGCTAAAGTTAGAGAGATAGAGTGCTACGACCTTCACAAGATATGTAGGCAATGCCTTTATAAGTTTGTCATATAAAGTTTTTTGCCACGCCTACTTTTTGTGGGCGTTTTTCACTAAAATGCTGTTTTCTTCGATAATTTTCATAGCAACCGAAAAAAAATGTTTAACAAGATATTTAGCCAATATTTTTTCCAATATATCGCCCATACAAAGTTTTTGGCCATGCCCACTTTTTGGGGGCGTTTTTCAAAAAATGTTTTTTTTTTCTAAATTTTATAGAATGAAATAAAATGCTATCCATCATCTTCTTAAGGTTTTTTTTGGGGCATATAGGGATAGGGATAGGGTATCATACTGTTCGCTCCAAGCGGACTGTAGCCTTTCCTTATGTTTCATTTTTAATTTAATTTTGTATAGTTTTGCTATTTACTTTTATTCGTTGGGGACATTTTCGCGTTTCAACCGCACTTTTTTTTATTATATTTTCGTTGGGAATTTTGATCAGAGTTAGATCAAAAATCCAAAATAAGAAAATAAATAGCAGGCAGGATAGGCAGCGGAACTCCCCCTTATACACTTCATAGGAGTCTTGGAGGAGCACGAATCTTTGTTTAAAGAGCTAAGTATTGTGCTTTTACATTTCAAATTTGCGTTTGGTTATGACTTGTATTGCAAAAACCCGGAAGCCCTTCTTTACGGAAATATCCCGGAAATCACGGGACATGCGACCCTTCATTTTGTCTTATTTTTTTTAAAACTTTCGGGAAATAGCGATAGCGGGCTATTTCAAACGGCGATATTTTCTTTTTTGTTTCGCAATTAACGTCACATTAATAAATCGACTGTTGCTCATTAGAGCTATATAACGTTTTAAAAATCATTTTTTTTTCTTATTTCATTCCTTTTTTTCAGCAATTAACCTTCGAATTCTTCTTCAAAAGGTTTCACAATTCCTTTTTTTAAAGATTGTGTGGCGCCCATTTTACCCACCATTACCTTACCCATTTGATACAATTTCTATTTCACAATTTTCTTTTCGCATAATTCATAATCCCATCTCCGAACCTACTCCAGCTGAGCAACCGGGACGGTAGCATTCAGAAGGCTACCTGTTGCGCTTTTCGTCTCTTCGGCGAATTTCTCTTGTCATTTCCCAATCCCGCCATTATTCGACTTTTACCCATCGGCGCAGCGGCGGCTGCAAATTTTCTCGTGTTTTTGTTTATGTAATTTGTCCACCCCAATTATAAGTGCAACAGCGTAGGGCAAGTGTCAACTCAGAAGGCACTATGTTCCACAGATCTGTCAAGCTACAGGGATATGCGGAAGATATTGCCATCATCGGTCGCTAACAGTGTACCGTGATTAGGGCTTTTACGGCAATTTTAAAAAGTCAACTACAGTGAAGTGGACAAAATGTCACTACTGAAAGCAGCAACGTCGAGGAAGTTAAGGAGTTCATTTACCTCGGTGAAAACATCAACTCTTTAAAGAATCACATTAGGAAGCCGCTACTACGTATGTTTGGCAAAACAACGCTTGTTACTCGAAGGAAGAAGTGTAAGTTCTACGAAACACTATCAAAAGAGCCATACACTTCGACTTCGACTACATTCGCTCGCCCAAATGAAGTGGATGGACGATAGAGCTCTAGCCACCTGGTTCGAGACAATAATGAAGATTGAACCTCCGTTCAAAGTTCTAGCCATGGCGGATGCCAGAGCGCTTAGTCTGGAAAATAGGGAGCAACTTGTCCGGTATTATTCAAAATTTGAAACATAATATTTAGCATCCAAATAGACATGTCCTGAATGTGTAGTTTTCTGTTAAAAATATACATCATTTCTTTAATCATAAAGCTAACATGATCAATTTCTCTTTCTATAGCTAGTAAATTTTCCTTAAGAGAAATATACCGCGACAGTTTAAATTATTCACCGGTCCCAAATGAAATGGTTTACATTTCCGCAACCACAGCAGTATCTTTCTGCTGCACCTATCACTATATATGTATTTTTTATTTTTTTTTTTGCAACTGTATAAACTTTTTAAAAAGCCATCAACATATGTATAAGGGTTGGCTATTGTGCGCATATATGTATATCTCACCATGACATACCATTCCAGGAATATTGGTCACAACGATGCGATGGTGATATTTCCCAGAATTCGGTCACATCGAATTACCAGAAAACTTGCTGAACCCACTTAATTTGGCATTTTTCGCTATCATCCAACAATTCTACAACGCACAGAGTAAAATGAATTTTCTAGGTGACCACATCCGCGCTTCATGCGAAATGTAATTTATTTTTCAGTTCTTTTCACTCAATTTTCCCGACACTGCTGGCTACTGGCTATGAGTGAGTGTTGTGAATCTGTTGTGTCGCATAAATTGCGAACAATATCGGCAATACACAGGCATATCGTATATATTACTCAATGTGACTGACTAATGGCAGACGTGCTAAGGTGCGATGCTGCTAACCCGACATGAATACGGGGAACTTACAATAAAAATATTTTTGGAAATATCCACGACGCAATCTGGAGAGCGGTAGGGAAACCAACCTTCAATATTTTTACATTATTCCCAAAAGAGATGTGCAGCAAAGGCCACGCAATTGTCAGGTTTTTAGAGCTAAAAATTAACTTACTCACTGAACCAATCACTCACCAAAAAGACTTCAAGTTCAGAAACTTTTTTTTGAACATGGCATAATTGCTTTAGATGTAGTATGTATATTTTCGAATGCGAGTGTTGATTTTATTATTCGAATACAATAGTGTGTTAAATTGCGGGGACAATTTTTGATGAAATTTCAGGAATTTTCTGAATACATCAATGCTGTTTCAGGAATTATAGAAGTCATTGAAACGAGCGTGGTCATTCGAGATGCCTCACAATGTTGTTTTATCGTGCGATTTCTACCTCGTCGTGGATATTTCGAGTTCTATTTATTAAAAATCACACAAATAGTATCTATATTTTTATAGCCTGCTGCTGTGCGTCTCACTAAATACTGACAAATTTATGACTCTAGCTTTGTTATAAGTGAAATTAGTTGGAGTAAGTAAAAATGTTCTTAAGTGGTTCTTGTAAATAAGGATGTAGTGCCAAAGTTGCTTGAGAGAACTTGTCACCGCTACTACTATTATATAGGTACTTACATTTTTATTAAGGCAGACCTTTTGAGCCTCTACAGACTCTACACGGTCAAGGGATAGTATAAGTAAAGCACTAACGTTTATTAATTTAATTATATTTATTGCAATTATTTTTAGGTATCTTAGGCTTGTTTGCAGATACTACTCATAACGATTTAAGTGCCACATAAACTTAAATAAAAAACAAACATTTTAAAGGAATTTAAATTCCCTTCCAATTATGGGGAAGAATAATTAAGGCATTTAGTGTAAGTTGATTGTTTACAGATTAGATTAGTATACCAAAGAGAAAGTTATTGCGATCGTGCGGAAATTTCGAACTCAAACTGAGTATGAAGGATGATATTACGACTATAGAGAAGTCCAAAAAAGTGGGTCCGCCAATACCGCCCGTCTGTCTGTCTGTCTGTCTATCTGTCTGCCTGTCCGGGCGCCGTATGGCAAAACGGTTCGACGGATTTGCTTCAACGTTCGTATATAAGGTTTTTGGGGTCACATCTCGGGGCATGTTTTTATGTTTTGCTTTATTTTTTGAAATAACGGTACCTGACAAATTTTAAATTTTGTTTGCATGTAACGATTTTCTTAAAAACGGCTATTAAGATTTTGATAATTTTTTGTATTTCGAACATTTATGTTAAAAGTGTCCAATGTGCGAAATTACATCAAAATCGTAGGTGCCGTTTTTGAGAAAATCAAATTTTTAAAAACCTATAAAGTGATTTAAATAAATTTGTCCTCATTCATTTTCGATTCATTTTGCGATTCAAACATAAGAAAAGCGTACAGTCCGCTTCGGGTGAACAGTATGATACCCTATCCATATCCCTATATGCCCCAAAGAAAAAGCATTACGAAGATAATGGATAGCATTTTATTTCATTCTATTAAATTGAAAAAAAAAATATTTTCTAAATATCTTGTTCAACAGTTTTTTTCGCTTTCTATGAACATTTTCGATGAGAACAGCATTTTAGTGAAAAATACCCACAAAAATTAGGCGTGGCGGAGCTCTAGGGAATAAGTAGTCCAAATTTCAGCTTCTTAGCTCAATTTAAAAGGCCTAAAAATTGCGTACGGACGGACGGACATTGCTAAATAGTCTTAGGATTTTGTCCTTATCATAAATATATTTACTTTTATGGGTCAACGACGAATATTATGGGGTGTTACAAGCTATGTGCCAAAATTAATATACCCTTAGGATAGGGTATAAAAACGCATCTATGTACCAACAAAGTTTCGTATGACGCAGTCGCGCACTTTATTTAATAATGAGATTGATTTGAGAACAGTATCTGCAAACGGGTCTTAATGACAATTGATTTCCATGCAGTAAACATATTGGCCACTGTAATGGGCAACCTTTTCCTATTTCTTTGTATTGAATTACTCCTCAACCAAAGAATTGAAATCCATATATCCTTTTCTGTACCACATTTCGCAGGTGCAGTATAATTTGGTCTTATATCACCTTACCAAAGTAAAGTTGGTCGTCCTCCAATACCAAATCTTGATATATGAACATGATTTACTTTTGCAATAAGGCCAAATTTCCAGTTTTGTCTTTATTTCACTTGGCCTCACTTTACGGATTAATACGACCCAAGTATTATTTGAATCGAAGATTGGAAGATGCAAGTGTATACCCGGGTATGTTGGGTATCTGTCATGGGGGACGGATTTGGGTGATGACACAAGGGTTAACCTATACTCCGATCAGTGCGCATTGGGTCTATATGCGGAACGGCTGGGCATAATGCACAATGACTTTTGCAGAAGCTGCAGGGAAGTCGAAGAAATTCAAGCTGTTCGTCACCTGATATGCGAATGTCCAGGCCTAAAAAGCAAAAGGCTTATGACCCTCGGCAGATACTTCTTTGATGAGCTGGAGGAGATAAGAAAAGTCGAGCTAAAAGACCTTCTCAGATTTGTATACAAATCGGGATGGTTCTAAGGGAGCCACTTGACCACTGCTAGCGGTTAATTCTTTTATATTTTCAGGTGTTTTTGTTTCATGCGAGCAAACAATGGACCCAATTTGATGGTCTAAGTGAGCCGTGACGTCACCAACCTACCTACCTACCATACTACGATCAGAATTTTCTTTACATTCAGTAATAACAAAATCTATAAAATTAGGTCCCTTTGCATTTCTCTGTATCTGTATTTCTCATTTCATTTTTGTTGTTTGGACGCTGAGTTTTTGATTAAAATTACTCAATAATTTTTTTAAAATTCTTCAGAATAAAATTTGGCAATACGATAAAATTAAAAAAAAAATGTAAATGGTTTATGGTAATAGGTTAATGTTTACAAGACTTAAATATTTTTCTTCTTCTTTTCTCTATTGCAACGACGAGGTTATGATCAGCATTATAGGAATTCCAATCCTTCCACGTCAGTGCCAGTTCGACCTCAAAAAATGTGAAGACTTCCCGATTTTGAATCACTGCCAATCAAATGCTGGTGTTTCTGCATTTGTGTGATCCAGGAGTTTTTAGGCCTGCCTCTCTTACGCGATTGTAATGGAACATTGATTACCATTACCTTTTTTACAGGGTTCATAAGATCCCTCCTTAGAACATGACAATACCAACTGAGCCGGTCGTGCCCAAATTTTTTCGAGGTGGATGCTTAACGAGAAGGCTTCCTCGGATTTTTGTTCTTCATTTTCATTCAAGCTTTGTTACCTCTGTTTTCATACGGTTGCTTCGCTGTTGATCAATGATATAAGATATTGCAACTTTTGACACTTGGGTACCACCACCTCATTCAAATAAATGTCTGGAATGGGTTGGCTTTGGTCGGAGAATGGGCAGAATAGTAAATCTGTCTTTTTTTGGCTAATACGATACCCACTCCCATCCAAAACATCAACCTAAACATCAAGTGCTCGTCACAGGAAAGTCTGATCATCACTTTATCGTCAGAAAAGTCCGTCCGTCCGTCTCTTTTCCCTCAAGCAGATAATCTAGGACTGTAATAATTGCAAAGGACTTAAGACACTTCCCTGGTGAACACTGACTTTAATTGGGAATTCATCGGTGACTCCTGCGGGACATCTGACATTTGTCTTCGATCCCGCTTACACGTCCATGATCATCTGTACGTAGGTTTCAGGAACTCCTCGTTGTCTTAGCGCTACTCATATCATTTCTCTTGGCTGTCTATCGAAAAAATCAACCAGAATCATATGCAGATCCTTTAAGGAATTACGATACTTTTTCATTATTCCATATGTCATAGGCGGCCATCTAATACCCGCTCATCGCTCTTCATGATCAACTTAATTGAGCAGTAATTATCACGGTTTCACGTATCCCCGTTTCCTCTGTGCAAACTTTCCCTCCACTGATTGGCATTGCATTACCTCTCTTTTTTTTATTTTCATTTTTTGCTTCTGAAAAACATTTTTATATAATTTATTAAATACTAAACGACGTCTTTGATTGCAATTAGGGTCACGTTCAGAGAACAGCTAACTTCCCGATCTAATAAGAGCAAAATTAAATCCTATATTCTATGACGCAAATAGCTTCTAAATACTCTACTACCACAAGTATGTTTCAACAAATTGCGAATGACTTGTATTCAACAAGTCTTAAGAAAATAATAACCTTTCACAATTGTAAACTGAAATTGGACAAACTTCATTCGGAATCACCATTTAAGGACCAAATAGGTATTTTGTGCATTCATCCAATTTCAAAAGTTCAATGTTAACCATCTCCACAGCGAATTCAGTCCATAGATGACTTTCATCCTTTTCAATTTTCATTCCTTTCACCAAAGTTATTTTCAATAAAAATTCAGTTAAGCTCTCTCGTCAAGGAATTAAAAAAAATAATTTCAAAGTCTTTTGAAAGCGAATCAAAATTATAATATTCAAAAATTTAGAATAGCTGCATTGCTTGCAATCTATAGAAAAATCTGACTCAATGCCTCGACAAACATCGAACGAACAAAGGCGATCCGATAATAAAGAAAGATAGAGTATGGAATGATGAGGGAGGGAGAAAGAAACCACATAGAATCTGTATTATCTGCCATTTAACTAGGTACAAGGGAAGTAGGTTGCTTTCCTCTGGGCAGCAATGTAATGCTTTGTATGCTTCAATATTAGTCAACAGATAAGAGCTAGGTCAAAATGCAAAGCATTAAGAGCTACCACAGTAAAAGCACAAGACACAGGTTCGACCTTACAGTAGCTCGTCCTCGTTGAATTTCACAAATTTACATGACGAGTTTTGCAAAGGAGAAACATCTTTTAGCAAAAAAACTGAAATGTATGCACAAAAATTATGTCAGAGAATGAATGTTGAAAGTAATAGATCCTTCATCATCATTATCCTATTAGAAATTCAGTGGTTCTATGGTATGCTATGGTAAGGTTTGCAATAACTGCGGCTAAGGATCTTATCCAATTATTTTTGAATGAATATAAAATGAACTAATGACCACGTAAAAGGTAAACTGCTTTTTTGAATACTTAACAAAAAAAAAATTGTTTGGATAGGTGCTGTGGTGGTGGTTTTCAAATAATTTATGCATGGAAGCTGAGTGGGTGTACACAATTTGAACTTTAAGTGTAGGTTAGTGGTGAAGAGTATGAATGAAGCTATTTGTTGACAATTTAGTGTTGGATCTATTGGCAGAAATTTTCCCTTTAACAGTTGCACCCACATTTAAATTTATTAAGAGGCATTCAAAAGTGTAAATTTCACAGAAGAGACATTTATTTGTATACCTGTTATATGGGCTATCTATTCAGAGTGCTTGGTTCTTCTTAACCTACGCATATTATTTCGTACATTAAAGATATCGACGCATTGCGTACTTTCTGTATCTGCTACAAGGTCAATCTGCAAATCTCGATGCAAGTCGCTAATGTACCATTCACTATTCTCCGAAGGACCTTATTTGGAAATTTGCAACATTGTGCAACCCCATAATTGTAAACAATACCTATGTGCAAATTTTTTTTTTTTTATCAATATACTAGATAGGTAAGAAGGTGAAGTGCTGATTTCATGACAACCATGAAAAACGCAAGTAGGGCTATAGCGTCGTTTTGATGCCGCCACTCATGATGACTTTAGGGGAGAGGGTATTTGTTGTGTATTATGGACTCAGCCCTCGCCCTGAAGTATGCGGTAATTATTACCTTCACGAAGCCCAACGGGGGGAGAACTCTCATCGCGCAAGATTCCTAAAGGGAGGAGCCAATTCCAGCCAGCTCGGAAGCCTAGACATTTCGCAGCGTTCTTGGCGACATCGAATATGTGGTCATTCCAACGAAATTTGTTGTTAACGCAAATACCGAGGATGGGAAGTCTTTCGGTTTCGGCGATGCAAGTGCCATCCGGTTGATGTGGACTCGTTTTTGTACTACATCCAAATCTCATAAAATTCTGAAGAGCACACGTTGTTCTTCAGGGTACAAGTTTTGAGAACAACGTGTTCCTATTTTTGTGCGGATTTCAAAATTGCTTTTCGACTTTGATTTTGAATACTAACAGGACTGACTTTCAGGTATCCAAAAAGAAGAAAGAATAAAGTGCACGAATGCGTCATACGAAACTTTCTCGGTACATGAGATGCGTTTTTGAGTCGCAAAATGAATCGAAAATTAATGGTGAGAAATTTAATTAAATCACTTTTTATGTTCTAAAAACATTGATTTTCTCAAAAATGGCACCTACGATTTTGATGTAATTTCGCACATTGGACACTTTTAACATAATTGTTCGAAATACAAAAAAATTATCAAAATCGTTGGAGCCGTTTTTGAGAAAACGAATTAAATTTAAATTTTAGAAAATCGTTACATGAAAAAATTATTTAAAAAATCTAAGTATGCAGATTTGTTTGTTTATACTATAAAGTTCTCTTTATTACTTTTCGAGATATTGCCCATTTTATAAATCACCGTTAATGGATTTTATTTCCAAAAAGTGAGTATGCAGAATTTTAAACCCCATTCTAAACATCCTTAGTACAAAAAAAACCGAAATCCTTAGAACCACTTTTGAGAAAAATAGTGATAAGTGATTTTCACAAAAAAATTTTGTAAGGCAGGTACCGTTATTTTAAAAGATAAAGCAAAAAATAAGAAGATGCCCCGAGATGTAACGCCAAGAACCTTATATACGAACTTTGAAGCTATTTTTGACTTTTCTGTAATCGTAATATCATCCCTCATACTCAGTTTGAGTTCGAAATTGCCGCACGATCGCAATAACTTCCTCTTTAGTATACTAATGTTTACGAGAAAGCTAAAAAAGAAACACCTTAAAACCAACACTTTACATATTTCGACGACCCCTAAGCCCCAATCATTTCAAATAAAATCAATTGTGGCATGGCGCACCATCCTGCATGAACCTGAGGTCATCCAATTCAATGGAGTCTCACACTCTCGGCTACACCAGCCACATTCTCGTCTGGGCGCACGTTCGACGACTGGGATCGTGAGTGTTTTTCAATAGCGTACCAGTCTTTTTGCGTACAGCAGGCGCGGTGGGTTTTTCATTTCGGCCAAAGCTTCTTAATAAAAAAAACTCACTGCTTGGACTACACCGCACTCACTTTGGAAACAAATTTTCAATATTTCCAAACGCTGCCAAGCTTAAAGCTAATTTCGTTACGCGGAGGTATGATACTGACTTTCTGTCAAGATTTCGTCGTCAGTTACAAAATAACCTATGATTTAAATACAAACCACTAGATGGCACACCCTCAAAATACATCCATCAGCATACCACATGCTTTTTCTATGGGTTGGTTGCTAACGTGCGGTGGTCATAGCTTCCATTTGATGATGTCGCTATACATGAACAACTATTTGTATGCATTTGTGTAAGGTTAATGCACAATTTTCTTAGTTAAACTTCTAGGTAGTTCGCAGCTCCTTTCCGTTCGGCACTCGAGGTCTTATGCCAATATTCCAGGTCAACCACCACCAATATTAATCTATCCATCTAATATCCATTTTTGTTTTAAAAAATATCTAATTGTAAGTCTGATATCTACCTCTTACCATTCTATTACCTACTCTTGTTGTTGGGGAAACTATATGCTTTTTTTATTTCTCTCCACTGCCTTTAGTAATGATTGACGTGCCAGGTTATTTCCCGTTGGGGATTGTACCTACAAATCCCGGGTAAAAAGCTCATATACTAATCTCTACACCGTGGCCACACACCTTCTATAGACCTACTGTAGCCCGTCGTGCCTATGTTTTGAGACGCCGACGTCGGACAAACCTGTCTTAGTAAATGCATTTATTTATTTAAGAATTTAAAACATTTAAATGCACCTAACCTACCTTGAATTTTTGAATGATTATGAAGGAAACCACGAGATCACTCTCAGCACTTATATCTACGTTATCCTTCGTAAATTCATTCATTCCATTTCTAATAGCAAAACCCATTTGGCTTCAATAGTAACACTAACCTAGCACCCTTAATAGACAGCATCCTTTCATGTCTGCATTTTATGTGGTTTGATGCCATTACGGGCAAAAGTCCAGGATACAGAAGCAAACATAAATAAATGCAGTTGCTGAGTCTAGAACAACAAGAGAAAAGCAAAATTTTAAAAACACCAATTAGAACCGAAAACCTCATCGTTAGAGCAAGGCGTCCTCCTCCTTGTCCAGTGTTTGTTTTCAGTGTAATTAAACGAATGTCAGGAAATATTCCCTTTGGTGAAATTTAATGTTGTACCTGTGGGAATAGCCAAAGGTAGGAGGTACGGTTCGAAGTAACAACACTTACCGTAAGAGGTCACCTTATTTGCCATAAGACAAGTATTGTGTGCTGGATGTACCCTTAACTTATGTCCATCAGTGGGGCAAAATCATGAAAAGAAAGAAAACACCATTGTTACATGACCCACACCTTCCTTGAAAAGAGTGAAAAGAGAAATTTTTGTTTGCTCTCCTTGCAGTTTCCTTGTCCATTGTTCTGGCTTTGGAATTTAAAATCTATGGTTTTGACTTAACTATGTTCGAAAATCGGATGTCTTGATATTTCATTTCTGTAGTTTAATAATTTTTTTTGTAGATCAATACCCGGTCATCTTTAAACGAAAAATGCACCAACAGTTTTAACTTTGTATGGTAAAATTAGGGTTGCCATATTCCTAAGAGGTAACCGAGAAAGTTTTCCACTACCATTGCAAAATGGAAATTGTTTGTCTTCCACACTCTTGGCTTAAGCAAAATGTATTTCGAAAACTATTTCACAACTTGGCTGCTAATTACCATCAAATTCATCGGTTACCAACGATGTACGGCGGCAGCTACTGACAGTAATAATAATGATCCTTATTTTTTTCGTACCGTTTCTGGATGATAACACTTTTGTGGAAGACCTTTTGTCCTGCCAAAACATCATGTAACCCGCTAAGTTTATCGGTGCGTATATTGATAGAGCTTTATCAAAGCCTGGTCGTTTAAGCTGCCTGGTCAAAGCCTGGATTATAAGCGCTTATTCGCAGTAAAGCACTTTATGCAATGTGACCCATTACAGCATCCAGTGCCTTTCACGAGGAAATGCCCTATTCCACATAGGGTTATGAATAGAGTTATATCTTATATCAAGGTCATGCTACCTTTGAAACAAGCATATCTGTGCGATGTTATTGAGAATCTAAATGCCTTTACGATGTCTCTATATGTACACTTAGAAAGTATCGGGAAATAGTGCGGCGTTTCGGCGTTTCAGTTGTGGGTAAACAAATATGTATGAGGATGGCGGTTTAGATTGTTTTACGGATTTGCATAAAAGATCTGCAGTCTTTCTTCACGGAACACCTCTTAAAGCTTTCTGAATGGTTTTGCGAAATACTTTAAGCTGGATTCAAGATTCTTTTCATGCTCAAGCAAAATACGCTTTGTATGTAGTCTTATCTAACTTTCTTACAAAAAAGCCTTAGAAAAGAACATGTTCCGATCTAAAGGGCCAACCATAATAGACTTAAGTGGGATTAACGAGCAAAGGAAAAAATGTGTGAAAATTTACTTTTAAACTACCATAACTCTTTCTTACAATGCATTTAAAAAATAAAGTGACAATGTGAAGTGATGTAATGTAAAGATATATTCATAAGTTCTTGTTTTTTTTTTCTGTGGTGTCAGTTGTCAAATTTCCTTTCTGAACGTCCCATTTAATTTAGACTGTCTTAAGCCCACTCAAGTCAACAAAATTTGACGAAACTGAGAATAATTCCATTATGGTCATGCTGTACTGTTTACGAGTATTCAGATATTTCATTAAGCTAGCTTAAGCTCATGAAGGTCTATTATGATTGGCCCTTTAAGGCAGTTTTGGGCAACGGTATTTTCACCGCAACATCCTATATATGCATAGTAAGGTTAAAAAATACCAATACAATATGCTGCAGCTGTTAATAATGAGCAGATGTGAAAAACAATATGGAAGGGTTGTTTAAGTATTGGCTTGTTTTAAGAGGAAGTTTTCGTATGCATGGAAAACAACTTTAAACGAACAAATTTAAAGCGAGTCAGTTGCGAGATCGTCATAATTTAGTTCTGATCACATCCATCCACCACTGACTTCTTTTGTATGATATAAAACAAGTTCCAGAGCACCGATTCTTGAGAGGTTGCTATAATTTGTTTAATGGCTGTCAATTCTTTGACGTTCAGCAATAAGGGCTTAAGTCTCAAAATACAGGTTTTCACAAAACAGATTATACAGCCAAGCTTTTCAAAGCATTGTTGGTGAAAAATGATAGCTTTTCATGACAGTTCTTACTCTTGGATGTTTGTCAGACTTTCGCAAGAGGTGCGGCAGCGAATAAAAACTTTTAAGTGGGATCCCTCGTTTTATTTGAAATTTAAGATAAAAATCGACAAAAGTCCGATTTTTTAACTGTTTGGTTTGACATTATTTCATAATTTCTTTCTATGTTAGATAACTATTATAGGTCAAGCGGTTTAAGCCACCTTAAGCTTCTGTCCGTATTGGCTGTATGTAATAACTGCATTATTTCTACATTGTCGTAATAACGGAGTCTAGATCCTTGTCTTGAGCGACCTTTTTAATCTCATTTTAAACCACTTTAACAGTAAGATATCTATGCAGATCGGCGTTTCTTATATACCACGGAGCATTGATAATGTTCCGTAGTACTTTGTTTTGGAATGTTTGAATTGTCTGTATGTTTATTTTGGAAGCGCATCCCTATAGCTGGATCCACTATCCCAATTAACCAATACATTTTATTGTGTAGGGTCCGCCATCTAACGTTTTTTTTCAACTAGTGCTTATTTCGTGAATGGTAACACTTAGTTCATGTCTGATTTGACAGATAATATACCGCTATACCGCTGAACGAATATGGTTGTCTATACGCTTGAACAACGCTGGGAAATATTGCGGCATAATTGGGCCATTTTTAATTTTTTTTTTTAAATGAGCAAGGAGTGGCCGTTACAGTCAATGGTGATCGTTATCGGGCCATGTTGAACGAATTTTGGTTCACAAAAATTGAAGAGATGGATATTGGCAACATTTGGTTTCAACAGGACGGTGCTACGTGCCACACAGCCGAAGCTACACTCGATGTTTTGCGCCCTGTTTCAAAAAAAAATGGAAATCTTATTTACTGTCTTTTAAAGCTTTTTTGTTCCAGCTTCCACATTTTCTCCCAAGGAAAGCATAGTAGTATCATCTGCAAAAGTTTCTTCAGTTATTTCTTCACTTTCTGGGAGATCGCAGGTAAATAACAAATATAGTACTGGGCCCAGTACTCTTTCTTGTGGCACACCAATCTTTTCATTTATTTTTAAGTTTAATTTTTTTTTTTAATTCTAAAGAACCGTTGGGATACATAACTCTCAAGAATCCTGAACACTGCTGCGACAGCTGCTTTTTTGATTTGTGGACCAGTCTCTAATGCCCAACTCTATCGAATGCTTGTGCTATATCAAGAAATATAGTGAAGCAAATCTGTTTCTCTTCAAATGCTTTTTCGATCATTTCTGTGATTATATGCACTTGATCAATTCTCGAATGTTGATTTCTAAAGCCAAATTGATGGTTTTCAATTTTTTCTAATATTATGTTTTGCAGCATTTTCGCCGAAATTGGGCGGTAAAGGGTTATCTCGTTGGGTGGTTTGCCAGGCTTCCGAATAATTTTTACCTCAGCAACTTTCCACATGCTCGTGACATACCGTCACCTGTATGCGGGGTTTATAACCTGCGCTAGTTTTTTTAATCCTTTTATTTGAAATTGTTTTAAAATATCCCTCCTAATTAAATCAAATATGGGGCTTATCTTGTATATGTATATAAATTTGTTTATTTCTTTGACCGTTTCTTTAGCAGTAACTGACCTAATAGGCCTTTCGTTTTTACACGTTTCTTCCGTTCGTTGAAAATTTTTATTTTCATAAGGTTGGAAAACACCTCGAGATACTCTGCGTAATAAATAAAAAACCTTACACATTTTTAATTTCGGTTTTACTTCTTTTGTTAACATTTAAAAATTTAAAAAAATAACGAAATTAAAAGAATCCAAATTTGAAAAAACTGCTGGCCGCCGAAGTAGAGCTTCAAAAAAAAAACTTGTCCCCATTTGACATGATTCCGACCGCCTCTCTGATCTGACCTCTTCGTTGGAGCGATTGAAAAACAAAAAATTGTTCTTCCCTCGTTTTTCTGTTTCTGTTGCGTTTTTAGTAAAAAACAAAAGGAAAGGCTACAGTCCGCTTGGGGCGAACAGTATGATACCCTATCCTTATCCCTTTGTACCCCAAAAAAAAAGCATTAGGAAGATGATGGATAGCATTTTATTTCATTCTATGAAATTTATAGAAAATAAATAATTTGAAAAAAAGCCCCCAAAAGTAGGCGTGGCAAAAAACTTTATATGACAAATTTATAAAGGGGGGCAGTACCTACATATCTTGTGAAGGTTGTAAAACTATATCTCTCTAACTTTAGCCCTAAAACGGTTTTTTCTAAATTGTGGGCGTGGCAGTGGGCGGATTCAAGAACTTTTAACACTTTCGGGACTCTAGGGAGTACATCCCCTTAATTTCAGCCTCCTAGCATACATTTAAAGGCCTCAAAAGTTGATACGGACGGACGGACCGACGGACGGACATTGCTAAATAGTCTTAGGATTTGGTCCTGATCATAAATATATATACTTTTATGGGTCTACGACGAATATTAAGGGGTGTTACAAACTATGTGTCAAAATTAATATACCCTTGGGATAGGGTATACAAAATATGTTCAAAAAAGCTCCAGTCAAACAAAAACTGAATATTTTAAGAAGATCTGTAAAAAATTTAAAAGCATTCGTTCCACTATAACTTGAGATATCATATCAACCATTGTGCTTTGAGTGGGCATGTCGCACAGAAACCTTTGTCCGAAAATAATTCCAATATCTAAAAATCCTTTAAAGGTCTAAGCTTTGAAAACATGCAAGAAAGCAGAATACCCCTTTAAATATTACGTTCTCAAACCGCACAATTACTATTGTTTGATAGCACAATCCATGCATGGTAACCGCCACACCTTATTCCGCGTCAAATTTCACAATTATTCACATGTGCTTCATTGCTCAGAATGATATTTCAGTCTCAAAAATGGCATTTCAAACACATAATCTGTTGTGAGTTTTATACATTTCGAAGTGTTTATAGTCTACCTATGACGAAGAAGTTGCACCTTCCAGGTTGGAAGTACAGTATAAATATCAAGGTGAGACTCAGAATAATTTTTAAAATAAATGTCAAAACAGTGTCAGGAATGAGAAGCTTATTTTGATTGACGAATTCGGGATCTCGGCAAAACATCACGTTGTATTGCTTTGTAAAATTCGCGATGAAATAGCTTCTCCAAATTATTAAACATGTATGTACCTGATTGATCGATGGCAGAAAATTCGAGGTGGTTAAGTAACACGGGGTTAACATCAACTCCGCCAATGCGACATCAATGGAATTTTAACGAGGGTGTTTCCCTAGGTACCCGGTGCTTTAATTTGGCAAAGAAATGGATTCAAAATTAACTTCGAGAGAAGAACTATAAAGTTAGAAAGTTAATATCATATTAAATGAACAACGCTTGCAAATCGTGCAAATTTATTTCGAAACTAATGGTTCAGTTCGCGAAGTTTACCGCAAGCTCAGTTCATTTTATGCTCGACATGATCGTCCATAAGAACAATTAATTCGGTTAACCATGGATCGTTTTCGCACTACGTTTACACTATGTGATAATACGTATCCGCGAATAGTGCGCACCGAAGAAATAATTGCCGGTGTAGAGCAAAGAGTTGAATAGGACCCGAATGAATCGATTCGCCACCGTACACAGCAATTGGAGCGCATTTGGAGTGAAGAGAATCCACATGAGACCCTTGAAACGCCATTACATCTACAAAAACTTACTGTTTGGTGTGCTCTATTTGCTGGAGGAGTCAATGGGCCATACTTCTTCCGAAATGATGGGGACCGGTATAGAGCCATGATAAGCGACTATTTAGTTCCCGAATTGGATGGCATGAATGTGGTCCCAAATAAACGGCGATACATGCCACACAGCGCACGTCACAATCGATTTATTGAAGGAAACATTCGATGAGCGCATAATTTCGCGGAATGGACCTGTAAATTGGCCACCAAGATCGTGTGGTTTGACACCATTGGATTATTTTCTTTGGGGACATGCGAAGTCGCTCGCCTACACCAACAATCCAGAAACGTTAGGGGACTTGGAAGCCAACGTTCGTGGCGTTATTGCCGACATACAGCCATACAGATATACAGCAAATGCTTGAAAATGTGGTTGAAAATAGGACCACAAGACTTGTCTTTATTTAAACCAGCCGCGGCGGCCACATTCCCGAATCATATTTAAACATTAATGGCATAAAATTATCTTTCCAATAAAGCCAAATTGATGGACATTAAAACGATTTTCTTATGTTTTATTTCAATTCAAAGTTCTATACCTCAAAAAAAAAACAACCTTTACTATTCACACCGCACTGAAATCTGAGGTTTCGTGAAAACTTCTGAAATTTCAATCGAAATCAGGGGTTTCCCATACATTTTTCAGATTTCAAAACTTCGTTGTTGTGTTAGGTTTCGAACCCACTCAAAATCTGATTTCAATCGTAAGGTTGTCAAAACAAACACACCTTTTAACTCATTCTACAAGTGCCACAATACAGTTGACAGCTTTTCAGTTGTTGGCTGACTGAAACGTCAAACAGTTTGTCGAAAATATTTTTGTGGCAACAGTGCGGTGTGGAATGGGTATTAGGCTAATAAAAATGTCTGTAATGTTATCAATAGCGCATCAGCATGATTGTGGTAAACAAAATGTGTTCCTTCTATTTATTGGGTTTCCTCAACAAAATCTTGGATTACCACCAAGGTACACCTTCCGCCTCCGGGATATTGCAATCACCCTGCGATTCTAAATGACTCATATTTTCCCAGCTCTATTAAGACCAATAAAATGTATAGTTGAGACATTAAAAAATAAACAATGTCAGCATTGCCGTAGATTTGGCACCTTTATTCAGCTGATTCAATTCATTCATTCCTCCCCAATCCATTCTCACTAATGTCTCGAATATCCTTGTGTCGACATCCATAAATGGCTACGGTATACCAAAACATGTTTGCGCTACTTTAACGAATTTGTATAGGTAGTAAAATTAAAAGAATCCTTACTGGAATGCATGACGACGACGACGACGACAACAGTGTCGTTAAGGTCGTTGGCTCATGGTCAAGACACGAATTCAACGAACATATCTTCGTACTTAGAAATATGTCCTGACAAGCAATTCCATATTCTCAGGTTCATACCATTGGCATTCTTAGACTATTTACGTTTACTAGTGTTTTTGGATTCTTGTCGTTATCCTCCAAGTCTTTTGTGATTGCAGCAAAGACAATAGGAAATAAAAATGCAGACCAATAAAATGAGAAGAAGTGAACAAAAATAACACAAAGGAATGAAATTTCATTCTGCCACTTTAAGTTTGTTGGTTCGTTTTTGCTTTAGTTGCAGAGTCCACTGTCGTGGTCCTTTATGTACTGTTGTTGCACTCCTGCACCCTGATATAGAAAAAAACTGTTAAGACTATCACGAACTAGGTACATGCCATTGGTCCCGACTATTTTGCACTGGTCACTTCTTGTGCTGTCAATTGCCATTGTTGCAGGGCAAAATGTCATTGTCGTGTATACACGACTTCGAATGAATTAACTATGAACGAAATCGGAAAATAATAGAAACAGGACATTTTTATATGCATTTACAGTTTGTTGACTTAGAGGAACAGGATTAAGTTGGAGATTTTTAAGGACAACACAAAGGGAGAATGCAATGATGCCAACAGTTGGAATAATTGATAAATTCTATAGAGAGATAAATTCCTGCAAGGTGAATGCTGTTTTTATTTCCTCAAGTCATTGTCATGTCCTGAGGATTGGCAGTATATACTTGTTTGATATGTTTTTTTTTTAGTGCTGAAGGGATTGACTATGAGGATGCAAATAAGTAATTCTGAAGAAGAAGGGCTTCGTTTATTATCTTATCCTTGAAAAAAAGTTTTTTTTTTCCCCGAGGGTAGGTGGAATATCTTCCATCAGACACTATGAAGAAAACGCTGTTGATAGCCCGTTGAAGATTAATTGTTACTGATTCAACCGTATTACTCACGGCCAATATAGCGGTATCATCCGCAAACGTCGCTAAAGTTGTGCCTTCTTCCTGCGGATTATCTCGAGTAAAGATAAGAAATAAAATCGGACCCAGAACGCTTCCTTGTGGAACTCCTGCCGCGATTTCTTTGAATTCGGAATATTTGTTTCCGTGCTTAACACGGAAAAGTCTGTCCGCTAAATAAGAACTTAATATCTCATATATTTGTTTGGGAAAGGCTAATTTTAGGCTTTTTTATGTTTTAAGCCCGTATGCCATACTTTATGAAAAAAAGTGCTGCGTCTTTCTGTTTCCGTTGTTTTAAGCACGCTCCTTAAAAATTATGACAACAGTAAACTGCAACCTATTCTGATAGAACTTACGTTAGAGTTAAAGAATAGCCAAGTTATCTTATACAAAAGCGGCGGCTAGTACGCTCCATAAATGATAAATGAATTATATTTAATTTGTCCCCATGTTTGTACTTCAAAGTACAAAACTCATCATTGTACGTCTTTTAGTTACTGAGTTAATAAAAGTGGGCGTCTACCAAGCCCCCTGGATGAAAAAATTTGTTCCTTGGGTTTACTCCGCAAATAATATTGCTGTGCCAAATTTCAGAGTTCGACGATGATTGGAAGTGCTCCATAGTATTGATGATATGTTAGTAAGTCAGTAAAGTCAGTGAGTCAGTGAGTCAGTGAGTCAGGGAGATAGCTATTTCAGGGGCCTTGAACCCAGGAACTGCTCACGTTAAATAGTTGCAATTTGGTATGGAGCCAATATATCTAAAATTTTATGTAGTTAGCTTAATTGCTGGAGAAGTTATGGTGGCGGGGGGGTTAAACTTGGCAGGGTATAAGTGCGTATTGCCAAAGTTGGTAGAGAACTCGACTCGACGGTGCCCCTGAATCTTTTTGAGCATTTCTGCGCTAAAGACCTCAAACGATCAGAAATTCGGAAGGTTAAATTAAATATGGCAAGCGTACACGTAAGCTGGGGGCTTTTAACCTGTTACCAACCTGTTAACCTGTTATTTTAACTTGTTTTTCAAAATCGGAGCAGCTGAGCTGCCAGATTTAGTTAAAACTGGCATGAATTAGGAAAAAGAGAATTTTAACGTTCGAAGAAAACCGCATCATTATTATTAAATTAAATGTCCTTGTTAGCGGCACCAAGTTATGGATTTAGGTATTACATACAGCCAAATTATGTCGACTATTTATTACCTCTGCCATCGAGCAAATAGATTTTATTGGAGATTTGAATCTCAACCCGAACCGAACCTTCATTTGAAAGGCTTGTGCAACCTCTTCTGTATGGGCGAGAGAGGCATGGGTTCATATTTTGCGCTGTCTCTCTCTTCACATAATGTCCATTTATAATCTCCTGGAAATCCAAAATCACTATTGCGATTCAAAAGCTATCATTTCCTGTTTTAAGCTTCCAGTCAGTTACTTGATTTTCTTATTAAACCGCCCTTTGTTGTGGCAATCTCCTTGAGCTGGGAACCAGCTTGGACTTTCTTTTGTTAGGCAAGATCTTCTCCTTCTAAAACAATTTTAATCTCTCTCTCTTTGCATAACCTTTGCAATGCAACGCATATTAGCGTGCACTTTTATATATTCATTGTCATACAATGTAAATTTTTCCTGATATGGGTGATAAATAACGGTGGTCTAGGCTACTTCTTAACTTTCTCGTATACTAAAGAGAAAGTTATTGCGATCGAGCGGACATTTCGAACTCAAACTGAGTATGAGGGATGATATTACGACTATAGAGAAGTCCAAAAAAGTGGGTACGCCAATGCCGTCCGTCGGTCTGTCTGTCTGTCTATCCGGGCACCGTATGGCAAAACGGTTCGTCGGATTTGCTTCAAAGTTCGTACATAAGGTTTTTTGGGTTACATCTCGGGGCATCTCTACATTTTTTGCTTTATCGTTTGAAATAACAGTACCTGCCATACATTCTTTTTGTGAAAATCACTTATAATTTTTTTCTAGAGAATGGTTCCAAGGATTTTAGTAATTTTTTTTATTAAGAATACTTGGGATGAAACCAAAAATACTGCATACTCAGTTTTGGATAAAAATTCGATTAACAGTAATTTATAAAACGGGCAATATCTCGAAAACTACTAAAGGGAACTTAAACAAAATGTACAGATTTTTTATACTATAAACTCAAACAAATTTGCGTATTTAGATTTTTTAAATAATTTTTCTTTAAATTTTTTTTTCATACAACGATTTTCTCAAATTTAATTTAAATTAATTTTCGCAAGAACAGCTCTAACGATTTTGGTAATTTTTTGTATTTCAAACAACCATTTAAAATGTGTCCAATGTGCGAAATTACATCAAAAGCGCAGGTGCCATTTTTGAGAAGATCAAATTTTTCAAAACCTTAAAAGTGATTTATATAAATTTGGTATGTGTTCAAATATAACCTTTCTTTTAAGGCAATTTAAAAATGCAAGTCGTGTAGCGAGAAAGTTTCATATGACGCAGTCGTGGACTTTATTTGTTTAAGGATTTCCCACTCAGACGATCTCTGCGTTCATTATCTACTCCACGTATTATAGGTTCCTCGTTGTATCTTTTCTTATGGATGCTTCATAACTTCTTCCCATTTGATAATCAAGCTCCGAATCTAACCGCAACAAGATAATAGTCAAAGTGTGCCCTATCAAACCTATCAATCAATAATTCAATATAATCAAACAAATTTCATACATCCATCGGCCCCACGTGTTGCACTCACTCGCCCAAAAATAATGTTCTATCAACTGTAATCCGATTTTCTATTTCCATTGTTCTTTCATACAATAGAGTGAAGTAGGTGTAGGCACCTACAGTGCGACGGTGATGCAAAATATGAGCTAATTGCCCCCTTAAGCAAGCTCGTACCACAATTTAAACATAGATCAGAGGAGGAAAGCTTACCTGGTTTGCAGCTTTTGCTCAATACATTTCCGATAGTATGAGTCATAAATAGTATTTTCTAAATGTGTAAAAAGGCCCATAACCAAACTCAATATTATTCCTTTCTGTAATAATCTTTATTAAATTCAAATTTAAAGGGAAACATTTTCTATGAAATTCTTAGCATAGACTGTCAAAAATTGTATGTACATAATTTCGAGTCATAATGCATCTTCTTCAATAAGCTGCTTCATTTGCTGTAAATGTATTTAATATATTCTATCACAATTTCCAATGTGACTTAATTATGTCTACATCCTGAACAAATAACTGACTTTGTGTCCAACTTTGATTGAATTTTAACCCTCTATCACTGTACTGGTCTGGCATATCTTGAGCACTGGGTTGATGAGATGAGAAATTAAATTAATTTTATTAGAAAAAAAAGTCTTTTGGTTGTCAGGAAGTTGAGTTTCGGCCTTACTAATAATCAAACACTAATGTCGACTATCAGTTGCCTGCCAGTTTAAATCAAAATGTACAGCATATTTGAAATTGTACCAATAAATAATTTAAACTCCACCTTTACTAGTGCGAGGACTTTTTTTGAATCTATTACATTTGCTGTCAAATCTATTTGTCAAAACATCTGATATTGTTTTCAAACAGAGGTACTTTGAAAATAAGGTGAAGAAATTAAGTATCGGAACGAAGATATTTTTATGGATCTGATGCTAGTTGACGAATCGGCAACCTCTCGAAAAGGGAAAAATTATAAAGAACCAATTGACCCATTTTTAAAATATGACGATCAGGAGTTCTTTGGGCACTATATGTTTTTTTTATTGTTGTTGGTGTGTAGTAATCGGTAAACAGTTTCAAACTATTAATAGATTTAACATACTGTGGAAATCGTTCGAAAGGAACTTGCTCCACGGACGAATCGCAGAGGAGCACTTTCGGTGGAAACCATAGTATTCGTTGCAATACGATACCTAAGGAAAGGATCTTATCAAAGCGATGTTGGTAAGCATACATAATTTACTAATAAAAAGGTAACATATGTCAATTGTTTTATTTCTTTTTTACATTCAGGCGACTTACACAATATTTCACAACAATCCGTAAGTAATTGTGTGAAAAAATTTGTCATAGCTTTGGCGAACAAAATCAGTAAATTCATTCAATTTCCAATGGATTCAAGTAGCCTTATGAGGAAAAAAACTGAATTTTACGGAATTGCACAATTTCCTCAAAGTATAGCAGCAGTTGATGGAACACACATCAAAATAAAAAAATCCTGGTGGAGAATTTGCTGCTCGGCATAGGTGTAGAAATAAATCGGCTCTGTGTGTCACGATTTGAGTTCTGTCAATGTGACTTGTGTTGCCATCGTGCTTTAAGTGAAATCATTTTTTTCATACCTTTTAGTGCTGGAGAATGTTCATTATCATTTGAAAGAACATTCTTTGGCATTTATTTTTTGAAGATTATGTCTATCAAATGTTGTCCGCTGCTACGTCGCAGATGGTCCATCCGTTGAGTCCAATTTTCGATCACTCGTTCGAGCATTTCGACTGGTAACTGGCGAATGACACGCGTGATGTTTTCTCCACGGCCTGAATCGAAGCGGGTTTGTCGGCATAAGCTTTTGACTTTATATATCCCCACAGGAAAAAGTCTAACGGTGTGATATCACACGATCTTGGTGGCCAATCGACCGGCCCAAAACGTGAAATTATGTGCTCACCGAAATGTTCTCTCAATAAGTCCATTGATTGATGCGAAGTGTGGGAAGTGGCGCCGTCTTGCTGAAACCAAATGTCGCCGAGATCACGAGCTTCAATTTCAGGCATCAAATAGTCGGTTATCATGGCACGAAAACGGTCGCCATTGACGGTTACGTTCGCACCGGCATAATTTTTTAAGAAATATGGACCGATGATTCCACCGGCCCACAAACCACACCAAACCATTGTTTTTTCTGGATGAAGTGGCAGTTCTTCAATCTCTTCAGGTTGCTCTTCGTCCTAAATGCGGCAATTTTGTTTGTTTACATACCCATTGAGCCAGAAATGGGCCTCATCGCTAAACAAAATTTGCCTCGAAAACGTCGGATCTTCTTGGAACTTTTGAAGAGCCCATAGAGCGGAGCGATGTCGCTTGGGAAGGTCGAGCGGCTTCAGTTGTTGCACAAGCTGTATTTTGTACGCTTTCAATTTAAGATCTTGACGTAAAATGCGCCAAGTCGTTCCATACGTCAGTCCGAGTTGCTGCGAACGGCGCCGAATCAACTCTCTATGGTCTTCGTGTACACTCTCAGCTACGGCCGCTATATTTTCTTCACAGCGTGCTGGACGTGGTCTATTCGGTCGAATATTATTCAATAATGAATGCTGGGTCTCAAAATGGGTGAACAACGTTTACAAATTGTTCAACTTTATTATGAAAATTCACGTTCTATGATTAATGTGTTTCGTGCACTTCGCTCAACTTATGGTCAACATAATCGGCCTACTGAGCGTACTATTCGCAACACCATCACCCATTTTGAGACCCAACATTCATTATTGGATAATATTCGACCGAATAGACCATGTCCAGCACGCTGTGAAGAAAATATAGCGGCCGTAGCTGAGAGTGTACACGAAGACCGTAGAGAGTCGATTCGGCGCCGTTCGCTGCAACTCGAACTGACGTATGGAACGACTTGGCGCATTTTACGTCAAGATCTTAAATTGAAAGCGTACAAAATACTTGTGCAACAACTGAAGCCGCTCGACCTTCCCAAGTGTTGCACAAGCTGTATTTTGTACGCTTTCAATTTAAGATCTTGACGTAAAATGCGCCAAGTCGTTCCATACGTCTCTACGGTCTTCGTGTACACTCTCAGCTACGGCCGCTATATTTTCTTCACAGCGTGCTGGACGTGGTCTATTCGGTCGAATATTATCCAACAATGAATGCTGGGTCTCAAAATGGGTGATGGTGTTGCGAATAGTACGCTCAGTAGGCCGATTATGTTGACCATAAGTTGAGCGAAGTGCACGAAACACATTCCTCACAGAACGTGAATTTTCATAATAAAGTTGAACAATTTGTAAACGTTGTTCACGTGTAAGTCTTTCCATTATGAAATGCCAAACAATACTAAACAAAAATAACATGACATCATGACACGACTCACACGTGATCTGTCAAAAAAGGCTATTGAAAAAAGTATCTCTACTTGGATCACCCGTTATGTTAAGAAATATCTTGGAAAATTGGAAAAGGAAAATGTACCTCTTCTGAAGTTAATGTACACACTTCGAATTACTTGGATATACGTTCAGTTAAACACTAATTTGTACAAAAGGAAACTGTTTGAATTTGTTGCGACAATTCACAGTTTGTATCCTGTGCTAATTGGACTATTTCTTCATGCTTTTTATTTTTCATATACATTTTTAATTGATAAAGCCGAACAACAATAAAACGATTAACACTATTTAGTAGAAAATATATTACTATACGCTTATTTGATACAGAAATAAATGATTGCACGGCTACATGCTGTTGCAGAATGAATGAATTAGGACAGAATGAAAATTAGAGTTAATGTTAGACATAAACATGGCTTTCTGACCATTAAAATTTAACCCTACAGTTAACGATTATCCGACAACTAAATTTGTTTATTGGTACAGGGATGAAAGAAAGTTAAGTTAACTGCCAGACTAAATTTGATTATTAGTACGGCCGTTTGTCTATTTCCCACTTATTAAAGAAGAATAACACTAATGGGCTAAAGATTAGTTTTAAAATAGTATTCATGTATTTATTTAAAAATGTGGACGTGGAAGTGGATCGGTTTGATAAATCATTACACCTAATTGTTTTAGATATATATAGACTAGGTGTTCCAAATTTCTCGAGCTCAAATTAGTACCCCGAAGTAGCAAATTCCCGAAAACCAACCGGACCTCCCAGGAAAAGAGAAATAATAACCGCAATCAAATCCATGAAGAAAAACAAGGCCGTGGGAAGTAAATCGGCTGATTTACTGCACCCGCTCATATTTTTTTTTTTTTTTAATTTTTTGCTTTTGCGTGAAGGAGAATGCTTGATGCACCATTAGGGGGCCGTTTTGGCGTTGACCTTCCCCGTGTGTCCGACCCCCTTTTTCAAGGTATACGTAAACTAAAACTCCTCCCACCCCTCAGTTTCTGAGATGCCCCCCCTCGGGACCGCTGTTCGCATTAATTCAGGGGGGTTGTAATCATACGCCCTTTTGGGCTTACTCTGTCTCGTCGCGGAATTGCTCTTCTTCTCTTTTCTTTCTTCTGAGAATTCGTTGGGTGTAGACGCAGATATCGTTCGAGTTCTGTTCGCTGGCCAGCATCTTTTCGACTATGTTGTCTGGAGTGATGATACCAATTTTTCTCTTCAGTTCAGCTCTTTCAGTTTCCCATCTGCTGCAAGCGAAGAAGGTGTGTTGAACGTCGTCTTCTTCGGAGTCTCCATACTGGCAGGATGGGCTATTCATTTTACCGATCTAATGAAGAAAGGCATTGAAATATCCGTGTCCGGTAAGGAACTGTGTGATGTAGCAGTTCACCTTCCCATGTTTTCGGTCCTTCCATCCAGCCACGTTCCTGATCAGCTTTGCTGTGCATCTTCGTCTGCTGTCCGAGTTCCAACCACAGATGAGGAATTAACCAGATAGTCAACTCGAGAGCGAATCTCTCACCTTGCCAACAAGCTAAGTCGAACTGATAAGCCCCACATAATTTGCACTTATATGGGCTTTTACGTGCAAATCAAATGGGAATCACGCACACATAAATCGAATTATATGGGGCTAATGGCCGCGGCCATGAAATGCCATTTTTTATAGCAAGAAGTTGGGAAGAGTTGATGCATTTCAGCAGAATACAACTCACAATTTGGGTGTGTAAAATAAACATGGTCAATATGCGGTGAATATAGCTTGATAAAAACATACTTACCACACAACTAATAACATAATAAAATAATATAATATTAAGAATAAAGCTGTGTTTTAACCAATTTATTCTAATTTTTAATGGAAAATAATCAAAATAATATTGATTAACGTGACTTTTATATAATAAGTAAGTTCATCATACATTTTCGGTTGACAATAAATTTAAGTATAACTATTCTAGCAAGGATTTCGTAGATTATGGATGGTTATATTGAAGCAGTTAAGTAACTCTACACAATTGAACAATGGTTTAAAACGCTTTTTAATAAAACGTAATCCAAATTCTTACAAATATTATTTTTGGTACATCAAAACACTTTTTTACAAAATTTGCAATTACTTCCTAGTAGTAGTAACGGTTGATCCAAGTGGAGATACTTTTTTCAAAAGCCTTTTTTGATAGATCACGTGTCATGCTGTCATGTTATTTTTGTTTAGTATTGTTTGGCATTTCATAATGGAAAGACTTACGCGTGAACAACGTTTACAAATTGTTCAACTTTATTATGAAAATTCACGTTCTGTGAGGAATGTGTTTCGAGCACTTCGCTCAACTTATGGTCAACATAATCGGCCTACTGAGCGTACTATTCGCAACACCATCACCCATTTTGAGACCCAGCATTCATTGTTGGATAATATTCGACCGAATAGACCACGTCCAGCATGTTGTGAAGAAAATATAGCGGCCGTAGCTGAGAGTGTACACGAAGACCGTAGAGAGTCGATTCGGCGCCGTTCGCAGCAACTTGGACTGACGTATGGAACGACTTGGCGCATTTTACGTAAAGATCTTAAATTGAAAGCGTACAAAATACAGCTTGTGCAACAACTGAAGCCGCTCGACCTTCCCAAGCGACATCGCTTCGCTCTATGGGCTCTTGAAAAGTTCCAAGAAGATCCGACGTTTTCGAGGCAAATTTTGTTTAGCGATGAGGCCCATTTCTGGCTCAATGGTTATGTAAAAAAACAAAATTGCCGCATTTGGGACGAAGAGCAACCTGAAGAGATTGAAGAACTGCCACTTCATCCAGAAAAAACAACGGTTTGGTGTGGTTTGTGGGCCGGTGGAATCATCGGTCCATATTTCTTTAAAAATTATGCCGGTGCGAACGTAACCGTCAATGGCGACCGTTATCGTGCGATGATAACCGACTATTCGATGCCTGAAATTGAAGTGATCTCGGCGACATTTGGTTTCAGCAAGACGGCGCCACTTCCCACACATCGCATCAATCAATGGACTTATCCGTTGATAAGACTCAACGGATGGACCTTCTGCGAAGTAGCAACGGCCAACATTTGATAGACATAATCTTCAAAAAGTAAATGCCAAAGAATGTTCTTTCAAATGAAAATAAACATTCTCCATTAAATTTGAATTTCCTGTGTTTTTTTCTTTAAAAAAGTAGAAAACCTCGAAATGGATCACCCTGTAGTAGTAGTAAATTGTTTTGTTTATTTTCATATAAAATAAAATTACAAAACATTATAACTTGACAAAAAAAGGCGGCTGTTAAAAAAGGTGGCTAATTAATTCAATATATATATATATGTAACATAATGTGCATGCTTATTTATGAGTTGTATTCAACTACCATATATAAAAAATTTCCAAGACCGCTGAGAAAAGAAACAGCTAAGAAAATTAATTGAATAAACATACAAATTTTGCAACACAAAATAATTAAAAAGGATTAAAAATACATCTTTTCCCCTTTTTTTTATTGATGCACGGAATCCGAATATGTACATATATTCATTAAGCTTTCAGGCAGACAAAAAATAGGGAACTTTTTCTTATAACCGCAAATACTATTGGAATTAAATTGTAACAACTTCGTATTTATTGTGTAACTTATTTTTTGATTCATCATAAACATTTACATTAAAATAGCTATAAAAGTTGAATCACATAAACTCAACACTTCGCAGCATTTTCTATCCGCCGCCTCAACACATCCGCCGTGACCAGCTGTTTTGTTGTTGCGATTTGGATATGTTGCAAAACTCCCCACAATTATTTTTGGTGGGTAATCTAGTAAATTAGATCTAACTTCATGTCTCTGACGGAATACGTGTATTCACAGATGGGAAAATTGAGAGAGGATTTTGCGGCCGTTATTAAATATTTTTTGCGGGTTGAAAGTGATAGGGGATTACAGAGTTGACTATCTGGTTAATTCCTCATCTGTGACTCAGATGTGCGCTAAATAAGACGTTTTGCTCTGCGTCAGATGCCATTGGAAATTCACTTGCAGGTAAACACTTTTTATCAGGAGTTTCTTTCAATTCTTAAAACTCATTCTTTTATTAAAATGTTGATTGACCAAGATTTTCAAATCTATTTTCGTGATGTTTACTTTTTAAAACTTGCTTTCGACGTCTATTTGTGATTTTTTAAGAGTACCTACAAATACTGTGGCGTGCGTAGTACAAGAGCAAGAGCGAACTATTTTTCATCTTTTATGTCGAATCTGGAATGGGTTTGTGCGTCTGCTCAAGCGTTAAGATTATGTGAGTGACAATTCCGATCACAATTCACGATCTCAAAAGTAAACGATTAATTTTAAATGACAAACGGTTTCAACGGTGCAGCTGTAGAAGTGTGTCGTGTATACAGCTGAAATATTATGGTGCAATGAGATAGTCACTAAAATCTTGACGGCCACATACATATTTGGCGAAAGGAGGTGACCCATAGAATACGTCGAGTTTCAATTATTCTCTTTCTTTTTTGAAAATGTGAACACTCTAATATTCCTTTCAACAATGTATTTTGAGTTTCAGAAAAGTTAAGGCATATCTCGGTTTTCAGACGAACTAGACTCATCCGGCAGCACATTTCATCTTTGTGTAGTTCGCTTGTTAATAATGTTCTTTACAAGTCGTCTTTGTGGTTGGGTATTTATGAATCGGGCAGACATTGATTGGCATTAACTTGGCAATGTCCAGTATTGCAACTTTCTCATATACATCAATTGTACTTATTTTACCTCCAAGTGGTAGCCGCCGGGTACTGGCCCTGTCCATCTGGACTCGACTTGCTAAACTTATAAGCGCGAGTGTTGAACTATAATACTCTATGGGAATGGCTGTCTGATCGAGCCTCAGAAGTCTTACATGAGCACCTCAGAAAGAGGACGTACGGTGGATGAATTCAATAGATTGAATCAACGGTGGCGTCAACAGTCAATTTGGTAGATACCTCACTTGAGCTTCTTCGACATATTTGGAGCTCAAGTCCAACAAGGCTGCTGGACCGGATGGCCTACAAGCCAAGCTTTTTAAAGCAGACGGCATGATGGATAGCATACACCAACTCATAGTATGCCTGATGAATGGAACATCAGCATCGTTTATCCAGTACACAAGAAAGGAGACAAGAAAGGCGCCAACTACATAGGTATCAGTCTGCTTAACATCGCATACAAGATCCTTTCTGCCATACTGTGTGAACGCCTACACCATATGTACCCGATTGGACCCTATCAGTGTGGTTTTAGACCCGGTAAGTCCACAACCGACCAAATATTCACACTATGGCAGATTCTGGAGAAAACCCAAGAAGTGCAGATCGATACCCACCATAAGGCCGCATATGACAGCATCTATAGAGACGAGCTATATAGAGCCGTGTCATGTATCGTTTTCAACATCATTCTTGCGAAAATTGTGCGAAACTCACAAGCCAACACTAGAGGCACAATCTTCCACAAGTCTGTTCAATTACTTGTATAAGCAGATGACATTGCCATAATTGATAGAACACAGCGAGCTGTCGCTGGTGCGTTTACTTGTATAGAAACAGAAGCGGTTAAAATGGGTTTTAGCGGTTATGCTGTCGACCAAAAGGAACATACAACATCGGCGAACTGGAAAGAACGTCACAATCGACAGGTTTAACTACGAGGTAGTAAAAGACTTTACCTACCTTGGTTCCCCTACAAACTCTGTAAATAACATCACGGCAGAGATCTGCCTTCTTAGGCAGTTGAAAAGTAAGGCCCTGTCAAGAAACTGCAAAGAGATTCTGTATAAGATCCTAATCATCCCAGTCCTGCTATATGGTGCGGAAGAATTGATATTAGCGAATGCGGATGAAGATATCGTTGGGCGTTTTGAACGCAAAATTCTTCGTGTGATTTTCGGTCCCATTTGCGCTGATGGGATCTGGAGAAGGAGGTACTCTACGAGCAGTACATCGCCATAGACTTGGTCAGAAAAGTGTAGATAAGCCGTCTGAGATGGCTAGGACATGTAGAGTGAATAGACCACAATGCTCCGGGCCCAAAGAGTCTTCGACTCTACCCAAAGGGACAACGCCGCAGAATAAGACCTCGCCTTAGTTGGCACGCACAAGTGGAAGGGGACCTCAACCAACTTGGAGTGTGCAAATGGAGCCAGTTAGCCAAAGACCGAGCTAACTGGAGAGGCGTACTGGTTGAGGCCTAGGTTTACCCCGGACTATAGCGCCATCTAGGTAAGTACAAGTCTTCTGAAAAGTGAATCATCTTCCAAAGCACTCCTCACCCATTACTACGTAAGGAAGCTTCATATATTTTATTGTCGAAATATCGATACCAATCGATTATCGATTCCTTTTTCGCCTTCTCAAAGAAAATCAATTTGTGTTCATACAAAAGTTTTGTCTTGTGCACCACTTATCTCCCTCACTAGCACAGTCTCTCGAAAAAAATTTGTTGTTCCAAACTGCAGTTTCATATTTTCTATTTTTGCAATCATATTTGTGCTAAGCTATTGCCCCAAATCAATCGATTTTGAATAGATACATTTCCACTAGTTTGTTTTCGTTTTTGTTTTTGTTTTTTTTTTTACTTCACTCTTGACCTCGTTATTTTGCTTCAACGGAACTGCCACAAAGTCAAATATCATTTAAGTCACTTCTCTGAATCTCTCGAATGGGATTTGAATCCCAAAGTTAACTTCGTTTCATTCAACTGTTATTATGTGTGCTCAGTAAATAAAAATGTATCTTCTATCGACTTCCTTAGAGAATATACATAGTATATGTAAAAGTACACAACTTCCTTCAATCTTCTCATCCATCATCGAAACCCAACAGATTAAGGTCACAAATCATAGCAAAACATGTATGGGGCTTCAATATTTCCTCAGCTCGAACTTGGCATACGTAACTACCTTCTTCATGCCCGCCATCACTTGGTTATTCTTCCGCTTTTTGTGTTGGAGATGCAATGTCATATTTACTTAAAGATTTACTGCTGGCATACTTGGACAGGGTTTTACTTTATTACGTGCATACATAGAAAATGTTCCTTAATCCTGGTGCCAATTCTTAGCAATCTCGAATTGTGTGTGTTCACCTTTCTATCAGCTTCCATGAGGAAGAACCACTGACAAACATTGTCCAATTCAATATTCAATGTCCTTGTCACTACTGGCATAATTTATTTGAAAATGATCGATTGCCTTCGAACACGAATGTCAAAAGGAGTCAGGATTAACGGACGACATAGACGAGCAGTTGTGCGGGTGTGGTGAAGACAGGAGGAAACAGTCACAAAGGAAATTGAATTTCCATCGCGGAAGAGATTAATTTCGGACATAGCAAACTCCAGTCCTTGATGTGAAATTTAATATCGAATCGAGAAATCAACTCTGACGAAGAATTACAACAATTGATAGAAATTTATCGGATAATCAATAAATAGCAATATGATATCTACCTAAGTACCTATGTCTTGCTATGCATAGCGCCGAGCCGGCCATTACTGCATTGCATGTCGTGGCAGATTCTTGCTGTCAGTTGTTGGATGAAATGTAGCAGCAGAAGAGTGTAAGCTACCGTCGAACGCCCACATCGTCATTATTTCGAATGGCACCGTGGTTGCTGGGGGCGGGGGGAGGGGTTTATCAAGGTTATAGCACAATGATTGGTCGTTTAGATTGCTCTGTAAAGATAAAGTGTAGTCTTTATGGCCGTTATGGTGCGCTCATTGTTTTTATTAGACTTTGAAATTTATGACACCCAATATGAGTGTGGGGTGAGTAGTTTTATTGTATGGCATTATGCCTCGATTAGTTGGAAATTGGGAGTTTGCTGTCATCGAAAGATTTCCAATGTGGTCTACCTAATGTAATTCATGTGAAACCTCGGGCTAGACCTTGATTCAATTTGAACATGCGACCAAAAACGCCAACGGAAGATCCAATTAACACATTCTACATCAAATTGGCCAAGAATTCTACCAGTGATGAATGCACAATGCGCTTACCACGCGCAGTTAAAGGAAAAGCGCTAAGCAATTTTTATTGTTTCCTATGTGTCCACGGGCAAAAATTAATAATTCCTAGTTACAAAATTAGCATTGCTCACTAAGTGACGTTCAGATTTTTTTTTTAAGAAAAAATTGTTTCTATCTTTTGAATTAATATGACAATGCAAAAAATAGAAGTAGTAACCAAATGGCATTTTCGTTTCAGGCTCAGTCGGAAGTTGTAGAATGTGTGCTGTCTTTCGGTGGGGCTAGAAGAAATTCACCACTCTTTTTTAAAGATGATTCCGCCGTTTGTGCTGCCACATATAACGCACTTGTTTAATACAATTTTGATGACTGCCTAGTACCCAAGTCAATAGAAACTGGCTAAAATTATACCACTTCCCAAAAATGCGCGAGGTAATTAATTAAGGCCGATATCTATACTGCCCTTTTTGTCAAATTTATTTGAAAGGGTTCTACAAAAACAAATAATCGTTCCTCCAACAATATGATAACTCTGAAACAATCTGGATTTCGTAAAAAACACAGTTGTGTCACGTCATTGCTAAGGGTTACTGACGACACTTTGTTGGTGTTGCTTGACTTTTCGAAGGGCTTCGACACAGTCAATCATGCTAATCTATGTAAAAAGCTTATGCAGCAATATAACTTTTCATACGGTGCTGCAAAATTACTTTATCAAACTGGTTCAAACTGGTAACAATATATCAGATTTTCTCCAGAACATTACCGGTGTCCCTCAAGGTTATACACTTGGTCCTCTTTTGTTTTCTGTGCATGTTAATGAACTTCCATCAATTTTCGAGAACTGTTCTTCTCATATGTATGTAGGATTGTTTAATTTGGAATATTGAACTTAAGTTTTATAAACGTAAAATAAAGTGAATAGAAATAACTTAAGGCAGCTATTTAAAAGTAAAGAATAGAAGATGTAAGTGCATGCAAAGAAGAATAGAAGAGTATCATGTTCGTGAATGATTGTTATTTTAAGAGAGAAACTGAGTTGAGGCGACAGTTGTAAAGTCTAAGCAACGTAGTTAAGATCGCTAAGCAAAACCAAATTGTCATACTTTAGTCCCTATTTGAATTACTTAATCTTAACTTAAAAGTTGTTAGACTTCTCATTTCTTTACCAGTCTTCCGTGTCGAATATTCCCCTAAAGCACCACCCGAAATCCTACATGTATGCAGATGACGTGCAACTCTATTTTAGCTGCCCTCTCAGCCTTATCGAGCATGGCGTTTTCTATATTAACAAAGACTTAGATGAACTAATGCACCGGTCGCAGCTGAATGATCTTATCTTAAGATTAGCAACACTCCGATATAATATGTTGAAACTGCAAAAAATTTTGGGATGACATTTAACCGACATCTTACTTGGGGTAGTCATATAGATACGCTTGTATGAAAAGTATATGGTGTACTGCGAAACTTATGGGTAACTCAGTCGTTTACACTCGTTAAACGGCGCGGCGTTTACTACTTGCTTAGACTTTGATAATACCGATCTTAATTTATGAGTGTGAAATTTTTTGTAAGTCCAACTATGTAAGTAAAAGATAGCTCAATGTCGCGATTACAAGCACTATACGATATGTCTTTGGGTTACGTAGATATAACATAAATCGTCTGCTTGGCATACCCTTTCGAAAATTATCTTCAACTTCGCACTGTGACATTGTTATCTATTATCTTGTCAACACAGCAACCTCAATACTGTTTTAATCGAATTATGATGGTATCCTCGCGGAGGTCTCGTCAATTGATTTATCCTCGATTTTCATGTCTTACATCAGAACGTAAATTTTTTGTCAATGCTGCCCGCCTGTGAAATTCTCTATCGCGTTACATTAAACAAATTCAAAATACAATACAAAGCTTAAAGGATTATTAATAATATGTATATTAATTAAAAGTGAAGTATATTTTATATTTTCATTAAGGAAACTAAACACTTTTCTACTCTTTGCATCTCTGTATAATAATAACTTTAATTATAGAATTATAAAATTGTAAATTAGCTTAAGACAAACAAAAGATATTGTATGTATATTACTGTTTGTAAGCATTCCGAAATAAATAAATAAATGAAAACAAATACAAAACCTATTATGTTATATTATTTAACCACTACATAATATAAATAACGGGTGATCCAAGTAGAGATACTTTTTTCAATAGCCTTTTTTGACAGATCACGTGTGAGTCGTGTCATGCTGTCATGTTATTTTTGTTTAGTATTGTTTGGCATTTTATAATGGAAAGACTTACGCGTGAACAACGTTTACAAATTGTTCAACTTTATTATGAAAATTCACGTTCTGTGAGGAATGTGTTTCGTGCACTTCGCTCAACTTATGGTCAACATAATCGGCCTACTGAGCGTACTATTCGCAACACCATCACCCATTTTGAGACCCAGCATTCATTATTGGATAATATTCGACCGAATAGACCACGTCCAGCACGCTGTGAAGAAAATATAGCGGCCGTAGCTGAGAGTGTAAACGAAGACCGTAGAGAGTCGATTCGGCGCCGTTCGCAGCAACTCGGACTGACGTATGGAACGACTTGGCGCATTTTACGTCAAGATCTTAATTGAAAGCGTACAAAATACAGCTTGTGCAACAACTGAAGCCGCTCGACCTTCCCAAGCGACATCGCTTCGCTCTATGGGCTCTTGAAAAGTTCCAAGAAGATCCGACGTTTTCGAGGCAAATTTTGTTTAGCGATGAGGCCCATTTCTGGCTCAATGGGTATGTAAAAAAACAAAATTGCCGCATTTGGGACGAAGAGCAACCTGAAGAGATTGAAGAACTGCCACTTCATCCAGAAAAAACAACGGTTTGGTGTGGTTTGTGGGCCGGTGGAATCATCGGTCCATATTTCTTTAAAAATTATGCCGGTGCGAACGTAACCGTCAATGGCGACCGTTATCGTGCCATGATACCCGACTATTTGATGCCTGAAATTGAAGCTCGTGATCTCGGCGACATTTGGTTTCAGCAAGACGGCGCCACTTCCCACACATCGCATCAATCAATGGACTTATCCGTTGATATGACTCAACGGATGGACCATCTGCGACGTAGCAACGGCCAACATTTGATAGACATAATCTTAAAAAAATAAATGCCAAAGAATGTTCTTTCAAATGATAATAAACATTCTCCATTAAATTTGAATTTTCTGTGTTTTTTTCTTTAAAAAAGTAGGGAACCTCGAAATGGATGACCTTTAGTTATATGACAAAAAAAATTATTGAAAAATTATTTACAAAAAATAGTAAAATTTATCGGAATACCCTTTAGTAGTTTTTGAGATATTGGCGGTTTTATAAATTACCGTTATTCGAATTTGTTGCCAAAAACTGAGTATGCCGTATTTTTGACCCTATGACAAGTATTCTTAGTAAAAAAGAAAAACAAACTTGTAACCATTTTCTAGAAAAATAGTAATGTGTGATTTTCACCAAAAAAAACATTATATTAGTTAGAAGATGTAGTGGAAAACTTGTAACCCATATGTCTTATTAACCAATATTATGTTTTATAATAAAACAAAAAAAATAAATAAATTATATTTTCGTCCATGGATACACTTAGGCGAATTACGCTTGCACATCTATCGCGTACTTAAACTTAAACTTGGCAAATCCACTGCGAAGCCGCTGTAAGTTGAAGTATGGAAACAAGTTTGAGATGGCCTATAAAAATCCGCCAATCAAGATAAATAGTCCTTTTAATTCGACCTATTGCGATAGTGGTATTGTCGAACCATCCGTCTTTTGCGCAGTCCTCGGCAATGCTACATCAATTGAGCCATTGCAAACAAAAATATTTTTATTAGTTAATAAATTGAAAAATGTATAAAGATATTGAGCAAAAACTTTGTGTCGCAAACCAGTGCCAAAGTGTACTTATACTCCTACCTTTCTGCACCAATCGCACGTCCGCTGGAAATTATTCCATGAAAACCCACGTGTCGACCATAATCACCATCGGCAGAAAAAGCTACGGTGCCCCCTAATATAGAATGACATAATTAGCTTTCGAGCGTCAGAAAAGCGCTGCAATTATTGGAATTCGCAGTCTTCCGAGACATTAGCTTGACCGTCGTTACTGAGGAAAGATCAATTAAAACAGCATCCATCGGTCTCCCTCCACCAACACACGTTTGGTAAAGAAACCTCACAACCGCTGATTATCCCCTTCGATACATGTGACTTGAACTTTGCCGTAATAAATAATCGGCGTCGGAAAGTCATACTCCTGCCGGTGCCACCGAGATCATCAAAACAGCAGTAATAGACGACCGAACACCAGCTTGGATGAGTTTCGCAACCTAACGCAACATCAACAACACCGTTTCACACCAAATACATTTCAAATTTTTTAACAACGCAAACTACGCCACAGACTCATCTATCGTTAACTTTCAACAAGTGCTGCAAAGTGTAATAAATTGCACAGGGATCGAGCTTTGATACTCTCCCATTATCCCCATATCCGCAACAACAGCATCAGTCCACCAACATCCACCGCCGCCGATCGTCACTCCACCGTCATTATCGGGATCTTATCATTTGATTTCGTTCGAAGATCGTTCATATGTAAATTTTAAAATATTTTCCTATCCAATTTGCTGTGCAAACCATCTTGGGAGATTACCAACATCGATTAAATGCATAACTTTCGAACGATGAGTCATAAATTTTTATTTGCAAAAAGTTATTACATATGAACGAACTAGTCGTAGGCGTTCATATTTATTTATTGGTTATTTATTTAAAATTTTAATTGAAATATTTTACGAGCATTGTTGGGGAAATGCAGGTTAATTTTTTTTTTTTTCTTAATTGCGAAAGTAGTGCACTGATTAGCAAGCAGACATTTGTATGTATACGCCATAAGCGTCTACAGTGATATTCTTCCATTGTTTTGAGCTTGCGATTTTTTCGGGCGATTTAAATTTGGTGCGAGAACATAATTCGGGGCGTCCACATAAAATATTACTAAAGCAAAAAAATAATAATAAATAGCAGCTAAAACGTATCGCTAATCATTTCATAATATAAAACAAAGTTGCAGGTAGCAGGTTTGATTTTAAGTCTGAAAGACCAAGTAATTTAACAATTAGACTTTATCCCACCAAAAATTTTAACTTTTCCTTCGCCTAATTTAATAAAATTAATTTTAGTCCTTAGAGCTATGAAATACGCATCCTTCAAGTCCAAGTTTATATTGGTTTATTATTTGGCTGAACGAATCTCAGCATGGAAATTGAGTAACTTGTGTTGTGCTTGCGGGAAAGTGGGAGCAGATAAAATGGGTAGTTTCGACGATACATTAAGTGAAATCTAGAGGATTCACTCAAGCATATATAAGGTGTCATTACGAAGGTATGTGTGGAGCGATTGCCTAGGTAGTCCTTATTTTTTTGAATGATGGACAGTGGGAGGGCCACAGTAAAGGGAACGATTTCCATCCTTTGGTTTCCTAACAATTTTGAACGTAAATCTAGGCATGTGGAAAAAACGTACGGTAGTTCAGAGGCATGTGCAAGAACCCACCCAATTCGACGAGTAAGATCCGTGTTTTAAGAAAGCGTGCCTAGCGCACTTCGTCAACTAATCACGGTGCCAAAACTACTCATAGACTTCTGCAGAATTTCCTGTCATCCTGGAAATCGATGGTGACGCAAAAGATCGTAAAACTTTTCGATATATTTGGTTAATGCTTGCTAAGACCAACCATTACGCAGGTACCGTTATTTCAAGCGAAAAGCAAAAAATAAAAAACGATTCGTCAAGATCTTCTCACGGTCGCCGACTATATCGCGAATAATCCTGGTAACACTTATTTGCACAATAAACGACCAAGGCGCTATTGTTGCAGTCAAGAGCGCCCTCGGCGGTTCGCACATAATCACAGATACGAAATCTAATAGAGAATTCTGCCGCCTTTTTCAAAAATGTTAAGCGGTTTTAAGGGGACATGGGATATGGAAGTCGATTATACTTACTCATCTGTGACTGTGAGTCAAGGACAGAAAATAACTAGTTGGGGGAATAAAATTATGAAATAATTTAATAATAAACCCACGGGCTTTGGCAAATATTGCATTCGACGATTTTTGATTTTATGCTTTCGTATGGCGATATCCGATATACGGAATGAAAGCCCTGGTTGTCTATAAAAAAAATTGTTAATTTTACTTACGCCTAAAGTTCACCAAAAAAAGATTAATAAATTATTAAAGAAATTTTATGAGTTGAGTTAAAGGAAAGTGGGCGGCTGCCACTCCATTTCGATGGAAAATGCGAACGCTTTAATAGGTGTCAAATAATTCCCCCAAGCGGTCATAAAATCTAAACATAGAAGCACTCGTCAGTCATTAGTCCAATGCACTAACCACGGATTAAGATTGTAGATATTTTAAAAACATAAATACATAAAAATAAGCTACTGAAAAACCTTGGATATAGCTTTCTTCTCCAAAGAAATCGTGCATTAATCGCAAATTATTATACCAGCAACAAACTATGTAAGTAGGTAAGTTCACCGAACAACCGTGTAAGTGCGCGTGGTTAATGAAAAGTTTAAGTTTCAGGGTTCTTGATTCATTAAGAATAGTGTTGTTCTCTCCTGAGAGAACGTACATACGTAGCTAACTTTAAGATTTATCCTCACTAAAGGTGTGCAATATTATTTGAACGTAACGTTGTGTACATATGTGTTTCACTTTGTGCCAGGTGGAGTTAATGGCAAGGGAGAAATGTAAGAAGTTTTAAAAAGTTAATACGTTAAGGTGTGGCTATTGCCAAAGATGTTTCTTAAGCGCTTTTCGGATACTTTTGTTCGTTGTTTTTAAGTTTCTCGTATCCATTAGTATACTAAAGTGAAAGTTATTGCAATCGTGTTGAAGTTTCTTCCTCAAACTGTAAATGGGGTATAGTAAAACGGCTATGGAGAGGTCCAAAAGGTGGCTACAGCTTAGGGTTTGTTAGGCTTCTGGTTATGGTTACATCCAATTATTTTAAACGAAGAAGTCTAAAAAAGCGGACGAAGAAAGAATAAAATTGTTTAATGATCAAATCGGTAGAATTTTGGGGAAGAAACCGCTACCCGGCTAACCCGGGTGTATGCAGAACAGCACTGGAGGCATTATATGTATGGACAGGATAGTTTCCAAAACGATGTACAGCATATTCGAAGATTAGCCGGGCGGATGGCCTTGTGACTTCAAACGGACCAGGGAGTCCAACCTGACTGACTGTCCGCAGCTCCTATGACTGACCGCACAACAAACAGATATATTAAAAACCATCGACCGCCCAACGTGATTGTGACTAAGTCACAACCGGAATCACCGGAAAATTCATGATCACACTACTGATTTGAGCCCATTCAATGCGTAAAACAATCCAGAAGCCAGGCGATACTCAGACAAAGCATACCAAAAGGCTTCGACTAGTGACTCAAACTCAAACGGCTGGAAGACTAACCTAACAAAACCGAACTCTTATACCCTAATCCTAAAGTCATATCTTATTAATTGTGTCTCAAATATGGGCAACATTTTTGAAATTATTTTTTGGTAGAAAATTGTCGATTGGAGAATCCCCCATTAGTGTGAAGACTATTTTATTTCTTATAATTTTTCAAAGTGTATCAAAAATTTAGGCATTGGCTCCCAGTAAAAAACCAATTTGGGAAAAATGTGTCCAAGATATGATAAAATGAAAATGCTCATGACAATGATCAAATCTTAGAAATTTCTTTTGAACTCTTTCAATTCTTTGAACACTCAAAAAGGTATAAGAATCCTCAGACAACACATGCATTCTCCGAAAAAGGATGTACGATGCTGCAAAATAAATCCTTCAGAGTTTAAGGATCCTTAAAATCTGAGGAGTTTTATTTTAACAAATCCTAAAAGAAAATTCCCATTAGATACAATGTAATTAATGTGTAAATGAAAAGTTAATTTGCCATAAAAAAATTACACCAAGATCCTAATAATCTTCAATAATTTTTAGCTGGACATGATATACGGAATATTTTGAAGATTTCCATTAAAACTCATAAAAGCGCACTTATCAACATTTAACATCAAGTCATTTTGTCTGCACCACTCACTGAAAAAGTTCAGCAGCATTCAGTCATTAATTGTTGAAATTTTCGCAAAAAAAGTTATATCGTCAGCATACATTAGGCAGTAGCCATGGTTAAATATATTTGGCAAATTATTTATAAAGAGTAAGAAAAGGGATGGACCTAGATGGCTTCCTTCCGGAACACCAGAGGGATTTCTTGGATTTCTTTGGAAGAATAGTCACCTACATATATTAATATATTGCTTTCTACCAAATAAATATGTTTCAAACAATTTCAATATCGGCCCATAAAAGCCATATGCCCCTAGTTTTTTTAAGGAGAACGGTGATTCTAGCTTTACTAAAAGGTTTTACGAAGTCTGTGTAAATTACTTGTTTACGGTTTGTCTAAAGACTCAATACAAAAATTTGTGAATTCCACTTAATTGAAAGAAGTTGATCTACCCTTAAATTAAATTTATCTTTAACAAGACTATCTAAAAGTTAGTGGGTGCTGGGGCTTAGTGGTTAAGTGAGTTGGACCACTAAGGGAGAGGTCGCTGGTTCAAATCCCGCCCAATATTTATTTATTATCTAAAAGTTATGGAAAAACAGAAAGCTTAGTAGTCGTTATAAAGATTTAAAAACTGAAACTGGTTCTATGTTTGGATCTCTTCAAGAAAAATTCCACTAGAAAGCAATTGATTAATCAATTCTCCCAAAGGAGTGCGAACTTGCACAATAACGTAGAAAAATTCCCAAAATATCTGCTTTTCTACTGGAAACCACTTCTTGGTGGTCTAGCAAACGTTTAATACGTATTTTGTACTCTGCGTGATAATTTGAAACGAACAATTTTGCCGTAAGGAAGAAATACAAACAAAAAAAAAATAAAGTGCACGACTGCGTCATATGAAACATTCTCGGTACATGAAGTGCGTTTTTGAACCGCAAAATGAATCGAAAATGTATTTAAAACAATTTTTAGGTTTTGGAAAATTAGATTTTTGCAAAAACGGCACATACGATTTTGTTGTAATTTCGAACATTGGACACTTTTAACATAATTGTTCAAAATACAAAAAACTATCAAAATCGTTATAGCCGTTTTTGAGAAAACGAATTTAATTTAAATTTAACAAAATCGTTATATGAAAAAAAAATTCAAATAAATTATATCAAAAATCTAAGTATGTAAATTTGTCCATTTTTATAGTAAAAAAAACTGTAAATTTTTTTTTCCAAAAACTGAGTACGCAGAATGTTCGACCCCATCCTAAAAATTCTTAGTACAAAAAAAAGACCGAAATCCTTGGAACCACTTTTGAGAAAAATAGTGAGAAGTTATTTTCACTTAAAATTGTATAGCAGGTACCGTAATTTCAAAAGATAAAGCAAAACTTAAAAGATGCCCCGAGATGTAATCCCAAGAACCTTATATACAAACTTTGAAGCAAATCCGTTTAACCGTTTCGCCATACGACGCCCGGACAGACAGACAGACGGACAGAATTGGCGGACCCACTTTTTTGGACTTCTCTATAGTCGTAATATCATCCCTCATACTCAGTTTGAGTTCGAAATTTCCGCACGATCAATGACTTTCTCTTTAGTATACTAATGGATACGAGAAACTTAAAAACAGAAGAAAACGCTACCGTCCACTTGGGGAAAGCAGTATAATCCCAGTATGCCCCAAAAAATTATGGATGGCATTTTGTTTTAGTCTATGAAATTTATAAAAAAAAAATATTTTGTAAAAAAAATGAGCATGTTTCTGTAGAAATTTTCGATCGAAACAACATACTGTTAAAAAACGCCTTAAAAAGTGGGCGCGGCAACCATTTTTGTATAGCAAACTTATAAGGAGTTCAGTGTTTACATACTTCGTTGAGGTAACAATCAACATATGTAACAATCGTGATTCAGAGAATTGAAGAGAGGAATTTGGACCGCGAGTTTATTTTGAATAAGAATTTTCGGGGTACGTACTATCGAGATTATATTGTATTTCCACTTGTCATATAAATTCGTCGTCAATCACTGACAAAAGAACTATTTCTGATTGCCAATTTTCAAATTGAAATAAAAGTATATCATTTTTTAATTTCAAAACGACAAGTGGAATCCTACCAAACAACGTCCTCCCGTTTCTTCTTGTAAGTTGCGTTGACCCATTTGCGGCGCCCACCAGTTCCAGATAAGTTAGAAACGTGAAATTTCAAAGACAGTCTCTGTTTGGCCTAATTAGATGAAAAGTGAAAAAAAATGAGTACAGCTTCAATCAGCTAGACCTAGACATTATGGTTGTATTAAGTGCGCAAATGTATATATTCTTTTTTGTGGCTTTCATCTTAAATTAGGAAAAAATCTAATTTAGCTTTCATAGCATGCAAATTTAGCTTTTGAGAGAGCATGTTATGCGTTTATTGGTCGCTTGTTCTTCAATGTTTGAAAACGCTAATTGTATAATCGCAACTTTAAGAAATCGCTTGGTTTTTGGCCATTGTAGTCAAGAACAACCATTGGCTTCCATATGACGGATAAATTATCTAGGTACATCGCAAGCGTTAAGGAGGTAGGTTTTCGGTCATTTAAGGACATCCCAACAAAGAAAAACCGAAAAAAGTTCAAACGAGCCAGAAATGACTGCAATGCCCACATTAATCGTGTCAAATTCTCCAACGGTAGTAAAACTTTTTGGTCGTTTGTTAAGAATATTAAAAATTCGCCCTCGTCATCTATCCCGACACTCATTTGCAATGACACTCCAGCTGTCAACTCTTTGGATGAAGTCAATCTGCTTGCTGCTCATTTTGCAGCTAGCTCAACTCGAGCGCGTAGAACACTCCATGGGACAAATCCACTTCCGCACCCGTACTGTGGCAAGAGTACTTCAAGATATCAACATTCACAAATCCGCTGGCCCAAATGGTATTTCCCCTATCGTTCTGAAGAGGTGTTCTTCCACGCTGGCAAAACCACTGCGTAAGCTTTTCTATCTGTCCTTTTCTTCAGGGTTCCTTCCGAGAAGATGGAAAACAGTGTTTATCTAGCATGTCCCAAAAAAGGCGAATCTTTCTCCCCCTCCTCCTACCGACCAATTGCATCTCTTCTTTCCAAGGTCATAAAAACGCTGATAAACCGTTAGCTTATGAATTATCTCGAATCCCGAAAACTTCATAATGACCGGCAGTATGGTTTTCGCAGCAATAGGTCCACAGGTGATTTGATGACATATCTCACCGAGAAGTGGGACCAATCTATTGACCGCGGTAGTGAAAGTAAGGTCGTTGTGCTTGATATTTCAAAGGCATTTGACAGAGTTTGGCATCAAGCTCTCTTGTCGAAAATGCGTGCATTTGGGATCGATGATACCCTTCTTCAATAGATTAGAAATTTCCTTTCGGAACGTTCAATTCAAGTTGTTTTGGACGGTTTCAAGTCTGCAACTTACCAAATAAATGCATGTGTCCCCCAAGGCTCTGTTTTGTCTCCAACTCTTTTTTTCATTTTAAGCAATGACCTCCTGTCTGTCATTTCTAATCCAATCCATTCCTTCGCTAATGACAGTACACACAGCTTTACATATTCGTTTCCTGGGCAACGCCCCTCATTTTCGGGTGTTGAACTGGAGCGGCAACGTGTGTAAAGCTCATTAAATTCCGATCTTGACAGCATACTTGAGTGGGATAAAACCAACAGAGTGGAATTTAATGCTTCCAAAACGCAATGCCGTATGTTGTCATTGAAGCGAACCCCTAATTCTCTGCCATTATCCATGGATGGTACTTGCATCGCTGAAACTGAACGACTTTCCATTCTCGGTATGTGTGTTAACGACAAGCTTCGTTGGAATGACCACATAATCGATGTCGCCAAGAACGCTGCGATATGTCTTGGCTTCCTTAAGCGATGCAAGAAATATTTCACCCTTTCTGATCTGTCTATAATCTACAAGGCGTTTATTCGTCCAAATCTTGAGTACAACGCTCATATCTGGTCTGGTGCACCAATCAAGTATTTGGAGCTACTTAACAGGATTCAAAAACGTGCGGTAAAACTTACTGGCGATCGAGACATAACAAAATCACTTGACTCTCTTAGTCATCGTCGTGATGTCTCCTGCCTGTCATTGTTTTATCGGTACTTCCACCACAAATGCTCAAACGAAATAGCCAGTTGCGTTCCACCCCTACAGCAATTCAATTCACATAAGTTCTCTATCTTAAGCCTATTTTCGGATAATATAAAGATTCCTTTCTTAACATTACAGTTAACAGTCATTTAAAACCAAGGTGCATCTGTATCTTCCTTTCCCTAAGCCATCACGTTCCTAATGCCCGCACTATGTTACTTCATTAAGTGTATATTTTGCTTGACACAGAAGCTTCTACAATTCGACATTATTTCCAATAACGTCAAGTCGACTTTATTTCAGGCACCTAGACATAGACCTTGATATAGTTTCGATGCTAACATCAAAATTTATATTTTGTGTTATAATCTATAATGTTCGCCTTATGTAGGCTTCAGTTTTGCTAAAGCCAGCCTTGTGAGCGCTGTTGTGATAAGCGAGCTGTCTTCTAACCCTACATATGTACATCAACATATTTAGAAAAATATCCCCCAAAATTTCTGGATATTTACCAAAAGGTATTTATTGGTATGGAAATTATCGATTTAAATAGTGTTGAATCTGTAGGTAAATAAACACAATTTTAATCGGATTGGTAGATCGGAGTTCTTGCGTCTCACATAAAATTGGGTCAAAATTCAAACTTCAAACTCTACAACTTCCGATCCAAGGTGATTTTTATTTCTCGAAGATTTAAGCATGTTTTAATTTTATTTGCCCCCAAAAAACAGGTGTTGCAGCTAAAAATAAATTGATAATATTAGTGTTTGTATGTATATCTACCTACCTAGCGGTTAACGATAAATATTTCTTGCTTACTTTGCACCTTTGTGCAAAAGCTCGCATAAATAATTTCCATTAAGGTTCCCTTCTAATTACATTTTACCAGTAGTTACAGCTTTTTTTGTTGTATTCCACTCTGCCATCATTTATCATGATCTCTTTAAATGCCCAACAAATTAAATCTAAGCACAAAGAATAATCCATATTTGGAAAAAAGAAAAAAATAAGAAATATGTAGGGATACATAAAAAATAGGTAGGTGTTCCTCAAAACATTTAAATTTAAATATTAATTAAAAGCAAAATTAAATTCCCTATCTTTTGCTTTTCGGTAACCATCTGCGGAGTTGTTTCAGGTGGGTATTAATTGGATTTATGCAAATAAATACCCTCAAAGTTCGGTCTCATTCATCCCCTGGTATGTTAGGCACTCATAAACTATGAAAAGGCCCTTTAGTACGCATTACGCACCCAAAAAATAAAGTCGGTATGTTCGTGTCCACTTTCGACGATGTGAAACGACTCCGACGACTGAGATTAGAAAATACAGCAAAAAACAGTGCAACCATATTATACACAGAGAACTAATTATCCCTCTCTTTGACTAATTGATATTAATGAACGAAATGATTTCCCGGTCCAATTGCGGTTTGATTTCCTATATTTTGTTCGTTCGTTTGATCGGATTTCGGATAAACAAAAACAACTAGAAACCTAATTCACTCGCACTGCTTCTAATGAGATTTTAACAAATCAGTTTATATGCTCTCAGACAAACCCCTCCATTACCACCACTACCACCGCCACCCATCTAATGGGCATTGGGGTGGGAAACCATTTATGCTGACTCAAAAGCAATTAATCTTCTCTTAACACGAGAGCACGGTCGCCCGGTGCGGTGGCAGCTCCAAACTTAGGTGGAATTTTATTTATTTTTTGCCACTTTGTCGGGCTCTGCGTACTGAATGTTGATATCCGAATTGAATGTACTATAATTAGGGTTTTGAGGGATATATGTATGTGTATTGCTCCCGACAGAGGAGGGTTCATTGAAATTAAATAGCCACGCAGCGAATTAAATTCACAAAATATTTTGAGGGCGCGGTGGTATTCGTATTCGATGGGTTTGTTTCTTAAATTTGCATTTCTTAGAATTAATTTCGATATCGTGTTGTGTTGCTTTGATTTTCTGACACCTTTTCGTTGCTTCCAGCAATGACCACGGCTTCTAGCTTCTCAGGAAGCTAAACGATGAACGAAAAATATAAATAGACATAGCCATTCTATATCATTCCTGGGTCCATTAAAAGCGTCACAATTTTTTCTGTGAAAAAATCTAAAAAAAATGTATTTCGTGTAAAGGAAGTTGTCGATTTCCTGGAAACATTGAAACAATTTTTTGAGGGAATAAGTGTATTCTAGAAGTATGGACGTGATGTGAATGGCTGTGTCCTATTATAAAGGCGCACAAACAGTTTGAAGAAGCAGATGGATGTTGACAAACGAAAATCTTCTTATTATTTAACCATTAAAAAGTGAGTATTTCTGAGTGTAGATATGTAATTACATCCAGAATTTATTGAGAATTTATGGATTTTGAGTTTTTTGCAAAAATCCCTATAAACAAATTCGTATTTCTATAGCCAGACTTGATTTGCTACCAAGACAAGTTATATTATATTTATCATAGATGGCAGCATTAATGAAGTTTTGGAATTGCCATTTTGTATTGACAACAGTTAAGCACTGATGGGCGCAATTTTATGTCCAACCGTGATGCGACCGAAGTAAAGTGGACGACATGAAAATTTCTGTGTAAAATAAAAGCGCTTTGAATCGCAGTTTAACCCTCCGGTAAGCGAGAATATCCTTAGGGACCTTTTGAGTTTTTTAATGTTCACAAATCTGTAAAGGCATGTGCTAGAATCTTAATCCTTTTTGTGTTCTATAAAAATATTACTTGAAAGCGATTAAAACTAACTCCGAAGCGATACGTGCACTTGACTCGTATTTTGTTCATTTTGAAGGTATTAAGTACGATAATGAGCGACAAAGTCCTTAGGGGACCTTGCGTCTTATAGAGAGGATATTATGGAATATAACGTTGTCGTACAATTTATGGCGATGATTCCTTTACAACTTGGGATGTGGAAACATTTTAGATGAGACGGAAAACTGCCTATAGGAACCTTGCGATCTAACAAATCATTCATTCCACGTCCTGTTAGCAGCTCTTTATTTGGATTGTACGAGAACAAAGTTTTATTGTGTTTAAATGTTTCAAAGAAAACAAATTGCGGATGTTGTTGTGTACTACGCATTTTATTTTTTTTAATTGTACGCGCACTAAAGGGACTTTGGATACCCTTATAATGAAGTGACACAGTGCGGGTATTAGGGAAATGACGGAAAGGAAGATACCGATGCACGTTGGTTTTAAATGACTTTAAACTATAATGTAAAGGAAAAACAGAGCGTGGTAGAGCTTTCCACATTTGTATTGAACGGTTAAGAAACGAATCCTTGTATTTCACTGAACGTCAGAATACAGAATTGAGGGTAAACTGATGTGCATCCTTAGCTTGGCGAGTATTGCGGTTGAATTGCTGTAGGGGTGGAATGCACCTGCCTATTCCAGTACTTGTGCTGGAATAACCGATCAAACAATGGCAGAATTATTTCGTGATGTCTCGATCGGCAATAATTTTTACCGCACTTTTGAATCCTGCCAAGTAGCTCCAAGTATGTTATTGGTGCACCAGACCAGATATCAGCGTTGTACTCCAGTTTTGGGCGAACAAACGCCCTGTAGATTCTAGCCAGATCAGAAGGGGTAAAATATTTCTTCCATCGCTTTAGGAAGCATAGACATTTCGCGTTCTTGGCGACATCAAATATATAGTCATTCCAACGAAGGTTGTCGTTAACACACATACCGAGAATGGAAAGTCGTTCGGTTTCAGCGATGCAAGTACCACCCATGGATAATGGCAGAGAATTAGGGGTTCGCATCAGAAGGGGTAAAATATTTCTTCCATCGCTTTAGGAAGCATAGACATTTCGCGTTCTTGGCGACATCAAATATATAGTCATTCCAACGAAGGTTGTCGTTAACACACATACCGAGAATGGAAAGTCGTTCGGTTTCAGCGATGCAAGTACCACCCATGGATAATGGCAGAGAATTAGGGGTTCGCATCAGAAGGGGTAAAATATTTCTTCCATGGCTTTAGGAAGCATAGACATTTCGCGTTCTTGGCGACATCAAATATATAGTCATTCCAACGAAGGTTGTCGTTAACACACATACCGAGAATGGAAAGTCGTTCGGTTTCAGCGATGCAAGTACCATCCATGGATAATGGCAGAGAATTAGGGGTTCGCTTCAATGACAGCATACGGCATTGTGTTTTGGAAGCATTAAATTCCACTCTGTTGGTTTTACCCCACTCAAGTATGCTGTCGAGATCGGAATTTAATAAGCTTAACATACGTTGCGTTCCAGTTCAACACCCGAAGATGAGGGTCGTTGCCCAGGAAACGAGTATGTAAAGCTGAGGCTACTGTCATCAGCAAAGGAATGGATTGGATTAGAAATGACAGTCAGGATGTCGCTGATAAAAATTAGAAAGAGAGTCGGAGACAGAACAGAATCTTGGGGAACACTAGCATTTATTTGGTGAGTTGTAGACTTGAAACCGTCCAAAACAAATTGAATTGAACGTTCCGAGAGGAAATTTCTAATCCATTGAAGAAGGGTTACATCGATCCCAAATGCGCGCATTGCCAGGGTGGTAGAGCACCTCTTCAGAACGATAGGGGAAATACCATCTGGGCCAGCGGATTTGTGAATGTTGATATCTTGAAGTACTCTGACCACAGTACGGCGGAAGTGGATTTGTCCCATTAAATTTTCTACGCGCTCGAGTACAGGGAAAGTCAAAGCATAATCTGGCTGCGTTTAGCTAGCTGCAAAATGAGCAGTATGCAGATTGGCTTTATCCGAAGACCTGACAGCTGGAGTTCCATTGCAAATGAGTGGCGGGAGGCCGAATTTTTAATATTCTTAACAAACGACCAAAAGTTTTTACTACTGGAGGGACTTTGTAGTATTTTTTGCCTCAACTTTTATTCGTAGGAGAATTTGACACGATTATTGTGGGCATTGCAATCATTCCAGGCTCAGAACCCCTTTAGCCCTAATAGCTTCTTTGCAGCTCAAGTCAATGAAGCATATTTGGTCCCGAAGATGTTAGTGTTGAAACTAGCCATTACTTCGAAGCAGCGAGTGGCACGCTTGCGGTTGCACAGCATCAGCTCGTTGGAGTGGGGGGAGGGGGGGGATCTTGCTGCTTATCATCTGTCATATGCCTCAAAAATTTATCGTGCCGGAGAGAAGGGACTGGGGAACATACAATTATTCACAGAATAGAAAAATTAAAAATCCTAGCATGCGCGTACTACAATGAAGGGAAATAACAAAGACTTAAAGCGTTAGACGAGAGCCCAATTAAAGATGTTGTATGAACCGATGCACAACAGTTATACATGACGTCGTCGTTGGTGCTGGCGTCATGGCGTACTCTCCCCTTGCCTACGGCTCAAGCGCCATTTGCACCGTGGCTATTTCGTTGCGTATTATAATTCGAAACAGCCCCTAATTCGACCTGCCGTACCGATCTTTACACGTCAGCAATTACTGTGCTTTTAGCAACACATCTTATTTAAAATAAAAGTTGCACACACACGAATTTGTCTTCATAGTAGGAACTATATATTTTTATTTTTAATTTAGGAACTAAGAACCATCGCGATGTGGAAATTTTATGTGATTTTATGTAACTAAGTAGATAAATAGTTTAGGTAAATGGTTGGTACTTCAATAAACCAGCAATTTTGATTTTACTTTTATATAAATTATTTCAAATTATTTATTACCAATTTAAATACCAAAGAGAAATGCTTAAGTTTTGAAAACCAGAGAAAAAAATATGTATATTTGTTTTTACTCACATTTTACCGATGCGTTGCTCCGAAGTTTGTGCACAAAATTCGTTGTCTCTGCATTCTTCATTGTTTCAGGCTTTTTCCTGAATTTTCGTTCATTCTAATGTCAAGAGTCTTCTTTGTGGCTTTTCACAAATATATATATATATTTTTTTATAGGTATTTTAAGTAGAAACTTTTTAATTATTTATGATATGGTAACTTCAAGTTTAATTGATTAGGTAAGAATCACTGGTTATTGATTTCATTTTTTTTGTTTCAAGTTCTAGGTTAAGGTTATATCTAAATGTCTGAATTCATGTTGTTTTTTTTTTTTATTTTTTATTTTGTGATGAAGTTTTCGGGTGGCGATGTCTAGTCTGATGTGTCTTATTTTTAGTAAGGTTTGATGGGAATGGTTGTGCGGTGAAATAAGCGAGATTCCTTTGTTTTGCGCTATAACCTTAAATAATTGTCGCACGAGGTGCTCTCTTAGATGGTATGATGTGGTTTTTTATCAAATTTTTTTTTTGTTGTGCTGTGAAATAAATTCTGGTCACAAAAGAAACCATTTCAGGTGCATCCAGATTATGCTGTTTAGAAAAAGAGACGATATGAGATATGCACAATATGTGAATGAAATGTATCTTACCTCGATGCACTATGCTGCACCACGTGTGTTGTTCGGCAAGTTCGAAACCAGGCTTTTATTCAGTGGTTTATATATTAGTTTTCGCCAACCAGTTGCTTTTTCCTCAACCAATATTATTGAGCTTGGCCTAACTAATCGGGTAAAATTTAATATTTAGGTCTCAGGACCAAGATAAAGAAAGATTAACTTACAATGTCGTAGCCCTATGACCAGTCTTTTTGGGAGATGTAAAGCGAAAGAGAGAGTAACTTCTTAGCCGGAAGCTTTTACACTTGACAATTGTCAAATAAATGAATCGGTTTATCGTGATGACAGATAGTTAGTAATAAGGTCAAGTGCACACTTTGCATTTCCTGTGAAAACATTTGGCAAAGAAAAAGACAGTTTATTTTGAACGAGTTAAAGATTATCAGGTCTTTGAAACATGTATAATTTTTATTTTATTTTAGTATTATTTTCGATGTGGTACGCCACAGTCACACCACGCCTTTACCTTAGGTTTGATACACTTTATCCTGCAAGGAATGTAATTTAATGTAATTTCGAACATTGGAAAATTTTTAAAAATTTTTTGAAAATATTGAGAAATCGAATTTAACCGAAAATTAAGAAATCAAGGTAAAAAAAAAATTTCAAAAATTATTTCAAAAGTCAAAGTACACTGATTTCGTCAACTTAACATCATAAAAAAAAATAGTAAAATGTTGGAGAATTCCCTTTTCTTTTTCTGTGAAATATTGGCGGTTTTATTAAAATTGCCGTTATTCGACTTGTTTTTCCAAGAACTGAGTACGCATTCGTTTTGGCCACATCCCAAGTATCCTTGGCACAAAAAATTACTAAAATCCTTGTAACCATTTCCTATACAAATAGTGAAAAGTGATTTTCACCAAACAAAATTGTACGGCAGGTGTCGTTATTTAAACGATATTTCAAACCACGATGATTCAAACCAAAAACCTAATATCCGAACTTTGGAGCAAATCCGTCGAACCGTTTCGCCATACGTCGCACGGATATACAGACAGACAGACAGACAAATCGACGGACGGCATTGGCGGACCCACTTTTTTCGACTTCTCTACAGTCGTAATATCAGCACTCAGACTCGGTTTGAGTTCCAAATTTCCACACGATCGCAATTACTTTCGCTTCAGTATATTAAGGTACACAAAAAGTGGTGTTGGTCTTCATTTCTGAAGCGATGTCGTTTTCAGATGCGAAAGCAGAGTACATATTGACACATCCCGGCTCGTTGCGTCTGATTCTTAAATAGTTTTGCCTTCGGTAACTGCTAAAACCATTACTCTTCACTCGCAATACTAGTGCATAGTAGTTTTCAAGTGTAAAAAAAGAGCAATTATATAGTTTATCCTGACGGTTGCATTGCCAATAGTGCTGTACGTAGTTTCCCTAGCCAAAGAGAATGAATATGTTAAAAGGAATTTCGCCTCTTCGATTTTCTATGTCCATAATTCCCATACACGTGCGGGAAATGTGAAACAAACAGGATTTCTACACAAGAAAACGAGTGCTTAATTGACATTTTGACCACTAGGATTTGTGTTGACTCGTTGTCGCAGGCGATGATGGTGGTGAAAATGGTCGTAAACAATTCTTTTCCTTATCTTGCCTCCTCTTCATCAAGTGATTTTATTTTTTCTCCCAGTTAATAGGATTATACCGATTTTACGATGACGAGAGAATGAAGGGAACGATTTATGACTGAGCGATTCATCAAGAAGTGAATGATTTAATAAATGGTTGAGTTGAATTGTTAGGGAATAGTTTCGAAACAAATTCTAGTGCGGTTAGTGGCATGACTGAAAATTTCACTTTTTCGCTAAAAATTTTTTTCTTTTTCAATGTAAATAAAAAACTGTTGCGCCACATAATGTCTATCATTTTGTATGCGAATTTAATAAATTAAGTAAAGTCTACCGATAACCACATCTAAAGTTTGGCATTTAATTCGTCTGAAAGTTGGCAGTCGGCACGTGGCAATCACTTGGAACAGAATGAGGTTCATTGTATACCACGTGGATCTACGAGCTTTTAGTGATGAGAAAGAGACTATTAATGCCAATATGTAGTTAAAGTATCTTCAAGTGGATGATTGCTTTCTTGGAAGTGAGCGGGTCATGTGCAAGGGAGGTGTAGGATTGTCTCCATCTCGTCCATGCAGCTTCGGTGAAAGTCAACAGAGTATACGCTATGACACGTTGCCTATGAGAAAGTGTCCAGTGATGGCACTACAATAGCACCAATTTGCAGTCTGCTATTGTAGCATCAATTTTCATGTTGCAATTGAAATATCTAAGGAATCTTTATTAGGTGAAATATCAGCCATCGTGATTTTATTTCCAAGATAAGACTCAGTTATTTAAAAAAAGGAAAATAAAAGGACTTTTGTACGGTGACGTGAAATAGCGCCCCACGAAATAATGCCACATATGGCCTTGTTTCCATTTTTAAGTGGAAATAAGACCTCATGAGTAATGTTGAAATAAATTTCAATGCGATAAAGTGGCCTTATATCTATGTTGATATGGAAATAATATGGTTTTATTTCCAAGCCGTGATGGAACTTAAGCCCGCCGGGCATTATATAAATTTTCGTTGCATTTTTTCTTAGAGCGTTATTACACGTCACCATGTTGTACAGGGTGTTCGCCGGGAAGGTATACTACTTTGCTTTGCCGCCGTTTAGGTAAACATTAGTCTTGACAGTGCATATTTGGCAGTCGTGAAGTAGACACGTGGCAAATTTATTATGGAAAAATATTCGATAAACCAAGGTGTTTTAATCGTTAAAACATTTTATCAAATTAAATCATCGATTATCATGAAAAAATCATAATAAGTGACGAGGCACATTTTCATTTGAATGGATGTGTGAATAAATAGAATAGTCGATTCTGAACAATGGAAAACCCTTAATTTATTCATCAGTCACCTTTGCTTCCATTAAAAGTTACAGTCTGGTGTGGAATTTGGTCAGGAGGAATCTTTGGACCTTACTTCTTTGAAAATGCTTTGGGCTTGATTAACATCAACAAGACGGTGCAACATCGCATACAGCCAGAATTACTACCACAGATAAGGAATTAACCAGATAGTCAACTCTGTAATCCCCTATCACTCTAAATCCTCTCTAAATTTTCCCATCTGTGAATACGTGTAAGCCAGAGACATGAAGTTAGATCTAATTTACTAGATTACCCGCCAAAAATAATTGTGGGGAGTTTTGCAACATATCCAAATCGCAACAACAAAACAGCTGGTCACGGCGGATGTGTTGGGAAATAGGAAATTCTGCGAAGTGTTGAGTTTATGTGATTCAACTTTTATAGCTATTTTAACATAAATGTTTATAAAGAAACAAATATTAGTTACTCAATTAAGTTGTTACAATTTAATTGGAATATTTTTTGCGGTTATAAGAAATAGTTCTCTATTTTTTATCTGCCTTAAAACAAACATTCTTGGGTTTTTGTACTTTTCCATTTTGGTTAATAAAATGAATATTTTATTGTATTATTGCCTAAATATTACTAAATTAGTATCGCTTGGGTGTAAAATATTTGTAGTAAATAGTTTGCAATGGTTTTTTATACATATATTAAATTCTTTGATTGTTTTATTATTTATTTATTATTTGATTGTTTTTATTCAACAAATGAAAGTTTAATGAATATATGTATATATTCGGGTTCCGTGCATCGATAAAATAAAGTGGAAAATAAGTATTTTTATTCCTTTTTTTTAATTATTTTGTGTTGCAAAATTTGTGTTTAGGCAATAAATGTTTATTTTACACACCCAAATTGTGAGTTGTATTCTGCTGAAATTCATCAACTGTTCCCAACTTCTTGCTATAAAAAATGACATTTCATGGCCGCGGCCATTAGCCCCATATAATTCGATTTATTTGTGCGTGATTCCCATTTGATTTGCACGTAAAAGCCCATATAAGTGCAAATTATGTGGGGCTTATCAGTTCGACTTAGCTTGTAGGCAAGTTGAGAGATTCGCTCTCGAGTTGACTATCTGGTTAATTCCTCATCTGTGATTACAGCGAGACCTCTTTCCACAACAAGTTATTACAAGAAATGGTGATGTTGATTGGCCTCCACGGTCGCTTGATTTGACTGCTCCGGAATTCTTTTTGTGGGGATACCTGAAAAGCAAGGTTTATACAAACAAACGATTGAGCAACTCTAACAAAATATTCGTGATGAAATTAATGAAATACCGCGCGAAATGTGTGAGAATGTAATGAAAAATGTGCTCAAAAGGGCTTGCATTTGTGGAGTAACAGAGGCGGACATTTACCTGATATTATATTCCATACAAAATTGCCGACATTAAATAAAACATTTATCAATATAAGATCCATTCTCTCTCATTTAATCAAAAATTATAAACAAACAAAGTAGTATACAATCCCGGCGGAGCAAGTTAGGTATTAATTGAATTAACCCACTATGATCTGACATACTTCTAAGCTTTTTAAGGAGTTAAATTAAGGTTTTGAGATGCTTGTATGCGACAGAGTGTTCCGCTGCTGCAGATAGATCAAACAATATTGACTTTAGTATTTTGCTTATGAGCAGAATGAGCAGAATTTTGATAATATTTTATTTTCGAGGTATTTATGCCTAACGCATAAGACAGACAATCATTTTATTTTTTTTTTAACTTTTCAATCTAATTCGGATTAAATTCAAATTCAATTTAATTAAGAAAAAACTACGTGGTCAAATAACGTCGAATGCAATTCCGTGAAGGAAGTGCAAAGGTGAATACTTTTTCCTTGCGCCTTTTTTTTATTATTAGTTTTTCCGAACACTGCTCTATGTCGAAGCGGAACGTAAATATAATAAAAAAGTTAAAAAAAAACATTTTTGTCTTCAACAATCGAAATACATAATATTCATAGATAGATATATCAAAAAATCAACATCGTAGGGAACACAAACAAAGTGCACGAGTTTTTTTCTACTTTAAATTGTTGCGTTGATAACATAACGTCGAAATTGTGACAGACAGACCTCAGAATTTTGGGAAATCACGAATAAATATTAATTGATGTTTCAGATGGTTTGGTTTTCGAAACAGTGTTCAGTTTTATTATTTCCTTGTACACATAGCGTACCAAGTAAAATCAAACCAACAATTGCAGATACATGCTTCTGACATGAGGGGAACGCTAACATATATATTTAAATCACTTTTTATGTTTTTAAAAATTAAATTTTTTTTCAAAAACGACTCAAAAGATTTTGATATAATTTTGCATTGATATCGTTAAACCCATTGCTTAAAAAAACTAACTTGTTTTGTAGTGGTAATCCTAAATGTTGAAATATTCTTATATCATTTTTGCTTATTCTTTTACTTAAAATTACTATAGGTATTTACAGCGTGTTTTATTGTTAGAGGTACAGAACTTCGAATTGAAATAAAACCCAGGAAAATCATTTAAGTGTCTATAATTTAGCTTTATTTTTATGCCATTAATTTATTAATTTAAATATGATTTCGGGCACGCGACCGCCGCGGCGGGTTCGAATAAAGACAAGTCTGGAGGTCCAATTTTTAACCACTTTTTCAAGCATTTGGGGCTGTATGTCGGTAATAACGCCACGAATGTTGGCTTCCAATCCCCTAACGTTTCTGGTTTGTTGGCGTAGGCGAGCGACTTCACATATTCCCAAAGAAAATAATCAAATGGTGTCAAATCACACGATCTTGGTGGCCAATTGACAGGTCCATTCCGCGAAATTATGCGCTCAAATGTTTCCTTTAATAAATCGATTGTGACGTACGCTGTGTGGCGTGTAGCATCGTCTTGTTGGAACCACATCTTATCCACATTCATGCCATAAAATTCGGGAACAAAATAGTCGGTTATCATGGCTCTATACCGGTCTCCATTAACGGTAACTGACTCTCTAGCATCATTTCGGAAGAAGTATGGCCCAATGCCTCCATCAGCCCATAGAGCACACCAAACAGTCAGTTTTTGTGGATGTAATGGCGTTTCAAAGGTCTCATGTGGATTCTCTTCACTCCAAATGCCATTCAACCCAAAATGAGCTTGCTGTAAACTTCGCGAACTGAACCATTATTTTCGAAATGAATTTGCACGATTTGCAAGCGTTGTTCATTTGACAACCTGTTTATGATGAAATGTCAAACCAAACTGAATATAAATGACATTAGAGTTGCTAGATTTGACCCCAAAATGTCAGTTCTATATCCATTTGAAAAACCAACCTCTAAATAAACCCCCTTTAGAATTACTGAATTTCTGAAATAACCTTTACCTACTCATTTTAACATAATTACTTTTATAATTAATAATTATCAATTACATAAAATTGTCAATTACTTTATTTAAACACAAACTATTTACAAAGCACATTCTTTTATGTAAATTAAAAAGTGCTATACACTTTAGGTATATTCACATATGTAACAGGAAGCCATTTGATACTTAGAATTGTTACGGTTAACTGATTGATTTACTTTGATTCTTTTACATCTTCTTGTCTTCGAACAATACTGGGTGTTCAAGGGTGGCGTGAACCAAGATCATTTGCGGTCTGCGAATATTGTCAATGAGGTGTGCCCACAACGTTTACTTGGAGTGGAGCCGCCGAAAAGCTTATTCGAAGAATGGGTTAGGGTATTCAGGGGACAGGTTGGACAGGCAATTGGGCTACGAGGACCAATTTCGTTGTCCCATGTTTGCTAGTTTTTTCGACGAGAATAAAGAAAACACCAATCAAGCCAAAGTCTACGCTTTTTTTCTTTTTCATTGATCGCACATCGTATCAGGGCTGATGGAATTATTCCTTTAGGAGCTTTTGGCTCCCTTGCTGAGCGGTGGGCTCACTAAATATCAAAATAGCTCCCCAAATTTTTAAGATGTTTGATTTATACAAAAAAAAAATAATAACTTATAAACATTTTAATGTCTAATGCAAAAAAATTGCCAACTTGATAACAAATATTCGTTGCATAAATATTATACTATTTCGAGTACTAAATGCAATTTCCTAATCCATTATCAATGTCAAACACGGTTTTTAAATTTCATTTGGGCATAGGTTATGCAGGTTTCCTAAGAAAAATTTGTTTGTATCTGGATAAGTTGTTTAACGATTTTTATTTCTTCGTAGAGCGTCAGTTAGGCTCCAACCAATTTGTTTATCTAATTTTTTTAAGAAGAAAACCGAAGAAACTGCGCAGACGGAAATAACAACATCGCCGGAGAAGATCAGAAACCAACATCTTCATGGGTTAATCCGTACATCATATGGATCAAAAGATATCCATTTTCATTGACAGTCAGGCCGCAATCAAGGTCCTCACCTCAACCAGCTCTACGTCTTAGCTCGTAGAGGAATGTGGGGAAATACTTTCCAGGGCGGGCCGTCTGTTTAAGATCTCTCTCATCTGGGTTTCAGGGCATAGGAATATAGAGGGGAACAAGAAAGCAGACGTGATGGCCAGATTCGGCTCCTCCCTTCAGGAATCTTGCGCGGTGAGAGTTCTCCCCCCGTTGGGCTTCGTGAAGGGATTGGCTAGGCATACCCCATAATACCCACTGCCGCAGCTGCAACGAAGCCAATGAGAAAGAAACAGTCTTTCACCTTCTTTGCGGATGCAGGGCGTTTGGAAAAGCATTCCTCGACGACCTTTCAGATATCTCAGACATGGGTCTAAATGATACCACAGCCTTCCTTAACTCCACTGGGTAGATTTGAGTATACACAAAAATATGCCCTCCCATTAGGTCATCATGAGTGGTGGCATAAAAACGGCGCCTTAGCGCTACTTGCGTTTTTCATGGTTGCCATGAAATCAGCCACTTCATCTACCTTCCTAATCCAGATATTTGATACTTTTTCGGTGACTCCCCTTTGACTAAAATGGCTCCCCAAAGTCTTCAAATGCGCTCCTCTTTAAAATTTAAAAACGACAGGCCTGCATCGGATCGCTTCAGTTTTAAATTTTAATCACAGAATTTATTAATATGAACACAGAATTTAACGAAAAAATCTTTCAAATATCAATGGATTTTTCTTGCATTCTTGATGTGGGTGAAGTATGAGATATGCAAATAAACTGACCAAAATTGTTAAAGCCATTTTGAAGAAAATTGTTGCTTAAATGATAAAGCGTGATGTTGTCACTGCCAACAGCTATATTTTGTTATGTAGAAATTTATAGTTACGTTTTGTTTTCGCTGGACTTTTTCCACTTAACACTTAATCATATTTTCCGTTGCACCATTGTTATTTTTAGGCGTATTAACACTTAATTAATTTTACACCCCCTTTTAAAAATATGTAGAAAAAATTAAATTTACTATAGCGGAAATTGGAACAAAAAAAACCACACCTACAATAACCACAGCCAGGTATTTTCAACCTTAAAAAAAAAATTATTGCAAAACAAATATTTTATAAATAGCCCTACATGTGATTCCCAATTCAATCAGAAATCTTTAATTTAAGTTATTCCCAAAACAATTTAAATTGCATACTCATAAACCACTCATCACATATTTACTGCACGATCGCAATACTCCAATTACACTGAAAACATGTTTTTCTTACGTCAATCCAATTCCTTATTCTTGAAACTCAAATTTTAAAAATGACTTACGTCTCACATGCTCACGTGAGCGGACATTTTGTGGTATTACTAAAACCACAGATGAGGAAATGACCACACAGAATCTCTCAGCTCAGGTTTTTCGTGGAAACCAAATGGGAACCATGCCCACATGTTTCGAATTATATGGGTTTTAAAGGGGGCGGCTATTGAAATGATATGAAATGTAATTTTTTATAGCAAGGAGTTGGGAATTTGCGCAGATTAGAACTCACAATTTGGGTGGGTAAAATAAACATGCAAAATATGTGGTGAATATGGGTTTATATTTAGTACAAACATACTTACCACACAACTAATAAAATAATAAAATATTTTTATATTGAGAATAAAGCTACGTATTAACCAATTTTTAATTAAAAAGTAATCAAAATTATATTGATTAAAGTGACTAATATATAATAAGATGATACAATTTCGGTTAACACTATATTTAAGGGTTTAAAAGGCTTTTTGATATAACATGCAACAAATTCTAACAAACATGTTTTTTGGCACATGAACAAAATTTTTTTAACAACATTTGCAAGCAGTTACAATTAAAAGATAAAGTAAAGTAGATCAAATACGAAAACAAAAAGCTAAGAAAATTCAATAATAAGTGAAAGTCCGTAACTCGAAATACATAATTTAAAAACTGTTAAAAATACTACTTTTCACTTTTAAAGTTTCTAATTTACATTCGTATACTTAAGAGAAAGTTATTGAGATCGTGCGGAAATTTCAAATTAAAACTGAGGGATGATTTTACGACTATAGAGAAGTCAAAAAAAAAGTGTTGGCCAATGACGTCCGATGGTCTGTCTGTCTGTCTGTGCAGGCGCCGTATGGCGAAACGGTTCAACGGATTTGCTGCAAAGTTCGTATATAAGGTTTTTTGGGGTTACATCTCGGGCCATGTTTCTATTTTTTGCTTTATCTTTTGAAATAACGGTACCTGCCATACAATTTTGTTGGTGAAAATCAATGAATATTGGGATGGGGCCAACAATACTGCATACACAGTTTTTGGAAAAAAATCGTTTATTGGTAGTTTATAAACCGCCAATATCTCGAAAACTGAAAAAGAAAACTTTTTTTTAACTACTACTATGTCGAACAAATTTTAATACTTAGATTTTTGAAATAATTTTTTGTTCATATAACGATTTTCTTAAATTTAAATTAAAAACGTCTCTTTTGATAAATTTTTGTATTTGGAACAACCATCTTAAGTGTCCAATGTGCGAAATTATATAGAAATCGTAAGTGCCGTTTTTTTTAGAAAACCTAATTTTTTAAAACCTAAAAAGTGATTTTAATGAATGTGGTTTATAATCAATTTTTTTCGATGCATTCCATGTAGCGAGAAAGTTTCGTATGACGAATATGTTTAAGATTAAACTTTAATTTGTTAAATAAAAACAGTCAAATAATAATTAAATAATAAAACAATAAAAGAATTTAAAATATGTATATAACAAACCATTCCAAAACTATTTACTATAAATATTTTACACTCAAACGTTACGCATTTAGTAATATTTATGGAATAATACTCTAAAATATACCTTTTATCTCATTTTATTAACCAAAATGGAAAAAATAAAGCAACCCAAGTATGTTTATTTTAAGGCAGATAAAAAATAGAGAACTATTTCTTATAACCGCAAAAAATATTCCAATTAAATTGTAACAACTTCGTATTTATTGTTTCATCAAAAACATTTACATTAATGCTACGTACGTTTTTACTGAGTGCTAAACCGATATTAAGGTTAATTTGCCCTTAATCTGCATTATGTCTCAAGATTAACCATATAAAATGTAATCTGCTAACCCCAAGATTAAAAGTAAATCTAGGTAATAAACTTTGTTTGCATGTAGAATTCGGGTTGCGAACACACTCTATACGACTCTACACTACTCTCCAAAGCTCAACATGTCAAATATAGAAAAAAACATAGGGAAAGGCTACAGTCCGCTTGGGGCGAACAGTATGATACCCTATCCATATCCCTATGTACCCCAAAGAAAAAATTCATAAGGAAGATGATAGATAGCATTTTATTTCATTCTATGAAATTTATAGACAAAAAAATATTTTTTTGAAAAAACGCCCCCAAAAAGTGGGCATGGCCAAAAACTTTGTATGGGCGATATATTGAAAAAAATATTGGCTAAATATATTGTAAAACATTTTTTTTTCGATTTCTATGAAATTTTTCAAAGAAAACAGCATATTAGTGAAAAACGGCCACAAAAAATAGGCGTGGCAAAAAACTTTATATGACAAATTTATAAAGGTAGGCAGTACCTACATATCTTGTGAAAGTTTTACAACTTTATCTCTCTAACTTAAGCCTTAAAACGGTTTTTTCTATATTGTGGGCGTGGCAGTGTGCGGATTTAAAAAATTTTAACACTTTACCATTTCGGGACCCTAGGGAGTATGTGCTCCAAATTTCAGCCTCCTAGCAAAGCTTTAAAGGCCTCAAAAGTTGATACGGACGGACGGACGGACGGACATTGCTAAATAGTCTTAGGATTTGGTCCTGATCATAAATATATATACTTTTATGGGTCTACGACGAATATTAAGGGGTGTTACAAACTATGTGTCAAAATTAATATACCCTTTGACATATCACCATTTTTGTTTGGCTTATACTGGCTTTACCTTCATATTGGTTTGAAGAATAAAATGGTGTGCTAATAATATTTTAATTCTTTTTCATTAAACTCATTAAACTATAGCAACCAAGTTTCTTCTTTATTTAGTTTTATTTTCGCTCTGCTTGACGTTCAAGAAAAAACATCTGTTCTCTTTTGAAATGTTAATTACTTTCTCAATTTTAAAGCAAAAATGAAAGAAAGAGAGCCAAACCTCAGATTAATCTGTTTTCTTCGGTGGAAACGCCGAAAGATTAATTTGTAATCTTTTGTGCTTAATCTCGGTATATTTTTTGATGGAAACATAGGATTCAAGTTACGTAAACTCTACACTTCGCAGCACTTCCTATTTCCCAATACATCCTCCGTGACCAGCTGTTTTTTGTTGCCATTTGAAAATGTTGCAAAATTCCCCACGTAATGCGAATTTTAAAAACTGAGAGCACACGCGCGTAAGAAATGAGAGCTTTTTGCTTGCGCACTCCGGCTTGCGTTGCAATACCCTGGATCAGCACTTGACAACGACATTTTTTGAAAATACAACTCAAAATTTGCCGCTCAATAAATGGCCACTTGCCGCTCAGTGAGTGGCCTTAGGCTTAGGCGGTACCCTGGATCAGCACTTGACAACGACATTTTTTGAAAATACAAATCAAAATTTGCCGCTCAATAAATGGCCACTTGCCGCTCAGTGCGTGGCCTTAGGCTAAGGCGGTATAGTGAAATATGAAGATTAATTCCTTAATAGCACATGTATTAGGAATGCTTCGTTTTTAATGTCCCTTTTTATCGCCACCTAAAGAGTCAATACACCCTTAAACTATTTGCAAAGGAAAAAAAATTATTTTTCTTACTAAAAGTCCCGCAATTTGTATAGTTTATTAACTAACATCTATGTTTCGACTTAGTACCCGCTCACATAACACCGTTCGCTTTCAGTGACATTTTTTATTTGTTATCCATATCCTAAGCTCTCTAAATCTAAATGATAATACTGACGTAACTAATCCTCATCGCTTTCATTTAAACAATTCATAGATACCTCCCAGACAACTAGAGTTATGTTAATCCATAACAAATGAACACTAAATCATCCATCGTCCCGAGTGGCTTATGCGAAAAATTAAGGGCGGATTATATTCAGCATACGAGTGCCCGAGCCTAAAATAAAGCAACACGAACATTTCTAATCCAATGATTAATAACAACAATTCCTTCCCCCTGCATACCAACCATATAGCACCGTCAGCAAACTTAATGGAACACTAAAATTTTGTCGCGTCGATAGCACTGGAGTTATCCGAGATAGCTTCATCTCATATAATCAGGTATCAAATTGCAATTAAAATTCAATCATATTATAGAAGTTCATATCTATATATGTAGGTAAAACCAAAAATACCCAAACATACCTGGTTGTAATTTGCCCGAGGCAGCATTTGTTTCATAACTCCGTCATTTACACCCTCAAATATTCAGATGATAGATGTAAGTGGCTTATATGTGAATTGATTAGAGAGAGACCCTCCCACTAGATGTAAAAGGTTGCAACTACTCTTTGGCACTGGACAGGTCGGGCTGCTGGCCATTGGGCCAATGATTAATATTAAAACTAATTTTTGGGCAAATTAATTCTAAAGTTTCATTCTGGATCTGGATCGTAGGTAGGTATTGTTAAAATTTTAATTATGAATTTCGAATGAGTGGCAAATAAAAAAGGACTAAAAAAATATATATGTATATATATGAATGTATCGGGGAGAACTAAATCATTTAATTAGGATCATAGCTAAGCCAAATGGGAAATGAGGGCACTGTAAAAGGCCTCTTTTTCGGATGGTAGGTAGGTACTCTCAGGAGATAAGGGTTTTTGAAGAACTGGATCTGTCAGAAGCATTTGCGTCCATGGATGGATGTGTCTGGTGGAATGCGGGTCAGGGTAAATCCTATTGCATCGTTTATGTGTTTAAATTTCGGATGATTTTATCTCGTAATCTTGAGTTGAGTTCTAGAGAAACGCCAGATTGTGAAAGGGTCATTCTTAGCAAAGGTTGGTCCTGATTACTCTTTAATTAGGTCAGGGATTGGGATTGCTCTTTTTTTTTTTGCTGTTTGAGCTCACAATGATTGCATTTGTCGGGACGAGGCCAGGGAGTTTGTTTTAAAATAATTATTTGCCATTCAAAGTCCTAAAATTTAGAAGATAATTGGAAATTTATTTAAAGATTGGATAGATATTAAAGATATAGATATTAAAGAAAGGCGTCCATCAGTCTGATAACTAGCCTAACATAACGCGAAAATAATCTCAGAAATCAATTGTGGCACATCAGATATTCATTAAATCTGATGGCAGCAACCTTACCTGGACATATTTGGAGCTAAAGTCATATAGGATTTTTAATACTTTTCAGGAGGCTTTGCTTAATATGTGCACACAAACCTACCGGTGAAACTGAAGACCCTATAAAGGGGATACGTTTATAGGGTCTTCGGGAATACGATTTCCTAATCGTGAAAAGCGGTACTAGGGTTCCATAACTATCAATTCACCAAGAAACCTGTCACTCTTCAGATGGTCCGGTTCAGACAATCGATGAAAGTGACGCATCAAACATCTTAAACGTGCATGCACACTTGGACTCGGATCAATTTCTTGTAGCGAATAAATTAAGAGCTAAGCTGCCTAAAGAAATTAAGCACCCGCACAGGAAAATAAATATAACGTTGGACGACTTAGCGCGGTTGAACAACCCTCCGATTTGCACTTACCGTCCACAAATGCCAACACCATATGGAGCCAGTATCGCAACATCGTCAGTCAATTAAGTCGCCATAGGTCACCAATCACCAGAGAAGATGAGTCCTAGAAAATTCTGACGGAACGTGCACATTTACAAGCACAGCAGCGCGAAGAAAGAGTAGCGAGGGAAGAGTATCAATCCAGAAGAAGTTTTATGTCGAATGACTGGTCGTGCTAGAAGAGAACTTGCGTCGGGCCAATGTTAAAGAAAGATATTCTACCTATCTCTTCCCAGCAGAGGTCTTAACGGCTATTAAAAAGCTAATAAAACAAACAACAAGTCCGGTGAGCCTGGATGTTTTGATGAAGACACTGAACAGGACAGGCGTTAAAACAGGCACTTTGTTAACATCATCTATGTGCCGTGAAAGAGGCTTTTAAGAAGAGGTAACATTAGTTTTTCTTGAAGTTGACTAGCTGAAATGCACGAAATGTAACCTTTTAAAACTTCGAGGTGGTTAGGTTAGGGAGACATAAAGCCAAGAAGGCCCTTTGCAAATGTAAGGACATGTGACTAACAAAAAAAAATGCTTCTGTTAAAAGAGACTAGGACTTTTGATTTTTCGTTGTCAATATTGGGCAGACGTCTAGTTATGGTGCAACTGCAAGTGTACAGCCATTGTTCCTTACAAATATGTGTAATGACACCTCTTAGCGGTGCAGAAAAGCAGTTATACCTGTCTGTCCGCTAGTACTGAGTTCAGATTCGCCATTTTGTCTGGCCATTTTATCAGCTTTTTTGAATGCTTCTACCCCCATCGTGTCCGGGAACTCAGCAGAATAGAACTAAGTGATGACCTATAGCCCTAAAAGTCAAAAGGCAGTCTGTAATACAATTCGGTTGGAACCGATTGCTTTAAGTGCTGCCTGACAGTCCACATAGGTGGAAATTTCCATTTCCGGTTTTTCTATCAATAGGACAGTCGGTGATGCTTTTTTAATCGCAGTTATACTCAGCTTGAAATACACAGTGATCAGTCAGTCGATTAGACTATTTAATGTCAAGTGCCTCTGCGAAGACGCAAGCTCCCGCACCGTGTTCTGTTATTGATCCTTGTAGATGGATATACCTTTGATGATAGTGTTGGACGGGTCCCAGTCCCGCTTCCGGGTGTATTAATTATTCGTAAACAAGTAAGTAACATTAGTACCTTCGGTTGTAAGCCCCATTTTTTCCCAAAGGCTTCCCTGCATGCGTAAAAGACACTAAGTCCTTTTTGCATTCTTTCATCGGTATTCCGTTGCCACTTTAATTTTAATATGGATACCACTCCCTGGTACTTAGCCTCAGTTGAAAGCTTGAGGCGGATACTTTAAAGCTTCGGTGGGTCCCGGTGAACTGAATGAGTTCGATCTTTTCGGACTTGTCGCAAGACCGTTGTGTTCCGTCCATTTGTATAATTCTGATAACGCAAATTCCATTATATCTCTAATGGTGGAAAGGTACTTTCCTGTTATTAGTACAACTACATCATCCGCGGGAGCGACCTCTGCTGACAAGTGATTGAGAATTTCATTAATCGATTCTTTTTCTTAAAACCGCCTTCCCCAGGACTGCTGTTAATGACTCTGTTGTTAAGCATTGTCAAATTCCAGTGTGTCGAACTTAGAGCCTCAAGTGAAACGGTAATATTTCAGGTATTGAGGTTGTTGGATACACATTCTATGTCCAGAAGGGCCCCCAACATAAACTTTTTTGCTGTTCAGGGATTTCTCGATTGTTTTAGTTACTTCATGCAGCGCTGTTGCCACAAATCTTTATTACTTACCCCTTAAACTACACCGCCAGATCCAGAAAAGAATTTCCCTAGCAAAGCGCTGCTACTTGAGTTTGACAAAAAAAAAATGGTTGAAAAACATGAAGGCTAAAGTGAAAGCTCTATAAAAAACTGAGTCTGCCAATTTGGCTCTATGATGCTGAGTTTTAGATAACACGTGGGAAAGGAAAGCAAAACTCGGTTTGGATAACTTGAAATACCGTGCCCAGAAGCATAGAGACTGGAAGGCTGCTGTGTAACTTGTTTAATCGAAAGAGAACGAGGAATATATGCAAGCAGCCGATAACGAAAATGGCTACATGCCCGTCGGAACTGGGATAACGTTCCCGATTTCACTGATCTTGACAACGATTCGTTCGAGATCTGCGATTGCTTTAGAACTCGCCTCTTCTAAGATAGAGGCTACGTTGTTGGACACCGCTCATTCTGCATTTAAATTGTCATTGAATATGCAAGTGGATGGAGAACCTACACGCAACAGCATTTTAAAGAAAGAGTATACAGTGGCTCACAAACGCGCATTGGGAGCCCTGAAAAGAGTTGAAAGACTTACTAAATGGTAATTGACCCTTCGGTGGCGCAATGATTTTGTTTTCAGGTGATTTTCGTCCAAGATCAACTACGGCAGATGAATTGAATGCTTGAAGTGCCTAAAGGTACGATATAGGCATACATATTCCATATTATGCTGCCATATAGTAACTCCCATTTTACGTCAGACCGGTGGCTCTAAAGCTAACTACATTTCCTATCTCTATTATTTATTATTGGCAAATGACAAAGTAATGTCAAAGCAATTCATTTTATCAATAATTATACCTTCTCGAAAGAGATAGTTTAAGTAAAGAAGTCAAATCGATTCGATCAACTTAAATCGCGGGACAAGGTCAATGGCAAATAAAATAAAAAAATTCAAATTAGAAATGAAAATGGACTTAGTCATCTTTGATTGAATTTCTCCCGAATTTTCTCAACTTTATACAACTACGCCAGAAGATCTCATCGCTAATGTTTTACAGTATGTTGCTCAAAATTGGCTATTTGTCGGTGATTAATATTAATACACTCCGTGGATGGAAGCCACCAATAATCCCTCGAAAATTTTAAATTTTTTGAATGTACCGGGCCTACCGTCACACAATTTAAAATTGAAAGACGCTTCAGTTATAAGTTTGTGGCGAAACTTAAATGCACCGAAACTTTGAAAAAGTGTTTGGTTGTCAAGAATCTCTAATATAATGTCATTTGAGGGACGATTTTTAAGGCGAAGATGTTATGTAACTGCGCGGAATCGGCCATGATAACCGAATTTAAGCGTCTTCAATCTGCCGTGCGTCACGCTGTCGCTGGGGCAATCGCTGGATGTTTTTGGAATTCTCATGATTCTAACTTGGTAAATTGTATACCTGCTCACGAGTAGGCATATCACTTTATATGTATTCGAGCCCGAGAATAGAACGAACAATTTGGGTACCATAAAGCACTTTAACAGACATTTGAACATAACATTTGAACATAACATTTGAACCGACTAATACCACGCGGCACAGCTGTTATTTTGCATCGGGAGTGGTGACTGATGATGCTATCATATATGCCATTGCATCTTTTGAGAGCTTCAAGTCACCTGGTCCGGATGGAATCTATCCAGTTTTGCTGAAACAAGGTTTAAGTCAGGTTTTACCAATGTTGAAAAGAATTTTCACCGCGAGCTTGGCCTTGGCCTATATACCTTCCCCATGGCGAATGGTTAGATTGGTTTTCATACCAAAAATTGGTAAGTCTGACTACACTCTAGCCAAATGCTTTAGACCCATAAGTCTGTTCTCCTTCTTACTGAAAAGTTTGGAAAGACTGGTTGAGCTGCAGTGCGCAAAGTTGCTCTTCGATCACACCCTCTCTCTGAGATGCAACATGCCTATCAGCGCGGAAAATCCTGCGAGACTGCGCTTCAAAACCTTGTTGGTAGGATTGATAGTGCTCTTGACCGGAAGGAGTACGCGTTGGGCATTTTCGTCGATATTGAGGGTGCCTTTGATAATGCGACCTTTGACAGTATGTGTAACTCAGCCAGACAGCATGGTGTAGATGAAACTTTGGTGTTGTGGATTAAAGCAATGCTAATGTACAGGACGTTAGTAGCGGATGCAGATTGTGGCAAGTGCGTCATAACAGGGGTAAATAGGGGCTGCCCTCAAGGTGGTGTTATGTCTCCCCTCCTTTGGTGTATGGCGGTAGACTCTCTGCTTACGGCTCTCAACTTTCCTGGAAACTACACTCAAGCTTATGCGTATGATGTCGCCGTTCTTTCTGTCGGTTCAAATCTAGGGGCTGTCTGCTCTCAAGCGCAGAGATCCCTGGATTTGATCGATGTCTGGTGCACTAGTAATGGGCTTTCAGTGAATCCTCTTAAAACCACGGTTGTTCTCTTTACGAGAAGGAGAATCATCACTGGTCTGTCCAATCTCGTGATTAAAGGTGTCACCATCCCTATATCCGATGAAGTCAAATATCTGGGTGTAATCCTTGATAAAAAACTTCTATGGTCCAAACATATCGAATCGAAAACCGATAAAGCGCTGTCGGCCTTCTGGCAGTGTTAAGGCGCTTTTGGTAAGACATGGGGCTTGTCTCCGAAACGGGTCCTTTGGATCTATACGGCCATGATTCGACTGCTACTCTCATACGCATCAGTTGTTTGGTGGAACAGGCTTTCGCGGAAACGTGTTACTGCTTCTTTTGCCAAATTCCAAAGAACGGCTTGTCTCGGCTGCACAGGGGCCTTCCCTAGCACCCCTGCTCTAGATACTTTGATGAATTTTCCTCCCCTTGATCTATATATCATGGGGTGTACGCTGAAAACCATCTTTCGCTTAAAGAGAGGTGGTTTTTGGTACCATGCGCAATGGAATTTTGAAGAACTTGCTCGAGAATTATCCTTTGACCCCTGTCTTATGGATATGCCGTCTGATGCAATGACACCAGAAATCCTTCTGCGGAATGGCTTCGGTCAGACTCTGAACCATGGATTGAATGCCATCGTATTTTCACGGATGGCTCCTAAACCGGGCAGGGGTCTGGTGCTGGAGTCTCTGTGGAATGCGATGATATACGACTTTACTACCCCTTGGGTAAACATGCATCTGTTTTCCAAGCGGAGATTTTTGCCATCCTAATGGCTATGCGCTATATTGTGAACAACAGGTGGAGGGCTAGAGGCATTTGCATTTGCAGTGATATCCAAGCTGCATTAAAAGCGCTGCTAAACCCTCCTACGTCGTCCAACTTAGTGCTGGAACTCAAGCTTTCTCTGAATTTGGTCGGAAGACTGAACACAGTGAATCTTATCTGGGTACCAGGTCCCACTGGCATCTAGGGAAATGAGATCTTGGATGAGCTTGCTAGGCAAGGTTCAGAAGAAGTTTTCTCAGGACCCGAACCTGTGTTGGGTCTGTCTGCATCCTTAGTCATGTCGTCTATCGATTCTTGGGTTTCTCGTGAACGTAAGATTCGGTGGCGCGACTGCTGTATATGTAGACAGACCAAACTACTGCGCCCGGACATTTGCAAAAGGTCAGCATCTTTTCTTCTATCTCTGAGGAGAATCGACTGAATCGACAAACGTCAATTTCATTATTTATTGCGCGCTGTACAAATATCTATCGCGTTTGGGTAATATTGCGAAGTATAAATCCCATTACCATGAAATAATGTTAAGCGTTTAGAGACAGCTAAAAGAAACTTGGTCCAGGAATGCCATGTCAATCAAAAAGACTCATGGCAAAATGAGTTATACAAAACGTGAAAGTATACTACTTCAATTACAAATCGAAAAAATATTCGATATTTCATTAAATGCGCAAAATTTATCTCTTTAGATTCAATTTTCGCTCTCGTACAGTGGCAAGAGTACTTCAATATCTCAACAAACATTAATCCCCCAGCTCCTACCGGCCAATTTTACTTACGTCCCTTCTTTCCAAAGTCATGGAAACGCTGAAAAATCGTCAGCTTATGAAACATCTTGGATCCCGAAAACTTCTTAATGATCCGCTGCTGATTTGATGACATTTCCAAGGTTAGGTTAGGTTAGGTGGAAGTGGCAGTCGGAAAGCAGTTCGACTCACTTAGACCTAAGTAAGGTCCATTGTGATACCACGTGGATCTAAATTTCTTCCTACTCGCTGAACCAATTTGAGCTTTTATAAAGCGTGTGAGACGTTTTGGGTCGGTCGAGTTGAAATCGTTAAGATCATTGTAGAAGTAAGCTACCAGATGGAAATTTTGTTTCCGGGAGAGAGCAGGGAATGCGCAAAGAAGGTGTAGAGTTTTCTCTTCCGCCTCCTCATCTATACAGCTCCTGCAAAAGTCGTTCGAGTAAGCGCCAAGCTTTGCTGCATGCCTGCCTTACAGACAGTGTCCAGTGATGACACCAATTGTAGCATTGATGTGCGATCTATTGAGGGTAATCAAGATCTTAGAACATCTCAGATTTAGCCTAGGCTAAATCTGCTTCGTTGTCAGACAGGTAGTACCGCCTTTCAATCTATAGTTTGTTTTCGCTATTGCATCCAGTTTCAATAAGAGTTTGCATTTGGAAACTGGTACACCTAAGGAGCCTTTTTCAGGCAACATTGAGATTAAGATTTAGTCTGTCTGTAAGAAGACTCCTCCACCCACCCCATCATTTGTTTTTGATCTGTCCGTATAAAAATGGATTGATGGACTAGTGATATATCTAAAAGTTGAACCAATCTATTCTCCGTGTCGTAATGCTTGATATTTCAAGTATGGTATCCCCCAAGGCTCCGTTTTGTCTCCGACTCTGTTTCACATTTCCATCAATGATCTTCGTCTGTTACTTTTAATCGAATCCATTCCTTCGCTGATGACAGCGCCTTAGCTTCACATATTCGTTTTATGATTCACGTCCCTCATCTTCGGGCGTGGAGCTGAAACAGCAACGTATGTCAAGCTTATTAAATTCTGACCTTGGCAGCGTTGTTAAGTGTGGTAAAACCAATATAGTAGAATTTTATGCTGCCAAAACACAATGTTGTCTTCTGTTATTAAAGCGAAATCCCAATACTCAGTCATAATCCTTGAATGGCACTTACATCGCCAAAACCGAAAGACTTTCCATCCTCGGTATGTGCGTTAACGACAAACTTCGTTGGAATGACCACATATTCGATGTCGCCAATAACGCTGCGAAATGTCTAGGCTTCCTTAAGCGATACAAGAAATATTTCACTCCTTCTGATCTGACTTCAATTTATAAGGCATAACTGGTCCGGTTCTCCAACTACATATTTGAAGCTACTTGACAGGATTCAAAAACGTGCGGTAAAACTTTTTGGCGATCGATGCATCGCGAAATCGCTTGACTCTCCAAGCTTCATTTTTCCTGCACATTGCAGTTACAAACATTTAAAACCAATGTGCATCGGCATCTCCTTCTTTCCTCAAATTCATAAATTTTCTTAATGCCCGCTCTCTCTTTATTCATAACTATCCCAAAAATCACTTTAGTCCGCGTTTATTATAAATGGAATTACGCATCGCAGCAGTACTACCTGGAGTTGTCAAATTTATACTCAGAAGTTCCGTGCCATTCTTTTGCACATTGATGATCGATTTGACTACCTCAACAGACTTAATACTTTTATCTCGTGATGTGTACTATTAGCGGTTTCGGATATCCCATTACATTGAAATGAGATACAATTCCGTAGATAAAACAAATACCTATCTCATTTCACAGAAATCGACTATAATGTGCTGCTCACATCAACATCAACAATCGTTTTGTAAACTAGAATTCTTTGCTACAACCGATGTGGTGGTAGTTTCAAACAAAGGGTTATCCGTATTTCGCGATACGCTTTACACCTTCACCAGACAATCGTAAATTAAGTCGACAAAACAAATAAAACAAAGAGAAAATAAAACTTGTCACACACAACTGCGGCTTTGGGTGTTAAGATTCACCTCAATAAAAGCGGATCGTGCTTGTCGACATGTTTAAAAGTTTACTGTCAAGCCATTTTATTTGATGACACTTTCGCTTACCGAACGAACACTTTTGCACTGTTTGTTTGTTTTTTTTGTTCTTTTCTCGCCATAAAGAACTACTTACGCGTGAATCATTACGGGTTGCATTTTGACTGATTAAATCCGATATGTACTTATTGAAGCTCCACTTCGTGTGGCACCACATCATGAGTTCACAAACAAATTCCATCTAACAAATGAATTAATCCATTCTAAGTCCTTTTGAGTGCGCTAAAAAGTTAAACAAACAAACACAGTCAATAGTCTGTTGTGCTCTTTACGAATGAGTAGAAGTTATCAATCTTTAAAAGCCGATTACATAACTTTTGCATTCAAAATGGTTAAGCCGAACAAAAGGAGTTGAAACAAAAGCCTCCACACAAAGCGACGAGTACCACTTGTAGCGCATCGTGACAAGCAATGATGGATAAAAATAAAACTCTTCACGCGATTCGCCACATATTGCATGTCTCCCTTTCTATCCTTTCTTTACCTTACAGATTTCTTGCTCGAAAATAAACCTCTTACCATCGTCACCAACTTGTTCCTCTTTTACCGAAAAGCTCAGCAACCCCTAAAGTGGCGTCATATTTAGAGCAGTTTCTTTCAGTTCATAGTGCTCCTACTGGTTATGGTTAGCTTGACAAAAAATAAAAAAAATAAGCCATGCAAAAACTAACAGCTCATTATATTGATTCATCACTTAAAGCCATTTGACCGAAAACCGACATGAGCCATTAGCAGCAGTACCATCCTCGAGCACACGAACACGACATCTTTTAACCCAGAAAGAAATAAGATTGCATATGCAGTTCCGAAGTGCCAGTTTCCATACAAAAGCAACAAGGAAAAAAATTATGTCAAGTCCTGCAATGCAACCCAATAGATGTGTAGTTGCAGTCATAGTCGTAGTCGTAGTCAATGTGAAGATGATGAAAATAAAGGACGACCACAAGAGAAAATGAATTCTAATTCAAATGGTTGCTACATAAACCTCAGAGACGTTGCTTCAATTTCGCTTCTGCTACTCCGATCAGCAAGCGTTTGTCGTATAGCCAAACATCATTGTCGAATCGACCTCGTTTCGTCGACGCTGTAATGAGCTTAAGGAGTTCATTTCTTTTTTTTATCTCTTTTTCTTTTCCCCCTTTTTGTGTGAGCAGATTCAAAAATCCCTTCGCCGTCACCGTCACCGCCATCGATGCCGACTCGGAATGACATAGTTACAGCTATGTACGTAGTTTGGCTTTAGGATATTGAATAAATGGTTCGCATAGATGCATCAATGATTTCTGGCTTTCATGACGAATTATTCATTTTAGCCAAATTTCCAGAGACAGACAAGAGAAGAGAGCAACCAACTTTGGCTCATGAATATGATGCGGTCGTGAGGGTGGAATGTGGAAGATATTCGATGTTGATGAGAGAGAGAGAGAGGCAGGATGATCCTTTGCATTAAATTTTGAAAAAAAAAAAAAAAAAATAATGGTAATTTCAAAAGTTCGTGAAGGTTGTTGGAACGAAAACGAAATACGAGTGAATAAAAATGAAGAATTTGAGGATAAAGTGATTTGTTTGCGAATTTTTCTTTTTCATCGTCACTCAGATGTTTTGTCTATGAAGTTGAAGAATTGCGAGAGACGTAAAATTATTGAGATAAAAGGAAAATAATTGCATTGAAGTGCAGAAAAACGAGATGTTTTTGGAACAAAGTAAGTTTGGGTTTTTTAAAATTCAAATTCGATATTTCGAAGTGCAATGTATGATTACGTGACACTTATATGTACCATTCAGCTTAAATGGAATTCTTGACTAAGTCCAAGCGTATATCGTCTAATGGTGTCGAGGCGAATAAGAAGCAAAAGAATAAGGACACGGTCCGAGGGGCTAGAGTGGTGATCGGTGACGATGTTATTCAACCTGTTACAGTGGGCTACCTGTGAGCAAATTCACCCAGCACGGACACTGCAAAGCAAGGTTGGGAATCGCTTGCAATCAAGAAAAAACCAGAACTAGTTATCTGAGAAGTCCCTTTTTATTTCAGACAGGAAAGAATTGCCTGGTCTGCAACTGTAGTAACGGTTATATATTTCGCCACAAGCTCTCTACTTCAAGAAATGCTGCTTGTACCTCAAAGGCATCAAACTGTTACCGACAAGGGCTAGGCTTAGTTCCGAAAGAATGAAGCCCTTTGGCTCTCTAATCTAGGGGACAACGCCAAGCTCGCGATAATGTATTCGACTGACATTTCAGTTTGCCCGAGTACCCCATGGGTAGTACGTTCAGCGGACCTTCATCCCATTCATTGTCCAAAATCTTCCAATGAGCAATCCGAGCCAGGGGCTAAGGGCAGACTTCCTTCATTTCTCTTGATCTAAAAGGCCAGTGATCTCCTTAATGCAAGAGGGTGGATATGGATAAGCAGGTATGGGACATGTAAAAGACGAAAAGCTGCTCTAGCGCATGGCCCCTTACTGAGTAGCGTTGGCTTTGATACTCTATCTGAGGGACTTTATCAGTTCCAAATTATTTCGCTTGCAACTGGGCCAGCTGTGTGAAAAAGTCTAGCAGCCTTTTATTTCAGGGCAACCTTATCATCCTCTGGTGGCGAGCAAGAGATTTCTCTAATATCTTTTGCAGATACGGATAAAGGACTGCCTTGCCTACAGAAATTATTTTTGCATCGGCAGTGCAATGCCAATCTATCGAAGACTTTAAATATTGCACTAGACTCAGCAAAATTCTTTTGATGTTAAATTCCAGTCCATATTTTAAAGAGAATCGATCATCCTGACAGTATCAACTGAGCCATCACTAGAGATTCTTCCCGATAGTGAGTACTTTCCCATTGCTCTAGTTCGGAATTGGAAAACGGTTAACAGAATTTGACAGCTTCTCAGCTGACACTGGATTTCATTGTACCATATCAATTATTCCGCATAGGCTTCAAAGGTCATTTATTGGGCTTGATACCCTGCTAAGCCATGTACCCCAGTCATGAAGACATGTTAATCAGTGAATAGATATACAACCCACGGTGATAACACCCTTACAATGGATTATGGCACTTTATTAAATGTTTGTTAAGACTCGAAAAATAAAATAACCAGGTGTGGACTTGCTACCAAAACCAAATGCCTTCCTCGCCTACCCAGCCAACAAATCTCTCTTACCTTCAGTACCTAGAGCATGGATCAAATTTAAAGTTAAATACTAAAATACTGAACACTATTTTTGAAGAACATAGTCCTGTTAAACTTTGCTGGTTCCCGTCTTAAGCAGATCCTACAAGTGGAGCACAGTGGATGTTAGCGTGTATCGGAACTTCTTCGGGAGCTCAACCCTTCCTTCATCTTGTAGTATAGTAAGGACCGAATTCCACTCAGCAGACCTTAACTTCCAAAATTGGTTCTCTGTAGGATTTCCATCCAGTCAGGAATGGAAGGCCAACTCGGTTATAAAAGACTATAAAGTCATGGCACTTTATATAAAAGAAACATTGAGGGGATTGAGAGAGCCGACAGGCATTGCAGAACGAATATAAACGTCGCTAGGATAGTGGCGATCAGTATAAGGGTCACTGGCCGATAGGAAACCAGGAAGCGTTGCTGCAGAGTTAAAATTAAATATTCGGATGGCCGAATTACTATTCAACAGATTCTCATACCACGTCATTCTGCTCCAGAAAATGTTACATACATATTCCGGATATCATAGATATTATGTAAACACTACTTAATTAGAATTGTAATAAATTATACTATATAAACTTAGCTTTTTAGTGGCATAGAGAGGTGAGTGATATCAAAAATTAATAAAGCTAGGATCACACGGCCATTTTCATGAGTCATTTAAATGTCGCTGCGACGTCAGGAAAAATGTCTCGTTAGAGAAACATTCTCGCTACGATTCGTCATTGGTCATTGACGAAAAATGGCTATCACACGAAATGACTATCATTGTCATTTGTGTCCCAAAATCAAAGGACGGACACTACAAGTTATTTCAAATTTTCCGTTGGGGTACCATTAAATGATATGACTTATCAAAATGACAAATTTCGCCTTTAATGACCGTGGTACGATACTAAACCTGTTCATGTATTTTAATATAAGTATGTCAGCCTGCTTCAATTGCGGGGTAAAAAAACATAATGTGGTCCTGAAATGAAAGGGTTTAACAAGTAGAACCAAGTGCGCTATGTGACTTCATACACTCGAAAGTCTTTGGAACATCGAAAAATGTCCCCGAATCCTTTAAAAAGGACATTTCTCAAGAATGTCAATATTTGCTTATTTTACTGTTCAAAACCTTTCATTTAAAGCCCATATCAGGTGTGTGGGGAATATAAAAAGCAGAAAAAGCATTCCACCATATTAAATGCTGTATCGTTTGTCGTTTTCAGAGAAAAATGGCATAGCTGGAATTTCGTTCCCTGTCATTTTTTGAAGGCTGCCATTTAAATGAAAAAGTTTAGTCATTTGTCCTAGGCGTCATTAAAGAGCGATCACACGGCCATTTGTTTCCGTCATGGCACAAAATTCATGTCATGTAGTCCGCAATTTTCCTAGTAATTTAAATGACGCCGAAAATGTCATCCCAAAAATGGCGATCACACGGGCGACATTAAAATGACTGCTATGTGACGTAATTTTTAGGTCACAGCATCATTTAAAGGACTCGCACAAATGGCCGTGTAATTGTACCTCAAATACTGCTTACATTTAATTTTATCTTAGTTAATTGGCTAAAGATTTGACGAAATTATGGCAGTTTAAAGAAACCACTCAGTCCCTTGAAGGACGAACTTACCAATATAACCTTTTTTCTATTCGATTAAGTACACGAACCGCCAAGCTGGGGCGTAATTATTTAAATTTTTAAGCTTTATTTTCTTAGAGTAGCATTTGGCGGCGGGCTGCATGTAATAAAACATACAAACATATTTTTTACTTATAAACTTTCACCGCCAGTTGTTATGAACTTTCTCGCTAAAAAAAATCCTCTCAGATAGTTTTTTTTGTAAAGACACAAATCCCATCTCTTCCTTTCTGTTTATATTTTAAATCTCGTCTTATTACCTCAGTACCGTGATAAATGTTTACTTCTCTATAAAACGCTTCATTTCAGCTTAAATTCCTTTCAAGTTTTACTCCTCCATGTCCTTTGTTTTGTCGGCCACAAAATCATCTTCATTTATCCACGATTATAGCATAAAGGACACTGTCAACGACCGACTTCTTAAACAGAAAATTAAATTAAGGACATTAAAACGATTAAAATCTAAATTAAGTGCAAAAATATTTGCTTAGCACTTAACAAAGAAGCTGGCTGCACATACAACATCCAACACACACACACACACACACATACACACCACTTAACTAGGAATTAATTGATAAGAGCCTTTTGTTTTAATAGGTCCCCTTTCAATGCGGGCTTACCAGCTGCTGCTTGTAATCAAAGTCGAATGAAAAAAAAAAACCCCAATCCCAAGAACAAGCCATCCGACACACATTCAAAAGGCTCTAAATTAATCAATTTGGCGACCAAAAACTCTTAAGGATTGTTTAAATTGTGGCCAATTAAATTCTCCTTGTCATATACCTCCGAGATTGTCGTCGTCGCGTCGTGCACCCAAAATCGACACCCCTTCCGAAACTGTCTCACTGTAAGGCCAGCCATAAATAACCCAGGGTTATTGTTTCTTCCTTTGGTTGACGCTAGGCGGAGGGTATCGAGCGGTGCTGCTTTATGACGATTATCCTTTCAATAAGTTTGTTCTTCGTCGTCCTTATTTTTCGTGGCGCGGTTTGAGACGGACCGACCGAACTTTTGCGGTAACGATCTTATTCTCTCATTCACGGATAATTGATTAACGGTAATTTATAGCTTTTCTTTGAAAATCGTATGAAAGTTTAAGCAAGTGCGCGTTAAGGAAATTGCGACTATGCGACTAACCCCTTTTGTTTTGTTTTACTTAGCTTTGCGGCTAAAGGCTTTGTAATAGGATACGAAGGGAGTGAAGGTACACTCATGTTCGATGTAGTGTAACGCATTTATGGATAGAAAGTGAGGGTGATTAATATTCTAGGTAATATATATTTTCCAAGTCGAAATTTCAACATGTGTTTGTTTTTTTTCTGTTTTCTTTCTCCCGAAAGGAATTTAAGCCCCCCGTGGCGTAAGTTGTAGGTTATGGGAATTCCTTTGTTGATCTATGTTTTTCGATGTAATATTGACGTGTAAATTAATTTCACTTTTAAGTATGCCCCGCTGGAGGAGGGTGGAAAGGAGTAACCTTCATAAGAGAAGCATTTACGTACTGGAATTGATAGGTAGGAAGTTGGGTCCTAGACGGCTTATATCCTGCACTTTCTGCTGTTAGAATTTAAGGAATGTATACTTTAAATGTGTAGCAAAAAATAACAAGGAGAGATCATAGTTAGAATAGTGACCAAGGACAAGGACAAGGATAAGGAGAAACTTCATTGAAATGGAAATGGTTGTGGTAAACAACCATTTCTGACCTCAGTTTATTTCCCCCTGTGACTTCTCTGAAGTCATTTTGGAGAACATAAAGGACTTGATGATTGGTCATAGATGAGTTTACAAATTGACTTGTCATACTTAATGGGGAAGTAAAGATACACACTCCAGTGATGAATGTATTTGTGATTTTTCAAAGTTATTTTTAATGTAGGGAACAATTTAACGAACTTTTTGGATTAGGCAAGAAGACAATATAGAAATCCGACAAACTTCAAGTTGTAGACTGAAAGTAAGTTGATAATGTATTTCTTTTGGACCGTCAATCGATATTTTTAACAGAACTCAAAGAAGGGGAAGTGTAGTACTCTGTTTTTTTTTCATGACCCATTATGCTGTTAGGCGTCGGCTAACCTCGGATTTTCCATGTCTTTCACTGTCTTCGGTCCCTCATTTCCGTGAGATTCTTACCACTCTTTCTTTTTATGTCTTGGATCCGGTGACCCCAAGTGTTGCGTGGTCTACCTCTTGGTTCAGTCCCTTCAACCTTTACATCAGCTATTTGTTTTGCTTTTATTCTCTCGTACATTCGTTGTACCTGTCCAAACTATTTCAGTTGTCTTTCCTCTATTATCTCTATTATGGGTTTTCTTCTGGCAAACTTCTGCCCTTATTCGTTCATTTCATATTCTTTCTCTTCTAGTTTTCCCTTCAACTCTAGTTAGGCATTTCATTTTAGCAAATTTGGAGATTTCTTAAGTGCTTATCAAAGAGAGGCAAGCTTTTCAGTCCCATGTATAGCTATTTACGCGATTACTGCATTAGTAGCAAAATGTTCTTTATTTTCCAAATCGCTGCTTCCACAATCTCCTCGAATTAAGAAGGACCAAATCGCATTTGGCTTTAAAATTCCACGAAATTTTCCTGATATCGATATCATCGATGAGTTATTGTTGTCAGAAACTTGAAAATCTTTGTGCTGCTTTCCCTCGCTCTTCATTCTGTTGCTTGGCTGCTATCTGCTTTAAGGCGATCCTTGAAGCTTCAGGTTTTTAATTTTCCAGCGGCATGTTCTTATCCCAGCGTAAACCAACCCGAATTCCAATATTATTTACTTATTTCACCCAAAAAAGTTGTTTTTCCAATAAAATTTTGGTAAGTTGATGTGGTAACCTAGTTTCGCTATATTTGAATAGTTTTTTTTGACATACCTTTGATGTAGGTCTATTGAGTAGAAATGCCCATCTCCGGATTCGGTCTCTGGTGACAAGGCGTTATTAGGAACACTTGGTTGTGATTTAAAAATCCTTTTCAGAAAAAAGCTTTGAAGTTTGTCCACGTCCTTAAACATTTCAAAGCCCCAGACTTGGGCACTATTAGTTTGGACAGCTCTGCAGACTGCTGAATTTAGTTTCCACTTTCCACTCAGAGTTATACTTTTTTTGCGTTGATGCTACTCTTCGCAGCGTTATTTCTTTTCTTCACATGCCTTGTGAAGTTCGTTTTCGGAGTAAGATATTCTAATTTCTCCCCCTTTGAAGATCCATTTTTCTTGACTTGAACGTCTGCGACAATTTCGGAAAACCATGACGGACTATCATCTGTTGCATGACTGAAATTTCATCTGCTAAGATAAAAATGTCGTCGGCGTAGAACAGTAACAGTAACAGCTCAATATTGTAACCTCCTCCTATATAATCATTTAAATCATTGAGGTCGAAAAGTATAATAAGCACCATTGCTTGACTTCAAAAAGAGTTTCAAAATATTCTGATAGTTCATTTCCCGTCCACACCGCTGATTGGGTATTGGAATATATGCATTCAAGAAGGTTGAAGCTCCCATTTCACGTAGCTTATAGATCAGCGATCTTCTCGAGATTTTATCAAAAGCGACTTTTAAATCCACGAAGAAGGTGTATATTTTCTTTTTTTTGGCCAACCTGATGTGTACGATAGAATTATAATGTTATCTACAGTAGATTACTGCATTATACATCTTCATTTTGGTTTGTGTGCTTCCTGGCTCAGTTCATCACTTCCTGGTCTATTCTTCCATCGCAAGTTACTATGGTCCCCAGGTATTCAAAAGCTTCCACTTTTCCAGAGATTTTCCATCATACACTATTGAGAAATTCTCATCCTCTTTAGAGAAAAGTAGATAGGTTGTAATCTCCACATTCTGAATTTGTTTCTACATGACTTGGCTACTTCACCGAGGAATATATTAAACAACAGAGGGCTGAGACTGACTGTCAATGCCTTTTTTATCTTGAACGCTCCTGAATTGTCCCCCTTTATTCTTACTCTGGCGGTGGGATTGTTGTGTACGCTTCAAATGCCATTGATCAGTCTCTCAGGTACATGCCTTGCTGCTAATGCCTCCCACACACTATGCAGCGTTCAGACACACGAATGCCATAAATAGGTCTTTACCCTAAGCCATCCACTTCCCCATAGTAGTATTATTCAAATGTTAAAAATCTATACTATGGGGCTAGTTATAACTATCATTCAAATTCATCACTGGAACAATTCAGTGGAGCAGATATTTAATTTTTTTTTGACATGTCAGTTATTTCTGTCAGTGAAAGGCTAGAGTTGATAATTGAAAGCAAAATTGACAGATGAGAAAAATATTTTTTAAATCCTCTTAAATCCTCTAACTAACGTTGCTGGTATGAGGCAATATGTATTTTATTATACTCGGTATCCATTTTCGATGGCTAAGTATTGCAATACTTGGAAGAACCAGCCATTGAAAAAATCGAGTACCCAATAAAAAATTGGGAGAGACCGGGAACGAGGGTGAAGGAAATGGCAGACATCGACGATTGCGTCACTTCTTGGTGTGCCTTGATGACTCTCGGATTTATCTAGAAACAATAGTAAGTCGTCGGTATCGTCGGGTATTTGTGCTGATGTTCACGGCTGCTCTGATTGTGGATGGATACGTTATACATTCTATTGCGAAAAATATTATTTAACCAATCACTGTGAGGCTCTTTTTGATTCATCGAGAGTCCTAAAGCTCGTTCTTTTAATTCTAGGATTCAGAAGTTTAGCTAGTACTGCTGGTGTTCTATTTTCGTACGGCTTTAGTATTGACTCGTGGAGCTAAAAAGTATTTGCTTTGCTTTCTCTGTCCGTAGAATATTTTGTATCTATGTTATTTTTATTTTAATAGTCAGGATTTTTGGAATGACGATCGCTAGTGTGCTGTTAGTTTGTTCGGAATTTTGCTGTGTTGCTGTATCAAATAGCCCAAAATTTTGAGTGATTTCGGTGATAATGAGGTATTCTTTAGCACTAAGATCAGATGCTGCTTTTAGACACTCGTTTAAGGCAAGTGCAAAATCACTTTTTCCTTAAAATCTTTTAAGCATAAGAAAAGTACAATTCAAACTTGTCCGAACCGCTTTGATTGGTTTTAGTTCCGCTTTATTAAGTTGACGATATAAAGGGTGTTTTTTTTTAGAGGTATAGAACTTCGAATTGAAATAAAACACAAGAAAGTCGTTTAAATGTCCATCAGATTAGCCAATAAAGATGGACAATTTTATGCCATTTTAGCGGGTCTGAATAAAGAAGGTCCAATTTTCTACCACTTTTTCAAGCATTTGGGGCTGTATGTCGGCAATAACGCCACGAATGTTGGCTTCCGAGTTCCCTAACGTTTCTGGCGAAGGCGAGCGACTTCACATATCCCCAAAGAAAATAATCCAATGGTGTCAAATCACACGATCTTGGTGGCTAATTGACAGGTCCATTCCGCGAAATTATGCGCTCATCGAATGTTTCCTTCAATAAATCGATTGTGACGTGCGCTGTGTGGCATGTAGTGCCGTCTTGTTGGAACCACATCTCATCCACATTCATGCCATCCAATTGGGGAACAAAATAGTCGGTTATCATGGCTCTATACCGGCCTCCATTAACGGTAACTGACTCTCCAGCATTATTTCGGAAGAAGTATGGCCCAATGACTCCACCAGCCCATAGAGTACACTAAACAGTCAGTTTTTGTGGATGAAATGGCGTTTCAAGGGTCTCACGTGGATTCTTTTCACTCCAAATGCGGCAATTTTGCTTGTTGACGTAGCCATTCAACCCAAAATGAGCCTCACAACTGAACAAAATTTTTCGATGAAACTTCGCGAACTGAACTATTATTTTTGAAACAAATTTGCAAGCGTTGTTCATTTGTCAACCTGTTTATGATGAAATGGCAAACCAAACTGAACGTAAGTAAAGAGTTGCCAGATTTGACCTCAAAATGTCAGTTTTATCTTTATTCGAAAAACCAACCTTTAAAAAAAACCTCCTTTATGTGTCGAAGGGTGTACTTGCTAAAGTACGTTAATATAGTCTTGTTTTTTTTTAAAGCAACTAAAATGTAATGTGCCAGGAACAACCAAATCAGTATGTTTTCTGCCTTAAACTATTAGCCGCGTTTTAAACGATTCGGAGTCCAGTCAATACCTCGGATTAAGTGCCTATTTAAAAGCAAATATACTAAAAGTAAACAAACTACCGCAGTTAGTTGAATGCCAAAATCAGAGATGCATCTGGCTAGCCGTATGCTAGCTTGCTTCCCTCAACTCGGAGGTGTGGGGGAATCTAGTGGTAGTTTATTTCTCTATGTTACTTCACGTTTATCAAAGACGTTTAATTTAATTAATTTCCAGACCTTTAAACCGCGTAGATCTTGGAAGATAGTGCAGAAATCCATCTTTAGGTTGGACTGGTTGAGACCCAATACTTCTTATAATATTCCCGCTCCTATTCCTTCCTGCATTGTCAACCCATCTACAAATGTGGATGCCAATGCTGGAGAACTTCCGCTTTTTTTAAGTCATACTCAGGCTCCTCATTATCGGTAAGTAGTATAAGTTCCGTCTGAATAAAAATTTCATGTATCCGAGAATGTACGGAAGAGTCAAGCTTCCAAATGTTATTCTACAGCGTTCTTTGTAAAGGGTCTAATGGGTTGCATGTTTAAATTAGAACTTATTTCGAATATTGCGCAGAGAAGCTATAGACAGATAGAGATAGATAAATAGATTGGAAGTCGGGAGAGCCTACATGAGGCTCTGGTACTGCGGCTCCAAATGGGGCCTATTGTGCCTTCCCTGGAGGCATCTTGGAGCAATGGTTTAACTCCGGAGGAAGTCAGGAAGACAAGAATCTTGGGCGTACGGAAGCTTGTTGGTGAGATGATTTCCTCACTGAGGATGTTTTTCCTGAGACGAAAGAGTGCCGGACAGTCCATGAGTATGTGAAGTTAGGATTCGTCACTATCTAAGCAAAGTCTTCATGTGGGTTCCGGTGAGGTATTTTTTCAGGATTTTTAGACTGTCCCTTTTCAGGTTGATTAGTAATTTGGATTTCCTGAGGTGAAATTCGGTTAAGAACTGTTCGGTACAGTTCTGACCAGTTGATTTAAGCCAGACTTCATTGGAAGTGATTTTTACTAAGACCACAAAAGGGTTCAGGGCCGACAAGTGGTGTTATTGCGCCGACTTAAGCCAGTGAGTCAGCCGATTCGTTGCCAGCAAAACCCCTGTGGGCTGGGATCCAGTGAAGAATGATTAAATTTTTCGTAGCAAGTTGATAGATGGCCATGAAGGTTTCCAGAACAAGCTTCGATTTAATGACAGATGAGTCAAGAACTTTGATGTCTGCCTGACTATCGTGTGTAAGAACTTAAGTTAATTCTAGCGCACTGGTTAATGGCTAAGACTTCTGCTTCGAATATGGGTGAGTTCTTGCCAAGGCTGACTGAAAAGTTCGCTTGAGACGCCTCTTCATAAATTCCAAATCCAGTCCCTGGCTCCATCCTGGATCCCTCCGTATACCAGACGAGATCAAGTTGTAATGGTTTAGGTTTATATTTTTCCCAGTCCTCCCTTGTGGCGATTACGATAGAGAAAGCCGTTTGTCGGTAGCATGTCATCTAAGATCATGCTGAATGCGCTTTCAGGCTCCATAGAGTCTAGCAGAGACAGATGGTAGGAGTAGTGGAGAATATTATTCAAATGGAAAAGTCGATGAATACTCAGTATTGCCTCTATTTGAATGTGTGATTGCATGGCATTAAGTGCTAATATGACATTAAGTAAATACTAAGGTAGGGGTAGAACGAATACAACCTGTCAGGTCAAACCACGAGCGAAGACAAGCTACACTTTGCACCATGTTCATTAAATTCATTAAGTACGATTTAGCCTTTACCACCTCCCACTAAACGATGGATTCATAAGTTAGAATAGGTCATACAACTGCGCCGTACAATGAGTGCACTTTCTTCTGAAAGCTTTCCCCTTTTCTCCCGTATTCGGTTTCCAATTATATTTATTTTTAGTTTAATATTACCCAGGAACGTGGCATTGGTTGAGAGATTGAGGGAAGGCTTAACCGTTACTATCCGATTCCATAATTTCACAGATGGTAGGTAGATATTTTCCTATTAACAGTGCAGCTATGTCGTCCGTTTAGGAGACTAGCCTTAACCACAGATGAGTAATTTTATAATAGTCGACTCAGCATACGTCTGTCCCTGTGAACCCGCAAAAAATTTTTAAAAATGGAGAAAAAATCCTCTCTCAAATGTTCTATCTGTGAATACGTGTGAGCCAGCCAAATAAAGTATGGAGGGGTTGATTTATCAAAAATATGTCATTAGCGCGGGCTGTTTTGCAAGAATTCCAAATGGCAACAAAAAACAGCTGATTATAGCGGATGTGTTAGTGAAGTGCTGCGAAGTATTGAGTTAACGTAGTTCAAGCTTAATTGATATTTTAATGTTTATAAAAAAAAAAATAGTTAGGTATATAATAAATAATGAAGTTGTATAATAAATTCGAATAATTTTTGTGTTTATAAGAAATAGTTCTCAATTTTTTATCTGCCTTAAAATAAACATACTTGGGTTGTTGTATTTTTTCCATTTTGGTTATTAGAGTGAGATAAAATGTATATATTATTTTATAATTGCATGAATATTACTAAATTAGTAATGTTTGGGTGTAAAATATTTATAGTTAATAGTTTTGGATTAGTGTTTCATGTATATTAAATTCGTTGGTTGTTTTATTATGTTATTATTAAACATATGAACATTTAATATATTTGTACACATATTCGGAACGTTCATATGAGAGCGAGCGAATTGACAAACTGCGACGAAACAGCTTTAAATGCATTTTTAAACACAAATTGTAGACTTGACTATTTCAATTCCAAGATAATAAAGTTATAAAATTTATTTCATCATGCTGAACAAATTTAATAACGTTATTATCTTTGAATTGGAATAGTGAATAGCGGTGAATAAAATAGCAGTGAATTTATGAAATACTATGTTCAATTATTGAAATGGACAGTTAACTAATCACGCGTTTCTCATTAATTTCATTCATTGAGCTTTTATTTATTTTACCTACAATCTTAGTAATTTTACAGAATATTTCATTAATTCACTGCTGAAATATTTATTAAACCTTCCGTTTAAAAATTATTTGATTTTAATTATTTTACTCGACATTCGATAAGTCAACCACCAAAATTATTTTATTATTAATGACAAATTAAAACTGCTAAATTAGTTTAACTACTGGCAAATAAATTATGATAACCCTTATTTTATGTTTAACTTGCACAACTGCCAAAATATTTACGAAACTGCTTAAAAATGTTTACCCAAAATATGCTTGTTTGGTAAAACTATTATTTTAGTTTACATAATAAATAATGCAAATTTATTATAAATCGTCGCATGTTATTAAGATGTTATTGGACATAGCCCAGTTTTGACTTTTAATATGTCAACATGAGATCTTTACCAAAATGGATTCTTAGGCGCAGAACTGCTATTGTGTGCGTGAGCTGGCTCAATTTGATTTGCATGTAAAAACATATACGAACACATTACTGTGCCTTTTTGAAGCAAATAAAAAACGGTAGGCGGGAGAGCCAAAAATCCTCTCAGTCGACTATCTGTATAATTACTCATCTGTGGCCTTAACTGACATGGAAGAGCAAGCTCCCTAGCATTGCTTTAAATCTTGTATTCAAGTTGCTAAAAGCGGATTGTTCAATCTAGGAAAGCGCCGTTTCTACAGATCTGCAATTCACATACGCGTGTTATAGTATAGACGACAAGTTGCATTAAGATTGTTCCTTAAGTGTATTTCTTAGTTTTTCAAAAGAAATAGTGATAGACTTATTGGCCTGTAATCTTTGCCAGTGGAGTGACTAGGTGTCCACCGCGCCTCTTTTAAGCCATGTGATACCGACAAATGAGTAGCTGCATAATACTCAAAACACCGCAAAATCAAATGAGGGAGCGGCCACTTTCAAGCCATCTTTCAACAGTTCCTCCCTTCCACTCTTTTAATTCCTTACCAACACCACCGCCAGCCGCCCTGTTTTCCTTTTAACAATTAAATTTTGCTAACAATCGAACATTTTGATATAAAATATTTCATTTATTACAAACATACAAGTCTTCATGGAATTTGTTGTCTAGAAACCAATGTAAGGCAAGACTACATCAACTTATTCCTTACCCAAAAACCTTTGTTCCTTATTTTAAGGCAATTATTTCTGTATTATATATATGCATACCTTGAGTTCATCGCTCCTTCTGCAAGGCCAAGCACGTACATACATATTTGTAGATTCTCCATTCTTTGGCTCAAAGTTTTCCTTCTTCAGATGTGGAAAAGAAATATCTTCACCGCAAGTAAAAGTTCTTAAGGAACTTACAATTGCAATCCTCTTTGTTCCGATACATTAATTCAGCACCCAGTAAAAGTGCTTTCTGAACGCCGTCGAGGGACCACACTTCATCTTCCGTTCCATCTCAAAAAAAAAAAAATTAAAAATAAATAAATAAATAAAAAAAAAATCGAAACACTAGCCCCCAAAACAATTTTACAATTCAATCGTATTCATGGTGAAAGGAAATTCACTTTTCGCCATACCGCTGACTGAGTGTATCTGTGTAAATGTGTCAGTACTCCTGAATTATTTATAAAATCAATGATTGTGTACCAACGAGCAGAGGCGGGGCCGGGCACAGGGGCACATCTCCCAAGAGAGAGAAAGACGTGCGCAAAAGTTGGCCGACCTACCTCCTACCAGGAGGCTGTGTGAGTTTGAGTGTCATTGAAGCGCGCCAAAACACTTCACCGCATCGCAGATATTGCAAAGGCAAAAGGACCGGCCGCCTCAGCCCTCAGCTTGCCACGACAACAGCAGCTAAAGAACGTGACAAAGTTTTTACGAAAGGCTTTGTTGGCGGCTTTGTATTGTATTTTAATTTTGTTTCTTCTGTTTGGCGAGGTTGTATTTTTTCTAGTCTCTTTCGCCCACCGACCCACCTGCCGGTTACTGTGGACACCTTCTATAGCTTTTGTTTTTATTTGTATTTTAATGCGCTCCTTTGCAGCAACAGCAACAGCAACCAACAGCAGCAGCAGCTAGCAGGTAGCGAATCAAGATCATTATTATTCCCTGGATAAGTGTGCGGAAGAATCCACTTCAACGCACATCATCTCACCTTGGTGATGAGGTGAGGGATGCTGTTGCTTTGCTTTTATCCCAGGTACAATTCTGATGTTTGGGAGGATCCAAGTAATACCACCACTGGTGCGGAACGTCGTCGTGGAAGGCAGGACACGAGGATATTGAGTGTGTTCTGAATGGAAAAGCGTTTCTTAAAAAATGTATAAGGATAACGCTGAGGAATATCATTTTGAGGCAGAACAAGTGTGAATTTTCATCTTGTCCTTGCTCTAAATATCTACAGAAAATAGCAAGGAGCTAGTACTTGCAAGTAGGTTAAATGGAGTGGAAAATTTTCATAATATAGGGACATTGTAGATGTGCCAAATCGGATGACTGAACTTGTTTCTTTGAGTCGCGAAAAATGTTCATTAAAGGTGGTTTTTTTGTTTGTATCTTAGCGAAGCATTGTAAGCTTGCAACAATGGTTAGCTTAATTACGTGATATGTCATAGTCGTTGACTTAATCAGTAACAGCTTTGTTAGATTTTATGGAAAGTGCCACAAAGGGTGAATTCATAACGTCTTAGATGAATTAAAGGCGATCTAAGGGATGCGTACTATCAAATGGGACCATCACAACTTACGGGGAGACGTTTGAACCTTTTCATTAAAAAGGTTGGTGAAAATGAGCAGGTTTAATGACCAACTCGATGGAGTAGAGGGGAACGAGAAAACATATCGGCTAGCCAAATGCGGTTTTGATTTGTCAGTTGGCTGACAGCTTAGAGCTTTCTTCACGATGATTTTGGCAAAAAAGCGAAAGAGCAATAGTAGCAGTTGCGGCATAACGTTTCGATGGTAGAAGAACTTTAGTGAGGGGATTCAGGTGATGTGAATTTAATGCCCATTTTATAACATTGGCACGACATAGATGCACGGCGACAGCTAGTCGGATGGAGGAGGAATCTTTGTTACTGATTTACGGAGGTAAGAAGAAGAAAAAAAAAGGAAAATTACGCCCTCACACTTTTTGAACATTGTCCAGAATTGTGAACCGCATGTGAGCGCTGGACACAGTATCCTTTGGGATACTCTTGATGAGGTTGTGAAAATCAAGCCAGTATGCATCTTTTTCCCTCTGCTCGCACCCGATTTGGGGGAGCATATTCACTGACAATATTCCACACCTCGCCTTTAATCACCAGTTTGAGAGACATCAAACGATCACTGGACTTTAAAATGGTCAATACGTTACTATTTTACTCTTGTTTCTTCAACAAGTGCGAGTTTGTTTCTTCAACAAGTGCATGCTCTTGCTTGATCTTAATTTTATGACGCCGGTGTTCACCCACGGATATGAATGAACTTAGGGGGTAGTTTAAAGGTGTTAAATATGTTGGTAGTCTCAGCTGGATGCTTAAATTGCCTAGAAGTGACTTTGCTCATTTCTCAAGTATTGGTACCAGAATTCCTATTTTTTGGTGTAAGCAAAAAATACTCGGTCAAAAAGATGGTGATTGCGATTATATGAGAAGACAAGGTTCTTACTTTAGCATAACACTATCAACTCCTACTTCTCACCTTCCCGTCGTGACTGCTGGGTACCTCGACTGGAGATGGGGTAACCAACCCCTGTGGAAGGTCGTTTTGTGGCAGCTGATGAGAGAGGAGGGAGGAGTGCAAGCTCACTAAGGCACTTCTCCTGTATCCGGACGGCGGCGGACGAATTTTACGGATGGATCAACGGCGGCGTCCACAGTTCCAGTTAGGTGGAACAAGTGATCTCAATATATGAGCTGCTTCGACTTATTTGAAGCTCAGGTGTATAGGGATATCCAACACTAAGCCAGGGTGTTGGAAAAGAGCTGGTGGCGGATGAGCCCTTGATATGTCAACGGCAGCACTCACATCCCGGAAGTGGGTTACTGGCACCGTAATTACCGGCCTACTGTCCTAGAGTCAAGAACAGGGCCTGGTTCTCCAGGTTGTGGGTTGTGTCGTCGGGGTAACTTCCCGACTTCTAGTTATGGGAGAGACTATGGCAGCCTCGGCTATAAATGTACCTCAAAGGCAAAATAGACCCGGAACGTTAACGGACATGCGAGTGTGTACCTGGAATGTGCGGACACTCTACACTCCAGGTGCTACTCAAAAACTAGAGTCTGTCCTCTCGCGGTTCAAGGCCGACATTACCGCGATCCAGGAGATACGATGGATAGGATCAGGTACTATGAAAAGACAAACAGCCAAAACTACCCTAGTATACCAGCCACCCCCGAGAAAAAGCCCGTGGAATGATGATTAATGCGTATACCGGAAAAAGGTGAAAGAAGATGTACACATAAGAACGCTGCAAAGGACAACGAGGGCAGCAAGGGATGAGTACCGAGCCAGGAGAAGGGAGCAGAAGAAGATCCTGCGTAGAAGCAGTCTCCCAGCTCAAGCAGATCGAACTGTCCCGCGACCGAAACAATATCCGGAAGTTCTATAGGAAAGCCAAGCAACTGGCTGCTGGCTTTAAGACCGGAGCACAGGCTCTTCGTAACAGCGATGGAAACCTAGTCACCGACGCGCAAGAAATAGTAGATGTATTTAAGCAGCATTTCCAGCAGCTGCTTAACGGACAAAATGTAGAGAGAGTGATGGGGCAAGAAGAGAACCCGCATCCAGTCAATGAAGAACCAGTCCCTCCGCCCAGTATAGAAGAGGTTGGCTTAGCTATAAAAAAGCTAAAGAACAACAAGGCCGCCGGCTTTGATGGTCTACCTGCAGAGCTTTTCAAATACGGAGGTGATGTTATGGTAGGGCGCATGCACCAAATCATCAACCAAGTTTGGCTGGAGGAAAGCATGCCCGATGTCTGGACCATCAGCTCAATATGTCCCATCTACAAGAAAGGCGATCTTATATCTTGCAAGAACTATCGAGGCACATCTCTGCTTAATGTCGCATATAAGATCTTATCCAACATACTGTGTGAACGTCTCAAACCTTTCTGCAACACACTAATCGGCACGTACCAGTGTGGCTTCCGGCCCGGCAGATCAACTGTAGACCAAATCTTCACACTAAGGCAAATCCTGGAGAAGACCAACGAATTTCAAGTCAAGACACACCGTCTCTTCATCGACTTTAAAGCCGCATATGACAGCATTCATCGTCAGGAGCTTTTTGTGGCGATGGCCGAATTCGGGATCCCGTCAAAACTGATTCAGATGTGTCGCATGACACTAGATAACACGCGATGCAATGTGCAGTTTGGCAGCAGCTTATCTGAAGTCTTTCGAACATGCACCGGATTTCGGCAAGGAGATGCGCTGTCGTGTGATTTCTTCAATCTTGTTCTTGAGCAGATAGTGCGCAGGGCAGGTGTCAATACGGAAGGCACTATATTCAACAGATCAGTCCAACTGCTGGGGTATGCGGACGATGTAGACATCATCGGAGGCTCCCAATGTAACGTGGTAGAGGCTTTCACGGCTATTGAAGAACAGGCGAAACAAGTTGTCTTTGAAGTGAATGAGGACAAGACTAAATATATGCTATCAACAAACAAACAATAATCTTCTTCTGTACTTCGGTTTGGCAAAACAAATGAGTTCAAAACTCCTAACTCGAAGGACAAAGTGCATGCTCTACAGATCCCTTATCCTGCCAGTTCTACTATACGGCGCCGAGTGCTGGACGATAAGCAGGAAAGGAGAGTTAAAAAGATCCTTTGGGATCCTTTAAAAGAAAAATCCTTCGACGGATATTTGGTCCTTTGTGCGAGGAGGGCGAATGGAGAAGAAGATACAACCGCGAACTCTATGAGCTGTACCAAGATGTGGATGTAGTTCGAAAAGCTAAAACTCGTCGACTACATTGGCTCGGCCACATCGAGCGAATGGACAACAACGCTCCAGCCAAGAAGATCTTCGAATCCCAGCCCCCAGCTTCGAGACGACAAGGAAGATTCAATATCAAAACGTGTTAAAATAAAATTTATCAATTTAAATTCAATAAAAATAATCCATATTCTACTGTTATTTTCCGAATTCCTGCTGTGTGTTTACATGTTCTTCGAGTTAAGACAACATTGATTCGTGTTAAATACCTATAACTTGGTATTGCTCTTTCAAGATTGAAGTAAATTGAAGTAAATGAGCAAGGATTGCCCGTTACAGTCAATGACGATCGTTATCGGGCCATGTTAAACGAATTTTTGTTCACAAAAATTGAAGAGGAGGATATTGGCAACATTTGGTTTAAACAGGACGGAGCTACGTGCCACACAGCCGAAGCTACACTTGATGTTTTGCGCCCTGTTTCAAAAAAAAAACTTATTTGGCGGACCCTATATATATTTTGATATTTTCATTTTTCAAATTTATATGACGTTAAAGATAAATGGCAGCACACATTTTTGTTAAGCCAGAAGGAGCCAAAAACGTCCTAAAACAAATTATGAGTTCCTCAATAACTGGTCACTATTTTCCAATGCAAGAACTCACGAGAAATATTATCTTAGAGGCTTAACCGTTCAACCAATTTTAATATTTGTTGGATTAGCTACCAACTTAAAGTATTTTGAGTTTATTTTGATTAAACACTTTTAAAATTTTAATCACTCTTGACAAGCCTGGATTTTCGCTTTAAATTAATACAAAATTGTAGACACAATTTTAAAAACATTTTTTGCTCACCTAATATCACCGAAATATTAAAATTATATATTTTTTTTATTTTTCTAAGGTATGTACAAAAATGTATATTTTACGTTATGAGGTTGAACTTCTTCTTTTTTAAAGATCATTCATATGAAGTGGATGAACTAAAAGAGCAAATTAAATATTTACAAGTCCACCTTTGCATCTTTTCCCAAACAATAGTGAAAAAATATATTTAAGAACTACATTTTTGTAACTTATTGTAATAAAAATAATAAAATAAAATCTTGAAAACAAACCAGAAGTTTATTAAAATAAATTTGCATATTAACTCAACATAGGCATTATTATGATTCAACAGGAAATGTCCTGTAGTTTTAACATGAGGGTCATAATGATTCAACAGGAATCGCAGTGTTGTTTCATAATTCAAATATATATTTTGTATTTTGACGTCCGAGATATAGACAAAACACTTTAAAATAACAGGGAAGCTCTATGAAACAAAATCATTGGTCAAAATTTTGAATTATCTTTATTTTATTGATTTTACATTGTTTTTTCTCTGTTGGTAGAGATATATATGTCTGTTAAAAGGTTACTCACTTGTTACTTGACTCGAACTTTGTTTTTGGTGCACACCTTGGATGAAAAGTACTGTAGAGGATATTTAAACACTATAACTTGCGAAAAGGCCCAAAACAGTACATGCCAACAATTTAACCTTCACTATTTTATCACAGAATTTCTGAATTATAATTTTTTTATGCGATATCCAATATATGAACGTATATGTAGTCCACAAAGCGAATAGCTGCGGTTTTGCAGCGACATCTTCATTTTATCACAACACCCTATGATGTCCTGTACTTCCTGTACTTCATATACGAAGAATTCCATCTCTCGAGCAACCATTTTTCGCTACAGTACTAATGTTTTGGGGATCTTTTGTGTTGTAGTACTGAAGCTTTCGGGTTTTAAGTTTTATTCCACCAACCCTGAAAGACAGAAAAATTCAAAATATCGGCAGTCAGTTCTCATCGCCTTTAGTATGTTTCACCATATATCTTCTTCTTTGATTGGTGTTGTGGTTTGTGCGCTTGGTAAATTTAAGAAGTAGATACCTACATTTATTTAGAAAAAATGTAAACATTTTAACCATACAAATTGTGTTCAATCATTAGTATCTTCTTATCATTGCGCCCATTAGGCACCGTCGTTCATCTAACTTTCGAGGAAAAAAATACTTTATTTTTCTCTACGTAACTCATCGCCAATCTTCTTCCTTTAACAAATAATTCTCAATTAATCCTCGCAAGATAAAAATGTTCCCTCTGGAAAAAAAACACACACACCAATAACTTTACTGTCAAGTCATGCAATGAATTTCTATCTTTTATACAAAAACAATTTTGTTATTTTCTACGCAAAAGTCACATATGGCCCAGGCCCAGAATATACAAGCGAAAAGTGTAAAAATATAAATATTTATATAATGACAGCTTTGTCATCATCAAAATAACATCCTGCAAGAGATCCTAACGTATCCTTCAGCCGCCCCTTTCTCCTAATTGACTGATCAACCGCAAAAAAAGAATTTACTTATTTTTTTGTAGCAACAGCATCTACCGCACAATCCTTGAGTTACTCCATGTTATGACATCAGCAGGAGACCGGAAAACACGAAACACATATTTTATACTTCTTGCGTAAATTACCACTCCCCAGGAAATAAAATAGAGCGCGACAAAAAAAAAGTAAAAACAACAAAGTACCCAACCCACACCATCACGAGGCGAATATGAAAAAGAAAGAAGCCTGTGGTGGGAGCCTATTAACTCCTTGACTTCTTCTCCCTTACACCATACCGAAAGAGAGATGGGGAGGTGGGAATTTCGCGGCTCGTACATTAACCATATTTTATTTGTTGAAATGGGAGTTGTATGGCACCCCTTCGCATATGTGACAGAAAACAATGAGACAAAAAAACCCTCTAACGTTAGAAAATACACACACATACAAGCTGCATGTGTGCGGATATGATAGGGAAATGAAATATTTTCCCATAAATCTCAGTATCTCATGCGATGTTTGGCGCAGCTTTTATTACATTTTTAATATTCAATTGACTTTGTTCGCTGCTGGCTTATTTTAATTAGGCAATAATGCTTTTTAATAAATGCGATTTGAACTGGTAACTGGCATGGTGGTGTGAAGTTATGCAATATATAATATTACATCACAGTACAGGGTGTGAACGCAATAAAATGTGTAAAGGTTGCCCTAATTATGAAATAAAACACTAGCTACTCCCAATTATGTAATTTAACATTTAAAATAGTCTGTTTAACAAACTAATCAGAATATTAAAAATTCTTATAAAATACAAAACTGATTTAAGAGCGCTAATAAAGGGTGTTTTTTTAGAGGTTGGTTTTTCGAATAGAGATAAAACTGACATTTTGTGGTTAATCTGGCAACTCTTATTTCATTTATGTTCAGTTTGGTTTGCCATTTCATCGTGATTCATCGTGAATAAGTTGACAAATGAACAACGCTTGCAAATCGTGGAAATTTATTTCGAAAGTTATTATTTCGAAGTTTACAGCAAGGCCCGTTCATTCTATGGTCGACATAATCGTCAATCAGAGCGTCAATCAATTCGGTTAGCCATCGATCGCTTTCACACAATGTTTACTCTATGTGATAATACGTCCGCAGAGACGTCGCACGGTGCGCACGAAAGAAATAATTGCCGCTGTAGAGCAAAGTGTTGAAGAAGACCTGAATGAATCGATTCGTCACCGTGCAGAGCACTTGGAGCTTTGTCAATCAACTTTATGGAAGATTTTGGGCGAAGATCTCTTCTTACGACCTGACAAGATCTAGCTTGTGCAAGAATTAAAGCCGCGAGACCATGCGTCGTGATTTTGGTGTGTGGGCCGAAAATGCGATTGATATCGATGCTGATTTTCATCGCCAAATTTTGTTTAGTGATGAGGCTCATTTTGTGTTGAATGGCTACCCTTGAAACGCCATTACATCCACAGAAACTGACTGTTTGGTGTACTCTATGGGCTGGTGGAGTCATTGGGCCATACTTCTTCCGAAATGATGCTGGAGAGTCAGTTACCGTTAATGGAGACCGGTATAGAGCCATGATTACCGACTATTTTGTTCCCAAATTGGATGGCATGAATGTGGATGAGATGTGGTTCCAACAAGACGGCGCTACTTGCCACACAGCGTACGTCACAATCGATTTATTGAAGCAAACATTCGATGAGCGCATAATTTCGCGGAATAGACCTGTCAATTGGCCACCAAGATCGTATGATTTGACACCATTGGATTATTTTCTTTGGGGATATGTGAAGTCGCTCGCCTACGCCAACAAACCAGAAACGTTAGGGGACTTGGCAGCCAACATTCGTGGCGTTATTGCCGACATACAGTCCCAAATGCTTGAAAAAGTGGTTGAAAATTTGACCTCTAGACTTGGGTTTATTCGAACCAGCCGCGGCGGCCACATGCCCGAAATCATATTTAAACATTAATGACATAAAATTATCCTTCCAATAAAACCGAATTGATGGACATTAAAATAATTTCTTTGTGCTTTCGATTCGAAGTTCTATACGGACAATGTTGTATAGACTAAAAAGTATTCTGACAAATCAATGACAAAAGATCGTAGGTACCTACAGTTAGCGTTAAAAGTAAGTAAACGTTTTGTATTTATATATTTGTGTTAAATAAGCTTATTTGACAAATATTTTTGATTGAATTATAAAAAAATTACTCATAGATAGTTATTCCTAAATATCAGGCGAGAAAAATATTGTACAGTAGGGGGTTCTACCATCACCCCAACTCAAGTTATATCAAGTTAAAATGAATAGCCACTATTTTGAGGTACAACTACTCTAAATGATATAACTTCAGAAATCTGAGATATTCCTTAAAACCCAATTAACATATTTTGTAGACCTAATTTAACTACGTAAAAAATGTTAGAAGCATCATGTGGTTTTATAAGCCCAGAAAAAAGTTATGACGCCTGAAGCAAAAATTAAAAAAATTAGGTTTTCAAAAAATTCAAACAAAAGTATTTATCAAATTGCTATGAGCTTACTTAACACAAATAGAAAAATGCAAAACGTTTACCTACTGTTGACGCTCACGGTAATTTTATTTTTTTTTTGTAAATTGAAAAAAAGTGGTACAAGACTTTCAAAGATGACAGATGGCAGCTAACAATTGAGAGATTGCAGATTAAAGATGGCATGAGTCTTCGGTAGGCATATATGTAGTTTATTGAAATGTTTAATTATAGGAATTTTCGTTAGTTGCAGTTATTAAAATAACTAAATGTGAGAATGGTTAAAAAGCTTGTTGTAGAGTTTCGTTGCAGGTATTTGGTAAAAAGTCCAAAGGGTCTCCGAGGCGGCTAATTGACATCGCCAAGACGGCTACTAACACGATTTGGGAATTTGGTGCGTAAAAGATCGATTGTGACGTGGGCTGTGTGGCATGTATCGCCGTCTTGTTGGAACCACATCTCATCCACATTGATGCCATCCAATTTGGGAATAAAATATTCGGTTATCATGGCTCTGTAATACCGAAACGTCTCATGTTCAGCCTCATTTTCGACCACTCCATAATTGCCTACAGCAGCCATATTCTCGGGTGTACCACGGGGTGCACCTTGTTCTGTTGAGGTTTGAGAAAACTAGCAAATGAATTGTAAGAAATGCACAATATTGAATTAAATTGATCGATGTAAGAGTTTGTATTGAATGAAGTAAAAAAACATGCGAATGCGAGTTGAGGTGGAATATGGGTTACGTTTCAGACATGATGTAGTTTCATTTGTTGAGGGTAATATGTTGAGGCAAATATTCATTCTTTCGCGGTCAATCCCAGCCACAAGGTCCATAAGCTTGCTTGCTTTCTGAAAAATTTTTAAAATTTCAAATTATATGTATCATACAACAAACACTGGAATCATACAATGTTTCCAATGAAATCTGTGAAACAGAAATTTCAATGTAATGTATGATAATTGATTTGTTGTATAATGTATCTAATGAATGTGATGTATGATCTGTGAAATAGGCCCCAGGTGCTTTATTTCGGCCAAACATTTGTTTTTTTTTGAAAACGCACTGTTTGGGCTACACAGCACTCACGACAGACATTTTTTTTTAATATTTTCCAACGTTGTTCAAGCGTAAAGGGACTCGTATCGTTCTGCGGAGGTATTATTCTGACTTTCGGTCAAGATTTCGAGCGGAAAACAGCTGTCAGTGGCAACATAACCTATGATTTAAGAAGAAACCACTAGATGGCCCACCCTGTATAAGAAAAACACGCCTATAAGACACACACTCTAAAACACCATGCATGCTAGAACTGGTGTAAGGGACACGAATATAAGAAAGGCTCATATTTAATTTTGCATTTTTATAAATGACCTCCTCTAGGGACGTTAGCCTAAATGCAAATATTCATTTATACGCGGATGATGCTCAAATTTACCTTTCAAGGCCCGTAGGACTAGTGGAGGATCTGGTATGTAGGATGAATGAAGATCTTTCGGAAATCCTTAAATGGTCTTTATATATCGGCCTCATAGTCAACCCTTCAAAATCACAGCTCATTTTAAAATCGAAAAAACCTCAAGATATTAAATTATAACCACCAATTTTTTTAGACACTGTGCAATTCAAATTTGTTGATGTTGTAACTACCCTGGGTTTTCGTATTAATTGGTCGCTATCCCCAGTGGATCATATTAACTTTACAGTAGGTCGTATCTATGGTGGCCTGCGCAAGTTATGGTTATTTGCCAATTTCACTCTAGTGCAGACTAGGCTACGGCTTATAAAAACTCTATTGGTTCCACATATAGATTATGCATATGCGGTATACTGCAAATATGATTCCTTGTCACAATTGACAATTGCTTTCAACGATATGGTTAGATACGTTTATTGCCTTCGTCGATATGACCGTATTTCTAATTATCATAAGAATATTCTCGGATGTACTCTCAGCAGTTTTTAAATATTCGTTGTTATATCTTCTTGCACAAAATAATCCGTCAGGAAATGCCACTATATTTTTATGATAAACTGACTTTTGCCCGCTCTACAAGAACGTTTAATTTTTTGACCCCATCATCGAATAGTTTAATCTCTTCTTGCCATTTCTTCGTGCATGCCACTAGGCTTTGGAACTCTCTGCCTATTAATTTAAGGCAAAAAGTTGGAGGCACTCAATTTAAAAAGTTAGCTTTGCAACATTGCAGCATTATTTGGTTTCCGTTTTGCTCCTTTTATGTTCCTTCTTTTTGTTTTTTTCTTTTCTGATTGTATTTCCTTTTTTTTATTATTTAATAATTTGTTATTTTTAATTTAAAATTCATTGTATTTTTGTATTAACGGGTGATCCAAGTAGAGATACTGTTTTTCAATAGCCTTTTTTGACAGATCACGTGTCGTGTCATGCTGTCATGTTATTTTAGTTTAGTATTGTTTGGCATTTCATAATGGAACGACTTACGCATGAACAACGTTTACAAATTGTTCAACTTTATTATGAAAATTCACGTTCTGTGAGGAATGTGTTTCGTGCACTTCGCTCAACTTATTGTCAACATAATCGGCCTACTGAGAGTACTATTCGCAACACCATCACCCATTTTGAGACCCAGCATTCATTATTGGATAATATTCGACCGAATAGACCACGTCCATTATGCTGTGAAGAAAATATAGCGGCCGTAGCTGAGAGTGTACACTAAGACCGTAGAGAGTCGATTCGGCGCCGTTCGCAGCAACTCGGACTGACGTATGGAACGACTTGTCGCATTTTACGTCAAGATCTTAAATTGAAAGCGTACAAAATACAGCTTGTGCAACAACTGAAGCCGCTCGACCTTCCCTACGACATCGCTTCGCTCTATGGGCTCTTGAAAAGTTCCAAGAAGATCCGACGTTTTCGAGGCAAATTTTGTTTAGCGATGAGACCCATTTCTGGCTCAATGGGTATGTAAACAAACAAAATTGCCGCATTTGGGACGAAGAGCAACCTGAAGAGATTGAAGAACTGCCACTTCATCCAGAGAAAACAACGGTTTGGTGTGGTTTGTGGGCCGGTGGAATCATCGGTCCATATTTCTTTAAAAATTATACCGGTGCGAAAGTAACCATCAATGGCGACCGTTATCGTGCCATGATAACCGACTATTTGATGCCTGAAATTGAAGCTCGTGATCTCGACGACATTTGGTTTCAGCAAGACGGCGCCACTTCCCACACATCGCATCAATCAATGGACTTATTGAGAGAACATTTCGGTGAGCACATAATTTCACGTTTTGGGCCGGTCGATTGGCCACCAAGATCGTGTGATATCACACCGTTAGACTTTTTCCTGTGGGGATATGTAAAGTCAAAAGCTTATGCCGACAAACCCGCTTCGATTCAGGCCTTGGAGGAAAACATCACGCGTGTCATCCGCCAGTTACCAGTCGAAATGCTCGAACGAGTAATCGAAAATTGGACTCAACGGATGGACCATTTGCGACGTAGCAACGGCCAACATTTGGTAGACATAATCTTCGAAAAATAAATGCCAAAGAATGTTCTTTCAAATGATAGTAAACATTCTCCATTAAATTTGAATTTTCTGTGTTTTTTTCTTTAAAAAAGTAGGGAACCTCGAAATGGATCACCCTTTAATTGTGCTTAGATCAGTTGTTCTGATTGAAATTTAGAAAAATTATAAAAATATTCGCAAACGTAATTGTGTTTTCGTGTTTTTAAAAATCCAGAAAAATGTAGATATGTTTCTAGCATTTGTTTAAAAACAAAAGATATGTATCATGGATTGCCACTTTCAAGAAACTATCACGATCAGAAATTTTCCAGCACGAAAAGTCCTCCCACACTCTCATTACTTACAAAATACAAATGATTTTTAAACTGCTCCCAAAATAGCGGCGTAGCGCAGCGAAAAAGGGCCCAACTAACTGATCGCATGGTAGGCTGTTCCACACGGCCCATTTTTTTCTATTTTTATTCTCTATCCTAAGGGTATATTCATTTTGACACATAGCTTGTAACACAACTTAATATTCTTCGGAGACCCCTTAAAGCATACATAAATTTATAATCAGCATCAAAATCTATGTGGGTGCATTGGCTTAGTGGTTAAGTGCGTTGGACCACTAAGCGAGAGGTCGCTGGTTCAAATCCCGACTTGTACCACCTGAAAGTTTTTATTCGCTGCCTCACCTCTTGCGAACGTCTGACAAACATCCAAGAGTAAGAAATGTCATGAGAAGCTTCTCAAAAATAAATTGCCGTTCGGAACCGGCATTAAAGTGTAGGTCCCTCCATTCGTGTCAAAAATATAACTTTGCACACACCATGGTTGGAGAAGCTAGGCTTTAGGGCTTGTATGGGCCGTTTCCGCCTAATATTTATTTATTTATTTTATCAAAATCTATATATACTCCATAGGGTAGAGTGTAAAGTTTTTTGACAAGCCTGGAAAAAACCGTCTTAAAGTTAAAGTTAGAGAGATAGAGTGTTACAACCTTTAAACGATACGATAATAATTTTGTCATATACTGTTTTTTGACACTCCTAATTTTTAAGCGCAGTTTTTTCAAAAAACATTTTTATATGATTTTCGTATTTTCGATTCCTTTTTAATGGGAAGGGGAATGGATAGAGTATCATAGCTTTCGCCCCAAGCGGACTGTAGCCTCTCCATATGTTTTTCCTTATTCAAAGTGCACATAGGTTCCATTTGTGTTGAAGTAAATGTGTTAATATGCAGTGTAGGTTGGTGAATGCCCTTGTGACTTCAGCCACGGCTCACATAGACCTGCAATTGGGTCCATTGTGTCCATCTGGTTACCTTTCCACGAACTTAAGAAAACACCTGAAAATAGAAAAGAAAAACCGCTGGTATGAGCTCAAAGTGTCGATCTCGTAGAACCAACCCGATTTGTATACAAATCTGAGAAGGTCTCTTAGCTCAATTTTGGCCACATCCTCCAGCTCATCATAGAAGTATCTGCCTTATTTAAGGCTTGGCATTCGCATACCAGGTGACGAACAGAATAAATTTCATTAACATCCCTGCAGCTTCCGCAGTAGTCGTTAAGCGGTATGCCCAATCGTCCGCAAGGACTCCGGTGAGTAATCGGATGTCCTTGCAGCTTAACCAGATCATAAATTCTGATCTCCTTTTGTTGGTAGATGGCCATAGCTCTTTTGTATGTCTGCACGTGTCGAGTTGTGTCCCACATAGGTTAATTCTACTCAAGGACACAGTTTTGATCCTACAGTGCCGATCTGCCACCCGACGCGTGCACACACTTTTTAAAATCGCTCCGCGGTCAGTTTGCACACACAAACAAAACAACAACAAACAAGTGTGCAAAAGCATAAAAACAAAAAAAAATTAAAACGCTAATCGCGCGCGCGCTGTGCAAAAACAAAAACAGTGCAGTGTACAGTGCAGTGAAAAAAAAATTGTGTTTGGGCACTCCATCTGGTCCCACTCCCTATCGTTTGCTGCTGCTTTGCTTGGCTATAGCAAGTGCCGTATGTTTTTGCGTGCACTTGCTATGGCTGGGTAGAGTATCATTTGGCGAATAGCGGGTCGCTTTGTGTAGATTTTGTTGGCAGACCAAAGCAATTCATTGTATGGGCATAACACTTGCAGTGATTTGTTTTGGAAAGCTAACGTCAGGATCTGCACGGTACGGCCCAGCTTAGTCAGCGTCGGAGTTGGGTTTTTTGTGTTTGTTTTTTGTTATGCGTAGGAATTTTAGAGTGGACGTGAGTAATATACCAACTTCTACCTCAATATGGCCAATGTTCCAATCCGGAATTTAATTTTATTTGCCTAAAATTTCATGTCCGTAGGCAATTAATTCACTACTGTTTTATGTACAGAAGCAGTAACCAGGACAGGCATTCAACTTGTAATGAGTTTGATGCACTGTCTGATTCCATCACCAGAATTGTTACCCATTATCCTCGTACTGAAATCGTCATTGCGGGCGATTTTAATATACACAATTCAAGTTGGCTTCGACATTCTGGACAGACAACAGCCGTAGGAAGGTATGTCGAGATCTTTACTGAGGTTAATAATTTAACCCAGATTGTAAATGAGCCGACATGGATACCGGACATTAGTCAAAACGCCAACACTCTGGACTTGTTTCTTACCTCTCACCCTGATAAATACACTTTAAATGTATTATCGCCTCTAGGTTCGTCAGACCATTCTATCATATCGGCGAATTTCTCGTACTCCAGCCACACAGTTAAAGAACATGCTCCTAAAAGAACCGTATGGCAATACGAGAAAGCCAATTGGGAAGCATTAAACGGTTACTTTAGGAGTTTTAACTGGTCGTTGTGCTTCCTCAACATCGACGTGGATGCCGCTGCCGATATGATTACAAATTTAATTCACCTGGGTATGAAACGCTTTGTCCCTAACAGGATAAAGTGTATCAGACCTAAGGAAAACGCAAGGTGTGACTTGAGCTGTAAAGAAGCTATCAGGGCTAAAGAGGTAACTTTCGGTCATTTAAGGCCAACCCAACTGAGGAAAACCGAAAAAAGTTCAAACGAGCCAGAAATGACTGCAATGCCCATATTAATCATGTCAAATTCTCCTACGACCAAAAGTTGAGGCAAAAAATACTACAAAGTCCCTCCGGTAGTAAAAACTTTTGGTCGTTTGTTAAGAATATTAAAAATTCGGCCTCATCATCTATCCCGACACTCATTTGCAATGACACTTCAGCTGTCAGCTCTTTGGATAAAGCCAATCTGCTTGCTGCTCATTTTGCAGCTAGCTCAACGCTCCCAGATTATACCTTATCTCCCCGAGTACTCGAGCGCGTAGAACACTCCATGGGACAAATCCACTTCCGCACCCGTACTGTGGCAAGAGTTCTTCGAGATCTCAACATACATAAATCCGCTGGTCCAGATGGTATTTCCCCTATCCTTTTGAAGACGTGTTCTTCCACGCTGGCAAAACCAATGCGTAAGCTTTTCTATCTGTCCTATTCTTCAGGGCTCTTTCCGAGAAGATGGAAAACAGCATTTGTCCAGCCCGTCCCAAAAAAAGGCGAATCTTCCTCTCTCTCCTCCTACCGACCAATTGCACTAACGTCCCTTCTTTCCAAGGTCATGGAAACGCTGATAAATCGTCCGCTTATGAAATATCTCGAATCCCGAAAACTTCTTAATGACCGGCAGTACGGTTTTCGCAGCAACAGATCCACTGGTGATTTGATGACATATCTAACCGAAAAGTGGAACCAATCTATTCACCATGGTGTTGAAAGCAAGGTCGTTGCGCTTGATATTTCAAAGGCATTTGACAGAGTTTGGCATCAAGCTCTCTTGTCGAAAATGCGTGCATTTGGGATCGATGTTACCCTTCTTCATTGGATTAGAAAATACCTTTCGGACCGTTCAATACAAGTTGTTTTGGACGGTTTCAAGTCTGCAACTCACCAAATAAATGCTGGTGTCCCTCAAGGCTCTGTTTTGTCTCCGACTCTCTTTCTCATTTTTATCAATGACCTCCTGTCTGTCACTTCTAATCCAATCCATTCCTTTGCTGATGACAGTACCCTCAGCCTTACATATTCGTTTCCTGGGCAACGCCCCTGATCTTCGGGCGTTGAACTGGAACGGCAACGTATGTTAAGCTCATTGAATTCCGATCTTGACAGCATTCTTAAATGGGGTAAAACCAACAGAGTGGAATTTAATGCTTCCAAAACGCAATGCTGTCTGCTGTCATTGAAGCGAAACCCTAATTCTTTGCCATTATTCATGGATGGCACTTGCATCGCTGAAACCGAACGATTTTCCATTCTCGGTATATGTGTTAACGACAATCGTCGTTGGAATGACCGCATATTCGATGTCGCCAAGAACGCTGCGATATGTCAAGGCTTCCTTAAGCGATGCAAGAAATATTTCACCACTTCTGATCTGGCTAGAATCTACAAGGCGTTTATTCGCCCAAAACTTGAGTACAACGCTCATATCTGGTCTGGTGCACCAATAACATATTTGGAGCTACTTGACAGGATTCAAAAACGTGCGGTAAAACTTATTGGCGATCGAGACATCGCGAAATCACTTGACTCTCTTAGTCATCGTCGTAATGTCTTCTGCCTGTCATTGTTTTATCGGTATTTCCACCACAAGTGCTCAAATGAAATAGCCAGTTGCATTCCACCCCTACAGCAATTCAACCGCAATACTCGCCTTGCGAGGAATGCACATCAGTTTACCCTTAAGCCTGTTTTCGGACGTACTGTGAAATATAAGGATTCCTTTCTCAACCGTAAATTACGAATGTGGAATGCTCTACCACGCCCTGTTTTTCCTTTGCATTATAATTTACAAACATTTAAAACCAACGGGCATCGGTTTCTCCCTTTCTCTAATCCTTCATTTCCCTAATGCCCGCACTGTGTCACTTCATTATAAGGGTATCCAAAGTACCTTTAGTGCGCGTACATTATAAAAAAAAAAAAAAAAAAAAAAACGTGCGATTGTCCTAAGCGGCGTTCTTACTGATTCGAGTGCCAGTGATGCATTTATTCCTGACCCTGATCTTGCAAGCTTGTTCGCTTTCTAGTCAGTCTAATGACATTCTTCATTGGCTCACAGCCCTCGACGTCACCACATCTGATTTCCTGGCTTTTATGGCCGCCTTCCTATCAGAGTTGATGATCGTCCTGTTTGCAAGGTCGTGCCTTCACAGTTCGGCTAGAGCGTGGATAATGCCTGAAAGACATTCTTTACTCTGAAGGATTTGCTTAATTCTAGGCGTTCGCAGAAAATGCCTGCGCCTGTGCCGATATCCATTTTGGAACTGTCGGTATAGCTGGGGATCTCTTCCTTTTCCATGACTACGTTCTCATCCCATTTACTTCTTTCCGGTATTCTGGTATTGAATTTGAATCCCCTGCTAAAGGTGAATGTTGATGTTATGTGTAACACAATGTTCTTTGACAAGGATGAAAGACGAGTATTTTTGCATCCGATTGCTGGTTGTACTGGGACGTACTTTTTTAAATGATTTTAAATGGAAAAAACACTTTCGGGCACGTTATCTTAGTATCCTGTTGTTTTATATAAACTAAAGCCATATGTTTAATGTACCTAGTTGAAATTAAACTCATTTTGCTATACTTAAAAGTCTCAACTGTCCTCTTTATTGCAAGAGGAAATCATCCAAGTTAAAACATTTCATTAGATTTCCTTGCAACACTTTTAATAAACATCATTATCAAACATCAGTCATCGTGCGTTAATCTTCATCTCGTTCATATTAATCAATTCCGCAATTGAAATTCAATTTATTTGACGTTTGGTTGGAAATCTAATTAAAACCAAAGACAAATATAATTATACAGCGCGTGCTTATCCCTGCAAGGCAAAATTACATATTACAAAATTTACACATATGTACGATCTTAAGTATGTATGTGCTGCCACAAGTGTCGCCGCATGGATTGTTAAACATTGCGTTCAATTACAGGTGCTTTGTACTTCCATTAAATTGTCTAAGGCTCAAGACTAGCAGGTACAGTTACAGTGTAATTTAATTGATACATGCGCGCAGAATTGAAAAACATGTCATATTAACGACTAAATGTAACGGAATGCAAAGATAATTAAGAGCAATTATTTTAAGGGTTACTAGATAGGTTGTAGCTACATAGGTACGAGAAGAGTAATCAAAGATTGCACAAAGTGAAAGAATTCATCGAAAAATTCTTCAATGGAAGAGTGCTTTAGTTGATCTATTATACTACTCGTATAAGGGCGTTACCGTTAGTTCGTTGTCGCGATACAAGCAAATTATTGAGTGTGGATGCTTAAGTTCTATCGATTCAGATGTTTTCTCGATTTTGAATGGCAAAATTCAACAAGATAGGTAGGATGCTACTTCAATATAACTTCTTCTGATGGAGAAATCAGACAAGTGACTGACGATAAAGAAGTGACTTAAAAAACAGAAGCCGATAGGGAGTCGCTACACGATCTTATGAACCTTTCAATCCCTAGGACTGATGGAGCCTACGTTTGTAATTTTTGTTTCTTTACACCATTGAAACCTGAATGGCAAACATTTTTATATATTAAGGCCTATCACAAGTTCCCTTCGGAGAAATCCCCGAATGAAAAATTCTGCTACGAATCCCGAAAATTAGCAATCAAAAGATCCGAATGGATTCGAAAAAAGCATTGCCTGATTGAAAAAAAATTAGCTTTCATTTTCGAAGTCAGCTGATTTATATCACAAATAATACTCGAAACAATAGAAAGAAAAATCCCTGAACTTAAAAAAAAATTCCCTTAATTTTTACAAAACAATTTTTTTACCAATATCTTTTTGGAATTTTTGAGTTCTTCTGGATTTGTTACATTGACTAAATTTAAAATACATATGTCATGAACAATTTAACTGTCGAATCTATCGATTGAGTACGGTGCTGAGAGTTAAAGCTGAAGGCGACTATCAGCTTGGCACCGGGAACGACTATGAAATAGGTATGGCCCAGTCAACGTTCTTCATTAATTTGAAGAATCAAGAACGTGCTAAACATCTTGGAACGTAGAATCTGTCCAAAGTGGATTAAACTAGAAATAAGTGACGCTGAAACTAGAAGCTAAGAGGGAGTTTTTTTCAAGGGCTGGTTACCCGAGTGTAATTATATGCATAAATGGAACCCACATCAACTTAATTGTGCCGGCAGATGAAAAAGCATTGTTTTACAATAGGAAAGAAAATTTCAGCATCAATGCTATGCTGGTAAATTGTAAATAGAATTCGGTAAACATATAAAGAAATCATAATAAAATTTATTATTATATATAAATGAATAAAATTATTTTTATATTTTGTTAAAATATCTTTTACTGTTAGTCTTCGACAGAAAATATTTGTCGTAGAGAAGGACAATATGATTCGGTTTTTTTCGGGGGTGGTGATACCAAACTCTACGAATTTTTAATTTCGTATCAGTTTTCCACTACGAAGGGAACTTGTAATAGATTTTTTTTAAGCAAATTAATAAATGTTTTAGATTTGTAAAAAAGATCAAAGGTTTTTATTTGCAGCTCAATTTTATCAACAAGCTCGTAATGTATTTTTCTAATTTTCTAGTATACATTGGAAGGGTAAAGGCAGGGGGAAATGGCGCACCGTAATTATCTTCTAAATGAAGTTATTTTTATGTACACATTATACTAACATTTTCGTTTGTTAATCGCGAAAACCTTAAGAGATACGAAGAGATTTACTTTACTTTTGTCGGAGGATGCTGCTATCCGATGGAGCGCTCAGACACAACTACAGGTCCATTGTACTACCATTCAGACACCTTACATTAATGTACTTAGTTTTCCCGTCTTTCGAAGAAATACGAGAAGGAGCTTCAGTGATAAAGAGCTTAGATGGTCGGCACTCACCACGTCAGCCCCGAAGATCCGCCACCTGATACGAGCATAGGCCGGACAACTGCAGAGAAAGTGTTCTGCTGTGTCATCCTCCTCACCGCAAGCAGGACAGGTAGTGGTGTCGCTTAAGCCCAACACATTTAAGTGTTTAGCAAAAGCTTGGTGGCCCGAAAGAACGCCTACAAGCAGCCTACAGTCGATTCTCCTCAGAGATAGAAGAAAAGATGCTGACCTTTTGCAAATGTCCGGGCGCAGTAGTTTGGTCTGTCTACATCCACCGTAATCGCACCACCGAATCTTGTGTTCACGAGAAACCCAAGAATCAATAGACGACATGACTAAAGATGTAGGCAGACCCAACACAGGTTCGGGTCCTGAGAAAACTTCTTCTGAACCTTGCCTAGCAAGCTCATCCGAGATCTCATTTCCCTGGATGCCAGTGTGACCTGGTACCCAGACAAGATTCACTGTGTTCAGTCTTCCGACCAAATTCAGAGAAAGCTTGAGTTCTATCACTAACTTGGACGAGGTAAGAGGGTTTAGAAGCGCTTTTAATGCAGCTTGGCTATCACTGCAGATGCAAATGCCTCTAGCCCTCCACATGTTGTTCACAATATAGCGCATTGCCAAATGAAAATACGATGGCATTTAATCCATGGTTCAGAGTCTTACCGAAGCCATTCCGTTACCTGTGGAAAGTTGACGTGGTAGTTTTTTTTGGCAGAAGGATTTCTGGTGTCATTGCATCAGACGGCATATCCATAAGACAGGGGTCAAAGGATAATTCTCGAGCAAGTTCTTCAAAATTCCAGTGCGCATGGTACCAAAAACCACCTCTCTTTAAGCGAAAGATGGTTTTTAGCGTACATCCCATGATATATAAGTCAAGGGGAGGAAGATTCATCAAAGCATCTAGAGCAGAGCCCGGGGTGCTAGGGAAGGCCCCTGTGCAGCCGAGATAAGCCGTTCTTTGGAGTTTGGCAAAAGAAGCAGTAACACGTTTCCGCGAAAGCCTGTTCCACCAAACAACTGATGCGTATGAGAGTAGCGGTCTAATCATGGCCGTATAGATCCAAAGAACCCGTTTTGGAGACAAGCCCCATGTCTTACCAGAAGCGCCTTTGCACTGCCAGAAGGTCGACAGCGCTTTATCGGTTTTCGATTCGACATGTTTGGACCATAGAAGTTTTTTATCAAGGATTACACCCAGATATTTGACTTCATCGATATAGGGATGGTGACACCTTTAAGCACGAGATGGGAGAGGCCAGTGATGATTCTCCTTCTCGTAAAGAGAACAACCGTGGTTTTAAGAGAATTCACTGAAAGCCCATTACTAGTGCACCAGACATCGATCAAATCCAGGGATCTCTGCGCTTGAGAGCAGACAGCCCCTAAATTTGAACCGACAGAAAGAATGGCGACATCAACCGCATAAGCTTGAGTGTAGTTTCCAGGAAAGTTGAGAGCCGTAAGCAGAGAGTCTACCAGAATACACCATAGGAGGGGAGACGGAACACCACCTTGAGGGCAGCCCCTATTTACCCCGAAGATTTACGAAGAGATTTACGTGCTGCCTAAAGTACAAAAAATTTGAATATAGTTTTTCTGCTAACATTTTTTTCAAGTCTTATCATTGTCTATGTGTAACGCTAAGCAATTGACCATCTGCCTACAGAAATGCAGTGAAGAAATCATGTTTCGACCTGCATGTAAAGAGCAATAAACAAAACCTTAGATTTTATTTTACACAGGAATATTTAAGACTTTCTTGAAATGGGGAAATGACACATATTTTTATGTTATATGAGGCCTATGTCGTCCGCCGGTCTGTCTGTCTGTCTGTCTGTCTGCCGTATTGCGAAACAGTTCGATCGATTTGCTTCAAAGTTCATATATAAACCTAATGGGGTAACATCTTGCGGAATTTTTTACAGCTTTCCTTTATCGTTTTAAATAGAGGAGGTTTGTAAAAATCACTTATCACAGACCGGCTCTAACGGTTTTGCTCTGTGTCTGTATTTTCGGTCAATTGGGTCAAAATTGTCCAATAAGACAAATTATATCGAATTCTGTAGTGTCATTTTTTGAGAAAATATAACTTAAAAATTGATTTAAATAAATTTGTAATGTTACAATTCGTTTTGATGCGATTGAAAAACCTATCTCTTGTACCGAGAAAGTTTCGTATGTCGCAGTCGTGCGCTTTATAAAGGGTGATCCATTTCGAAGTTCCCTACTTTTTTAAAGAAAAAAACACAGAAAATTCAAATTTAATGGAGAATCTTTATTATCATTTGAAACAACATTCTTTGGCATTTATTTTTTGAAGATTATGTCTATCAAATGTTGGCCGTTGCTACGTCGCAGATGGTCCATCCGTTGAGTCCAATTTTAGATCACTCGTTCGAGCATTTCAACTGGTAACTGGCGAATGACACGCGTGATGTTTTCCTCCAAGGCCTGAATCGAAGCGGGTTTGTCGGCATAAGCTTTTGACTTTACATATCCCCACAGGAAAAAGTCTAGCGGTGTGATATCACACGATCTTGGTGACCAATTGACCGGCCCAAAACGTTAAATTATGTGCTCACCGAAATGTTCTCTCAATAAGTCCATTGATTGATGCGATGTGTGGGAAGTGGCGCCGTCTTGCTGAAACCAAATGTCGCCGAGATCATGAGCTTCAAATTCAGGCATCAAATAGTCGGTTATCATGGCACGATAACGGTCGCCATTGACGGTTACATTCGCACCGGCATAATTTTTAAAGAAATATGGACCGATGATACCACCGGCCCACAAACCACACCAAACCGTTGTTTTTTCTGGATGAAGTGGCAGTACTTCAATCTCTTCAGGTTGCTCTTCGTCTCAAATGCGGCAATTTTGTTTGTTTACATATCCATTGAGCCAGAAATGGGCCTCATCGCTAAACAAAATTTGCCTCGAAAACGTCGGATCTTCTTGGAAGATATATTTTCTTCACAGCGTGCTGGACGTGGTCTATTCGGTCGAATATTATCCAATAATGAATGCTGGGTCTCAAAATGGGTGATGGTGTTGCGAATAGTACGCTCAGTAGCTCAGTGCACGAAACACATTCCTCACAGAACGTGAATTTTCATAATAAAGTTGAACAATTTGTAAACGTTGTTCACGCGTAAGTCTTTCCATTATGAAATGCCAAACAATACTAAACAAAAATAACATGACAGCATGACACGACTCACACGTGATCTGTCAAAAAAGGCTATTGAAAAAAGTATCTCTACTTGGATCACCCGTTATTTCTAGGTTGTAGAAACCCTTTCATTTTCCTAAGTCTTTGTTGAAACAGATTTCGTTTGTCCATGTGGGTATAAATAAGATGAGGAACATTTAAGTTTTTTATAGCACAGAATTTTCTGTTGAATTTTGAACAAAAATTAGTATTAAAAATCCCATTACTTCTGTACCTGCGTTAGTGGCTGATTAGCACTCAATGCAAAAGTAGTAACACTCTCGTTTCAGACTACGAAATCCGATATATCCGCCCATGCGTTAAGGTTCGAAGGCTTTATGAGGTACGCAAAGAATTTAATTGTTGCGAAAAAGTCTGAGTTGAAGAATTATTTACAGTCGACGACTCTGCAAAACGGAAAAACGGCAAGCGATTTTTATAAACAAGTAGAATATTTAAAGTTTTATAATCACAAATATAATAAAAAAAGGGAAATTCAACGAGCGGCTAAATAGGTTTTAGCAATTTTGATCACAAGGAGCAGGTTCGTGCATATAAAATTATTTGATTTTAAGTTTGAAAGACCAAGTAATTCAATAATTAGACTTTGAAGCAAACAAATGTGAACTTCTCCTTCTCCTAATTTACTCAAATTAATTTCAGTCTTTAGAGCTTTAGAATACGCATATTTCAAGTCCAACATTATATTTGAACGATCTAATAGGTTGGCAATTTTAGTAACATCTTTTCAAAACTCCTATTTTATTAATATGTTAATTGAACACGATCGATCTCAGTGATGTCCACCTTTTTCATTTTTCTTTTCAGATGTGTACATTATGCACCTGTGTGTGTCTGTCCATCCACTCAAGCAAAATTTAGATAAACTGTGTTCATACAAATCCTTATAAGAAAACAATTCTTTTTAAATGAAAAACTATTTTTTTTTTGGTTGCGCCAATAGATGTGGTACTCTTCTAAGGATGCGGTAGCCCATGCCACCAACATGCAGAATTCGAAACACCCGAATATTTGATGCCAGGAGAGGGCCTATGTACTAATCCACACCACTACGTTCTTCAAACACTCTCCCCGTGGGACTGCTATTAGGCATTACTTTGCGGGGCTGGTTGGCAACTCGTCTAACTTTCTCAATTCTTCTTAGCTCATTTCGCACAATTATCACAAGTGTGCCGATTTTCCTCCGACTTCAACATTCGTTCTATGAGTAATGTTAATTCTCCACTGCCACAGGAACTGCGTGAGGAAGTGGTAGTTATTTTTATTGGATTAACTTGTGGGTTCATTGGCCTTTTGTACTATTATTCCACCTTACTTGCCAGAGTTACTGAAGGGTGAAGCCGCTTCTGTTTTGTGGTACGGTAATTCTAGACTGTCGCACACTATCTCCTTTCTCCTGAATCTATTTCCTTTATTTCTTTTGCCACCTAAACAACGGTGATGTCGTCTGCAAATCCGATTGCTTGAACCGTCAAACATAATGTTCCATAGGAGTCGATCGAGTACTTATCCTTGTGGAACCGCAGCTGAAACGCTCTAGTATTTAAACACTTTATCAGTTTCATACCTCAGTTTTATGCTGTTGAATTAGTTTCCTCAACAAGTAGAATCAGACCCGAAAGTGAAATGTGCAGAAACAGTAAAGTACTAATTTTCCGGGTGCACAGCGAGGGAATACTTGCTTTAGTTAACGGGCTCCCGACCCGTGAAGAGTCTCTGCCGGAGACAAAGCTGCCTTCCATCCGGTCCCGGGCACTCTGCTTCCAGTTATCCAGACCAAGTGCTCTGGCATTCACGATGGCTTGGGCTTCGGTTCTGTCTTCCTTGTCGTTTCGCACCTTGGGGGCTGGGATTCCAAGATCCTCTTGGCTGCAGCATTATTGTCTATTCGCTCGATGTGGCCGAACCAATGTAGTCGGCGTGTTTTGGCTTTCTGGACTACATCAACATCTTGGTACAGCTCATGGAGTTCGCGGTTGTAACTTCACGTCTATTCGCCCTCCTCGTACACAGTGCCATAAATTCTTCGAAGATTTTTTCTCTCAAAAGTGGTAAGTAACTGGTCTCCTTTCCTGCTTATCGTGCAGCACTCATCACCATAGAGCAGAACTGGTAGGATCAGAGTTTTGTACTGTAAGCTACAGTTCGTCCTTCGAGTTAGGAGTTTTGAATCCATTTGTTTTGCCAAACCGAAGTAGCAACGGTTTCCTAGAGTTATTCTTCGTTGAATCTCCACTAAGGTGTCGTTTGCGAAGCTAGGTAGGGTGAACTCCCTGATAACCTCGAAGTTTCTGCCTTCCAAAGCTACGTTTTGTCCTAACCGGTGGACAGATGTTTCCTTGTTTTTTGAAAACATGTATTTGGTTTTGTCCTGCTTATATTAAAGGCCAACTATCTTCAATTGCCTGGCCTCTCCAAAAGCCTCTATCACGGCACGTTGGGAGCGGCTGATGATATCGATGACGCCTGAATACCCCAGTAGCTGTATAGATCTGTTAAAGATAGTGTCTTCCATGTTTACACCTGCCCTGCGCACAATCTGTTCCGGAATAAGGTTGAAGAATTCTTATGATAGCGCATCCCCTTATCGGAATCCAGTACATGATTTAAATGGTTCAAATGACCTGCTGCGGTGAAAAGATGATGTGTCTCAACTTGAATTTTGTTGGTCTTTTCCAGGATTTGGCTTATTGTTAGTGTGAAAATGTTATCCATTGTCGATTTGCCACACTGATACTTGCCGATAAGTGTGCTGTAAAAGGGCTTGAGTCGTTCACACAGTATGTTGGATGGGATCTTATATGCGACATTAAGCAGGGCTATGCCTCCATAGTTCTTGCAAGACATATGATCGCCTTTCTTGTAGATGGGGCATATGGCGCTGATAGTCCAGTGGTCGGGTATGATTTCTTCCACCCACACCTGATTGATGATATGGTGCATACATTCTACCACAGCATAATCATCATATTTGAAGAGTTCCACTGGCAGGCCATCAGCAGACTTTTTGTCAGCTTTGTAATAGCCATAGCAACTTCTTCTAAACTGGGAGACTGCTTGAGCTGGGTGACTGCGTATGCCCTTTTCTTTCTACGCAGGATTTTCTTCTCCTCCTTCCTTTTCCTTTCATCATACTCTTCCTTCGCTGCTCTTGTTTTGCGTTGCATCGCCTTTATACATATTGCACGTTCTGTCACCATTTTCCGGTGGACGCACTCATCATCATACCACGGGCTCTTATTCTCTGGTGGTTGGTAGCCTACGGTGGTCTCGGCTACTTGTTCCACAGTGTTTGTAGTTGTGGATAGTGAGTGCACAGCGGAGAGTTTCTTGCTTAGGCCCGAGGGAATACAACAAACAAAAAATGAGTAAACTAAATTTCTAGAGAACTTTTCATCCCTCGTCGATGCCGGACAATTTAGTTCTGCATCCATGATTACACAGGAAGAAGCGCGGTAGAATTGCCTCATTTATTTGTATTCCTTTTTAATTACTCGAGAGCAGTTCAGACTCGTTTTTTGGGCATTATTGCACGTGTAAATTTATTGAAATATCTACTTAGTGCTATATGAAAATGGTTATGAATTCCTTCTTTTGGAATCTTCGCACTTCAGTCGAGCACGTTAGTCCGAATTCCGAGTACCTGTGACATTCTTTAAATTTGTACACTTCTGAACCGCAAATACCTTAAAGTAGCCCATCAAAGTTTCACACAGCAAAACGCATGGAATCTCTCACAAGGATTACAGGCTACCTTTCTATACCCACAAACATAATCTATGTAAGTAATCATTTTAAACTACCGGTCTTAGATCTTGCTTTCGATGTTTGTTTTTTTTATGTGGATACAAGTTCCGAGTCCTTAATTGATTGGTCGGACGCGTTTTCTACAAAACGTTTTCCCAGCATCATTGGTGAACCCCCCCAAAATTTAAATTGATGCGAACGTTTACCTTTTCTGAAGACTAACCTTCATAATTTATTTACATTGCTATCCCAAAGTTGACTGCTTGCTCATCCTTTCGTGGCCAACCAACTCTTTAACGTTCGTCCTCCACCTCATCCAAACTGAACAGTTTTTTTTTCAAAAAGGAAACTTCCCCCTTCCACGCTTTCAGTTCATAATATTTTTCAGAGGAATAATGGCCAAACATCATACACACGCATGTTGAACTATTCAAAGATATCAAATGCAAACGAAATAAATAACAGACAACCTATATTAAAATTTCCCAAATATGACAGCCACAGCCTAGATCTCTTCGGATACCTATTTCAAAACCAATTATTCATAATTTACAGTCGACTATTTCTCAAAAAAGTGTAATAACTTTACAACACACACACACACATGCCCACACCCGGGACATCAGCGAAAATCCAGAAGAAGCCACAAAGATAAATGTGTGCCGAAATATTTTCCACATACCGCTGTTCGAATGACGAGATGACGACCCAAAAAAGGCCATCAACTTTTCCATTAATACCAGGGAAATCGCTATACAGGAAGAGGACATCTAAATGAGAAGCGGTCGGGCGGTCGGGCAGTCGGTGTTGTATACAGATACATCCTCCCCCAAACAGAACGAACGAAGAAGTAACACACTACTTTCATTCCAACCAGGCACACGTTGTACATCCAAGAAGTACCAAAATATATTTCTCAACAGCAAAGAGACAACAAAAAAAAAACCCTCCACATGAACGATAAGCTTGAGGTACGAAGTGCTGAGGGGTTAAACTAGAGCAACAATCCCCAAAGGATGTAGAACGTCAGTGCTTTTGCTTTTGACCTAACCTAAGGAGTTATACCATTTTTTTTTGTTTGGTGTTACGTTTCTTCTTCACCGAAACTGCGGGAGCAACTGGAATCTGAGTAATTTGGAAAGTGCATCACTTCCACAAAAAAAAAGTATATAAGCTTAAAGCTCTGTAAAGGCATGCGCACCTACAAATCCCGGTTATAATGCACATGCATAGTCCGAAAGGAAAGGAATCTCCCCAAAAATGAGGGGAAGCCAAAAGAGAAAGAGCTTTTCTTTGAACTAGGAACTCCGAAAACGTTGTGAAATCGCTTTCTCGGTACCATTCAATGACATGGCCCGATGGATGTTGGGCGAGGATAACGAGATACAAACAGGAAAAAAAAATCACTGAATCTCCCCCAACAGCAAAAAAAAAAAAGCTACAGCAATGCAACATGGAATCATGCTACTGCCTGTCACAAGTCCAGTTATAACCAAACTGTTGCCAGAGAAGCACAATGTCGGTTCGTGTCGGATTGAGTTGTAATAGAGCATCCCTCGACTAAAAGAAGAAGAACCAAAAAAAAAAAAAAAAAGCTCCTGCTACAGATTGTTTTCAATCAATGGATAGCATCTAAATTTACACGGATTAATCGAGTATTGCATTGAAAGCGGATAATTTCCGGTTACCCCCTTTACCGCGCCAATCAATTTTTTTTCTTCTTTGGATTTATTTACCCCTCGCTTTGTGGTGTAGAAGGTGTGCGTAAATTTTCGTCCTGTTTCGTAAAAGGCTCGCTCGCCGAATCCGCGTGACATCGACGTAAAAAAAATATATAAAAAATTTTCTGCTTTTGGTGATGTGTGTGTGAAATTTTTTTTAATTTTATTTATTATTATATTTTCGTCCCCCGGTCTTCAAGCATATAGCAATTGTGTCAACACAACATGCCAATGTTTACTCATACACAAAAACAATAGAAAGTCCTGTGAAATATATATAATTTCCCACGGGAGTGGTCCTTCGACGTGAAAGTGAAAGTCATGAAAATAAACTTCTATTGCCCCTTGTTATGGTGTGTTCAATGTTTGGTCCTTAATATCCATACATTCTTCTTCGACAATTTTCGGTAGGCAATATAATCGCTCCTTAAAATGAGCTATTATTCTTAAGTGCGATACCAAATTGTGTACAGTAAGAGGAAATATCCTTTTTAAAGTGTTCCAGGTCCCCAATCCCAGTCCCAGTTTGTAGGAAATTTTAAATACACTTAGGGGCCTGGGAGTTTTTTTGAAACGAAAAAAAAAAGATTACACAGGATTACAGAGAGATTTCCAAACTCAGGCCCTCGCAAAAGGTCTTCGGTAGGCAGTGAAATTCAAAAGTTTGTGCTCCCTATAAAAAAAAGTTCGACAGCATATATAGTCAGTCCCCTTGAAGTGCTTAAAAACGCTCGTAGTTCGGTTAAATTACAAGCAAGTTTATTGCGTGATTTGTGTGTGCAAAAAAAAACGGAAGTAGTAATTATCTTCCAATCGTAAAATGAAAATAAAAATTAGTGTCCGGTGATAAAGAAAAAAAGCAGGAACAAAAAAAAACAAGGATTTAATAAACTCAGTAGCACAGTAAAAATCGGAAAAGGATTCCCTACTACAGCAAGCAGCACTGTGTAAGTTTATTATGCCTGTGCTACATTTTATTTTGCGATGAGAAATCCTTCAATCTAGGATAATCGGATGTAGTTCGTTGTTCTTCTTCCACTGTATGCCGTCGCACGAGAATTTAATTCGTTTTTCGCAATTTAGTTTAATACCACTATTATCCCTTTAGCTGGTGTTTTCCTTTTTTATTCCTACTTTGTTTTGTGATGTGTTTCTTTCTCGTGAAAAGAAAATATTCAAGAAAAATGAAGAATCCTTTGTCGTTTCCGTTCTGGAAATTCAAGGCGAACACGATTATTTATGCAGATCCTACTCTTTTTTCTCTATAGGATGCGAGGATGTCAAAAAGGGTTGCCTTATGATTTCTTATTTCTTATTTCTTATTTTCCACGAATGCCTTCGTGTACCGCTGCCGAAGGCTAACTATGTGTTATCCTTCTCGAAATTGTGTTTATGTAGTTTTTTTTTTTCGTTCCGTTATCTAAGAAAGTTCATGTTTGTCGTTGTTTTCGAGAGCTGAGTTGTGTGGGCGGCATAGCTATGTAGCTTTTGTTGGGTAATTATTATATACAACTTGAAAGAGTACTTCTAATAAAGTTTTTATGTTTTTCTTTCTCACTTTATACTTAATTCGGTATTTAGTATTTTGTGGTTGTTTGTTTTGTTTACCAATCCCCCTTGGTGCGAGTCCTTGACCTCGTCTTAAGTGTGTTTTCTTTCGTTAAACACACGCATACATACACACACACAATTTCCGGTTGATAACCGTAGATACAATAGGGAAACCTGTCGGAAAACACTTATTTAAAGTTGTTTTAATGTTTTTTTTTTGTTTTTAGAAAACTCCGAACGAAGTCCTTTCATTGACTTTTGTTTTTTTTTTTTTTGTTTTGTTGGACTCGACCTTTTGTAGACATTGGTAAAGTTTTGCTTCGGATTTTTAGATTCAATTCTTCATACAAAAAAGTATGAATCCTTTTTTATTTAGTGAAATGGGAGTGAGTGTATAGAAAGTTTTAAATGAGTTTGAAAAATGTTGTGATTGGTTTTTTTTTTTTTGCGCAAGTTTCATTGGGGCAGTTGATTTTGAGATGTATTTTTGTTTGATAACAAAAGTTTTTTTTTTTCGATTTGTGTTAGATGATTTTTCTAATGTCAATATAATTGGTTTGGATGTTTGGTTAGGATGTATCTGTTGACGTCTGCTGCAAAAGGTCAATTCAATTTTTATGTTATTTTTGTTAGGTCTTCGGTCTGGGATTGTCATTGAATATTATTTTAAAAAAAATTGATTTGTTTTCAATTTAAAATGTTTTTTTTTGTATAATTGAAATAAAATGATTTTTGACAGTTTATTAAGAAAAATTTTATTTTATTCTTCATGGTTGTTATGGAGTCAGGTGGCGTCATTGATCTTCAAACTTTTTGGTCCCTCCTTAAGTTTTGAGGAGTTTTAAAATCGATATTCCAATTTAGAGTTCATTGGGTTTCTGATCGCATCAATCAAAATATTTCAAAATTAACAATGGAAAATGTTAAAGTGTGAGTTTATTTAAATAATGCATCAATACAAAACAAAAGACAAAAGTCATTATAGCCATTTTTATGATATCTTTGGCCGATATGTGTAGGTGTCTAATACATAATTTACCCATATGAAAGTAACGTTGTACGAATTTTGAAGCAAATCCCTGAAACGATTTCGCAAAGCGGGTTTCTGAACAGTCTGACAGATAAACTGACAGACGGTGAAACCACTTTCATAAACATCTTATAGTCATTATATTGACAGTTTGAGTTCCAAATTTCAGCACGACTGCAATGACTTTCTGTTTTGGTTACTTCAGTTGAATTTTTGTGGGAAAAAATACTCAAATGGTCCGAAAAACTTTAGCAATTTTCTCATCAACAGAAAATGTACTTCTCTTTGAATATTTTTTTTAACTTTCTTGCAAAGATACTTAAAAAAAAATTATTGGAATCGAGCGGAAGTTTCCAAATCAAACTGAGTATGAGGGATGGTACTACGACTGTAGAGAAGTCCAAAAAAGTAGATCTGATGTACGGAACAATTGGTGGAATAGACTTGCCTTAAAGTTCGTATGTAAAGTTTTTGGTGTAACGCGGAGTTTTGATTTTATTTTTTGCAATTTTTTTTTTTTGGAAAAATGTCTCATTACCAATTTTCTCAAAAATGTTTATTTTGACCTGTGTATTTTCAATATTTGGGATCAGTGTTACCCTTTTGACTCTTTTTGAACGCTCGGTCTGCGTGACTCATCTTTTATAAGAAATCGGGCTCCTCTTAAAAATATGAAGGTTTTTTCTAACCAGACAAATTTAAATTTTCTTTAGCTTATGCTGTATTCGTCAATAACGGACAAAAACTCAACGGATTCAATTCTTTATGTAACATTTACTTCACAAGTAAACAAAAATGCATAACTGGATTTATGTATCTCTGTGGCATGTTTTGTCTTTGTGCTGTGGTGTATTGAGCTGTGCGTCGTATTGTTGTAGGTGAGGCGGACTGGAGTGACCAAAATAATATCGCGCATTAATGTCAATGATAGGAAGATTTCACTGCTTGAGTATTTAGATCCATATTTAACCAAAATGCCAACAGATTTTAACTATTATCACGAAAAAGTTATCGAAAAATTACTAGAAATAAAAGCTCAAGCGCTAGATTGTATTTTTTAAAATTATTTTGAAATCACAGCCATTGAAAAGTTTTGATTCGAGATTTTCAATTTAAAAAATAAAATGAAAGAGTATTTGTTTCAATATTTATATAATTTCATCATTAAGATTTGAACATTGTTAAATTGTTAACATGTTTTTATAAATCTATACAAATGAGGTAAAGTGGCTTGAGTCGATTTTCTACATTTACCAGGAGAGCCTTTTTTAGTTTCAAAAATTAAATTGGTTTCGGTATATTCCTAATGTCGACATAAATTTTCTTGACATAATATTTTAATACGGATAAACGGCTATTTTTGACATCTGTATTTATACCAAATTGCAGTTAATTTTGTTCTCCCTTTAAAAATTCAATAAAACAGATTTTGGCTTATATCGACTTAAGCCACTTTATCGTGTCGTAAAGAAATTAGCTTTGACCAAAAATAAGCTTAATTACCGACTTAAGGTAGGATCTTGTCAGGCAAATTTACTAAATGATAAGCAACTGGAAAACTGGGTTCCTGACACGAATTTAATTTAGCTTTACAAAAAACTACATTCCTAGTAACTCGGTAGCATCATTGGCTTGCATATTTTTGGTACATAGTTTTAAATTAAATTAACTGAGTTTTGTTAAGTTTTTTTTTTGTGGGTGCAGTGGCTTAGTGGTTAAGTGCGTTGGACCACTAAGCGAGAGGTTGCTGGTTCAAATCCCGACCTGTACCACATGAAAGTCTTTATTCGCTGCCGAACGTCTGCTAAACATCCAAGAGTTGTTGAAATGTTATGAGAAGCTTCTCAAAAATAAGTTGCCGTTCGGAATCGGCATTAAACTGAAGGTCCCTCCATTCGTGTCAAAAATATATCTTTGCACACACAATGGTTGGAGAAGCTAGGCTTTAGGACATGCATGGGCCATTTACGCCTAATATTTATTTGTTATCCTTATAGTATGGAGCTTACTGCATTCTTAAAGATCGTTAGATCGTTTTGTGTTAATAGCTCCCTGTTGAAGTCTCCGCACATTATTATCTTGCGGCAAGTAAGCGATAAGTTTTCTAACGATATCAATAAGGATGAAATAGGTATGCTACTACAGGCCATTTTAACTACCCCTCTAACTTCGCTTACAACCAAGCTAGAGACATAAAATTTATTGGACCGCACAGCAGCAGGCTCCATATCAAATTTCAACTGCTTAACATGAGCGGTTTTAGAGTTATAAGGCACCAAAATTAGCAAATATAGTAACCACTGACTCACTGACAGATCATGGGCTCTTAAGTACAAACACGGGAACAAATAAAATATTGTTTACTTTCCATTTAGGGGCGTGCTAGCTGCCTCTTTTCTTTAATTCAGCCCCTAGAAGACCTACAATTATGATTTTTTACATGAGGGTTGGCTTGTGAAAACCAACACGGGAAATAATAGTATATTGTTTTTATTTCAATTTAGGGAAGTTCTTTAACTTTGCACCCAAACGACTTGGAGTTATGAAATTACATGTGGATGTAGGATTTGAAGAACAGATCCCGAAACAAATAAAATACTATGCTACTATGCCAAAAAAGTAGGCGTGGAAACTGTCCATATATTTTATACTGATTCTACAGTTCTGAAATTTTATATGTCGAGATTTCTTTTAAAGGCGAACTAGGATCTATAAAAAACAAATTGTATTTTCTTCGAAAAAAGGCGGTTGACTTCGGTCAAAATTCATACAATTTTAAAATTTTCCAAAATTCCCATGACATGATTGACCATAAAGGGGGAAAACCAAACTCCAACGCCAAGGAGTTTCAAAACTTAATGGAATATGTATTGCTATCATTGGTCTTTACAATATCAATCTTTAGGGCCTTCAAAACGGTACCTCTTACCGCTATGAAAGTATCATATTATGTCCACATTATTTGCATTATTTCCAGTCCAGTCATTGCAGCGTGAATGAAAGAAAGAACATCCGAACAAACATTGCTTCATTTTATAAAGGGTGGTCCAACAAAAACGCACGATGGTAATTGTAAATAAAACAAAAAGTTATCAGAGACTTATCTTAATATTTTTTATTATGATAGAAGGATCTATGATAATTATGTGTAAAACAAAGTATCGGGCAAATGCTTGCCACGGCTTCGGTGGCATACCTCTATATAATTGAATTTCAATGTCGTTAATGCGCGGAATTATCTGATCCTTTATCTGATCCGTGAATTGTTCTTGGCTTGATTGACGCACACTTTTTCTTTGAAATATCACCAAAGAAAGAAGTCATGCCAATTAACATTATCACGACATAAGAAAATACGGCCATTGAATTTATCGCGCAAAAGAGCTATTGTTTCGTTGGCTGTGTGGCAAGTGACACAATCCTGTTGGAAGAACAAATCGTCCGGGTCCATATCCTCAATTTCTGGGCACAAGAAGTCCGTTATCATCTCGCGATGGCGATCACCATTCACGGAAACTGCTTGGCCGACCGCATTTGCGAAGAAGTACGACCCGATGACGCCACGAGCCCATAAACTGCAACATCTTTCTGGATGCATAGGCTTTTCAACAACCACTTGTGGATTCTCATTTGCCCAAATGCGACATTTCTACCGATTGTGGACACATTTCGATTGTCGATTATGCTGACCAAAAAAATCATAAAGTGCACGAAATGCATTTTGATTTTAACGACCATTTTCGTAAAAGACTTCAACAATCTTAACGCGTTGCGCAATTATTTACCTCTCGAATTTGTCAAACACACTGAAACAAAGAATTGTCATATTAAGTTGGGCAAAAACTTAGACGTTAAAGTGTGACTCACAATTAACATCCTGCATTATGATTGGACCACCCTGTATTAGTACGATTCCTTTTATTCTACAATAAAATGACATAAATTCCTCTGAATTTCGAATGCAGTAAAGCTGTTGTTTGTTTATATGGATATGCCATCCCTTGTTACGACATCTGCCGACTACTTACAAATAAATAAAATACACAACAACTTCAGTTGAAAAAAAAAAATTAAATTACAAATTATCTGGACAACAAAATAGTAGTTAATAATATTTAATTCTCATATAACATGCGTCGGAAAGGTATAATTTTCTTTTTGAAATAAAATATCGGCAACCTTAATCCACCACCTGTCGCAAACTGTCCGTAGTCATAATATCTCCCAACAATAAAAAATATATTATTCCGATTTCAATATGAAAATGTAATAAGGAAAAGTGGCTTCGCCATTCAAACAAAAATGTATAAAGTATTTTTTTTTTTTTACAAAACAAATCCCGATACGCCTGTTGGCATAAATTTCATGACAACAACTGTGCGAATTATTATTTACTCAGTCAATTCAAGAACAGAAATATCCCATCGGCGGAAAATCGATTGATAGCCGTTGTTACCAAAAGTGTTTCGCTGTATTTTGCGGGCTTGTACTTGTCAAGCGATTTTTGAGTGGTAATAGCTATTTCGCGAAAGTTCAACCCCACGATATCTATCTATCGGTAGCATTTAGTGATTACCTTCGGTTTTCTTTTAATGTCAATTCTTGGATTTCCAAAGGGCTTATGGAAATATTTGTTTTGAAATTTTAAATTGAGGGTTTTTTTTTTTAAATTGCCAGCTTCATTATTGTAAAGGAACATTGGACTTCTTCCCTCACCCAATTAAGTATCACTGTTTGTGCAAAGAATGTTGATCTTCTTAAAGCATTTCCAAGATTTGTTTAAATCGATTTCGTTTGAAATGAATTCACTCACTTTCGATTGGGGTAGGCAAGGCACAGCTACATAACAACACATTTACTTAGAAATCGCGAAACATCAGTGACGTTGAAATTCGCAATGTGAAAAACATTTATACGCAGTATTTTACAGCTAAACAATTGGTTACGAACAAAAATTCTGCGAAATAGTATTTAATGTATTCAAAAATGTGTTATTCACCGGCATATGTCTAGCTGTGAACTATTTTGATAATATGTTTGAAATTTAAAAAACTGGGGTGAGTATGACAAAATGACAAACACAAACTTTAGGAATAATATTACATTTCTTGAAAACGGACCAAACTCAGATACCATGCCATATATTCGAAATATTGATTGATTGATTTTTAATGTTAAATGCATTTAATATGGTGAGACACTTTGGATGTAAAGCGTGCAGTGTCTCAGTGGTACCTCTAACAGTTAACCGGTACCACCTAAAGGTTTTAATTCGCTACCTCATCTCTTGTGAAAGTCTAACAAACATCCATGAGTCGAAAATGGTCGTAAGAAACATCTGTCCAAATGACGCAATTTCGACATCTGAGTTTGAATTGTCGTCATATGATCGTAGTTTGAGGAAAAAAAGATTCGGCACCCACTGTTTCCTATGTCTTCGAGGGTGCTCTTTCCAACGGTGACAGTTAAAATTTTTTTCAAATATTAAAAATTACGCAGAAAAACCCAATTTTTTTCGACGTTTTTTTTTTGTTTAAAATTATTTGTCTTTCCCTTTCGATTGATGCTTAAACTTGCCTGAACTAAAACTTTATTAAAGTTTAAACTTTTGCTAAACCATAGTGGCCATAGCGCAAAATCTTTTTATCAAAAATTGCATCAGATTTACTAAAAAAAGTGTGTGAACAGGAAAAGAAGTTGTTCTCTGATTTCTATTATTTAAATTTCTTGGCTAAAGTCTAGAAAACAGATCGTAAAGCATCTGGGCATGTAGGTAATTTGATGTCTTCGTTTCGTGTTTTATATTTTACATAAAAATTAAATACATATAGTAGGTACCTACCATAATTGTTTATTTATTTGGTTATGTGTCTTTAAATTTAAGGTGACGAGATGTGGCTTCTTTGATATAAAGCAGCGGCATTTCTTGGGTTCCGAACTTGATGTGCCAAATTGTGAAAGACCTACCGCAATATTGACATTCCTCGGGAGTTTCTCGATTGCAAAGATGCATAAAGATTGTAACAATTACTGAAAATTGTATTGTATGGAGGAGGAGTATGAAAATTGTGATGCGTTTGAAGAAAAGTATCCCACTCCATGGCTGTCTTCTTTTTCTGAATTTCTCTGAAGGTGAGCTGATAAGATTTGGAGGTTGTTACTATCAAAGGGTATTTAATGTATTGAATGGCGGTTTTCTCTGCAAATTCATTACCCTTAATTCCGAAGTGTGCGGGTACCCATACTAAAGATGGATTATCTAGTTCTGGAGCAGTCCTCTTTGGCTGATTTTCGATTCTCCCTATTTTTAACTTTCTCGTATACATTAAAAAGGTGTACTAAAGAGAAAGTAATTGCGATCGTGCGTAAATTTCGAACTCAAACTGAGTATGAGGGACTATAGAGAAATCTGTCTGTCTGTCTGTCCGGGCACCGTATGGCGAAACGGTTCGACGGATTTACTTGAAAGTTCGTATATAAGGTCCATGGGATTACATCTTTTTAGTTGTTGCTTTATCTTTTGAAATAACGGTACCTGCCATACAATTTTTTTTTTTGTGAAAATCACTTAACTTTTCTCAAAAGTGGTTTCAGGGATTTCCGTCATTTTTTGTACTAACGATATTTGGGATGGGGTGAAAAATTTTGCATACTCAGTTTTTGGGAAAAAATCGATTAACGGTAATTTTTAAAACCGGCAATATCTCAAAAACTAACAAAGAGAAAGTTTCTTATGACGCAGTCGTGCACTTTATTTAAGCTGAATCAGAGTGTAGGTGGAACCATTGTCGGTGTGTAAAAATCAGTAAATTTTTTGATCAGTAATTTTTTTATTTAAAAAAAGTACATTTTAAAAAATGTATCGCTATATGTATCGGCAACTGTTCCACAAATAGTCCTTTTCGGTGACTATAACAACAGTTCACCTTTTAATAGTTGATCGAGTGCTAACAAAATGGCAGTCTCAGTCATTTTACTCCTGATTTTTTCATAAAAAGAAGCAACAATACATATTCTCTAAAAAGTTGTGAAAAAATAAATCCTTCGATCAGGCACTATATATGTTTTTAAAAAAGTTGTTTCAGTTTCATTAAAATCCACAAAGCAGTTCTTAAATGACAGTGGTCACCGACCTTAAGGACATAGTTTTGAAGAAAAATTCGTTTAAAGTCGTACCTACACTCGACGCTCTCGAGCGTCCGAAAGCCCATCGTTCATTGTTGAATAAATCGAAAAGTATTAGTCAGATTTTTTTACTTTCTACTGTCAGAAAATACAAGGAAAATAAATATATTTTTTTAAAATTCTACCTTTAAATTGAAGCGGAAATTAGTTGCATCCATCACTAAGATTTTTCGATACACTCAAAACTCAATTATACAAGGTGGCGCAAAAATAACCTTCCGATGTTTTTTGGCTGTAATTTAAAAAAAAAATGAAAAACTTTGATTCTTCTTGTGGATTATTTTTATTTGGTCTTTTATTTGTTTTTACATCAAGTCGAGAATATGATGTCATGTAAATGGCCGCCGCCACAGTGGATTGTCATTTGAGCCCTTTTTATGGCATTTTCATCACTTCAATCAAATCACTTTGGCCAAAACTTTTTTTTAAATTCTACCTTTAAATTGAAAGGGAAATTAGTTGCATTCATCACTAGGATTTTTCGATACACTCAAAACTCAATTATATTACAAACAATTAGGTATATAAACAGAAAAACTGTTGCAGAATTAGTTAATGTTGGATCCGAATCGAATCCGTATCGAAGTTGAAACTAATTGTCTTATTTGATAACATTGCGTCTGTTCTACTAACTATTCTACTAAAAATAAAGTGCACGACTGCCACATACGAAACTTTCTCGGTACATGAGATGCGTTTTTGCATCGCAAAATAAATTGAAAATAAATGATGACAAATTTATTTAAATCACTTATTAGGTTTCGTAAAATGTGATTTTCATAAAAAAGGTCGTTAAATGTAAAAAAATTTAAAAAAAAATTATTCTAAATATTGATGTACGCAGATTTGTTTAACTAAGCATCATAATAAAATAGAATTTTTTTTTCGAAATTCTGGTTATTATTTTTAATATATAAGTCATAGTTATTCGATTTTTTTTGCCAAAAAATGAGTATGCAGAATACGCCCTATCAAAAGTATCCTTAATACCAAAAAAAAAATCCTTAAAACCATTTTCTAGAAAAATAGTGATAAGTGATTTTCATAAAAAAAATGTATGGCAGGTACCGTTATTTCACACGATAAAGCAAAATATAAAGAGATACCCCGAGATGTAACCCCAAAAACCTTTTATACGAATTTTGAAACAAATCCCTCGAACCGTTTCGCCATACGGCGCCCGGACAGACAGACCGACCGACGGACGTCATTGGCGGACCAACTTTTTTGGACTTCTCAACAATCGTTATATCATCCCTCACACTCATTTTTAGTTTGAAATTTCTTCGCGTTCGCAATAACTTTTTCTTTTAAACATAAAAAGCTGTGGCAGGTACTATGTTTTTGTTGTGGTTAAGTGGTGCGTAAAAGGTATGCAAGAGTTCGAAAACGGGATAGGTATTGATATGGAATGACTGTAATAAGGGGAAGATTGTATTGCAGCGCACAACTCAAGCCGATGGTGGTTGCACGATTGTGGAATTTTTTAGGGGACCTAACAAGTATGTATAGTCATTTTAGTAAATTTTGATTTTGTCGCAATTTCCTTAGAAACGGACCCGCTCCGCATTTTCACGATATCTAATTTGAAACTTTGCACGTTGGTCTAATACGTGCTAAACGTGCGAGAAGATGAAAATATATCCAGCGGAAAATCCCTTAAATTGTATCTTAAATTTTAAAAACCATCTAAAGTTAAACGTAAAGCTAACTGCCAACCACAATATTGTTTTACACTCTCGAATTAAGCAATTATAATTTTCGACAGGTGTGCCATTACAATGAAGGAAATTGTGTTTCTGATTCTGATTCAATATGCGTGCTCTGAGTATGAATAATACGCTTTTGTTCAAGTTTAATTTCATTGATTAAAATTAATTAAACGTCAATAAATTAATAAGTGATGATGAAGGATTAATTTATATTGATTATAAACTGACCACAGTGAGGTAGCTATTCACAAGTGTAATTTAAACTGTTTGTCTGCCTCATTTATAATAAAAATATAAAAATATAAAAATATGTATATCTATATTAATTTCAAGGATGCAACGCGGTTTTTTTTTAACGATTGAACACGTACACTACACACACCAGAGTGATTAAGCAATGACACTGGCCGTTGGATGCATGCAACTGGGATCAGATTTAAAATGTATATATATTAAATTTTGTTATTATTATTTTCATATAGATGTAGTATAGATAAACGTTATGTGTATTTGACAGTAACTTTGAGGAAAGGAATTTGAAATGGGCATTCGACGAAGCTGAACTAGCCTGAGCTATTACGAACTTTTGAAAGTGTCTGAAAGTTGAAAATTAACAAAAATTTGACAGGTTAATTGAAAGGTGTTTGTAGATATATTTACATTTATATCTACAAATGTGAGAAACATATTAAAAAATAAATTTTAACAACAAATTCGTGTGCTGTTTCTAACAATTTGCCTACAAATTGGACGCAGAATTGGAAAATGACCACAAAATCGGAGCAACGAAGTTGCGTGAGCCGTACCTGCCGCCTCCGGAAAGAGGGTTGAAATCCCTTAATCCAGGACCTATATGGCCTTACGCGAGATTAAGGGATTTCTACCATGGATACTATACTAGAATAGAAATAGAAATGTCGGCCTTATGTCATATTTATTTTTAGGGCAATTTTTCATTGGAGCATGGCACATTTTTGGGGCCAATTTTCATATTTTGGCGTTCATTTTGTATTTTGAAATTGGAGCTATTTTTAATTTTGAAAAGTTATTTTAATTTTTTGGGCCATTTTTCATAATGAAATTTGACCCTAAACTAATAAATAAAAAATGACCCAAAATGAAAAATCGCCCCAAATAACAGAAATTTTCGTGTTGTTGTTTTTAATATGCATTTTTGGGCCATCGGGACAACGCCAATAGGACATTTTTCATGGGTATTGAGACATTTTTGGGGCCTTTTTCAATTTGTGTGGGGCCATTTTTCACTAAAAATTGGGGTCATTTTTCGTGGGGCCATATTTTGTAACCAACAATTCACACAAATTTTGAGAAGCTTGCACGATTACAAAAGAATAGTTCTTGTCTTTTCATTACATATGACGCAAAAGATTGGCACTTCTTACTTTCTAGATGGCGCTACAGTCCTGGGTGGACCTAGGCCTCAAACATTACGCCCCTACAGTTAGCTCGGTCTTTTGCTAACTGCCTGCAGTTACACTCTCCAAGTTGGTAAGCCGAAGTCTTCCTCTGTGGCGTTGTCCCTGGGTTGGAGTCGAAGACTCTTCGGGCCGGAGAACTGTTGTCCATTCAATCTAAATTTCCTAGCCATCTCCGCACTTTTCTGACCAGGTCAATGTCGCTTTACAGCTCGTAGAGTTTTCTGTTCTACCTCCTTCTCCAGATCCAAATTAACGCAAATGGGACCAAAAATCAGACGAAGAATTTTGCGTTCAAAACGCCCAAGGATATCTTCATCCGCCCTCGCTAATGTCCATGCAGTACGTAGAAGAACTGGGATGATTAGGATCTTATACAGAGTCTCCTTGGTGTTTCTCGACAAGACCTTGCTTTTCAGTGGCCTTCTTATGTCAAAAAAACAGCGATTTGCAAGTGTAATTCTTCGCTTGATCTCTGCCGTGATGTTATTTACAGAAATTGGCACTTCATCTGCATTAAAAAAGCATTTATTGGGTTGACGCTCATCTCCTTTTGATCTTCGAGCATAAGTTCTTTAAAATTTGCAGCCTCTTCAGTGACTATATTATATCGTTGATTTGTCATCTCATTAAGGAAATCATGCAGTGAAATAATTTGTTTGTCTTGTTTTTTTAGATTTAAATTTTGGCATAATGTCGCAACCTTGTTTGGCCTTATAACGCTTTACCGAAGCGACATTATGCCAAGTATTAACATTTGTTATAATGACATTTTCAGAAGTGTCATTTAGCCAAATTTCTGAATTTGGAACAATGTCATGGCACCTTTGCCAACCAATGCAGCCCAGCAGCTGCATGTGTAAAATCGCCGCCTGTATGCCAGGTCGAGCTAAACCCACTCGTTGGGTGAATGCTGTGCTATCCTATCTCAGAAAGAAAGTTACTTAGTTAATTAACTTAGCCAAGAAGCCTGACCTGGAAGCAGACTATTCAAATTTCAGAATCTCTACCGGTCCTAATGCTAAACGCTTAGAGACCAGACAGTTGATATTACAACTGTTGATGGACACTCACTTCCTTGGCTTTAGATAGGTTACTAATAGTAACGTGTACTATGTATAACAGTAGCACAGCGGCGGGCTACAGTGAAAATTGTCACAAGGAAAAGAATGAGACAATTATATTTGCTTTCTTTTCCCTTCAATAGATGACATTTATACAAACATATTACTCCAAATTTTTACCAGGATCTGGAGAGCTAGCTAGCTACTTATGATCCTCCAAAGATCTTTACGTCCTTCATCATATCTGCTTAAGAGCATACAAAATTGACCCCCGTGCACCCTTAACAGAATATTCCACAAGTAAACAATTTCAGGAAGCGCGAGCTACCTACATGCTTTTTCATTTACCGCAGTATAAAAGCAATAGACTCCCCTAAGGACTCAATTACAATAGGTAGGGATAACTTTGCCGCATGCAAAGCTTCTCACATTCTGACGAAAATTATTAGTATCTCTTGGGACAAGATCCAAGCATTAGCATCCACAATTAAAGTTAGATCTAAACATGTAATGAAACTTTTTTACCTTTACTATCCTAACCCATTTTCTATGGGTCAGCTCTTGGCTTAAACATCATCCTAAATACTAAGAATGATGCTGGTACCTACATGAAATTTTTATTGTACTCAACAAAGCACATGTATTCAATTTCAATTGTTTTAACTTAATATAACAAAATTTCAGAGCTTTTGTTCGCCCCCAGCTTACAATGCATTCTATTTCATAAAATTCTTTTGAAAATAATCTGTTCGAGTAATTTGCCTCTAATTGCTGTACAATTTTGTGATTCCTTTTTGTTTGTTGGATACAAAAACTTTATTCATTCGTTATTTTTCATGGTAGATAGCTATATCAGATTTAATTAAAAACTTATGGAAAGGGAAGAGTTCGCTTGTGCGGACTGCTGAATAGCGTATCACTATTTCAATCACATAAAGTGGTTTCTTCATTTTCATATTCGAACACGCCATTATACTAGCGCTTGCAGTAAGCGTTACGTGAATTTTAATGTTTATATGTTCGTGTAAGTGCTTGCAGTGAGCAGTCACACTATGCGAGAAAAGTACTTGCCGCTAGCGACTTTTTGCTTTCCCGCAAGCAAACTTGCTGCGAGCACTTTTCAGGAAGTTATATCATACGAGCACAAGTACTTGCTGCAAGCGCAAGAGTTTCCTCCAAGTGATTTATGACTATAAGTGGACTTTTTTTTTTTAATATTGAATGAAAATTTTGAGCAAAATGCGAAGTTTGTCTCTACATTCGTTTATCGAAACACCAATTGCCGCACCGATCTCTTGATATTCCGCATTTTTGACATATTTGTTCATGCATTTGGGTTCGCTCTTTTTCCACCCAAGTTTTATTTTCCACTTTTACTTTCCATTTCAGCAGTTTGAACAAAGTTTCATTATATTATAATCGTAAGAAAATATAGACTACGCGTCTATCTGTATAAATTGAAACATTTCGTCAGCTAACAGTCTAAACATTCTAACTCCAACTAGTTTTTGCAGGAAATGTGACAAAAAGTTACTGACGAAAAAAGAACAGAGGAATTGCTAAATCAATTTACAAAGGAATTGACATTTTCTTCTTTGGTCGGATGTTGCTGCTATTCCAGTACTCAGGCACAAATATGGGAGAAGTACACTACCATTCGGACACCTTACTTAAACGCACTTAGTTTTCCCTCATTTTGAGAAAGACGTGAAGGAGCTTCAGGATTCAATGTGTTTAGCCTTTTGACCAATTTAAGAGAAAGCTTGAATTTAACGAGGCAAAAGGATTTGAGCAACGCCTTGAGTGCAGCTTGGCTATCACTGCAAGGCCAAATGTTTCTTGCCATCTACATGTGCTCATCAGCAAACGAAAAACTTGCAGATATAGTACGTGAAAGCGGCAAGCGCTTGCTGAAAGTTATTTACACAAACGTTTGCGCGAACTAGTCACAGTATGCGACTAGTCAGCGTTTGTATGCAAAAAAATCACTTGAAGCAATCGCTTGCATGCGAGGACTTTTCGGGTCGGCAATCTGAACAGGGTTTGCTCGTAGCAAGCGTCTATGATTACGTAGTGTGGCGGCACCTTGAGTAATGTACATTGTGTGAGTTAATTGGAAAGAATTTTTATGAATTTGTGTTCGTATTTAACGGAAGTGGACGTTACAAAAATCTCTGAAGTGTTGTCTTGCTGAGGCAGTCACATAATTAAAAAAGCTTGCAATCCTTCAACTAAAGGCTATGTGGCTATGATCAGTATGAAAGAAAATTCCTTCCCGTCATACTTGGGCCAGTGTAGATTGAAGATTCATTGAAGTAACCTTAGGGTTGTATCCTCTGGATTCTATGAAAACCATTGAGTTAACAAACAATTTACAAAACTAAGACGGTCATTTGAATATCTATCAGATTTCGTCTAAGTCTAGGAACTAATTCCTCCTAGTATCCTATTTATTGAACGGCAGAGTGCTGGAAAGTGCAAAAGAAAATGTGAAAATTCTTATCGTCGCATCCTCAGCACAGATCGTCAGTTTAAACTTTTTTGTTAAGCATCTTTACAAGAAAGAAAAACCTCTATGATGTGCCCAAATTTATAGAAATCAATCAAATATTCACACTATGGTATATCTAGGAAAAAACCAAGTTCACCACTTTTTATCTATTTTAAAGCCTCATCAGCCTCATAAATGAGCAGTTTTGGCATCCCTTCCAGTACAAACGTATATTGGATTGAGACGGAGAAAGCTCGCTGCTGAATTAGCTTTATTTATTACCTGCTGAGCCGCTATGTCCACGGAATATCAGAGCTCCAAGTCCTGGAAATGTTCGTATACCTAAACCGATATATAAAGCTTTGTAACCTATTCGGTCAAAATTGATGAAATTTTGTGTGTAGACCCCTTTTGGATCCATTATACACGCAAATCAAAAATTGGGATCAAACGTGGAGGTGGTAGTCGAGGGTTTGAAATATATGTACAGTTTGTCAAGAAAGTGTTTTACAAGCAAAAAATATTCCTTCAGTTTATTTTTTTCTGGCTAATAAAGACACATATATAGATTTTTTATTTTTTTTAAACCTTAAATACAGGAGGCCAGATAAAAACAAATTTTTTCACTTTTATTAAAAAACATTAAAAAAAAAACAAAAACTAAAACATTCGTAAAATTACAGCGTCAAGAAAGTATTTTTACATATTGTCTGTAAGTCTGTCTGTTTTGCCGCTTTCAGCTTCAAGCATAGCTTCTTGTAGTCTGCGTTTCGTCGATCTAATTAATTTTTAAGGTCGTATTCGTTAGGTAGTTTTGCCCAATCCTCTTGGATAAATTGAATTAATTGATTCCGGGTCTTAGGATTGCTTTTACCAAATTTTGTTTCCACATGTGCACAGAAATTATCTAAAGGATTAAGATCAGGACTCTTGCCAGGTATAATTTAAAAGCACCCGCATCTTAACTGTATGCGCATTATGCGTTGGATCATTGCTCTGGTAAAATTTGAATTTCGGTGTTTGGTGCAATTACGGCAGTCAAATTCCAATTTACGGGCACTACTATGCACCTTAAATCGCAAAATGTTTAAATATTGCTTCGCTTTCATGTTGCCATCAATAAAAAACAGGTTCCCAACTCCTTTGCAAGCCCGCACTATAACGGACAATATACCAAATTTCACTGTTGGAATAGTATTTCTTTTATCCAACGCTTTTAAAGGCCTTTCAACAGGATTTTTAAAATATTAATGTAAATGGATTTTTTTATTAAACAAGCGCAACGCTTATCAAAATTAAAAGAAAATATTTGACCGATTTCTTTAACCCTTTAACGCGCTAATGACGCAATTAGCGACATTTAACTTTGAAAAAAATCGGTATCCACTGTTTCCTATGTATTCGAGTATTCCAATGATGATTGTTAAAATTTTCCATGGCAAAATCAGAAAAAAATTTTATTGATTTTTTTTTGTTCAAAATTATTTTTCCTCTCTTTTTTTGTTCATGGCTAAAGTCAATCAAAATCGTGACCTCGATGTCTAAACTACAAATTTATTTATGGTTATTTTTATATCAAAAATTGGTACACCGAAATGGAGGCCTGAATGAATATTTCTTTCTCAACGAAACGGTATATAAGGTTTCGGGACATCTTTTTTTTTTTTTGCTTCTTCTTTTGAAATAACGGTACTTGCCATACGATTTTGGTTTTTTTTTTGTACTATGGATACTTGGGATGGTGCTAAAAATATCGCTAACTCATTTTTTTGCCAAAAAAAAAATCGAACAAGGATAATTTATAAAACCGCCAATATCGTAAAACCTGATAAGGGGAATTCCGAAAAATTTTGCTTTATTTTTATGAAAGTTGAACAAATCTGCGTACTTCGATTTTTGAATTTTTTTTCATATAATAATTTTCTTAAATTTAAATTAAATTCATTTTCTTAAAACGGCTCTAACGATGTTGATCAATTTTTATTTTGAACAATTATGTAAAAAGTGTCCAATGTGCTAATTACCTACATTAAAATCGTAGATGCTTTTTTTGAGAATCAAATATTTCAAAACCTAAAAAGCGGTTTAAATAAATTTGACATTTGATCAAATGTTACCATTCCTATTGAGGCGATTTAAAAGTTTCGTATGACGCAGTCGAGCACTTTATTTTTTTAAAATCTTACTTGAAACTTATAAAATTGAAGACTAAATTTTTTTCTCTATTTAATTTTCATATTAATTGTTTTTGAGGAAATTGAAAATTTGTTAACTATCTACTATCTTATTATTTTTATTTTTTGTTTGGTATTACTTTATCTTTCTTGCAGAGAGTTTCATTCATTAGAACAGGTGAGTCCCAATGAATATAGCGCAGCAAATCATATAGCTTTATAGAACGGAATTAAAAGATATAAAATTAAAAAACACAATTATATGAGATCCTAACCTCTTATTTAGCGGACAGACTCTTTCGTGTTAAACACGGCAACGAGGTTTCCGAATTCAAAGAAGTCGCGGCGGGAGTACCACAAGGAAGCGTTCTTGGCCCGATTGTATTTCTTTTAAGCACTCATGATATACCGCAAGAAGATGATACTATCGTAGCAACTTTCGCAGATGATACGGCCATATTAGCCGTAGAAGATTCGATTCAATCCGCGACATATGAGCTTCAAAGGTCGATCGACAAAATACGCACTTGGACAAAAACTTGGCGTACTATCCTCAACAAGGCAAAGTCCACACACGTTACTTTTACCTACAGAAATGTAAGTAATCTATCCATTTTTATGGACTCGGTACAAATTCCGTACGCCAACGAGGCTCATTACTAGGGAATGACGTTAGATGCAAAATTAAAATGGAAATCGCATATTAAGAAGAAAAGCTAGGAGCTCGTTATCAGATTTATTCAAATGCATTGGCTGATTGTATGTCCCATTTACAAGAAAGGCGATCCTATGTCTTGCAAGAACTATCGAGGCATATCCCTGCTTAATGTCGCATATAAGTTCCTATCCAACGTACTGTGAGAACGTCTCAAACCTTTCTGCAACACACTAATCGGCACGTACCAGTGTGGCTTCCGGCCCGGCAGATCAACTGTAGACCAAATCTTCACACTTAGGCAAATCCTGGAAAAGACCAACGAGTTTCAAGTCGAGACACACCATCTCTTCATCGACTTTAAAGCCGCATATGACAGCATTCATCGTCAGGAGCTTTTTGTGGCGATGGCCCGTCAAAACTGATCCAGATGTGTCGCATGACACTAGATAACACGCGATGCAATGTGCAACATGCACCGGATTTCGGCAAGGAGATGCGCTGTCGTGTGAGGTCTTCAATCTTGTTCATGAGCAGATAGTGCGCAGGGCAGGTGTCAACACGGAAGGCACTATCTTCAACAGATCAGTCCAACTGCTGAGGTATGCGGACGATGTAGACATCATCGGAGGCTCCCAACGTGACGAGGTAGAGGCTTTCATGGCTATTGAAGAACAGGCGAAACTAGTTGGCCTTGAAGTGAATGAGGACAAGAATAAATATATACTATCAACAAACAAACAATCATCTGTCCACCGACTAGGACAAAATGTCACTGTTTTTAACAGCAACTTCGAGGTAGTTAAGGAGTTCATCTACCTCGGGGTAAACATCAACTCCACAAGAATGTGTAGTGGAGATCCGTCGAAGAATTACCATAGGAAAACGCTGCTACTTCAGTTTGGCAAAACAAATGGGTTTAAAACTCCTAACTCGAAGGACAAAGTGCATGCTCTACAGAACGCTTATCCTGCCAGTTCTGCTTTCGGCGCCCAGTGCTGGACGAAAAGCAGGAAAGGAGAGTTAATACTGGGATCCTTTGAAAGAAAAATCCTTCGACGGATATTTGGTCCTGTGTGCGAGGAGGGCGAATGGAGGAGAAGATACAACCGCGAACTCTATGAGCTGTACCAAGATGTGGATGTAGTCCGAAAAGCTAAAACTCGTCGACTACATTGGCTCGGCCACATCGAGCGAATGGACAACAACGTTCCAGCCAAGAGGATCTTCGAATCCCAGCCCCCATGTTCGAGACGACATGGAAGACCGAATCTCCGTTTTAAAGACCAAGCCATCGCGGATGGCAGTGCGCTTGGTGGACAACTGGAAGCAGCGTGCTCGGAATCGCAGAGGGTGAAAGGCAGCCGTATTTCAGGCAGGGACTCTTTACGGGTCGGGAGCCCGTTAAGTAAGTAAGTATTGGCTGATTGGCGAATTCTCCAAGCTTAGCATGCAAGATAAGCTTCTTTTTAATAAGCAAGTGCTAAAACCTGTATAGACATATGGTATACAACTTTGGGGTAATACCAAACCATATAATGTTAAAATTTTACAAACTTTCCAAGATAAAGTTCTTAGACAAATCGTTAATCGGTATATCCGTAGTATATTCGAAACACTTATATCCACAGAGAAATAGGTACTACTACCATGGACACAACACACTTGCGTTTTTGGCCATTGCAATGACACTGTATTGAACATTTTGGATCAGAGAAGTCTTGCGCCGACTACAAAGGATAAAACCTTTTGAATTAGCAAAATATTATGTAACCGCATGTTATTGTCGGTACATGAAGGTGCTTCGCTTGAATGTTTCCTGCCAAATGATTTTTAAATTAAAGCTGCTTGATAGACATTAGCCTAGTTTTAGTAAGAATCTCACACTATTATGAGCACGTGCGGCCGGTCCTCATATTGTCTCATGGAAGATTTTTAACCTGCCCTCGGAAAAAAAATTCGTTCTTGCCTAAATGAATTATAATATTCGAATTAATCTGAGCAAAAGTAAAAAACGCTTCCATAACTTTTCTTTGATAATAATTTTTAATACTTCATTAAAGCGAATGACACTTTTTCAGAAATATTTTAACATAATATCGTATTCGCTACACAAACATTTCGTGATGAAAAAAACAAAAAATAACAACCACCCCCGTGATGAACTCTTTGATTACAAAGTAATTTAGCATCATTATCTTTGTGTATTTGAAATTTTTCCTTTAGTTGCATTTTTTTCCAATTTATGCGATTTTCCTTTGAACATGTTGAGAACATGAACACAATTTTGTTTTTTGAAAAATATTCCATATACGCCCCCGGCAGCCATAGAACATAAATAACTTTCACTTTTTATCTCTTGAAAATCATCACACGCTTCAAGCCCTCATGCTATTCCAATTTTTTGCCAACAAATTGGATTTGGTTTTTTGTCTGTTCTTTATCTTCTCATGCGTTAAGAATGTAGATTCGTGTATCATTTGTCAACCGTCGAATATTAGCACACGAAATACGTGGTTTTGTCGTCCCACGCAAAAACACCAACGCAGCGCTGCCGTAGATGATTTATAGAAAATGCTGAAACCAAATTTATTCACCTCTATCTACCTCAAACTGTAATCAGAACTTACCCACCACTTTAGTGCAACGGCCTTGCATATTCAATTAACTTGTAATGAGACCGCAGACAAAACCGGCGTCGTTGTCAATCACTAACACTATCTTGAAGGGTTGCTCTTTGCTGACTGTTTAAGCTTCAAGTAAAACAGAGAGGAGTGTGCGACTTTAACCCAGATGAAAGCTCTATTATTTCCTGTTAATCGGCTTAGTTGCCACAGATTGAACAGGAGAATGCCATTTCGTTTGCTACTTTTATAAACTGCTTGTAGAACATTTTCACTGTTTTGTTTGCCTGTCAAGCGTATCTGGGTCGAGGATTCCGAGTAAAACTGGCAGTTTTCTTATTTAAATTCGACACCAATAGGGAGGCATTCTCTTTTTAAAGTGATTAAGGTTGTGTTGTGAGTAGAAGAAGATAGGCAGTTAGCAACAAAGGAATGGAAAAAAAAATATATATCGCTCACTGGGGAGAGTACGGAATGATTATGTTTCCTAAATGACATGGTTTGACTTTTCTCATACACATACACGCATACAGTGTACAGTGTATGCGGGAGTAATGAATCTGAATGCGAATGGAAGCGATAAAGGAAAAGTACGTGATTTCATTAAGCAGACCTAATTTGTTTTTTTATTTATATTTTTATTTTTATTTTATATATTTATAAAGGAATTTAATTTAGTTTACATTTTGTCTGAGGATACATATTTTACTTATGTTTGTGTGTGTAACTACATTTAGGAATTCCGAACTCGGTGGTAAACGTCTATGGATGGATGTGTTTCGTTGCTGGTGGATTTAATTGGAAAGCTAATTGATTTTGATTGACTTTCGTAATTGAATTCGATGAGTTTGTTTTTGATGCTGATTGCTGTTTTTTGTGGTCGTGTTGCAGGTTGCACTGATTGCAGGCAAGCAATCACTATCTTTTCACTATGTATTCTCTTTTGTGGAATTTATTAATCAGAAAACTTTCCCTTTGGAGATTTATAAAAAAAACTTTGGAAGTGGAATCAGTGAGATATTTGTAGGTCCTCCACTTTTCTTATTTTTGATAAAACAACATAATAAGACTACAATGTTTACACGTTTTATTATTATTTTCGTCCGTCTTCATAAAAGTTTCGGTTTGCAAAGATACATAAATTTTTAAGGTGAATGCTACGAAAAAAACATAATATAATGACATTTGACATGAGTCAACGGTGTAGGTATTTATTAAAGGATTTGAAAGGACCAAATCTTTTGCGTAGTACTACAAATCACACGATCTTGGTGGCCAATTGACAGGTCCATTCCGCGAAATTATGCGCTCATCGAATGATTCCTTCAATAAATCGATTGTGGCGTGCGCTGTGTGGCATGTAGCATCGTCTTGTTGGAACCACATCTCATCCACATTCATGCCATCCAATTTGGGAACAAAATAGTCGGTAATCATGGCTCTATACCGGTCTCACAAAATGAGCCTCATCACTAAACAAAATTTGGCGATGAAAATCAGCATCGATATCAATCGCATTTTCGGCCCACACACCAAAATCACGACGCTTGGTCTCGCGGCTTTAATTCTTGCAGAAGCTGGATCTTGTCAGGTCGTAAGAAGTGATCTTCGCCCAAAATCTTCCATAAAGTTGATGGACAAAGCTCCAAGTGCTCAAGTCCTCCTCAACACTTTGCTCTACAGCGGCAATTGTTTCTTTCATGCGCACTGTTCGACATCTCTGCGGATGCGTATTATCGCATTGAGTAAACGTAGTGCGAAAACGATCCATGGTTAACCGAATTAATTGCTCTGATGGACGATTATGTCGACCATAAAATGAACGGAGCTTACGGTAAACTTCGCGAACAATTATTTTCGAAATAAATTTGCACGGTTTGCAAGCTTTTTTCATTTGTCAATCTGTTCATGATGAAATGGCAAAACAAACTGAATATAAATGACATTACAGTTGCCAGATTCGACCACAAAATGTCAGTTTTATCTCTATTCGAAGAAACCAACCTCTAAAAAAAGAAACTTTAGAAGGACCAGTTAGTTCATTTTAAATTATATCCCCAAAAGTGTAATGAGTGGGCATTTACGTATAAAGCATACAAAATATTGGCAATGATCTTTAAGGTCATATGCGCAGACATTCGAAGCTGTGTCTTGTCACTCAACCAGCATCTCAAAATCATACGGGGTTAAAAGCCTGGATCTACATATATGAGTGCTGTATGCCAGCTAACAAAACAGCGTTCTGCTCTTAACCCCTTATGATTTTGAGATGCTGGTTGAGAGGTCTGATAACAGTGAGAAGACAGAGGAACTTAGATCTTTTTTAGAACCTATTATTTTCAGACCTTCGATCCACAGCTTCGAATGTCTGTGCATATGACCTGAAAGGCAATATTCGGTATGATGTATACTTAAATTCTCACTTATAACACCTTTAGGGAAAGAAAAGCATCACCCTATGGATAGTTGTGAGTCTTTTAAAGGATATAATCGCCCCCCTTGGTATAATATAGAAATACCAACCAATTAACTAAAAATTATAAAATTTACACATTCATGCTTCTGGTTTGAGGAGGAAGATATGCATTAGTGTCTACCTGGATCCGGCAGCTTAAAAGGCAGTTACTTGTCTACCTGAGAATTTAGATAATATGATCTAACTGACTGAATGGCCCGCCTAGCTTGTGTTAAAAAAAAAAGTTTTATTTTCCAACTAAATATTAACTAATTTAAGTCAGAATATATATATATATATCTATACAGCGGCTTACTTTATTGTACTCAGATTGAAATGAGAGATTGCTTTTGATTTATAGAAAATATAAATATTGCGTGCGAAACTATATTTAAAGTAAATACTGTAATCGATATTTACTCAATCGAGATCGAAATCAATTATGTAGTGCCATTTTTCAGGTGCCTTTACTCGCACTTCATGTATTACTATAACTAAAATCCACGCTTGAGTCTAGATGGAGCAATTTCTGTGTACAACTTGGATTTATGTAAAAACTGTCTTGAAGTTTTTTTTCGACATGAAATGAAATTTAACAATACAACAAATCACATGATCGACTTACATTCCAAATATTAGCTTTCTAGGCTTAAGAGTTTTCGAGTAAATTTGATTTCATTCACACGTAATTTAAAACACTTAACTATCAGAAACTGAATTCATCACAAATTCGATTCAATGATGTAATTACGGTACGATATCTATCGACTATCATCTACTCCAATCTATATGGCGCCAAATTTTGTGTGTATTACAATTATTAAGGTTCTTGTATTATGATTATGATCCATTCTCCAATATAGATGGCGCTGTAAGCTTAAATTGCTTATAAGTTGCCACAATCTTGAAACTAAGAAAACAAAATATGGCCATGGTCTACCTATATTCCAATTTCAGCTTCATAAGCCTTACAGTTTTCAAGTATTTTTGGGTCGGACAGCAGTACAGGGAACAGAAAATTGGCTTGAATTTTATTATATTGAGGATGTTCACTAGAGCAATCTCCGTCTTCAGAGAGAACATTCATTAAGTATAAACGCTATTATCAATCGACATAAAGCTCATTCACGCAAAGCTTTTCTTTATTGGGCTATCTTAAAATCGGCGTGGAGATATCGGTTAATGAGCACATGAAGTCAAGGATTTCTTTCCGATTGTCACTAGTATCACCCAAAAGTGCTCTGAACATTGCTACTCTGATAAAGAGATTTTCTGTTTGAACAAATGAATGTACAAAGGTAAATAGTAAAACGCTCATCCATATCAGCGCTGGATGGATCTATCGTTGCAACTAAATATAATTAATAAACAAGCAAGATGTTTAAACATAGTCAGATATCTCCTGACGACGTTAGTTCTTGGCCATAAAACAACTGCACCAATGGTAATAAAAATCTAACAATAACGTGTTTTGTATTTTCAGTAAACCTGTCTGGAGTTAGGACCCCAGGAGTTGCGGAACTGAAATGATGCAAAATACCTCACATTGAGAGAATATCATCTTTGGCTTGGTTGGGTGTATTGACCGCTAACTCCGTTCCTAATAGGTTCCCAATCATACTCCATGAACTCAGGAATTTAATACTTCTCTTAGCAGGACCGAAAAAAATATAATTTCTTTTGACAGTCCTAGTAAATATTTTTTTGATAATATTCATTAAAGATCTCATTCAAAAATAAATTCGGAGTCAACGAGTTATTTTAACACTCCCATTCAACGAACCTATGCTCAAAATGAACCTAAGTACAGATCGCTGCATTAAAGTCACAAGCTCTATAATTGCTTCACCAGATATTAAACTATTCTTTAGCTGCTCTAGATATTACTTTAAAACTAAACTCATTTTAAGGTTCTAACAATTTTAACTTTACGTTTATTTTGCTCATGTTTTAAAATTTGGTAGGGAGTCTATAACAGATTTGTAAATTCTGATTGATGAAAATAAATATACCAATAAATATAGGCCGTCAGATATATCGACCATCGAAAGTCGCCTGTTCATTTTAAATTAAAATTTAAATAGATAGATAAATACTTTGCCTACCTTCCTCAACTGCACAAAGAAAAAATACAACCGTTTCCTATTGGAGCTATACGAAGATTTAAATGAAGTTCACCGGATGAGCAGCATTTATCCACTCCGAGTGTTTTTAAAGAACCAAAGTCACAAAAAAAAGACCTTGCCTCTGCTTTTTAGACCCAACCATAGCAGATGACCGGATAACCGAAAGCAATGATAAATGCCATTCACTATACACTACAAACCCTAAGCACTAGAAAAATATAAACATGATGTGTTCCTCGAAATAGGAGTATTTCCAGTAATGGCGAAGCTTACTGAATTTATATTTAAGGGCATCCACTGCATTCCAAGCAGGAAATTCAGCTTATTGGGATAAAAGCTCAGGTCTCAAGTCTTAGTTATAAGTCAGCATTATATCAAAAACTCAGTAGGTTATCTCACAGGTCACCTCAGTTTAAGATATCACCTTAGACTAGTCGAAGCTTCATAGTGCCGACTCTATCTTGAAGAAGACGGAGCTGAGCACATTTTATATGAATGATAAGATCATTATGTTATAAGACGAGAAATATCTAGGACCGAATTCATGATACTGACATACTTTTCTGACATCAACACATCACCAAATATACTTTAGGTCGTCGTTAGGTTTATTACAAAAAACAACAACATTATTCCATCCTTCCATCCATAAAAAGACTAAAGCCTGGCTACTCCAAATATTAATATATATTTCATAAGTTCTAATGGTGCTGATACCATTGTTACTAAAATGATTTTAAGCGCAGTTGTTCGCAACCCACTAACCTAACCCTGACCTAACCCTTTGCGCCAATTTCATGCACTGAAATACTCCACATTATGTAAACAGATACTCTGTTGCATGAATCACCTTCTGCGTTGCATAGAAAATAATACCAATTTCAAATCCATCCCAGAGGCATATCAGGTCCATCACCCGTCCCAAGGATAGACAAAATCAATTCTGTAATGAATCATGTAATACGATATATCCTTAACCATCTCGCATTTCGAATGGATAAATATTAAATTAACGAAAGAAAACCGGAAATTACCTGTTATTCCCTGAGTTGATTCTATCAAACATCATCACCATATCCAATTCATTCAATATAAACGCAAATAGCATGGCAACCAAATAATACTGTTGCCAACTAATCCTAACTAGCAGGTGTTTGAGCAGGCACCTTGTTTGTATGTACATACATATATAGCTAACATCAAAACCACCTGCTATCTACTCCATCAATCTATTCACTTCCCCAATCGACATCCATAAGAGCGTTTTTGCTGTTCAAACGTAGTGTTCTCCCATTAGGCTATTATCTTTTCAGAAACAAAAGCAACAACTTTGACAGACGAAATCGTTAATAAAAGAAATCCTGCTGATAGTTTGTCAATATTTTATCCTGATGACAGCGATAAAATATTACAATAGATCAACGCACCGGCGGCGTACCAAGTGAATAGAATGAAACCAGAAAAACAAACAATGGGGATTGAAATACTTCCTGTTTAAATCACTTAACGAAAACCGCAAACAAAAACGTTGGGGATTTAAGAAAAAAACTCTTTCCCCAAGCAACGTGCCGATCAATGTTGATCTGATTTATTTTGTCATTTGGCTTGGTAGCTCCATAATATTTCTTTCTTATTGGAATTCAACGGATTTCGCTTGTATTCTGCGTCTTTAGAAATTCTTCATTGGTTTGCTGGGATTTTCTTCGTATTTAATCCTTGCATCATTATTCTGAAATCAAGTGGCATGCGGGACCCGCCATTTTAGTTAAGAGATCCTTCAAGTTTACGACGACTATATGCACATCATTTAGATGGGGTATCCTTGTCGTTGTCGTTCCTTAGCGCTCATCATCATTATCATCATCATCATCAGCATCATGGTAGTCGCTGTCGTTTTAGTCTGTCTCAAGTGGCAAATGGTTAAGATTCACGAAAAACAACCACTATGAAGAAGACAGGAGTGGCAAATGTCAAAATCCTTTTTTCAATGATTATGTAACCAACGTGGTGGTGGTGGTGGTGTGGTTTTGGAAAATAATCCCTTTTCACTGACGCAAAAAAAAAAATACAAAAAAAATATGAAATGGCTCTTTGAAAGGATTTTGTCCTTCTGCTTTTTTTTTAATTTTTTTTTTTTTTTTGGAGAATGTTGGCTTTTAAGAAGGATTTATTGGATTTGAAAGGATACTTTTGCGGATACTTTAACTTGCAAGCAATGCCGTAATTACAGATTTTTATTTCAAGTGAAAAGCATGGGGCGGGAGGAGTGTCCTGTGTCCTGAGTTTGGTGTCATATTGTACACAAGATAAGTGCAGATTACGAAAGTGGTTGTCTGTGCGGGCTGAATTCTCCATAGAATATTCATTCACCTTCAGGTGTCGAACATAGTCTTGATTTAAGTGTTTTTTTTTTCGGCTGCATAACCACCTCCTGAAGATTCTGTCTGATGATATTGGTTACCAGAAAAGTCTCCTGTGGAATTGAAAGAGAAAAAAAGGGATTGTAAAGTGAAACATTTTACTACTTATGGTGGACGCATCTCTTCATCTGATGATATGATATAACTGCAAGATGGACATCCGTAGATGAGCATACGGGAACATTTAGGTAGCTTTTTAATGTTTTTAGCAAACTTGTGAAATTTGTCGTTATTTTTTATTGCCAAATTATTTAGTTTTGTTTACCAAACTTGTTAGTATAGGCACCCCTCAAGTTGGAGTTATTTCGCCTCTGCTGTGGATTATGGTTCTCAACAAAATCCTGTTGAAACTAGACAGCAGCAAGCAAGTAGTGGGTGCTGTCTTGGTGTCAACCCAAGAGAAACTGCTTATCACCACCAAAACCGAAGTACAAACCTTTCGACTTACTCGTCTAGACAATCAAACTCTCTCGCTATCCCTCAGTGCTAAATACTTGAATATAATTTTAAAGCCTAAGCTCAGTTGGAAGCTGTACAACAAACACCGAGTGCGGCAAGGTAATATCGCTTTCTATTTCGCTAAATAGACTGAAACTTAAAATGGTTCCCTGTACACATCTCTGGTGCGCGCAATTCTCAGATACGAGTCTCTTGTACGGTGGCCCTAAGTAAAGCTTATAACATTACCAAGCTAAGCAGTGTTCACAGAACGGCTGTAATTGGTGCCACGGGAGTCCTGCAGGCAAGCCCGAACGAGGCACTCAATATGATTCGGGGCATCCTACCCCTAGATATGCATATCAAATCAATTGTACCATGTAGTACAGTATGACTGAAAGAAATAAATCAATAAATATTAGGCGTAAACGGCCCATATAGGACCCAAAGCCTAGCTTTTCCAACCGTTGTGTGTACGAAGATATAATTTTTGACACGAATAGAAGGGACCTACAGTTTAATGCCAACCACTTAACCACTAAGCCACTGCACCCACAGTGGTTGATGGTCCCCAAGACCCTACGGGAATTGCAAAAGCCTTGATTCACTACGCAGAAGCGTAGAATCAATATCTACCGACAATATTACACTCAAACTCAACTGGATGGAACTTGGAACTTACCACCCCCTCCCCCCTCCCGCCGTTTTTTTTAAAGGGGTAATATTCTTCACTTTACGAAGAAGGCAGAGGCTGGGTGAAGGAACGTATCGAATCAACATCCACGTTTCTAAGCTCGGCATACCCCACAACACCCACTGCAGTAGTTGTGATGACACTTAAGGGAGGGAAACAATATTTCAGCTAATAGGCGGGTGACCGGCTCTAGCTAGCGCTTGGGACCTTTTTGACATCGCAAATATCGGTCTCAATGATATCGTCATATAATTCAAACGGATGCATCTGAGTTAACTGACATCAGGATATGATATTGCATATCGTTTGAGAAGCGATTAGGATAGTTTCAGCAGGAGCTACTTTGTATGCGTCATCATTACAATCATTCACTCGAATGGCACCCAACCAATTTTCGTAATTTTTTTGTTGACATATATGTTGTCCATTTAGGTTTTACTTTGAAAAGACGAGGATAATGGGGGAATTTTTGTTGTAGTTGTGACACTCTCCGATAAGTAGTGATATGTTAGGAGGAGGCGGGGAGAGAATTAAGGTGGGTTCGAAGGGTAGGGATAACCAAGGGACAGGTAAAGACTATTTTCCCGCAATTTTTTCAAATAAAACCCATAATATCAGTAAAGCTAACTCAAGAGTTGGAAGAGAGGGCCTATCTCTCAGACTAACAGACCAATTATAAAAAAGTTATTTCAATGTTGTTGGTGATACCGTCCGGATAAATAAAAGTAACTTAGGGATGTCGCGAAGGGGCTAGGTATAAACGGACAAGGGATCATAGTAGGAGGTATAAGACTATCTTTGTAAAAGATATTGAAATAATAAAAATGTATTATTAATTAAGGCCGAAAGGTAATAGTATTAAGTGATATAGTTAAGACTAGAGCGTCCGCATAAGGACCAGTAATCTAGAATAAGTATCCTGTTGATTTTAAGTTAGATTTAATCATTTTCGTCTAATTTGTTAGCTTTATTGAAAGAAAAATAAAAATGGATTTAAAATTAGATCTTTGTAACTCCTCGGCCGATCTTACAACATCGTGATGGCTACACTTTCTGAATCAGGACAACTTACTTAAGGAAATACTGTATTGCGAAAAATCTTAAAACTAACGCAATTTTCCTTTACTTATTCTGGTTATCGTTATCATGATAAGTACTAATTATAAGATATTTTCTCTTTCAAGATCGAAGTTTTGTATACATTTCTTTGTCGAATCTCCACAAAGTTCATAGAGGTAATTTTTACTATGCTAAACTGTAGATGAACTTTTTTACATTGAAGTTGCTGCTCTAGACTATTATGTTTGGTTCTAGTCCGTTCTCCTAGTTGAACTAATCTGTTAATAAAAATTTAAACAAAGTCTAAAAAACACAAAACTATTCTGATGAATGGATATTTAAGTATCTAAATGCGAAGAGATTTATACATGGTTTACTAACAACTTACTAGCGGCCATATCATACTCTTAATCACCTTTTAATTGAATTAGTAACCAATTTCCATTTTTGTTTATTAGCAATTTTTCAAATCTTTAGCAAACCATAATAGTGCTCATTAGATATTGTTTGACAGAATTTTTCTGTTCATATTAAACTAATTTAGTGGTCTCTTTTTTGTACATTTTTTCTCTAACAACTATCTCCGTGTTCGGAGAATTCGATTCACCGTGTATAATGGAATTCTAAAAATTTCTCCAAAATATGTTTCATTTATAATTGTTGTCCTGTTGTTGACTTTGCCCGAGTAAAGAACAAATATTTGCTATATTGCACACTGTCTTTTTTGCAGGTAGTAAAATTCAAATCTAAACGGCAAATTGTGTCACTTTATTCAGAGCTAGCTTCATACATCCAGGTGACTTGGAGACATGTGAGACAAGGCAAAAGGCTTAGTGAACTTAACATATCAGGGTTAATATCATTTAATTTTGAAGATCGTATCGACCAGATCGTCTATTATGGATTCATCAACCTGACAATTGGGCTCGTTACTTTTTCCAACTTACGAAGTTAGGTAAGGTAAGGTTAAACATTGTAAACAAAATCATCACACAATAGTAGGCACCAAAAAGGGCCCATCGCATTTTGCAGATCTAATTGCTTTTTTCTCAATAGTGCCCCTTAGAATGCAGAGCGGAGGTTTGATGTATACCACCGCACTATTAAAGAGTAGCTATTCTTGCCTGGTCAGTTCCCTCAATGCCTCAGTGTCCTGGCACCCAATACTCACTCGGTTCTAACTGCATAATGCTTCAAGTATTGTGCGACAGCTAATAACTGAATTCATGTTGTTTGATTTCATTGCCTTGAGTACGGCCGGCTGTCGATGAAAATGGCGATATCTCTTCGGAATACAGATTTCATCTGCTTTAGCTCAGCCGCTCTGATAAGTTATAAAGTTAGGTGTTTAAAGCAGCACAGACTATCTTATCGATGGAACTACCAGCCATGGAAATAACCTTCTGTGTGGACAGTAAGCAGCACTAAAAGCAATCAGCTCCAACCTTGTTTATGCGAAGTGTGTAACGGATTACCTCTTGGCACTCAGGGCTACACGTTATCACTCAGTTTTACTCTGCAGGGTTCGTGGACACGTTGGGTTGGAAGGGGACGAAAAAGTGGACGAATTGGCCAGATACGGCTCTGATATGAACCCTCAACTAGCGAACGGAGAGGTGCTATCGCCTTTCAACATTGCTAAGACTTTTATTAACGGTGCGCCGCGGCGTCACCACACAACTGCTTAAGGAACAATGGAGCAACACCATCAGCTGCGTCACAACCCGAAGTCCGTGGCCTGTGGCTGACGCCAAAAGAGCAAAGTCGCTAGTCTCTCTGAATAGAAGTCATAACCGGATGCTCGTCGGGGTATTAACCGGACACTGCATCATAGGAAGCATGGCTTAAAGGCTAGGACTTTTCGCAAACGACTTCTGCAGAAGCTGCAGAGACGAAGAGGAAATAGAGTCCGTGGAACATCTTCTATGCTACTACCCAGCCTTACAAGAACGCCGCTCATCCTGTATGGGAGCAAAGTTTGGACGACTTGGTTGGGGTATCTCTATCTGACATAAAACTATTCCTCAGCAGATCGAAGTGGTCTTGTTAGACACATGTCCTTACATATACAAACAGGGTACTCAAAATGGGCCTTCACGGCTTCCGGGTGAAATTTGCACTTGATGCAAAACGACCCTCCCAACCTTACCTAACCTAACCTAGGTATTAAAAAATACGTGGACTTTAAAAAATTGCGCAATTTAGAAGTTCACAGTCTTCAACTCTACTCGCCTTCTCCTTCAATTGCGCCGTTGTTACTCGTATAAATGCAACGTTACTTTGGTTGTCGATACGGATCACTTTCGCATCAAATCAGTATCATTGAAAAATATTGACGCCTATCAAACCCCCTGCACAGAAAACCGAAAAACCCTTAGGGCACGAAACTATTTTGCTAACAAATTGTTCGTAATTGATTAGCCCACCTTTAAACAGCCTTTATACTACAAACTTATATGTGACTCTAAAAACTGCTTCTCTCAGATATTCTTGCAATTTCATTTTCGACCTGGTTTCGTATCTGATGAGAATAGGTACTTATTGTGCCTAATTGGATCATCTGAATCAACACACTGCAACCCCAAAGCATATTGAGAAAGCAAACATGCTTCTATTGTGTAGTAATACGATTCTAGGTTACCAAAAACTGCCAAAAATACCTCTGAAAATGTTGCCTCTAAGGTTATATTCAGCGAACTATATTAAGGATTATAGCTGTTTCGAACTTCACTGCCTTCTGTGGAAATTTACGACGATCCGCATGTCGAAAATCTAGAGCATGACGCAGAATTCTTCCATTATCTCCAAAAATTTTGGCTTATATTGTGTTTCAGCATACCCACTGCACATGGGCACAGACATCCGCATGAACATGAACAATTTTAAAACAACTTCCATTTCAATGGACCCCTCGCATAATTCCGCAGCAATTACATTAATACCCTCAAGTATTTGTTGTTGTTTTTTTTTAAACAAAGGATTTCCCTAATCGTCCATTATATTCTTCACATTTAACCACTTGACCATTCTTATCTGCAATAAAATATAATTTGTAAGCCTCCTTAACACTCTCTTAGTCGTCACAGTCTTGTTGCCATTCATTTTATAGCAAGTCCTTTTCATTCAATAAACGTCTGAAGGAGCACTTCCTAAAATGAATCTTTTCAATTTCCCTGTCGGGTTTATACTTATTCATCGATGGGATGCTCCAAATTGACTCTTAAGTACATCGTCTATGCCATAAACAAAACGAAGAGTCCCAAAAAGGCACCACCGTCTCATCCGTTCCAAGAGGACTTCCACAATCTGGATCAACAGGAGTGGGCAATTAAATGTTCCAATCTATGTTAATTGCCAATTAGCATGCGATAAATTAAAATTAACTCCTCACAAATGAATAAGCTACGAGTCCTTTATAAGAAAAAAAATCTAAAACCATCTATCTTTCGGACGAAGTTGAGTATTTATATGAAGGTACAGAACAGGATGTGGCGAAAATATCATTAAACATTATTCTCGTACCTAGCTAGCTAGCTATTGCGAAAAGTTTTTGATTTATCAACTCAGCACGGAAGCCAGTAGTGGTGGGGAATAGAAAAAAAGGACGATGCATGCTATTTGATTATTACCATCAAAACACGACAGGAAGCTATCCCACTTCGGTATAGCAATGCCAAAGTAGCACTTGAAAAGTTATTACTTTTCTGAATGGAAAATGAAAACAAAAATCCGTACAATGAACCCGCTTGTGGCACAGTAACACAATTTTGTCAGGATATTCATTAAAATATCCGCATCTCTCTATTGTCAGCAATTGACGTTAGCCATGGTTATGTAAGTATTGCGAGTCCTGCTATAATATCTGCATGCGTGCGTGTGTGCGCGCTCGGATGATAATTAGAATGACCTTTAAAAGTGAGGTTATAGCTATTCAAACACACACACACACACACACACACCCTAACACATGACCATGAATGCCGTTTCGGGTTAAAATTTATATTAAAGCTTTTTGTGTGTTCAGCAAATGATAGTTGAGAAATTTATTCCCAAAGGATTGCGCAGTATAATATGTTTTTTTTTTGTTATTTGAATAGGACGATGGTTGGTTGTTTGCTTTCAAAACTAGAATGTTGGCCAAAAACTGAGATAGAAATTATATCCTCACTTTGGTTGTTCTGTAGTGTTGAAAAGGAAGGATATTCATCACGTAGGATGTTAATAATTAATGAATGTAATTACCGCATCATGGGAACGGTAGCAAAGAGTTCAGGAGCGAGAAAGATACTTGTGGCAACAGTTTGTGATGATGGCTGTTTCACTATAAATTATATCCTTTCCATAAATAGAGTGTAATTAGGCTGAGTAGGAGCAACGTAAGTGCATGTTTGAGTCCTTGGGTGTGCAGAATATTTTGGCAGTTTAAGTGTGATGAATGAGCTGATGTACTGCAAGGCAAATTTCATTGCTGCCATAAGACTGCTTTCGAATGGAGATGCACATTCATCAGGCTTTTTGGTACATTTCATTGTGACTCCTTTCAGATATTGATTACCATGAAAATCCGTTGAACCTGCGTCAGCTGTTAGCTGGAGAACGATTTTCCATTTCGCTAGATGCGGCCGAGCCAATTGTTACAGCTCGCGATTGTATCTTATTCTTCAGGCCACCTTTTCGCACACCGAATAAGGATTATGCTTTTCGTATTGACACCTGCTCAAGAACGAAATTGAATAATCGGTTGTATCCGGCAAGTTAAACTATAGCCATTTACAGCTGCCCCTGTTGATATTGCCCTGTCATGTGCGACTTTTGATTTGATTAATGGATCAGACTCAAAATTCGTTGGTCATTTCCAGGATATATAACGGGTGAGTTTTTAAGCGTAGTTTTTTTTTAAAACCGAATAAAACACTCAAATTTGCATTAAATATTCAAAATGTTAATGGTAATCGATAAATAGGCGTTTGCCATTTACGTTTTAAAGACAACTTTTGGACGCCACAAATGTCTCGCATTGTTTGAAAAGCTTCTCATGACAAATTTTACTTCGACTTTCGCAAGAGGTGGTACAGCGGCCTTAATCGCGCACAACCAAGGTTTTACCTGCGTACCTTACTAGGAAAGTATCAATAGAAATTTTCATGCAGGTCCGTGGGTGTCTTGACTTTTCTTTCAAATGCAACTGAAAAGCGCACATTAATTTATGTAATAAGGTCTTAAGTAGTATCATTAAAAGAAAAACTTGTTCGCGTTATCTATCTAATTAAAATAATTCCTACCTTGAACTTTTTTTGAGATTCAGAAAAGAATTGTGCAGTTAATATGAAATCATTACGTTATGATTCCTGAAGTCTTCGACATCGGTGTGTTGCAATAAGAGCACTAGAAAAACTAAATGTAAATAGCAACCCTGGCCCTGATGGGACTCCTGGGGTAATATTAAAAAGATGTTAATCCTTCGTTTTTCACCCTCTTAAAATTATTTTTAAACCAGTCCCTTGTAACTGGGAACTTCCTACATGAATGGAAATATTCATTTTCCTATTTATAAAATCGGCTTAAAGCAAAAAGTAGAAAGCTATCTTCCAATGTCAAAGATTTTTGCAATACAAAAATTGTTTAAAAGTATTGTTAAGGACGAACTCTTTTCCGCGGTGAAAGAAATTATTTCAAATAGTTAGCTTTGTTGACTAATTATACATTTAATAGTATTGATGATCGCCTACAAGTTGATGTACTTTACACTGACTTTACTACAAAAGCGTATGCCTAAAGTCTTTGGGTTTCCAGTCTTCAATCCTAAAATGGTATAGTAATTACCTGACTAATAACGGGTGATTTTTTAAGAGTTAAGTTTTTAAGGATGGCAGGTTGATCACTGCACTGGCATCCAAACGTCATCTGTCAAAGTGAAAAGTTTTCAGCATACTCTGCCATTTAATGATGGAAAGACTTACAAACGAGCAACGATTGCAAATTATTGAAAGTTATTATCCAAATTCGTGCTCTGAATTGCTTAAAATTATGTTCAGCGATGAGGCTCATTTTTGGTTCAACGGATACGTAAATAAGCAAAACTGTCGCACCTAGAGTGATGAGTGAATGAGAGAATGGACCACTTGAAACAGAACCGCGGCCAACATTCCGCATCAGTTACTCGATTCACTTTTACTTGTCATATGCATTGTGGAATCCGCCAGTGAAAATTCCTTATCGATTTGAATTTTAAATTTGAAGTTGGTCGGTAAACAGGTGTTTTTTAGTAAATGACTTCGAACTTCTTTCCGACTGTCACTTTAACCTAACCTAACCTAACCATCCCCGACAGGAAAAATGCGCATTATTAACAGGAATTTAACCTGATTTCTGAAACACAATCATAATCTTTTAATATCTTTAATTAATCTTCTTAGATTGGTTGTCAATAATGCAGCATTTTAATATATTTTGAATATTTTGAAAACTGAGCTTAATACTAACTCGAAGACACTTTCACTATCCCCGAAATAAATTTAGCAGTTTGCTTAGGATTCTTTAGCGGAGAATCACTTGCATAACACATTCAAGGGTTTCAGAAGTGCTTAAGTATGTGTTGTTTTTATGACATATGTCGAATCCCAGAAGTGGGAATGTGCTCTGATGAAACGTATATTGCCATCAAAGTTCCATCACAAAATAGACATATATACTATAATCGTAAGAGAGATTTCATCCTCTGATAATAACCAATATTATTGCTACCTGATGATCAGATATGCGATGGATAAGATGTGTGAATGCAACGAATTCAGGCTCCAACCAGGACTGAATAATGAAATATTTTATGGAAATAAATGCATGGAATATTTTAATTTTAGACAAATCAAATAGAAATTGCAGCAAAGAAGCACCAAATATGCGATGAATTAGCTGCGTATCTGAAATGTCAAAGATTATATGGGGAGCCCCTGGCACGTTTTCTACGATGATGTGAAACGTATTCACTTTGATGACAGTGGAAAGTTTCACTTCGAAAGTATTCTACGATTCCACGATACAGCTGAATGTAACTGATTGCATTCGCTTTCAATCAGATATTAATAGATTGTCGGACTGGTGCAATCGCAATGCTTTGGGAAGATGTAAAGATGAAAGATGTAAAGTTTTGTCAGCATATCTTTAATTTTGCATAATTAATTTACGGGGTCTTTTTTTTTAGAGGTATAGAACTTGGAATTGAAGTAAAACACATTGGCTTTATTGGAAGGATAATTTTATGCCATTAATATTTATATATGATTTCGGGCATGTGGCCGCCGCGGATGGTTCGAATAAGGACAAGTCTAGAGGTCCAATTTTCAACCACTTTTTCAAGCATTTGGGGCTGTATGTCGGCAATAACGCCACGAATGTTGGGCTTCCAAGTCCCCTAACATTTCTGGTTTGTTGGCGTAGGCGATCGACTTCACATATCCCCAAGGAAAATAATCCATCTTGGTGGCCGATTGATAGGTCCATTCCGCGAAATTATTCGCTTATCGAATGTTTCCTTCAATAAATCGTTTGTGACGTGCGCTGTGTGGCATGTAGCGCCGTCTTGTTGGAACCACATCTCATCCACATTCATGCCATCCAATTCGGGAACAAAGTAGTCGGTTATCATGGCTCTATACCGGTCTCCATTAACGGTAACTGACTCTCCAGCATTATTTCGGAAGAAGTATGGCCCAATGACTCCACCAGCTCATAGAGCACACCAAACAGTCAGTTTTTGTCGATGTAATGGCGTTTCAAGGGTCTCATGTGGATTCTCTTCACTCAAAATGCGGTAATTTTGCTTGTTGACGGCTACGTTATCATTTAACCCTAAATGAGCCTCATCACTGAACATAATTTTGCGCTAAACTTCGCAACCATTATTTTCGAAATAAATTTGCACAATTCGCAAGCGTTGTTCATTTGTCGACCTGTTAATGATGAAATGGCAAACCAAACTGAACAAAAATGACATAGAGTTGCCAAATTTCACCACAAATATCAGTTTTATTTCTATTCGAAAAACCAACCTCTAAAAAAACACCCTATATAACTTCAGCGTTTTGATGAAGTGAAAGCTCTTAAGATTATATTTTATTATGATTATATCATTGCCAAGTCCAACTAATCGTTACGTTATAGTAAAGACTTTAAATCCACAGAAATAAACAGCCTTAAAATTATTTACTGGCCTTTAGTCAGATGGGTCACAATATTGTTCTATAATTTGGGATTCCCAATATATAGTTCATGAACTTATATTCGAAAGAGTCAAAAAAAACTTCCGTCATGCTTATTCACGATGTTCTTAGTTAGTTTCTAGAATTTATCTTTCTTTTAAATATGTATGCTCCCCAAAGGACACTGCTGGTTAGAAGCTGATTTTGTACAGATAGGTACAGAACCATTTAAGGTAATAATGAGGAAAATACGAGGTGCATAAGCACATTTAATTAAGTTAGAAAGAAATTGCATTTTGCTTGTCGCGAGCAGATTTTAAAAAGTCATTCATTAACTTTGAAGTAAATTTACATTTCATTTATTTACATCAAGATTAGTCGCGCAACAAAGTCTTCAAACATTAATTTAATACACAGGATAATCCGTTCTGAGTTTCATTTGTGTTTCTATGACTAGCACATTTTTTGAGTGACCTGTGTCCTTTTGGCGATTTCAACACATTCGAATCGTTGTTATCGTGTTACATTTTGTTGTCATTAACTGCCCCAGTGTGGTCGTAATCATGCACCAGTAACTGATTGTTATATATGTGGGAAGATGAGTTGTGGGAAGATGAGTTGATAACATAAAATAGGGAACCATGGACGTCATAATCTTGTACTATTATACCTATTGATTCATCAGAAAAGGAAAACCGTGTTTTTGAGCAAAATAAGCCGTTATAGAGTTAGAGCCACGAAATCATCTTAAAAATTGATTTGGACCATCTTTCTGCCGCATGGGACGTTAATAGCCGATAGACCTATTTTTAAAACCTTTAAGGAAATGCTAATCATAATAGTGAAAACCGAACTAAAATCCGTTTATTGCTTTTCGAGAAAAATGCGAACATTCAGACAAAACTGATTTTTGGAACTTCCTTAAATACCGCTTGTAGATAAATACATTGACTCAAAGTTGATATTTTAATTACTCCGCATAAGAGAAAACTCATTTTTCTGTACCCCATTACACACGTTTTTACGTTTCTCTCATTTCCAAAACACATATGTAACTATTGCTAATGGATACTGAACCCACACGATGTCCTTGCTAATACTCATGCACACACGATACGCTTACGTATGGAATATGGTTGTGCCTAGAAAGTATACGTAATGTGTACCAGAAATACGCTGACACATTCAATGGGATTTTGTCTTGTCCAAGGACATTTATTGCAATAGTTCTCTCAACTCAACTCACTGCATGAATGGCACAACGTAAAACAAATAGCTGTACAGAAAGAATCCTAGAATGCTCCTATTTTGTAAAATATTTTCCTTCGTATGCACGAGTATTATGAGTATTATGTAAACAGTTGTTTTTTTTTTTGTTTTATGATCTTGATGTAGATGATGAGTTGTTATTAATTTTTAGAATTGCTCATTCCTTTCCGTTACATTACACCCTCACAAACATTCGTCATCATCATTTTACGTCTAATGTCAATGTGTAGACATAATAGCTGAAATTCTACATACGCATTGCGTTTTGAGAATTTGTCTCCTGAATTACTCCATTAAATTGCAATTAGGCTCGAAACGATATGGTAAATACAGCTGTACAGGCTGTAACAAGGACATGACAATTCCTTGTTTTGTGTATCAAAGTTGAAGATAATTTTCCACGCTCTTGCTTGTTTGATGTCAAGAGGAAACTAATTATGATGAATTGACATATATTTTTACTGGAAGTCGAGAATCGGAAGGTAACAAGGCTATTAGCGAGGAAGAGGTTGAGGGATGTTTTTTTTTATGGATGTAACATGAATGTGTTTTCCTTTGAATTGAGGATATCAACTTGAAGGGATCGGGAATTGTATAAAAGCTGATAATGCGACCATGGAATGGGATCTTAGTATTTGAAATAGAAAGGTTATACAATGCGAGTAAATTTTGCTCATGGAATTGTTGCCTACCCTTCAATAAATTTCAAAAGCTTGCTCTGGATTAATGGAAAGATTTCTCGTTCGCATTATGCTCCGAATACAGAATCATTGAAGTCGAAATAGAAGAAGCCATACCTAAACCCCTGCGGAAATTCAGTATTCAGTAGAACTAACTGAGACCAATTCGTTGCTTATTTCTTGGCTATGATTCTTAAGTATTTAAATTATAACTAAAGAATAATCAATAGATTCATTTGACTATTCCTTCCTTAGGGATTGATGGTATAAAAGCGATAGTGCTTTACATCTTTACAGCCTATACCCCGCATGTACACTCTGTGCTGTATTTCTGGACATTAAAGGAGATTTCAATAATGTGAAAATTGGTGCAGTAGAAAGAGCACTATAAAACACCAATATTGATCAATCCCTCACTAATGTAATTATTATTGACTTGCTTAGGCTTAAAAGTAACTGATTCGATAGGTACCCTGTAAGGGGGCGTCATCTCCCCTCTTCTCTGGATTCTCGTCATTAACGAAATTTTAATGAAATTCAACTACCTGAACTGTAGTACTACTTGCAAGTGGGAAATTTCCATGACCGCGACCTATTGGGGAAACCATTAAAATCGCTTAATATATGGGCAAAGTAGTGTGGCCTGGGGGTAAATCACCAAGCTGAGCTAGTCATGTTTACGAATTAAAGGCATACACCGCCAATCAAGCCACCAACCCTTGAGGAAACTCCTTTACAAGTGGCTGAGAGTGCGAGATATCTGGGAATGATCCTTGATAGGAAACTCAATTGCAGGCTAAAATGTCAATGAAAGAGCGAAGAAAGTAGCTAATGCCTTCTACGCATGTAACCGTATATTTGGCAGGAGGTGGGACCGAATCCCAAAATAATCCTGTGGATGTATATGACAATAGTGCGCCCAATACTCACATATGGCAGCATCGTCTGGTGGCAAGCTATGAGCAAAGCGTCAAAACTTGAGTCAATGACAAAAATACAAAGACTTGCATGTATAGGGACAACCAGTGCGTTGAGAACTACAGCAACTGGACTGGAGGCAATTCTTTATTTAACACCTCTGGACCTATACATGAAGAAATCTGAAACCGAAAGCGGTTTCGGGATTGGCCAAACTAACACTTGGAACTTGGAACCCTGCTAATTAGAAACATTATCATTTCTGATTATATGGCTCCCCAACTGGACTTTAACAGACCATGCTCCTGCTCCTTCTCGGGCAGAGATGAATGGAATAAGAATGAACCCACGAAAAGTAAGTCGATATGCATCTACACAGATCTAAAATGGACCGTGGAACCGGGTGCCGGAAAATTCTCTGAAGAACTAAAGCCACACTTTTCAATCAAGCTTCCTGACAACAGCAGTGTCTTCCCAGCGGAGGTTCCGGCGATCGCGGAAGCTGCCATTGTTAGCAAAACCATGAAATGATATTACAATTTTTATTGACAGTCAGGCAGCTAGAAAGCAGTTTCTGATATTAAAACCAAAATTAAGTTAGTTCACCGCTGTTTGGTCCATGGACACAGTGACAAAGCCGGCAATAAGAGAGGGCTGAAGAATAAGCGACGTGAGGGTCTGCAATGGACCATGATCGATCCATCACTCAGCGATTTTAGGAAACGAATGGAAAACAAAATTCATATGATCTTATAACAGGTGGAAAGAACTAACTACCTGCGAAGTAGCAAGGCAAGGATATTCTCTTAATACGTACAGCCCCATATCGATTTCCACAGACCATTCTCCTGTATAATTCCCAGCGAAAGAGAGTAGCAGAGTAATGAAATCACAGCTGCATCTACGCTGATAGCTTTAACCTGGACATAAATGCTGGAATATAAAGATTTGAAGAGGCACCTGAATTGGCCTTAATTGCTGGAATCCAGGCGATGAAAGAAAGCAATATCTACTACAAATTACAATACTCCCCCATTTCTTTTGAGAAATGCGGATCAAGTATGGGCTTACTCAGCGGAACTCCAGCGAAGTAAAATCCATAATTACTGAGGAAACAATTTTCTAGGCTACTGCATTCTGCACATTATGCTACAGAAATAACAATAACAACATTCCCTCAGGCTCTGACGAAGAATTTGTACGATGTGAAGTGTTACCCCTCATATTCGTCTAAGTTTCATCTTATAATATGAACCCAAAAGTCACTTCAACGCATTCGAAGGGGGATAACATGAATTCCGCTATAACTCCATATAAAACACCTCCACCGAAGGTCAAACGCATTGCCCTAATTAGGTCTCCGCGCATAAACCAACCTAATCTATCCTCGTTAATATACTTCACGGCAACATACCCATATTTGTTTACACTGTCACGCATAAAATATTTCCACCATCAGCACCCAACCCACAAGGGCTATCAAAAATGGATTTGTTGTAGCACACAGATATCTGGATTATAATGATACCTGGCATAATGTGCGTACATAGTGTACATGTTAATATTCCCAGCGGCAACAAATTACACCTGAAGTTTGGCGAATTACGCCCACCAATAAAATCATATGACAAGCCGTCACAGCATGTCCTGTTGCGGTTTTAGCACCGCATCATAATATATAGGTTACTTAGCCATGCTCCGCACACAACAAATGAATCGATGCCGTACAAAGCGGGGTGACAGGTAGGACGTCTCATTTATGACAACTCTCCCACATATATACATATGTACATAGTTGGCGAGCTTTAGCTGCCGCAAAGGACTTTAATAAAATTGCATTTAACAAGGGTTCAGTGTGCAGGCAGCAGTCAACCATAATAGTGTATGTAGGCCCTAATTTGCTGCGTATATTGTCCAAAGACTATAGAGGGGCTTCCAATTCCAACCGAAAAGGGTCTGTTTGTATCCTGGTTTTTGGTGTGTGTTTTCCTTTGCCCGTAGATAGAGTTGACCAAAACCAGTTTGCAAACATAATATTTTTCGTATCGTAGCTGTTAAAGTTGCCTCTACCTGAAAGGTAAACACCGCCGCCATCACCACCGTCGCCATCAGCAACAACACCGGCACCACTACCGACGACAAAATATAGATCTAGGCTACCAGTATCAGCCTTTTCGTTGTAAGAATGTTTAACTATGAATGAGCCCCTTATCGCTGGGCTAACACAAAACAACATATTATAGGGTGAATATCCGCAGTGCTTTGGATATCCACCCGCTCCATCTTATTTGTAGGCACAGGTGGATTAGAGGTTTTGTAATAAATTGTTCGCCGTCCTTGTTGTTGGACGTTTGTTGTGTACGTACGTACCTACATTTGCGTTGTACCTACGCTGCGATTGTGCCTACTTTGGCAGAGCGAAAAATTATGTGAAAAGGATGTAACATAATTTAATTATTAAAATGGATCTAATTCTGTTATCCTACAGGAGATTGCCTGCAGTGGTTGGTACTCATCTCTCGCGTAGCCTTACCCATACCCGATACCATTTTGGGGGGATCTAATGGGATTATTGGTGATTCTCTGTTTACTGCGCGCTAATATGGTGTGTTTGTGTTGGTTGAGTGTTTTTTTTTTCTTTGTGCAGATAAATTAGTTTGATGAGGTCCTTTGTAGGGGCAATGCGGTGCTAAGTAATGTGGTGATACGAAGAATTAATATCTCTGCAAGCACCTAAATTCTGACTGAAAAGCTTTTCTCATGAAAATTTGATACCATCATGTCCAGGTAGGTAGCAAGTAGGTGGAATATACATACATACATTTCTTCATAGTTTACGGAGTTGGATGTCAAAATAAAAAACGAGAGGAGGAATACCTACTGCAAAGTGTTGTTTCGAAGAGATTTAATGTGAAGATTCCAAAGGAAGTTTGTAGTTCAAGGTAAATGTGGATGTAGGTGGATAATTAGTTACCACACTTTTAGTGTGAGGGGACACGTTTTGTGACTTATACCCGGATAAGTTTTAAGTTGATCGCTTGTGTTGGCAACGTGAAATATGATGGTGTGTGCGGGTTTTAAAATAATGAACGATGCTTATCCTCGCATACGAATACAGGGTCAAGTGTGCAAATCTTGAAGGACAATGTACCTACTCGAGTGAGAATATGACACTGATTCGAAAATTGTTGTTCGTAAATGAACTGAGCAATTTTAAGACGCACGTGACATGTGCTTGTGAGCTCTCGATACTTCGGGGCTTTTTTTTTTAGGTAGAAGGAATTTGCACATACGAATACTGTTATTCGATTGAAAAACTGTTCAAAGTAACTAATTCAAAATCTGATTGTAATCAGACTAAATTTTTTTTTTAGGTAGAAGGAATTTGCACATACGAATACTGTTATTCGATTGAAAAACTGTTCAAAGTAACTAATTCAAAATCTGATTGTAATCAGACTAAATTTTACAATAAAAACATAAGGAAAGGCTACAGTCCGCTTGGGGCGAACAGTATGATACCCTATCCATAACCCTATATGCCCCAAAGAAAAAAGCATTAAGAAGATGATGGATAGCATTTTATTTCATTCTGTTAAATTCAAAAAAAAAATATTTTTTTGAAAAAAACGCCCCAAAAAGTGGGCATGGCCAGAAACTTTTAATGGCCGATATATTGGAAAAAATATTGGCTAAATATCTTGTTGAACATTCTTTTTTGGTGTCTTTGAAAATTTTTGAAAAAAACAGCATTTTAGTGAAAAACGCCCACAAAAAGTAGGTGTGGCAAAAAACTTTATATGACAAACTTATAAAGAAGAGCAGTACCTACACATCTTGTGAATGTTGTAATAAACAATCTCTCTAACTTTAGCTTTAAAATGTTTTTTTCAAAATTGTCGGCGTGGCAGTGGGCGTATTCAAATTTTTTTTGCATATAACCATTTCGGAGCCTTAGGGAGTATGTGGTCTGAATTTTAGCTACCTAGTTTAATTCTAAGGACCTAAACATTGCGTACGGATGGACATTGCTCGATAGTCTTAGGATTTGATCCTGATCATAAACATATATACTTTTATAGCTTTTATAGGTCTACGACGAATATTATGGGGTGTTACAAACTATGTGTCAAAATTAATATACCCTTAGGATAGGGTATAACTAGCTAACCCGGCAAACGTTGTTTATAGCCAAACATTACATACATTATATCTAGAGATTACTTAGTAGGATTTAAAGTGCACGACTGCGTCATACGAAACTTTCTTGGTATATGAGACGCGTTTTTGAATCGCAAAATGGTGACAAATTTATTTAAATCACTTTTTAGGTTTTGAAAAATTAAATTTTCTCAAAAACGGCACCAACGATTTTGATGTAATTTCGCCCATTGGACACATTTAACATAATAATTCGAAATACAAAAAATATCAAAATCTTTAATGCCGTTTTTGAGAAAATTTAATTTAATCTTATTAAATTATTGTATAAAAAAAAAAATTATTTAAAAAATCGAAGTAGGCAAATTTATTCGACTTAATAGTATAAAAAAACATTAAAATTTTTTGGCGTTAGTTTTCGAGATATTGGCAGTTTTATAAATTACCGTTATTCGATTTTTTTTTTTCAAAAACTGAGTAGGCAGTATTGTTGGTCCCATCTCATGTATCCTTAGTACAAAAAAGACCAACATTCTTGGAAGAGTTTTCTAGAAAAATAGTAATAAGTTATTTTCACCCAAAAAATTGTACGGCTGGTACCGTTATTTCGAACGATAAAGCAAAAACTATCAATGTGCCACGAGATATATCCCAAAAAACCTTATATACGAACTTTGAAGCAAATCCGTCGAAACGTTTCGCCGTACGGTGCCCGGACAGACAGGCAGACCGACGGACGGCGTTGCTGGACTTACTTTTTTTGACTTCTCTATAGTCGTAATATTATCCCTCATACTCAGTTTGAGTTCGAAATTTCCGCACGATCACAATAACTTTCTCCTTAGTATGCTAAAGTATACGAGAAAGTTAAAAATGAATGGTTGATGTGGTATATGAGTGGCAGAGGCATGGAGCTCTGCGAATGATGATAGATTATAAAAATAACAAAACACTTAACATATTTTCTCATTCACTAAAATTTATAATGTATATCGAGAATTATAATAAGTTTACTAATTACATTATCAATCTGTTAACGTAATAGAATATACCCGTGGTGGGTTCAAATTACGAAGCAAAATAACTTCAGTTTTAAATTCAGCTGGTAAATCTTATGACTTTAAAAACTTCTGCTGTGTAATTGGACATCGTAAACTGTATCAATCGGTTTGAATGTCACCAAGTCCCCAGGCAACAACTTTTGCATCTTGAGATTCAGCAAATCCGCATATGTTGAACGTATAAAAAATTAATAAAAAATAAACCCTTATCACTTAGGGATATAAAAAATAGATAAAAACCTATTCTGAGACCTACCACATGTGTATGTAAAATTTCATCAAAATCGATTAAGTCGTTTCGGAGGAGTATGGCAACTAACCCTGTGGCGCGACAATTTTATGTATTAGATTGATAAAATGTAAATAAATTATAATATCACTGAGAAAGAGTGATAAATTCCGTATGTGAATTAAAACATAAGGAAAGGCTACAGTCCGCTTGGAGCGAACAGGACGATACCCTATCCATATCCCTATAAGCCCCAAAGAAAAAAGCATTAAGAAGATGATGGATAGCATTTTATTTCATGCTATTAAATTTAAAATAAAAATTATTTTTTGAAAAAACGCCCCCAAAAAGTGGGCGTGGGCAAAAACTTTGTATGGGCGATATGTTGGAAAAAATATAGGGTAAAAATCTTGTTAAACCTTTTTTTTCGTTTTCTATGAAAATTTTCGAAGAAAACAGCATTTTAGTGAAAAACGCCCACAAAAAGTAGGCTTGGCAAAAAACTTTATATGACAAACTTATAAAGGAGGGCAGGCCTACATATCTTCTGAAGGTTATAACGCTCTATCTCTCTTACTTTAGCTTTAAAACGGTTCTTCTAAATTGTGGGCGTGGCAATGGGCGTATTCAAAAAATGTTTACATTTAACCATTTCGGAGCCCTAGGGAATATGTGGTCCAAATTTCAGCTTCCTAGCTTAATTTTAAAGGCCTAAAAATTGCGTACGGATGGACGGACATTGCTAAATAGTCTTAGGATTTGGTCCTGATCATAAATATATATACTTTGATGGGTCTATGACGAATATTAAAGGGTGTTACAAACTATGTGTCAAAATTAATATACCCTTAGGATGGAGTATCATTAATTTGACGATTGCACTGAAAAATTCAAATTATAAGTATTTATAACAGTCACTGCTACGATCAAGACACAAATATAACCAACAAAAAAATTAACGAAAACTATATAGAGAGTGAGAAAAAGGAAGACGGCTTCGTTCAATATACTCCGTGATGTTTGCTGGTTGAGAAGTGACAATGGGAGACACCTGGCGGGGAAAACTAATTGGTTGAAAGAACTATACTTGACAATTATAGTATACTACAAATATAGTGGCATCTTGTGGATCTGTGGATGGAACAGAATAATATAAAAATTGCGATTTGAAATCTGGAGTTGATCGTATAAGGGTGAACATTTAGAATTGTATGTATTATTCAATGCTGAATCTTTAAAAAATAAAAACAAAAAATTTTGTCAAAAAATAAAAATGTTGGAATGTTAGCATTTAGGTGTATGAAAAATATATTTTGGCCAATTCCCAGACCTATCCGATAAGAACACAACATTTCATTAAAATTGGTACAGCCGTTTCGGAGGAGTTTGTTAACAAACACTGCGATACGAGAACTAGATTATTCATCCAAAATGTATGCTTTTTCCACTGAAATGACAGAATTAGTTGTGTGAGCGGTACCTGTCGTCTGCCGAAAGAGGGTTCAAAGGCACCCCAGGTACTGTTGCCATATTGTATTCATCAATATTTATGTCATCTTATAGACAATTTATATACAGGATAAAAAATAGTTGTGATTGCAAAAATTGGGTTAAAGACTAAAATTTTGTTTAACGAATTATATAAGACTTCTGGCTACTAATTTTTTAATATGTGGTATTAGAGCCACTTTCTATCTCTTAAAAAAAAGTAACTTTAAAAGCCTGCTACCGAAAAGGAAAGTCGACCCTGTTTCGGTTCGATGTATGTTGTTTGATGAGTCGCGTTTTGTATCACTGCTGATGGTGGGCTGATAATATTCAGAACTAAGAATATACATAAAGTAGGTAGTATCCACGGCTGCGAAAGCTTTCAAAATATTCAGGTTTCTATCATATGTTTCTCTAAAAGATGGACATAAAAGCAAGGACATGCAGCTGTCTTCAATTCTGAACGCCCACCTAGAAAGTGCAATTTGCTTATGAACTTACTTAGTGGAACATACGAGTATTTCATTTATGTAATTTTGTGTAGTTGTCGTAAGGTATAAGCTTTACAAACGGTTTAATGTACACTAAGCTTATTGAAGAAAAAACTTTGAGTAACAGAATTTAGATAACAACAACTTGTTAAATAAAATGTTTTAATCGAAATGTTAAGATATTCGCGATTTCAGTAGTTGGTTCTATTAGCTATAGCCATGGATATAATATGGAGCATAGCACTCATCATCAGAGACGTGCGGCACCAAAATGTCTAGGGTAGCAAAATGATTTCCCTGTATGTCTCACTCTTAGGCTGCTTGGCATTGCTAATCGCGCAGGCGAAGTTATTAAGTATGAGGTCTAAATGATCAAATAAAGGCAGAAACTCTGTATGTATTTTTTAATGGCTTACACGACCTTGCAAACATTTTTGGATACATTTTTTATGACACAGAATATATAACATCAAAGAAAAACAGCTTAATTAATAATGATGCAAATTCTGAATGCTCTAAATACATTGAGAAACCTAGATCAGATAAAAACAACACCAACAGATATTGATTGGCCTTAGTCAAAATGGGAGGCCTGACGAAATTTGTTGAAGCAGAACATGTGTACCCCTCAGAGGCATTTTTTTTTAAATAAACCCTTGCCCACTTCGCCCACACTGCGTGTGGTTTCTTTGATGAAAGCTACCACGTCCTTAGTTGCAAAGTTCATCAACTCTGCTGTTGAAATAACCTCTTTATGGAAGATCCGTCATCTTTACCATAGAAGGGCCGGACATTCACAGAGAATGTCTCCTTACTCCTTACTCCTTACTCAAGAGCAGGATTTCTTTGTAGGAGTAAGTAATTAAACTCTGTATATATAGTATAAATAGTTTACTTATTTACTTACTTAACGGGCTCCCGAACCGTGAAGAGTCCCTGCCTGAGACATGGCAACCTTCCATCCTCTGCGATCCCGGGCACGCTGCTTCCAGCTGTCCAGAGCAAGCACTCTGGCATCCGCGATGCCTTAGTCTTCCTTATCGTCTCGAACCTGGGGACTGGGATTCGAAGATCCTCTTGGCTGGAGCGTTGTTGTTCATTAGCTCGATGTGGCCGAGCCAATGTAGTCGTCGTTTCTTGGCTTTTTGGACTACATCCACATCTTGGTACAGCTCATAGAGTTCGCGGTTATATCTTCTCCTCCATTCGCCCTCCTCATACAAATAACCAAATATCCAATATTGTAAATAAAAACAAAATGCAGAGTATAAAAAGTCGTTCATTCAAAGGTGCGTAGCTGTTCTCCGCACCCCCTTTACATTTTTTTAATTTTAATGTGTAGGTATACAATAAATGACTAATATTTAACAAATTACCCTAGAATGTTCGCTTCACTTTAGCCCACCAAGGAAAGAATAAGAAAATCGACATACAAAGGTTTTCAAAAAAGATCACAATTCTCATACTGTTATATGGCTGTTCATCTTCATCAAATGCCCCACCTAACCGATTCGTTAATTTTCAATAAAATTGTAACATTACCCATTGGGATATTCTTCTTACTTCAGCGCACCAAGGTAGAGAAAATCTTCATTCAAAGTTTTTTAAGAAAATGAACGCATTACTCGTTTTCTTATATTTCTTGGTGTTTAAGCGCACCTCGGTGCGGTAAACGATTCATTCCACATAATCATACTTGTAGTTTTTCGACAAAAAATTCAAAAGTCGTAATTACCAACTCGCAATTTTCATCAAGTGCATCCTCCAAAAGCGCATCTTTACAAAAACTATAGTTTCACAACCAATCGTGGTTATGATCGAGCTGGAGACTACATATGGCCTTATTTCCTTTTCTAAGCGGACCATTTTTTTGGAGAAGGCCCGAGGTTGGATGTATGCAAACTTTGTTTATACCCAATAAATCTTTACATATACCAACCTCGCACCTACTCCAAATCTATAAGTGAAACCAAGCAGGGGGGTTGAAGGGCGGCAACATGCCCCCCGTTCCGTTCGATAATTAGTAATTAGTAATTGAAATAACTTTAACTGGGAAAAATTGGCCTTATATCTAGCTTGAATGTGGTTTCATTACCGAGTTTATATTTAGGAGACATTTTTTTCGAATATTTTTATAATGATTTTTAAGTGATTTTTAAGATGTAAGTTTTTCAGGTTGGTAGCACTAGTTATAAATGGCGTCCAAACGTCATCTGTCAAAGTGAAAAGTTTTCAGTACACTCTGCCATTTAATCATTTAAGGACTTACAAACGAGCAACGATTGCAAAATATTGAAATTTATTATCAAAATTCGTGCTCTGTGAAAAAATGTGAAAATCCGCTGTTTTATCGAAAAATTGTGTTCAGCAATTCAGTTCATTTCTGCCCAACAGATAAGTAAATCAGCAAAACTGTCGCATCTCGACTGATGAACAGCTACATGCCATACAAGAAATACCGATGCATGCCGAAAAAAACTACAGTTTAGTGTGGTTTATGGGCTGGTGGCTTTTGCCCCAGTTGGCTGATTTCAATTTCGTTCACATGTGGTTTCATCAAGACGGTGCCACATGCCACACAGCTCGTAAAACAATGAAAATGATGAAGGATGAATTTGGTGAGCAGCTTATCTCTCGAAATGGCCCTGTGAGTTGCCCGCCAAGATCATGCGATTTAACGTCTCTTGATTATTTCTGTGTATAGTCGGTAGTCTATGTGGACAAGCCGAATACGGTTGAAGACTTACAGGATAACATAACACGCGTAATTCGTAGAATACAGGCCGAAATGCTCGAAAAAGTGACGCAAAATTGGACCTTACGAAGCCGCTTACAACATTTTCATGAAGTCTTTAAAACCCTATTAATCGAGTACAATACAAATTTTGAAAATTCGATGACGTTCTTTTCGATTTATAAAAAAACTACGCTTTAAAAATCACCCGTTATTATACATTTTCCAACATCCAGTTCCTCTGTCCTTTTCTGCTCTCAAATGTTTTCAAGAAATAGAGGAAAGATTTTTAAAATTTATTTCTATTGAGAAATCGTTCCTAAAGGAAGTTGACCCTTAAAACACATTGTACGATGAAGTTTTGGTAGTTTCCCTAAAAAACACCTCTTCCAACTCTAAAGGGCTCTTAGATGCAAAAGAACAGTGGACTCTTCCCAAGTCGAACTCTTTCTAAGTCGAATTTCTATGTATTTCGAATTTTTTCGCCCTATTTTAGCATTCCCCTCGAAACCATCGTCTATGTCGAACTCCCCATAAGTGAAAACAAATTTCATAAAACAAAACATTGTCATAAAAATCCGACTTATGGGAAGTTCACTGTATAAGCAAACAAAAATAAATAAATGAAAAGCGTTTTCTGTGATGTCCATGTCATATTCCTCGAAAAAAAATAGATAAATATACTCTGAAAAGAATGAGGTGAACACCCAACTAAAAGCACCACGGCACGTCACTGGATATAAGAGTTTTAAAATCATTGTGGCAACCTATACATCCATACAGTTCATAGCTTATCTGAGAAGGCAAATCCCTCCTTCTGAAGAATGTTTTAGTAACCCATATGACTGCACATGCAGCTAGCCAAGTGTGACAGACGAAATGAGTTCAATTCTGTGATCGTATCTGCTCAGCAAGAGCGCTTGGTGAGTTTTCTCCCGTGTGTCCTTTGGAATTGTAGTTTAATATAATAAATGTAGTGTTCGATTTTAGTGCTTACAATTGGGGCAACTATTCCCATTTCATTACAAAGTAACTCAAATCACATCATCATTATTTGCTCAAAAATCACTCACAGGTACAAAATTCAACAAGTAATAAAAGTTTTTAGCAAAGCCTAGTAACAACCAATCTAGTTTCCTCATATTTACCAAAAAGTACCTGCTTGCTTTACAGACCCATGCAGGGCTCCTGCATGATATACCAAATACAATGGTTGATGCCTCTGAATGAACAGGTAGGCCAAATCGATTCCAACTTAAATAGTTTTGCGATTCAACGACAGCATTTCATCTGTTCAACAGATTCCTCATGCTGAATGTATGCATCCTTCTGTCAGTAAAAGCGATGATGAAACTACTTGAAGCACACATTTACGTCAAGCGAAAATCATTTCAAAACGAAGACCAACAACATGTTTCCTCGAAATCCAAATAGGATTATTAAAACTTCGTCAATATTTTTGCAAAGTCTTGTGAACTTTCCACAAAAAAAATCAATACACTCGAGACCGATCCTTATTTAGGAGAGTAACTCTCTGAATTATTACCCTTATTCGATTTCGTTTTCGTATCATGAACTCAAATAAAAACTGATGTTCTACCACGAAATGTTTATCCCTTCGAGTGGCACAAAAAAAAAACATTTCGGTTTTTTTTTTCATCTGCCATCTGGAACTATGCACTCTACCCAGTCGTTGTCCTTTAATCAGCTGAAGTGGTTGAGGAAAATTTCCACTTAGATAAATCTTATATCGCCATCTTCTTGGGGGCAACAACAAACCAACCAACACCATCATTACTTCCTTCATCATCATCATTGCCACCATCACCTTCATCATCATCGTTCGTTAAAATTATACGCAATGTGGAACGAAGCTGGGGCAAAGTAAAATAATAAAAAATAAAAAAATAATAAATAAAGACATAACCCAAGGGAAGTTGTTGCCATCATTTTTCAACCTCACCACCACATCTTTCATTATATAAAAGACCACGGGCAACTAAAAATAAAGAAAAACCATCTCCGCATCCTTGAAACGCGTTAAAAAATCATGTAGCAACAAAGAAAAAAAAACAACCAAACATACGGCACATTAAACTAATAAAACTGTGTGCGTCCTTTTAAGAGGAGATACACACACACCCGCCACTTTCTGCTGCAAGAATGATAATGACACACAAAATACAATGAACGCATAAACCGTTAAAAGGAAATTTTCAATTAATTATATTCACGCCATAGAAAGTGACATTTTGTCAGCTGTGAGTGCAAACAACATGTCCTTTTTTGTTGTGTTTGTTGCGTCTCCCGGCTTATGCAACTGGCGTGTTCCAACGATAAAATATAACTTCGATATGCAAAAATGTAATTAATTTTCGGTCTAACTTTTATTTTTAAATCAGCGAACTAAAAATAAAATATTTTTTTATTTGAAAGCATGATCGGTCGGGCGAAATGGATTCAACTCGTGTCGCAGTGAATTTTCATGAAAGTTAAGTAGCCCTCCAAAAATGTTATAAGAGTCAATAAAAACGATTTGAATGACATCTCATTTCAGTTGAGCATCAAACTGCAGTAGGATTCAAGGTTTTATGATCGAATAATGGTTTAAAGTTTGATGCACTTTTGACTGCTGGTCCCGTATAGTTTACTACGTAAACATTTTCACTTTTAGTTTAATGTGGGAGCTTTATTATGAAGCCAAATGGCAGGACAATCAGTTTTTATGTTAACGAGTTGTGGACCTTATGAGAATCTACTTTAAAAGGATTTAATTAACGAAATTTTTGTATGTAAAGGGTGATCCATTTCGAGGTTCCCTACTTTTTTAAAGAAAAAAACACAGAAAATTCAAATTTAATGGAGAATGTTTATTATCATTTGAAAGAACATTCTTTGGCATTTATTTTTTGAAGATTATGTCTATCAAATGTTGGCCGTTGCTACGTCGCAGATGGTCCATCCGTTGAGTCCAATTTTCGATCACTCGTTCGAGCATTTCGACTGGTAACTGGCGAATGATACGCGTAATGTTTTCCTTCAAGGCCTGATTCGATGCGGGTTTGTCGGCATAAGCTTTTGATTTTACATATCCCCACAGAAAAAGTCTAACGGTGTGATATCACACGATTTCGGTGGCCAATCGACCGGCCCAAAACGTGAAATTATGGGCTCACCGAAATGTTCCCTCAATAAGTCCATTGATTGATGCGATGTGTGGGAAGTGGCGCCGTCTTGCTGAAACCAAATGTCGCCGAGATCACGAGCTTCAATTTCAGGCATCAAATAGTCGGTTATCGTGGCACGATAACGGTCGCCATTGACGGTTACGTTCGCACCGGCATAATTTTTAAAGAAATATGGACCGATGATTCCGCCGGCCCACAAACCACACCAAACCGTTGTTTTTTCTGGATGAAGTGGCAGTTCTTCAATCTCTTCAGGTTGCTCTTCGTCCCAAATGCGGCAATTTTGTTTGTTTACATACCCATTGAGCCAGAAAAAACGTCGGATCTTCTTGGAACTTTTCAAGAGCCCATAGAGCAAAGCGTTGTCGCTTGGGAAGGTCGAGCGGCTTCAGTTGTTGCACAAGCTGTATTTTGTACGCTTCCAATTTAAGATCTTAACGTAAAATGCGCCAAGTCGTTCCATACGTCAGTCCGAGTTGCTGCGAACGGCGCCGAATCGACTCTCTACAGTCTTCGTGTACACTCTCAGCTACGGCCGCTATATTTTCTTCACAGCGTGCTGGACGTGATCTATTCGGTCGAATATTATACAATAATGAATGCTGCGTCTCAAAATGGGTGATGGTGTTGCGAATAGTACGCTCAGTAGGCCGATTATGTTGACCATAAGTTGAGCGAAGTGCACGAAACACATTTCTCACAGAACGTGAATTTTCATAATAAAGTTGAACAATTTGTAAACGTTGTTCACGCGTAAGTCTTTCCATTATGAAATGCCAAACAATACTAAACAAAAATAACATAACAGCATTACACGACTCACACGTGATCTGTCAAAAAAGGCTATTGGAAAGAGTATCTCTACTTGGATCACCCGTTAGGTGTGTGAGAGATGCGCCAAGAGAGGGAGACGCATTTGTTCCACATACGCCACCGTAACTATTTAAATAGAGAGTGTATTTATTTATTGATAAATTAAAACAAATATCGCACCACTTATACTACTTCACTTAACAGGCTCCCGACCCGTGAAGAGTTTCTGCCTGATCGTTCCATCCTGTACGGTCCGGGGCACGATGCCTCCAGTTATCCAGACCAAGCGCTCTGGCATATACGATGGCTTGGTCTTTGAAATGGAGGTTCGGTCTGGGATTCGAAGATCCTCTTGGCTATAGCATTATTGTCCATTCGCACACAGGGCTATAAATTCTTCGAAGAACTTTTCTGTCAGAAGAGTCAAGTATCTGCTCTCCTTTCCTGCTTATCGTCCAGCACTTAGAATCCATAGAGCCGAACTGGCAGGATCAGATTGTATATCTTACACTTAGTCTTTCGAGTTTTCCTAGGTTTCGTTGAATCTCCACCAAGGTGTCGTTTGCGGAGTAAATGTTAACCCGGAGGTAGCTAAACTCCCTAACCACCTCGAAGTTTCTGCTTTGAACAGTTACGTTTTGTTCTAGCAGGTGGATAGATGTTTCCTTGTTTGGTGAAATTATGTAGTTGGTTTTGTCCTTGTTAACTTCAAGGCCAACTAAGAGTGCCTGTTCTTCAATTGCCGTAAGAGCCTCTATCATGGCATGTTGGGAGCGGCCGATGATGGCAGGCAATCAGAGCCAGCAGGCTTGTTGTTTTTTAGCTTTTCAATACCAATATCAACTTCTTCTAAACTGGAAGGTGGAATTTCATCTACATTGACTGGATACAGGTTCTCTTCGTGTACTCTTCGGTGACTAAGTGTCCATCAACATGTCGAAGAGCCCGCGTTCCGGGCTTAAAGTCAGCCGCCAGTTGCTTGGCTTTCTTGTAGAACATCGGGATATTTTTCGATCGTTGGACTTTTCGTTTTCCTTGAGCTGGGAGACTGCGTACGCCCTTTTCTTTCTAAGTCGGGTTTTCTTCTCGTGCAACCTTTTGTGGCAACTGTAATAAATGTCGCATGTTTTTCTTTTCTGCATACCTGAACTTATCCAATGTATCTCCTGGGCCGCGTTAATATCTGCCTTACAGCGCTCGAGGACAGATTCCAATTTTTGAGCAGCACCCCGGGTTCAGACATTGTAATTATAGTGTTGATATTTTCTTTCTCTTCAACACTTATTAGTTTTGTAAGTCAAGTTCGACTGAACCAGACCATTATCCGGGGGTTACGGCGGGAAGGTAAGATAAGCACAATTGGTGTGTAGAAGTAGTTACATCACTTGGTAATCCAAGATTATACCGATCAGTGGCTACCATATTCAATAACACAAAACCACCATCGAGCCCATTTAAATGCACTTTGTCAAAGTTGTTTCGACTATTTTTGCCAAAGCTACTCTATGTGAAAAAGAAGAGCAGTTCTGAGTTAGATCAGCTCCATCAGTTGTGGAATGGCCCGATGAAAATCTATATTTTATCCAAGACATACTGACGGATTATTTATCTAGTCATAGTCTCCATAGTTTCGGTTAGATATTCCTTTGAGATGTTGTTGATGCCACATCTATGCTGAATTCTAATAAAAACAGAAGGAACAATAAAACGATCGAATTTTCCAACAGAACAGTATTTTTTGTCGTAGGTTTGGCCACTATCCGATAGAGCGGTCAGACACAACTACAGGTCCATTGTACTACCATTCAGACAGCTTACATTAATGTAAATACTTAGTTTTCCCGTTTTTCGAAGAAATTTGAGCAGGGGCTTCAGTGATGAAAAGCTCAGATATTCGGCGCTCACCACATCAGCCCCGAAAATCCTTCACCTTATGCGAACATAGGCCGGACAACTGCAAAGAAAGAGTTCCGCTGTGTCAGCCTCCTCACTGCACGAAGGACAGGTAGTGGTGTCGCCTAAGCCCAACACATGTAACTATTTTGCAAAAGCTTATTGGCCCGAAAGGGCGCGATGCAAATGTCCGGGCGCAATAGCTTGGTCTGTCTACATTCACTGCAATCGCGCCACCGAATGTTGTACTCACGAGAAACCCAAGCATCAATGGAAGGCTTGACTAAAGATGTAGGCAGACCCAAAGCAGGTTCGGGTCCTGAGAATACTTCTTCTGAACCTTGGCTAGCAAGCTCATCCGAGGTCACATTTCCATGGATGTCAGTGTGACCTGGGACCAGACAAGATTCACTGTGTTCAGCCTTCCGACCAAATTCACAGAATTCTTGAGTTCTAGCAATAGCTTGGACGAGGTAAGAGGGTTTGGCAGCGCTTTTAATGCAGCTTGTCTATCACTGCAAATGCAAATGCCTCTAGCCCTCCGCCTGTTGTTCACAATATAGCGCATAGCCATTAGGATGGAAAAAATCTCCGCTTGGAAAACAGACGCATGTTTACCCAAAGGTAGTAATGTCTTATGTTTTCGCGTTCCACAAAGACCCCTGTTCAGCCTTGGAGCCATCTGTGAAAATACGACGGCATTCAATCCATGGTTCAGAGTCTGGCCGAGGCAATTCCTTTACCTGAGGAAAATTGACGTTGTAGTTTTTTCGCAGAAGGATTTCTGGAGTCATTGCATCAAACGGCATGTCCATAGGACAGGGGTCAAAGGATAATTCTCGAGCAAGTTCTTCAAAATTCCAGTGCGCATGGTACCAAAAGCCACCTCTCTTAAAGCAAAATATTGTTCTTAGCGTAGTAACTTTATTTACTTTATTTTAAGAATATATATTACTTTTGCTGCAAAACATTAGTTTATGATATATGTAGGTGCAACTTTACTCTAGAACTAACATTTTTTCTTTCTTTTTTTTTGCAGATAAAACCCAGATCAAATTACAAGGCAAATACTGAAGGAGTAATGAAAATTAAGGTAAATACATAAAGCTATTTGTTTAGTGAATTAAAAATTAAATTAAACTAAATAATGACTTGAAATTGTCAATACATCACGTCTTCTTGGAGCCTCTATATTTATATAACATAGTAGCTGAATTTCCGGCCTAGCCCATGTTAAAAGAAATTAGATTTAGATCCTATCCAACTAAATGTTAATATATTTGAAGTCAGAAATTATATGTTTCTTTTTACATCGGTTTCCTTTACTCAGCTTGAAATGAACTTTTTTTCGTGGGAAACTATATTTAACGAAAATTTGATATTAACTAGGTCTAGACTACGTACTACTACGTACTTGTTCGTATAAACCAGGGGTGGGCAAGTAATTTTAAGTGGGTCCATTGCGATTGAAAGACATTATGGAGGCCTAGAAATGAAAATCTGATTTTGCCTCATAATAGGAGAAATTAGAACGATGATCTTGGGCCAGTTTATTAAAAGTTTGATTCATGCGGAAATAGCAAAGGCGAATATTTATTCTACAAAAATATAAATCTTGAGAAAGATGATTCGATTTTAACATTGTAGCCACGATAATTTACCCCGAAGTTTATTAGTGTGGGCAACTTTATACATTTGCAAGGAAATATCTTCTCCAAAGTCAATTACTTCCATTTGAAATGAAGGCTTTGAGAGACAGAACAACTTTTCAGCCACGTCAATCCATTCTGCGCTACCCCATTTCTGCAAAGACTTGAAATTGTGCAGAAAATTATCGATCTTAAAAATACTTTAATGTCAGAGTTCTTCTTTTTATATTGAAGAATTGTTGGGAAATGAATAAATTCTTGTCTTGCAATATTTTTTTAAAAAAATTCCTCGTAACACAGTGTTGATCGGAAATAAATATTTCAGAACATTTAAAAAAAAAACACATCCACCCTATGCGCTCTTTTGTTATGAACACCGAGTGCTTCCTTGCTTCCTGCGTATCCAAGTTTTAAAAGAAGGAGAGAACTTGTTTATTTATTTGCCAAAAACCTTCCATAACTTGACCTTCCCGTTAAGAATCAAAGAAACTCCTTGAGCTGTCGGTGCTGAAGAGCAGAACGATCTCATCAAATTAATCAACTTGACCAAGCTGTCATTTACTTATTTCAGTGCAGGGGCTGTCTGATAAATTAGATCAGATCCACATTCCTATCTCTTATTATCAAAGATAAAGAGTATCAAACCAAGGGGTTAGCGCATTATGTAACTTGTTCTGCAAAGAGGCTATCCGGGTGAAAGAGGTGAGCTTTTGGTTTTACAAGGTCAACCCAATTGAGTAAAAACCGAAAAAAAGTTCAAGAGAACCAGAAATGCAATGTCCACTTGTGTCAAATTCTCCATTCGGCCCCGCCATTTATCCTGACACTGATTTGCAATAACATTCCATCCGTCAGTTCTTCGGATAAATCCAATCTGTTGAAGCTAGCTCAACGCTCATATATGCACTTCGCCACTCGTACCGTGGCAAGAGTACTTCAAGTTCTGAACATTCACAAATCCTCTGGCCCAGATTGTATTTACCCTGTCGTTCTGTAGACGCATTATTCCACACTGTCAATACCACTGCGTAAGCTTTTCTATCTGTCCTGTTTTTCAGGTCATGGAAACGCTGATAAATCGTCAGCTTGTGCATATTCTTGAATTCCGAAATCATCTTATTGCATGTGACACAGTAAGCCATCTGTCACTTCTGTCACTTCTAATCCAATCCAATCCTTCGTTGATGACAGCTTCCCAACTCTCTTCCTGGTTTACGTCCCCTATCTTCGGGCGTAGAACTGGAACTGGAGAATATGTTAAGCTACTTTAATTCTGACCTCGTAGTCACTTTCTTAAGTGCGGTAAAACTACCAGAGTAGAATTAATGCTTCCAAAATGCAATGCTGTCTTCTGCCATTGTTCATGACTGCCACTATGCACTTGCATAACTAAAACTGAAAGAACAGACACTCTCCATATGTTTGTTAATCACAATCTTCCTTGGAATGACCACATATTCGATGTCGACAAGAAAGCTGCGATGTTTCCTCAAGCGAAACAAAAAAAATATTTCACCCCTTCTGATCTGTCTAGAATTTATAAGATATTTATTCGTCAAACCAAATGTGATCTGGTGCACCAATATAACATATTTTGATCACCTTAACATAATTCAAAAATTAGCAACCACAACTTCGACATACTGAATTTATGAACCTATTTTTAAACACGGGAGCCCAGTAAAGTTCACCCTTACGTAGTGAGCCAAGAACATTGAGCTGTAGGTAACAGCGGCGAACGAACTTGGACTTTATTTCAACAGTACTTACAACCTTTATTGCAGCCTGGGTGTCCTTAACCCGGTCTTAACCTGTCGTTTTACATTACAGCAAAACCTTAAAAACATCAAGGGTAAACCAAAAGGCAAAACGAAAACGCCGCCAGATATGAGCGGAAAAACTTCACATACATGGCAGGAGGCAGCTGGAGAGACCCGCATTTTTGTCTTTGGTCGTTAGTCACCATTGCAATATCCTTCCCTTGAGCAATTTAATATGCACGAAAAAGTTTAAACTTCTATATCTTAAAAAAATTTCAAAAACTTTTATTGCAAATTATGCAAACTACAATCGATGGATTGAAGACGCACCGAACACAAAAACTAAGGATAAGATCAAACCCCAAAACTCTTTCCTAGAAAAAAAAAATACTACTGAAACAGACTTATCGGAAATGTCAAACACAAGCGCGCATTTTTAAAAAACTTTTCCTTAAACTCAAAGAAAAAAACTACTTTCGAAAACACTTTCCATACGTATGCCTCCAGTCTCCAGTACCATGAAAGAATTTAACCCCAAAAAGCACAGCCTATTGGAACTTTAGAAACCGATAAGTTCAAAGGCATCTGCCCCCCAACCTTCGGGAATATTCCCACCCAACAAACGCAAACAATTTTAAAACAACAAAGTTAACAACATCCCCACCACGTAATTGCCTTTTCGTTGGTATAATCTTGCTGCTTTCATATTCCATCTGTTTGTGTTGCTTCGTAATATAGTCAGACTGTTGTCGTCCATATGTACGTTTCCTTAACCCGGGCTAGGACTATCATTTTACAACGTTACCCTCCAATCACTTACAAGTTTCATTCCTCCCTCCGGCAACGATATTAAATATACGGATAGGCATCCCATTGTTTGAGAAACAAACGCAAAGAAAGAAAGAAGCAAGTCGTTATCAGTGTTTCACTTATACAAAACCCCACCTACCCATCTACATCCAAGATTTTCACTTACAACTTATTATAATCCACCTCGAGGGCGGATGTGTGTTCAAGTAAATGAATGAATGTGTAAAAAGAATACCAGCTAAGATGAAGGAAGTCAGCCAGCCAGCCAGCCATCCAACGCAGCGCATAGACTTACTGGAAAACTATTTCAAGACAGATACCACTACGACGAGTATCTTGTTTCTTGAGTTTTTCAGTTTTTATCTCTTTATTCCTTTGGTGACGGTGGTGGTAGTGGTGGGTTCGTAGGGTTGCATCGGTGGCAAAGTCACCCCTTGACAATACAACAACTATTATTCAGCATGTTTAGATAGATAATATTTCAGGTTCGCAAGTTCATTGGATTGCGTCTACATGAGATAGAAGGCGAGGGACTGGGACTTATGTTACCACAGACGACCGATATGAATAGATATACTTGAGAGGAACTGTTGGAGCTACCACATTTCTACGTTGAACTTCTTTCAATCGGATTTGTGAAGCAAATATGTTTGTCGAGTGAATGCAGGAAATGTGTGTGAAGCTAATTATAGTCATCTCAGATATTCATCGTTGCTTACGGAAAAAAAATTGTTTTAAAATTCTATCAAGCTTTATTATTCAACATTTTTGGGGCGAAAAATGATCAAAAAAAGGTCGAAAGGAATCGGAAATGTTCCACCCTGGATAAATATATAGATGGAAACTACCTCAGGCAATTTCGTATGCAAACTACTGATTATTTAGGTTATAAAAGGAAGCTTTTAACTCAAAATCGTCTTGGTTAAACCAGTCATCAGCCTGAAGAAAGAATATAATAAATTTTTAAGCCCGGAAATGTTTTGGGAATAATATACAAACGTTCTCATCCTTGATTGACTGAAGAGTGAGACTAAAAAAATTCAACATTTTGCATGCTAGTACCGTTAGCCATCATTAAGGCTTATACCAGTAAAGACTGATGATAAGTCGGGACTAACTACTATTTTATAAGGCAATCAGCCTATGAAGTGTTCAGCCTTCACCACATAAGCACATAAAGCATGGAGCCTGCTAAAAGCAAAGTCATTCACGGAGAAAATGATTCATGGTGTCTTCTCCACAAGCGTCGCTGATGATTGTACCACCTAAGCCTAAGTAATACAGGCGCTTGGTATAAAGGTGGCGGTCCGTCAGTAGGCCTACTACCTGCTCGCTATTGATACCAAAAATGTCACAGCCTCCCCGTGATTCCATTATAACTCGGAACGGAAAAAAGATTTAAAGTGTTTAGCCTTTCGACCGAATTAAAAGAGTTCTCAGGATTGATCAAACCCTTAAGTGAGACTTGGTTGTTACAAAAGACACATATGATTCAGCCTCCCCCACCTCCTATGCATATTATAATACATACTACTTTACTTTACTCAACGGGCTCCCGACTCGTGAAGAGTTCCTGCCTGAGATACGGCAGCCTTTCATCCTCTGCGATCCCGAGCATGCTGCTTCCAGTTATTCAGACCAAGCGCTCTGGCATCCGCGATAGCTTGGTCTTTAAAACGGAGGTTCGGTCTTCCTTGTCGTCTCGAACCTGGGGGCTGGGATTCGAAGATACTCGTTGCTGTAGCGTTGTTGTCCATTCGCTCGACGTGGCCGAGCCAATGTAAGCTTATAGTTGTATCTTCTCCTCCATTCGCCCTCCTCGCACACAGGACCAAATATCCGTTCAAGTATTTTTCTTTCAAAGGATCCCAGTATTAACTCTCCTTTCCTGCTTATCGTCCAGCACTCGGCGCCGTATAACAGAACTGGCAGGATAAGGCTTCTGTAGAGCATGCACTTTGCCCTTCGAGTTAGGAGTTTTGAACCCATTTGTTTTGCCAAACCGAAGGGTAATTCTTCCACATTCTTGTGGAGTTGATGTTTACCCCGAGGTAGATGAACTCCTTTACTACCTCGAAGGTGCTGCTATCAACAGTGACATTTTGTCCTAGTCGGTGGACAGATGATTGTTTGTTTGTTGATAGCATATATTTAGTCTTGTCCTCATTCACTTCAAGGCCAACTAGTTTCGCCTGTTATTCAATAGCCGTGAAAGCCTCTGTCACTGCACGCTGGGATCGACCGATGATATCTATATCGTCCGCATACCCCAGCAGTTGGACTGATCTGTTGAAGATAGTGCCTTCCGTGTTGACACCTGCCCTGCGCACTATCTGCTTAAGAACAAGATTGAAGAAATTACACGACAGCGCATCTCCTTGCCGAGTTCCGGTACATGTTTGAAAGAGTTCAGCTGCTGCCAAACTGTACATTGCATCGCGTGTTATCTAGTGTCATGCGACACATCTTAATCAGTTTTGACGGGATCCCGAATTCGGCCATCGCCACAAAAAGCTCCTGACGATGAATGCTCTCATATGCGGCTTTAAAGTCGATGAAGAGATGGTGTGTCTCGACTTTAAATTCGTTGGTCTTTTCCAGGATTTGCCTCAGTTTGAAGATTTGGTCTACAGTCGATCTGCCGGGCCGGAAGCCACACTGGTACGTGCCGATTAGAATGTTGCAGAAAGGTTTGAGACATTCACACAGTACGTACGTATATTGTAATACACAGGGGTCGGCTGGTGTCACCGTAATAACTGCAGTAGAAGTTGCACAAAACACCACTTCTCCTTAGACGAATAATGGCCTTCAGGGTTGCTCCCATAGAATCGATATCAAGAGCATCTCTATGCAACCTATACAACCGGTCCGTGCCTTGGAGTTTTTTGAAATTAGCAAGATTGCCTTAGTCGTAGTCGTGTAGATCCTTTAGATACTTTGTCCCATGCATTCTTGCACTGCCACGAGTAAGGCCGCTATTATTAGGACTATGACCACGATTTAAAAAATAGCTAGACAATTTACTGCGAAGATAATGTTTAGGTTAGTTTAGGTATGTTGGTGCCTTTGTGGCGATGCCAGAGCTTCACTGAGTCTTTAAGCTGGGTTCGTGATGTATCGAGACCCACAGTTCACCATAGGTGCCTGATAAATATAGAAATAAATTATTAATTATATATAGCTTTAGGAGGATCGGCATCAGCAGTTTGTGTAGTGACGAATGTATTCGATTTCTTTTACGTCTCTGCAGCTTCTGTAGCTGTTTATATCACACAGTGAAACAGCTCTTTTGTTTGGTTTATGTGAGTTTCGAGTTTGGTTTGTGTGAGTGTTTCATCGAAGTTCTTATAGATTTTAGGGGCAGAGACGCTTACATCTTCAAACTTTTCCAAACGAATATGCATGCATGCCCGGCACACGGTATAAGGTCCCCACATTCACAGCTGATATTGATTCAAATTATTCCTTGCATTGTCCCACCAAAACTAACTACACTGTTTTAATTGCCAATTGGCAATGTTTTTATTGGTGAAACAACGAAATTCTTATCCGCTGGTTAATATCAGCTCTCTTTGCCTAAAAGACACTGCAGTTGCCACTAACACTAAAATAATTTCTAAAACAACTGATTTTCATAGTAAACAACCCTTGCGCCAGTGCAAATGTTCATACGTCATCTACCCAAGGGTTGTAAGGATTTTCTTTTTAAAAACTATGGTTCAAGTCTGTATTCGGTACCTTGTGATACCACGGATGCGTGGTCCTACTAGATGGCAACAAGATTCTGGACTCTCTATACCTGGACTCTTCATTACCTAAAGATCACGTTATAGATACGACATTTCTTCTCATCAGCCTTATAACCGATGTGCACAGTCAATGTACTACTTACGGTTTAAAACCTCATGCTCCGTGCTTTTAAGGTGGGCAATACACTCCTCTTTGTAAACAAGACGATATCGTTGGATTAATCCTAAGTTCACCGCCCCTAATCCAGCTTCTGACTAGTATAGAAGTGCATACCTCTCTCGTTGAGGGTTTGGAGAAAACTTGGCTGGATGTAAGATAATCACGACCTAAGCGTAGACTCACGTCAGAAAGGAATATCTTAATAGGATTTATATAATTTGATATGGTGATATGGTTTTCTTGCAGCAACTAATAGCTGGTTATATATGTAGATGCCCCTAATCTGTTGTCATCTTCAACTGCCTTCAACTTCCGTGGAAGTGCCCACAACTTACGAAGTGTGGATCTTGTCATAGGATGAATTATGACAACTACTCGCATGAGTAAAATTTATAACTTAAATATTCATGTGATTTATTTGCGCGTAAGTAAACATTTTCTGGTGTCTTAGATGTTGTGTTTTTGTAATCAAATGATGAGGCTGATAGTGTTATTGAAAAGGTTTTGGAAAGTAAATACATTTATGCTAAATTACTTCCTTTACAACATCAAGGGAACTGCAAAGTGTATGGAGAGAACGTTGGTTCTGAACTAGGTAACCAACGAGCTGCGACAGGACAATGTTCAGAAAATGTTTTTACTAAAGTTTGTTAACAATGCTGTTAGTGGATGATGAAAAAATAGCGGCAGTATTGTTTGCGAGTTTAAAAAAAAACTGTGATTAAGAAGAATACCGGTCGTATAGCGAACAGTGGGAAAGTTTGCAGTATACCGGTAGTATAGCGAACATTTTCTGCGGCCGCAAAATGTTATGTCCGCGTCCGGTTATTAGGTAGTTACGAGGTACCTACCCGCCGAAATGAAAACAAATATGAATGGTTGAATGAAACAACACGAACAATGAAATAGGCTGGAATTATGTGTGGTTGCTGGTCTATATTTCGGTCATTTAATTCGAAAAACACTTTCCCCCATCAGGAATCGAACCTTCACTTAGACCAGCGATCTCGTCAAGCAAGCGCACACACTATGCACAACGCCATCGAAGCCATCAAAGCCACAAGTTCAGGTCTGAGTAGGATTTTGTTGTTTATCGATTTCAATGGAAAGAGCAGCATTTTTCTAAGCGCCGAAAAGTACATTGCATTTCATTCGGGTTCTTTCTTTTTTCCCCATTAGACTCATTAGCCAACAATGGCTTGTACTGATTCGAGAAGGGGGAGTGAATGAAAGAGTTGATACAGGTCAAGTATTCTATATTAAATTTCTGCGTTTCCTTTTCGTGTATCACAAGTTGTTGTTGTTTCATTCAACCATTCAATATGTAATTGACGGAAAGCTTGGCAGCTAATAATAGCCGCGTCTTTATACAAGAAAAGGGAACGCAAACAAAAGTTGATATCGTCGGCAGAAGACTCATAATTCTCATCTTCAAACTTATGACGGGTGATCCAATCCCTAATCAGTGGAATGAAATGTATCTTCTTGCCTTGAACCTTGCCTTGCCTTGAACGAAAAGGATATGCGAAACCTTAATTAGTTACTTTTTTATAAAGCGTACTATGATCGACTTGTACAGTGGCTTGGTGGTTAAGTCACTTTTCGCACCTTTTACCGAATGTGGTTAAGCCGTTACACTTAATCCCCCACTATCTTTCATTCTAACAGAACAGTGATTCGCAAATTCGAAAAGTTCAAATAACTGGGATCAATTATCAACAGCAATCCAAACGTGGATGACACTATCAATGATTGTAAGCGTATGTAGGTGTAAGTTGCGTAAATGGCAGAAAAGATCTTTTGTGATTGAAAAATGCCGTTAAGCTACGCGAAAGTTGTTCGTCTAGCACTCACATGTTCTTCTCAATGTTGAAGAATTGATACAAGATGTATCAGAGAAAATTGATGCCGCAGGTTATTGTCTAGGCTTTCAGCGTCCTAAAGATTCTATGTTAATCTTCCGAAATGCCGATTTTGCGAGTTTTTGGCCTAAAGACTTCCGTACATGCATATGTACATAAATACTATTTTAAAAAAAAACAGCCCATAATTAAAAAAATAAAAAAAACTTAAGTCTGTACAAATATTCTCTCCGTGGCCACTACAGGTCCTGACCTATGCCAACAAGAATCCGTTCAATTGATTTCAAGCAATGATGGAATTTTTAAGCAGTGACCTAAAAAACGGGCATCCCAAACTAATTAAATAATTTTCACCCTTGTCCAGCGTGTTGTCACTCGGGCCTTCTCATTTTATCCCGGTTATCGGAATTTTTTGTATTTTTCCATTATTTTTTTCTAATCCTTCACCAATCATCGAATTTCATTTCCACCCATCGACATTCAATTTAAATTTTGTTCGCTTGGTTATGGTCGAATGGGAAAGCAACTAACCGCTTCGATGAATTTTCATTCCTAATTTAAGCCTCCCACTCTGTTCACATTCACATACACGTTTTACAAAGTGCAGCAGTAAGCAAACTAACACACCCACACACAACCAAACAAACAAACTCACTTATACTTAAGCAATTTTGCGGCAAAGCTTCCGTTCGAACGAAATTCGAATTTCATGCCACCTTTATCCGCGTATATAAAACTGATCCCAACCTTTAATTGATTTGCTGTCTACCGAAGCAGAACTCCCTTTTCGTTTACCTAGAAACTCATTGAGAGAGGTTTAGGGATTTTCCACCCTGTGAATGGGAATGGGAATGTGAATGAGAATGTGAGATGTGTGTTGGCCTGGCCCATCTATAGGCACCTACCGCAAGGGCCTCCAAAGTGATGGCTTGACGGATGATGAAAGTTGACAAGTTTGGTTACCTACTAGCTGCTCTGCCTACATTTGATTTGCGGCGGAAGTACGAAAGTAGAACGCGTATGCGTTTTTGAGTGCCCCATATGGGCACACCGCATAGCTTTTCGCACCGAAGAGAGAAAAGGTGATTGAAACATTGCTCGAGAATGCAGATACTAACCGCTTTTGTGTGGTTACCTGGTTTGATGATGATAACCTTGATTCTTAAGATCTGAAGTGTGTGTAAGCATGGAATGTCGCAGGAATGTCAGGCGTTAACTCTCTATCCCTGTTGGAGGCAATGATTTTCGATTCGATAAACACTGAAAAGGTGTTTTTGGAATTTGGAGAATCTGCTCTCAAAGGGCGGCATTTGTGCTTGTATGCTTGTGCTCTGTCGTCGTTGTTGTCAGTTGTACATCAGGGATACATGAGAATGGGAGGCAGGCAGGATATTAAGGTTTTTAAGGAACACATTGAATTTTATGGTTTCTGATGAGTTATCTTGGGAATGTTTGCTTCATGACTGAAACAATCGCATGAAGCACAAGAAGCTTAATGAGAACATGAAATTAATTCGCTATCTGGATTGTGATACAAAATAAGATATAGCCAAATATACGACTTCACCATGTATGACATAAAAAAGGGCTATAAACATAAAGTCGCAGATAAAAATGATGTATGAGGCACATTAAGCCAAAAATCGCTTAAATTTGAAGCAAATAGAAAATAAAAAACCCGCGCTTTTGTTTAAAATTAAAATTAAAAGTCTTCGTCTTCTATGGCTATAGCGGATTTTATTGGATATATGTATCAGCAAATAGGCAGTCATATATTTTGAAATTGTGCGCTGATAAAACGTATGGCTTTAGATGCGCCATAAAACTTTACGTCATTAAAGTGACAAGAAAGATGTGATTATTATGAGGTTAAAGTTGTAAGGTAGAGGACAAATTTTGAGACCGATAGTTTGCAAAGGAAAGATTTGAAGCCGAACGGAGTACATAAGATCGGATACGCTGATGACAGTGTGCAGAAACTGCAGTAAGGTTTTAAAATGTGAGGTATAGTTGCACAATGCATGCCGGAAGTAGTGGTTTGCTCCAGCAAATGTTCATTTTTAAGGAGGATAGGAGCTACGCAGAAGAAAGACCATCTTGGGTGCAGAAAATTAGAACCTTGCTTGTAACTGTAAGCTAGATGCTTATTTCCTGTTCTGTCCTGTTATATGGGCACCGGTGACAGATAGGAAAGAGTATAGATTTACATCATTAAGAGTTATACAGCGCTTTCATAACTGTGTCAGGCACGTTGAAAATGACATAAAACATTTCGCGGGGCGGAGTGATAGCTAGCCAGAAGACTGGAGGCTTATTATCCAGGCACCAAGTCTAAAGACAGATGGACGTACATGACATAGACGAATATAAAGGGAGTTTTTTTTAGAGGTATAGAACTTCGAATTTAAATAAAACGCAAGAAAATCGTTTTAATGTCCATAAATTTGGTTTTATTGGAAGGATAATTTTATGCCATTAATATTTAAATATGATTTCGGACATGTGGTCGCCGCGGCTGGTTCGAATAAAGACAAGTCTTGAGATCCAATTTTAAACCACTTTTTTCAAGCATTTGGGGCTGTATGTCGGAAATAACGCCACGAATGTTGGCATTTGTTTGCACATGCTTGGACAGTAAGATTTTGGATAGGATCTAGGACGATTGGCTTTTAAATGTTGGCTACCGTGATTTGTGTTCTAGTTGTTTTTTTTATAACTCTATGAGATGATTTCCTTCCGGCGATATCCGATTTAAGATTAGATTTTTATTCATTTTAAGTGAGCGCAGTTTATAACCCATACCCCTAAAAAAGAAAATGGTCAAAATTTACTTTAAGGTAAGAAAATGGTATGACGATTAAACTAGAGTTTAATGTGAGTTTTCTCTTAAAGAAAACGTAGACTAAGTGGACGTTGTCTAACTATCCGGGCTAATATACGAATTTTCACGAGGCGCCTAATTCACGACGTGCAAGGAGATACATGCAACATAACAAATCGAATAATGAGTCATGCAATACAGCAGAAGATAAAGAAAAAAGAAAACAAAAAAACCCAACATATGAATCAAGCCAAAAGGCATAAAGCCATATGCGCAAAGCTGCAAATACGCATTCTCAGAACATTAACACCTCATGTTGTATATTTTACTAAGCAATAATATTTTTCTAAATCGTACATACTACTTTATAAATAATTCTTAAGTTAATGTCACAGTCGCTAAACATTGTTCTCGGGAAGCATCACTTCCAACCAAGAAGTATATGCATATATTTATTCATATAGATAGACATTGTACTCTGTGGTCCTAGACTAAGACCTACATATGTATGTATTTGATTTTACATGCAGTTAGGAAATATATGAGTATGAATAGTTAAATATTTTGTTTCGGGTCAATTCCTAATTAGTGTCCACGACAACGGGGACTTTCATAATTCTCATTGAGAAGCCCCTGAGCAAGCCGGAAGGAAAAAAAAGAGAGCAATAAACAAGAACTAAGTTTCATAAACATTAAATCACTCTCGTCAATTTGTTTTATCTCTATTCGAAAAACCAACCTCTAAAACAAACACCCTTTGCCAGAAGGAAATGCCGAAAAAAAAAACATCTACCGGGCACAGTTTCTGTCGCAAAGTTTGTGTTTTCGAAAGCATCTCCACATATTAAAAGCACGTGGAGGACTCATATTAGGTACCTAAACCACTCAAAAGGCAAAACTTAGAATGCCGAATGTATTCTATCGGAATTTTACGAGGGCAAATGACTGGTGGATCATATGATGGTGGAATACCTACAGACATGCATGTTAGCTGCGAGTATCCAATAAGTAGCCCCCGTTCAAGAGCAGGAAGAAGAAAGGCTGTGGTTAAAAGTTCAAAGGAACCATTCTCGCTTCGAACGAGAAAGGCAATAGGACTGATCCTGCGGTCGACTTTGCCAGTGCAAGAGTAAATAAAATATATTTCTGCAGTCCCTCCAATTATAAGATTTTAAAAATACCAAAATTTGTTGGATGAAACCCAATCGAACAAGCCCTTCTCAAAACATTTTCAGGTCTAATCAATATACTAGTCAACTCGGTGACTGAAAATATTTTTCAAAAAAGCAGAAACGGAAGCAATCATAGTAATAACCTTTGCAATCACCTTCCTTTTTGGATCACAAAGTAATAGAATTCATGGTTGATGAGAGCGTTAGCTTGTCTCAAAAATGCAGGAACCCCAGAACGGCAAACTGGGAGAATGTGATTACAGAGGTGGGAACATATATTCAAAAACTATAGCAGCAGACAGTGAAGACACCACAAGAAATCAACGCTACCACAGAAGTCTTCAGTAAGATTAAGGAAGCGTTCGAAAAAGCATGTCTTCTACGGACCATTAAAGACAGGAATTCTCCACCTTGGTGGACCAAAAGTCTTTTTGAAATGAGAAAGAAAACAAGAACCTCTTTTAATGCTGCAAAAACTTCAAACTCGCACTTAGACTGGGACATTTACAAGGCTAATCAGCGTAGGTTCAAGAGTGCGATAGCCAGTGCTAAACATATAGCCTGGTAAACGTTTTGATATTGAAAGTACTACGGAATCAGCAAGGCTCAGGAAAATTCTGTCCAAGGAACCCGCTGTTCCTGGTTACTTGAAAGACAGTAATGGAAACTGGACAACATCCAGCAAGGAAACTCTCAATCTCTTCTTACAAACACACTTTCCGGGATGTATTCCGAGTGATAGTGATAACCAGGCTACGTATAGCGCCTCATTAGCTGCATTGCCAGTCCCAGAGGGTGCTATTACGGAAGAAAAGATAATCTGGGCAATAGATAGCTTCAGTCCCTTCAAATCCCCTGGAGGTGACGAGACATTTCCAATTATGCTACAGAAATCTAACGACATAATTTTACCGATTCTCAAAAGACTATTCATAAGAAGTCTTGAACTAAGCTACATTCCAAAGGCCTGGTGTAAAGTTAAGGTTGTCTTCATTCCCAAGGCAGGAAAACCTAGCCACACCAATGCTAAGGACTTCAGACCTAACATCATTCGTCCTGAAAACCCTTGAAAAATTAATGAATATCTATATTGGTGACAGACTTGATAACAGTGCACTTTCTACATCTCAGCATATATATATTAAAGGCAGAGGGGTGAAACACGCACTCCATGAAGTGGTTGGCACTATAGAGAAATCATTAAACGACAAAGTATACACATTAGCAGCGTTTTGGAATTAATCCACAGAAGACCGAACTTGTGCTGTTCACAAATTTCCGAGCAGCGAGGAATGGAAAACGTATATGAAATCTATATCCATATATGGATTGTGGATGATGGATTGTGGAACAGGTGCCGGTCTAATCTCAGAGAAACTAAGCATACACAACTCCGTCAGACTCCCTAATGAAAGTAGTGTTTTCCAGGCTGAGGTTCTGCCAATCGTGGAAGCGGCCCGTACCGTATTGTCAATGTTGGCAATACCACGTAATGATATTACCATTTTCAGTCAGGCGACCATTAAGGCAGTTAATGCTATAGAAATTAAATCCAAGCTGGTTCACCGCTGCCTCATAGAGCTTAAGGCTTTTGACTCACAGCACAAGGTTTGTCTTTGCTGGGTTCCTGGACACAGGGACATAACCGGTAATGAGACGGCTGACGAGCTAGCAAGAAAAGGATCCGAAGTTGAACGTGACCTGGCACTTCAGTCGATCAAACCACCACTCTGCAACATGAGAGAACGAGTGGAATACAAGATCAGAATGAAAGCCAACAATAGGTGGAAATCTCTAACCACCTGTGATATATCACGAAATCTATGGGCAGATTATAATAAGAACCGAACCAAAAAAATCCTGCAGTACGAAAAAGAGTCGCTGTCCAAGCTGGTTGGTGCTTTAACTGGTCATAACATTCTGAGAGGCCACATGATGAAACTAGATCTCAAGAATGACGACATTTGTAGAGGCTGCGGCGATGAAGAGCTCCACGAGGACACTCCTTACTATCTATGTCATTGCCCGGGCCGCTGCCACTTGAGGAATAGAACACTTGGAAGTTTCTTCTTCCAAGACATTGAGGAATTATCAGATGTCTCACTCTCTAATCTTTGCAGATAGATGAGATTTTTCATTGAGTCGCTTTAAAAGCTTATTGTCTGCTGAGGATGTCGAAATGAGTCTGGTGAGACAAAATTTGCAGTACAGCTGAGGGAGTATTGAGAAGTACTCCAATCATCTGATCACTTGATTATGGTTACTTTTATTAGTGAAGACTTAGCTGGAAAGTCTAATAAAGACACAGAAGAGAAGTTCTCCACCCACCCACACTAACCAAGTGAGGAATCCGACATAAAAGCTAAAAGTGCAGTTCTGATCTCGGGTGTCTTAATATTATTAACCCTTTGACTCGTGGTGGCCACAATTGCGTACACACTCTTTAACATTGAAATACTCAAAACATTGAGCTGTTTTTCTTACAAAATGTACTTCATTGCATCTGTTTGTAGTTTACTCTCTTCTAAAAGCAAAAATTGGCGGGAAAATTAAGTCACTTACGATATTATTTAACATTTTGTCGACTTTCTTTCTCATAGTTGCGCAGGTACATGGAAGCAGTGTTTGTGTTGTTGTGATTTTACGTGAAAAAGTGGAAAAAATAAATTGGTAAGTTATTTAATTGAAAAAAAATATAGCTCTTTTACTGATTTCTAAAATATTTGATGTAAATATTCTATATTTTATCGAATATTTCCAAAATAAAACATGTGGACGCAATTGTGTACAAACGTAGTCAATTATAATGTACGCAATTATGTGCATGTACACGTTTGTTGCCAGACATAGGCGATTCTAACTAAAAAACGATTAATAAACTTACAGGAAAATGAGTGGACACAAAGTTTTATCACAAAGAGAGCTAGAAGACCTTATTGATAGTAATTGGTCTGACATAGAGTTGCCAGAGTCCTCTCAATCTGAAACAGAAATTGACATTACTGTGCCCCAGAGGCACATAAAACGCACCAATTTAACCGATTTCGTCATCTCTCAAACCGAACAAAATTTAGATGAAGATGATGAATTGGAAACGGAAGAGCTTATTGATTTAAATGAAAACGTCAATGTGGAATATATAGACGATTATGAAAACTATCGTATTACGCAAAAAAAGGACATTGCTTTTCGGAGGCGAGAATTCGAAACGGAATTTCCATCTTCATCGGAAAACACCTTTCAAACAAATGACTCGGAAAACATAACGGTCAAAACACCTTTCGAGTATTTTACGGAATATTTTCCAAACGATATGTTTGAAAGAATGGCAACATATACAAATATATACGCAAAACAGACCAATAATTACAAGGGTTCTTTTCGTGACACGAATCCTACAGAGATGATGAAATTTATTGGCATTCATGTTTTGATGGGTTGTCTCAAATTGCCGCAGATAAACATGTATTGGTGCAATGACCTGAGAATTGAATCTGTTGCTTCTGTTATGTCCATCGACAGATTCTATCAACTACGGCAAACTTTTCATGTGGTAAACAATCTCGAAATACCTGGGAACTGCAGAGACAAATTTGTTAAGATTCGTCCTATTATAAACTGCGTCCTAAAACGATGTCGAGAAGTACCAGTTGAAGAAATTATAGCTGTAGATGAACAAATCATTCCATTTACTGGCCATCTCAGCGTGAAGCAATACATAAAGGGCAAGCCATTCCCCTGGGGAATAAAAGTTTACGCTTTATGTGGCAAGAGTGGTTTTCCCTACAACTTCTTCTTATATCAAGGGAAAGATTCAGGACTCTCAGCATTTGAGGTAGCTCGATTTGGATTTGGTGCTGCCACTGTGTTACATCTTGTGAAGGGGATAACAGGACCAGGACATCAGTTATTCTTTGATAACTTTTTCAGTTCCTATGGACTCTTTGAGATTCTCCGCGATCGGGGCTTAAAAGCTGCAGGTATGAGGTGTATTTTATATACTACTACATTTATGATTTTGAATTTTGCTCCTTTATTAGGAACTATACGTATAAACCGATTCAACAATCCACAGTTTTTATCAGACGCAGAGTTAAAAAAGAAGGGTCGGGGTTCTTCCGACCAATTGGTAAGTCGTGACGGTAAAGTCGTTCTGGTTAAGTGGCAAGACAATAGACCAGTATACCTAGCCTCGAATTTTGTCGGTAAAGATCAGGAAAAAATCGTGCGCAGGTTTGATAAAAAGACCAAACAATATGTTACCATTCCACAGCCAGAAGTGATTAACTTCTATAACAATGGAATGGGAGGAGTTGATCTTTTAGATCAACTTATTTCGTATTATAGGATTTTTATAAAATCAAAAAAATGGACACTTAGAATTGCATTCCATTTCATCGATTTGGCTATATGCGCAAGTTGGATTGAATACCGCAAAGACTGTGAAAGAACGAAGGTGCCAGAAAAAGATATACTAAAACTTTTAAAATTTCGGTCAAGAATAGGCCGCGCATTAACACAATCTGGATTACCTACAAACCGTAAAAGAGGTAGACCGTCATTGAGTTCACAAGATCAGGAACCACCACTTTCAACATTTCATCGTCCTGAAATTCGGCCAATAAGAGAAGTGCAGTACGACGGCGTAGGTCATCTTCCCAACCACGATGATATAAAAGAAGCCGTACGATGCAAAAATCTTAACTGTAAAGGAAGGTCGCGGATAATATGCACGAAATGCAAAGTGCATCTATGCCTTCAAAAAGATCGTAATTGTTTTGCAGATTTTCACACTAAATGAAGACTGATTTCCAGAATGAATTATTAACATTTACCTGATTGAAGACTGAATTAATATGTAATATTTAAAAATTTAATATAATATTCTTGTATTTATTTATTTTGCATCAACATTAAATACTAAATATTTGTTTCTTTTTTGTTTTCGTCGCTTATTCAAATAAAAAAACGTTAAAATGTATGAATTTTCTTAACGCCTTTATTACATCATTGTGCTATGTTTGGCCACAATTGTGTACATTGTCCTATTTCATCCTGGAAAGGATTTTTGAAATTTTTTAACGGGTATTATCTTAATGAAGTATATTGGACCCCAAATCATAACAAAAATATTTTTTTCCGCGCGAGGAAAAAATGCAAGAGTCAAAGGGTTAAAAGAGAATTCCATATCCGGCAATGCAACCTGATGAAGCGTATCATATCAACATTTAAGAAGGAATGATGATGGATAGACTAATGGATCTAGGTGTTTACGATTTAGTTAGGAACGTATTATGTAAGAGAAGACCTGTAATATTTTATGAGCTAAACGCAGTTCTTTTTATCATCAAAGTCCCACATAAGTATTCGTCTTTCGGCCTCATATCCTAGGTTTTTCCATTCCATAAGCTACAATTGATGGCAAGCTTTGAATTTAGACCGAGCTCGTTCTGCGTTTATAACTTAAGCTAATCTGGCAATATATATTATTTCGATGTCAAGGTTAGGTTAGGTTAATACAGGGGTGTCCATCGCGGGCCCTGAGAAACGGGCTAAAATTTTTAATCAAAACGGTAGACAACGATCCTAAAAACTTTCCATTTTAAAAATAACCAATTACCCTACAAAAGCCAAGAAGGTCTTTGAAGTTTGTACCGTCTATTTCCTCCAAAGTTTTGCAGAAGTATCTCCCTAAGAATTTCCTACGACTATGTGAGAGTGCCCTTCATTCACACAATATGTACGGTATATCCTCCACAGCCTGCAGATCACCACAGAATATGCAGATGTCTGTATCTGACATTCCGGTTCTCTTTGCATGTTTTCGCAAGAGGTAATGCCCTGTCAGGATTAACTTCCTGGAACTCTTATAGTCGAGAAGTGGCCAAAGAGCTTTTGACACCGTGTATCCGCCAAGACTTGACCACCTTAGGTTGGTAGTCCTTAGGGTTATTTCGTCGATCGAACCCTTTATTATGCAGAGGGGAGGTTTTATGTCAGCAACCTTACCACTCATTCGCATGCTCATTGCTTTCAATACCCAGCACAGTCTCACTCGGTTCTGATTGTATAATGCCTTGAGCAATGTACGACAGTTCCTGACTATATTAGAATTGATGTTAATTGATTCCATTGCCTTAAGTGCGGCCTGGCGGTCGGTGTAGATAGCAATATCTCTTCCGGATATCGATCTCATCTGTAGTTGCTCAGCCGCCTTGAGGACAGCTAGAACTTCTGATTGAACCTCTGATTTCGATAAAAAAAAAAAAAATTTCATCGTCGGAATATAAATATCCTACGTAACGACTTATATCCCACTGATAAATGCGAGATTTTAAAGTTTCTATTTTCAACGAATCCCCATAAAATACGTAGTTATTTGTTTTGTTTATGTTGTGCTTCCTAATACATCGTTTTACGGGCCCAGCTTTTCTCTATCACCCACTAGATACTCATTGCAAAAATACAAATAAATAGATACCATTCCACCGACTAAGGGCGCGTTCATACCATAAACTTCAACTGCACTGCTTAAGGACATTTTTCACTTTTCCAACTAGCAAGCGAATGTTAACATACTGAATGTTTCTATTTTGTCTTGCTGTTGATGTTGCTGGTGCATTAGTATCCGTGTGAATGTTGACCCATTTAGAAAGCGAAACAAAAACAAGCACACACAAATAAAATGGAAGATTTCGAAATCCATGGAGAGGCGACTAAAACGTGAAACTAGTGAAAAAAAATCCAAAAACAAACCAAGGACGAACAAAAAATGTGGTCGTTGAATGGGAGTAGCTTTTAACCTTTCCATTATTTGAGTAGAAAAAAAAATATATACATGTATACCTACCTATGAACGACTAGTTTGTTGCTTTGTAGGACGTTCTTATGCCGCCATTAGTTAAATATTTTGCGAACACAGAGGGATATTTTTATCTGTAATCGGCTTGATGGGTTATTTTTGCAACGCAAGAACACGCATCTATATTATAAGGACAGCACAATTATTTTTAATAACGTGAGGCAGATTTTTCAAAGCGGTTGGACGTTTCAAAAGTCTGTATTTAAAAATGGACTGCTGTTTGAGACTTTATTCGTAATATTATTCACGTCGCGGGCGGCATTATGATTGCTGGGAAAAGCATTTATGTCTACCATTTATTTCCGTCAACTTAAGCGATAAACTGATATTTTTAGTGGGCTGGCAGATAACAGATTTGAAAATTATTTTTCCTTAATCCTTAATATTTTTTTAGATACTATTTCTTTCTAGTCGGAAAAACATATACAGAACGGAAAATGTCTATATTCCGAGCTTACTGTGACGGTCCAAAATTCAAGTAGCACTTCTTGAGTCCTGCCTTTGAAATGGCAGCCATTTAAACTCTGTATTCCTGGATACACGGCTTTTAGTATGTTGGGCATCCTTGTCCTCTAGGAACTGGGGATTGGAATTCAAATATTCTCTTGGTTAGATGAAGGGTCATTTTTGGAATTTTGTTGGCAGAAAAGGGCCGCTGATGTCAATACCGTCGGGATTCCTTAGTTGCTGAATTGATTTGTGAATATCACAAACAGTGATGGGCTGTGGGTTAGTTAGGTTAGGTTGAAGTGGCAGCCGGAAAGAAATTCGACTTACTTAGACATAAGTAAGGTCCATTGTGATCCCATGTGGATCCAAAGTACCTGCCTACTCGTTGAACCAATTTGAGCATTTTATAAAGCGTGAGAGACGTTTTGGGTCGGTCTAGTTTAAATCGTAAAGATCATTGTAGAAGTAAGTTTCAAGATGGAAATTTCGGTTCCGGGAGAAAGCAGGGCATGTGCAAAGAAGATGTCGAGTTTTCTCATCCGCCACCTCAACTACACAGCTCCTACAAAAGCGAGAAGCCTTGTTGCATGCCTACCTATCAGACAGTGTACACAATTGTAGCACTAATGTGCAATCTATTGAGGGTAATCAAACTCTTAGAGCGTCTCAGATCTAGCCTAGGCAAAATCTGCTTCGTTGTCAGACAGGTAGTACCGTCTGTCCATCTATGGTTTGTTTTTTCTATTGCATCCAGTTTCAATAAGAGTTTGCATGTGGAAACTGGTATGCATAAGGAGCCTTTTTCAGTCAAGATTGTGTAGGTAGTTCCAAGTTTGGCGAGTTCGTCAGGCTTACATTTATCCGGAGTGTTTCTATTCCGGCACCCAGCGGAGTCCAGACACTTGATAGCCGCCTGGCTGTCCGAAAAGATCCAGATATCCTTTACGCATACTACGTTATTCTTTAGCCAGGACAAGACTTCCTTTATCGCCATAATTTCCGCCTGGAAAGCACTGCAATGATTAGGAAGACGGAAGGGGAGACTAAGATTTAGTCTGTCTGAGAAGACACCTCCACCAACCCCATCATTTGTTTTCGATCCGTCCGTATAAAAATGGATTGATTCTTCCTCTAGCAAGGCAATCATCTCCCAAAAGGATCTGGGAGGAATGGATAGCTGGACATTTTTATCGAACTGCTGTTGGGGTATGGTGAAGTATATATTTCTAGGAAGGATTCTGAGTGTGTTCAGGATTGCAGAGTGGCCGATTTCACTATCGGTCCATTGAGAATTTGCTTTGAGGCGAGTGGCAGTAGTAGCAGCTGTCTGTCTGCTAATGTCAAGGGGTGTTAAATGGAACAGAACGTCTAATACAGCTGAGGGAGTGGTTCGAAGTACTCCACTTAATCATAGACTTGCTTAGTTTGTCGCGATTCATCGCTTTCTCTAAGGCAGTCCACCAGACAATCGTTGCGTATGTTAGTATCGGTCTTACAACCGAGATGTATAGCTAGTGAGTGCTTCGGGGTTGTAGTCCCCACTTTTTACCAAAAGCTGTTTTGTAAGAAAAGAGGACTACCCTTACTTTCCGAACTCTTTCTTGTATATTAGATGTCCTATTCACGATGAGACCTAAGTATTTGGCTTCGTCTGAAAAGCCTAAGCTGGTACCTCTAATTGATGGCGGGTCGACATGTGGGATTTTGTATTTTCTAGTGAAGAGGACGCGATCAGTTTTGAGAGGGTTGACGCCTAGACTACAACTATTAGCCCACCTTATTAGCTTGTTACTAGCATTTTGAAGGAGTTCTTTTAAGGTGTCTATATGTTTTCCGTGATGGGCTGTAACTTGATATGGAGTGAGAATTAACCCCTCCCCCCCCCCCCTTCAATAAAATGTCTCCCCTTAAGGATTATATTGCTGAACTGGAACACCCTGTATCGCGTTGCTCTCACAACTTCGATGTGCACTCGGGGTAGGTGCTTTTCTTTAGTCAGGTGCCTATAGCAACAGTAACACGTGGTTAGAGTTTTTAAAATCTCGTTCCGTAGGTAAACCAAAGTAGAATGTATAGTATACCAAGACGGTATATTGACGAGTTATTTTTTCATTAAAAAAAAACTGTTGTCAGGCCCTGAAAATGACCAAATATACAGCTTAATGCTTAATTTTAATCCCAATACAGAGGTTCGGATTGTCAACCATTTTATTAAGACGAGACGGTTTCTTCATTGATGAGAATACTGAAAATCCGACTTCAGAGCATCTACTATTGCACTATGGTGACTAGGTTTTCACGGTTCCACAAACAATTTTGGTCTCCTTGATCTGGGATATGTGAGTTAATGTATATAATTTTTTTTTCCAAGTTCTAAGGCAGGACTTAAAGCAGGAAATATAAAGAAGAAATTTAAACCAATAGTAAGCACTAGTTTTCATTTGTACAAAATCTGATATAAATACTAATCTTGAAGGAGAGTAACATTGTAATATGACATAATTTTACCGATCCTTACCACATTAAAATTTTTATTCGCTGCCCCACATCTTGAGAATGTCTGATAAATCTCCAAGAGTACGAACTGTTATAGGAAGCTCTTCAAAAATTAAACTGCCGTTCGCATCGTTAAAAACCTTCGTACTGACAGAGAAGTACTTTGGAGAAGCTTTTCTTAATCGAATTCACTTCGTCACTTATGACTAGCATACGCCCAAACTTCCTTCCTCATTTTCAATCAATATTGCACAGTGAATACGACATCCTTAGACACCTGTATAATATCTTGGGGATAGTGACTTCCCAGTCTTTACTATTTAAAGTAATTGAGTGACCTGGCCTTGGCAGTAACGGACATAGTGGTTCTATCTTCTAATGGGACTCTTCGTCACGTCAAAAAGTAAATAAGATTTCATTCTTGTTCTTTAATTCTTTGATTCCACTCGTACAAAAGCTAGCTAGTAGGCTTGAATTTTTTTTAGGGGCTTGACTATAGCTTGACTATTAATTATTGCGGTAGTAACATTATGGGGTATTGCCAAAATTGATGAAGTTAGAGCGGAGATCTCATAATAAATGTTTGAGCAGTCCTGCGAAAGCGGTGCGTATTCTGAAAATAAAGCGCACCAGTTTCATAGACCATTCGGGTTTCGATATGCTTTTCGTGGTTTCATTCCAAAATCCATATAAGCAGACAGCTAGTCGGAGGTAAGATTGTTGCCTTAAACTTTATATTGTTGAAACCTTTGCGTGTTTTTCTCTGGTCCGAAGGGTGAACATTCTGAACAGGTGACGCATTAGAATCGCTTCCATTTCAACCCAGCGGTAAGTGACGCAATCGTCGCCCCTACACTTTCTACTTTTTGTATTTTTGTCATGAGTTGTAGACCTATTCATTTCTCTACTGCAATCAGTAAGCAGATAGTAGTCGCATGGAATTATTTCGGTGTAAATTTTTTGTCAAAGGAGCTCCCTTTTCAACTCGCTCATATAAATTCAATTCCCAATAAAGGTAAGTTTCCTTTCAAGGAAGAAGAAATTGATATTGTTTCGTCACACAATAAAAAAAGGTTACTCTCCACTGCAAAGCGTGAAATGTATCCCAGCACCCAACACAAGCAAACTTTTGACCTTGTTCCTTTGGATTTTTGCAGTCAACATCAACCCTCTCCTAGTTAAGAACTAGATCATTGTTCTATGGCCTAAGTGCAAACGAAAATAACACCTCACCTCTGTGTAAGTTCATGGAGACTCCGTACGCTTTGACGCAACTTTTTCTAAAAACAATTCTCGAGCTCAATTTGCCATACTTAAGCCACCCTATTATTCTAGCAAACACCCATCGATATGAGTCTCCGAAACGACTCGTATAACCACCACCACCAAGTTAAGTGCATGTAGCGTTCCTTTCATCCCCCATTACACCTTTTAATATTTCTCGTTTGTAAAGACAAAAGGATTTTTTATTCCTTCTTGTGATGCGACTCATTTTACTTCCTCGTGCTCATGATAACTTCAGCGGTTTGTCCTTGAATGTACCTTCACAATCCTGTTGCCTATGTTTTGGTGTAAATCTCTGTAAATCTTTGCACCACGACGACGTTCAATTCAAGGATATTTGCAACGAGAAATTCGCACACAACAAATGATTTCCTATGCCATACCCTTGGTGGCGCCTTCTTGCAATGCATGGCTTGACATAATAAATGTGTATGTGTTACCCTGGGGGTCTTGAGCTTGCTTTACATCATCCGCCCAAGGAGCAGCCAGCCACAGCCACCTTCTGATTCTTGTCTTCATTCAATGAAGGAGAATACATACACACATTTTCTGGGGATTTTATTTTCACCTGTCCGATACTGTGAAATAAAGCAACGCAACATTGAAGGTGGCGAGCATGGTGGCGTGGCAGTTTCAGCAGCGCCCCGCTGGTATCCTTTTTAAATGTGTGAGTGGCAAAGCACATAACATTAGCAACCACAACATGGAGGGGGGTTTGTCAATCCCTTTTTCGTTACACTTGTGAAATATTTTCGTGTGTTGTTGAGCTTCCTCGAGCGTTAAGGATGGCTGTAGGTATGCCGTTGTGCACGTGGGAGCTAGATAGAATTCTTGAATTCTATTCCTTTGCCATTATCGTCCCTTCACCGTTATAAACATCATCATTTGAATGCCATATCCACATGGTTCAGTTGCACCTGAACTGAATCTAAAAGTTTTCATCGTCCCATTGGTAGGTAGGAATAGGTAGATATAGGTAGGTACACCATATAAGAATGTGGCTTGGCTATATCTGACGAGTGTTTGTTTGCTGCTAAAAGGGATGATGACGACAGTAGGGTGGTAAATGAGAAATAATTTTCATCAGATTTACTGAAATTGAAAATTTTCTCCCAAACAAAAGGATTTCACCTTCGCATTCTTCTTTGGTCCTTCTGTAAAAGAATTGTTTTAAAGGATATGATACAGTTACATACGTATATGTCTTGGAGCTAGAAAGATCTAGATCTATAAACTTGGCAAAACTTATACGTTCTAAATGTAGGTACATATATAGGCAAAGGAAGATGGAATAATTTTCCAGAGATATAAACATTTCTATTTGTGTAGCATTCGCCCTCCATCCTTTGTTGATGGTGTTGATTTTATTTTTTTTTTTTTGTGTTTTGTTCCGTCCTCCTCCAGTTTTGTGTGTGATTTGGACCCGAAAAGTGTGTATGCTGATGGGACTGGCTGTAGGCTTCATTTACAACTCTGTCTTTCATTCACTTGATTGTGTGCTAATAGCACCTGAGTATCATCACAAATGGATTGGGTTTACGGAGTTGAGTTGGGCGTCCCCCATCCCCATTCCCATTCCCATTGGCATCCCTACGGTGCCGCTTCGTCTTTACTCAGAGAATGAAGTGATTTTATTTACATTTACATTCGCATCCGGCCACATTTTGAAAATGCTTGTTGGGGGCTTTTAGTCTTCGGAACACCCTAACAAGGATCCCCAACTCTGAAGATGTGTATGTATGTATATAACATGAGAGATAGATACACTTTGTGGGAGCACCCCCCCCCCCACTTTCTGATGACTGAGCACGACGAATATCAAATATTTACTATGCCATAGTAGGCAAAATTGCACCTTATTAGGTTTGAGTTAATTAAAATATTCAAAAGCATAATATACCAACGCATAGTGATGTTCTTAGAGCGACGGGTGTAAGGAAGCTGGAAGGGTTCTTTCCCTTTATTTTTCTCAATTTGGAGATGTTTTTCCGGCAAACAAGTCATCTGCATACGTGTACTCGGAGAATTTATGCTGCAAACCTTTTTGGGAATATAGGTCACCTGGTGCTGGGGTACCTACCTAACGTGGAACCCAACTGAGATGACATAAGGAACTGAATTTTAAATATGTGGAATTTTTCTCCGCGATGTTTTGGGAAACTTAATATTTATGATGTTATTCCTATGCTATTCGGGCCCAGCTTTTATCTTTTAGAATTTTTCGTGTAAGTGGGTTGAAAACGGGACACACTTTAAATGATGCAGAAAAAAAATACTTATAGTGCCTTTGAAGGCATAAATTAATGTTTTTAAGATATGACATTTGCATTTTAAAAAGGGGAATGTTGTACTGCGGTGTACTTAAAAATTTCGTTTTAAGGCTTGACCTATTTATCCATTAAAGCCCGCTCACATCGTGCAATTTTCTGGAAACGGTCTGGATATGTCATAGGAGTTTAGATGAATAATGTCAGATTATAAAATCATCCCATAATGGAGTTAAAAGATGTGTATAAAAAAGGTAGCGCCAAAATCTTCACTCATCAGAAGAGACTACTTCACACCGCATCGAAGTCTGAGGTTTCGCAAAAAACTCATGAAACCTCCATCGAAATCAGGAGGTTTTTCATACATTTTGGAGATTTCTAAACCTCGATATTGTATGAGATTTCGATAAAACCTGCTCAGAATCTGGTTTCAATGGCAAGGTTGTCAGAGCAAACGCACCTTTACACAAATTCCACAAGTTACACAAAGCAGTTGACAAGTGTTTGACAGATTTTCAACTGAGTTATAAGTCAACTGCAAGTCACCTAAGAGTAAGCTTACTGATTTCTTGAACGACGATCACGCGAATTATATGAAGTCATAGGCGTTGTTAGCTTATAGTGGACTTGCAGTGCACTTGCAATAATTTGTACGCAATAATTGTTTATTCCCTTTTATTTTTCGATGGCTGACTGAAATGTCAAACAAAACCCGATTAGTGTTCGGTCTAAAAGCTTTAGCGCGATTATGAAATCTGTTTGTGGAAACCTCGAATTTTAGTGCGGGGTGAATAGTTGGTGAATTCTACTTTGACATTTGAGAAGTAAACAAATTTGGAAAGGTTAGATGGAAAAATCCATCTTTCCATTCTGCCACACTCAGGTCCTTATGGACCCATAACGATAAGTGGAGGGATACGCCGGTGTTGGGGCCTTCTTCGTGGTTCCTTCCCTCCGTTTGTGGCTACTCAATTATTTCAACCCATCTTGATGTCTCCAGAAACGTGCAAATCTTAGAGAATTAGACAACTGACAAATCCTCAATGTCAGACCCGTGTCAGAGATGATGAGGAGTTTCCTCGTGCACCTCCTCATCGCTGCAGCATCTACATATATATGTTGTCATCCATGAAATTAAGTTTTATCGTGTGGTTTCTCAGAAAATTTGGACCAGTTAAAGTACGAACAAGCTAGGACAGCAATGTTCTTTCGTACTGTAGAAGCTTCTTGGTTCGGTTTTTATTGCATTCTGGCTACAGTTTCCGTGATATCTCACAGATGGTTAAAGATTTCCACTGATCTTGTATTCCACTCATTCTGTGAGGTTGCATTGCACAGTGATGGTTTGATTGAGAGAAGTGCCTGGGCAGCGATGAACCAACTTGAATTTGATTTCTGTAGCATTAAAAACCTTAATGGCCGCTTCGATGTCAATGAAAATGGAAATATCATTAGGTCGTACTGCCTACATTGCTACTGAGACTTCCATGATTGCCAAAACCTCAGCCTGGAAAACACTACTTTGATCAGAGAGTCTGATGGAGTAGTGTTTATATAATCCAATCCATCTTCTACCCATATGTGTGTATGGGTATGGGAGTCATTTCCTTGTGGGTTCATTCATATTCCATTCGCCCCTGCTCGTAAAGGACCAGGATAATGGTTTTTCAAAGTCCTTGTAGGGCAACATGTAGTCGGAGCTAACGTTGTCTTCTGCATTCATTTTCAGAATTTGTGCGTGCTCTACGAGACCTGGGTTCCAGCTGACTATTTGGCTGATTCTCAAGGGGTCCGTGTCAGCTGATTCGCACAAGTATAGATGAATCGCTCTACTCCTAAGTAACGCGAAGGAGACAACTTTCGATCAAATATCATCATAAGCGACGAGACCTAATCTCTTGTTATGGCGATAAGCACTGGCCGGCATGTCATCTAGTCTAACCATTTCGACTAATTTTTGTTGGTAATTTTTTGAGGTCACGGGTCTATGTCAATAAGCCTCGAAGGCTTAGCCTGAAGTCCTCAAAGAGAATATCCTTCAATCGATCGATGAAAAATGCCATAAATTGGGCCCACGTGGTCATCAATTCTGGCGACACTCTAGTTTACCCCATAGGCCAAAAGTAAAAAGTGTTAAAAGTGAGAGTAGTTATTCATACCATGATAAGTCGCTAAGGGTGAATGCTTTGTTGCAGTCATTGGGGACTTTTTTACTGCGATTAAATTAATTGTTTTTGTTTATTGAGACAAAAGCGGGGCAAATATAGGAATGAATAGGGAATACCAAGATATGTATGCTGTAAAAATACTAATCCTTCTTCCTAATGTGCATAATAATATTAAAATCGTTACTAAAAATAGTGCGTCAATTGGGTTATTTTTTTTTTACGTGAATTTTCGACAGTACATAAGTTTTGATTCCTGTAGTTTTTTTTTAGTTTTTATAAATACTGACTTATTTTTCCTTATGAAGGTATTTGTAATTTTTTGCGAAAATGTGCTAAAAGTTATCATTATGAAGAACTGTTTCGGACAACAATATTTTTCTGTTAAGTTATATTTTTTTTTATATGGCAGAAATAAGAAAACGTTTGGAATCTTTAAACAAACCTACTTTTACTCAAAAAGATGTATTTGCTATGCCAGCCCTATTCTGACAGTAAAAAAGACTTCACTGGTGGCAAGCCCAGTGATACTTACGAATCGGAAGACCAAAAAAGCCGTTCTTAGAATGCACGTGCCGAACACAAAGACGGCGTATTGCTATTTCTTCTGATTTGAATTAATTAAGAGCAACCGATATTCCGTAATATTATGCAATTAATGAAGAAACAAAGCAATTATTGGAAAATGAGGTTTCAATGAAAGCAGTGGATAATCGCAGTGCAAACATCGAATTTTGGGTGAGTTAAGTGATATGTTCGTCACTAGCATTGTATTCAACAAGAGAATTATATAGCAGAATAGCAATCGCGGATCGCGCAGGTGTTGTCGCCCTTAACTTAAGAAAAAAAACCGCAGGGTTGAGCAGAGCAGAACAGCAATACATACAAAGTAAAATTGAGGAACTACCTATCTAGTATTATACTAGCACTATAATACTAAGGAATAATGAATGGAAAGTTATGTAATGCTCTAACCTATGCTTTATCCCAACATGTGTGCTATATTTGTGGAGCCCAACCAACTAAAATGAACGAAGGTTCCTTGCAAGGACATGCGTGGATACGTTTCTTTGAATTTTAAATTTATCTATCCTATAGACTTGATTTCGAGAAATTCTGGAAATATCTGGATGCAAAAATAAAAATAAAGGGTGAATTCGGACAAAAGACAGAACTTCAATACAGCACGCAGATTTTTAAGAACCCTTTGTTATCTTCAGAGATTAAGGGCCTTGAAAAAATCGAAATTGTTTTCCAAAACTATAAAATTTTATTTCGCGATCGTAAGTAAGTTTTGACATGCTTCCTAGGGCCCACTGGCACGCCCACAATTTAGAAAAAAACGGTTTAAAGCTAAAGTTAGGGAGATAGAGTATTACAACCTTCACAAGATTTGTAAGTTTGCAATATACATTCTTTTGCCACCGCTACTTTTTGTGGACGTTTTTCACAAAATGCTGTTTTCTTCGAAAATTTTCGTAGAAAGCGAAAAAAAATGTTTAACAAGATAGACAAGATTTTGGCCACGCCCACTTTTTGGGGGCGTTTTTTTTAAAAATACATATTTAATAGAATGAAATAAAATGCTATCCATCATTTAAATTTAAATCAAAAAAAACATAAGGAAAGGCTACAGTCCGCTGGAGGCGAACAGTATGATACCCTATCCATATCCCTATATGCCCCAAAGAAAAAACCATTAAGAAGATGATGCATAGCATTTTATTTAGTTCGATTAATTAAAAAAAAAAAAAACGTTTTTTGAAAAAACGCCCCCAAAAAGTGGGCGTGGCCAAAAACTTTGTACGGGCGATATATTGGAAAAACTATTGGGTAAATATTTTGTTAAACAGTTTTTTTTCGCTTTCTGTGAAAATTTTCGAAGAAAACAGCATTTTAGTCAAAAACGCCCACAAAAAGTAGGCGTGGCAAAAAACTTTATATGACAAACTTATAAAGGAGGGCATTGCCTACATATCTCGTGAAGGTTGTAACACTCTACCTCTTTAACTTTAGCTTTAAAACGGTTTTTTCTAAATTGTGGGCGTGGCAGTAGGCGTATTCAAAAAAATTTTACACTTAACCATACCGGAGCCCTAGGGAATATGTGGTCCAAATTTCAGCTTCCTAGCTTATTTTTAAAGGCCTAAAAATTGCGTACGGACGGACGGACGGACGGACGGACGGACGGACATTGCTAGATAGTCTTAGGATTTGGTCCTGATCATAAATATATATACTTTTATGGGTCTACGGCGAATATTAAGGGGTGTTACAAACTATGTGTCAAAATTAATATACCCTTAGGATAGGGTATAAAAATTACTTCTTGCTTCGGATCCATTTTTAGCTAGCGCAAGACATTCAGAAAAAATTAGAAACTTCCAATCATCATAGAACCACTCAGCACGCAGAATTCTTACCTACACAGTCGGAAAGTAGATGAACATAATTTCTTCATATTGACAACTGCTATTTCTTGGCTTGAAAATTCAACATTATGACGAACTTAGTTGTCAATATGATGCACTTTTATAGTTCAGTGTAGAGATATTAAATTATAAATATGAAATGAGGCGTAGAAACCGCTCACATAGGGAATTTAGTTTACAAGTATAACATTTTACATGGTTTTTTAAAATATTCTCCGCCACTATTGATGAGCCTTTTTTCACGATTATCATATTATGCGATATGCAAAGCGAAGAAATTTTTTTGACTGCCAAATGCTATTGCAATATTGAATGTTTTGCGAGTGGAACTAATGGTCAAACATGCTTCAATCACACAAACAGTATCGACTTTTTCTGGCACAAAAACCTATTTCGGATGATAATTTCATGAAATTAGTCGTATAGCGAAGTCCTCTTACCAAAAGTCGAACCGAGTTAATTGGCACACAATTGTTGGTTTTATCCACGTCACACACACAACACACACAAAAATGTTTACCATTCAACTCAATTTTTTGATTATAATTTACCATGTTGCCATATCTACTGACTTAAGTAGCAACCTCCGTATCAGCTTGTTTTGCAGCACTGACTGCAGCTTGGACACTCTACTGTACTCTGGAAGTCTGATTGAAGTTAATCAGGGGATTTTGTTGTTTTTGCATACATTGCATTCCGTGTATTTCCGTAGAATCTGTGCGTGTCCCGTCCGACTGGGTTTCCAACTATCGGTTTGACTTAGCCAAAGCGCCATATTTGCAGATTATCTTGTTCAGCTAAATAATCTTCTTCTCTCCATTTAACGACGAGATTATGATCAAGATTATAGGGATCATAACCCTCCCACTTCACTGCATTCCTACTGGTCCGCCTGTGGGGTTCGCCGATTCGACCTCAAAAAATACCTGCAGGCATCCCGATTTTGGATCACTTCATCATTGAGGCCAATCAAATGCTGGTGTTTCTGCATTTGTGTGATCCAGGAGTTTTTAGGCCTGCCTCTCTTACGTGATTGTAAGGGAACGTTGATTGCCATTGCATTTTTGACGGGGTTCGTAGGATCCCTCCTTTGAACATGAAAATACCAACTGAGTCGATCGTGCTCCAATTTTTTTGAGATGGTTTCTTTGAGGTGAAGGCTTTGGTACTCCTGCTGTCATGCGAAGCATCTTCATCTCAGCTGCTGTCAACTTGCCCTCACACTTTTTGTACATTGTCTAGCATTGTGAACCGTATGTTGGCGCCGGAGGCACAGCTGCGGTGTAGAGCCTTCCTTTCGGCTTAGGCGACATTTTTCGGTCACAGAAGATGGCAGAGTTTGCCTGCCTACTCTTACACGATGATTGATGTCGTCATCAACGGTTGCTTCGATGTTGATGATAGATCCCATATATTTGAATTTTTCACACTTGGGAACCACCACCCCATTCAAATAAATGTCTGGATTGGGTTGGCTTGTGACAGAGAATCGGCAGTAGAGATACTCTGTCTTTTTTGGCTAATGCGATACCCATGCTCGTCGTCAGCAAAGGACTTTACACACTTCCTTGGTGCATGCTAACTTTTATTGGGTATTCATCGGTGACTCCTGCGAGACATCTGACTTTTGTCTTCGCTCCCGCGTACATGTCCAAGATCATCTGTACGTAGGTATCAGGAACTCCTCGTTGTCTTAGTGCTACACATATCAGATCTCTTGGTTGTCTATCGAATGCTTTTTCAAAATCAACCAGAATCATATGCAGATTCTTTAAGGAATCACGATGCTTTTCCATTATGATCCTTATTAATCCTTTGGATTGCATTTTTGGTTGATTTACCCGCGACAAACTTGCAGTGGTCGCCAGACAGTTATATTATTTGTCTTAGGCGACCATCTAATACCCGCTCAATGATCTTCTTGGTGTGTGACATCAACTTGATTCAGCTACATAATAATTAAATTGGGTTATTATAAATTCTTGTGTTTGCTTATATTTTCCAAAATACGTCCCATTAAACTAATCTTTAATCATTTAATCGTACTTATAGAAAATAATATCTGATATTTTGATGAAATCCGAAAGTCGTTATAGGATCTGTCATAAACAGTGTTTACAAATGTACAAAAAAACCCGGTCTTACGTCTATAATTTTCCCAACCTCTCAAACCACCTTTAAAGGCGATTGTACTTTCAACAGAAAAACACAGCAAGAAAAAATTCAACACAACAATTTTCTTCTGTTACGAGTACAAAAACGAAACTAATTGAGAACATTTGTCTTCCTTTTCTGACAGCATGTGTCAAAAGATTTCCGTTCTTGCTTTTTTTTTGAAAACTTTCAATCTTCTTTTTGAAATATTTCATAATATGCTTTCAATCATCCAGAGGACATCCGTTCCAGGATTTCGAAGGTGTCCCTACTCCTCTTTAAGCCAATTGATTTATGTTTTATGTATCATCCTGAAACTGAAAAGTATGTTACACGCATACACACCTTTATCAATCTTTTAAAGTTTTGTATTTATTTAATAAAAAAAAAAGGGAAAAGAAGTAAAACTTTTCGTAATGTGATCGGTGAAGAAGAACTTAATTTTTTTTTTTTGCTTTTGGTTCACAAGAAGATTGATACTGAAAGTTTTCCAACTTCTTATGACGACGAAAGCAGCTTACCACGCAAGCTTCTTCGTTTTCTTTACTTACACATCTATTTTAGTAAATAAAAGCAAAGTCACTTTTCTATTAACTGACAACAAATATCTCACTCGGGTGAATTTGCATTATTTTTTTTTTTTTTCATAGTCTTAACTGCAACTGTCACCTTCCTTAAATTTGTTGCTGCTGATAAATAATTTCAAGCATATTTTCCAGAAATACATGACTTCCTACTTTCACCGACGACGCGATGACGACGACGGCGACGTTCCCTTAAGGTAAACTTTAAGTGGCCAACTCGAAGAAAAATATGTAATGATAAAAATTCTTCGAAAAGCATTAGGTTGACATGTTTTTTATGGTATGGAAGACATGAAAGGAAATTCGATTTTTCCAGTTCTATCAAGGATTCATTCTTCTTTTTTTTTTTTTGTTTTATTTTTTAAGACTCCAAGTTACAGTTGCATTGATTTTACAAGCTTAAATTCCTAAATTTATGATTGTTTTTTGCGTTCCATTATTTGTTCAAGGGAATGAGCAAAAAATGTGTACCACCGGAAGGCGAAAGGAGTCTGCAAACTTTAGTACTACACAATGAATAAAAAAAACAATTACGATTATATATAATAATAGTCGTACCATAAGGCATCCAATGCCATTCATTGATATTCCTTTGGGTCGAGATCTTTTGTACAGCGGTGTTAGAACGACAAAATGAAAAATATAAAAAAAAACCAGGTAGGAGGAATAATGGAAAACGAGAAAAAAAATACAAGAATTATTATTATTAAGAGCGAAATCTGTCGCAGGAAATTGTGCTTGAATATAGAGTCTGCTGTTCTTTGATAAATTACCAGACGAAGGTAGGTAAAGTGTGTCCATTCAACGAAGTTATATGCTACTTCTTTCAGAATGCAATTATGTGATGCCACCGGGGATGGAAAAATAATACTAAAATTTGAAGCAAAATAAATAAATTGATTAGTTACTGTTTCGTTGTTGTTTAACAGTGGTTTCGCTAAAATGAGGAAGGATGGACTTTAGTTGGGTGCTTTGTGTGCTGGACTACTCAGCGAGTGGTGTAAATCCTCCTTAGTTCCACATTTAAGTAAGTCAAAAGATCCCAAGATCGCAACTAGCTTAACGCTCCTTGTTTTTATCTTTCCCGGTACTAGAGAGTTTAGAACATTTCATGGAACAAATTCGCTCCCGCACAGCAGTGACTATACTCTGTCCAACATTAATTGGCAGTACACGTCTTATGGGAACGCTTTTTTGAAATCAGTAGCGTGCCATATTTTGCTACCATACTAAATTGAAAGAAACCCCTCAAAAAGTGTTTACCCTCCAGTGAATTTCCAAATGCATCTGACATAGATCCCCCACGTCTTATTCAGTGTACATGTAAGCACAGATCAGTAATTATACAGATAGTCGACTGTGTTCTTATATAAGTTAAAACAAATGAAACGAAAACCAAAACAAACATCGCAGATGAGAAAGCCGCAGCATTCCACTCCCATCATCCAACATTGCTGACACCACTTCAATGCACCTGCACCTGCACTACATTTTCCAGGAAATTAGGAACTGCAAATATCATGTCATTGTCACCGTAGGTTACATTTAAATGAATGTTAGATCTTTAAGTCAGTTCAATTTTAAACTTCAGATAATAATTTTTTTATAAAAAATCTAGATACTGTGTTCGGATATGTTTTTACATGCAAATCAAATTGAGCCAGCTTACACACAAAAGATCTCATGTTGACATATTAAATGTCAAAACTGGGCTGTGTCCAATAACATGCGCCGATTTATGATGAATTTGCAAAAGAATAGAATTTTGTTGATTTTTTTGAACAAACATATATTTTGGGTAAACATTTTTAAGCAGTTTCATAATGTAATGGTCAAGTCTACATTTTGTGTTTAAAAATGCATTTAAAGCTATTTCGTCGCAGTTTGTCAATTCGCTCGCTCGCTCTCATATGAACGTTCCGAATATGTATAAAAATATATTAAACTTTCATATGGTCAATAAAAACATAATAAAATAACCAAAGAATTTAATATACATGAAAAACTAATCCAAAACTATTAACTATAAATATTTTGCACCCAAACATTACTAATTTAGTAATATTAATGCAATAATAAAATAATATATACATTTTATCTCACTTTACTAACCGAAATGGAAAAAATACAACAACCCAAGTATGTTTATTTTAAGGCAGATAAAAAATTGAGAACTATTTCTTATAAACACAAAAAATATTCGCATTTAATTGCAACAACTTCATTATTTATTACATATCTAACTATTTTTTTATAAACATTTCAATTAAAATATCTATTAAACTTGAACTACGTTAACTCAATACTTCGCAGCACTTCCCCAACACATCCGCTATAATCAGCTGTTTTTTGTTGCCATTTGGAATTCTTGCAACACTACCCGCGCTAATGACATATTTTTGACACATCAACGCCTCCGTAATTTATTTGGCTGACTCACACGTATTCACAGATAGAACATTTGAGAGAGGATTTTTTCTCCATTTTCAAAATTGTTTGCGGGAGGTATGCTGAGTCGACTATCTGTTTAGTTACTCACCTGTGCATGTGAGTGTGCACTGATCGGCTGTGGCCTATGCAGTGTTAGTAAGGCGTGGTAAATTTACCTTTTTGTGGGAATTTTGATGGTTAAAAACGATCTCGTTGGGAAAAAGGGAAAAAGTAGTTCTAAAAATGCATTTATGTGGGAAATTCCATTTTCCCAAACTTTTTTTTTTCATCTTTTAACCTTATATGTGTATTTAATCACATTTCTACTACGTTATCCTATTTTAAGGAATTGAGTCCATCTAAATTCGGTTGTAGCCACCGATATTTCAAAAAGAAAGAACTGCATTACCATGTATGCATTACCAAGCATGATGGGTCTAAATGTTTTTCAAATTTAATGAAAGTTGTCACCTCATTCCAACGCAGAATCCTAACAAGTTTTCTATTGTAACGGATGTGAAAACTAAAAAAAGAAATAAAATAGACGCGACTTTCACTTGCTGTTCTTGTGTCCTTTTATTTGGTTGTTCTATTTTTTAGTGATTTTGAAGTTATTTATTTTTTTACATTTTTACATTTACTTATTTGATTATTCACGAGTTGTATCGCTGTGATTGCGTATTACTGAATTATAAAATATTTTTTAATATTTGTTTGTTTGTTTCCGCTTTAATAAAACTTTTTTAATAAATTCGGTCATTGTCTTCGAAGTGAAGATTTTGGGTAGCGCTCATAATTCACACTTGAAAACAAGCACATAGATGTGTATATGGCAATCCACTAATGATCCCAAAAACCTCATTTGGGTGAAACGCCTTTGAAACTATAGGTCACAAAAATCATTTGTTGATAGCAACTGTTTTTTTTTTTTCAAATGTATCTACTAGTACTAGTTGATGGCGAGTATTAAAAACATTTTTAATATCGGTTTAATTTACAATTATTTAAATATATCATTGTGGAAAAATTATGGGAATTTCGGTCGAACGGATAGGAAAAAAGGGAAAAAAAATTGTTTTCGTGAGGAAAACCAGTCCAGACATACTAACACTGGGCCTGTGGCTGCTGCTATTCAACGCCCATTTAATTGATGTTCATTCAGAGTTACAAATGTCCGTTTAGTAACTCGTTCAGCATTTTTCCTTGTTTTTCTGTTGATGAGCTTTATGTTTTAGAGCTTTAAAAAAAAAGTACTTAATGGTAAGTGTTATCGTGGAGGTCTTGTTTTGATCTTTGACATTTCTCTTAATGTGTGGAGAATACGTTAAAATGCAGTTACAAAATTTTAATCTGTTTTCTTTAAGGAAACATGAAATATGTTGAGTAAAAAAACTACCGGCAGTAACGTTTATGTAGCAACAGAACCACTTGTGATTTGATGACACATGTATCCAACACATAATTGGAAGCAATCTATTGACCATAATGGTGACAGTAAGATCATCATGGGTGCTATGGCTTAGTAGTTAAGTGCTTTGGATCATTAAGCGAGGGTTCGCTGGTTCAAATGCCGGCCTAAATACCACCAGAATCTTTTCAACACCTCTTGCTGACAACGTTTGAAAAACATCCAAGAGTAAGAATTTTTTAAAAAAATAATTGCCGTTCGGAATCGGCATTAAACTGTAAAAACTGTAAACTGGTCACCTACACAATGATTGGAGATGTTACGCTTTTGTACCCCTAAAGGCCTAATATTTATTGATTACTAAGATCATGCCGCTTGATATTTTAAAGGCATTTGTTAAAAATACATGCATTTATGATCGCCGATACCTTTCTTCAACTATAAATAAGCTTCCGGCAACCGTTCAGCAACCCAACGTAAGGCTCTCTTTTTTATTTCTAAGAACGATCACCTGTGGATGACTTCTTATTATATCTGACGGAACTGCAACGGCAACATTTGTTAGGATCTTTACATTCCTACTCTGACATGATTTTGTGTGTTCTAAGAGAAGCACTTATACCCTCAAAACAAAAAAAAAAATGAAGAGACAGGCTGCCATCGAAGCTATCACCTCAATCAATATAAACTCACAATTAATACAAGAGTATGCCGAAAGAAACTGGCCTCGCTTTAACTGGGCAACTTTACTGTAAACATTATCATGCTGACGATTTGGAGAGGTAAGACTCGGCTCTTGACTGCTTATTTACGGAACCAGACACATATTGCTTTTCGCCGTGAGCACTGGCATATATATTCCCTGAAATTCTAATTAAAGCCAACCTCAGATGGAAAAGGCTGACAAATTGTGTCATATCCAGAAAGATGTTGCCATACTATAACTAGAAGAACAGCTTAAAACAGCTGACTTTATTAAAAAAAAAAGAAGGGATATCGGCAGAATAACCCCGATTTATCACTCCCATATCGAATTGGCCGCTAGGGGACCAAGTGGTCAAATTGCACATTTCACATAATGCGTTATGCCACAGTTGCGATGTAGCAACTCATTCACTACTTAGGCTGCGATCAGACGGTCATCCGAAATTGTCACCAAGAAGACATGCTGACGCCAGAGAACTTGTGTTATTTGGTTGTCATCTGCGAGCGTGTCATCTGCAGATAGCAGATCATACAGTGTCATCCATATTAAGTCATCGAGTGTAAGTGGGCTTCACATGAATTTTCAACGATGCAGATCTGTCATCCGATGTTAGATAACACTGTTGGAAATCGAGCGATGTCATCCGTCGGACCTTGGCGTTTGGATGACACTTTCAATGACATGCCGGATGGCAGGCGATCACACTGGATGACAACTATAGTACAAATTTACGTCATAGTGATGTCAGGATGTCATCCGGATGGCAAGTTTGGAAGACCGCTTCTCCTGACAGAACCGTATGGCAATACGAGAAAGCCAAATGGGATGAATCAAACGGATTCTTTAGGAGTTTTAACTGGTCGCTATGCTCTCTCGATGGCGATGTGGATGCTGCTGCCGATTTAATAACATATATAATTCACTTGGGTATGAAACATTTTATCCCTAATAGGATTAAAAGTATCAAGCCCAAGGCTTGAGCTGCAAAGAGGCTATCAGGTCAAAAGAGGTGAGCTTTCGGGCTTATAAGGCCAACCCAACTAAGGAAAACCGAAAAAATTTTAAACGAGCCAGAAATGACTGCAATGCCCCATTAATCGTGGCAAATTCTCCTACGACCAAAAGTTGAGGCAAAAAGTACTACAAAGTCGGTTGTTAATAATATTAAGAATTCGGCCTCAACATTTATCCCGAAACTCATTTGCAATGACATTCCAGCTGTCAGCTCTTTGGATAAAGCATATCTGCTACCAGCTACCAGATTGTGCTTTATCTCCATATACTATGGGACCAATTCACTTTCGCACTCGTACAGTGGCAAGAGTTCTTCGAGATCTCAACGTACATAAATCCGCTGGTCAAGATAGTATTTCCCCTATCGTTCTGAAGAGGTGTTCTTCCACACTGGCAAAACCACTGCGTAAACTTTTCTATCTGTCCTATTCTTTAGGGCTCTTTCCGAGAAAATGGAAAACAGCATTTGTCCAGCCTGTCCCAAAAAAAGGCGAATCTTCCTCCCCCTCTACCGTCCAATTGCACTTACTTTCCATCTTTCCAAGGTCATGGAAACGCTGATAAACCATCAGCTTATGCAATATCTTGAATCCCGAAAACTTCTTAATGACCGGCAGTACGGTTTTCGCCGCAACAGATTCACTGGTGATTTGATGACACATCTAACCGAAAAGTGGAACCAATCTATTCACCATGGTGGTGAAAGCAAGGTCGTTGCGCTTGATATTTCAAAGGCATTTGACAGAGTTTGGCATCAACCTCTTATGTAGAAAATGGGTGCATTTGGAATCGATGATACCTTTATTCAACGGATAAGAAATTACCTTTCGGACCGTTCAATTCAAGTTGTTTTGGACGGTTTGAAGTCTACATCTTACCAAATAAATGCTGGTGTTCCCCAAGGCTCCGTTTTGTCTCCGACTCTCTTTCTCATTTTTATAAATGATCTACTCTCTGTCACTTCTAATCCAATCCATTCCTTTGCTGATGACAGTACCCTCAGCTTTACATATTCGTTTCCTGTGCAACGGCCCTCATCTTCGGGCGTTGAACTGAAACGGAAAAATATGTTAAGCTCATTAAATTCCGAACTCGACAGCATTCTTGAGTGGGGTAAGACCAATAGAGTGGGATTTAATGCTTCCAAAATACAATGCTGTCTTCTGTAATTGAAGTGAAACTTCAATACTCTGCCATTATCCATGAATGGCAGTTGCTTCGCTGAATCCGAAAGACTTTCCACTCTCGGTATATGCGTTAATGACAAACTTCGTTGGAACGACCACATATTCGATGTCGCCAAGAACGCTGCGAAGTGTCTAGACCTCCTAAAGCGATGCAAGAAATAGTTCACCTCTTCTGATCTGGCTAGAATCTACAAGGCGTTTATTCGCCCAAAACTTGAGTTCAACGCTCATATCTGGCCCGGTGCACCAACTTCATATTTGGAGCTTCTTAACAGAATTCAAAAACGCGCGATAAAACTTATTGGCGACCGAGATATTGCGAATTCGCTTGACCCTCTTAGTCATCGTAATGTCTCCTGCCTATCGATGTTCTATCGATACTACCATCACAAGTGCTCAAACGAAATAGCCAGTTGCATTCCTCCCCTTCAACACTTCAACCGTAATACTCGTCATGCCAGGAATGCTTATCAGTTCACCCTAAAGCCAATATTCTGTCGAACTGTAAAATTTAAGGATTCGTTCCTCTGCCACAACACGAATGTGGAATTCTCTACCTCATACTGTTTTTCCTGACCATTACAATTTACAAACATTTAAAATGAATGTACATCGGTTTCTCATCCCTTCGTCTCATCCCTCATTTACTTATGCGGCTTATGTGAGATTGAACATATTGAATGACTTTTACAAAATTTCTTAAATTATTTGAGCAACAGTCCGCACGGTTCTAACGGTATTATATTCGCTCAGAATTATAAAAAAGCGTGGGTTAAAACGTTGTATGGAAAATTTGTTAGGAAAGTATACAAAATTCTACACTTAACTATTTCGGGACTCTAGCGAGTATAAATTTCATATTTTAGCTTCCTTGGTCAAAATAAAAGACCTCTATCTTTTTCTGCTCTTTAGGGCGTGCAAATTATTAAACAAAACTATGCTGAAATTATATTTTGTTCGCCTAAGAGAGTGCGGAAATGTTCTCTGCGGTTATGAAATTTTGTGTCTGCGTCCCGTTGTTAGGGATTCCCTTTAAAGGAGAATTAGTTCTATGGAAAAAACTGTCCGGTTATGAGAGGTGTCCAAATGGAGAGAGTACACTGTTTTTATTTCACAAGCTTTATACATTTGTACCAATTTAGGCCTCTTAACCAGTGCCAGACCGACATACAAAAAGATAGGCATTTCTAAATCTTCACACTTTAAGTTAGTGATCATTTCAAATATTTCATATTTTTCGGATCAGGTAGGTAGTCTAAAAGACTGCGTAGATAAAAGTAATTTTAATTAATACTAAGAATGTCTAGTTTTCATACTTCAAGGGCTTTGTAGTCAAAATATGAAAGAGACAGTTATCTCAGCAGACAATTATGTATGCATGTATGAATGGTCAAAAAGAAACAAGAATGCTTTAACAGTATTTCGAATTTAAGCCTCGAAATGCTTTCACTCTCTTTACTGTGTACAAAAAAAAAAAAACCTACCCTAAGCAGTTTTCACTTCAATAATTCGAAATTAGTTACACACCCACAAGAAAAGATCAACCAAGCGATGAAACCTTTTCCTAATTGTAATACCAAACCCCAGACATTTTATCTACCTTGGATATCTTACCCCAAGGTGCGGGTACCTCCAAGTGTGTGCATATTTGGTCTACTGAACAAATATGACTGTTGAAATACACACAAAAAGAATAATTACTAGTTACAGTCCAGATCGTGAAACACATGGCCATGGCCCACCCTGACATGAGTTCTTCCATCGACATCATCATCCTTCTGTGAATCGAAAATTGTATCCCCCGCAAAGTCGTTTGTACTTTCATTAATATTAATTTAAGGCTAAAATGATTTTCTAAAACTTTGCTCCGCATTCATTGAATATGTATTTGTGTCCATGCCTCTATGGGTAGAGAGAGAGAGGGCGTAGGTATCTATAAGAAATGAGCATACAAGTCAGCTTCGTTTGAGCTGAGTTGTTGCAAAGAAGAAAGCTAATGGAATGTACTGTTGTGTCAATTAAAACAAACAGGCACCGGACAGATGGTATAAGTGTAGTGCAAGTCGATTACGAACACCCACACCTACAAGTTTTTCATACACCCTGTATCTAACCCATACTATCTTTATTGTCTGCGGAACGGAGAAAAGGGAAATCTTGTCCAAGATGAACACGTGAAGACAGAGTAGAAGCTTTTATTCTCGGCCTCGTTTTATTACCCATTAATGTTGCTTTTGTACCCAGTACGATGTCCTTAAATAGAGAAAGCAGTAAATTTCTTTTGATAAACCAGGGCGGGGAAGGGCCGGCTAATGTGGATGGGGCTGTGTAATTCAGTTTGCCAACTCATGTATGAATAATAGTTTTTTATTTGCTAAATTGAAATAGTGTTAGATCTGATTTGAATATGGGGAATGGGAGTAAGGGTTGCATACAGTCACTTGCAAAATATAAAGATATAGATGGCAACCACCACTGACACAAATATTTACAACTGTGCGTGAAGACTAGATGCAGGAGACATTTGATGATGTCATGGGACTTGTTACGTGACACTTCTTGGACGTTGACAGACTTTGGGCGTTATATTCTGAATGAGTTTATGTTTCCTTTGAAATGTGACAAGTCAGGGAACTGACGGTTTATCTGGAAAAATGTGGAGATGAGGAAAAAATTAAATTCTCAGAAATAGAAGGCTCTAGGGGCATTAGACCCTCCGTACAACAATAGATATTCATACACTATTTGTCTTATATGAAAGAGAAAATTTGTATGAAAATCTTTCAGCGTTCCGAGTGCTCTTTGGCTAATTGATATCAGTTGCTTACTCCAAGGTGGTTGAGGTCCCCTTCCACCACCTAAAGCAGAGCGTTGTACCTCCAGATTAAAGTCAAAGATTCAGTGGGTTGGAGGCTTGGTGTCATTAGCAAGCTATATTCATTGCTTAATTTCTGAAGAGATGTCTTTGTCAGGTGCCATAGCAGAGACGAAATAAACTTAGTGCTTTCCTACCTTAAATTTGTGGTTGCCAATTATGACATTTTGAGCGATTACCTCTGTATTAAGAGCAATAAATATCCAAAGCCTGTTGGGAACCTACATACATGCCATCAAAATGGGTGTCCCAACTAACGACTTTGGCAGAAGCCGCAAAGACTAATAAGGAGATATATCACCACACACTTCCTGTGCAACTACCTGCACTTGCTAAATCGAAGAAGAAACTTGTAATTGCAACACGGGCATTTTATGCATCAGCAAGTCGACAGAGGTTTGGGGTTCGATTCCATAAATCACACTTCTTTTCTCTCTAGTTTTTGCATCATTCATCTCATCTGACTCCGCTTAATTGTTTAAGTAACTCCCTCCTCCTAGGCTTTGGGAATGGTTCTAGGTTCGATTGCTACAGTGGGCTCGCCATCCACTACCTTGAGTCACCTTACCTCGGCTAGCATCCGAATTCACTGGCTTTGCGGGCATTAATTCTACTGGTATTCAGCACATCATGCTGGCTGCAAAAGTCTTGGGAGGTTGATGGTCGCTCGGAGTGTTGGGAAATAAAAAATGCTGGACTATTGCCTTACTTCGATCGCTATATGTTATTGGCTTGATGATCTGCTGACTGTCATGCGCCTTTATAAATATGTAAGGGCCCTACCTATTACCTTTAGTCCGTTTCCGAACGTAGTACCACGTAATACCCTTTTCTGACATAAACATTGCCACCATACAAAGGACATTTATTCGATTTTTAAAAGACGTAGGTAGGTAGGCACGTAAGTAGCTGCCTCCTAACCGTTGTTTGTTGGGATCTATGAGAAAAGAAGACAATGCGGGAGCAAGGCTTAAAGCCATTCCATGAATAAAATGAAAGAAACGATGTTGTTGAATGTTATGCATGAGACGTAATCATAGAAGCCTCATCGAAGCTGTGGCTGTAGTAGTTGTAGGGAATGCTCAGCTTGACTGTTTCCTTTTTGCTACTGACCGGTTCTGTGTTACATATATTTTGTAAGTAGGCCACATCTTCCTTTATATGATGTGAGTCATCAGTTTCTACCGCCTAGTTGTCTAAGTTGAAATGCAGGAAGGTTTCCCTCTTCACGCAACCTAGCGCGGCAAATACTTCCTCTGCCAGTGATAAATACATGAAAAGCAGAGCCACGTCTATCTTTCTCGTCGGCTTTCTCATTCCGCTCTATGTTCACATGAACCCTAAACAAAGTTATGTTTAACGGAGCCTATCCAGGTCTCGGGTGTTCCCCTGCTCCCTATTGAATCGAAAGTTTCTATCACGACCTAACTCGACGAAGATGAATTTAAAGCGCCTTGTCAGCCTTCGAGGTAGCAAGAACTTGAACTGCCTGAAGTTCGCTAAAAATGTTGGGGAGACTGAAGTTTTGGATGTATCACTAAGGTAAGCATCACATCTCATCTCTCTCTTGACTGGCCAATCTGACCGGTACACGTTCTATAACATTTTTGCATCGAGAACATGTTAAGTTTACGCCTGGGACCAAGGGCATATTTAGGATTTAGATCAGGGAAGGGGCAAACTCATTTATGTGCCAATATAAAACCTGAATGCTGTAGTACTGCAACGTCAAGCGTTTCTTTATGCAATATTAATGTAGTGATACAATGTAACGCCACAAAGATTTGTTTCCCCTCCAACCCTTTCACTTCCATACGCAATCCACTTTTTGCACCCTATCTTCTCATTTTTATTTCCGTCGTCCTGCCGGGAGATCCGTTAACTGGCCGCCTCTGATTGACCTCTAATCCCAATCAAGGTAGCTCGTTTTCATGAGACCCGGAGGATGACAAAAGCAGTTATCGAGCCCAACGGTATGTTGGTGCCTCGACAACGACGGGTGGGGGAGGACGATCCCTTGGCACACCCCAACATGATTCCAAACGGGTCGCGATGACGACCACGTAAGAGCCAAACGAACAGTTGTCCGAAACAAGGATTGGTGGGGGGAGGATGATCCCTTGACATACCCCAACGA